>JAEAOA010002240.1:4057500-5557500 GCA_016746295.1 Potamilus streckersoni
ACACCCATTAAGGTTTATGTTGCTTATATATTGAAAATTTTGTTTTGAGGCCCAAGAAAGAACCCTATTACAAAACGTTGTGCTCTTTGTTATGATATTTTGCAACAACCTTTGATATCACATTTGTCCCATCCAAAAATGTGCAAATCAATATACAATGTCCACTGATGCCGAAATTACTCGTTTCGTGTTGAACTCGTTAAGTATTCTCTTACCTCTTTAAGAAATGTTGAAATTAATGCAATATATTTTCTTGCCATTAAGCTATGCACAATAAATCAGTATTTGTGCTGTAGTTTTCTAAATATCATTTTTCAGTTGCCTAGTAACGATTATCGTTTTCAAAGGTAATATCAATAGTGCTGATCTGGTGATTCTTAATTTCGTGTTACAAAGAAAATCCAATTACTGCTTGTCGCGTCATTTAAAAATTTTCGTTTGCTATAATTTCTTACACAGGTATAAGAAGATTAAATGTAAATTCATCAAATACTTCTGAGCAACAAAACAGTCGTAAACCCCGACATGGCTAAAGTTACCGTTGTGTCGAAACTATACATATGCTATTACTTAATGCGAGCTTAATTTGAAAATATGAAATTTAAAATAAACTCCCATAATCGACTTACATTGATTCAATATCATGCTAAATATGTAAATGCAGCAAAAAAAAAGAGAAAAATGAGTAATATCTTATTAAAAGGAGAAAACAAAAACATTTTAATATAAATCGTGTGTGCTTTGTCTTGTGCAAATGTTGCAACATTATTGTTTACAAAATGTTAATGACAAAATGGTAAACAAGGGAACGGTTTGATATATTTGTATGACGTTTAACGGTACAGGGACACACGCTGGATGGAAATTAAAATAAATTACCTTGAACTAGGATAATCTGCTTTTACTGACCCGATGGCAGGATTCGAAACCACACCCTTTCAACCGCGCATCGTAACAACCGATCCGACTCAGCGCCTCCACGAGAAGTAATAAAAACAAGAAGTTTTGGGAATAATAAAAAGTTTAAAACAGTTTAATATTACATATAATAATCAGAAACAGATCAGTGATAAATATTTTGTAATTATTAAGCTCTTGAGCTGATTTTTAGCAAGACATTTTTATTTCGAAACTTAGATCTTCCAAGACAGCAAAATATTTAACAGTTAATTATCACCACATTTGTTATGCATGGTAAAACATTATGCAATTGGTGCTGAAATTCACTGAATTGATCCCTGTATGGTATTTAGCTGGACAAAGGCATAATGTGAACTGCAAAAACCAACAACAGGAAGTCTTACAATTGAACGCAAACAATCAAGCTGGCTTACGTAATATCCACCGCACGGAGATGGTTGTATATATTTCGACTGTTACAATATCGCAACTGGATTGTACCCTTTGAATAGTATTCAGAAAGAAACACTGTTACAAAGACACGTTTAAAACCAGTTCATTCTGTAATTAGAATCACGTACAATTAATTATAGGATCGATAACATCATTCAATAATTTATACCTGATTAATATTACCGATATAGAGGCAGTCTGCACAAAATTACTACGTGAAAATCACTGACCCCACATAAACTAAAATAGCTTTAAGATAAAGGACCTGAACTTGCATAGGTCATATTATAATGTAAAATATAATGGTTACAATTTTGTTAGAGATTAATTTAATCTTTGCGCGTGCCATACTCTGTTATAAGTTGCAAGTAAGTCAGCCAATGAGCCTCTTTGCAAAGAAAGCTTTATTCCTCATGCAGAGCTTTCTTTTTGTTTGGATGTTGCAAAACATACCAAAGGTTGGACAGGTATCGAATTGGCAACCATCAGTCACCTGTGATCCTAGTATCAGGCATGTCAGGAAATGCTTAAAATAAATCAGTCTTTGTGATTGTTCTCTTGTGCGAACCAAAAACATAATTTGCAATAAGTCTCATCCTTGTAACACTACAAACGTTTCTTATTTACTGTTGCTTTTCTTCGACCTTTCTAAATACAGTTTATAATTAAGCCAGACATGATATCCATTTCATCTGTTTTAATTAAAGATCAAAAGGAGAGGTGATTGCAATAGACTGCAATCTACTAATACATATTTCATAACACGTACCGCATACTTCATAAAACGTAACGCATATATTTCATAAAACGTAACGCATATTTCATGAAACATAACGCATATTTAATAAAACATAACGCATATTTCATAAACATAACGCATATTTCATGAAACATGACGCATATTTAATAAATCATGGCTAACTGGAAGGATTTGTATCACATTAAATATATAAATAGAAAGGAACTAAACTTATCAAATCAAACTTGTTTCTCCAGGACTCTTACCATGTGTACAATTGCTTCCCCGCTTCGTTCAATCTTAGTTTAACTTTTCTTTAGTTACTCTCATGAAGCCATATTTAAGACATATTTAAGACATATTTACTGAATTCAAATTATGGAATCATACGCTTAATCATTAGAAGTGCATAGATGAGTGAATATTAATAATGTATTCAAACACTAGCGAAAAAAAAACGACGAATTAAAAAACGACTTTTATCATTTTGGCAAAGTATTCTTTGAGGAAGAGTTAGTATCCTATACTTAAACAACACACAGCTGCAAAGTTCAAACCTTTCACATCAAGTTCTTTGTGTCAGAAAACCCAACTAATTCCGATACATTCTTAATGATTTTCCTGATTGATGAACGAACAATCTTTCCAAATGTAACGAATCTAAAATGATGTGAATATATATATATATATATATATATATATATATATATATATATATATATATATATATATATATATATATATATATAAGTGTGTGTGTGTGTCCGTGTGTGTTTGTGTTGTCACGACAAAAGAACATAGAGTCAAACTGAAATGCAATCTGCCATTTTGTAATGACTTATAGACAAGTTTTCGTTTTTCTGACATACGTTTTAGAAAATGAAAAAAATTACAGAAGAGTGTTGCCTCACCCTATATTATGAATTTTTTGTAAAGCTGTGATAATTGCTTTTTTACTCTCATTATATTAAATATGATTACAAAACAATTACAGACAATACATTTCTCCCTTCTAAAACGATCGATTAGTGGCTGACTGCATTGTCGTAGACTGTCTCTGGGGCATCATACGGGTTGTTCATAGACGGTGGAGCAGGATAAGAGTAGTTCATAGCCACATTACCGGGTGAATAACTTCCAGCCATTTGTGGAAACGTCGGGTAGGAAGGCGCATACATTCCTGGAGACTGGTGGGTCATCGGCATTTGCGTTCCATTCGTTGTTCTTGTAGCTGTCATCACGGAAAATGCTACAACAATAGCCAAGACGCAACAACCATGAAAATGCATTTCCATATTTAATAACGGCCTAGTTTACGAGTCGTGAAAACTATTACGGATCAGCATTGGAAGATATATTTCGTTTAACAAAGAGTTTACAGTTGATATGTTTATGTTATTGACAAAACAATAATGAACATACGATTCATTCATTCATTAATTAGATCCAATCGCTAATAAAGACCAATAATATATAATATAAAGTTACACAGCTTTGCTCCTGACGCAATACTTTTCCTATGCATTTTATTAGCAAATTTTCTAGTCCGCTCTAAAACTATTAGCATGTTCGGCTTCAATATTAAGCCTAGAAGTAAATTATTAACATTATTTGATTTACAAAGAAGACTCTGCAGGGGTACAATTTTGTAAAAGGACATGCAAAAGTTGGAAACTGTATGGAGAATTTTAAAAAAAACTTCATTCTAGCACTGAAATATTTTTGGATCATGTGTTTATAAAATTGTTCGGGATATAAAACAGATATTGGGATGAAGTACATGAAAAAAAAACAAATACATACCATACATTTTGTTTATTTTTAGGAGAAATTTATTCATTGCTTGTATAACGATTTACGAAAATAGAAAAATTGTATTCTCTGGAAGAACGATTATACCTACTTATTTGGGAAATGAAAAGATGTTAGCGCAATTTCAACCAAAACATATAATATATTTCCTAACATACAAGATTGGTGCTTCTTAAACGTGTTGGTGAAAAAATGAATGAATGAATACAAGATTCACCTTCGCAATAAATCAACGGGAACTAGTCAACCATCGTAATCAGATTAGGCATTTGGTTGTTTCATTGGAGATACTTCCGACTGAGTTTAACCTGGGGTGGACAAATGTAGAACGTACCCGTGAGGAATACTATATTTTGTTTATCATCTTTACATAATTTTTGTGATAATGTTTACCCAAAATAATTATTTACATTATTTGTAGTAACAAGCTACAACTTTCGAATGAAATATTTCCTCTACTGCCGGTGGCCCAGGGTGAGATCACTCGCATGTAACCTCCCTTGGCGTGTTTTCGAGTCTCGGTTCGACAAAAGTGGATACGTGAGAAAGTTCATCTGTATGTTCGAGTGGATCAGTGATTGATCCCAAAGTGAATCTTCACTAAATATACTGGTTGTTATGTATAGCCTACCATGTACTCAAAAATGGCGACAAATCTCGCAGAACCAAACGAAAGTCTTAACTAACTCAGAGCATAATTATACCGTGACATGATTTCTATAGTACATATTGTAGATGACGTATATGTTTACCAGGCAAACTTTCCGTCAGTTGTCCCAAGTCTAGAATTATGTAAAAACTTGATGGCTCTCTGTGAGTTAGAGCCAATCTGACTTAAGTACCTTTTAATTTTTTTCCAGAACTTTGCTGGCATGGCGAAAACGCAGAATAGATATGTAGGGCATCCATCAGTGGTCACTTTCAATTAATATTCTTTTTTTCTTCCATCTAACTCTGATTTGTGGATTGTACACGTAATTCAAACATACAAGAGTCCACATAATCTCGGAATCCAGCTTAGAGCTAATGTGTGCAATGTAAAAGATATGAACACATCATTTGTATCTGATGAAATGAAAACATATATCAATGATCCATTAAAATAGACAAGCCATGAAACGCAGTATGACAACCTAAAATGAACATACTAAGAATCAAACAAACATAAACGTTATTGAACGTGTAAACAGTTGTGTAAACATTTGACTGAACCATCTTTACCCGGATTCGTATGAGGCTGGAGGACGTGACCACTTGTATCTCCTTTGCATTGACAGCAACAGCAACAAATACAGCATATGAGAATTCCAAGCCCTGCAAGACTTCCGACTACGATTCCGACGATGGCTCCGGTGTACCTGCTACGTTTTTTTTTTTAAAAAAAATCAATAAATATAGTAAACAGTAATGAAAACGCCTTCGACGTTGATATGCAAGTAGGGTGGTGAAAAGACCAGGTGAAATTAAGGTTATTATAGCTATTAATTTACGCACCCGTCACGTTCCAATTAGCAAACAAAAGTAACAGTAAAACCGTTATAATGTCGTATTGGATCGATCTACAACAGAGTTGATGCTGGGGAAGGAGAGGTTCTTGTCCATAAATTATTTTTAAACTTAGATTGTTCTCACACTGCGCTAGGTGTAGAAAATAGTTATACCTGCACCAGTGGTTTTAATATCGTGGCCATATGACATATTATTTATACGTTTCTGTGGATTATAATATTAAGGAACCATCCGATGCCGAAGGAGCCCAGATGGCAATGCTCAAATTATCTGTTGTAAAGCGTGCCGTTAACTCTCCTATCTCCGTAGCGGAAAACATGTTGAAGCGAAATTATTCCAGTGAAAATGATATTATGTGGCAGCTGGAATACATTTCAACGGAAGAAATTCCCTTGGCTTCTTATTCTGGTTAACTTTAATAAAACGTTTTACATTTCCACAAAGAACACTGAATTGAGCGAGCATGCTGCCAACACAAAATAATAAATTATCCACTTTTAGTGTGATATAAATTTACTTTGTCCAGAACTGCGTTTTAAAGTAGAATTCTTGGCTGCTATCACTCAGTTCTGATGGGGTGTAGCAGGCATTTTGCCATTCATGAATTTCTGAGCACCTGTGTTTATTTGTTTGTTGATGGGGGTCTGTGGATTAATTCATAAATGTGCATGGTCATTACGCTTAAAGATGCATAAATAATAGAATTTTGGATCAAGTCGTTCAGTTGGACCAACTGTGTCATTGTCAGAGATATATTTACATACCAGTGGAATTACTTAATGACGATCAGAATAAATAAAGCATTGGTTTTCTCTTTGTGAATGTTCTCAAGAGACTCTAATTCATATTCCTTGTTTTGTTTGTCTAATGAGACTTGCAACGAATGCATTCAAGGACATTTATTTTGGATTTGCAGCGTGATTCCAAGAAGATCAATGATTGTAGGTAGGCAACAATTGAAACAAGATTTCTGCCAAGGTCTCATTAGTTAATGGTCATTTGGCTTCAAAAGATAAGCACGAAAAAAAAAACATAAACTGAACACGTGTCAGTGACAAAATCTAAAACAAGGCAGTAGAATGGACGATAAATGAATCTTCGTGTTTTATTCTTAAATTTCATTGTGATTATCATTCAAGAAAGTCTACCAAAAAAAGTAAATGCCTCTACGTATTGGTTTGATCTTCTCTTATGGCTAAGATATATACATCTGATAATGGAAGGATTTAATTTTCGTTTGATTGGACATTCATTAAATTGTTATTTATTTTCCACTGTATCTAGGTGAGTCCTAAAAGGGACGGTTTGATTTTGAAACGAATTGTGTTAGCGAATTTAATTCTAATATCAATTCCTTTTGTTATATTTCATTCACTGTGCGACAAATAAAACTCAAGATTTGTAACAAGTGAACTGGCGTTAGGTAAGTTCAGCTCGTGTACTAAATCTACTGTAGAATATTGTAATTTTATGACAACTATTGAGGAACCAAAACTTGCTTCATAAAGCACTGGCATTGCAAAATCTTTTCTGCTATCGGACTGATAAGCTCGAAAAATAATATTACGAAATTCCCACTTAGGTTCATAAAACATTAATATCTCTCTATGAATTGTTTTCAGTTTGTCATTCCTGTGTTCTTCGCATTCATAGTACCATCTTTATGGTAAATGCCCTTCTTCGCTGATCATGTTAAATTCCCGTAAATTCAAGTTAAATTCCCGTAAGTGACCATACATACCTTTGAACATTCTACTATTATATAACCATAACAGGTTAGACAGACACAACATGTTTATTCCAAGCCAGATAGGCCAATCATATCACTATGTTTATATTGCCCGCCAGACAAAGCCATGATGTTAAATCTATTGACAACACTTTAACATATTATTTCCTATCTTGGCCCAGACTAACATATCGCATTACCATATATGATTCGAACAACCTCACTCATGTTTGAAGCTAAAA
The DNA here is from genome assembly GCA_016746295.1 of Potamilus streckersoni. Classification (NCBI taxonomy): domain Eukaryota; kingdom Metazoa; phylum Mollusca; class Bivalvia; order Unionida; family Unionidae; genus Potamilus; species Potamilus streckersoni. The sequence continues at coordinate 4,064,885 of JAEAOA010002240.1, forward strand.
CAACCAGAAACATCACAATTGGAACGAATATGATTACAACTAAGAGAGGATTGCAACATAAAATGCATGCATCGCCTATGAGAATTCTTTTTGCAGTAACACCTGAGACTACGACATCCCGAACGCATAAAGTACTTAGTCCAGCCCGAATTTGATCTAACTACAACCCAGAATGAATTACCTCTATCCGTGCTATAAACATAGACTTCCATGGATTCAGGAGCGACATCTAAGCTCTTCTCAGATCAACGACAACAGTATTGACAGTCTCCTTCCCAGTGAAAGTGACTTTAACATTTTGAACTCTTTCGGTATTAGAGGCAATAGATGTATTGTTTACTATTAGTTAATATCAAGAGTATTTCTGGATTGTGGTGTATCTTACAAAGGCATGATTTTTCTATATCTTATTTTGATTTTTTTAAAAATAAAAATTGAAAGTTAGTGCTTAACAATTAACAAAAACTGATCTAAATTATCTATATTTCATTTTTCATTGAGTAAATAACCTTGTTATACCTACTACCATTAACATACGTCTGAGTTACTAAGATTGCTACTACAGAGAGTGTAAATGAACATTTAAGTTTCATTCCATGCCCTAAGCATTTATATCAAACATCAAACCTGCTCGTCTTGATACCTCAAACCACAGTATACATGTTTCTATACCATCACATATAACATAACGTATCGTATTTACCTTTCTTAAGGAGAATTGTAATTTCCGCCTAGCCGTTTCAAACATATTGATGCAGATGTTGTTTGTTTTGTTAGCTCGATGTTGACCTATAATGTTATTGAGATTTTCTCTCACGTTTTTCATATGAAATCATATGAATGTTTACCATATGGTATTGTCTTGGCGAAACGCCAAAGGTACGGCTCTAATGCCTTCAACCCCGTCAGTAGAGAGTTTCCTTCTATGGTTTTGCAGCATCAAATGATGTTGTAGTGTTATTATATATGTTTTCTATAGTTAAAGTGTTTCAGCGATTGCTCAACAGAGATTTGTTAACAGCTAATGCGCTGCATACTGAATTTTTGAAGCAGCGATTGCCTTGCATATTGAATTTTTAAAGCAGCTATTACCCTGCGTATTGCATTTTGAGCAGCTATTGCACTGCATACGATAAACTTCTGCGTAAAGTTTGTTTGAAACGAAAACAGCGACACATTCCCTATCGTACTTCAAAGGTAACGTCAGTAATACACGAATCAGTTTTACGATTTTTATTATATTTTCACTTCTTTCACCTAGGTTAGATTCAATGCAATTTTTTATTCATACACTCAGAGGTAAAGGTTTGATTGCAAGTGAACAAACGTTATGGTTATTAGAGTAGGACTAATACAACATTAAAATTTTCACTTTCATTACTCATGATTAATACAAAATTCTTCCAAGGTTCTCTAAGCAAACATTTTTACCTCAATGTAGCTGGTATTTAATATTATGTATGCAATAAGAAGATAAACTCAATATCGATTTACAAGTACTATCCATAATAATAAGAGTCCTTTTCACAACACTTCGCTAAAGCAAAATAATAACAGTAGTCACCGAAAAATATGTTCTATTGATATTATGGAAAATAAAAAATAAAAAAGTAACAAAAAAGAGTAGAGTAAAATAACATATGAAAGAAAAATAAAAACAACCCAAGAACTACATGCTGATATTAATTTTTATAATCGTCTAACAAGATTAGTATTAGCATATATTAGTATTAGCATAGATTATGTACACCTACAAATAGCACACATACCCATAGGGATATAAACAAAACTTTACCCCCGATGGGAAGATCCGTATTACATCACTGAATTGGGTCCAAATAAAATATACAGATTACGCCGTTGTTCTGATAATAGGGAGATGAGATCACTTGTATACGCCAACAGACTTACCACAAAGAAATTTATTTTTCATTGCTCTTTTGCAATTTATCAAGATTTACCAATGCATTGTATTTTTATTTTTATATTTTTACCTTCTGTGTATAATTGTAATGTTTTCTCTTTTTGAATTAACCTGTCCGTCACATTCTTGTATATTGCCCGCAGTGACAGGTTTGGTAGATAGGATTATAAGTTAGCCTCAGTTCAAAAGTTCATAGCGCGAATGGAACAATAAACGATTTGCCTGTGGGGCTCGCGTTATATACAAACTGTCACAAATTGAGTCAGCAAATTTATAACTGTCTGGTTTAAAAATTTCATGGTATGAATAGCCTCACTTGCAACAATTTCAAGGTTGTAAGCAACATACGACTTGGAAGGTTATTCGCTTAAGAGACAATATACCTCTGGTTTTGGACAAAGACACACGTGATTCGCAAATGGTACACAAAATCTCGGGATATATTAGACCGAGCCCTTGTGAATATTTAGCTTGTCAGGTCCAAGTTCAAGTTCAAGTTCAAGAGAGAGAGAGAGAGAGAGAGAGAGAGAGAGAGAGAGAGAGAGAGAGAGAGAGAGAGAGAGAGAGAGAGAGAGAGTCTGAGTCTGTTTGTAATTTACAGCGATCTCCGCTACCTCTCGTTGCCAAAGCTTTCCCCACAAAAAGATGTAGTCGTATCTACACCATTATAAGTGACACCTTAGCTTTAAGAGAACCGAATTTTCTTCTCTCTTTCTCTCTGATCAAGACTTAAGGCATCTCTTAAAGTAGCAATAAATTCCTTCTCATAGCAAGAAATGAGAAGAAGGTTATGTTAGAAAACAACTAAACAACAAAGAAGTTTCTCTCCCTCTCTGATCACAACATTATAAGATGACACCCTTATAAGATGACACATCATTATAAGATGACACCGTTACAAGATGAAACTCTATCTTTAAGGGAGCGAAAGTTTTCTATCATAATAGAGCGACTTGCTATTCCGTTATAGCGAAATACTAATTCGTTCAAATGAATTAATATTTTTGAAATGTTTATTAATCCACTATAGCGATATGATATTCAGTTAAAATAAACTATTTTGTTAAAATGAATTAGCAAGCCGTTTCAACTATTTACTAATCCGTTAAAACGAATGAATAAGCCGAATGAACTATTTACTAATCCGTTAAATTAATGTACTAATCCGTTCAGACAAATTAGTGATACGTCATAACGATTTGCTTATACTTTACCAAAGTTTGAATTCGGTTCTATTTATGTATATAATTTTCTAAAAAAATATCTTGAGATTCAATGAATTCATCTCAACTTCCAAACACCATATAAAGTCAACGGTAAATATGCCAGCTGACCACAAATATGGCGGCTGATGGCGGCATTCAGGAACGATCTATTCTAAGTGCAAGCAACTATATACTAAGCAAATATATATTGCAATCCATTTTCATGAACTTCACGTCAAAAGGTGGACTGGAGAGAGAAACTATGTTTTATTTTTCCCTTTGAATCAGCACAATTAAATGTCTCATTCATATTACCACACTATGACGCAAGACAGGTCTTCGTAACTTGAACATCAAAGAATTATTCAAATGTCGAGGATTACAAGGTAAGAAATTTACTTGATTAATCCAGTCATCTGGACGCATGGAACGATTACATAGATAAATTTCGAGCAAGCACCAAAATGATCCATTTTGCAATTTTATCTCAAGTTACTGAAGAGTGACGAAACCTCCAGATATTCCGGTAAGAAATCAATAAATTAAATTGAATCTTTTAGTTACAATCTGGACCCCAGTTATTTCCTGACTTTGATCAATATCTGTATACTACAAGGGATTTTACTGGTTAGGAATAAACCTATTTTTCTCCTGATTTTCTCCTGATTCTAGGAAGCGAGGGATCAATGTTGTAGGTAAAAACTGATAAATGGATTGATGTATTTATACTTCGCCAAACTTCTCTATGTAGATATTAATTCAGGCTTAAGATTTTGTTTTAAATAAATGAAGTCAAATATTTAATTTTGGGGTTTTATCGCAAAACTGATGCGCAGATAAATAATGATAAAATGCAAATTATTTCAAAAGTCGTTGACTTCAAATTTCAACCCCGAAGTAGACAGGTCCAATGAATAAGTATGAAATATTCTATAGTATTTTGTTACATTGTGCTTGGTCTGTAATTGTTACAGCAATAATGGTAGCCACTTGATCCGCAACAGTCGTATGTGCAATATATCGGTTCCGTATTATCATTATTATAGCAAGTAGATGACATCACGTGACCTGAAAAGACAAAAGATATTACGAGTTATCTACAACTAACAACCCCAAATAAAAGGGGAAGGGCAAAGGCTATATAGTCCAGTCCACGAGACCATGGGAACCTCTGTTTAGATCATTTATTTTAGCTCTTTTAAATACTCCCGTTGTATACCTAGTTGTCTTTAAAATCCTTACAAATAAATTATATGGGCGTGTTTTACAATAGATTCAATTCAAACTTTCAATATGACAAGGCTCTAGTGGCCTCAACCCTGTAAATGCTTCGGGCATCTTTTATCTTCTGAAGGGACCTGACTACTAATACCTCCGACATTATTACTACCACTACCAATGTTGCTGATACTCCTACTGCAGCTACAGTTGATTGACATCTATTAACAGTAGTGATGGTGGTTGTCGCTGTATTAAGTTGCAATAGTAGATGCATGTTCCATGTTTAATAAGGCTGAAGATTTCAGGTTTACTTGGTGTAGTAATATACAATTATTTCCTATAGTAACAATGCTGTGACAATGTTTTAAATAATATATGTAAAATAAACTCTTTAGAATGGTGATGACTTGGTGTCTGTATTTATTTATTTACATTTGCAATGGTTCGGTGTTTGTATGCATTTATTTAGGGCTGTGAAGGCTCGGTGTCAGTATCCAAGAACAAAATTGTGGTGGTTCCGTGTCTGTTTTCATGATTGTAAGTTTTTACGAGCTTGGTGTCTGCATGCATGTGAAAACTTTTAACTTAATTGGCACTAAATTTCACATGAACAATGATAATTATATTACCAAACATGAAAGGAAGACTTCTTTTCCTTCATGATAATCGTCATTAATTTATATTATTTTTTTTTAAAAATGTGACTCATGGAGAGAAATGGAAGAAAAATTGCCGCAGTGTCTGTCTGTATGTATAAGATATACCATGATATGTACAACATTGATACAGTGGTACATACTATACATATATTTTATTTATATCACATACAAAGACATATATTTGCCTTTTGAACGGAGTTAGATTTACTACAGGAAGCCTTGGATTGACCTAGTGAATAAACTCACATTCTCGAGTGTGTCCGTTACAAAAAGTAGGTCTCTGCCGTAGAAGCAATTTGCAATGTCCTCTGCATATTGATAGGTTGATTGTTTTCTTTTCTTGGTTTCTAATTTTTTCCACATTGATTAAATCAGTATAATACACACTTATGTTTTAAAGATGAAAAATTGTTTTAATAATGAAAATAGAGCCGTAGCAACATTAGGATAGCTACACCATTCAAATGAACGCAGTGCCATTCACCTTCAGGCGCATGGAAATGAAAGTGGAAATTAAAGTGGAATAGAAACTAATCCAGCTGACGAACCAACAAATGATAATTTAACTATTTTATTATATTTACAGTTGATCTAAATCATTATTCTGCTTTAGCAACAATACAACCCACCCACAAACACTCGTTAGTTTGATTTCAAAACTCAGTCTCTGTATCGCTGTCTCTCATTCTTTGGTCGGTTTGACGTAACTTACACCATCATTCGTCAATCCAGAGATATTGTCGGAACATCCTCTACCTTCGACATTTGATAGATTTTAGTCCGAGAGAGAGAGAGAGAGAGAGAGAGAGAGAGAGAGAGAGAGAGAGAGAGAGAGAGAGAGAGAGAGAGAGAGAGAGAGAGAGAGAGAGAGAGAGAGAGAGAGAGAGAGAGAGCTTTGGACATTTTCATGTTTAAATAGTAACAATCGAATTTTTAGAACATTATGGTATGTTTAAGAAAAACACATAACATTATATATATCATAGTATAAACAGTGTAAAACGTAAACGGGGAATTTACTGATTTGCAACATTTTATCATTGATAAACACTGTTGATAAATCCCAAGGAAAATGCACAAGTATCGTTTAGGACGAACCATATTCTTGTAGGCTATTTGATGTAATGTCTATTTGAAGGTTTTAATCCAGCTCAGATTCCTTTTCTCTCCCATTCCACATTTCTGATCAGTTTGTCCGTTATGCTTGAGAGGGGAGGGGAGAACAGAGAGCATAGAGGATTGTGATGAAAAATGTGTACCATATTAAACTAATTTAGAAAACAGGGATTATTAATACTTTTCATCATTATTTTTCATACGTCACTAGTGACAAATGTGTGGAAAATTGATTAATTAATCTCGAATCAACTACAGACGTCCCCAATAACGCTTACATATGAGTATTATTTACTGCTCCGTGGGCGGATCACAATTATATATACCAATAGTATTGGTATATCAAATTGCTTTATAGTAGCTCTTACATGCATGCTATTTTTAATGTATGTGGGATAGATAGATAGATAGATAGATAGATAGATAGATAGATAGATAGATAGATAGATAGATAGATAGATAGATAGATAGATAGATAGATAGATAGATAGATAGATAGAAAACATGTGTTTGTAATGGCTGTATTTCGATACTTGCCCATTTGCATGAATACGTGTTTTTCTATAAACCTATATTTCTGTTATACTCTGTCAGGACGTTTCGTAAGCGCTCCAAAGTAAATCTTCTCTGTCATCTATCGAGAGAGTTCACTCGAATATTTATCAGCCTTATATATATATATATATATATATATATATATATATATATATATATATATATATATATATATATATATATATATATATATATATAATTACATAGTAAATCTCTAATCTTGTTCTCATTCAGTCTCATATTTTCATCACTGAGTAGCCACTGGCTCAGTTGTTTCTGTGCTTATCAGAAAGGTGCGAGTTACATTCGAATGATAGGATCAACCCAGATATGCTACCGTGTGATATCCTTGTTCAATACACTTCACTCGGCACAATGTAAACTTATCAAACTTGACGTGCCGCAAACATGAACCAATCCAAAGCTTTAATTATGTTTTTTTCATAGCAAATTAAATCTATTCTTTATAAGCCACCTAGTCGTTTGAATACATATTGTTTACAAACATATTATTTACTTAAGTAGTTAGAGTGTCCGCCTCTGATGCGGGACATCACTGAATTGAAACCCAGCTTAGTCATAACAAAAAAAAAAACATCAAACTGGTACTAACATCTGCCTCACCTGGCGCTCAGCATTAAGAGCTTAGTGTTAGGACCAGTTGATCATATGTTAGGACAATACTATTGGTAGTGGGGGGATAATGCAACATAACTGGCATGATACTCCAGCGCTAGACCAGACTATAAACGTCCACACTGGAGACATCGAAGTGATATGACTAAATATTCTTCAAGCTACTTTAAAAAACTAAAATAAGCGTATACTGATTACTAATGTTTTTGCTGCTATTGATCATATAATACTCTCATTATTACATAGGTTAAAGATCAGACTAGGGGCTGTTTTATTAATTGAAGCAAGAGGAAACTTCATTATTAGATATGCAATCAAAGGCTGGCTCTAATCCTTGTCCTTCTCGAGTTAGATAAGAATGTGTGGCGCATGTGCACATTTATACGATGCGGTTTGTTTCACTGGACAAAAGGAGCAGGTTGTGGGTTTGCAGGATTGGGGAAAAGGGCGAATGATACTGTGTTCCATTGAAAAATATATTTGTGGGAGAACATTTTTAAATTAGCAACTAAACGAACGAAGGGTCGAGACACGTGCAACACAATTAAAAAGTACTACATTACGATTTGTCCAGTGAACACAAATTAATTTGGCAATGAGCACCAGAAATCCTTGGTTGCGAAGACATATCGTACTGTATTATGTCATATGTGAAATTTCAAATGACTGCCGATCAATCGATCGATGTCTGTCGTTTTATCAATAAAGTACAATGAAATCTCTGACAACACAATCAAGTTCTATGTGCCAAAAGTTCACACTGGTTCATATAAAGTGATTTCGTGTCACAGATTTCGTCTTATTCTATTGATTAAATGATATATTCTATCTCTATCTCTCTCATCCTATTCGTGAATAAATACAAGGACGGGTGTTTGTAGACGTGGAGATAGTCTAGTAAGTGTAGGTAGGTAACTGGTTTGACTTGCAAAATTGTAGTTAGGTAGGCGGATCAATGTATATCCTGCAGGTCGTACAGTCAGAAGCTTGGCGTGGAAGTTGGAAGTAGAAACCATGGATAAGAATGATTGGCAAATGGTTGAATCACATTATAGAAACTATAGACTGGGCATGGAGTATTTCGTGAAAAGAAAATGATTTGTAAAACCACACCCTATAATGTAAATTAACGGATAAAATCAGATCATCCAACGGGCTGTAAATTGTTCTGCTATACACTGATTTACTTTGCACGATTCACATTAATCACAAATCTTGTGGACTAAATTCAAGAAACACCTAGATGAAAGCACGAAAGTGAGGCCGAGATGGAACCTGTAACAGAACACGAAGTTATACTGTACCAATTTAATTTCACTGAAATCAGCATGCCTAACGCCTATAATGCATTCTTGACCAGTAAATTGTGTTCGGATCATGGCAATTGTATAGATTCAAACGAATAAAAGTGCAAACCTACCTAGAACAATTATCAAAAACATCAATAGGTATACCTCGATCTGCGCCATGTTGGTTTGTTGATCCCAACCATAACCCTTTCCTTACAGATAAGGTGTAAATTCTAAAATAAATGTACAGATTTTAAGTTGACCATGACGTTAGACGTTTGACGTTGGATATACAGAATGTGAAGAAAGACACCAAGCGTTTGAAAGTTTGAAAGCATTGCTATCTGATGAAGACCCGGTTCGAATTCATGATAAAGATATGAGTGCTGCAAACTTGAATGGATGCATTCATGTATTTTAAAAGCAATCAAACAAAATTATTTATATTGTTTTAGTTACGGATGCCAACTAATAATTCTTAATCAGAAAGTCTGTAGCACGTAATATTTTGGCATGGTAGGGACAGAGAGAGATAGAGAGTTGACGATAGAAATGTCTCTTCACTTCAAAGCAAATGTATTAAAAGATAAACATGTCAATTCTATTATTGGCCGTCCTTTCATAATCATGTAAACATTTTCGACATCAGCCTTTGCAGCCATATGTGCATATTCATAAAACAAATAAGAGATTAGCTTCTAAGCCTTAGGGCTACACCTTTGGTTATCCATGACAAAGCTTCAGGTAATCTCTCTCTCTCTCTCTCTCTCTCTCTCTCTCTCTCTCTCTCTCTCTCTCTCTCTCTCTCTCTCACACACACACACACACACACACACAGACACACACACGATTTAAAGAATGTGACCAGATTTTATCACCCATGTTTTGGATTACTATAAGAAATCGTTAACAATTTAAATTTTAGAGTTTAGTATATTATTAAAAATTCCTCTATTCTGCCTCCGACACACACAATAGCAACAACAACAATAATAGCAACAAAATCAACAACAACAACAAAATAATAATAATAATAATAATAATAATAATAATAATAATAATAATAATAATAATAATAATAATAATAATAATAATAATAATAATAATAATAATAATAATAATAATAATAAAGAGGTATTCCATGAATCCGACTTAATCAGATGGAAAATAAATATTGCTGAAAGAAAGCTGGCAGGAAAAATGTTAGGTTTGGCAGGTTCAGATATACCCGAATATATCACATTTTGTTTGTTGTTTGTTGTTGCGCTTAACGCCATTTTTCAGCACACGATAGGCTATTCATGGCGGCCAGTATTAATGGCGGAGGAAGAAACCGGGAAATCACCGGAAAGAACCACCGACCCACGAGAAGCTACCGTCACATTTTGTTATATACAATATAAATCAATAATGTACTAAGCAAGATATCGTAAAACGGCATGCCAACATGAGAAATAGCCAAGCCATTACGCACACGTAATGAAATATGAATAAATATTTATGTCGTCATACCGATCCAAGATATTTTGTCGAATATATAATCGCATTATATGTCCGTGAAAAATTTGCTTTTCCCGTCAGATAAGACCTATTAAAACCGTTCAAGGTATACCAGTAAAATTTAAGGTGCAATATAATCTTACATATTTTTAAATTTTTTTTCGCATTAAAGCCTTATGTACTAAGATTTATGGGGGTTGATTTTATCAAGAGTATGCTTAGTTGTTGTAATCATTTTGTTGTAGATTTTGACATACTTGGCTGTAGAATGCATACGAATTTCACACAAACGGAACGTGACTTTCATTCTTCACTCTTTACGTTTGTTTTTCAACGCTTTCCAAAACAGACACCAAGACAATGGAAAAACGTATATACATGCATGTAGACACCAAATCATTACAAACGTATATACATGCATACACACACCAAGTCATCACAAAGGTATATTCATACATACAGATACCAAGTCTTCACAAACGCATATGCGTGCAGGCAAACGTCGAAACATCACAAACGCATTATGATTAGTTCACTATACATGTATTATTTAAAACATTGTTCCAGTTTTGATGCTATCGGAAACAATTGTATGTTACTACTCTAAATAATCGTGCAATCATCAGCCTTATTAAACATGGAATATGTATCTACTATTGCAACCTAATACAACTACAACCACCATCATTACTGCTACTTGATCTTGTCATTCAGTAGTTAGTAGAAATGCTTAATGTAACTGTATCAGTTGTATCAGTCAGAGTAGTAGAGTAATAGGATAGGTGGTATTAGTAGTAAACACCTTGTATTTGTCTTTTTCCGGTCACTTGAAATCGAACACCAGTTATTAAAAAGGCAATTGTTGCGGATCAAGCGTGACATCATAATGTAACCAAATTATATATATTGACTCAATCTCGGTATTATCCTCTTAAATTATCGGTTTTTGAAGAAAAGATAAAAAAATTATCCCATTTTTCTGCGTATGAATGTAGCGATTTACCCGAGAAAGAAAGACCATGATTTTGTAGCCGTGACTTGATCAAAATAGTCAGTACTTGAGTAGAATGTAAACTGATTTAATTTACTGAGTTCGTACCTGACATTTTGCAGCCTGTAGAACACTTTAGTAAGTATAGATATAAGAGCAAAATGGATCATTTGAGTGTTTGCACTCAACATGAATATCATCCCAAGTGTTCAGGCGACTTGATTACTCATGTTGACTGGTTACCTCTTAGTCAGCTCCGTTTGCAATAAGTTATGCTAGAAGTTTTAAAGGCCAGTCCTCAAATGGTAGTTCGCATGAGGAATTGTGTATAAAACATTATCGTCAATTGTAACCTGAGGCTCCCTCACTCGCTTTTGAGGCGAATTTTGCTCTCATGGGATGCTTTATACGTCAAGGTTGATTCCAACAATAACATTGTAGACACCAGATTAAAAAATTCTTATTAGGAAACGGGTATTTTCAAAATTTTAAACACAGTCTAATTGTTGCTAACCTCCTATCACTCATCACCCATAATTTATGTTGTACTTTATTTTCAGATGCCTGTTTATAGACAAAAAAAGAACTAATTGTATAAGGTTCTTTGTTTAGTATCCTAGTACCCATACATAGTGGTTAATTGCCTCTTAAAAATAAGCTGTGGTAGTTAATGTCTTCTTCACACACATATTACACTCACGCACACGCACTTCACTTTATTGGTACATTAGTACAGTAGTGACAACAGGCCACTGTAGGCACAACAACACCTTCAGAGTTAGAAATTTGTGGGACTAGTATGAGTAATTTTGGTATTCAGTTCGCAATGCCGTAAGGTCATTTTAAATTTGTATTATGGGGAAATAAATGTTTTGCTGAATTTTACAAAGCATATTACTTCTCATTATATTCTTTACTTGTTTTAAGTCGTATTCACCTAGCATAATGTAAGTTTGGCTGGTTTTGATTTTACTTCTTTCCTAGTTACAGCTATTGTTGTAAAACACATTGTCTTATGATCATATGGCACTTTTAGTTTCACATCAAATTAATATTCTGTTCTGCATTAAAAGATATGAATCTGTGTTGCATATTTACCAACATTATACGTCTCACCAATCTAGAATATTGACCACTGGTAAAATCTTTATTCTACGACGCCGATATAGTGTTGCTAAAAGATTATCACGAAATAGTAAATATTTGAATCGGCTTACTAATTTGTTTTGAAGCAATAGTAAATTGTTATAATGAGACTGTAAAGAGTTATAACAGAATGGTAAATAGTTACAATTGATTAATATATCGTTCAAACGGACTACTTATTCGCCTGAAACAAAGGTTCGTCGCTCTAATGGACTAGTAAATGAATGTGGCGAATTATTAAATCATTCAAACGGATTGATAATTGATTTGAACGGATTAGAACATCGTGATAACTGATTAGTACATTTTCGAACGGATTGCAAATTCGTTTAAACTTTGCAACATCTTTCGAACTTAGTAATACATCATTCAAATGGACTAGCAATTCCTATATAATGGACTACTGTTACGACTCTATAGTTAAATTAAATGTGTGTTTGGATTTGAATTTTTCTATTTGATTTCTATTTTAATTTTATTTTTATTTTATATCATAAATATAATTATTATTATGATGATAATTATGTTTGCAGTGTCTGATATTTTGTTAGAAACATCATATTTATTTTAAACGTAAATGTTACTCGCGTAAGCATGATTTTTGTATGACAGTTTTTCGTATTAAGTAAACGGTCGGAAGGATCTAAGTAATGATTGGCTGTGATCGAGATCATTTATAATTAGCCTTGTACACGCTTTTGTAATGCATGGTGTGATTTCGAAATGGTCACGTGTCATTCATGCATGTGTACATGGGGTGACGTATTAGCTTGCTTTAAATACTCGGTTATCTGCGAACTAGTTATAGTTGATGGTCACATCATAACATCTTATAGAGCTTCTATACCGTACGTATGAAAAACAAGTGTTTGTTATTGGTGATAGCTGTATTTCATCTCCCTTTTGAAGAAGAATTATTTTTCCCATAATAACTACACTACAGGCTTTTGGACGAAGATATTAGCTGAAATTATTTCTCAGTTGGAACAGAGCAGTACAGTTTGTGATTCACAGTGAAAATGTTTGACAATGTGTGAATCTACATCTGTCATAATCCGCCATTTTGGAACGAAATTGATATTCAGACTACATCAAATTAAAACTTTTTCACAAGACTTATGTATTTTTCACAGTTTTTGGACAAATTTTTGGATCTTCTTCGTAGATCGTACCTATTGTTTTATATTTTTACCTTTTCACTGTGTGTTCTAGGGAAATATTTTATTTTTGTTAAAATTTACAAAGCTTGTTGTAGTCTCTATTTTCTTTATGTTACTTTAAATGAGCCGATACGCAAACACTACAATATCTCTCTATCGGATTGCTAAATCGTTATAACCTTATAAACTGGTCATTAATTCGCTTGAATTAGTAAATCTTTCTAACGGATTGTTCAGTTTGAATAATATACTAGAAAGTCGCTTTAGTTGATGAAGAAAGTAGTAGGAATATATCTGCTATCTAGGAATTACCATATAAACTCCTCCGTAAAGAAAGTGACGACATTAGAGACCTAAATTTAGTATTAGGACAACGACCTGGTCTCAAACATTGGAAATCATATATTTAATATTTTATCTCGTAAGATTAAAATGTGAGGGCGTATTGACCTCAAAACGGGAAATCCCATTTATAAAAACTTGAATGATGGAAAATTTCTATTCTAAAAAAGGCAATATGAATACCATTGCATGACACTTTAAGGTCAAGATGAGAAATGAAATGTCTGAGTTTCAAAATATACATTATAGCGATATATCTGTCTGGGGAGAGGATGCGAAATCAAACGTGAAAATGGTGTCCATAGATTTAATATCGTGGACGTGTCAGGTCTGATACGCTAATGTTATGTACAAGTCTTTCTTAAAATGAACATGCTGTGTTTGTCTGGCCTCAAAAGTTAATGTAATATTAAAATGTTCATAGGTTTTATTGCATGGTTCTCTAAGACCACTAATGGTAGGTAAATTAACATAGAAATGATGATCGAGGTAGAAACATGGTACTATGGGGGTGAGGGAATATGGGAATGCCACCGTAACAATTCCTACACAAATATTTATATTTTATGAAACGAGAAGGGATTTTTTAAAATACTGTTTTTCGTTTTTATAAATCCGATAACGGAAAGGTTGTTTTAAAGCCATGGCTTCTTATGTCAAATTTGGGTTTTTCGACAGTATCATGCAAATTAACGAGATGCTACCATAGGTTCAATTTACCCAATGTCAGTTCACTTCTTATATATTTTTGTGTTTCATTTATAGTACAGTGAATAAAATATGACCTAGAATCAAATTCTATCACTCTTAAATTGCTCACATTATTAACTGAAGTCAGAATTTGGCGTGCAACAAAAGTTTTTTTCAATTTACATTGTAACATTAGTCATCCAAATTTTTAAACGCACAAATGAAAGAAACAACCATTTATCAAGTCAATGTTTTACTGTTACAATTAATTTAAATGTTTTACATTAACGTTACTCACAAAAAGAGTATTTAAAGAAAATCCATTATTAGACAAGTATGTGCTTGTGTGTATGTGTCATCTAATCAATAATAGAACGACAAATCAAGGCAGAGACACTTTTATGTTTATTGTGATATTACCATCAAATCACAATTAAACTTCAAAACAACGTAAAAATAAATTCGTGTCTTATGAATTTTATTTCTAGCATCGATTTATCTTCTGCTCTATTTTGTTCTGATCTTCTGGATTCCAATGTCGTTTCTCTCGACGAAACATGTCTCTTTACTTTATCTCGAGAGGCGTAGGCGGAAGTGGTTTTGTTGGAAGTGTATTTTCGAATGTTACAAGCCTACAATTACTAGTCTCATTTGAATCACGCTACAATTGTTTCCTAAGCCACATAACCCTTTGAATAAAAATTGTTTACAGTGGCCTAAGTGGTCAGAGCGTCCGCCAGATGTGGAAGATCGTGGGTTTGAACCCCGGCCGAGTCATACCAAAGACATATCAAAAATGGTATTAACAGGTACCTCGCTTGGCGCTCAGCATTAGGACATTAGTGTTAGGACTGATTGTCCAAGTTGCGGGATAATATTACTGGGATATACGATATTGCATGACTGTCCCACGATACCCCGGTGCTAGACATCACGATAAACTTTCATACCGCATACATTGTAGTAATATATATGACTAAATATTGTTGAAGCTACGTAAAAATCTAAAACACACTCACATTGTTTATTGATGTCTTTGTTGCTATCAATGCTATAGCACACTCTTATTAGATCTAAGGTTAAATATATGAGTATGGGCTGTTTTATTAACTGAAGCGAAAGAAAACTTCCTTGTTGGACATGCAAACATAACTGGCTCTAATCCTTGGAGTTCTAGAGTTAGATAAGAATGTGTGGTGTATATGCGCATTTATACGATTAGATTTAAGTTTTACTGACAAAATGAGCTGGGTGGGGGTTAATGCAGGATTGGAGGTAAGGTACTATATTCCACTAAAAATGAATTTGTGGAAGAACATGTTTCATATTAGCAACTAAATAAAAGCTCGAGACACGGGTAACACTGTTTAAAAACATACCATAGTAAGATTTGCCCATAGAACACTATTAATTTTACAATGAGCAACAAAACTGACTGGATGCTGCATTATGTCAGTGCTAAATTTCAAGCGACTGCCAATCAATTGTATCGAGTTGTTATTAAATGGGTATGTTGTACATGGAGGGTATTAGTAATTATTTGCAAAGTAGATGATAGTGATTAAATATACTTTGTATATAGAGCTATGACATATGGTGGGTTTAGTCACATTTGAAATCACCACAGACAGCAAATAGCCTAAGAATAGTATACGTGTTTGCCTCTTTTCCACAGCTTTTTATTGCCCTCTGAACCAATCATTACAATCCAAAATATGCCAAGCGTGGTGGGAAAGCTTAGAAAAGACTGGTACTAATATATACCATACTAAAAGAATTTCTTTTTCTAATTGCATGTGGCACTATTAGATGTGTGCATTTGTAGTATATCCAGACGAAGCAGGTGAGACAGCATTCAGAAAAAAAACACGTTTCTTCAATCTTATCGGAAACCTTCATATTTTTGTTTGCATCGTGAAACAAGGGAAAATCTTTAATTTTCAATGATTTCTTGGAAGTATAAACATAATAATATCTGTTTCAATCAGTTTCACTTGTTTCTTGTTGATGTTGTTGTTGTTGCTGTTGTTGTTGCCGTTTGTTACAGGTACTATTATTCTCTATCATAAAGAGTCACCCGACTTCAATTTTGAGTTTTGAGTCTGTTTCTGTCTGAATTTGAGTTATTATACCCCATCTCTCTCTCTCTCTCTCTCTCTCTCTCTCTCTCTCTCTCTCTCTCTCTCTCTCTCTCTCTCTCTCTCTCTCTCTCTCTCTCTCTCTCTCTCTCTCTCTCTCTCTCTCTCTCTCTCTCTCTCTCTCTCTCTCTCTCTCCAAAATAGAGTTATGGATGTGTACGCAATTACCACAAAAATCAGTGTATAAGAAAATCTGTGCAAAACGACAGTGAGAGGCAAAATGTACCAAATTCTGATGTAAATGGAGTGCCTTGCTTATTCCTTACCAACATGCCATACTGGCATAATGAATTATGCCAAC
Organism: Potamilus streckersoni; assembly: GCA_016746295.1. NCBI lineage: Eukaryota > Metazoa > Mollusca > Bivalvia > Unionida > Unionidae > Potamilus > Potamilus streckersoni. The sequence goes on from JAEAOA010002240.1 coordinate 4,081,758, forward strand.
AAATCGAATTTTGACAAAAATAACTTTTTAATGTACACAGATTTTGTGCAGTAAAGACATACTGCAGTTAATTATTAGTGGCCTTATTAATCATGATTAACATCTTAACACGTTTAGGCTAAATATGGCAAATAGGTAATGATAAGTGGTATCCCACACAGCATTTTATAATGTAAACTTTCAAAACGAGTGGTCACAACAATGATGTAGAGATCGACCATTTACTGGTAGTGGTGAAATTGATGTATTAAATTAAAAAAATTGAACGTCTCTCTCTCCCTCTGTCTCTCTCTCTCTGTCTCTCTCTGTCTCTCTCTCTCTCTCTCTCTCTCTCTCTCTCTCTCTCTCTCTCTCTCTCTCTCTCTCTCTGAATTGTAGAAAAACATCATACGTTATATTTAAGCAACAAAGTTCTCTTCTGATAGAAATAATCATGATTAGAAAAGTCCCAATGCCCCTTCGCCCTGCCCTTAACATGCAATGGTCGGTCCCTTGGTGTCCATAATAGGAATAACAGACCATGGTGTATGCCAGCATTGGTTTATTTTGTGATCATCATGGTACTAACCTACACCAAGCATACGCAACTTACGAATATGACTTTCAAAACCATTTAACCGACCCACGTGTTGGAGGAAAGCACACACACATTACATACACCATTAAACGCTAAGGCACGGAAAACATATAGTTTGCTCATATTTTCACGAATTTGATGTCCCGCTACGATCATATATCTCTTTTGTGGTTCTCAAAGGTACAGTTATGTGTAAACACATATGCTCGGGTAGGGTGTGATAAGACACCTATAATACTTGCACTTCAGGTCCATTAAAAAATTCATTAGAGTAATTAGAAAGGAATGTAAAGCCTAGAACTACTTTAAAGTGTTGCAAGGAAATCAATGGAAATGATAATACTACTAATTGTATTCTTGACCAGTAAATTGTGTTCGAATCTTGATACTTGTAAGGTTTCAGATGAATAAAAGTGTAAACTTACCTACAAAAATTGTCAAAAATATCAGCACGTATACATCGACCTGCGCCATTTTGGTTTATTGATCCTAACTATAACCCATTCCTTGCAGATAAGGTGTAAATACTAAGATAAATGCATTGTACAGTTTTTACAGTGAACACGAGCTTTGACGAAAGATATACAGCATGCGAAGAGTGACATCAAACTTTTGAAAGCATTGCTGTCTGGCGAAGACCCGGTTCGTGCTCAATATAAAGATATCAGTGCTGCAAATCGTAAAGGATGCATTCGTGTGTTTTAAAAGCAATGAAATAAAATAATTTATACTGTTTTAGTTATGCCTATTGATGCCAATAAATATTTCTGAATCAGCAAGTCTATATCACGTTATATTTTGGTATCGTAGGGACAGATGCTAAAGGTTTTTATGAGGACAATTATTTTGCACAGAGAGAGAGAGAGAGAGAGAGAGAGAGAGAGAGAGAGAGAGAGAGAGAGAGAGAGAGAGAGAGAGAGAGAGAGAGAGAGAGAGAGTTGAAATTATGTCTCTCAACTTCATAGTAAATATATTAAGAGATAATAAATGTCAATTTTATTTTCGGCTGTCGTTTCATAATTACGTAAACATTTTTGAACGCTGCTTTAGATCTCTGTGTATATACTTCGTAACAAAACGAAGAGAATATCTTCTAAAATTTGGAGCTACGTTGTTAGCTACCCATGTCAAACCTTCATGTATTCTTATCTGTCCCACAGCCGCCTAACACACAAATACAGAGAGAGAGAGAGAGAGAGAGAGAGAGAGAGAGAGAGAGAGAGAGAGAGAGAGAGAGAGAGAGAGAGAGAGAGAGAGAGAGAGAGAGAGAGAGAAACACACACACAGTCATATCAATCATATTTTGCTAAGGATTACTGAGAGAATAAATCGTAATGGTTTGAAATTTTAGACTTTTTTATATTTATTAGAAATCTCCTTTCCCACAAACACACACACACACATGCACACACAAAAATGACAAAAACATGATTAACAGGTATTCTATGAAACCGACTTAATCAGACGGATAATAATTTTTGTTATAATAATGATTTTACACTTTTTGAAGCATTATTTTTCCTTTCAATCCTTTGGTATCAAATGTTTGTTATATTTGTAATCTTTAATTGTAGATTTTGCCATAATTGACTGTGTAAAGTCATGAGAGTTTCATAAACACAACGTGACTTTCGCTCCTCATACTTTACCTTAGTTTTTCAATATTTTCCAAAACAGACACTACGTCATCAGAAACATGTACATTCATGCATAAAACCTCATCACAAACGTATATACATGCATACATACACGAGGTCATCACAAAACATATACAAGCATACAGACACCAAGTCATCACAAACGTATATACACGCATACAGACATAAAGTGATGACAAACGAATATACATGCATACAGACACCAAGTCATCACAAACGCATTCAAGAGAGTTCAGTTTACATGTATTATTTAAAACATTGTTTTATCGTTATTGTTATGAGAAATAATTGTATGTTACTACTCTAAATCATCATGCATACTTAACATGGTACATGTATCTACAATTAGCACTGTATACTGTTACAACCACCATCATTAATGCTACTTTATTTTGTCAGTCATTACTAGTAGAGTAACGTAATATAACTGTAGCAGTAATATCAGTAATAATTGTACTAGTAATACTTTTGGTGTTATAGTAGTAAAGACCCCGTGATATCTTTTTTGTCTGTTCTGGTCGAGTGAAATCGAACATCTACTTTAACACAGATATCCAGATGTAATATAAGGCCCATACGACTGTTTCGGATCAAGTGATTACAAGCATTGCTGTTTGCTTTTTAACTTCTTTTTCTGCATATGAGTTTAGTTATTTACCCAAAAAGGTAAGAAGATTTTTCAGCCGTGACTTTATCAAAAACGTTCATAACTGAGTCGCAACAAAACAGATTTAATTTAGTTTTTTGCGTCTTTGCTTTTTTGCTGGCTGTAGAACACTTCGTAAGTTAAGAAAATGAATTTTGAGTACTTGAACTCAACGTCTATATCATTCCAAGTGGATACCTCAAGCTGACTCGTTACCTTTTAGTTAGCTCTGTTTAAAATATTTTTTTTGCTAGAAGTTATAAAGACCAGTCTTCGAATGGTAGATCGCATGGGGAACAGTGTATAAGACATTATCGTTGATAGTAACCTGAGGCTCCCTACATTCGCATTTGAAACCACTTTTACTCTTAGAGCATGCTTTATACGTCATGGCTGATCCAATAATAACATTGTCAACACCAGACTTGGGAATTCTTATTAGAAAACTTGTATTTTGAAGAAGTTTTAACACAGCCTTATGGTTTCTAACCTCCTATGACTCATAATTTTCGTTGCAGTATACTTTTAGATGTCCGTTTCTAGGTAAAGGGAAATAACTTAAATTACTCAATCCATTACATCTACAAAAGCTATATGCTAAATTTCAATTCCTTTGCAAGAACGTTTCTTTCCAATATAATAGCTGTTTGCATTATTAATTTACTTTTCCTTAGCAGAGGAGGAGTTTGTAGGAATTGCGTGGTTTTTTTTGCTAATCACTTGCACGTAATCACGTACTATTGTATTGAAACAAAAGGTGTTGTTCATTTACATTTCAGAAATTGGTACTGAATCGACACCATTCAGCATCCAGGCATTATGAATATTTATTTGCATCCGACGTAGTAAAGACCATCCACCTTTACGAGAATTCCCAATGTTTAGATATATAGGAGAAAGATGTTAGTAATATTTAATTGTACAATATTTTATAGAATATAACACATGATGCAAAACAACAAAATCTAATTTTATAAAATAACGTGTTAACACTAAAATTAGGTCAATTATGCCATATACATAAGGACGCGGTTACCATTATTACGTGAAATCCAAGTTTGAGAAGTTTCCGAGTTTAAGCATGGATAGCGGAGCACATCTGTTGTAAGATATTCCATGAAGTGTCCATCAGAAGTCCAGATGTAAAAAAAACCTCGTACTTCTGAAAGGCGCGTGTCAGCTGTGTCGTGCCTGTTAGATATCTGGATGCAGAGGATTATCAAGATTTGGAGCATAAGATGGGTTTTGTACATCAGCTGTGCGCTATTAACAGTCTTGGAATCTTCCTATAATCCCCTAGACACGAAAGAATAAAAGGAGAAATGTCAGATGATGTGACTCCCTTTGGAGATGTCGACGTACATTTTCAAAGCATGAGTTTTCCAACAAGAATGTTGCATCTATGAGACATGCCATATTTTCCTAATTCGGTCGAGACACTTGTCCTATTTTTATGTCATTTAAAGCATAATGGTATTAAGTGCAAAAATATATAACAATAGTTTATTGTCTCTAAACTTAGTATCATTTTACTTAAATAATAGACTGGCATAAAATCGGACATAAGAGCATTGGACTACATTATTACAAAGTGTAATTATTGGCAAAGCTCATGGAGTCTACATTTTAATGTCAGTTCAATAACGTGTTGATTATGATGTAGCTAAATCTTGAAAGGTAATGAGTTGGAACCTGAGGCATATCGACAAAGGTTTTGGAACTATAAATAAAACTGTAGAGACCCATATTCCTTGACTCACAAAGTGTCTTTTATCAGTAAGTTTTCCGCTCAGCAGGTGTTTGGCACAAAATTATTTCGATCTCATACGAGCACTTCCAAATCTCCGTACGGCACAAATTTAGGAATTACGTTTCTGAAACTATCATCTCCTACACTGGAAAAAGAAAGGACACGTTATTTCTGATTGAAAACAAAGGAACAGAATGAAGACAGACCTATTCCTATTGCTCCTATTTATAAGATGTCGTGCATGCGGTCACAAATAGAGAGCAATACATCTGTTGGGTCAGTTCAGTTCCTTGTAGCCTGATAAATACGCAGTGACCTGTTTACATTGTATCAATCGGTGACATAGATTCACTTTCTGGTAAACAACTTTTTTATTTCTTTATATCCATTCTCAGTGACTAAATCAATGATTTAAGTTACGGTCATATCTGGCCTATGTGATTATAGACTTGTAGCCAAATGATCACATGACCCATCACGAGGGTCTGAATTGTCTATCGGTTGGAGTTATAACTCATTATGGGCATGTAATGAAATCGGTGCTGAACGGTATTATTTTGTTGCTACCAGTTTGATATGATTTTTTTCTTTTTTGCGGAATTAATAATCTGTTTTCCTTGGAAACCAATTGTGCTCATTTGAAATCTTAAACACAAACATTTATTAAAAATTATTTGGAACACAAAAGTCTGATTATTATTATTATTATTATTATTATTATTATTATTATTATTATTATTATTATTATTATTATTATTATTATTATTATTGATGATAATTCAAGAAGGAAGTGTTGACACGTGAAGACAAAAGATGTTACAGAAGCCGTCGTCGCCTTCTATATTGGGACTTCATCAGGATTTGAACTTTAAACCTTTTATTGCTCGGTCTTATTAATTAGAGGGTTAATTTTGGATTAGATTCATAAACCATAAGTGTTTTTTCATATTTCACCATGCTTTACTAAACAAGTCAATTATTTGTTAAAGTTTACAAAGCTGGTTGGCTTCGATCTTTTCTTTGTTACTTTTGTATGAGCCTAGACAACTAACATTACGTCGTCCTATAGACAGGATATTTTTAGTGTAGACAACAAAATTTTATTTGGTTGGTCATTTTGGGATCAATAATAATTTTCACAAGATTTTGAATAATTTTTATTGGCCGAAAATTAAAAGTGATGTTTGTAAATACTCTAAAACTTGTCAAATTTGTCAAATGGTAGGAAAACATGATATCAGAAAATACCAAAGGCTCATCTACAAAGTATTCCTGCAATTGAAAAATTATTTAACAGACTTACGATACACCGTGTCAGTCACCTAGAAAAAATGAAACTAAAGTGTGATAAAATACAAAGAAAGAGTATTCAACCTCGCGATAGAATTCTTGCTCTTTTGCCCATACTGCAAAATCCTCTTCAGGCTTAGTACTATGTTCCTTATACAGTTGAAAAGAGTGAATGCCTTAAATTATATCATTATAACACTTGGGTATCGAAATCGAGAACAACTTTGCCACATAAATATGTTAAAGGAGTATGTTAATAGAGATATCCCTGCTATTCAGGCTGGTTTGTTTTACCAGTCACCCGCTGTGAGAATTTAAGAGATGGAATGCAACCAGACTGTGGTGATTCTGGCTTAAACAATCTTCGGAATAAGGACCAGAAACAGCCACGAGAAAAATGGGCAATAAAAACAATTATTTTTTTTATACGATCACGTATTTCAACACTAACAAATACAGTTTACCTTGACGTTGAAAATGTAGATTCTACAACAGTGTTACTACATCCGTATTGTTTGAACCCACTCAAACTAGAATATTTGAAAAACAGAAATTCAGTATTTGCTGGCGAGAGATTTAATATAATCACGTAAAACTAACCGAAATCTACTATGTATTCTTATGCCAAAACCAGATAATATTTTTAGCATGTACACCGACTATATAAAAGTGATCAGTGTGGCCAAAACAAATTAATTTTCATTACCATGAATGGATGACTGTATTGAAAAATTTGATAAGCAAATTATGTCACCATATTCGTAACTCCATATCTATCTAAGATGCTGTTTTGAATGAAAGGTTTGCCTTGTACTCTCCAACGTTTACTGAACGTGATTAAATCTGGTATAAATCATTGTGACGTTTTCATGGACGACGTCATCATCTAAAAGAACACCTTGAAAGATCACTTGCGAACCATTCATAAATTCTTTGATATACTCTGTTAAGTAAAATGACAATTAGTTTATACAAAAAATGTGTTCTGGCCGTGCTTAATGCTGTAGAAGTGAAAGTCCATGATATCTATTAATTCCAGTGTTGATGGTATAGTAGGGTATTGGACATTAGATCACTCGGTATAGGTTACTTAACAGCCTGTTAATGCTCCAGTAGGAACACACTGCTCCAGCAGCATGTTGACGCTATAATGATGGTGTTGGATAATGGATAATTGGTTGTTGGTTGTTGGTCATTCAAAGGTGAGATGACGTTGATATTATATTGAGGGATGTTGATTGTAAATTACTGGGTGTTGAACACTAACGGCTTGTTGGACGGTATGTGTGGTGTCAGAGGGAAACAAATCTTTAAATCACAATGTACAAGTAATTTTCTTTTATTTATTGCTTATAGCCAGTCGACTCTAACAGATGTTTGCTATTTTACATTAACAAGTAAGCCAGACCTCTCATTGCACGACCTATTGGCTGAAATTATATCTTTTGCATGTCATTTTCCGTGGCAAAAATATTTGCACATCAATTCTGAAGACGTCGACATTATGGGCGGAATGTCCGAACCAAAATTAATACTATGGCCAAATGTTTATCACAAGATTTCGCAACTTGAGGCCATGTCGACACACATAAACGCATGTTCATGTACTCGCGTACGCTTACGTGCTAATATTATTGCAGGAAACGGATCAGACTTGAGGCTATATCATCGTCCTATAGTACTGCTGGTATGTACTGTCAGCACGTTTCTTGAAATCATTTGCAGAAGAGTCCCTATGGTAAGTCCTACATAGCATATATATGCCTGTGATATTCTTGATGCACCATAATCTTGTACAATAAGTTCATAATCCATTCAACTGATTTCTTAATCTGTTGGAACGAATTAATCCATTATAACTATTCAGGAATCCTTGAGAACAATTTACAAGACCGTTAGAACGATTTACTAATCCATTCCGACGATAACGATTTACTAATCCATTATAGTGATTTTATAAATACCAGAAATAACATCGTGTTCTATACAATTCCTGCCGATAATTTACATATTAATCTATGATAAATAAGTAAACAATTTAATTTCTGTCGTCCAGTCTGAAGTAAATTATCACTCCGTGGATGTACCCAATCATTGTACCTAATAATGTACTTGTATAGACGTATGAAATGAGGCTTCTGATATTAAAATTTCTTATTTCGACTACAACGTACTTTTGAGGTTGTTTAATGTTATACGACAAAAGCAGTGTAGCCGTATAAGAACGTTCTTACTATTTTGTAAAATTAATTCATCAACATTTCAATAACATGACTTTCAAATATTCAAAACAGCTGTGATGTGCTAATGGAGAAATTTGTATACCTGCATGTTCCTGATTTAACCAACATACTACCATTTCTGCCTAAAATGCTGTAATTTATCGCATATGTTGGAATCCAGCTTAGACTGTTATTCATTACGCCTAAATACATTTGAAAGCAATGACAGTCCAAAAGGAGTGGTGCATAGGTATTGGCAAGCAAGATTTACTAACATTCGAATGGAATATTTTAAAATAAAATCATCATGTATTGCGAGGTGGACCCCAAGTTAATATTGCAGTAACATTCCTACAATCTACCGACTACTGGAGCGATCTTCAACAGAGAATCATATTCTTTGGTAGTCCTCGACAATTACAGTATAAAAAATACAGTCCATTATCAAAAGACAGACGCTAAGTTAAAGACTCTTTATGCCAATATATACCGTTAAACAGATGACAATTAACACATTTGCCAGTAAATTATACTGAGTTACTTGCCGATTTATATGATTTCCAATATGTATGCTTGTCTCAAGTGATGCATTCTATATAATGGTACATGGTCCTATAACTAATTTTGATATTATGGGTAAGTCTCAAAATGGAAACAGCTTTTGATTTAAAAATGCAGGTAATCTACACTAGTGTTTTTCTTCATTTCATAAAGAGTTATAACTACCCATGAAAACAACAATATAACCCAGGAAAATATCTAGAAAAAAACATGGAAACTGTTGCTTCAAAACTTTGCTACTAACATAATCTAAGACATTTCCCACTTTTATGTGATAACAAATTATGCTTGTTCATATCTGCGTTTGAAACTAGAAGTCTTTATTTTCTTATCAAAGACTTTTTAAAAAATTATAAAAATATTACATATTACCATTAATATTTCGTTTGTTGGGTTTTTCTGTTCAGATGATATAGATTAATTTTAAATTAGTGTGGTTTTTAGTCTTTAAGGTGCATTTACAAACCACTGTCGTTGAATGTATGTGAAACATAGTAAACATTTTTGTTCGGAATTTGGTGCCCCAAGATCAGGTCTTGTTTTCGGAAGAACATGTATATGATACTGACCATATATGTTCTGAATAATAAAAACCATTTCACTGCCAAAATTAACTTATTAGAGGCAATACAAATTACCAAGTTGTTAAATTGTTAAACGTTTTGATGAAATGTTCCCAAAAGATTCTTTAAGAAAATGGGCGATTGATACATGAACTAAAACTAATGCAAGCTTTAAACCGTGCATGCCAAAAAGAATTTTTATCAACGTCAACAAAGGAACATTTCTAATTAAAAGTAGACAGTCCATTTCATGATTAGTAACTTCTGTCATTAATTTTTCAGAATTTAAATGTCATTTAATCCATAACACTTTTAACGTATCTACAAAAGAGTGATGCACAAAAGAGTATATATCAATCATGATTTGTTCACCATAAGGACAATCGTTCACAAACATAATTTCTTCCGTCCATCATTTTGTACTGTTGAAACAAGCGTTACAATAGGTAACAAAGCTCCTTTAGTATTGTTGTAGAGGACATGCTGAAAACAAGAACAGATAATTAAATATTGCCAATGTATACGAACAGTATTTTTAAAAGGTGATTGAATTCCCTTATTAAACAAGTGCATTACTGCTTTTCATACTATAAGTTCAGAGAAATGGGTAATAATAATTTGTATCTTTATGTAGGAAAAATTCATTATGCAAAGGTATTGTTTATTAGTAATGTACTCTGGCAAATAACTGACATAATTAAAAAGACAGATTTTGTAAAGAGAATCTAACCGAAATAATTTACTTATATCAATGTATCATGCGATAATACAGAGAATCAAAATAATAATCACTGAAGAATTAAGTCGAACAGATTCGTGTGTTATATTTTGCGCAGATAAATAAAATGATAATAATTCTGAGAGCAAAGAGTGGATACCTACGTCCTTGGATGCATAACAACTACATATTTTAACACATTTATCTGATGTTTCAAGTTATATACAGTTTCATGCTACCAATACATTATAAACTCACCGGAAAATCTTGAAGGTAACCACGCGAAATTTTATCGTAAAGAATCCCATAAGTTTTCAAAACATTTTCAAGGATTTTGTCCCTTTATTTTTGTTTGCTAAATTTTATATCCAACATGTAGTTTTTCGTTCGAGTATCATATTTAAATAGTTTCATGCACATGATGACCTAATTAAATCATTAAATCCGTTGAGGATGTCTTGCTGAATTATAATTGCTGATCCCTGTTTTTGCTGTTGTTATCATTGTTGTTTATGCGCTTATCTGTCTACTAAATTTTCAAGAGACATACTTTAGATACAGATCTAGCAATGAATAAAACTTTAGCATTAAAAGGACGTTCATAACTTCAAATAATACCGCGAAGCAGATTTGGCAACAAGCAACAAATGTGCAGAGCAGACTCAGAAGATTCTAGACCTCTGCTGTTTCGATATTGATCTGTATAAATAGATAAATGTTCTGAAAAGATGCTTCAAGTCTAATTTAAAGTAATATGTTACGCAGTAAGATATCAAAATTATCTGAACATTATCCCGGTAGATAGCAATAAATTACTGTTTCATGCCTATTGAAAGACTCCTTAATCTTAAAGTTATAGCATACTAAACATTTAACAATTCTACTTTTTGCTGCGGTTTTTAGAAATTTTACGTTTTAAATCAATAACCATTTTATGATTCCAGTAATGATTGGTATTTTTCGAAATGTTTGCGTTATTTAATCGTAATGGTTGCATATCCTACAAGACCTCTGCTCCAAGTGGTTTATTACTCTGTACCCGATGCAGTCGAAAATACTATAATTTTAAGAATTATGAAAATTATACGTAGTATAAGTATAAAACATCTCAAAAAGGAGTTATTATTGAAAGAAGAAAACGAATATGTTAATGAGGATATTTGAAGAAAACATTAACAGTTTATTTCTTTACATTACAAGTCTTTTGGCTTAAATACACACACACACACACACATATATATATATATATATATATATATATATATATATATATATATATATATATATATATTTGTATATATATGTATATATATATATACATATATATATACATATATATATACATATATATATACATATATATACAAATATATATATATATATATATATATATATATATATATATATATATATATATATATATATATATATATATATATATATATATATCAACCTGCTCTTGTTACCCTGTGTTTAGTGTTTAGGTTGGGGTTTGGTTTTTGCATTCACCTTTTTTATGATGAGACAATAATTAGACGAAAGCATGTTGCAAGTCGGTGCAAAAAGAACTAGTGAACCAAAGTGATGTTAACTTTCACCAATATTGCGTTCTAATAATCAAACCGTATAAGCCATTAGAATGCATCTGAGTTTTGGTGACTATCGTGGATAAATTATCAGTTGCATACAGTATGTGAATTGCTTGCCAAACTCGGCACAAGTCATGGTGGAATGAGGCTGTGACGATTATACGAACCCCATAAAGTCAAAAGAACAGTCCAAACAAGGCAATCTGACTTCACTTTCAGACATTTACAAACATTTTGATGAATACGACAAAGCCATCAATCATTGATACTTCTTTTAAATTCAACTTGCGTATTTAGACGAACTTCACCACATTCTTAATGATTATCTGCTCGTTCCAGAAAAGTGAGTGGCACCTTGAGGGTGGTTAAACCCGTATCGGTTTGAAATTGTGCATGAATCTAAACGTACGTTTACTGAATGCACTTTGTCCCAAATATTCGGCCTAAATAAAACTATGTGATTCATGTACGAAACCTGCAGTCATATTTACGGCTCAGAATGCGTGTACAATGTCGTCTTCAGCAAAAACGATGGATAATCTTCGGTAACGTATCTACGTTAATCTTGCTTTGGATAATGAGAAAGACAAGCTTAATCATACATTTGGACCCGTCCTTTCAATCACAGACACGTCAGCATATTTCGAATAATGTCCACTCGGAAATACGTTTTGCTTATTTACGTTTATTTATTTCAAATTTATTTTACCTCTAATGCGTGCACTTTGACCGTGGCAGGCGGAACCTTGTTTCGGCTTCATAGCTACTGTCCTGATCCATCTGGTATTTTTTATGATTGGATGTTTAATCGCATTCAAGTAATAAATGAGATCCACATCGGTACATTAGCGTGAAGAAATATCACGAAAGCCTTGGTACGCAAGATCATGTCAGTAAATATTATCAACATGATTTATATGTGCCTTCCAAGGTTTTGGTTGACTATTAGAATCAAGCCATATATTCAGCAGTTTTTTAGGCCCTCAATACTTTCTTGATGATCGACATGACTGTAAGCTCTGCCTCCCAAAGAATGTTTCGCACGGATATGGACCCAAATGTACATCAAGCTGCAATTCAACAATGCAACTGTACATTAAAGACAGACTTGCAATATACTTAGATGATTATTGTGCGTGGACGTATGATTCCGTTGCGCGAGAAAGACCATTGAGATCGGTCACAACGATTAGTAATTCGGCATGGCTTGCAGAACCAAAGGCGAAAACACTTCCATCTGCAGTAACAAGGCTAGCCTCTGTTAATAAATTATCAATTAAGCTGTACAACAACGTCTAGCTTATTAAAAAATTGCAAAGGCTTAATATTATAATCAAAAAGACCAAAAAGAATTACTAGTACATGATAAATTTTGGTTATTTCTTCAGTGTAAAGCCTTATGGACAATGATGGAAAATTGCGTAATTTGTTCACACCAATACCAATTAAAATCACTATACCAGGGTTGGATTTTGCAACAATGGCATCACGGTGTTGTTCAGCAGAGTACGCTATTTCTTCGATGAAAAGGACATCGAAGCATCTTTAGGCAAAGATGACATTGTTACGACCTACTTCAGACTCGTCAGATAACCGATTATTGCATAAGAAGTTCTGGCACAAATATCATAATTCACAAGAAAGCAAACAAGCATGATTATTGAATGTTTCCTGCATGGCTAGAACATGACTCTGATTCTGTAAATACATGACATAACTGTGTAATTCATAGCGGACGATTGCTATATCTTAACTGTTAAATCTTTAAATACATCTCCTAACTGTGTAATTGCTTAGCGGTCGATGGCTATTGTTACGTGACAAGGGCTCGTACTCAGTAACAAAGAAAGAGTTAGCCAACAAGCTTTGTATATTCTAACAAAACAATTTATTTCCCTAGGCAACCATGTAAAAATTGGTAAATAGGACTTACAGTCTGTGAATATAATCAAATATTTGATCCTAAAAATGAAAACACAAGTTCGATCACTAAATAGTCCTATTAGAATCCAGGTTCAAATCCCGACGACGTACAAATATGGAAGACGATGACGTCAGATGTAGTCCAATGTATGAATATCAGCAATTCCTCACTTGAATCACAGTTTTTGTTTCCGAATAATTTCAGAATAAATTTCCATGAATATCTTTCAGAATTTTTATAGAAAAGTCAACTTGTTGAGTTTCCAGGGGAAAACAATTATTAAATCCAAATATCTGGCGACGAACAAACAATCCTGGCATAAATTAAAATTAATACATCTTGTACCTTCAAGGTGTTAGAATGACCCTGTCTGAAAAGAATATATCGAATTCATATTTAAAACCCCAGACTTCATTTCAAGTCTCGCTAGACTGGTCTTGTGGTCTCATACAACATTAATTTTGGCACGTCCGCCAGAGTAACCCCACTTAAAAACCAATCATAAAAAGGTTGTTTACACACAGTCATCACGCAAAGAATGTATGCCCCTGATATTGACCAATCATTTTAACTTCCTGCTGACACTGTTACTACGGTAAGACGGACTAAATGATAATTCTCACGTAATACATTTTCGTCTTAAATAAACAAACTTTGTTATGAATATATATTTCATTGCTGAAAAAGAATCCAGACTCAGAAAAATATTCAATACAATTAAATACCATGAACCAAAAATGAAATAATTTTTTAAACCTCACACACAAGCAATTTAATCACATATACGTAATACAATATTTTGTCTGTGTATGATACTGTAAATACACACATAAATGTGTAATTCTTAGTGGTCAATGGCTTTCTATGGACTGTGTGTGAACCAGTAAATACATGACATCACTGTGTTATTAGCGGTCGATAACTATATTTTGACTGTGTGTGATTCTGTAAATAAATCACTAAACTGTGTAATTCTTAGCGGTCGATGGCAATATCTTGACTGTATACGAAGCTGTAAATTCATGACTTAACTGTAATTCTTAGCGGTCGATTGCTATATTATGGCTGTGCATGAGACTGTTAATATATGACTTAACTCTGTAATTCTTAGCGGTCGAAGGCTATATCTTGACTGTGTATGATACTGTAAATACATGACTAAAAGGTGTAATTCTTAGCGGCCGATGGCTATATCTTGACTTTGTACGAATATGTAAATACATCACTTAACGGTGTAATACTTAGCAATCGATGGCTTTGTTTTGACTGTGTGTGAATCTGTAAATACATCACTTAACCGTTTAACACTTATCTGTCGAGGACTTGGCCTTGTATGATAATGTAAATACATCATGTAATCGTGTAATACATAGCGGTCGATGGCTAAATCTTGACTATGTATGGATCTGTAAACACATCCCTAAACTATATAATTCTCATCCAGGAACGACTTTAGCAAAACAAATCGACCATTAAATAATCTGTATTATGGCGTCTTTTTTCTTTGATTATGGACAATATGCCTAATTTGTTACTGGGAAACGTCATACGATCATATGGCTCTGTTAGTTTCACATCAAAATTAACGTTCTAGTCGGTATTAATAGAAATGAATTTTTGTTGTATATTTACCTAATATTTGGCTTCCAACGTGAATTTGTCATGGATATGGTGCTCTGGGTACAAGGGGGTTTGAAAATGGCACTATGAGTGCAAGCGAACATTAAAATGACTCTACAAGAAATTGCTATACATAAATTAAATTTGTGTGTAGCGAAGCGGGAATTTTGTAACGTAACTTTTCGTATTTACCAATACGATAATAGAAATGTTGCAATATCATTGCCTCATGAAGTACATTTTGGTTCTTCAACCGATTATTACAAATTATGATATGCTACCCTAGATTTAATACACTGATTGATACCTGATATTAGAGTACTTGTTACAAAGCTTTTTCTGTGTTTTGATTCTCGCACAGTGAATTAAATAAGACCTATAAGAAACTACCGATGTAAAATTCGTCACATTATTAAATAAAGTCTAAATATGGCATAAAGGTAAAGGTGTGCCAAGAATCTATCGTCTTAAATTACTTAACACATAAAGCAAAAGCAACAAATTTAGTAAAATTCAAATAAGTTATTTAGCCGAATACAAAGTAAAAATTTAAAAGAAACTCAAGTGGTGGTATTTAAATCCAAAATGGTCCTAAAAGTTCTATCACAAATCCAAAATTAATGATTGTTTCTAAAGCATTCCATTATTAAATGTGCTGATGTGTCAATAGCTTTGATGTTTAGCAATGATATATTCCAGAATGTTCTTAAGTTAATTCACAAAAAGCCCAAAAAATGTCAATGAATACTTTGTAATTCTCATGACTAATTTTTAACTCAAAGATACTTCTCAAATTATATCTGAGCATAACTAAGAGATTTTAAAGTTGATCTTAAATTATCAAAAGAATAGATCTGTTTTCATAACCATACATACAATTCTAACACAATAAAATGACCAGGATGTGGGTCACAATTTTTTTATAAAAGTCCTTGAACTGAAACACCAGTAGCAACTTATTTATAACGTATACCTTACAAATAAGAAAAAGAGAAGTGTACCATTAGAACATTCAAAGGTCCAATGACCATGTTTATATATTTCAGCTTATCTTAAAGTCCAATCTACAATAATTAACAAATGTTAAACACATACTATATATATGGATAAAATTTAAGCACAAAGAAGTTATATGTATAACATATTAAAGTTCTATTCGCGCATTAATAACCAAAGTATAGCGTCCACCGTTTGTAAACGTTCCGTTAGAATACGGTTAATATATAGAAAAAATAGTTTATTCTGTAATCAATATCGGTGCAAATGTGATGATCATAAACACGCATGATCCACTAACATAAAGCATATTATAACCCAGTGGATGTACCCAGGCACCAAATTATTATTGTATCCAGTATGGCATCATATTGGCTTAAGAAGTGAAGCCTCCTGGTATTGAAACTTGTCGATTTTCGACTTTAACATACTTTCCAGTTTCTCCAATGTTATACAGCAAGTGCAGTGAAAGAACTTTACAAACCTCTCACTATCTAAAAAATGTCTCATAATTTCTGCAGAATTAACATTCAACGGGCGTGCAAATGTACAAAGAGGTAGTTTTAGGAGACAATTTTGAACTTTGTAAACCTGTCTTACTTTACTTGCGCAAGCGTCGCCATATTCTGGCTAGAGAGTGGTAATTTTTTTTTTTGATGCAATTATTGGAGTCTAGCTTGGGCAATGGCTTATTATGATTAAGTGCGCTTGAAAGCAATTTCAAGCCCCATGGAAGAGTATAAATGTTCCAGCAAGCAATATTTACTGACATGCGATTGGTACATTTCAAACTACAACGGTTGGGTGCCATGTGTCTAAAATTTATATTTAGACTTATGATTGATATGTACAGATAACGGTGGTAATCTTAAAGACAGCATCATTTGTCCTGCACATGGGTGGGTACTACCAAAGCACCATGTTTTTAAATTTCCATCCATCTATTTACACTTTGAACGATGTACAGACAGACGGACAAAAGAGTGCGCAAACGGACATAGGTATCCCAATATCATAAGTCCACCCTACCCATTAAAGATGCGTACAATTAATGGATTTTGTTTAAGGATTCTGGAGAATGAATTTAGGATTAACTTGGTGCGTAGAGCAGTAGATTGCTAGCTAACCAATGTGTATTAATTTGGAGGAACTGACTTAAATTATATCAGCATTTATTGCTAAAAACAGTTAAATTTGTAATTAATTCTAGAGCGTTTGTCTCATTGATATATGCTGTTGTTGTTGATGATGGTGGTGGTGGTGGTGTTGTATATTCTAATATATTAATAAAATAAATACTCTTCGTAATGAAAACGTTCTTCTTTGCATTATTCTCCTCTTACTCACATTTTCATTGTCACCATCGGCATTGGATTTAGCTAGAAAAATTTGGACAATTTCCAGATGTGTATACCAAATTTGTACATTTTTAGAACTTCTTACCTTTGACAAAATTTAGTTCATTGTAAAGTTCTTTGGGTACATTCAGGTGGGGTTATTTTAAACACATTGGCGAATATTTGGTGTATAACAATGTTGAATTTACTTGCATCGTTTTAGTTATTTCCTGTTTTGCACATATAATAAATTTATGACCACATTTCAGTACTGTGACTAGAAAATGGTATCACCTATAATAGGTGTCCTTGTCTGTTGTTAGCCTTGTTTATTATTAAAAAAAACGGATTCATATTTAAAATTTCGAATTTAAATGAAACAAGGTCATCTAAACATCTTAGTGACGATCCAGACCAAACGAAATTTCCGTTCACAGTCATCAAACCAGGCCAAGTGTTACGTAGTGCTAAACACATAGTATATACTGACTAAAAAGACACAACGAATTGGAATTCGGGGGGGGGGTGAATATGGCAGAATAAAATCGATACTTTTACCCAACTGATCAAAATAAAATCGTCTATACACGCGTAAACAATGATGAAACTATCATTCAACTACACATCGGCAAGTATGACATTAGTTTGAGTCAATTTCCTGTTAATGATGCGAAAGTAGATTAACACGATATACCATCAACGACAGTTATTCGTTTAATGATTTAAGCTGTTAAATACGAAACTTTCATGAGCTACATTTTATTAAGACATTGGCAAGATATTTTGACTGGTGAAGCCATGTATCTTGCAAAATAGAGTAAAGAAACCTACATCTTATTTATTAACTCATTTTGTATGCATATAACACATTAGTTAATGTCTACTTGAATTAGCTGATTGATCTGTAAAAATTATGTAACTGTTCAAAAGCACGATGTGAGCTTCAAGTACCATCATAAGCAAGTCTTTAAACTGGTAGTTGGTGTTAAAACTAATTGCCTCTAATATCTGCTGAGAGAAGCGTAAGGGACCAAAACGTGTATACATCATTTTGAAATGTAAGAAAACAAATATATTATAAAAAATGCAAAGAATAATTTGCGAACGAACAAGTGTTCTTAAATCGTCAAATCGTTTCCATTCTGTTGGATGGTCATGAAACAGCCACTCTAGACTCACCAGTTGTTCTCTTAAATTATCTTTCGCATCCATCTAATATGCACTTTTATTTGTTGAATACCTGTAGACTGCATCAATAAATTCCACAGTATCTTCAGTTATACTGTATATCGTGCCGCCCTGTCTTAAGTGTCTTGCAATTAGGATTTGTTACTTATTTCTATGTAATATGTGAATTTGCATGTTTTCCAAAGCACTGTTGCAAATTGGGTAGTGACAATTGAAATAGAATATTTAATTTTAAAAAAGCAGTTCGTACTCCATGTTATGGTATTTTAAATGCAAATTTACATATTTTCTAAATGCACATTTGCAAATATATTTGTGACAGTTAAAAAAGAATAATTAATAAAAATGCAGCTTCTACTCCAGGTATTTTGTATAGATGATTTGACAACATTTTTATACCATACCAATTGTGTAAACAAACAAATTATCTATTAATGCCAATACTGTTCCTTTCATGCAGTTCGCACTCCATGTTATGGTATTTTAAATGCAAATTTACATATTTTAAATGCACATTTGCAAATATCTTTGTGACGGTTACACATTTTTAAATGTGTTTTGCTAATTGTGTGCTTTGCTAATTGTCTTCGAGTCTTAGCAACCAGTAATTTTAATATTTGTCGAATAACCCCAATAGTGCTGGTCTTGTGATCCTGAATTTAATTTTTTAGGAAAAGAAACAATTAGTGCTTATCTGGTTATTTTAACGTTTTTACAAGGGTTTCATATAGTGTTACAAAAGGATAAAATCAAAAAGCTCATTGGTTTACATCAGATCAACATAACAATCGTAAAACCATATATTTTCCATTATGTCAAAGATGGCTGGTGTTCAATGAAATCTTACTTTGAAAATATGTACAGTTTAAAATAAAGTCCCAAACATCGACTAAATAAATACATGCCAATTTTCTATAAGGAATAGAGAGAAATGATCATCATATAAAAACAGAAAACAAATGAATTTTCATTTCAAGTCTTTTTTTTTTTCTTTGTCTTATAAAAATTCGAAAAGATTATTGATTATAAAATGTTAATGATAGTACGATAAGGAAAGGAAATATTTAGTTTGTTTTTAGTGCCTAGGATATTTAGTTAAAGTACTTTGCTCTAGGATAGACAGCCTCGGCTGATCAGATGACATTATTTAAACCGCATTCGAATGCGAGTATTATATGCTGACGACTGTACCTGTGAGACTCCTCCAAGCTAAACGAATCAAAACTTTAGTGAAAAAAGCAGTTTAATGTTGCATAAAATACTGAAAAAATTATTAACAGGTTATAGATTTTAAATGTTAGGCTCTTAAACACAAAACCTGCTTTTTGGCAATATATATTGAAAATCAGTATCTTTTAATGGAGCGTTAAAAATATATAATTTATTTTTCAATAATCTTGTATACACGTAATATATTATTCAATGTCTGCTGGAGTTTCCTCATCGATAAGTAATAGGTAAATAAACATGAATTTGCTTATGTTTGTTTAGACATAGAAACTGTGTTAATTGTCTTCATTCCCTGGAATAATATACAAAAGGTAACACGCAGTCACATATCACGTTTAAAATCATATTGATACATATATACATACGTTTACGTTTAAAACCGAATAATCAGTGCAATTAGAAGTAAGTAAAATTATTAATGAATCTGCTAGTTTGTACGTTATACCTGATGAACACATTATATCAAATACAGAAAATATAGAGATGTCGTGCACACAAATGATAACTGAAATAACTTATCCCGCAGATATTACATAAAATTAAACTAGAGTAGATACAAGTTAAAGTACCTAAAGTTGTATAGATCATATTATAATGGGATTAAAATGGTTACAATTTTGTGAAAAGATTAATTTCCGCTTTGTGCACGTCTAACGCTATCTTAGAATGCAAGTGAATATTCCTCTTTGCAGACCAGGTTTATCCCTTGCAAAGCGTTTTCCTTTGACCTGGATGCTTCATAAAGCGCCCAGAGATGGGCAGGTAGCGACTGTATTGCCCGTAATGCATTCACCCGTCTCTCACTTATGATTCTACTATTAGGCATGTCAGGAAACGTTTAAAATAATACTCAGTCTTTGTCATCGTTCTCTAGTGTGAAACAAAAAATGAATTTCAAATACGTCTCTTGCTCCAAAAGCTGCTTAAGTGTTCGTATTTATTATTTGTTTTACTCGGCCTTTCTAAACACAGCTTTGACTTGTCCAAATAAAATCCTAAATTGAAAACCTTTTAATTAAGGAAGTGAGCTGCTTGAATTTTAATCGATTGCTTTAATAAAACATAAATAGTTGAAACTATCTAGCTCACATTTAATATATAAACTGATAGGAACTAAAATTATAAATACAAATTTCAGCACTCTTACCTTGTGCACAATTGTTGCTCCACTTGGCTCATTCATATATTAAGTTTTCATCAGTCACCCTCATCCTACCAAGTACAAGGCAATTATACTTATCCAATGTATGGAATCGTAAGCTAATCAATAAACGTGCAGCCATGAGTGAATATTAATCAATCTGTGAAAGCCTAGTTAATGAAAGACCGAGTAGAAAAACGATCGTTATTTTAATGTTTTCAGAAAGTGTCTATTCGCTGTACACAGTGCAAAGTTAAAACCTCTTATATAATATTTGTCGTGTAAACAAAACTTTAATGATTCTTACTCAGTTTAACATTTTGTTGCCCCACCCTATATCATGAATTTATGAGTGGTGACAATCATATAATTATCTTTCGATATATTAAATAATATAAATAATATGACAAAGCAATTAAATTCATTCTATTAAATTCTTCATCTCACAATTTGATTATTTCCTCTCAAAGTGTTCATAATCTGGTGGTGGAGTAGCATTCAGGTTGCTGATAGATGGATTGTTCGGCATATAGGGCACATAACCCACGGCCATTTGCTGGGGGGCCGAGTTGGGATTGGCATATATTCCAGGAGGCATCTGGTTCATCTGTATTTGCATTCCGTTGGGCTGTGCTATGGTTGTCACCATGGAAATCCCTTTAAAAGAAACACAAGTCAACAGCAATTAAAACGCATTTAATAATGGAACTTTTTGGTAGAAATAAACATGTATGAAGATAATCTGTTAAAGCTATTACTAAACAGCATCTGAAGTTGTATTTATGTGTCTTGTCTGTGAATAATGATGAATGCATATATATTTTCATTCCTTAATTAACCAATAAAATCCTAGATTTATTACGTGCAAAACATAAAGGATTCAGTTGTAATGTATCCCGAAATGTTCCGTGGAAACAGAAATATACCAATTTCCTATGCCAGATGAGTTTGATAGGGAATATGAAGTAAATTTATTGGTTGACTTAGTTATTACTGATTCAAGATCTGATTGTATGGGGCCCGAAACATCCGAACTAGTTATCAGCACATGGTTATTACTGAGTCAATATTATTGGAATGTCTGGGATCCGTTGAATTCGATTGAGACGGCACCATATAAGTATTACAATTTCAACCAAATATGGAGTTAGCAGCATTCAATTAAGGCGAAAGCATATGGATATTACTGATTCACTATGGGAGTGTTTGGAATCCGTGGCATTTAAATAAGACGGCATCATACTGGTGCTAATAATCTGATACGGATTTGTATCGAGTCAGAATCATTCCAATAAGACGGCAGCATATGGGTATTCCTGACCACATATGGGTACTGCCGAATACATATGGGTACTACGGACTACATATCATATATTTGTGAAATAAAAACAACAAATTATGTTCTTAAAAGTCAAAAATATTCAACTATTTTAAACTAGTTTTAATTGTTTATGGGGAATGTTTTCTCTTTGCATTATTATTTTTACTTTGTTTTATTGTTAGAATAATAATAGGAGGCGAAATAATCCTTGCATTAACATTTGGAGCATTGTTTATATTCTCAAGCTCAGAGCGACAAAAGTGGATATATGATAAAAGCTTGTCAGTACCTTCCAGTGGGTCAGAGGCTTATCCAAATGTCAATCTCCACTAAATATATTGGCTGTCCTATATATCATATCATGTCCTGAGGAAGTGAACTTATCGGAAAATTAAACCAAAAGACTGAACTACATAAAAGCATAAATTCATCAGGATATAATACCTTTAGTCCATATCTTGACGCATAGTTTCCGCCCTTTGACCCAGGTCTGCAATTACGTAAAACATTTTGGTTCTCTGATCGATAAAGACGACCCTATTATGTGTGCTTAGTTTCTTCAGAGCATTGTTGGTCTTACTAAAACGCAGAACAAATATGCAACTTTCACACTATTCGCCGTTTTCAATTATGTATTCTTTGTTTCTTCCGTTATTTAGCTCTTGCTTGTGGATTGTCCCTGTCATTCAAACATGCAGGAGTCTACACTTTCTCTTGGCATTTGTTTTAGTGTTAGTTCTGTTGATGCAAGTTATCTCTTCAACTTTCTGTCGTGGACCCCGAGTGGTCGAGTGGTCTAAAGTGCTATCCGTTACGGATCATTGCCATATAACTTCTGTCTGCTTGGATTCGAGTCTCGGGTTAGGTCGGCGTGGGTATGTGAGAAAGCTTGAAAGCATCGTCTCGTGGGTCGATGGTTTTTTTCTGGGGTATTCCTGGATTCTTCCTTTGCCATCTATACTGGACGCAATGTATAGCCTATGTTGTGCTGATAAATGGCTTCAAACCCTATAACAACCACATAATGGAGAGAGCGAAAGAGAGAGAGAAATAGAGAGAGAGAGATAACATGTGATTCGGGACATCCATAATTTATATCGCAATAAACTTTTGATTTGCTATATGCAAGATCAAAATTGTGCGCACATGATTTGGTTTGTACTGCAATAAAAGCATACAAATGATTCAATTAAACTGGCCAGCCAATAATATTGTGGAGGATGACCTAAATGAACATACTAAGAATTAAACAAAGTAAAACTTTATTTAGCATACAGACTGTTATGCAAGAAAATGAGTAAGTTATTGTTACCCTGGTTCACATGCGGCTGGATGACATGCCCATTCGTTTGACTTCTACCTTGATGGCAGCAACAACAAGCGATGACAGTTATCAGAAGTCCCAGCCCTGCAAGGCTTCCGATTACGATTCCGACGATGGTTCCTACGCCATATATGGTAGGTGCTGTATATCTGATTTGTGTAAAATATCATAAATGTAGTAAAGAGTACGGCAAAATTTCTAGACGTAAATATGAAAACAGGGTTGTGGAAGGCCTATGTGAATTATGGAGAGTTTCTTGCAGAGTTATTTATTTTAATTTATTTCACACACATCTCGCAGTTCCCGCTCCATGCATTTAACAAACAAACCCCAGTAAAAATCATTCTCATGTCGCAATGGATTTTGATAGAGAATAGTATTGTAGGTGCATGTCCATAAATGATTATAAAATTGGGATTCTTCTCACATCACGCACGATGCGAAGGAACTTTACACCTTCGTCCATGTTTATAATGGCCACATGTCATAGATTAACTGTATATTTGCGTGTTAAAGAACCACACTGATGCCACATGAGTTCAGATGAAACAGCATGTGACTCGTAATACAATGTTCTTGGATTCGATTCTAGCTCAAGGAAGCTCGGTTCGGTGAATTCTTGTGAAATGCACTTTGCTCCCACTACCTCGGTATGATAATAATTTGTTAAGTGTGCCCTTAATCCTAACGCGGCGTACCTGGAAAATATAAACTGAAGCAAAAATGATTTAAATATGGCAGCTTACTTCATATCTATAGACAAAATACCCATGAATTATTATTGTGGTTCAATTTAAACAAATTATGTCAACATATCCCACAAGAAATATTGAATTGAAGCCAACAATTTATGTAAAAACAGTATGATAATTATATTTACATCTCTGCAGTAAAAAGTGAAATTTCGAGCAAAACGTAAATTAAATAATCGCAAAGTCCAAAACTATAGAATGTTCCGAAATAACTCAGATAGACTTAAATGCCCTGATTTAACACAACCATTCAATCCAGAATGTTTACAATAATACAGACTAGTGTGTATAATCCAAAAATCAATTAGCATTTTATTGATTCAAATGAATCTTTTAAGGAAATAATTCATCTCGAATCTTATATCACAGACTGATCAAAAACAAGAAGGCAGACAACACCTCCACTTTCAAACCTACGGTAAATGTTCCTCCTTAATTATGCAGATTTCTATAACAAACTATTCTAATAGGTACAATTATGTCTTGTCAATTATGAATACACATATTTTGTGATGTGAATTACGTACAATTAACACATTTTGAGATTCGTTTGCCATGATATCACTTTAGTTACGTGAACTAACTTTAGATGTTATATATCCGTTTCCACAACTTTACTGTTAATGAACCAAATTATTCTTTTTCTGATATTCTATTGTATGTATTGTAAAATTCGCTTGAACTCATTAATAAATTATTTTGAACAAATTTGTTTATGAACGAATTAGTAAATGGTTATAAAGAAGTAGTAAACCCTAAAAACGGAGTAGTGAATCATTCGTACGGATTACTATTTCATTTCAACGGCTTAGTAAATAATTCTAACGGATTAATACATCGTTCAGACAGATTAATGAATAGTTATAATGGATTAGTAATGCGTTCAAACACATCAGGAACGCATAATAACTGATTAGTATATCGTTCTAAATGAATACTAAACAACTTATATAGTTAATCATCTTAGCTTAGTTTAAATATATTGTATGGTTGCAATATGATAAAGTTTAATTGGGTACAAGTTCTAACAACTTAAATTAGCAAACGTATTGCAACATATTTAACATGAAAATGTTGACTGTTAATGAAAAATGATTGGAATGAGAGAGAACAACGAAAGTCATTACGAACTGAGTAGAATTATATGTACTTAGTATCGCACATTTCACCAAAGCAGTAAATCCAAACTAACCATATGCTACTGAGAGTAATTTTCTCATCAGCTCAATTCGTTGTCTACTATATTTGAGCCAGAAAAAGAAGAAATGCTTAATAGTTTCAATTCCACTGTAATTTGTTATGACCTTACCCAAACTAATTTTTAACTAATGCAAATACCAACTATTATTTACAACTTTTCATCAAGATACATCATTTACATTTCCCCTTGATAGGGAACCGACATTTTTAACTGTTGACAACATTTATCATTTTATATTTAACTACCATGGTTTTTTTTTTACTATATCTCTGGTCGATATTGAACCTTTCTTTTTACATATATGACCTACTGTATGGCGCTAAATAGCCTAAAAGTGCTGGTGCGCCGTTAAAATTAAATCAATCAATCAATCAATTCCACAGCAGGACCAAAAAGGAATGTTAACAAATTGAACACCTTAGAGATATACTTTTAATTAACTTACATCATGTTGTAATCTAGTATGGATAATATCTAGGGTTCGATTAAGAAAATTGAGCATTTTACTAAATACGAATTTTAGAAAGGAAATTCAAAGCATCGTAAGAATGCTACATGTGGTATTTTATTGAAGATAACTTCACAAGTCTATAGTAGACTATATGCAAGATGATTTGATAGAATTTAACCTTAAATTGCAAATGACCATAATATTTGAATGTCAGATTATCATTTGTTTGTTCTGGCATAGTGAGGAGGGAATATTTTAAAGAGATACTTTGGAGTTAGGCTCTCTCTAATGTTCCAGAGTGTTAATAATTTTCGCCCCTTTTTTGGACTGCAGACTTTCCCACCGTTTCAAATTAGAGAGATTGCTACTGGTACATTATGGAAGTGTTGTAAAGTGACGACAGACCCAATAGTAGTATGGGAAGACGATACTGGTTGAAGATGGGAAATTTTATGTTAAATAGGTATTCCTTCTATGCGATTAACACATGTGTATATGTGTTTGGGGATTGGTTCATGGATCTTGGATAAACATTTAGTGTTAATACGAACATAATGTCCACAAGTTTTACGTCGTCAGAATGGATACGCAGAAATCTTAGTCCATGGAAACTGATATGAGAAAGGCGTACTGTAGCCAGTGTGTTTTACGATGAAAATTTCTGGCACACCATTTAATTTAAAATAATAACATTATCTTTGTGTGGTTTGTACCAACGCACAACAATTTTCTGTCCGACCTAACACATACTATCCAACAAGCATTAGAATCATTAAAATCAAAAATTAAACACTAGCATCATATTATCAACACCCCGCTAAAATGACCAACAAACAATTATATATTATCCAAAACCCCCGCTGTACCAAACCCACGCTTTTGGAGTAACCAGTACCAGGCTATTACAGTAATCAACAACCAGTCATCTACTTTCCAATACCCATATTATACCACCAACATTCTTTTGGAGTGGTAAGTATCATAGTTTTCTAGTATCCAAGATCCATTCCGTTCTATCGACAAGGCTTTGGAGTTATCATTATTCAATGATTACTATAACGCAAAAGTAGTATGCCTTCAACACGCAGTTGTTTATAATGAAGAATACTCCTCCTTTCGCTTTTAGTTGTGGATATGGGTTAATTTTCGTTCACAAGGAGATAAAAGGGAAATTGTAAAGTATGGATAAATTAGGCTTGTTGACGAGGGTTCAAGTTCTGTTTTGTTTATTTAATATCATACGCTGTGTGGACAGCAAACGTGTGGTTTTTGTCTTGTCAAACGGCATGTTGTCGGTATGGTGTAGGTGATAGAAAATAAAATAATGGGTATTGCCCACTCAAAGGGCTTGTGGTTGGCGTACTGTGGACATTTGATAGTAGATGATTAGAGTAGTAGTCATTCCAACATTTTGTAAATGGTATATTGTATATTGGATGGAAAATTACCTGGTGTTGGTCACTCTTAACTTCATTTTGATCACTCCAACATTACGTCGATTGTAGAGTGTTTGTGTCGACTATCATGTAACTGACTTTTGCTCACTCTAATGGCGTTTATTAAGGCAAGAGTATGGTCGAACATAAATAAATTAATTTCTTAACTAGTGCAGGGCTTTTGTGTCTGTGCATGTGCACAGTCCATGCCTATATAATTTTACTATTTTAAATCAACTAATGTGTCGGAATTCTTATATATTACTTTAGACTGAAATTAGGCCTTTAGAGTATCACCGCCCTTGGACTACACTTATCGCATATTTACTCTTTGTAGATCTTAAGGGCAGTATGATTGCACCTATAACTAAAAGATTCACGTTTTGAAGGATAGAAACGATGCAATTTTTTGGCCAAGTTGTCCAGCTGGATCATCAATTTCATATTCAGAGATATGACAACAAACCAGAGGAATTATTGAATTACATTCAGAACAAGAAAACTATGAATTTTATCTTTCTATACTTCTTATAGTCTCAAGTACCGTGTATCATATCCCTGATTATTTTGTATCTTATTAAAATCTTAACGGCTGCATTCAAGAACGTTAATTTAATCACCTTCTAAATTTAGCATAATTCGAAGAAGAAAAGTTATTGTAGGCTGGTAACATTTGAACTACACTTCCAACTAAACCTCTGCTTAGGCCTCTCGATATTAAGCTCAATATACTGCATAGGTCCAGAGATAGGAAACTGGGGTGCAGAAGATAAGTACCAGTAATGGCAATAGTGGAATCCGTGCCACTGAAAAACTGACTTTTGTCATGTGTTTTGAGATTTAATTTCGATTATTGTTTATGGTCATATACCAACAATATGTATGTGTCCATATGCCTAAATTACTTTGCCTACTTTGGATAACATCAATGCAAATACACATACACATTATATAATGGAGAGATTTAGTTTTTGATTGTTTGAGCAATCATTTGACTGCCAGTTCTTTTCAATACATATATAGGTGAAGCCTAAAAAAGACCAATATGGTTTTGAAACAAACAGTATATGTAAATATTTTACTCTGATTTCAATTGCTTCTAGGTCAGATTTGATTCACTGTGCGATAACTAAACAACAAAAGAATACTATAAAAAATGAACTGACATGCAGATCTTCTTGAAGAAATTTAAGAAATTCCTAAATGATAACATCGAAGTGAGGTGGAGATAGAACTTAATTTAAAAAGATGAAGTATGCACTCTAAAAATTAGAATTTAATTTAAAAAGATGAAATATGCACTCTAAAAATTAGAAACATTTAGATCAACATCCTTAAAGCAAATATTTCATTTTTAGCCAGTAAATTGTTTTCTGTTCTTGTGTGAGTCTCTGTCTGTGTGTCTATGTGTGAAGAAGACAATAACGACTGCAGTTGCAGCTACAACTTAAGAAAAATTGAGATCTCACTACATAAACCCTTATAAAATGATTTCTTTTCGATTATTGACGAATTTCTGAGATTGAGGTACGATAAAAGATATGGTTGATGAGTGAAAAGCGATTATAACCCATTAGACTATGTATTGGAATTCCCCCAAATACTTGTTTCTCGATGAGAATTCCCAAATCTAGGGTCCATAATGCTTTTGTTGCAATTTTTCCTGAGGCAGAGAGCAAATCCTGAGAGTAGAATGTTGTTGTTGTTGTTGTTGTTGTTGTGAGGCTTAATGCCATTTTCAGCACATGATAGGCTATACATGGCGGCCAGTATTAATTGTGGAGGAAGAAACCGCGGAAAGAACCACCGACCCACGAGAAGCTACAGGCAAGCTTTCTCACATTCTCACATTCTCACATTCTCACATATCCACATTCGCCGAATCTTAGACTCGAACCCACGCAGACAGAGGTGAGATGGCAGTGATCCATAACGGAGAGTGCTTTAGACCGAGAGTAGAATGTGCCACATTGGCTAATAGAAGGCTAATTTTGGTGATAGTGCTTAACAATGTGTTCCAAATTGGAATTGACACGTAATAAGAAAAAAGATTTGTTGCAATACATTTTTATTAACGTCACGCCGGAACTCTGTTGTAAGAGAAAACTGAAATGGATGATGGATACTTCACCAAGTCCTTGCAGTAAAGATTACTTCAGATTTAAGACTCCCCTTTTAATAAATGAAGTCAAATATTTAATTATTTTTGAGTAAGTCGTTAAACTCGAAAAGGAGGACGAAAAAACAAAGGTTATTTAAAAAGCAGATAAATTCGAATATTTCAACAAAAATTGACATGTCAATTAGATAAATAATCAGTATTGCATAAAATTTTGTTACACTGTGATGTCACTGTAAGAATGGCAGCAATACTGGTTGCCACTTGATCCGCAACAATCGTATTGGCAATATTCTGAACCCAGATAACCACTGCAGTACTTTGACTTCACGTGACCTGAAATGACAAAAGATATCATCACGCCTACACTACTAATACTACCAAGATTATTATTATTATTATTATTATTATTATTATTATTATTATTATTATTATTATTATTAATACTGCAACTATTACGACTTCTACTACTATTTATATTACTACTAGCGATACTACTGCTGCAGCTACGTTAAGCATCTCTACTGACTGATTAGTTCTATAAACAGTTGTGATGGTTGTTGTATTAGTAGTTGTAATAGTAGATGCATGTTCCATTTTAATAACTTTGATGAATGCATGATTATTTAGAGTAGTCACATACAATTATTTCCAGTAGCAACAATTCTGTAATGAAGTTTTAAATAATATTCATTAATTGAACTCTCGGAATACGTTTGTGATGGCCTTATATGTACGCATGTAGATACATTTATGATAGTTTGGTGTCTGTGTGCATGTAGAAACATTTGTGATGGTTTGAGTATGCATGGATATGTACACATTTAAAAGATATTTCATCAATTTCAGGAATACAATTCTAATTAAATGATCCTCGATAAAAGGATTCCTTGTTTTTTATCATGACAATATTTATAAATCTGTTTTATTTTTAAATAAGTGCGAGCCATGAAGCCAAATAGAGAAAAACTGGCGGCAGTACATTGTGTGTATATGTAATTAGAAATATACTGGCCGCTTGTATAATCTGACGTATGTTGACAATTGGCATGTGTGTGTGTGTGTGTGTGTGTGTGTGTGTGTGTGTGTGTGTGTGGCGGAGGTGTGGGTAATGCCCATTAGCCTATATATTTTTATAATTATCCATCTATCTACCCGTACCACTGTCACACTTTATGAGCAGCAGAGGGGCTGAACAGACAAATTTGCCTGAGACCATATTTTTAAAAATTAAGGGTTCCTACGAAGGCTGAGAAAAAACATTTTTGCCTTAATAGTAAAACTTTCTTTAATTTACCAGATTTTTTGCTTGATTTATTCACGATGTGGTCACTACAAGTATGTCCTTCAGCCTCTCTGCTGCTATGAATTAACCAAAGATTTTATCTAAACCTACACGATACCTTGATCTAGGATCATGTAAATTTATCGTTATAAATCCAAAAGGAACAGCTTGTGCTTTAGAAAAGAAATTTTTAAATTTAATCATATTCATGTCCCCTGAACACCAAGTATAATAAATATTTTGCAAAGTATAATTATCTACGCCATTAAACACAACCAAAATATTACAGTTATCTCTGATCACCTTAGGTATCTGAGTATATCTCTG
The DNA here is from genome assembly GCA_016746295.1 of Potamilus streckersoni. NCBI lineage: Eukaryota > Metazoa > Mollusca > Bivalvia > Unionida > Unionidae > Potamilus > Potamilus streckersoni. Next base: position 4,112,984 of record JAEAOA010002240.1, read on the forward strand.
AGTAACATAAATCACGTCAGTATTTTTATGTCTACCTCGAGAAAATATTCTAGCTGGATTGGATTGTCCAGCATTACATCATCATACACTACGAGGTTATTGATGAATCCATCTAAATCACCTACAGATGGAGCTTCATCAATATCGGTAATAAAATCAATGATATCATTTTTTGTCCGGTAATTTCGCATTTTGATTAAAATCTTTAAGTACTTCGTAGCATCGTTGATCATCTACAGATGGCGCTACTAAATAAAACTTATTCCACTTGAGCCATCGCATTATCAGATTAAGCAATAATTGCGTCTTACCAGATCCAGAAGGACCTATTATAATCATTTTGATAGAATTTGGTAACGCTGGATGGTGCCTTACTGGCTCTTGTTTTCGTGTCACAGAAAAGTCAATTATATCCATATGATAATAATATGAGTTTATATTGTGTTCGATGTAGAGCGACAACACCCACAGTTGGATTGACAACGATAACAACAAAAAATAAGAGACGCGCACTCACAGGCAAGTGTGCAAAATGTGGTACAAAAATATAAATTTGCTTCCGCGTCGCAAATAGTGCGTGGTGGTGATATAGCCGCTTCATTAGGGAAATTGCCAGGAACTCCATGGGGCGAAATATCCTGGTGAGAAAAACCTTCCCGGATATAATTATTGTGGTCCTGGAAGAACTCGTCTCGATATCGGACTCGATAACCAAGATCGACCAAAACCTGGAGAGTATCCAGTAAATAAGATTGATCAAACATGTCACACTCATGATGTATCGTATAAAAATCCTGATTTGAAACAACGGCGTCTCGCAAATGTGAAATTGATTCAAGCGTTAAATTATATGCCTAATAAATCTCTCAGAAAATCTCCCGCTAGTTTTCTGATAAAATCTGCTATGAAAGGTAAAATAATGATAGGAGCTGGTAATTAATCAACTGATTATTAATATGGAATCTATTTATTATTCCCCGAAAGGATATTGGCGAGGTAAGGCTGCGATTAACAAACTTGCCGCTTCAGCAAAAGTTTCACGTGATGCTGCTGAAACGTGGTTAGCACGACAGGCAATATGGCAAATCTTTCTAAATCCACCTCAAAAAAGTCAATAGGCACATTTCGATGTCAACGTTCTTAATGAAGTTCATCAAGCGAATATCTTGTTTTTACCACACGATACCATTAAAGCAGGTAGACGTCAACACACATACAGATACGCTTTAACCGTCGTTGACGTTGCGAGCAGATATAAAGAAGCAGAGCCGCTATCAACAAAGACAGCATCTGAAGTTAAAACTGCGTTTAAACAAATTTATCAGCGAGGACCATTACAATGGCCAAAACTACTACAGGTTGATCCTTGCAAAGAATTTTTTGGTGCAGTATCTTCGCTGATGAACAAGCACAACGTTAAATTCAGACAAGGACAAACAGAGATTCATAGTGATCAGGCAATCGTTGAACGATTTAATCGAACACTTGCCGAACGGTTATTCGGGTATCAATATGCAAAGGAAATATCCACAGATACAAGATCTCGTGAATGGGTTGCGAGGTTACCGAATGTGATAGCTGCGCTGAATAAGGAAGTTACTCGTGCAACTTCTATGAAACCGTCTGATGCGATCACAAAAAAAAATATATACCGATAAAACGTAAATCTAGTTCTCAACCAGTACTAAGCAATGTTACGGTTAGATATTTATACGAATCTGGCGAACTCGAAGGAGGTAGAAAAAGGGCAACTGATCCTATTTGGCGTGTGACCACAAACAAAATATCCAGCGTGGTAAGGTCCACAGGTAGACCCGCAATCTACAGATTAGATTCAACTGCTCCTCAACGTGGATTTGTACGTGAACAATTACAAATAATTCCTTAGGATGCGCAATTACCACCGAGTACACTTTTATAAACTTGCAGCCCCTCGACGTCGATTACACTCCAAACAGGTCAGCATCACATTTTCGCGCGTGTGACCAAGACTACTATTAATTCTATGATATCAACGGTAAATTGTCTTGGGTTATTGCTCGAATACTGCCACAACATTATTGCGTTGCAATCTGCGCAATGATTATTTTATCGTTGTTTTAACATCATAATAATATCCACATCTATATCAAAATCGCGATTATTTTTTATCACACTGCTTATAGCTGCATAATTTTTTATTGATATCGACATTATTAGTGATTTCTTTGGTTATTACGCAATCCATGATAACCCGTTTTAGTTGTGATAGTCTTCTAACTCGAGATACTGCGAGATAAACTAAATTTGACCACTCAATACGATCATCGACTATCCAAACTTTAGTATCAGTGATAGTTAATCCCTGCGACGAATGAATCGTTATAGAGTACCCTAACGTCCATGGAGATTTATCCATGTTTAACGCGCTCTCGACAACATCAACAGCGACAGTGACAACATCATTTAACACAAGATTTTGTATTCGGACAGTATCTGCACTATGAATCTTAACATCAACATTTTGTTGTCTAGTATCTGCAGGGCGATAACACAACGGTACAGGTAACGTTGGGAATTTTTCCTTGTGTAACGCATGTCATTTCTTTTGTAGTTCGTCACGAACTATTTTTCTACTGGCAACTATCAAATCAGCAGGTTTCCATAGGGTCCAAAAATCATTCATGGATGTTTCTGGAATTATCTCACGCATTACTTCACACTGTATTTTAGTATTAGTCTTTTAAATTCTTTCAGCGACTCATCAACGGCTCTATGATCATCAAATATTTCTTCGTAATAATCTACATTGTTCTTTAGCCACTCATGTGGAGACTGCCCAACAAAGGGTGGTGGTTGACCATGATCGCCACACATAATCACAGCAGTATTCTTTAGTAACAACCAATCAAGAAATATTTGTAATACTTCCAGAGGCACCGTGCATATCTCGTCCCATATGATAATTTTAGGTATATATTTTTCACCCATTCGTGATGGGGTCCATGTATCTCCGCACCATCTAAAGAAACTATGATATGTACACGACTTTACATTTCGTTGCTTTATTTCCCTGGCGAGTTTGTGCGTTGGTGTTAAGACAATCATATCTAAACTCATGAATAAGTTAATCGCGCGTGTTGTTTTACCTGAATCTCCACACCCATTAAGATAAACGGTCTTATGTCTACATACAGGATCATACACGGATGGCGCAGACGATTTTGATACTTCATTATTTCTGTAATATGTTTCCTCAATTTCAACATCGGCAGATTCACAATAACTAAGTATACTTTCTTGTTTTATCCTCCACGTTTCCCATTCACCATTACCGAGATGTAATGAATCTTTATATTTTTTGGGTACATAAAATGAATCTGTCGCGACTCTAACAGCGTAACGAGGAAATCTGTTTATCATCCATAATAGATTTATCGAAACATAAGCTAGCATCGAAGATCTTAGATGAGCAAACTGCGGTGACTCGCCATCAGTATAGCTCACAATGGTACCTAGTTTTGTTTTGTCTGATAAATAAGCATTACATCGACTTATAAATGTGTCTTTCTCCATCGTACCTTCGATTATAAAATCGAGTTCAGCATCGTCCATGATCAATCTTGTACAAGTTCGTTTATGATCATGTGATCCTCTTTGTGTAAACTTACCGATAATTTTTCTACCGAGATCTTTTGCAAATTTCTCATCGTGTTTAGCAGATTCTGGCAACCAAACTTGCTTTTGCACGCGATATGATATAATAGCTTCAGATACTTTCAACGATATTAAAACTCCAGCATCGAGCATATATCTTAGCAGAACTATTGGATACCAATATTTTTCTGAAAAGTGTTTTCCGAACCACGCATAAACAATCATATTGAGACCTTCTCTAAGCTCAAATGATTCTACATGAGCAAATCCTGTTAAATCAAAATCTGGTAAGGGTCCATTTATCGCAACTCTGGTCATGTCATGTGTAGGATGTCCAAATCTTTTAAAGTATTTAGAACACTCTCCATATCCAAGAAAACTTCCAGGATAACACGCTACCATATCAACTGAGATAACGTCTTTGTAATTATATGTAGTATTCCACAATCCACCGTGTCCGTATTCTATACAACTTTTCACGACATCTTCAAGAAATTCTAATCGTGTCGGTTTCCACGAGTTTTTCTCCTGAGCGCAATGAGCAGCAACCGATGGTACGGAAAAACAACTACTTAGTAATTGTCTAACTTTGACATCGTCAGAAGTATATTTCAGCGCAAGGTTTTCCATTTCTTTATAAAGAGATTCTGTACGATAAATATCACCGTTAGACCGTACAAACTACTCATAATGATCACATTCAGAACTCTGAAACAACCACACCGAAACGGGGTCACGTATGCTAATATCACTTATGGCATCGAATACATCATCTTGGTAAAATTTAACCATTCTTTCTCGTGGAAATACAGTTACAGCATCAGTCCATGCATGCGCGTTATGATCAATAATATTTATAGGAGCTCCTCTGGATTTATATCTTGCTTTGTGTAAAATCTCTCCTGTCAACGTCTTCACTATTATTGGAAATCTTAATAACTTTTCTAGCTCAGCAACGTCGCTGATAGACGCTCCAGTGTCTTTAACTTTTTCAGCCCACATATTTATTTTTTTACGTCTTAAATCTGTTAAACCGTTTCCCCGTATCGCGTTTGTGAAGTGTTCTATAACTCGCTGAGCCACACAGTTTATTCTAGTCAAGGATGACAGTATCATTTTCTTGAGATCCTTAACTTCATGTTTATCATGTAATGGATAGAGCGCGTAGACAACAGCAGTTATTGAATAAGATCGCTCATAATACGGCTTGTCTATTCCAGTCAGAATTCCTGGTTTGGAATTTGCACCGAGGATAATATTATTCCCTGAATTTTGGATAGATTCACGCTTGTCTCGGATGATCCAAATATCATCCTCTATATTTACAATAAATTTTACTAAAATAATATATTTCCGAACATCGAGATAGTCAATGATCTTTTTACCTCGTTTGTCATTCATAACATAGATATTATTTCCAATCCTGAATGTGGACCACACATGAACCGCACCATCGTGGCGGAATTCCTTCTTGGCTTCACTAATGCGTTAGTTATATCCGCATTTGTTAAAGCTAGATCTTGCATTGAGAAACTAAATTTGTGTAGTCTGTCAAAATCAAATCTAGCTGCGGCAGGCTCAATTGAGGATAATTCCTGCATATTATAATTAAGGCAAATATGTATCTAAATTGAAGTATTAATAATTAATATATGATTCAACCAATTCACAATTGCCGCTGGCTTAAGATTGGTTATACATCTCCGTGTAACAAAAATTGCGTAAACGAGTTTTGTAGTTATCACATGCAATGCGTGAGAAATGGGAGTCTAGGACCTAAACCGTGTATGCTGTGTGGTGCTGGTGTGCGTGGAAAGACGCACCTTTGCGCGCAATGCGGTGGAAAAAGATACAGAGAGTTAGAAAGATATTACGATAAAAAATATAACTCTGAATCTATTATAAAACGCGAAGAAGATTATCTAGCTAGATTTTCAAAACAATGATTTAAACAAATAGTATATAGTATATAAATTGTGCAAAATGAGTTTGTGCCTCATCCAATCATAACCAATTATGAAGCGAATCGTAATGGTACTATTAGAACTTGCAGATTGAAAAACACCATTAGGTAATGTTGCCAATACTGGTTATCTTGCGTTTAAATCCAGCGGAAAAAACCATCTAACACACAGATTTGTGATCGAATGTTTTTTTGGGACCGATCAAAGACGGGTATGTGGTGGAACACATAAACAACAGTAAAATTGACAACTCACTTAAAAATTTACGTATTATCACGCAAAGTGAAAACTGTAGGTTTGGAAAAACTGGGGGTGCAAGATTTGCAAAAGCTATTAAATCTGTGAATAAAGAATCTGGAGAAGAAAATATGTTCAAGTCAATTTATTCCGCTAGTAAATACTTTAACATTGTATCACCCTCAATTAAATCAGTTGCCTAAGAGGTTACAAAGTCTGCTTATTCCTTTAAATTTGAGCAAAATATCATGTTCAAGTTCTTAGATAATTAAGCGAGACTGGGACAAGCATAAAACTTTTCAGTTATTGTAGTTGTTATTATTTAGTTTATTCAGAAATATGATTGTACTCCACAGAGATATATAAATTATATTCTATATCATGAAACACTCTCTACTTAATCAGATTTAATTATTTTTTATAAAGTTTTAATTTGTTCGATTTTTATAAAAATTATTGTTTTTACGCTATTTTTCAGGCATTTTGTATCGTAATTCGCTCATAAAAATCTACACAATACGAGCAAAAGAACTGGAAAGAACCTGTATTTGACAAACAAATTTAAAACCTAATGCTAATTTCCGTTAACACTCCTGGAAATTTCACACAGCTAAAACTAGTAAACTCAACGAAAATCTTTGTTCGCACGTATAATCAGATATATCATAATTCTTTGATGGAGAATCACTATATACTAATGAATGATAACATAGTAACGTTTTCCAAACCTACCAGTAGTCTTTTCAATGCTAATTGGGCAACTCATTCCCTACTGATAAAATTATACTTTACCTATTGTTTTAATAAATTCCGCGTACTGCCTACTTTGTTTTTACATAAATTTCACGCACACACAATTCACAAGTGCACAGTCAATTGTGATTGGCTGCTCTAAGCTGCGCTCTATAATTAGATCCGTTATATCGATTTATCGTAGTACGCTGTTATACTGCTGGCTTCCACTATTAAATTAATGAATTTTGAAAACAAAACGAATAGAGAGAAATATCTCCATTTTGTGTATTTATAATACATACACTAAATAATACAGACAGAGAGAGAGAATACAAGCAATATAAAGCATTGAGTTAATGCAGAAAACCCATCACCAAATTATTGTCTCTGTATGTGTCTGTCTGTTTGCAATCCTATACTACGTAGACTTAGATAAGTGGACAGCAAAAAAATGTATTATTATTAAGCGGTAGAAGGTCTGTACTAAGTAAAACCTTGTGGCAAACTGCGCATGTGTAAAGCTATTATTACATCCGCTTGACTAAATTAAACGGATATATATATATATATATATATATATATATATATATATATATATATATATAAATACATATATATATATATATATATATATACTGGCAAATTTAATTTTATTCGTGTTATTATACAGAATCATATATATTTTCTGGAAACTGTAAAAAAAAATACCAGAAACTGTGGTTGTTGTTACTTTTAGGACTACTCTGGTCTAGGTAAGTATATATTAACTAATTTTTATTAAACACTTAAGTGTGCAATAGCTCGAACAGTTACGTGCGGAATCTATGATCAGGGATCGAATCTTGTGAATGACAATGTCTACGGAAAGGCGATATTATGCCAAAAAATATAATTTATTGGGGCAGAGCCCCCTATCTTCATGTGCGCATACCTATCCACTACATCAATTCGTGGTGGATTGACTTTTTGTCGATCACCCTTGGATTGATATTGGGGGTGGGTATGCAAATGTGAAGATAGCATTTGTTTATATTATCATCATCATCATCATCATCATGATCATCATTATGTGTTTGTGCCGTCTTTGTGCCGTCCAAAAATATGTAGCGGGAAATGATACGAGATCGTAACCTTGTGACATACTATAGGGTACCCACACAAGGTACCGTTCCTAAAGACACAATAGTAAAACCAAAACCTAATTTGGTTCGGTCACAAAGACCAAGAGCTCTGGAGTTTCTAAAATTTCGGTTTCGGATATTTAGGAACTCTTGCAAGGCATATCTGATTGGTCACTAAAATAAGACCTACAACGTGTATAAACAACCCTCTTGAGTTCCTGGAGTTTCGGTTTCGAATGTCCTAGGAACTTGTAGGGGTACATGTGCACATGCGCAGACAAAACCCTCTGAGTCTCTAAAGCTTCAGTTTCGGATATTTAGGGGTTCTCTGGTGGGGTAAATGTCTGAACATAACCTCATTAGGTTAATATGATCATCTAGGAACGGTAGATCGAGTGTCAGTTCGCGCTACATATTTTGCTAATTTTTATATTAAATATATATATTTATTATATAATGAATACTGAAAATATAAATGCCATTGTTTCTGCTATTAAAAAGTTACAGCATAACGATATTAATGTTGACATTTTGAATACTGAAAAGATTCTATGTGACTTTGACTCGTTACAACAACTGAAAAACCAAAACAGATTTACGCTTTCGTCAGATTACAAATTTTTAAAGGATATGAAAAGTGGAATGTTAAAGTCACTGGCAAAAGTCACTGATAATCAGGTAAATTTGTTTGTACCTCTTTCAAACTCTATTGACAAATCAAGTTAGAATTATCTCATGAATACGAATAGAGAAAGGTTATAAACTTTCGTATCAGGCAATTAAGGGAATATTGTGCAAATACGAGTGAAAATGAAAGTGAAAATGAAAGTAACGAGGGGCGCCTATTACTGTTATAATGGCACAACAAAACCCTTGGGAAAACTAATGCATATTCTGCGTTAGTAAATATATATATATATATATATATATATATATATATATATATATATATATATATATATATATATATATATATATATATATATATATATATATATATATATATATATATATATTTAGTAACATGCAAACAAAACAAGTATACTTATGGACCAAATATGCATTTGTGGATATACTTTAATATCAAAGAATACGGACCAACCCTTTATATTTAGGTACCATATATATTTTTTTTTGTTTCGCATTTGACGCATTACGATCTCACATAAAGATTTATATTTATAGTTTCATTTCTTGTGTCCAATATGTGATTATTTTGGTCTTTAAGTTTGAAGTGTATTCTTGATAATAACGGATTATGAGCACGCAAGTATACGGGGTTTATAGGTTCTGATACAATCAGATAACCTGGGGGGTCCCTAGGGGAAAACGTGTATAATATATACCCTTGTTGGGCCTAACTAGACTTTGAAAGATCTATTTGAAAACTACCATCTACAACATCACAAACGAGATTGACAGCGATTGTTGTTGTTATGTTTACGATGCCGGGACTTATGTGTCTCCCGGCACCGTACGGGTTATTGTTATGTTTTAGTATTGACGGTGGTGGGGCTAATTTTCTCCACGATTGAATTACTCCCGGATAATATTCTTCAATAAGATCACTTAATGATTTCTTCATTTCAGCGTTATTGAGTTCTGGTATAATGAGTGTTTGTAATTGCTCTTCTGTTATTTTATAATGATCAAGAAATAATTGCTTTGATTTTGGAGGTGTGTAAGGAGTACTAAGGTCAGTTGCATCATTTATAATACTTCGATTGGCAATGTATAAATCGAATAAGATACCATTTAAGTGTTTTATTAACTCGATTATTTGCTGCTTGACGTTATGGTCATAATGCTGTGATAATGAAGTAAGTAAATTTCTTAAATCATTAAACGCTTTATCGTATTCAGGCTTAAAATCATCTAAAAATCTTTTAAAAAATATTTCATCATCAATGTCTATATCCCGCGACATTGGCGTCTGGATAACATTAAATGCTGATCTAAATATCTTTGGGATCCTTTTACCGTCAAAATCGGTAAAGTAATATCTATCGTTGTTTGAATCAAATTTAAATCTTATATAACGCCATGGATTTTTTTCTCGATATTCTGGATCTTTAATGAATTTTTCTTCACTCGTTTTAAACTCATTTTTAGTTGGTTCTGAAACTCCATTATAAACTGGTGCGACTTCAGGCCATCCTAACACTGATCTGATCGAACTCTGATAGATATCTACGAGGTAATCAGGGGAATTTACTTCAATTACCGCTGATAGTGTTGGTTCGTAAACAGTGATAGCTATTTTGGCTTCTTTACCTGTGATTGATTTTATTCTGCGTTGGAACTCGTCATTAATCTCCTCTATTTGATAACTACCCGTTGAAATTCCAACAACTTGCCAATCAGGTGTTCCATCCGGTTTATTCTTATTAGCAAATGCCAGTGAATTATTTGCTGGTAATCCACCGAATGGTTTTGATCTGATATTTGGCCAGCTATTATAAACGCGGAGTTGGGCCAATGCAATTTCACTTGCTGGAATTGCAGTTGGAAAGTTAACGCTAAATTCAGGATTGGTTGAACTTACCGATATCATAGTAGTTTTAGATGGCGTCGTATTAGTGACAATCTGTTGCAATAATTCCCTTGACGATGTCAAGGACTCTGACATTATTGTTATCGTTATTATTTAATTCTCAATCTTTCCGCTAATGTCCCTAGAGAATGCATTGTTTTCTATCACGAATGCTTCATCGTAGGTTTTCATTATCGTTACGAACTCCTCATCAGATATTTTGCCATCACTGAGGTACAAGGAAAGATGCGAGCATAATTTAGTATAGGCGGCTGTTGCTGTGTGTAATTTCATCATGTACTCGCGTAATTTATCGCTCGCGCATGTAGATATTTTCTTAGCGATAATACTAAGAATACCTGCACATGTTGTTGTCGTAGAAACGATAATCGTTAAAACCGCAGGAGCAGTCATAGCTAACGTTGATAATAATAATCCGGTTCCAGCAACAACAGCAGAAACCGAGTAAGCGACTATGTCAATAACAACTATGCGTCTGCGATATTTTTTTACTTTCAACGTGTCATCGTTAATGATATTTTTTAGTTCAGTCCGACACTTACACGCCTGATTATATCTGCGATGTTGAACGTCAATGAGTGACTGTCATTTGATTCAGTATACCTAATGACGTTGTCATTTAATTAAGTAATTAATTAAGAAGATTTAGTTACAAATTCCAGACACCACCAGTAATTAGCGGATGCCAAATTTCTATTCGATGATTCCAACGTGAACGTTTCTTCAGAATCTTTTTCTAACATTACAGATACGGTTCTAGACAATTTATTAGCTAATGGATATGTGGTAAGTATGTTAAATTCTACACCGCTAAACACAGACAACCTATACATACCAGCGACCTCCGCGGTGTGTTTGATGGTTTTATTTTGTTGTGTCCATGTAGCTGAGCCTGATCCGACGACGTACACGATGTTGATGATCTGTTTGTGAGGAATGTTAATCAGGCTCGTTTTCTGAATAATATCTGGAATTCCACTAATAATATCAGTTAATTTCGTATTAATGTCAGCGAGTTTTATGTCGACGGTTGGTGGACTTCCAAAAAATTAATTAATGGATCTGTTTATGTTTCTACGAAAACTTAGAAACGTATTCACGTGACCGGTAAAATCAGTTCTTATTGTGGCTATTTTATTGTTGATCGTCGTTATTGCTGTCACTTGATTGTTATTGCTATCGTCGACGTATTTTTTTGGTTGTTGCGTCATTATCCAAGGTTGGGTTTCCGAGATAAGTAATGTTTTTCCTGACATTGTTATGTCACCAAATAATACGTCGCCGGTTTTCCTTAACATAGTCGTTAACCGACTTACCAGAATCCTGTATTTTACCTTGATCAGCAAAAGTAACGATATTATTAGTAACCGCGGTAGGAATTCGTATAAGTACATCGGGTAGTTGTATGTTGCTCGTTTTTAATCGTCCTTGTTTATCTTGAAAAACGACGACTTCATTTTGATCCACACTCGTGATATTTAATAAATCATCGAGTTCATTTCTAAGTTGGTCAAGAGTTGCGTATTTAGATAAGTCGATTTATCTTCCATAAATATCAACCATTATTTCATTAGTGTCTGTTCAAATGCTACATCACTGTATACTCATGCACGACTTTATGAGGTGGTTTTGTTGATTTTGATATAGCATCAAGTACATTAGGTACTTCTCGACCACATATTGGAGGATCAGTTATTGTTTGTGTTGGTAGCGTTGAATACCAGATCGGAGCAATTTTATTGCTGACATAATGAAGAAACTCCTTTGGTGGCGCCAACCCATACGAATCGAAATAAACAATTCCACGTGGATCAATTGCATACGCTACCCAATGCGTGCCAGTTCCAGAGTTTTTATCAAGATTAATAATACCAGTTTCAGTATTGTTAGGTTGTTCTGGTAATTGATCGCGCATAAAAACTCCTCTAAAGTTTTTTTTATTTATTTGCTTGGCTGCATTTAGTAAATCAAAATTTGATAGTGGAATTATCATCGAACTGTTCCTAGTCTTAAACCTTTTCCGTACCACGAAACCGGGGTTCCCGGAAGTCTTAGACCTTTCCCCGTTTTTTAATTCCTTGTCCTGTTGCTTTCTTTAACGCCATTCCAGCAGCGGTTCCAACAGCGTCTAACGCAGCAGCATTTGCAACAGCTGGGGCTGCAGCAGCTATTAATGCTGGTATAGCTGCGAGAAGTGGAAATATACCACCCGATTTAGCGATGTCTTTAATAACCGCTGCGAAAAGATCAAGTCGTAACCCAGTCTTTAATCGCCTGGCTTTTTTAAAATGATTATACTGACGTTCGGTCAACGATAGCTTATTCGGACCACCCACGAGCTGTTCTTTTTTTAATGATATTTTTAACGAACGATTATTTTTTGATGATGATTGTAGTTTTTTAATCTGACCAGGAGTCAGACTCACACTAACGTGATGATATGACATTAATATTACGAGCGACCGAATTACATGTTCTCTACTGGAGCATCAACGACTCTCATTCGTCCACCAACACCTTCGAGTAACATTGATTTATCGCTAAGTATAACAGCAATTGCTCTGTAATTAGGAATAGCTCAAGCATCTCTATTAACACACGCTCTGAAGTGTATATCAACTACTGATTGTCTGGTTAAATCTAGATGTTCTAGTGAAAAGTAGTAAATCGGATACAGCGTTGTAAAATGTAGCTGCGATATTTGTAAACCAGTATCAACGTTTAGATTTCGTCCCATAAACGACATAAGACGATGATACGCACCTGCTACATGATTTTGATCGAAATCTAACAAAATATCCTCGGATGGTTCTTGCTGTCCATTAATCCTTAATGAAACTTCAGAAACACAGAGTTTATCAAATATCATTATACTTTGTAACTGAGAGTTTACTCGTGCAATATCTTGAAGTGCAATAAATATGTGTCTTGGTGCAGAAACACCTTGCTGAGAAGCTATTTGCCATGTGAATAAACCGTTAATTGTACTTTGAACACTATCTGTGGTTGTTGTGAACCATGATAACGCTGATTTACCACCTTGACTCATGAAAGATAGCAACCGGTCTTCTTCAGATATCGACGGATTCATTACCAACATCCAAAGAGAAAGTTTTGTAAGAATTACTATACCATCATCACCAGCAGGTCGCCATATTGCATCATCATCGGTACCTTTTCGTACGAGTACAACTGTGTGTTTCGCTCCGAAAATCACTTTCCTAACACATCTACAAAATCCAAAGATATGTGACAGTGGAATTGCACAGGAAAATGCTCTCCTATCACCCTTTAACATTGCTCGACGTGATCTAAATCCTAAGTTGAAATCTGTATCTACATTAATAATCATTCTCTCTACGTATGTTGCGGCATTTCTGGCAAAGTTCTGTGGTCGTCCTATTTCATATTGTTGGTATTCTGGAGAATTAGAAGTATCTTTTACAAACATCATTGATGGACCAGCTGATCTTGAGTAATCGTCGCTGTATCTTGCAAGACCAATTATCGTCGTGGCAACGTCGACGTCTTTCTGAATTGATTCAATATTTTTTTCCGTCGATGATATACGTAGCGCTGTCAAACAACGCCATAATACCATTATTTACGAAACCAACATTATCGTTAGCGACGTATTCAGTATTATCAGTTTTTAATATTTCACCTTCGACTTCAATAAATGTATCAACGGGTAAGAAAAATCTACTTGTATCCTGAACCTGTAGTTCGATTCGTCCACGCTGATTTGGCATTCGTGCGTCATAAGAATAATACTGATAATCGCGCACAGACTCATCTTTGAGAACTGGTGCGTCCATGTCAAACGCGGGTTCAGAAATACGCTTGAACATCTTTATTATTATCATCTTCGTCTAACACGAAGACCACTTCGGGAAGTGAGCCCACTTCCTGCTATCAGACTAGCGGTTATATTTTTTTCCTTTTCCGACATTGGTACATCAGCCAACTCCGCTAGTTTTTTATTAGCGGCTTGATTTATTATTTTACTTACACATGCGGGCATCACTTCAGTGCTAGGTAATTTCACTGGTTGAGATCGGGTTGTTTGTGGTCTGCGTATTAATCGCGTTAGTCTATCTTTGATCGCTGAGAATACTTTGCTAGCAAGGTTACCAGCAGCGTCTATACCTTTTTCACGAACAACATCAATAGCTTTCATTCCTAGCTGCTTTGCAATCAGTATTGCTTTTGGGGCCATTCTTCTAAACAGACCCTGAAAAACATTGCCTAGTCCATCTCCGTAAGTTGCTCTGTATACAGGTAATCGAACGTTTATTACCCTGACCATGGTAGGTCCACGTTGAGTACCATGCACGATTATTGTTATTATTAATTTACTTTATCACTATTTGTATCGAAACACTGTGACTTAGTTACTATAATAATCATTGGCGATTTCGTTAATGAGCGATCGATTGAATACACATCAATGTCCATAATGCCGCCACTAAATAATCGTTTGCAAATATCAGATGCTTCATTAATAATTTTTTTATTACCAGCTTGTTTTCCTCCGATTAGGATTTCTAGTCGATCAACATCAGCGAGAACATTATTGGGACAAGTGATAAGACCACTTCCTAGACCACTTCCAGTTGCACCAGGAGCGTCTTCAAATTCTTCTTCCTCTTCGCTTGGTTTCGGTGGTGTTGTTTTCTTTGGTGTAGGAAATATAACTGGTATTCGTGATTTTGGTGATCCTGGATAATCACTTTGTGATTTCTCAAATGGTTTTGGTGTTTTTTGTTGTTTTTGTTGTTGTTTTATCAATTGCTGTTGTTGTTCTGGCGGTAACTGTATAAACGAAATATATTCATCTATTGCATGAATATACTCAATATATCTATCATCGCAGTTTCGAGCTTGATCAGCGTCATAGTGTATGCGAAATATTCATTTGTACCAATTATCGCGACTTATAACATCATTAGCATATTCAGGTTTTAAATATTGTTTTTGATTATCATAGCCTCTCACAGCACTCATAGCTAATTGTTTTACGTTTTTGGCTTGCTTGATCTTATCAATGACATCTTCGGTAAATTTATCAGATATATTAACCCTGTCTCGCGCTTGTCCTAGTATTTGTTGAGTATCACCTTTTGCCCGGTCTTCATCATCTGGTATTTCCGGGACTGGCATCACAGCAGCAATTTCGGCTGGAAGTTTTTCAAGAATTTGTTTTGTTTTCTTAGTTCTTTTTGCTATTTTTTCAGTTGCTTCAGCGGTTTTCTCTAACACAGGTTGAATACCTTTAGTGGTCTCAGTGATAGGTTTAAATAATTGTTTTGTATCCTCCTCAAATTCAAATTGAGATTCTTGACGCGATTGTAGTTGTTGCTTAACAGAATCACGAACAGGTAGATATTTTTTAATTGCCTCTAGTCGCTCTCGAGCTAATTTAGCTGAATGTGGTTCACCAATACTCATTATTGATAATATTTATACTGGCTGTTTAATTCATAGCAGCAGAGAGGCTGAAGGACATACCTGTAGTGACCACATCGTGAACAAATCGAGCAAAAAATCTGGTCAATTAAAGAAAGTTTTACTATTAAGGCAAAAACGTTTTTTCTCAGCCTTCGTAGGAACCCTTAATTTTCAAAAATAAGGTCTCAGGCAAATTTGTCTGTTCAGCCTTTCTGCTGCTTTATGTCAGTACGTTTCATATGCAGTCTAAAGTACATCCTCCAAGGTTCATATCAAAACAACTCACTCAGATATGTATCAGCTTTTTCCAAGAAAACTCGCCAGTCAATCTATTATCTTGTTCTCATTTGGGCATATCAATTCCTCACTGAGTTGTCGCTGCTACAGTGTTTATCAGCAAGGTGCTATAGGATCAACCAAGAGATGATAGCATGCTAGGCACATGACTCGGCACAATAGTCTTAGCAAGCAATGGTGATGTGCCAGAAAATACTAACTGAATCCGAATCTTAATTATTATTTTCTAATTTTAATAAATTAAATCTTTGTCTGATCAGCCAAATATTCTCTTGAATACATTTTTTTATTTAGGTCTTTTTTACTTGTGGATTCCATAACACTCTTTATTAGATCTGATACAAAATATAAGAGTAATAACAGTTGTTATATTAAATGAATCAAACGAGTACTTCCTTATTTGACAGGCTTCTCATCTTTAAGCAAGAAAGGCTGAATCTAATACGGAAATTATGTATGCATTATACACATTTGAATTAGACCACCGTGTCTGACAGTATTGTACTGTCTACTTGAGAGAAGGTTGATTTTAACAGGACAATGCCGTCATAACTCGTTTCCATTTTCTCTCCATGAGATGTTTAAAGGGAGGTGATGATCGACAGTGGCGTGCAAAACGATAATTTTAAAACATAATACGTAACCTAAAATGAAATATAAATAATTTGCATCAGATAGCTTATCAAATCTCCTCATTGGCCTACTCAAGTTAGATAACGAAATTTTGGTGCATGTACACATTATCCGATAGGTTTAGGTCTGAGTGGCACGTTTTGGGTAGTGAGAGTGGAAAGGTATTGTTTCTAATCAAAACGGTTTTGTGGGATAGCATATTTTCATATTAGCAACTAATTGTAGGGGCGATACACGTACAACACAGTTTAAACACATATAGATGTAAGATTGGTCCAGCGAACACGATTAATTTGGCAAAGTGCATCAGAAAACTTTAGATGCACAGATGCATCGTACTGCTTTGCATGATATCAGATGAGCAAAATTTAAAGTTACTGTGACACAGACATTGTATATACATCCATGACATATGATGGGTGTGGTCACATTTAAATTTGTTTCCCAGCAAAGACATTGTGTGTCGCAATAGCGGGCTATGCTTAATTAACATTGTCGTTAATAGTGATAACAAATCTCAACATAACTGTAATCTATCTGTACACTTTATGTCTAAATGAGGCATAAGCTAGACAACCTACAAGTCGTGTGTCATAGTGCTACAAGAATTCTATTTAGCAATAGACTATTCAACGGTTTGAGTGGTAGGGGCCTGAAAAAATCCCTTGCTCTGATTTGTTGACTAGAATACTGTAAGATTGACATGAGCACGAAATTATCTTTGGATAGAAAAAATCCTGACTGGAAATAAAATCCAAAAGCCCTTTCACATGCCCCTAAAATGAAAAAGTTAGAACCTTGGCACCAAAAATAGAATTGACATGTATCATAATTAAATCCATGTTTGTGCTTCACAGACATAATATATTCCATCATTGGTGATTTTGTGATCATTATGATATTAATGGAAATCAGTTACGTGCGACTTTTGTCGCTTTTATTTCCATAACAATGCATGACTTTAAAAACCGCACACTGATGGAAATTGCACATGCCTGACATTAAGCCAATGGATACTTAGAGACGTTAAAAGAAAATAATTGTGTTCATATGTTCTCGACCTTTCTTTCCTGGTGAGATCTGGGAACACTAAACAAAACTACAACAACTACTACAAAAGGTGTATTAACTATTTCTAACATAAGAACTTGATGGACAAACAGGAAAAACATGGGATACAGGCCTTTTGCTTCCTAAGTAGGACACAAGAACGGTATGACGCCTGTACTATCAGGCTAACGAGAGGAAGAACGGGTCACATTGTACTATCCGAAAATGGAAGCCCTGAGTAATCAACATATCAGAAATTCAAGGAGTAAAACTAGATATACCAACCACCAGGAATAAGGACTAACAACCTACACGTACAACATACAAACATAGAACAATAACATTCTGCATTTTCTTGTTTTGGATTTTTTTCTTATTTGTATATAGTTATTTTACTTTTCTTTCCTATACTCTATATTTCGTTCTTAACCAGTAAATTGTTTTCTGTTCTTTATGCCTTTATAGTGACAGATAAATAAAAGTATGAACTTACCCACTAACACTGTCAGGAAAATGAACATGTACGCCTCCATCCCGGTTATGTTGGATTATTGATCCAAATATGGATCCTGACCCAGACTTTAACCGTTCCCGATAGGGTGTGTGTGTCCTAAATTAAATATATAGCTCATTTTTGGAACATGACGTTTGACGTAAGATAAGCACAACGTGAAGAGTGACAATAGAGTTTTTGTATCATTGCTATCAGGCGTAAGATACGGGTCAAGTTCACTCTAAAGATATGAATAGTGAAAAACACGAGAGGATGTATATATTTATTATTGCAAGCAATAAAACAAAATAATTTAATCTTCCTGAGATTAATGAGGTTAATAAGTAATTATTACTCAGATGTCTATATCACGTAATCTTTTAGATGGTAGGAAAATATGCTAAATCCTCAGATTTCTTTTTGCGGGTACATAATTGTGAAGAGAGAGAGAGAGAGAGAGAGAGAGAGAGAGAGAGAGAGAGAGAGAGAGAGAGAGAGAGAGAGAGAGAGAGAGAGAGAGAGAGCCAGATGAATAATATTTAGACCGGAATTGTCTCTCAAATTCAGAGCAAATATTTTAAAGGAAAACAGAGTTAAATCTATTTTCTGCCGGCATTTCACAATTATACAAACGATTTTGGCCCTAACCTTTGCAGGTGTATATATTCCTAAGGCATGGAAAAGAATCCCTTCAAAAACTGTGGCTACATCATTGGCTTGACATGGAAAAGCTTTATGCACACATACAACATGGTAGAGAGTTATACTAAGTAACCGACTGAAGAAAAATAAATATGCTAAAAGTGGTCAACATGTACAAACTTTAGGCTTTGAAGGTTCAAATTTGCTTTATATCAAACTTTGTTTTTCATTCGATACAATTAAAGAATATCTTAGAACGGTATGCCAAACGACACAAATGAACCCTGTTATATTGCTCACGTGACTCAAATATCAATAAATATTCAAATGGCATACCTATCAAAGCTATTTTGTATCATGCGATCTCAAATTATGTGACATGTTCTAATAAAGAAATTTAATATATTCCAGTAGATTACACCCTGCTAAAACAACATTAACTTTATATGCATCTCTTTAAGGTACAAGTTTACAAACAGTAACATTTTTCTACACATTGTGTTTGTTGTAAAACTTTTTGAATTAAAATTTGTATATGTTGATGGTACACATAGTCTCCTAAATTATTTTTGTAATTTTACTTTTAGATGTGGATATACTTGGCAGTACAGGGCAAATGATTTTCACAAGCACAAAGTGACTTTCATTCTTCACGGATTATCGTAAGTTTTGAAAGCTTTCGGGATGATGCAGGTATATTAAATCATAACAGTAAACAAAAACGTTGGAAAAACATTCAAGCAAATTCACCAAACCATGTTGTTAGAACTTAAAAAAAAAAGTTATTTGGAAAGACATTGGATATGTCAAATATGTTTGAAATTTTTAAATAGTTGTAGCAAATTCCGGAAATATCAAACTTGGTGACAAATATTAATTTGCATTTCCGGCTTTTTCCAAATAACATTTTCACGGATAAAGCAAATGAAATTTCGGCATTTGCTATTCCAGATGAACTTCATCAATATAAAATGATGTCCTTTACTATGAAAAATTTCTCCCTCAATATTCAACATGAACATAAAGCATATGGTGTAGATAAATGTGACGCTTACATCGATGACGTGGTCATCCACAACTATATATGTGAAGGTCAAATGGAAACCATTCAGAAGTTCGTTGTTTGAATCGGTGCTGCAAATATAAGTGTTGATAAATACGGTAAAGTAAGTTCTCCATTGCTCCTTCACATTTTAGGACTTGTTATGGGGCAAGAGCAAGTTATACCCTGTAATGATGTGGAGAATGCTTGAGTGTTGATTTAAATTTGATGCCTATCACATAGTGTATCGTTTTCTAAACAACAAAATAAGCAAGCACCACAGAAAGCATTCCACAGTCGAGAACAAATGGTTGGCTTTGATACTGGTTTTGCAACATTTTAAAATGTATATTAGATTAACGCATTCTCTGATTAAGGTGTTTAGTAATCACATGCCCTTAATTTTATTAGCAAAATGAGAATCAAATATTAAAGACTGTTTAGATGACGTTTGATGCTGCAAGAATACGTCATTGACATCAAACTCATCAATAGAAATATAATATGATTGCAAATGCACCTTAATGTGTATAAAAATAATATATTAATTTATTTTATTCATTTTTTTAATCTACTGGGTGTCAGTCTTAATACATCATCCCTTATAATTATGATTATTATAGTGGCATATGTTTATTTGACATATTTGCTAAATAAATTTAATTGCACAAACTATTCGTTTTCTTATGAGGAAAGGTGTTATGCATATATATATATATATATATATATATATATATATATATATATATATATATATATATATATATATATATATATATTGAATGCTTAACTTTTATACATTAGTGTCGATTGTACATAACAATAACGGTCATTTGTAAATAACATGTTTACATTGCTAACCTTTGTCAATGATTGTAAGTTACAAATAACATGCTAACATATTGTTCTAAGGTTAGATAGCTCTAAAAATAGACTTGATGTTCCGTAGGAATGCCTACATTATCTGTTAAGTGAAAGTGTGTATAAATAGGAACTTGATAAGCAAATAAGCCATGAATATGCTGGATCAATCTTTTGAATATATTAGTTATCCGATTTTGCTGATGTGTTCACTGCTTGTTGATTTTACTTAAATTGATGGTTTCACTAATTTCTTTTACTTAATATAGGACTTAGAGTTATAACAAATACATGTCAAGAAAAGTATGTCATTGAAGTCGTCATTTTTCATTTGTGTTGCTGTAAGCAATAAATTCGAATGAATGTATGAAGTTACGTGATATAAAACTGTACTACATTAGAAAACCATTTTACATCAAGAAACTCGTACGAGATTTATCTAAGCTTCCCCACTAAGTTTTGAGACATTTTGGATTTTGTTATGTTAGTTTGAGAATCACTTAAAGGGTGTGGGAAAAGGTCATATAAAATTAGGCCAAGACACGTACTTGCTGGACAAAAATCTTACTACACTCTTTCTAAATTGTGTTTAACGTGCATCGCCTCTACATTTAGTTGTTAATATGAAGAGAAATGTTTTCACACTCAACACAGTCCCATTTACCCTAACTCGCCAAATCTACCCCTATATCCACTCCTCTTCTCCAGTTAAACCTAAACCGTATCGGATGAATGTACACATGCATCATAAAATCCAGCATGAGAAGGCCAAGGAGCAGACTTGATAAAGTCTCTAAAGGCCAAGAAACATACTTGACTGACAAAGTATCTAAAGACCAAGGGGAGAGTTGATAAGGTATCTGAACGATTATATCGATCATCCCTACCTTACGAACAGCACATGCAGATAAAGCATTATCCTGTTATAATCAACCTTTATTTTTCAATTATCTCATGCAAACAGTAAGACATTGTTGAACACACAGGTCTAATAAGAATGTAAGTGTTTCATACATCACTTTCCTATTGGACGTAGCTTTTCTTTCTTACAACAGTCAAATGCAGGCATCATCTTCCTTTAGATTAAACCTTTCTTGCTTAGAGATGAGAATCCAGTTAAATACGGAAGTACTCTTTTGTTTCATTTAATAAGGCGACTCTTAATACTCTTATCAGCTGTCTCAGATCTAATAAAGAGCACGACACCCACTAGCAAAACAGACATAAGTAAACGATAGGTATTTAAAAGATTTTTAGGTATATGATTTAAAAGCCTAATATTCAGGAATACAAATTGAATGAAGGCTTGGGTATACTTAGTGTTTTGTGGCACATCAAAATTGCTAAGATTGTATTGTGCTAAGTCAAAGTCAAGCGTCTCGCAAACAATGTATTTCTATGTCAATAATGCTACACAGTGGCTAAAATCGTGACCGAATGAGAACCGAACCTAATAATTGTAATTATCTGAGAAAATGCTAACAGAAATTTGAGTGAGCTGTTTTGACATGAACAATTGTTCATTTATTTTGACGCGCAGTTGAAACATACTGATAGAAGTTATGACAGAAGTGCACACACAGATATATATCAACATGTTTTTAATCCAATTCTTCTGTCATTTTTCAATTAAGTTTCAATCATTAATGCGCAGGGAACAAGAATTCATGGCCACTTTAACACTGAATTTTTAAACAATGAAGAAAAATATTACCATTCAAGAATTTCTTTCATAGGTTACTTCTCTCAGCTGACTTCAATTAATTTTTAAATGTTAGTACCTTTATTCGTAAAATACATTTACAGACCTCTGTTAAATTTCGCAATTAAGAGAAGCAGAATATATATTTTTGATCGGAATTTGGAGTCCCAAGTCTAGGTCCCGTTTCCTGAGGAGCACGCATATGATAGTGACTATGGTTTACTGTATTTCGGAATTATGCTGTCAACTCCAGGGTCCCAATGACAAACATTGCATTTATTTTTGCTAGCGTTTTTCGACGCATACGTTTTTCTTCAGTACCAATTAAGTAAACCAGATGTGGATATTAAATTTATTTTAAATATTAAAATAAAACGCAGGATTTAATTAATAGCTTTTCATGTGCAGGTTTGCTGAGACTCGGTTTAAATTGGATGGGAGGAAATGATTAAACGGTTTAAACTAGTTAGAACTTGTTGAGAGCGCCAGGGTGAATGCTTTCTACCCTACTCATTATTTGTATATTTGACCTCAGGCAGAGATCAAAGACCATACCCAAAGATGGCTGCTACCTTGGACAACTATGTACCAAGTTTTTTAAAATTTGAACCCATCCTTTTACGGGCAGGATAGTTATGGACAAACGAATAAATGGACAAACGGACCACTTAAAACGTGATAATAATAAGAGTTTATGTAACAGACTTTGTATTGTCGCATTGGTACCTATCTTAGTGCCTTCAAAGGTAGATGACTATATAATAAATGTGCATGTATCCGGAGCAAAAAATGTATGGTCAATTATTACTAAATAAATAAATGTAAAATTTTACATTAAATCTTGAGCATTATTTCCATTAATATGTGATTTTGTTGACGATGCCTATGATGATGATGATGATGATGATTATTCTAATAAGGAGAAGCAGAAGCAGTAGAAAAAAAGAAGTAATAAACATTAAGAAGAAAAATAATTGCCTTTTTGATGAAAACGTTCGTCTTCTTTGCATTTTTTGCCTCTTCTGTCATTATTATTATCACTATAGGTATCTCCTCCAGCTTGGGGATTTGTGACAAGATGTATGTATTTATACCACAGATGCATTTACGCTTTTAGAATTTATCGTGTCTAATAAAATTACGTCTGATTCTAACGTTATTTTATTTCAGAGGTGTGTGTGTGTTTGTTTGCGTGTGCTTGTGAGTGTGCGTGTGTGCATACATTTATGTGTGTTTGTTACAACAGAAATTTTAAAGGCATTGTTCAACGGTATTTGCATCTCTTAGTTGTTTGCTGTTTTGCACATGTGATAATTTTGCACGGTAAAAGTTCAGAAAATGATTTCACCTTTAGTTTTTGCACTTGAGTTATATTAACCTTGTTTATGGTTAAAGGAAACGCATTCACATTTAGAATTACCAATTTAGATGAATCAAAGTCACCAAAATATCTGTGTGACAATCCAGCCCAAATGGAAATTTCGGTCACAAGCGTCAAACATTACCAATTTTTCTGTCGTATTTAGCCCATAATATATAGTGTCTAAAATACATAAACTTCATACTCGCATTAAGCATCATTTTAATATCGTTGAATATCAAATATGTACAGTTTTTATTTCAGCTGTTTGTTTGTGGTTCAGAAAAAACCTGGTAAAAGAGATTATGTCATTCATTAATGGATGAATCCATCTCCTTAAAACGATTTAATCCGGTTGAAGTCAATCATTTATTTTCCAACTTAAAATATCATATTTCTATGCAGAACATTTCTGGACTATTCGTATAAAAATGCAAGTGAAAAAGAAAAGTAAGCATGCAGCTTAGTCTCAATAGAAATTATAAATGTAATTGATATTCACTTTCTTGTCCCCTAAGCAAATTTAAAATCAAAACAATCCTCAAGCCCCTGGATTACTGTCTCAAACCGAAGTGTTATTATTACCTCATTTATTTACACTAGTGTGCTGTTTTCATTTGTACCATCATGTTTTACATTTTCTACTGAACGTTCTCTGATTTACTCCTTATACTTTTTGAGATGATAAAGATTGTAACTCGGTATGGTTTTGTGACAATCAATTATGTTTATATTCTCCAAGCACAGGAATTGTAATTAAATCCAACCCTACCTTTTGTTTCGATAATTCAATTGAGAATAATTTCGCTTCTTAAAGTTAACTTGCAAATAAAATTGTCACTTGATTCATTTCTATAAACATACCTTCACGAACTCCTACAGAACACCCATCTGTTCCTGGCATTCAATGTTGAAACGTTTACAACATTTTTTTAAAAATCACAATCTTGACGTTCAAGAAAGAATAAAAAGAGTCTACATCATCACAAGACTCTGCTATTTGGCACATATTGTACCTTCAATGTACAACAAAAAAACGAAATGAGACAAATCTAGTTTAGAAATCCAAAGAATAATTTGCGAATATATGAATGTCTTCACATTATATAAAATGATTTAATTGTGCTGGTTAGTTTAAAAGACCCCATTTAGAACCACAAATTGTTGTTTTAAATTTATCTTCAGTTCCATATCACATTATTAAAATACAAATTTGTATATTTGCTCATATCAAATACGTACTTTATTAATTTTATATAACATACTGTCTTCCACATCGTACTATTAGGATTTATGTTGCTTATATATTGCATATTTTGTTTTGACACTAAAAAACAGAATGCTATTACAAAACGTTGTTCTCTATTTTGTAACAACCCTGTCAACACGTGTCCCATCCAAAAATGTGTAAATAAATATACAATGTCAATTGATGCAGAAATTACTCTTTTCGTGTTGAGTTCGTTAAGCATTCTCTCACCTCTTTAATCACTGTTGAAATTAATGCAATGTATCATTTTGCCATTATTTACGCTTTACACAATAAATCAGTATTTCTGTTGAACTTTAATAAATATCGTCATTTCTTATTTGCCTAGTAACGATTATCATTTACAGAGTAATGTCAATAGTGCTGATCTGGTGATTATCAATTTTGTATTATAAAGAAAACAAAATTATTGCTTGTCGCGTCATTTTAGAATTTTCATTTGCAATAGTTTCTTATATAGGTACGAGAAGATTAAATGTAAAGAGTCGATTATTTCATCAATATCATTTCGAATTACTTCTGAGTAATAAAACAGTCGTAAACACCGACATGGATACAGCTTCCGCTGTGTCTAAACTCTACATATGGCTGTTACTTACTGCGAGCTTAATTTGAAAATATGAAACTTAAAATAAACTTCCATAATCGACTTAGTATCATAATAAATATGTGTATTCTACAAAGAAAAAAAAGAGATCATTATTATTTTTTTTTAAAAATAGAAAACTAAAGCATTTTTTATATAAATCGTTTGTACTTTTTTCTTGTACAAATGCTGCAACAGTATTGTTTACAAAATATTAATGACAATATGGTAAACAAGGAAAAGGTTTGATATGTTTGTGTGATGTTTTACGGTACAAGGATACAAGCGGGCTGGGAGTGGCTATGAAAATAAAGTAAATTACTTCGAACTAGGATATCCTGCCCTTGATTCGAATCCTCACGATTTCAACTGCAAATATAACCTGGTAACAATCAATCCGATGCAGCACATCCAAGGGAAGTAATAAAAACAGGATGTTTTGGGTAATAAAACGTTTAATGCAGTTTAATATTACATACAAAAATCAGACACAGATCAGTGATAAATATTTTGTAAGTATTGAGCTCATGAGATGCTTTTTAATTAAGAAATTTCTACTTCGAACATGGCTCTTCTAAGGCAGCAAATTATTAAAAAGTTAATTATCATCACATCTTGTATGCATGTTAAAACATTATTCAATTTGTATTGGAACTTACTGAATTGATATCTATGAGATAGTTAGTTGAACAAAGTCATGCTGTAAGCTGCCAGTACCAATAAAAGCAAGTCTTAAATTGATTTTAATGAATCAAGCTGGCCTTCCGTAACATCCACCGCATGAAGTTGATTATGTATCGTTCGACTTGTTCATTGTCTTAATTGGATTGTTCCCCGTGAATAGTGTTCAGAAAGAAACAAAGTCATACAGACGCGTTTAAAACCAATTCATACTATAATTAAAATCAAATACAATTAATTATAGAATCAGTAACAGCATACAATAATTAATACCTGATTAAAATTACTAATATAGAGGCAGTCCGCAAAGCATTACTAAGTGAAGATCACTAACCCCACATAAACTAAGTTGGTTTAAGATAAAGAACCTAAACTTTCATAGGTCATATTAGAATGTAAAAAGTAAATGGTTGCAATTTTGTTAGAGATTAATTTACTCTTTTCGCATGCCGAACGTCATCATAAGTTGCAAGTAAGTCAGCCAATGCGCATATTTGCAAAGAAAGCTTCATGCCTCATAAATATCTTTCTTTAGTCTGGACTCTGCATAGCGTGCCAAACGTTGGATAGGTTAGGATTTGTTGCTTTTAAGTCATATCTTCTCCATCATTAGTCACATGTGATTCAAGTATCAGGCATGTCAGGAACCGCTTAAAATAAATCAGTCTTCGTGATTGTTCCATTGTGCGATCCAAAAACTTAATTTCCAATAAGTCTCATCCTCGTAAAACTATGAAATTTTCTTTTTTGTTGTTTATTCTCTTCGATCTTTCTAAATACAGCTTATAATTCGACCAGACATACATTGTATCTGTTTTAATTAAAGATTAAAAGGAGAGGTGAGCAACCTGCAATGTAGTTGATTTCATTCTACTAACATATATTTCATAAAACATAAATAACTGGAAGCAACTGGAAAGATCTGAATCGCAATTTATATATATATATATATATATATATATATATATATATATATATATATATATATATTTGTGTGTGTATGTATGTGTGTGTTGGCACGATAAAAGTACTAAGAGTCAAACTGAAATGCAATTTGCCCTTTCGTAACATGACTCATAGACAAATTATAATGCAGTTTTTCCTTTCCTGATATACGTTTTAGATAATGAAAATAATTACGGAACAGTGTTGTCCCACCCTATATTGTGAATTTGTTGTAGAGAGATGATTATTACTATTTTATTATCCTTATACTGAATACCATTACAAGAGAGTTATTGTCAATATATATATATATATATATATATATATATATATATATGTATATATATATATGTATGTATATATATCTATATATATATATATATATATATATATATATATATATATATATATATATGTATATATATATATATATATATATATATATATATATATATGTATATATATATTTCTCTTCTTCTAAAAATTCAATTACTGGCTGACAACGTTATCGCAGGATGGTGCTGGGGCACCATACGGGTTGTTCATCGGTGGTGTGGCAACATATGGGTAGTTCATGGCTGCATTACCGGGCCAATAACCTCCAGCCATTTGTGGAAACGTCGGGTTGGATGGGGCATACATTCCCGGAAACTGGTGAGTCATGGGTAATTGCGTTCCATTCGTTGTTGTTGACGCTGTCGTTACGGAAAATGCTACAACAATAGCCAAGACGCAACAGCAATGAAAATGCATTTACATAGTTTAATCATGGCCTAAATTGGCAGAAATAAACATATTTGTGGACGAATTGTCAAAATTATTACGGATCAGCATTGGAAGATATATTCATTTAAAAAAGAGGATACTGTTTATATGTTATTGCTATTGACAAGCAATAATGAACATACAATTCGCTCATTTATTAGATCGGATCCCTAATGATAACTAATAATATAGAAAAGAAGTTTGGAGAGATTTATTCAGTGCTAGGATAACACCTTACGAAAAGAGCAAAATTTGTATTCTCTGGAAGAACGGTGATACCTAACTATTTGGGAAATGAAAATAAGTTAGCTATGTCAAGCCAAGCATATAATATATTGCCTGACATGCAAGATTGGTGCTTCTCATAGTGTTGGTGAAACCTGTGATTTAAAAAAGTGAATGAATAACCACAAGAGTCACCTTCACAACAAAGCAACGGGAACTAGCAAACCATCATAATCTGATTAGGCATTTGGTCGTTCCCTTGGAGATGCTACCGACTGAGTTTAACCCGAGGTGGACAAATGTAGAAAGAACACGTGAAGAATTATTCTATAGTCAGTTTATCGTCCTTACACAATTTGTTTGATATTGTTTACCCAAATAATTCTTTACATTATTCGAAGTACCCAGCTACAACAATGTAATGAAATATTTTCTCAAATACCGATGGCCTTCGGTAAGATCACTCGCATCGCACCTCCCTTGGCGCGTTTTCGAGTCTCGGATCGACCGAAGTGGATAAGTGAGGACGTTCATTTGTATGTTCGAGAGACTCAGTGATTTATTCCAATGTTAATCACCACTAAATATACTGACTGTTATGTATAGCCTACCTTGTGCTTAAAACTGGCGTCAAACCTCGCAGAACCAAGCCAAAGTCTTAACTAACTCAGAGCATAACTTTATTTAACATGATTTCTTTAGTATGTATTATTGATGACTTATATCATAGCGAAATGTCTAGAATATTGTAAAAACATATCGGTTCTCTGTGTGTTAGCGACGATTTTACTTTGCTAATTTTGATTTTCTCCAGAACTCTGTTGGTTTTACGAAAACTCAGAATGTATATGTAGCTGACCCTTTAGAGGTCACTTAAATTTTATTCTTTCTTTCTTCCATCATTTAACTATGATTTGTGGATTGTCCA
The DNA here is from genome assembly GCA_016746295.1 of Potamilus streckersoni. Taxonomy (NCBI): domain Eukaryota; kingdom Metazoa; phylum Mollusca; class Bivalvia; order Unionida; family Unionidae; genus Potamilus; species Potamilus streckersoni. Next base: position 4,142,162 of record JAEAOA010002240.1, read on the forward strand.
TGTCATTTAAATATGCAAGAGTCCACATATTCTCGAATCCAACTTTGAGCTATTGTGTGCAATGTAAAACTTATGTAGATGGGGTTTGTATCTGCTTAAATGAAAACATCAATGATAAATTAAAATAGACAAGCCATGAAACTCAGGAGGACAACCTAAATGAACAAAAAAAGAATCAAACAAACCAAAACATTATTTAACGTAAAACAGTTGTGGAAGTACTTGACTGAACCATTTTTACCTGGATTCGTATGAGGTTGGAGGACTTGTCCACTTGTATCTCCTTTGCAATGTCGGCAACAGCAACAAATGATGCATATGAGAATTCCGAATCCTGCAAGACTTCCTACTACGAGTCCGGCGATGATTCCTACGTCATGTCTGGTGTAACTACAAATATTTTGAAGCGAAATCAATCCAGTGTAAATGATTTAAATGTGTCAGCTGACGTACATTTCAACAGAAAAACTTTCCGTGCTTTCGTATTGTGGTTAACTGTAAAGAAACCTTTTAACATTTTCACAAAGAACACTGAATTTAGCGTGCCTGCTGCTAACACAAAAGAAGAAATTATCCACTTATGATGTCATATAAACAAGTTTGTAAATAACTGCGTTTAAAACTAGAATTATTGGCTGCATATCAATCAATCCTTACAAGGTGTAGCAAGCATTTTACCATTCATGAATTTGTGAGCACCATATTTTATTTGTTTGTTGATATGGGTATGTGGATTAATTTTTAAATGCTCGTGGTCATTACTCTTAGAGATACATAAAGAATATACAAATGTTAATATTTATAAACGCTGGTATTTTCTCTTATATTTCAGTGTTATTCTAAGGTTTGTTTGTTCTTTTGTTAAACATTACATTGAGTTTTGCTTTAATTGTAAATTCGTCATTATGCAACACAGTTCTTGCTACTTTTGAAGAAGACAATTCCAGATCTTTTCCAGGTTCTTTTTATATGTCACATCTACTTTTGTGAAATATTAGTGAATGGAAAAAACATATTTAGGAAACGTACAATGTTAAAATTGAAAGCTGTTTTTATTTGGGACACTTCCATAGCATCTAAATTAATCATGTGCCCATGTACCAAAGTACAGGATGCATCACTTGAAATAATCGTAAATAATATAAACTCGTTAAACTATTACTGTTCTTGGTTTAAAATGTGACATAACGATGTGAAACCAGCAATTTATGTAATATCAACAAGCAATATAAAATGAAAATTCAAGAGGAACTTACTTGAATTAGATCTCAATTAATCATAAATGCCTAATCAGACGTAGAAAGAAATTATAAATATTTCGAATGAATTACAGTAATCTTGAATGTCTCGATCTAATACATTGATGTAAAACAGATTGTTTTTAAATGCGTTTGCAATGATCTAGACTAGTGTTTATGAATCCAAAAGTCAATGAGCACTTTAGTAATTCCATTGAGTATTTAAAGAACACAATTCGTCTCAAATTAAATTTCACATACTGATCTAAGAATTGTTTGTGTATCAAATCCATATTTCTACACTTTTTGACTTGACATAAATGTGCATGATTCCAATTGGAAACTTCTAATTTTATTGTGACAAGACGGGCATAGAAGCTTCCAAACTCAAATGTTATGTAAATTTTCTTGTTTTGTTTTAAAATTATCGACAAAGGTTAGCTATATGTACATTTTGTAACAGTAATCTAAAGAACAATTTATAATCATGGACAAAGGATAAGCACACAATCAAATATACATGGCATAATTTTCAGCATAAAAATACTTAACTTACTCTGTTTAAATGCTAGTATTAGTATAAACAGTTGTATTTGGCACAGGTTATCGTGTAGTTACTTGCCGAGAATTCCCAAAGCACAGAATCCTGCAATAACGATGCTTCAGTGATTTGGTACATTTGTGTGATGATTATACTATGCTAATTAAGGTCGCCTGGCCGCCTCAGAGTTTATACTTTGAATATTGCAATCGAATAATAGTAAATATTGCTTGCCAGAACGTCTTCATCATTTTATTCTGCTTTACCTTGTTCTGAAGTGCATTTAATCATAATAAGCCATGGCCCAAGCTGTAATGCAGTATTTACGGGAAATTACCACTTTCTAGAAAGAATAGGGCGACACTAGCGACAACAAGGAGAAGCGGTTGTACAAAGTTCAAAATATTCATTTGGAACTACTGCTTGTATGTAAGGTGATATAAATACTGATTAAAACGTGTTAGACTTTTAAAAAACGTAAAGGTGGTTTTATATTCCTTTACTGCAGTTCTTGCAAACCATAGGGCGACCTAGAAAGTACGTTACAGTGGACGATCAACAAGCTTCAAGACCAGAAGGCTTCATTGCATCTATCTATAGGATGACATCCTGGAAATAATGATTACTTTAGAGCCACCGAATCATAATTTGCTTCACAAAAGTCTACAAAAATTAATTTTTACACTTGGTTTTCATGAATCATGAGTGAATATTTCACAGGAACTCTGTGAAAAAACGCAATGCTAATGTTAGCATTTATAATCATCACGTTAACACCAAATCTGACTTCAGAATATCAAACTTCTTTTTCTCCTTCCTTTTTCACCGCAATAGCTAGTTACAAACCAACGACATTTTACTTTGTTTGATAAAACATTGCATTGAAATAAAAGGGAGTGGGAGTCAACGTCTTGAAATCGATAAGATTCAAAGTGAACTTCCTTTTGCGGACCTGTTTAGGTAAACTGATAGACTCTATTACAATTATTTCGAACAAGGCACTCAGTAGTTTGGATCATGTAAGTATCTGGATTCTCGAACATATGCATTGTCACAAAGCTGACAAACAAGCAGGCAGCTTCTTCACTTTCTTGGCGACTGATACATGTTCCTCACTATCCCAAATTTTTGTGACAATCGATACACGCTTTGTACATTGAATTAATTACATTCAACACATAACCTGAGATTCATTTGCCAACATGTGCTTTGAGTCACGTGGCTGGCATGAAATGCTAAATAACTCTTTCTACTAGATTACTGCATTACGACTAGTACATTAATGAGCCACATTGTGTTGTGCATGTTATTCTGCTTTTGCATTGTACATGGAACATTACACTGCCGAAATGTCACTGAAAAATAAATATTGAAGTCTTTAATATGTTCCTAATTCGTTTGAAACCAATATTTACATTAGTAAATTATTGTCACGAAATAGTAAATGATTATTACAGGTTAATAAATCATTCGAATGGATCACTACTTCATTTTAAAGGTGTAATAAATCGTCACAACCGATTAGTAAATAGTGATAATGGATTACTGAATCGTTATAGGGGAACAGCAATTCGGTCCTTTTGATCAGGAAATCAGTTGTACTGATTAGTAAATCTTCATAACGGATTACTAAATTTGATAAGCACGTTGTTTTCGTGGATTATGTAAAACAGGTTTAGAACTGCTATTGCGGGAACTACTAAAAGAACTCATCTACTAAAAAGGTCAAGAAACCGAATAGTAATACAGGACGGTGATATGGGATATAATACGTTAAATCAGCCATTCTGCCATAGGATAAGCATGTGGGGGGAATATGACCTCAATAAGGGGAAATCCTGTGAAGAACAAAAACTAGCATTGTGCCATTTATTTTAGTTGATTGTTGGTACCAACATACTGAATGCAGGGTTTAATCCGTGAGAATGAATATGCACAAAATTTAGCCCACGTGAAATTATTACCAAGGCTTTTAGGCAACAGGTCAAACAATGAGAAATTTAAACCACTAGTTCATTTAAAACTGAAAAACCATTTTCACGCGGACTTCGTTCACACACAGCAAAAAAACACAAAAAAAAACAAATTGTACAATTTTTTCAACTATATTTTCTGTCCCACACATGCATACTGCTCAACAAGCCATCTAGTGATCAGTACCCAGTTATCTAATATCCAACACCCACATGCCAAACAACCAATTATATAATATCTAACAAATCCACTAAACATCTACCCGTTGTTGGAGTAACAAGTACCCACTACAGCATTAAGAAGCTGTTACAGAAACCAATACTCAGTGATCTGCCATCCAATACTATACTATTTCATCAGCACTCTGAGTTACATATATCACTTTAATCAACTATCCAAGATTCACACAGTATCTTTGAAACGCCTTTGTATTAAATGATCCACAATGTAGTACCCACATGATACCATCGACACACAGTTGTTTTATTAGCAAAGCATATAGATGTTAATGAGGAAGAGAAAAGTTAATGTTACTTAAAAGGAGTTTAAATTCTGTTTTATACTCTTTTTACTTTTCTTTATCATAATACTTTTTGTGGTCAGTAAAAAAGTAGGGGTTTGCCTTCTCAAACAACGTGTTGACGGTATAGTATGGACTCTAGATTATAGAACATTGGGTATTCCAAATTCCAAAGGCTGATTGGTGGCATATTGTGGATTTTCTTGGTGGTGTGTTGCGGATGTATGATAATAGGAGACTTGGTTCTTAATCATTCCAGCAACGTATTAATATCACAGTGTGTGTATTGGATAGTAGATTACCTGGTGCTGGTCACTCTACGTATTAATGGTAAGGTGGGTATTGCTCACAACAGGGTGATAATGGTATTGTGTATTATATTATATGTAACTGGATGCTCGTCACCCTAACGGCGTGTTGGATAGTAAGTGCATAGTAGAACAGAAATAAATTCTGTTGTTAACAATTGCAAACATGTTTCTTCTGTTTTCGTACGCGGGAATAGATCTTACCTAAACGATATACTATTTTAAACTAATTAGTGCCCCAGAATGATCATATTGTATCGAATGAGTGGAATTAGGCCTTTCGCATTTAATTTATCATGGACTTATTTTTTACACATTTATTCTGATGGCGTAGAACTTGCATACTGTATGTTCGTATCAATAACAAAGCGTTTAACGTCTACAGTGGAAATAAACTTTACAATTTTTGGGGCAAATCGTCTAGTTGGATCAACAGTGTCAGTCAGAAACATGATATCGAATCAGTGGAAGTACTGAATGACAATCAGAATAAATAATGCATTGATTTTCTCCTTCTACACTGTGAAGATTCTCAAGAGTCTCTTCATAACCTTCGTTTTTATATGTCTAAAGAAATTCGCAAGGCCTGCATTCAAGAATATTTATTTTATCACTGGAGGATTTTCAGCGTGATTCCAAGAAGATCATTGATAGCAGGTTGGTAACAATTAAAAGTACACTTCCAACAAGATTTCTGCTACGCCTCTCGAGTTAATAGACATTGGGCTCCAAAAGATAAACACGAGAAATATCATAAACTGAACAAATGACAGTGAAGAAAATCGAAACCATCGCAGTAAAAAGGACGAGAGCGAGAGTTTGAGTTTCTGTGTGTGTGTGTGTGTGTGTGTGTGTGTGTCTGTGTGTGTGAAGATCGCAATAGTTGATACGGCTACATTGTAAGAAGCCAAACATCTCTACAAAGCAAAAACACCATATACAAACAAGCCTTATTAAAGGAGATGATTGTATCGGTTATAAACGGATATCTGAAAAAGTACAACAAAAGATTATAGTGTTGAGGGATAGGATGTTAGAAACCATACGACTATCTGTTAAAAATTCTTTAAAATACTGGTTTCGTTGTTAGAATGATGAAAACTTGTGTCCAAGGTTAAATTGTAGGAATCGCCCGCATCGTGTTTACGTTCGCCGCAACTAAGAGTAGTAAAGTATATATGGTTCCCGATGACGTCACTAGCAGACGTTATATTGCCCTTTTTGCCTGGAAGATGGGCAACCTGGCAATTTCTCCTATATGAGATCACCAAAACTTTTCATTTTAATCGAGGCACAAAGTCAACTTATAAATCACAAATAGATACAAACAGAAAACTTGAAATGCGTCCTGTTTATGTATGTAACTTTCGTAAGTGTATTTTAAGATTCAGTGAATTTATCTCAATTTCTGAACACCATATAATGTCAACAATTAATATTCTAGCTGACTATAAATAAGGCGGCTAATTACGTTATTATAGAACTCTCGATTCCCAGTGCAAACAACTATGTACTAAGCAAATATTTATTGCAACCCATTTTCATTAACTTCGTATGTCAGAAAGGGGACTGGGAGGTAGAAACATTGTTTTATTTTACTCTTAGAATCACCACATTTAAATGTCTCAGCCATATTAACACACTATGACGCAAGACTGGTCTTCGCAACGTAACTTCAACAACAAAGCAATTATTCAAATGGCGTGAATTACGAGGTAAGAAATTTGCTTCATTAATCCAGTCATCTCCAGAAAATCCAGCAAAAACTCAATAAAATAAATTAAAACTTTTAGTTACAATTTGGTTCCGGTTCTTTCCTGACTTTGATCAATATATGTGTGCAGCAAGGGATTTTCCTGGTTATGAATAAACCTATTTTTCTCCTGACTTTTTTCCGATTCCCCGGAAGCGATGGATCAATGTTGTAGGTAAAAACTGAAAAAAGGATTGATTTATGGATACTTCGCCAAACTTCTCTATGCAGATTAATTCATGCTTAAGACTGTTTTAAATAAATGAAGTCAAATCTTTAGATTCTGGGGATTTATCGCAAAACTGATGCGCAGATAAAGGATGATAAAAAGGCAAGATATTTCAAAAGAATATAACTTCAAAAATATCAAACCAAAATGGATGAGTCCATTGAATAAATACACAATATTCTCTAATATTTTGTTACATTATGTTTGGACTGTAAATGATTGTTCTTGGACTTGAGCTTGAACTGTAACTGTTACAGCAATACTGGTAGCCACCTGATCCGCAACAGTCGTCTAAACAATATATTGTTTTCGTATAACCATCATCGTCGCAAAAAGATGCCTTCATGTGACCTGAAAAGACAAAAGATATTACGAATCATCTACAACTAACATCCCCAATCAGAAAGGGAAGGGCATGGACTATATGGTCCAGGCACAAAACCCTAAATGGTTCTGTTTTTATCATTTATTTCTAGCTATTTTAAATACTCTCCTTGTAAAACTAGTTGTCTTTCAAATCATTACAAATAAAATATATGGTTGTGTTTTTGCATTCAATTCAATTCCAAATTTAAATATGACTAGGCTCTAGTGGCCTCTACCCTTTAAGTGCTTCGGGAATCTTTTATCTCCTGAAGGGACCTGACTACTAATACCACCGACATTATTACTACCACTACCAATGTTGCTGATACTCCTACTGCAGCTACAGTTGATTGACATCTATTAACAGTAGTGATGGTGGTTGTCGTTGTATTAAGTTGCAATTAGTAGATACATGTTCCATGTTTAATAAGGCTGATGATAGCAAGATTATTTAAAGTAATTATAGGTTATTGCATTTGTATGGGAAAATGTGAACGAGTTTTTTCGGATGGTTGGTTATACTGCACGACCTTGGGAGTGTAGTATATCCATCCGACAAAACGAGTTCATATTTTCCCATACAAATGCATTAACCTTTTAATTATATGCTCATTTTCTCATTCTTCCCAATGTTTAAATATATAAACAAAAATACACTACAATAGACAAAGTAACCGAATGTATGCCGTTTTCCAAACTAAATATACAAGCTTAGCTGCATCATTACACAACTGACGCTCGTAACTCCACCCAGACAAATTTGAAGTTGGTCGCGCGCTAGCCGTAAGTTTCGAAAGAAAATGGAGTTTGGTCTATTTAAAATTTAAATTTGGAGCAATATTGTTAATGAATACGCATTGCAACAACTTTTCCATTTCATCTGGAATGAATACGTTTTGGTATTTTTGTCGATTCAACGCAGTTTTGTAATTATGGTCTGGATTTATCTACATGAAGTAACTCTCATCGGATTCCAGCAGCGTCTGCCAATTTTAATGGTACTGAAGTGTGTTGAAATCGGCATGCTTCTTTCTGTTCTGTAGTTGAATGATTAAGATCATAATGTGGGGAAAATTTTGAAGCCTTTCAATTGAAATTATCGAAAATATGTTTATTTCATTTTGAATGCAGTAATGAGGATTTTGCTGTTGCTGTTGTTGTTGTTGGGCTTAACGCAATTTTTCAGCACACGGTACATGGCGGCCAGTATTAATGGCTGAGCAAGAAACCGGGAAATCACCAAAAAGAACACCGACCCACGAGAAGCTATTGGCAAGCTTTCTCACATATCCACATTTGCCGAATCTTAGACTCTAACCCACGCAGAGGTGAAATAGCAGTGATCCGTAACGGACAGGGCCTTAGTCCACTCGGCCACTCGGGGCTTCCGTAAGGAGGATGTAATTGCACATGGAATATACTTGAAATTACAGTACAATTTCGAACTGTAATCAGCCTGAAGAACCCATGATATGACTCATGTAATTTGGATTTGCAGAACTAGGAAAGTAAACTTTGAGGACATTCCGGCTGTAAAATTTTAAGTATATTTTTGCCATTTTTATTACTGAAAAAGACAGTTTATGTCTTATTACTTGCGTGCTAGTGTGAAGACCCTGTATGGCGTCTATAGGTAGCATAAATCTGAAACATTGTATAAAAAAGTTAACGCGGAATATGCTGAAGCAGTTTGTATGTGTCAGTCTATGAAATATATGCTTTAGTTCATTCATAAAAAATTGTTTACGTTAGAAAATAGTTCCTTTTTTCACGTGCATATAATATGAATGCTGCACGAGGCGTGCAACATTGGGAAATACTGGACGATTCTGACAATGTAAAGTTAAAGGATAAATAAATGAGCATATAATAACATAGAATTATTTCCGATAGCAACAAAGCCGGAACAATATTTTTAAAATTTTATGTAAAGTGAACTCTTTTGAATGTGCTGGTGACAGCTTGGTATCTCTATACATGTATATAAATTGACAATGGCTCGGTATTTGTATACATGTATATACGTATGTGAAGGCTAGGTGTGTGTCACTATCCAAGAACATAGAATTGTGGTGGTTCAGTGTATAAATTCATTAATGTAAGTTTCTACGAGCTTGGTTTCTGTATGCATGTATACACTTTTAAATAAGTTGCATTTAATGTAACATGCACAATGATAGCTATATTATCAAAAATGAAAGGAAGCTTTATTTTCCTTCATGGCAATCGTCATTAATTTGTATTATTTTCTCAATAAATGTGATTTATGTAGAGAAATGGAAGAAAAATTGCCTCAGTGTTTGTACGTATTTAGAAATATACTAACTCCCATATATATATATATATATATATATATATATATATATATATATATATATATATATATATATATATATATATATATACATATACATATATATATATATTTATATATTTATATATATATATATATATATATATATATATATATATATATATATATATATATATATATATATATATATATATATATATATATATATATATATATATCTGTGTCTGTGTGTGTGTATATGATATATATGTGTGTGTAATACCTGTATTTAGCCACATGCCAGTTTGCATGTATAGGCCTACGTGTTTATATCTACCTGTATTTCTGTCATACTCTGTCAGTACGTTTCATAAGCGCTCCAAAGTATATCCTCCAAGGCACCTATTGAGAGGGATCACTCAGATATGTATCAGCCTTTTTCATATATAATTACATAGCAAATCGTTGATCTTGTTCTCACTCAGTCACGCTTTTCGTCATTGAGTAGCCACTGTGGCTCAGTAGTTATGGTGCCACAAACATGAACCAATCCCAAGCTTTAACTAGGGTTTTTCATAGCAAATTAAATATATTCTTCATAAGCCACCTAGTCCTTTAAATGCATATTTTTTTACTGTGTCCTAAGTGATTAGAGTGTCTGCCTTTGATGCGAAACATCGCAGGATTGAACCTAAGGTTAGTCGTACTAAAGAAAAATCAAAATGGTACCTAGAGCTGCCTCGCTTGGCGCTCAACATTAAGAGCTTAGTGTTGGGACCAGTTGACCTTATGTCAGCACAATACTACTTGGGGGAAGGCAATATGATACCTAAATGTGGCATGATGCTCAAGTGCTAGACATCAATATATATGTCCACACTCGAGATATCGAAGTAATATGACTAAATATTTCTCAAGCTACGTTAAAATTCTAAAACACATACTGAGCACTGATGCTTTTGTTGCTATGGATGCTATAATGCTCTCGTTATTAGATATAAGGTAAAAGATAAGAGTATGGGCTGTTTTATTAATTGAAGCAATTTATTAATTGAAGCAACAGTAAACTTCCTTGTTTTTTGTGCAAACATTGACTGGCTATAATCCTTGGAGTTCTGGAGTTAAATAAAAATGTGTGGTGCATGTGCACATTTATACGATTAGGTCTAAGTTTTACTAGACAAAAGAAGGGATGTTTGCAGAATTGGGGGTAATAGCGACTGGTTCTGTGTTCCACTGAAAAACGGATTTGTGGGAGAACATTTTTCCATATTATCAACAAAACGAAGGGTCGAGACATAAGCAACACAATTTAAAAATGTACTGTAGTAAGATATATCCAGTGAACATTATTAATTTGGCAATGAGCACTGGAAATCATTGGTTGCGCAAGTATATTGTACTCTATTCTGTCCTATGCGACATTTCAAGTGACCGCCGATCAATCGTATTGAATTTTCACAAAATGGCATGATTTCAAATATGACTACACGCATCATATGCCATAGCTGTACATACAAAGTCTCATTGGAGTGTACTACTAATGGTATGCAAAGTTCAACCTCTTAACACGTTTTGTCTAAATACAGCAAAGAGGTTTTATAATGTTACTTTTCAAGACGTGTGATAATAGTACCATCGCAATATGATTTAGAGACCGACTATTTAACAGTGGTAGTGAAAGTTGTGTACTGAATTTTATTTTAAAAAATTTAATTTTTTGCTCGAACTGTACAAAAATATCATTGGCAAAGTTATGATAGAAATAATCCTGGATGGAAAGAAAATCCCAGTGCCTCTCGGGCCTGCCCCTAACATTAAATGGTTGGTACCTTGGTGTCCATAATACGAATAACAGACCATGGTGTATGCCAGCATTGATTTATTTTGTGATCATCATGGTATTAACCCACACCAAGCATGCGCAAGCTACGGTAAAACTTTAAAATCCACTCATCCAACTCGCGTGCTGGAAGTAAGTTCACACGCATGACTTGCACCATCAGACACTAAGGCATAGAAAACAGATCTTGTTCGTATTTTCTCGAATTTGATTTCCTACATGATCCGATATCTTTTCTGTAGATCTGAAGGGCGCAGTTTTGTGTAAACTCTTAGGTTTTAAAAGGATGAGAAAAGACTACAGTAATACTGGTACTTCAAATCCATCAACAAATACAGTAATGAGAAAAGGAATGTTGTAAAACCTACAATCATTTTAATCTGTTTTTAGAAAATCAGAAGCCATAAAAGTACTAATTAGTGATCTTATGTTATTTAGTGACTAAAGCTTAACTTGATATCGCATGTAACATCTCTCTCTCTCTCTCTCTCTCTCTCTCTCTCTCTCTCTCTCTCTCTCTCTCTCTCTCTCTCTCTCTCTCTCTCTCTCTCTCTCTCTCTCTCTCTCTCTCTGCTGTTTTACCAATAAATTACAGTGAAATCTCTGACAACACGACACCACCTTCTCTGAACCAAAAGTTAACACTCGTTCAGATAAGGTGATTTCGTGTTGTCAGAGATGTCGTATTTTATTGATTAAACGCCAGATTCTCTCTCTCTCTCTCTCTCTCTCTCTCTCTCTCTCTCTCTCTCTCTCTCTCTCTCTCTCTCTCTCTCTCTCTATCTCTCTCTCTCTCTCTCTCTCTCTCTCTCTCTCTCTCTCTCTCTCTCTCTCTCTCTCTCTCTCTCTCTCTCTCTCTCTCTCTCATCCTATTCGAGAATAAATACATGGACGGGTGTTTGTAGACGTGGAGATAGTCTAATAAGTACAGGTAGGTAATTGGTTTGGCTTGCAAGTTGATAGTTAGGTAGACATGAAATGTACCCTGCAGGTGATAAATTTAGAAGCTTGGTGTGGAAGCTAAAAGTACAAACCATGGATACAAATGATTAGCAGCAATGATTATCAAATGAGTGAATCACATTATAGAAATTAAAGACTGGGCATGGGCAACATTATGCATGGCGCATTCCGAAAGAACATATTTGTAAAACCACACAACATAATGTAAATTAACGGATAAATTCAGGTCAGCCAACGGGCTGTATTTTCTTCTCCTATAGGCTGATTTACTTTCCACTATTCGTGTTAATCACAAATCCTCTGGAATAAATTCAATAAACTCCCAAATAACAGCACAGAATTAAGGTAGAGATGGAACCTGCTACAGAAAACGAAGTTATACGGTACCAATTTGATTTCAGTAAAATCAGCGTGCCTATAGTGCATTCTTGACTAGTATAGTGTGTTCGGATCTTGGCACTTGTATAGCTTCAAAGGAATAAAAGTGTTGACTTACCTACAAAAATTGTCAAAAACATCAAGAGGTATACATCGACCTGCGCCATTTTGGTTTATTGATCCTAACCATAACCCTTTTCTTACAGATAAGGTGTAAATACTAAGATAAATGTACAGTTGTTACGCTTAAAACGACGTTTGACGAAAGATATACAAGCACGTGAAGAGTGACACCAAACGTTTAAAAACATTATCTGGTGAAGACCAGGTTCACGCTCGTGGTAAAGATATGAGTCATGCAAATTAAAAAATATGTAATCATGTACTTTAAAAGCAATTAAACCAAAATAATTTATATTTTATTAGTTACGGATTCAACAAATAATTCTTAATCAGAAAGAGAAAGTTAGGTCTCTCAACTTGAAAGTAAATATATCAAAAGATAAAAAGTGTCAATTATTTTTCTACCATCCTTTCGTAATTGCGTAAACATTTTCGAAAACAGCCTTTAGATCTCTCTCTCTCTCTCTCTCTCTCTCTCTCTCTCTCTCTCTCTCTCTCTCTCTCTCTCTCTCTCTCTCTCTCTCTCTCTCTCTCTACATATATATATATAATATATATATATATATATATATATATATATATATAATATAAATACGTATATAATATATATAATATAAATATATATAAGATATATATATATAATATAATATAATATAATATAATATAATATAATATAATATAATATAATATAATATAATATAATATAATAGAATAGAATAGAATAGAATAGAATAGAATAGAATAGAATAGAATATATATAAATATATATACTATATAATATATAATATAATATATAATATTATAATATATAATATATAATATATATAATATATAATATATAAAATATATATATATATATATATATATATATATATATATATATATATATATATATATATATTATCAATATTATACAAGCATACAGACACAAAGTCATCACAAACGTATATGCAAGCATACAGACACCAAGTCATCACAAACGTATATAAATTGCATACAGACACCAAGTCGTCACAAAAGTATATACATGCATACAGACACCAAGTCATCACAAACCTATATTCATACATACAGACATCAAGTCAGGACAAACGCATTAAAAATAGTTCAGTTACATGTATTAATTAAAACATTGTGTGAGCTTTGTTGTTATCAGAAATAGTTGTATGTTACTACTTTAAATAATCATACATACTTAACATGAAACATGTATCTACTATTAATAGTTAATACTAGTACAATCACCATCATGCTACTCAATCCTGTCAGTCAGCAGTAGTAGAGATAGTTACTATAACTGTAGCATAGTAATAAATAATTTTACTTGTAATAGTATTGGTGGTATTAGTAGTAATAACCCATTGATATCTCTTTGGTCTGTTCTGGTCACGTGAAATAGAACACCTGCTTTTAAAAAGTTATCCAGACACAATATACAGACCATAGGACTGTTGCGGATCAAATGGTTACGAGCGTTGCTGTAGTGATTACGGTCACATAATAATGTAACCAAACATTATGCAATACTGCGTACTCGTCTATTTGACACGTCCATTTTCGGTTGAATTCTCTTAAATTATCGGTGTTTGAAAGAAAATCTTTTGTTTTTATCCTCCTTTTCTACTTATGATTTTAGTTATTTACCCGGAAAAGTAATATCAGATGTTTCACCCATGACTTAATCAAAATAGTTCATAACTGAGTCGTAACTAAACAGATTTAATTTAATTTTTTGTATTATTACCTTTTTTCTGGCAGTAGAACACTTCAGTAAGTTGAGATAAATGAATAATCTAGGTGCTTGCCCTCAACGTGTATATCATTCTAAGTGGAAACCTCAAGATGACTCGTTACCTCTTAGTCCGCGCCGTTTTAAATATTTTTTGCTAGACGTTGCAAAGACCAGTCTTCAAATAGTAGTTCGCATTGTGAACAGTGTATAAAACATTATCGTCGATAGTAACCCGAGGCTCCCACCATTCGCCTTTTTAGCCATATTTACTCTCAGCACATGCTTTAAACGTCAAAGCTGATTCCAATAATAACATTGTCAACATAAGGTTTGGAAATTCTTTTAAGAAATCGGGTATTTTGAAGAATTTCTAACACACAGTCTTATGGTTTCTAAAATCCTATAGCTCATAATGTTCGTTGCATTCTAATTTTAGATGTCTGTTTGTAGGTTTAAAGACGAAAAGGGAATTAATTTTATAAGGTTCTTTGCATTGTTTCCTAATGTTCTTGTTCCGTAGACAAATTGCCTTTTTGAGCTATAATAGTTGATGCTTTCTTCACATACACGCACGTAATATATATATATATATATATATATATATATATATATATATATATATATATATATATATATATATATATATATATATATATATATATATATATATATATATATATATATATATATATATATATATATATATATATATAGTTTCACATCGAATTACAATTATGTTTTGTATTAAAAGATAAATATATGTTGCATATTTAACAAGGAAATACATGTCAACAATATAAGATACTTAACAATGGTGAAAACTTTATTCAACGACACTCATATAGTGTCACTGACAAAAAAAGAATTAAAGGGATATCACGGATTAGCAAATCGTTTAAGTGGCTTACTAATTTG
Source organism: Potamilus streckersoni (assembly GCA_016746295.1). NCBI lineage: Eukaryota > Metazoa > Mollusca > Bivalvia > Unionida > Unionidae > Potamilus > Potamilus streckersoni. Next base: position 4,157,338 of record JAEAOA010002240.1, read on the forward strand.
TTTAAAAACAAAATCAAATTATTATAAAAGGAAAGTAGATAGTTCTAACGGAATGGTAAATCGTTATGACCGATTAATAAAATGTTCGAATGGATTACTAAATAGTCCGAAACAATAAGTTCATCATTATAACGGATTAGGAAATCGTTATGACGAATTATTATATGGATTAATCGGATTATTAATTCATCATCAGAACTGTTTAGGATTTCGTTATAAAATTGTTCGAACAGATTCAAAATTCGTTTGAAGTTCCCATACATACATACATACATACATACATACATACATACATACATACATACATACATACATACATACATACATACATACATACATACATACATACATACATACATACATACATACATACATACATACATACATACATACATACATACATACACGATGAACTTCTTCATCGTTCGAACGGAGTAATGCATCGTTCCAGGGATCTAGTAATTCTCTATAAATGATAACTAAATCTTTCTATCAGATTGCTAAATTATTTTAGCATATTAGTGATTCTTCAAACCCATGACTGATTCGTTTGAATGGATTATGAAATCGTCTTACAGACTGCTTAATTTGAATATCAGAATAGTAAATTATTGATGAAGTAACTTGTTGGCGTATATCTGCTCTGTAGACATTATAATAGGAACTTTTCCGCATAGAAGGTGACTACGTTACAAACTTAAATTTACTATAGGACTTAGATCTAGACTCAAACAGGAAATCATGTGTTCGATCCATTTTTTCTCATAAGATTAAAATTTGAGGGTTATTGGCCTTAAAGTTTTACATGTTTAACTATTATATAACACTCCGGTTTCAAAATGAAAAATTATGTATTAAAACTATCCATAATAATACCTTTGCATGACACTCTGAGGTGAAAATGAAACAAGAATTATCAAATTGAGTTACAAAATAGATATTATGATGATATATCAGTCTGGGAACATGATTGGTAATCAAATGTTAAAATGTTGGCCAAAGAGTTAACATCGAAGGCCAGTCTAGTGGGAAATATAGGATTTTAATGTTATGGGTGAATCTTGCTTGAACATGCTGGATTTGTCCTGTTTCTAACGTGAATGTCTTGTTAGAATGCTCATAGGTTTAATGTGTATGGATCTCTATCTCCAATAGCGTCACTTTAGCAAAGATATGTCGATCAGAATACAAAAAAATGAGATGTTACTATGGGTGAAAGGGAATATGGAAATGACACGGTAACAATTCCTGAACGGACATTATTTTATATGAAACGAATAGGAAATTGTTTAATATTTATTTTATCGTTTTTACAAATCCGATATCATAAAGGTTGTTCCAAAACCATTGCATCTTTATGCTAATTGGGTTCTTCAATACTTTATTACAAATTAACGAGATGCTCTTTAGAAACACTGACTTAACCCAATGTTAGTTCACTTGTTACATATGTTTGTGTTTTGTTTATCGCACAGTAAATGAAATGTGGCATAGATGTGATACTTAAATTGATTATATTAATTGAAGGCAGAATTCAGCGTAAATTAAATGCTTTCAATTTACATTGTAACATTGCTCCCCTTTAGATGGAAAACACACTCAGAAAAGCAACATAGTCATTTATCAGGTCACTGATTAACTGCTAGAATTTAAGTACTTTTTACATTAAAATTACTGAGAAAGATATTATTTATTGACCATTATCAGATATGTATGTGCCTGTGAATGTGTGTTATCTTATTCATAATAGAAGGACGAATGAAGACAGAGACACTTTGGTTTATTTTTAAATTATCAATTAAATTTCAAAACACAACACAAAAGTTTGTTTATCTTATTATTTTGATTACGGTTTGTTTTTTGAATTTCTTCACCAGCATGGGTTCGTCTTCTGCTATTTCTCGTGCTTCTGTTGTTACCACCCTACAATAACTATTCTCCTTTGAATCACACTTCAGTTCCGATAGTTATAAAATATAGGCTCTTGAATGCATTAGTTTGGGGTATAATGAGACACACAAAACGATCAATGTAAATCAAGTCTCTTGAGAACATTTCAAGTCTCGAAAGAAAACAAAATCCATAGTTTTTTATCGTCCTTCGAAATTCCTTTGGTTCGTTATCATATCTCTGAATATGACATTAATGATTCAGTGACGCCTTGGCCATAAAATGGCATTGTTTTGCTCTCGCACAAACGTTAAACATTTTGTTATTGATAGGGACATGCTGCCCCAAGTTCTACGTCGTCGAAATGATTGTGCGGAAAAGTCAGTCAGCATAAGTGATAAATACAAAAGCCTAATTCTAGTCAGTGTGTAACACATGATGTTGTTGTTCTGGAGCTTAACACCATTTTTCAGCACACGATAGGCTATACATGGCGACCAGTATTAATGTTAGAGGAAGAAACCGAAAAATTTGCGGAAAGAATCACCGACCCACGAGAAGCTACTGGCAAGCTTTCTCACATATCCACATTCGCCGAATCTTAGACTCGAATCCACGCAGAAAGAGGTGAGATGGCAGCGATCTGTAACACTTGAAAATTCTCGAGCAATAGTTAACTTAAAATATTAAGATTAATTTACCATAGACTGTAACCACGCTCAAAAATTAAAATATAAATGTTTGCAATTGTTAGGAAAAGAATATATCTTCTATTCGATCCCACACTTACTACCCAAGTCGCAGTTAGAGTGACTAACATCCTTTTATATATTCTCATTGACCCACACCATACCATCTACACGTCGTATGATAGGCAACATCGACACGTTTACTGACCACACATTGTAGGATGCTAAAGAAAGCATATTCTTACGACTCTGTGGTCTTAAAATAAATAACACAAAAGAGCGACAATCATGACGTTTTGTAAAAGGTAGCAAATAATTTATTTTCCAGAATAAAATGTAAACAATTAATGTAACTTAAAATATTGTGAATTAGATCCCAAATAGTCCTACACGTTTTATCACAAGTCAAAATGTGTGAAGTTAAATTCAGATGTTGAATGTGTTGATGTGCATGTAGTGTCGAATGTGTTAATGTGTCATAACTATAATTCCAAAGGTCCTTGTCTTAATTCAGTATGATTCCAAATTAATGATTTTGTTCAAGGATATTATTGGGCACAGTGCAATTCCGGTGACTAATTTTAATAATTAAATACAACCAAATTAAAAATTGAACACAACAGTTAAACTGATTATGCTTCAACTCGTAAGGCAATAATATGTAATGTTTTAAGTAAACAACATTATATAAAAGGCAAAAACACAATAATAGACCCATGATATAAGTCATTCTCCTTAAAAACATTCAAAGTAGTCAACAGATTTAGGAATTGCCAAATGAAAAACCATTGCTCTATATTCAGATTCAGGTAAACATGTCTACCATTAATAATGATCTGAATATTGTATCCAGAGTCACAGAGAACATTTTAGCTATGTAATCTGTTGTTTACAAAATTAGTATCACGGAACAGATACACAATGAACTTGATTTTGGACAAGGCAAGATACAAAATACTAATGTACACAGAATTTAAACTCCTTGTAAACAGACTAATTTATCAATACCCTTATAATTTTCATAGTATCGCCTAATAAATAAAATAAAGAACCGTATCTCCAACTAATTCTAAAAGAATGAAACTATAGTAGATTTAAAATCCCATTGAAATAAAACTAGCATGATTCTCCGCCATTAACATCTCTATTTTCTTCTTATAAACAACTGCAGGTTGGTATATAATGTGGGTGCTGTATAGTGAACATTTTGAGTATTGGTTTTTCGTTGATGCGTGACACTGAATGAATCTTGTATGGAGAATAACTATGATAATTGCCACCCGACAGTGTTGATGGTATAGTATGGGTATTGAACAGTAGATCCGTGAGTATTGGCTACTGTGACAGTATATTAATGCTAAAAAGGTAATAGTTATTCCAACAACGTGTGATGGTATAGTGGGGGTGTTGTATACTAGATCATTGCTTGTTGTTTGTCACTCTAACGGCATATTGATAGCATTGTGTGGCTGTTGGATAGTAGATAAATGAGTGATGATCACTAACGGGTTGTTGAATTATGTTTAGTGTTTGGTCAGAAAAAGAAAATTTTCGTAAAACAAAGTACAAACATCGTTGTTTAAATCGTTGTTTAATGGCAGCGTTCACGCTATAGATGTTTTATTATTTTAATTGAACTAGTTTTCCAGACTTATCATATTTGCTCATTAACTGAAATAATAAACATTTTGCACCCATTCTAAAGGGGTAAAACTTGTGGGCAGCTTAGACAAACATTAAACTAGATGGCTAAATGCTTATTACTGGATTTTCCCATCTAGAAGCTATATCGCCCTTCCCCACCACCACCATACGCATATTAATCATTTAGAAGAATGAAGGATTTTCCATCTTTAGGCTATATTGCCGTTCTATAATACCTCTGGAAATACATATCAGATTTACGCCTATGGATTATATAATCCTCTAAAACGATTTGCTATACAAATTTTAGTAATCCATTTGAACGATTTGCTAATAAAATGATGTCTAGATCTGTTTGAACGAATTATTGAATCGTTATAACTATTCAGTAATCCGTTAGATGAATTTCTTGATCCCTTTTTCTCTTTGACTACTCTATTAAAGCGAAATGGTAATGCGGTCGAACGATTTACTAAGCAATTATAATAATTTATTTCTCCGTTTTGGACGATTTACTTTTCCGAAGAAACACAAATTAGTGATACCTTTTTTCCAAAGGATTTAATAATTCATCATTAACATTTACTAATTCGTACAATGTGTTAGAACTATTTAATTTAAACCATTTTTAGTGACACTGTTATCAGCAGCATAATATTTCATTTACAATGCAACCAAGATTTGGTTCATTAGCAGTACAATAGTGGGAGGGATCATTTAGCTAGACCACGTGACTCCAAGCACATCTTGGCAAACGAATCTTTGGCTATGTTTTTAATTTAAATAACTGAAAGCTTAAAACGTATGTATCAAATAATACCAGTATATATTGTCATCTATTAAATAGCGATTTTAAAAATAAATCTGCACAATTAAGGAGAACCACGTAATAATCCAAATACATTTTCTCTTATCCATTGAAATAAAACAAGAAATTGAGCACAGATTTGGGTAATCTTCTACTTAATATTGAATGGAAAGAAATAATAGAATATAAACTAATACATATGGAAGAAAACAATATTTTATATTGTTCAATTTGGATTATTCGAAAATAGAAGATAATGAAGTTAATTTTAGATATAATTCAAAATTGACTGCAAAAATTTTATATTATTTCATGGAAACAACAGCAGAAAATATCCGAGTACATGATAATAGATTAGCATATACAAAAAATAAATTTCTGTATAAATTGATTGATTCCAATGGAGCTGATGAAAAGAGAAGCAAGCGATGATAAAAGACATTAGAGACAAGTTTTGATTACTGTAAATACAAGTAATATGGACGACGCCTTTTCTCTATATTCTTCTAATATCGCTTCAGGAAACCCTAAACAACATAAACTCAATTATTTTCACAAACCTTTCGTTTGCTTGTTTTGCCTTTGTAATGGGCGCTACTGTTCATGTTGAGTATAAATACCTTTTAGAATTGGGCAAAGCGAACATACATGTATTTAAAAAAAAAACGTACTATCATTATTACATAGATGATTTTTAGGGCTATTTATCGTGACCTGCTTTAGAAAGACAATATTTTACTTTGGTTCCCACAGATTTAAACATTTATTATGTCGTATCATTGCTTTACCAGCGTATACCTTTTGCCTTTTATTTCTTAAAGATTTCAAATTGTCGCTTGTCTACAAGACATCGCTGAGAGAAAACTCTTCCTCGGAATGTATTCCTTTAGTATTTATCTCCCTTTAAATCTTATAATTTTTATACTGCAGGTTATCTTAAAAGCACTTTGTTATTTATGAAAACAGAAGGATAGTCCATAGCAAAACTGGAACTTATAATGACATTCTAGTAAGTGTAAGAAAGTGTTTACCTGCATAAGGAATTTGAAAATTAATCCTAATATGGACAAGAAATTATAGTGAAAATAATTTAGATAAATGGTATATTCACTCTGAGGTCCAACTTGCAAACCAAAGTGTGAAGTACCAAACCTATGTTTCTGCGTCGTATTTATTCACATATAATTGATTCACATCTACTACCCAACACTAGGCGCATAAAAAAATCAGATTTAAACATTTCTGCTAAAATAAACAGCTTCAGATAAAAATATACAATAAAAGACAATTCGGCAAAAATATGACGAAGCATGACGTAAAATTGTATGTATGCATAAAAAATAAAATATACAATTCTAAAAGTACGATAGAGTAAAAATTAATTTCGTGTTTGCAAAAAAAGTGGTACAAAATATTTGATAGCGGAGAGAAGGGCAAATAATGTGCAAAGAAATGCGGCCTCTCACCCGTGATAAGTTGTTTATTTCATTTTGCGTTCACCGGGGAAAAGCTTTATCTAGTAAGGTAGATATTATGAAACCAATGTTCATAATTGTTTCTATTTATTGCATGATGCATTTTAAATTAATAAAATCTGGGGATATGTGTAAGACTGCTTCTTTCTTTGGTGTATAGTCGGTTTTCTGTGGTTATTCATATAATGTATAATGTCGATGGTGTGTTTCATACAATATTGTCGATCATCCCTTTTGAGATTAGGCCATTTTAATTTTATGAATAGAGGTCACGTTTGTTCTCATAACAATGGAACGGTCAGTGGTCTGTTTTTTTCCATAAAATTTAAAAACCAGTAGCCTATGTGATTTAAAAGTTTTCTTCATTAAAATTTGAAGGCCAATGGCCCGGGGGTTTCAAAAAAAGTTTGGAGGATATGAATGCGGTGTCATAGGCTCAGAGTAAAAATTATGAGGATAAGAAGGGAAGGCATATGAATTAGGGTAAACAATTATCAGAATAAAAACGGGTGGAATTAAGATAAACATTACGAGGATAAAAAGCGTAGCATATGAATTAGGGTGAAACATTATGAGAATGAGAAGCGGTGAGAGGAATTAGTGTAAAAATGATTGGGATACGAATGGTTGGTTGTTTCGTATGAATTAGAGTAAAAGATTATGACAAGAAGGAGTGGCATAAGGATTAGAGTAAAAAGCTTTAAGAGTATAAGAAGAGGTAGAGTTCTGTTTACGGTCAAACATTAATAGGTGAACCCAAAAGTAAAATAATTTCGGGGAAAAAATGTTTTAAATCCATTTTAGCTCATTTTCTTTTAAAAAGAGGGCATAAAAGTAGAATTTAGCCGACAAGTATCTAAGACAATATTTGTAGACAAACCAGATTTGCAAACAAACATAAAATAAATAGTAACAGTAACAAATGGACCAATTAAATTAGGTGGCTGACGCGGGATACTAGATTAAGCGTAAATAAATTTGGCTGTTGTGTAAAGTTTTTGGCTTATATTATTGTTTGTGTACAAGTTATATACTACATAGCGTTAGACAGCATAATGAATGTTTTTTAAAAAAACTCAACTGTATAAAATTCATATTTGATAATTATTGATTCGGATATGTAAGGTATAAATAATCTTTCTGCTGAAACATAACGGCTAATATAATCACAAAGAAACATATTCTCCGATATGTGTGTTAATGAAGAGAATAGCGATAAAGATTCTTTGAATTATGTGTCCAGTATGAGCTAGAATAGAGAACTTAATTTGGTTTGTTTAAGAAGCAATCGTCGGCTCATTATTGTTAAACTAATTTTAAACCTATATCAACGTTTACTAGGTAACTGTGAGACGAACAAACGCTCCTTGTGATGAAAGATTACCTACTGTATCTTATAACAAGTTTTTGAATTTCATTCAATATTTAACTGTGATTATTTTCAAACGCAGAAAGTAATATCTAACATCCAAATACTATAATGAGCCTAATATTTTTAATTGAAAGGTTTAATTTAATGAACTCTTCAGTTCCTTACTTTCATACAAACTAATATACTAAACTTCAATTCCGTTACAAGAACACTTTTTTCCAAAGCTAATAGCTGTCTGCATTCTTCATTTACTTTACTTTGCTTGTTCCCGGGGGAGGGGGGCTTTTAGCGCAGTTGAAACCAAATAAGTACACGTTTGTTATTTTATATAAAAAACGGGATCCTTATAAGGAAATGGAGACCACCTGAGATACCCGCTGATGACCAGTGGTCAATTAGTTATCATATTGTTTTTACTGTTACGTATATGTAAATAATTACTTGTTAGTTTTATTTTTTTTATTTTATTCCATTACATTTTATTGTAAGGATAATTTTATCAACTGGATTTGACATTTTGCCAAAAAATTCTGTTCAGTTCTTTTTAGTCTGATAAATACCCACTGGCTTGTTTACATTGTATCAATTGGTTATTGTGGTTTGTGGTTTGGATTTTAACGTATCTTTGACAAATTTTCAGTCATTTCGCTACGATGTCAAAAGAAACAATTCTGGCAAATTCCACAGACGGTAAGGACAAATGAAATTTTTGATTTGTTTACTCCATATTTACTTTATCTATTTAAGATGCCATTTTGAATGAAAGTTTTGACTTGTACTCTCCAACGTTTACTGAACCTGATTGCATCTGGTCTAGATCATTTTGCTTTAACCGAAGTCGTCATCATCTAAAACGACACCTTAAAGATCACATGCTAACCATTCAAAAATTATTTGATATACTCGGTTATGTAAATCTGATAATTAGTTTCAATGAAACTGTGTTTTGGCCGTGGTTAACCCTATTGAAGTGAAGATCCTTGATATCTCTTAATTCCAGGCTCCCATTAGTAAAAAGCAACTGCTGGGACCTTTTAGTATGGCTGGATATCTTTCGAAATGTTACTCAGGTTTTTTTCCATAATTGCTTACTCTGTTGAGCAAGAAAACCAAACTGCAATGGTCTAAAGATGTCATAAGGCTTTTGTGAAGTTAAAAGCCACACTTAAGAGTGCATAAGTTTAGATCCAACTTTCAATCATATGAAATGGTGTTTTGTTAGTGGAATATTGATTCAAAACATCAAAGGAATTGGAGAGAATTAAATATTCAGATTATTGTCAATGACATTAAGTTTCTTTATTTAAATCTGAATCTGAATCTAGGACATCGGATTTCCACTTGGAAATTCCTTTAACTATTTGACAACTTTGAATGCTTTATCGAGGAGACTGGCTAACATTCTGACTATTATTATCACTTAATGTCTTTAAATAATGTTGCTTACTTGAAAAATTACTTATTATTGCCTTAACATCTTGAATCAGTATCAGTCTCACGGTTGCGTTCCGTTTCATTTGGATAGATTTATTTATTCAAAGTATTATTCGCTGAAATTGCAATGTGCTCAATACTATGCTTGGACAGAACAATTAACTTAAAATTAAGGTTCACTCAGAAAAGTACATTTCTGGATTGTAAGCTTGTGTTGCATTAATAGACTGTTAACATATCATCACACTCTAGAGGCAATAGTAACTTTAGCATATTCGATACTACAGGAACATGAACACATTCAATATTGGAATTTATTGATTTACCACTGGAACTGACTTGTAATATCACACACATTTGGATATGTGACAGAACCTTTAGGATTATTTGGGATTTAAATTATAATACTACAAGTTCTTTTAAACCTTTCACTTTGTATAGCCACAGTTCACGCTAACAGATGTTTACTTTTTTAAATTAACAAGTGATCCAGATCTCTCATTGCACGTTATCACGAGAGGCTTGGTACGCAAAAAACATGTCAGTAATGTATTATCGAAGCGATTTAAGGGTGCCTTCCAAGGCTTTGATTGACTATTAGAATCAAGTCGTATATCCAGCAGTTTTCCAGGCTCTCAATACTTTATTGATGATCGGCATGACTGTAAGCTCTGCCTCCCCAAGAAAGTATCGCACGGGTATGGACCCAAACGTACATCACGCTGCAATTCAACAATGCAACTTTACATTAAAGACAGACTTGCAATATACTTAGATGATTATAGTGCATGGACGTATGATTCCGTTGCTCGAGAGAAACCATTTACGCGATTTATTACGGGACTGATCTTGTCGATGTTGTACAGGTCTTATTTACAGGAACATCAAATGTCTTGTCTTCGCGCGCTGACATGATTACTAAACAAGCTGTAATGTGAGACGTTCATAACATTAAAAATATTGTTTTATATATGTTGCAAAATCTTGGATTACAAGCGGTTAAATCGATTCGAGATCGATTACAACGATTAGTGGTTCGGCACCGCTTGCAAAACCAAAGGCTAACACACTTCCATCTACAGCAACAAAGCCAGCCTGGATTAATAAAATTATCAATTAAGCTGTACGACAACGTCTAGTTGATTAAAAGCTTGCAAAGGCTAACTATTCTAAGAAAACGAATATAATTACTAGTACATGATAAGTTTTGGTTATTTCTTCAATGTAAAGCTTTTTGGACATTGATGGAAGCTTGCATAATATGTTCACACTAACACCAATTAAAACAACAATACCAGATTTGGATTTTCTAACAAGGCATCGTGGTGCTGTTAAGCAGAAGCCTGTATTTATTCGATAAAAAAGACATCGAAGCATCTATAAGCAAAGATGACATTGCTATGACAATCATCAGACTCGCCAGATGAACCATTATTACATAATAAGCTCTGGCACAACTATCAATATTTCACAAGGACACAAACATAAGTATTGCGTGTTTCCGGCATCAACTTGTACAGGCTGCATTCTTTTCCCACGTCTTGTTTTGTGACAGACCTGGTGTTACCGGAGATGCTATGCAAAATAAAAACCTAAAGAACAATCTTTGATTCGCGCAGCAGCGAAGAAAACTGATAGGACATTCATTGTTGATTCTATTTACAATTTCTCTCACCACAAACACCAATATAAGGTTAAGTAAAACGTAGACTATCTAGCCCCGCATCAAAAGGTGACAAAAATTTCTCCACTTACAGAGAGTAAATCAGAGGACCAGCTAATCTGACCCATATATAAGAACGTAAAGCTATTAAATCTCCAGATTGTCAGGGCCAGCACTACAATGCCATACCTGATTTAGCAGTAATCGAAAAGAGGTTGCTTTATTATATGTATATGTGTGTTTGCATTGTATATTCGATGTTTTGGATTATAATGGTGTTTGCTGAAATTTAGATCAAACTTTTGTACATTAAAATTCCCATTTTACCACAATTCCCATCTCCATATTAAATTCCCCTTTGACACCATAAATATTTCAACAAAAAAGTACAATCACTAAACAGTTAACTTAAACTTTCCATTTCTACCCCATTAATGTCGGTCCCATTCTACATTTGGCGTAATATTAATTCCCCTTGTGCCCCCAAAACTTTGAAATTCTAGAGCGCAATAGAAATGGCAATATAACAGTTTAACATAAGATTTCACCACCGCTCCGGTTATCTTAGTGGTTAAAGCGTCAGCCTCTGATGGGGGAGGTCGTTGGTTTAAATTACAGCTGAATATTTACAAGAAATGGAACAAGCACCTGCCACACTTGACGCTCAGAATGAAGAGTTAGTGTAAGGACTGGTAGTCTGGTGTAAAGATAATGTGATTGGTTGGGACACGATGTTACGTATCTGCGACGTGATGCTCCAGTACTATATATCATTATAAAATTCCACACTGAAGATTTCGTAGCGATATGACTGAAAATTTGTTAAAGCTACATTATAATCCCAATCACACACACACACACGCACACACAAAGATAATTTCCCAGTATGTCCATTACAGCCCTGTTCAGGTTCGCTGGTGCCCTCAGTACCCACTCAGTCGATTACTGAGTCTCGAAAGGGGCTGTTGATGTTGTTGGGCTTAACGCCATTTTTCAGCACACGATAGGCTATTCATGGCGGCCAGCATTAATGGTGGAGGAAGAAACTGGGAAATCACTGGAAAAAACACCGACCCACGAGAAGCTCCTGGCAAGCTTTCTCACATATCCACATTCGCCGAAGCCTAGACTCGAACTCCCACAGACAGAGATGAGATGGCAGTGATCCGTAACGGACAGCGCTTTAGACCACTCGAAAGGGGCATAATATCTCCAGATGAATAAGAGTCATATAAAACTCAGTAACAGATAAGCCCAGGGTCGGACACATAGATCCGACATATTTTCTTTCACATTTCATCTGTTTTTGCTTTTTCTACGTTAATGTTATTTCTGCTTCTGTAATAGAGACGAAGCCTTGTCATCAATAGTTAGTTTATATTTATACAAGTCATGAACGTGTTTAATGTTTTCATTGTTGTTTCGCTTCATTATTTAACTGCATATGTAATTGTAGAAAGTTAGATTGTTAGAGGCTTCTTTAAAAGTCTCAGTTCTTATTATTTATCCTATGTCCACTGGGCTGCAACTACCTTGTATGTCTGGTACAGGCATCGGTTTAAATCACCACTTATTTCGTCCAAATCTTTATTCTTTTCTTCTGCAACATTAACGTCAAAAGGACCTGAAAGTGAGCTGTCTCCAGTAATTTTATATGTACCTAATGTAAACAAAAACATACCTTACAGTCATACTTTATTATTCTCCGTCTTTGCTTTAATGTTTATATTTAATCAGCGTATTGCGGTCCTTTGTAATTGTTTGAAATTTTCATTAAATCTGTATCAGACAAAGTCACTGAAAATATTTTAACACGCAAAAGATCTGGTAAATATAAATAGATGCCGTGGAAATAACGTGTTAGGGCTATTAGACTTATCAAGAAGAAAAAACATACAGTTTAAATTTTTCAAAAATTCCTCAATCATATCAGATCTAGCAGACGTCTGTGCAGATCTATGATTAATTAATCCTAGCAATTTAAAAGCTATAAGTGGCTATTTATACTCTGTAATTATTACTTGAAACTACTAAATGACTTGACTTATGTTTTAAACACTTTATCAATAGTTTATTGATTGTTGCTAAAAGTAGTTACGCTATCCATGTACATTTTTACGCTTCAAAATCCATTTGGAATTTACAGGTTATTTGTTTTATTCTCACTGATGTTGGCGATGTTATTCAAGCACTTAAATTACATAATTTTGTCGGATTTTATGTGAAATATTCACGAACGTTTGGGATATTCTATTTCATGAAATTTACTTAGATGTAAACACCTTTGAAATTAGAACTATTATTCTTCAGTGGTGATAGCACTTTAGCACAAACATAGAGCAGAACCTTCATTAGGAATACTTTTGGATAGTTTCCAGATTAACGTTAAATTGATAATAGATATAATTATGAATCTCTTCCTGATTTGAAATTCATATGGATATTTTCAGGATTTGAATTTATTTAAATATGTTCGAGCTTTTAACATTTCCGATATTTTTATATTTCCGAATATTATTTTTTGAAATTTGAATTTCCTTGTTTTAAATTTTAGTTGTCTCTGGTATTTTGATTCCTTAGCTTAGAAAAAAATGATGTAAAAGATGGGAATAGAGAAGGAAGAAGGATAAATACAGAAGAAATAAGACGTAATAAATGCAAATGCAAGAGACAAAAGACGGGAGACATAAAGAAATAAAAAAGACAAAATGTAAATGCAGATGGACCAGTTAAAATGCAAATAAGAGAGAGGGAAAAAAAGAGTAATAGATAAAGATAGGGAGTTTAGATTAAAGGATTTCAAACTCACCACTAACGTGCACTCGTAAGGAAGTAAACGTTTATATTTTGATCTTGCCAAACATGTTAGTAGAAGGCATAAAGCCAAAAAATTTCAAAAATGTTATTATTATATGCTCATCTTTTTTCTCCGTTTACTTTACATTGTCAGAATCGTTCAATATCCGGCGATATTGAACACCTTCATATTGCACTCCCACGTGACTGATGCACGTGAATGAAGAACTACTTTCTATAGTAAACAAACAAGGGACGCAGACGCCAGTACTTTAGATTTATTGTATTTGTCGGTGGATAAAGTAAACCAACTGTTTGAACCATTTGAAAGTAGAGATGCCAAAGTTGAGAATGTGGATGAATTCATAGATTCACAGAAGAAATTTTCAACGAAGCTGGCGACTGAAGGTGATATCAGAAATGTTCAGCGAAGGCTGTATGAAATATAAACAAAGAAAAAAGGAGTAACAAATTTTTTAGACAATGCAAAGAATGAATGAAAATAAAATTACATAACATAAAACAAAAAATATGGGGAAAATATGTAATGAATTGTATAATCTGCACATACCAAACCGTTTTCACAATGAAATACATTAATCAACATTGCCAAATATAAGAAAACTGGTTTTTATGTCAGGTGCATTAGATTATTGAATTAAATAAAACATATTCGCGATGCAAATGTTAAAAATCGCTGGTATTATCCGAGACCAATGGAGGTTAATCAGCTTGGAACTCTGATGAAACAAGCAGCCGAAAGGACACAAATCCAAGGGAGAATTACCAATCAATCTGTAAGGAAGACTACTGTGACAAACCTGTCAAAAGCTGGGGTCCCTCCAACAAAGATAATGCAAGTGACTGGGCATAAAAAATATGTCATCTATAACTGGTAATAGTAATGAGAATAAATCTACTTGCCTTTTTGCCTCTTTAATCTAATCAAAATGTACTTTGTACTTTGTGGACTCTTTCTGCTAATAAGAATTACGTATTTCCAAATACTGTTACACATCTGTGTACTATAATATATAGGCCTATAGAATCCAGACTACATTGTTGAAATCGAAATCACATTCCATAGTAGACTGTACGGAACTCCGCAACAAATGAATCTGTTGTTCACAAAAAATAAACAATATTGAAACAAGCATCTTCTTAAGAATTTATGTTTAAAAACTTTCATATTTTTTCAGATTACGATTCTAAACTATCCATGGCAGAACAGAAACAGTTATGCAGATTGCTGTCATCGCCAGTCCCCTAAAATCACACGTACATCGTGCGGAAAACACACAGACGGAGATAATCAGAATTTGGCTGTATTGACAGAGAAACAAAATCTCTCAATTCCTGACCAGCTGGAAACTTTGTTCAATGGCGCAATCATTCATAATATAACTTTAAATTTCAATTTCAGATAGACCAAAATGGGATTTCTTTTTTAAATGAGCGAGCGCACGGTACGCTATGAAGTCAAAAGGTCGATGGGCGGAGCTATATGCGCATAAATACTATTATTGTGTATTAAAGGAGAATTTACGATTGTCAACTTATTTATTTTAATAATAAAATAATAAATTTTATTATTAAATATATTTTGTTGTGAATTTTATTTTTAAGTCTTTGGTAATGAAACAAAAATGAGCATATAATAAAAAGGTTACTGCATTTGAATGGGAAAATATGAACTAGTTTTTTCGGATGGCTATACTGCACTCCCAAGGTCGTGCAGTATAGCTATCCAAAAAAAAACTCGTTCATATTTTTCCATACAAATGCAGTAACCTATAAATACAATATTAAACAATTCGTATTTGTGCCAATAGCGACATTAGAACATACCTAGATGAAAAAGCGTTCCAAGTTTATAGACGGCTACTAATACAGCGGAGCATTATTTGTTATTGACAATGTTCTATTTGTAAATAAATCTTCCTCTCAATATGTTTTGTTAAGAAGCCGTTGCAGTCTCGTTTAAATTTAAGAAATAAATCTTTGAAAAAAAAAGATCAGAAATCTTATCTCTTCCCACACGCATTTATTGAAAGTAGAAACGGCACTTAATATCTGGTTCCTCTATTAGAAAGCATAGGCAACATAATTATAAAAGAGCAGTTGTAAACGCTGTTGTTTCTAAGAGGTCAAGGTCACAGTCGTGAACTGCAAAATAGACTGTTGAAATTGTTATGGAGATATACGAACAATTCATGTCGAAGAGTTCAATATGGCTTGTTGTTGATTCAATATCACTTGTTGGTGATTAAGTATCAATTGATGGTGATTAAATATTACACATTAGTGATTAGATAATGGCTACTTCCTTTGTAAGATATTAGAAAACACGTAAGCTTCCCTGCTTTTGTTATGGAGAACTTTGCCCTTTTCTGAGAAGTCATCTTCTGCTGAAAGTGCTCTAGCGGAGAGAGTAGACTGCGAATTTGTAATTGTTCCTCTCCATTGTGTTAATGTGTCAACAAGCATTGAAAAGGCCAAATAAGTCTTTACGTTTGAAGTTTTGACGGACATTCGGCTAATTCCACTTACGAGTAGAACAAAGAACATTTGAGTTAGTGAATAAAGATGGACTTTACCAATACAGAGTCGTGCCATTCAATTCATTCCATTCAAATCATTCAAAATGTCTATAGAAGCAGATGCTGTAGAGTAGTTTTACTGGAAGGCAGCAATGGTGTGGATCATCCAGTGTGTACATTTTCAAGACAATGTAATAAATTATTCCACGACAGAGGATGGTTTGGCTTTGATGATAGATTTTAAATACTTTGAAACGTATGTGACTGCAGCTCCTCCAATTGTTGTCTTCAGCAATCACAACCATTTTACATCATTGATAAAATAAAGAACATGAATCAAAGATTTTTACGATGTAGTTTGATGTTACATTCGTAATATTGATGCCAGAAATATCCGGGATCCGAAAATTTGATTGTAGTCGCTCTTTGATGTGAATAGAAACATAGTATTGCATGCTTTGTTTTATATACATGATTTCTAACATTTATTTTTATGTAGTATCTTTGACATTTGATCAAGGAAAGGTTTATTGCATAAAACTCTCTTCCTTTAAGTAAGACGGTGTTATTTATATCTGTTATATATTATTTTTCTAAAATAGCTTTATTTTAAGTCATTTGGGTTGATATCTTTTATATATGAATTACCTAAATTCAATTGCTGGCTTCTGTTAAAGGAAAATTACATGTAGAATACATACAAAAATTTCATTCAAGAAATCAAGGTCAGTTGCCAAGATCAAGACAGCAGATATTTCAGTTAAAATACGCCACGTACCAGCTTCAATGGAATATACGAAAACATGTGATCATATAAATATGTTTGTCCTGTTGAAACATCAGGCATGCCGTGGCGGTTGATTGGCTCAATAATTAGAGAAGCAAGTTCAGAGCATGTTGTTGTCATATAATCTTTTCTTTTCATCTGTACTTCGTTACAAATTAATTGAAGAAATGGACTCCTCAGAGATATCCCTATTAGCATTACTGATATAATTATTTGTTGGATACTTCTTCTAAATTCAGACAAATGCCTGATGGTTTTGGTCATCTAACTTCACTTCATTTTTGCCTTAATTATTTTCATTTAAATGGTAATCAGCTATTACTTTTGTTGTTCTATCCTCTATACTAACGTTTATTTTCTAGATATAAAATGCTTATACTCCGATAAATTTGTTTGAGCTGGCACTGTTATTTTTATGTTCTATTAAATGCAAGTCTTTTACAAGTTGTTTTGATTCATATATAAAGTTCATCATGACAACCATTAATGTCATAATTGATGAACCTTATACTGATACGTTTGCTGATGAGGTGACGCTTATTTGATGAGCACCAAGACCAAATTAATCTTGCTTTAAAATAAGTCAATTATCACATATGATAAATCTCTTTCTCTTACCATAAATTCAGCATACAAATGACACAAACGTGTAAAATTAATAGCCAGTTAAATAGAACCAAAACAACGAAGGGATTTTCTAAAGTTAGCAAAAGAACAAACTCTAGGGTATCCAATAAATTAAATCTTCATAATATGGAGCTGTACGCATTTAAAACAGGATAAACCAACTAACAGTCAGCCCATATTGCTATATAATTCATTGGTAGCTAATGTTTTAATAATGTAAGGGAACAAAAAAATACTTCTCAAAATGAGAATATTGAATATAAGAATAAAATTTTTGTTCTGATGAGATTTTAAAAAAGGGTATTCTATCGCGTTTTAATTAATCAACAATAAGAAGAAACTTCCTTTGGACAGTGCTGCTAAAAATTACCATTACTTTTAGTTTCCTTTTATAATTATACTTATGATAGCAACATCTATTTGTAAATCTTAACATATTTTGTAAAAGATTTAGAAGGTGAACGTGAACAATATGTGCTGATGGTGATGATACAAATAAATGAAATATGATATATTCGTTGCCAAATGAACAAAAAGTATAAAACATATTGCAAATTATTTGTTTATTGATGTACTGCATTACTTTCTTCAAAATTATTATCAATCAATATTTATTTTCCCCATTAATGCATACACAAACATTATTAAAAACAAATATACATATTCCAGTTTATGTTAAATTGTTCAAATTCAATATTATTGTTATTTGGGTTAATAATGTTCCCATCTGTTAATTATATTTTACATTATGAAATTAGTTTATATTTCTGAATGTCGATACGAAACGGTGTTCGCAAAATGAAATAAATTTGGCAAAAAACATGGGAAACGAAAATTGACTTTTCATTATATACCACTTGCTCTAGAATCAAAATTGAGAATAATAAGCCGACTATTCCGTGCAACACTAATCCTCACATACATTTCGAAAACACCACACTTTCATGGCCTCATCTTACAAATATACATAACCTTAGAAGGATTTGCTCGACTAAATCTATCACACTAAATTACACTTTTTGCCATTTTGTAAACTATTTCAGCCTATTCTAAAACAATGCGAGAACGATACAGCAATGTATTGTAGCATGGTCTATCGTTGTTAAAAAAGTAAGGGGATATAACTTCAGCAAGATGCGAACGAGGTCTGGACAAATTTTTTATCAAGGTTTTTTTTTCATATCTTTAATTTACGGCATTTTCTATTTATATGCTCACAAAAAACTTTATAAATACATATAAATATACATACATACACACCCACACACACCCACATATACATACACATATAACACACACATATTTTTCTAAATATGCTTTGTTTTATTGATTTTACAGTTATTATTTTAAAATTTGGAGACTATACAGAGCATTGGCAATTCAGATGGCCCGACGCCGGAAACCTCTCTAATTTTAGATCCGACATCCTAAGAGAGGTGCCCGTCAACAATAACAATAACTTTATTGACAATTATTTTCCTAAACTCAAATTAATGCTTATAATTGCGTCATTTATGCTAAAAAATAATGTACACCATCTGCACACTGATGGTGTTCTTTTTTCTTCAAGTAAAATTTGAGAGATACCATACTACACAGTTAATACCTGCATTCCTTCCTTCCTTTCATTCATTCTGTAACAAAATAACCGAATTTGGGATTTTCGGATTAATAACAAAACACCATTGATGGGAATGCAATACAATATTTAATATTGTATGAAAATATTAAGTATTATAGAAACGTGCGTGAATGGGTCCCAATATGGGACTCATTAAAATAATTAACACGATATTATGTAACAAATAAGATACCAAAACAAAGAACGATTCACGGTGTATCAAAACAGAAATATGACCTTCACAATAGTAAAATACAAATGATAAATATTTCGTTCAAAATAACGAATTGATAATTTTACTCACAATAGCAAAACACTGGGTATTACGTAAAATCCTACATTAGCCCACGGCCAAGATATATATCTGGAGCAATGTCTATACTCCCTTAACTCTTTGCTACCAGTTCCACTAGCCAAACAAGCAAATATTTGTAGTCACCGACCACCATTGATTCCTGGGTTAGGCAATCAGCGTCCACCACTTTGGTCTGCAACGCCTGATCTCCCTCAACCGACAAGCACTCGAAAACATACGCACAGCAGGACTTAGCACTACACACGCAGCATACGTAGCTCTAAACAACACACGCAGCTTTACACAGCTATACGCACAGCACAGTTCAGCACTGCAAACGCAGCATACATAGCTCTATACCAGAGCTCTACAGCATAGCACAGCACAGTACTAATACAGCACTGCACCAACACCGCACTACAACACCAACACAGCTGAAAAAAATAATCCAATACCGTGTACTACGCATGATATTGGTATATACGGTAGTACGCAACGACGGTATATACAAGTTATATACATTATCAGTCATGCATTATAAAACGACAAATAAACAGGTTCACAAGTAAATTTGTTAATTATGAGATTCATAATGCACTAAACGGTCATTCACTAAATGCAATCTTGTTGAGTTCTTGCTAAATCACGGATACGAATACAACAATTGCATTAACTAAACAGCATTTACTAAACTAGTAGTAGGGAGAGAAATACGGAATCAAACATGATAATACAGTAGATATAATATATATAAACGAATAAATTACATAATCTACAGCTGGATATATGTAGGTCACAAAGTATATGTCCGATCGACAAAACGGTTCGTAAAGTAAGGATTTGATTTTATCGTAAAACATTGATACACAGGACATGTAGCTCAACATCGTCTCTGTAATTCATGTATTCGGTTTTTTCCGTCTAAAGCACTCCGCACGTGCAGCGCAAGATAAACAGAACTCATAGTTTCGAAATATTGTACAATATACATTTATCACTCTCGGGTATCGTTGTACATGAAAAACGAAACCATAGTATATTTACTTAATAATAAAATTAATTTATACAATCCCGTGATACATTCAATCATTCATACCACAGATAGAAGACTGAAATTTCCAAAAACTAATTCTAAAAACTAATATTAGGTACACAATATTAGGATTTTATTAAATGGATCTCGATTTTCTATACTGATATTCGTTCGTCAGTTATAGTAAAAAAAATTATTTCAGATTCCTTTTTAATTTCCAAAGGAGTTCGTCAAGGTTGCAGTCTTTCCCATTTTTATATGTAATAGTGTATAAACTTTTTGCAATTAAAATTCGAAATGACCTAGATATTATAGGTATTCAAGTGCCAGGTGCAACAGAGGCCTGTAAGATCTCCCTTTACGCGGACGATAGTACAGGCTTCTGTTGCACGGATAAATCGATCGAGCGGTACTTACTTTGGTCTCGCATGTATGATCGCGCTTAAGGCGCAAAAGTAAATTACAGTAAATCTAACGGTATGTTTATGGGCAAATGGCGGAACCACAGTGATCATCCTTTTGGCATTTCCTGGATCGACAAACAAAAAAATTGTAGGTTTTTATTTTGGTAACAATTTAAGTAACGATGATCACTGGAATAAAAATGTTACTAAACTGACGAATACACTATTATTATGGAAACCTAGAAATCTTCCTCTCGTTTCCCAAGTCCCAGGTTATTAATCTTTTAGCCTGCAGCAAAATTTGGTATACTGCAACTGTGACTGATCTACCTAAACATTATGAGAAAGTAATCAATAGGAACATCTACACATTCTTGTGGAATTCTAAATTCGAACCTTTTGCTAGAGCCGTATGTATCAATCCACTCCGCAATGGTGGATTAAACATCACCCATTTAAAATGTAAAATACAAGCAACACGTATACAACATATTCAAAATGGAAAGATTTTGCAAGGTATTGGATCGGTTTTCAATTGAGATCTTTCAACACTACCTTAGGCCTTAAGTTTACTCATACACTATATGAACCATAATTTTATCAAAACTGCATAACCATTTTCAAAGAATTTCACGAGAACAATCTCGATCTCAATTTTGGTCAAATCTATACAAATTTTTTTTATCAAAGACAATTACGAAACTACCTTCTGGAACCCAAAATAACCAAACTATACGACTTAAAACTTCAACATCTGGAAAAACCTGCACAATAAATTTTTAGATCCCATCACTTGAGATGTGTGTTTTAAACCCATAAATGACATTTTACCCGTTAACTAGAACATGTTTTTAAAAAATATTTCTAAATCTAAGTTATGCCTTTTTTGTGGCAGCATTGAAACTACTGATCATATATTTTTCGAATGCAAATTAATACTCCCTCTACAGCAGCTCATTATCAAATTGTTGAAAAAACTTTCAAGAAACTCTTTCAATACCGTTTATACTTTCCTTAAGTTCGGCCTTATACCGAATGGGGCCTCGTTCCCGGAACACAAATTCGAGGACTTGTGCCTTTTACTATGTGCTGAATATAAATATTTCATATGAATTAAGCGTATACAATCATATCATCATAAAGAAGTAACTGGTAACACCTTGTTATCCTTCTTTCTCTCTCGACTAAAATGTAGAATCAGAGCCGACTATTCCAGACTTAACATAGTGCACTTTATAGATAAATGGTATTTAGCTGGATTATTATGTTTTCTCTTTAATTTTGAAATAGTAATTGACATAAGCCTATAATCATATTCCTTACTCACCATTCGATTTCCACAAACCTAATTGTATATCCTTTTAGAATCACTCCCTAACTCTTAGCTCATAGCCTTTAGCCATAATATTTTAATCCACCTACAACGTTAGAAACATTGATTAATAATTTCAATATTTCCATAAAAGTCAAATAATATACAATGTCAAATTGAAAACAATACTTTTATGTATAACGACATCATCTAGGCGTAAAATGCGCCAATATAGTGTACAATTTTATATTGATGATTGGGTTTTAAATGTATATCTGAAAGAGACAGTGGGTGTAAGGACGTGTGTGTGTGTATGTATATATATATATATATATATATATATATATATATATATATATATATATATATATATATATATATATATATATAATATGTGTGTGTATAAATATATGCTAGATTATGGATGTAAGGGGGAGCGATAATGTTTTGTGCGAATGCAGATTGTATCAGTATCACTTGTATATTTTACCATGTAAATATGCAATAAAGAAATTATGGAAAAAATATTAGGTACACACATGAATTTAGATGAGCAAAACTACTTGTTGATATCTAACGTACAGCTGCCCAACGACAATCCTCAGTTTAACTGTTTCGTGAACGACAGCGAATTAGGTAATTCGAAGATCGAAATAGGAAAATCAATCACGATAGTAAAGTGAGGAAGGCTTGCTACATGCCACAGAATGCTTGCATCATTTAAACAAAACATCTTCCAATGATATTCTGGTATTTGACAACAAAATGTCACCAATCTGAACATGATCCAAGTGGAAAATGTAGTCCATGAATGACATTGAAAGGTCACGGACATTAGGGATATGATCACTCCTTGAATCCCATTGGAAATAACCATCTTATTAGTGCTTCATATGATCACTCCATTTGCTTATCGGATATAAAGTTCATGTTTGCAGAAGGAGGAGCTATTGAAGTGGTTACCAATTTTACAGGGCATACATCTGTTGTAAATTATGTGGAGATCCGAATATTTGTTCTAATGTTATGAATACACATAAGTCCTGTGAATAATTATAATTATAAATTTACAGGTTAAAGTTCAGTTCGGGTCCAAGATGACGCATAATAACGTCCAACGATGGCTAATACAAAAATCCCAGAATTTACACAATGTGTAGCACAATTTATTTTGTTCTGTTCCAATTTAGAGAAATTTTAGAAAATATCTTTGTCCAAACCAGTAGTGTTATTATCCAGGGAAAATAATTATTTAGAAAGTAGACAAAGTACAATTATCTCCACTAACAAAACACATGTCGTTCTACGTAGACACAGGAGCAGACATCTTCCAGCACAAAAATACCCTTTTAAGGTAATAGAAGCTACGTGACTCTTTAAAATGTTGAATACGGTGACTGAACTACATTTACAGCTACGACTTAACTTTCTTACAGATAACTAAGCATACAAAGACACTAATACGTCATTTCATGTACATATGCACGAAGGACACGTGTAATTTCACAATCCATCTGGACTGTAGGTAAGCCTGAAAATTAGACTCCTGCTAACATAAAAAAACAATAACAATAACAATAATAATAATAATAATAATAATAATAATAATAATAATAATAATAATAATAATAATAATAATAGCAACAACAATAACAATAATAACTTCATTTTAATGATTTAAAAATGAAATGAAGATATTTATACAGACTTCATTCCTTAACACACATAATTAAACTATAGGGTCGTTACTATATATATGCGCGTGTGTGTGTGTAAAGAGACAGAGACAGAGTATTAGAAAGAATGATAAATAATAAATTAAAACTAATCTCTCTCTCTCTCTCTCTCTCTCTCTCTCTCTCTCTCTCTCTCTCTCTCTCTCTCTCTCTCTCTCTCTCTCTCTCACAGCCCCTTCTGTTGTCATAATTGGTCTTTACAGAAATACTCCTCTAGGAGACGTGGCATTGTATACAGCATTGTAACTTGTATTTTGCTAACATTTTAATTGTCATATTCACTGTCCTACATTGTATTACTGTGCTAACATCTTAATTTGTAACTTTCACTGTCCTACATTGTACTAATATTTTAAATGTAATTTTCACTGTCCTACATTGTATTACTGTGGTAACATCTTAATTGTAACTTTCACTGTCCTACATTGTACTAATATTTTAATTGTAATTTTCACTGTCCTACATTGTATTACTGTGCTAACATCTTAATTTGTAACTTTCACTGTCCTACATTGTACTAATATTTTAAATGTAATTTTCACTGTCCTACATCGTATTACTGTGCTAACATCTTAATTGTAACTTTCATTGTCCTACATTGTACTAATATTTTAAATGTAATTTTCACTGTCCTACATTGTATTACTGTGCTAACATCTTAATTGTAACTTTCACTGTCCTACATTGTACTAATATTTTAAATGTAATTTTCACTGTCCTACATTGTATTACTGTGCTAACATCTTAATTGTAACTTTCACTGTCTTACATTGTACTAATATTTTAAATGTAATTTTCACTGTCCTACATTGCATTCTGCTAACATCTTAATTGTAACTTTCACCGTGTTACATTATAACTTCTACACTGTTATGAATTTTTACCGTTATGGTGTTTAAAAAGCAATCAAATCAAATATCATCATGCAACGAGCAGATTAAAAAAAGAAAGAATGTAATGGTGAAAACGCACATCCAAATAGATAGATCATTTGGCAGATATAAATATGCAATCTGAATTTAACCATAATATGGACAATAAAATAAGTCAGAAAATAAAAATGCATGATTTACTAAAAGAAAATACACGCATAGAATCATGGCTGTAATGCCACTCCGTGAAAATGCGCCTAAACGAATCCTAGAAATACAAATCAATAAGGTACAAATGCAACCTTAGTTTAAAGAAAAACGCGAATGTACAAAATCCTGGAGTCAATCTTCAACTCTGCTAGATCAAAAAATTAATGTGTATTTCTATTTCTAAATGATATTAACTAAAATATATGTATAGTTTGTATATTGTAATGTATGAAGACACCGCATGCATGCTGTTTCCACACACGTACGTACACACACACGACTGTACCACGTAGTGTATCAAGATCCATGATGTTTGCAAATACACACATATACACAGGTAAACACACGCCTCTACCAAGACACGGCGTACATGATATTCACACACACACACACACACACACACCATATCAAGACACCTCATGCTTACTATTCACACACACATGCACATTTCATCATACGGAGGAAATACCAATTTAACATTTGATTTCCCATCTCCAGGCTATATCACCGTCCTATACGACCGTTTGATCTGCATTGTAGTCCCTTGATTTTCTTTGCAAAAGAGCTTATATAGTAATTACTACTTAGTAGAACTACGCCATTGTTATACATAATCCACTAAAACCATTTACTATGCACCCATCTATTAATCCGGTTGAATGATTTGCTAATCTGTTCAAACGATTTCCAAACTTGTTTGGACTAATTACTAACACATTATAATGATTCAGTAATCCGCCAGTTCGACTAAACTGATTGACTCTACTAGTCTATTTGAGACATATCCCCAAGGCAAAATTTCTAAATATACAAGACGAAACTTTAGAAACTCAAGTGACAGTCTATTTTATATGTAAGCCTTTTTTGGCCAACAGAACTCTTCATCTTTTTTTAGGACATTAACCCCATAGAATTCCTAATATCTGAAACTGAAACTTAAGAGACTCAGATGGCTGTCTGTTTAAAAACATTTGTAGTGACCAGGAACCTAATGAGGTTTATTTTTAGTCTAGAGATGGTTCTTTTGGAATGACCCTTGTGTGGGGTACACCTTTAGTGAAGTCACAAGGTCACGACCTCACATCATCCCACTGTTTATTTTTGGACGGCGCACACGACATAATCACACAACATCAACTTATCCTAACTTATCCTAGCGGGAACCTTATCTACGTCCAAACAATTTCGTACACTCCCCCATCAGGACGGACAACACCTGGTAGTGCAAAAGCGCACCCACCACGTGTTTACATGGAGGGAGAGTGTATTCTGTCTGTTCGATATCGAAAATTTTTCCGGATACCCCATCCTTTTAAAAAGTCGAAAGGCGCAAATCCAGAGCCCTACCCAACGGTTTCGTCCGTGTTGGGAACTGAACTCAGGGCGTCAGAACGAAAATCCAACATTCTAATACTAAGCTTTGAAATTTAGTTATATTTATATGTTAGAAAACTTACTATATTGTTACTTATATTGTTATTCCACATGCACTTACAATATACAGAAAAATATCATAATTATTATAAACTAATGTGTATATTTCTGAATAAAAAAAACAGTTATTGTAAAACAGTTCAATTTCCAAATACATTGGAGAGGTTTATATTGGAAATTTGAAATGCCTTTAAGTTATATACATATGTATAGACTTACGGCATCTGAGTTTCAACAAGCTTAATCATATATATGTTCACGTAACACAACCGACAACTGCTAGTTATTGCGCTTGATTAAATGAAACCCATGCTTAATGGAGTTATCGCGATTGATTAACTGATACATATATTCTTAAAGGAGTTATCGCGCTTGATGAACTAAATATCTTAGTCAAATTTTATTAAAATGCAGTAATTAAAGTAAAATCATTGAGATAAAAAGACTAAAACTAACTGATTATATGTTTTATAGCCAAAAATTAAAACAAAATTTTACAGTTTAAAATCTAAATAACATATGCTTTGTCATATAACCTAAACAAATATATTTATACTAAACTGGAACAGTATTGCCTTCCTTTTTAAGAAATTTATATTTCTTGACCGACACATAATATTTATACACTTGCTACTAAGACAAATGTGCTACCGTGATTATATAACGAGAATTCAATTATACCAGCTACAATAATGCGAGATTAGAATAGTTATTTCATTGCTATTTTACTGAGAAGATGCTTACTACCTTCAGCAGAAATTTTGACCTGTCCCGATCTATATTCATTTTTTTTATTTTGTATACCGATTTTTCCTGATTGGATTATGCAAAGTGTCAGATTTTAGTGCAAGTGCATCTCGTAAACATTCGAGATAATGAAAATATTTTATATCGTCTATGATAGTCTTCGTCTGATGTCATCATCCGCAATCAATTTAGAACTGTGTTTTCATATCTTTAGAACAAAGTTTTGGATCTTCTTCGTAAATGGTAAGTCTTGTTTCATATATTTACCTTTTCTCCATGTTTTCTAGGGAAATATATTATTTTTGTTAAATTTACAAAGATTGTTATTTTCACTCTTTCTTTGTATTAATTTGAACCAGCCGATACGAAACAGTGCAAGAGCAGGAAGCTAGTTATATTTAATTGTAAAGTATTATAAAGAATACATTATTTTATGCAAAGTAATGCAATCTAGCCTTGTACAATCCCATATAAGAATTAGAAATAGTTCAGTGATGTCAAATACATAAGGACACGATTGCCATAATTGTGGGAATTCTAATAATGATACATAATCGCGTTTAAGCACGGATAACAGAAGAGTTGATCAGATTTCCCGTGAAGTATCCATCAGAAGTACAGATGCAGAGAAAACCATCTGTGTCGTGCCGGTCACGAAACAAAGATGATGAGGATTTGTTGTTGTTGTTGTTGTTGTCGTCGATGCTGTTGTACAACATTGTTCAGCACAAGATAGGCTATACATGGCAACCAATGTATACGGTAGAGGAAAAACCCGTGAAAATCTCGGCGAGAACCACCGACCCACGAGAAGTGACTGGCAATATTTCTCACATACCCACTTTGGCCGAATCCGAGACTCGAACCCACTCAGAGAGAGGCGAGATGGCAGTGATCCGTAGCGGTGAGCGCTTTTGACCATTAGGCCACTGCAGAGGATTCTAGTGCTTTCGAACAAAATATTGTTTCTGTATATCTTACTTGAGTGCAGATGGCAGTCTTGGAATCTTCCTATGACCCTCTAGACCTGGAAGAAAAACGAGAAAAATTACTGCACTGGGCGAAAGTCAGATAACTAGCTCCCTTTGGAGATGCCGATATACATTTACAAAGCATCTGTTTTACGTATCAGACATGCCATGCTTTGTTAATTCTGATTATGTCGAGGTACCTTTTATAAACTTATATGATTTAATGCATATTATGTTAAGTACATTAAGAAAACAACAATTCTTTAGTGCCGCTAAACTTCGTGTCATCTTACTTAAATAAGAGACTGATATAAAATCATTAAGCCACTAGAAAGTCATACACAAAAATAAAAGCCACTAAGCACTCACTGAACAATAATGGAGAAAAGCTATACTGCTATAGCATAAACGAAACAAACGGATGTATATAACTCTGAAGGTCTAATAGCAAATTCTGCGTTGTAATTTTAATTTGAAAGATTGGAATATGATGAGAGTTGTGTTCTGTACTATGACACACAGAAATATCACGAATTCTGAGACTAGTATGAAATATCGATGTGCACACACAGCTTGAAACATGAATTTATCGAAAGTTATAGATGCGATAGTTTGTACAGAATAGCTTAAACAATGAGATTATCGTAAGGTATATGTATACTATGTTGGCTTGAATGACCTTTTTGTGGATTATTTTTTAATAACATGACAAGTATCATCTTTCTTACGAGTTTGGTGTGAAACCTGTAAATGCTTTCGAACAATAAATATGCTAGTGTCCTGAAAATTCTTAAGTTTAGGTACACATTTAACTGCTCAAACAAAAGTGGATATTGTCTCGGGTAACAAAAAGATTTTTTGATTAAATATTCTTTATAAAGAGCAACATTTGCTAAAGAAAATTTGCCAATAACTAGCAATTCATGCCTCCCACGGGATAACTGTGATAATTTTCTAGACGATTCTTTTAATCTGAACAGTTGAACGGGGCAATGTGTTATCTAGCAAGTTTTAAACAGTTACATAGAGTTGGGAAGTTTTATAAAGGCTGTTAAGAGATAATGAGGCTTTTCTCTATTAGAGGTCAATTTCGAAACACCTTGCATCCGTTGATGTAGTGCATCAGTATTTTGGTTTTTATGTTTCGAATATCTTCAAGTTGAAGAAAAAAAGCCACTGGATGAGAATTATTTTTCCTTTTAA
Organism: Potamilus streckersoni; assembly: GCA_016746295.1. Taxonomy (NCBI): domain Eukaryota; kingdom Metazoa; phylum Mollusca; class Bivalvia; order Unionida; family Unionidae; genus Potamilus; species Potamilus streckersoni. The sequence goes on from JAEAOA010002240.1 coordinate 4,186,901, forward strand.
ACCACAGCTTAATTGTTGGTGTAAAAGCAAATAGTGGTTTATTCCTATTGCAATCCTGGCAAACGAGTAACTTTCAAAATGCATGTCTTTAATGAAAGAAAGCACGGAGAGGGATTTAAAAATGAGTATATGGGCAAAAAGGTTATACGTAAGTTTACGAGGCTTCTCAGGAAAAAATTAAATCTAAAGGGGCTAAAGATATATGCAGCGAAGACTAACAAAGTATAGAGAAATCATATATTGGAGAAGAAAAGGTACAGGACAATTGTTCATGTGGTCAGAAAGACAGAAGAATTAAATAGTAACTTGAGACCTTTTGCAATGCTTCATATGTATTACAGGGAATTATCTCCCATTGACTGTATTTTATATAATGTCTTAATTGTACTCTACGCCATTACCCGCTTAGCAAACGCTTCTGCTAACTAGCGATTCATTGTACAATTTTGAACATCGTCACTACGCTCGGTGGATATGTACGCATATTAAGAGTCTAAGAAGTTAGTTCCACACACTTCGTAAAAATATATTAACATGGGTTTATAACGTAAAATTGACAACGCAACCTGGGGTAATTCCTTTTCGAACTCTTTATTTTAACAGGTGAGTAATTGCTGCACAGTTTCGGAGTTAGATGATTCTAGCATGTAGTTTCAAAATAACGAAAGTTTGGTTTGAACACGACATTGCTTGTCCTCGTTTACTAGTCATAATCCATCTTTTCCCATTCTGCCCCGAACAAAGTTCTGACAGTTTCAAACCAACGACTGGGACATGGTTTCACAAAAACAAAAATAAAAATTAACTTTTGCTGCTGGTGAAATTTTAAATCACCTTGTAATTGTAGATCCTTTATTTGGGCTTGTCTTTTCTGGGATAGAACAAATCTCAAAGGCAGAAAACACCTTCGCAGAACAAAATTCGACTATTTGCAAATTTCACGTAATGTTCCTGCAGAAAATATTGCCGCTGACAGCGCAAACATTCATTCTACTCTGGTTCCATTTGTATTATGGAATTCTCTGTTCGGTAATTTTTGAACATATTCTTCGTCTGATATGTTATGAGTGTTTATGTGATTTGAATTTTTAACGTAGCTTTAATAAAGATGTGTATTCACCAAGAAAACGGGTTTATGATCTGTTTTCGGTGCCTTTCTCTGACACTTCTCAAATGAGACAAAATCTCTTAACATCTCCTGGACCCCTGACCATTAGAATCCTTTGACAAGACGGTCATGCGTCATGGCAATTCCATTGTGTCATCCCATGAGACTTTCATGCGTGAGCTTCAATATTTCGACTCGCTTCGCTTTAGGAAAGACGACTTGTTTGAAGTGTTCTTGTCCTTTCCTGTAGTTTTTTTACAATTTAATTCTTGTAAATATATCTCACCTCGCCATTCGGAGTTCTCTTCTCCGACCATTCTTCGGCATGTTTATGCAACAGCGTCAGTGTTGCTTCTTCTTGATGAAGTTTCTTAAACTCCGTACCCACGGAAACTCCAGTATTTGCTCGCGTTTGTTCGTATCTTTCCGCCATGCTACTAGCAATCTCTTGGAGTATCCTTTGCTCCCTCTTCACTAGAAAAACTGTCAACATTCGTCTGTACGCAATTAGGACGCGCTCCCTGAGTATCGCTTGACGTAAGCCTTCATACGACTGGTCGACTTCTGTCATTTCATTGACTTCTCAAATAACCCGCGAACTCGGCTGTGAAACTGAGAGGGTGTCTTCGTTTGCTTTTTCATCGACTCTCGAACAAGTTTCCAGTATGTTTCGGCTGTGAGCTGAATTTGGCAAAGAAGAACATTCTTCAGTACGTTGAAATCGTTTTCATTGCTTCTTGTTAAGTTGTGATAAAAGCTGCACCTTGCAAAAAGGCCGAAATGTTGACTGCCTAATGTTGTTCAGGAATCTTATGCAAGCACTGAAGTTTCTCGAATTAAACAAGAAAATCTTCAATAAATTCTTCCTTTACGTTAAATCGCGTCATGTTTATCTGGACAATATGGTGGTCAGCAACCTGTCGTCCATTTCCTCCAGGATTCGAACTTGTGTCATCTCTTTCATCTGTTCTAGCCATTACTTGTAACTTTTCCATCACGAAAATGTGATCTCTCACACACACACACACACACACACAACACCGGGTTATGGAGGGGCATTACAGATATTGTTCTATGCATGTATTTTCTTGTCTATCGTATTATATTGTACAAATAAAGAACATTATAGAAGTTACAATGTAGCACAGTGAACGTTACCATTAAGATGTTAGCATAAGACAATGTAACACAGTGAAAGTTACAATTAAGAAGATAGCATAATACAATGTAGCACATTGATGTTAAAACTAAGATCTAAGGAAAATACAAGTTAGAATATTGTTATCAATACCACGTGTCCTAGTGGAGCATTTCTGTAACCATCAGTTATGGCAACAAATGGAGAGAGAGAGAGAGAGAGAGAGAGAGAGAGAGAGAGAGAGAGAGAGAGAGAGAGAGAGAGAGAGAGAGAGAGAGATTACCAAAACTGTTTTAGTATTTGTTTTTCCATAGATTTGAGCTCATCTATATTAGCAAAATGGCATACTTTCCTTAACATTTATTTATTTATTAATTTATTTACTAATTTCCATTTTGGGCCAATCAGAAGCCATAGATTGTTCAATGCAAGCTCATCAAAGTCCCATAATGACCATATATACATGTTCAGATTTAAGATGATGTAAAACACGGTTTAGTGGGCGGGGATCCAGTTATTTCGTCATTCTGTGCGTCCGTACATATTGTCTGTAAATATAGTTCATTCTAAATAACTGCTGACGAGGTTTGATGCTATTTTTTATTTTGTAATCTCTCTTTCTCTCTATCTCTCGACACACACACTCACATTCACACACATACACACACACACACACACACACATATATATATATATATATATATATATATATATATATATATATATATATATATATATATATATATATATATATATATATATATATATATAAGAAGTATTTGCAAATACTCACAAGATATGCAATAAGTGGGGTCAATCGCAAACAGTGACATATATATATATATATATATATATATATATATATATATATATATATATATATATATATATATATATATATATATGTCACTGTTTGCGATTGACCCCACTTATTGCATATCTTGTGAGTATTTGCAAATACTTCTATGAGAGTACGTCTTTAGATTGTTGCCCATGACCATGTGTGTATGTTTCCGTTTCAAAAAAGAAAATAATAACACGTCTAGGGATATGTAATCCCGATCTAATAAAGTTAAACAGGAATTTTAGGTTGACACCAAAAGTTCTTAAATCTAATAGAGTTTTTAATTTTTTTATTGAGTAGGTTTACTTTTTGATGCATTTCAAGTAACTGATTAAAAAATTTTCTTCTCTGCAAAGATCATTAATTGATAAATGCTCTAAAATAAGGAAGTTTCTGAACTGTCTTATTCAAGAAATGCTACGTTCCTGTTTCTTTTGCAAAACTTTTATCATTTTTGTGTGAGTTGGAAGGGTTGCAAGTCAGATGTCCCCACCCAGATTGCCCCCCTTCCCGAAAAACTATTTTCATGTTTCACCCCCCACGCACCACCGAAAAAGTATTTTTATGTTTCTGTACCCCTATGGTCTTTTGTGTTGTGTTTTTAATTAAAAATAATTTCATGCCGAAATTGTATTTAGTTGTAATTTTGATCGGGGTATTTTTCCCCTAGTGTATGAGGAACTGAGGATAGTGCCTCTTTCTAAGGTGTTATTTATCCGACCAAGGATTTCATTGTCCGATGTGGATTTCATTTCCTGATGTTTTGTAGTGATCTTTTCCAAGGAACTCCCAAATCCTGTGTTTGCTACGTGTATGTTGGTGTATTGCCTGTATGATATAGGTTTTGTAAGGACGGTGGTTTATTAAATTTTACCCAAGTTATCTGTTTCTACTTTTATTATTTCTAATTTGGGGGGGTAATAAAAAAAACTTGGTTTTCGTTTAATTTCCACAAAAACTTAATATCAAAATTCAGTTTGGTTTTGTTCCTACCTGATAATATAAATTCTGAGAGGGACCACACCGATAAATGGGTAAAGGTTAGATTGCGTATTCATGGTCTGATTCTGAGAGTAAGTTAACAAAATTAACATCATTTTTGATTTAGTGCAAAATTCATCAGACAACACAATTACTGAACCTGATGTTACACCTGACAGTCCAAGACCATCTCCATGTAGAGATGGTAGTAATGCTTCAATACAACACCACTTCATGATGAACAGGTCAAAAGTTCCGGAAAAATTCTCAAAAGCTGGAAACTGAAGCATCTGTGGCTGATATATGATACAAAGTTAAAGCAAATGTTCTGTGATATATGTATCAAAGCACAAGTCGTCAATTCATTTTCAACCGGCTGTGATTCTGTTAATTTTGTTCATTCATCCTTTGCTTTTGCCATCAAGACCCATGTTAAATTCCAGGGACTTAAACTACGCAACATGAAATAGCACAACAAATAAGTTTTACGTAATTGAAGATAATTTATTTCTCAAAATACATGAGCGAAATAATTAAATTCACTTACAGCATGGTGGATAAATTCATATATCCTAAAAGGTTTTCAAATCCATTAGTTCTAAGAAGTCCAAGTAGTAAGTTCCAAATGTACAGAAAGATTTCCAAAGAATTAAAATAGTCGCTGAATAATTTAATATTTTACAGTTATCCTAGCGTGTCATGCAAAAAAATAAATCTTTTGACAAACCAAGTTGGCAGAATGAATTTTGGCTCTATTTTTTAGAATTTACCTCTGAAGTTCGAGAAGTGAAAATGAGCAAGTAGAGCTAGCACTTTTTTGAAAGGTGCACATCTGGAGTAAGGCCAAGCTGTATACTCTCTAACCCATATTACACCCATCAATCATACATAAAAAAAGGGAATTAAAAGTTCTTTGACAATACCTGAGATAGACAAAATATCTTTTAAATAGCCAGTATAACTAGTGAGGAAACATGGGGAAACTCTTTTTCTTTAAAATTCTAACCCTAGGCTAAATACGAAACTGTAGAGAACCACCTTAATCACCATTATGTTAAAAATTCATATCAGTGTTGAAGTTACAATGTATTGTGGTGAAAGTTACAATTATGATGTTAGCAGAATGCAATGTAGGAAAGTCAAAGTTACAATTATGATGTTAGCAGAATGCAATGTAGGAAAGAGACAGTTACAATTAGGATGTTAGCAGGATACGGTGTTGCACAGTTAAAATTACAATTAAGATGTTAGCTAAATACAATATAGGACAGTGAAAATTACAATTATTATGTCAGCATCATACAAATTACAATATTGTAAACAATGCCACGTGTCTTACTTGAGAATTTCTGTAAAGACCAATTATGACAACAGAACGAGCTGTAAGCTTAATCACTGAAGAGACAGAAATATCCTGTATGTTGCAGATTCTAAGCATGGAAGACATATCAATAAAGCTCTTATTCCACAGACAGGCATTGCTTTTACAGAGAGAGAGAGAGAGAGAGAGAGAGAGAGAGAGAGAGAGAGAGAGAGAGAGAGAGAGAGAGAGAGAATAGCTTTATTTAATTATCATTCTTGCTAGTAACCTACCTCTATATCTTTATGTCTCTTTTTCTTTACACCCACCCCACCCACCCACACACATATGTAGCTGAATTGAATTGTCGAATTGTGCTTGTTAAGGAAGGAATTCTGCATAAATCTTTTTAATTCATTTTTATATCATTAAATGAAATTATTATTATTATTATTATTATTATTATTATTATTATTATTATTATTATTATTATTATTATTATTATGTTAGCACGAGTTTTGTTAGAAACATCGTGTTTACTTAAATCGTACTTGTGACTCGTATAAGCACGAGCTTTGTATGATAGCAAATTCTTTGCAAGTACAGATGGATTGCGAAATTACACGTGTCCTTCGTGCATGTGTACATGAGATCACCTATTATGATTAGTTGTCTGTAAGAAAGTGCAGTCGTAGCTATAAATGCAGTTCAGTCACCGATTTCAACATTTTAGAGAGTCAGGTAGCTTCTATTACCTTAAAGAGGCATTTTTGTGCTGGAAGAAGTTGTCTGTTCGTGTGTCTGCATAGAACGACATGTGTATTGAGATAATTTTACTTTATCTACTTTCTAAATAATTATTTCCCCTGCAGATGGCCATTTTGAATGGGATTTCAGGAGTGACCATATCCTTGTTCGTGACCTTTCAATGATGTCAGTTATGGACTACATCTTCCACTGCAATTTGGTTCAGATGGGTACTTTCTGTAGTAAAATATAAGCACATCATTGTAAGATGTCTTTGTTGCAATGATGCAAGGACTCTGTAGCATGTAGCAAGGCTTCTTCACTATATTATAGTCATTGATTTTCCTATTTATTTCGATATTCGAATTACCTGATTCGCTGTCGTACACGAAATAGTTAAAACAGGATTGACGTAGGGCAGCTACACGATAGCTATTAAAAGTAGTTTTGCTCATCTAAATTTGTGTTTACCTAATTCGTTTTTAGATAGTCTTCTCCCTGTCGGATGGATGGATGGATGGATATCAAGTTTATTATAGTATTTCTCAAATATTACTTGAAACAAAAGATTACCATCCCTGTGAAGATGGCGTGCATTAATTTCGCGCATAAATTGCGTAATTGATATATTAAGCATTTGAGTTTAGTAAAATTGTGATATTCTAGACATACCTAAAACATTTTTTCGTTCAGAAAAATAAAAATTGTATCTTTTGTTGGTTCAGTTATTCAGTCATTTTTTGTTAGTGTTGACAAGTTTCTGACATCTCTTGAATAAAAAAATAAAAACCATAGCAAAAGGTGACAAACCTGTATTATTAGTATTAGTATTATTAGTATTTTATTTATTAGTAGTATTATTGCTGTTGATGTGGCATGTTAATCTATTATGCATCTGAGAACACTGGCATGTTTTGGAACAAATTCGTTGATGTTTTGAATTATATTGATAGTTTTTAATTTCGTCTTTCAGATGAGAGGAGGGAAAAAGATATATTGGGGTTGTCTGGATTTGTTTTAACTGGCAACAGTGAACAGAATGGTGACAACAAGGAGAGGTTATTGGTAGTAGGAAAAGTACAGCTAGCAAGTGAAGGAGAAACCTACAGCTTCGTTTCAGATATGTAAGCAGGGAGTGGATGATCGACCCAAACCGTCAGGGGACGTACAAAAACTCTTGATCAACGGACAACGAATCAGACTATGGACAAGTATTCATTCAAGGTAATGATATGTAATAACTTTCGTTCTTGTACAAGCATTTCTTTGATTTACCTATAATTTGCTGTTCTACTTCATGATCCTGTCTATGCAAATTAGCAAAATGGGCTCATCCACTGCAGCCTTCAACAGATCTGTCAGTCAGGGAATACGTGAAATGGTGCATCATGCTTGTTTGCCTTGACTATTTAAACTGTCAAAGGGATAGTTTTACATCAGCTCCAATCATTGTTTATATATGCTACATGTAACGGACATATATTGAAAGTGTTGAGGGTTTATTAGGGTGGAGGTGGGTTTTATCTTAGAATATTACAGAAACTTGTTTACTTGAAACTGTACCATGTCAAGAGGTTTAGGAGAAAACAAATCGTAGTAATTTTAGCACAAAATGCCATGCTTTAATGTGACTTAAATTTATAAATGACGATGGTTTGCCATTTTATGACAGGTATATCAGAATCTTGAAAATTGACAAATTTTCTTAGGAAAATATTTTCCACATACCTGACGGGCAACTCTTATAGGATGGACAAGATTTAAGATGAGAGGTACCCGGCGTCATGTCATCTGAATTTTGTTGCACAGACAATGCTCTGTATAGCCTCCAAGTTTCAAAAACATAACTTTAAAAATCAATGGAATCTATAGGGCAACATGCAAATTCATGCAAATACCATAAGTAAATAAGAAATCATTGTCAACTATTCATTACTTTGAGTTATAATCCCAACTGAAAATCATCTAAAACAGCCTGACATTTATGATTATTGTACTTCAGTTCCTTCAGAATTTATAATAAAGTTGGGCTGTTATAGATTTCAAAGGTCAAGCAATTGAAAGAACATGTAATTTATTATTTACCTATTCAAATAAAGGCATATCACCTTCAAATTTATACGCGATAGGATAATGCGTGTTGGCCTTATTCATACTGGCAATGAAGGATTTTAACGTCCAGGTTTTATGATGCAAGCTTGCGTAGTAATTAAATGCACCTTATATCCTGTTTATCGTATTAATTTACATGTTGCAGTTAACAATGCAGTTAAAGTCATCCACCAGTATGAACAACTAACATGAAAGAAATGTTTCAACAGAGATAAATCTCGTATTAAACTTATTGCTAAATGAACTGACATTATATAGCAAGCGTACCTGATCTAAAGTCATTTGTTCACTACTCTTGCAGGCGGGCAGATGCCATCCATCATGGTCTCCCCTCCCAGAGGCACATTGAAATATTGCCGCTGACCTTCTTCATACAGCATAGATTCACAACAATCTTCCAGAAATAGAAACTCTGATGCATTAAAAATGCAATTTAAGCCTGACATACTAAATGCAGTTATCTGATTTCTATTCGCATTATAAGTTTGATGCATTAACTATGACCTCGTCTTAAATGCATGGGTTTGTCTGTTGGATATTATAATGCAAGTAGTCTATAAATTTGGTATCATTGTAGAGTTTAAGCTGTTAAAATGTTTTGTAAACAAAACACCCTCTTTGCTATATCGCAAATGATGTAACGTAAAACTTTGCTGTATCGCAAATAATGTAACGTAAAACTGGCTAGAGACAAAAGTAGGATTATCAAAATTGTGCCCTGGTTGGGGGTATAGAATTTCTACCTGTAGAAGAGTCAAACAGGAAGTTGTGCACTTTTTCTACACACTGTAACTTGACACAAACTGATAAAGGAATGATTCTTGAACAGTACTCCCAGAAGCCACACTAGGGGTGATTTAGATGAATAGCTACGCTCAAGTTTGTCATTACACCTAAAATGGCCCACTCATCTTCTGGGGTCAAATCCACTCTGAAAATTCAGCAAATTAAAATTGCTCAGTACATTAACATTGGTTTGAACGAATATATTTCTCAAGCCATATATATATAATGGCTTATAAGTAAAGAGCGTGTGCGAAGATCTAGATTCTGAATAATCGCAATTTAAATATTTGAAATCACACTATAAAATTATTCAAAATAAGTGGTATTGAACGCCTGTGTATATATCGCTTCACATATCCGCAGTCAGATCTCTTAACACTCAACATAAATTCCAGATTTGTCTCAATCAGATTTATACAGATAGTCTTGTGTCATGTCTATTTTGTCAGGGCTTCACAAGCTTTGTCAGATTGCTAATTCCCGATTTCTGCGTCTCAATCGGTTTGATAACGTTATTCTGTGTCATGTCTATCACGTCAAATCATGTCTACCTGGACATTTCCGCTACCCGTTGTCACTAGGAGTAAAAGGTTAATGCGTTACATAATAACACCCATTCTATTTTCCTTCGCAGAATTAAACCAAAAAAAAGCAATTGTGAAAAATGTTCTAAGCACAGGAACAAGAAAAATCTGGTGACTATCCAAATGAGTAAGTTTTCCTCCCTTGATGAAAATATGAATTTTGTCCGGGGTTCACTTTTTGGGGGCATCAGACTGATGCCCTCCCCCTCCTTACATAGCCAAAAAAGGAAAAAGTAATCATGTTTTTAGTACTCAGATTGTGTTCTAATGTATTTTTATTTTTTTAATGTTTTTGAATGTATCTAAAGGTTCGTTCATTCGATCAAGTTTCAATTATTTCTCGGAGTCTTTCGGCTTAACAAATTTGACCTTTGCGCTAGAGATCTCCTAAGTCCGGTCTATGCTATGTCTTATGCTATATTGTTTGCTATAGTGTTATGTAAGAACGGCAGTAATATCAAATCAAACGATCTCCCAAAGTTTTCTTACTGTATTCCCTGTGCCTATATTCATGTTTTTATTTAAAAAATAATTTTGAATTTGGAATTTTACTTATAAATTGCGAGTGAGACGGTGCGCTAGAAATGATAAACAGACCAATTATTTACCTCGATTTCGTGCTTGTTCCGAGTCGTCTTTCTCTTTATATATAGGCCCCACGATGCCTACGTCTCTTGTATGTGTAGATCCCCTGTCCTGCAAAAGTACAAAATAGTAATGGATATTTATTAGAGGTTAGATTTATTGCAATACCTGTGTTAGATATTGTTCATTATTAGTTACAGTTGAAATATTTGCTTGTTTGTCAACATATATTAACCAATTAATTTTTCTTGCATTCTGTTATTACATGACCTTTTTGTGTAGTTTGCTCTTTTGTACATTGGATATTTAGTTATATTTTTCTTATTTTTGCTGCTTCATCTTAAAGTCAAACATTGTGTAGGTATTTATACATTATACTTTAATGATTTTATATAAGTCCGAATAGTCCCCACTACCTCTGTTACACCCCCCCTTTCATTTTCAACTTAATTGTTTGACAATTTCCTTAATCCAGTTATTTGTTCTTATATCCATTTCCCATATTTCTTTAACATCTCTGAATTTGTGCAAAAGGTCACCTAATATATTACAATTTTCTTAGGGGTACTAAATTTCTTTGTCAATTTGTTTTTCCTCCAATAAAAGTAGTTACTATTACTGATGGGTAGCACAGTTTGCTCTTGCTTAATTGAAGTTTTAATATTTTTTCCTTGCCTTTTCCATACTTCTGTAACCTTTAAACAGAGGTTTCCTAAGTCCTGTGCATGCTATGTGTTTTGCTATATTGTGTGCTTGCATTATAGAGTTCTGTAAGAACGGCAGTAATATCAAATCAAAATATCTACCAAGTTTTCCAACTGTATTCCTTGTACATATATTTATTGTTAATGCCCCTTCTATGTTTAAGTTTCATTTGTACATAAATATTTCCAAAGAATTGAAATAGTCGCTGAATATATTTAATACTGTAGTTATTCTAGCGTGTCATACAAAAGTAAATGTTTTTACAAACCAAGTTGTCAGATTAAATCCGAAAAAACGCAGATGTGGACCTACCATCGGAATATTTTGCGGCATATTTAAGAATAGAATATCAGAATCAATGTTTTTTTTTTTTACAAAACCTACATTAAGGAACACGGTCGTTAAATACCGTATGTAAGCTGTTTCACCTTGTCATCCATCTCTCCTAAAGGTAGTAAAATTTTACTTGTAATGCAGGTGATTTTAGACTTGCCCATTTACTCCAGATCATTTCCCAGTACAATCCTGGGTTCCGGAGTTCATTTTCTTGTCGTTTATAGCGGTCTCATTTAAAACTGTTTGTCCTTAGCCCATAATGTTATTGTTTCTTTACTTATAAAAAATAAATCTTTAATTTATCTATATGATACTGGCAGTACTAATAGTTTGGTTAGTTATATTTATATATTTCTTTAACTTGCACAAGTAACCATATAAATATTTTAATAGCTTTACAAGGGTACTTGGGTTCATCATTTGATCTTTTTATTCTATTCAGAATATTCGCTAACTAATCCCACCTGTCTTTGGTCTGCATAGATATTTGTTTCTTCTGTTAGTGAATTCCGTCCAGCCAACCATGACTTCTGCCACCACCCCCTTACATAGCCAACAAAAGAAAAAGTAACTGATGTTTCTGTTACCCTCAGGTGTGTTGTAATGTATTTTTAAAAATTGACGGGATATTTCCCCCTAATCTAAAGGTTCGTTCATCCAATCAAGTTTCAATTATTTCTCGACTCTCACCTTTCCAAATTTGTGACCTTTGTGATAAAGGTCTCCTAAATCCTGTCTATGCTATTTTTATGCTATATTGTGTTTGCTATATAGTGTTCTGTAATTTTGAATTTGGAATCATTTTACTTGTATATTGAGTGAGACGGTGCGCTAGAAATGATAAAACAGACTAATTGTTTTACGTGATTTCGTGCTTGTTCAGAGTCGTCTAGCTCTTAATATTTGTTAAATAAATGATAATAGCTATTATCATGATGAGGATAATTGGTTTGCATAGTGCAGTGAGTAACATGTCCTTTATTCATTTGTCACCATTTGCATATATATGCATTCCAATTCCGATATACTGAAGAAGCCGAATACCTTAATTTAGAGGTTTAGAGTAAAGGGGGAAAAGTTTTATATTAGGTTTCGATTAGTCTGGGTTACCCATTTAGTGGCATAGGCCTCACGATGTCTGCGTCTCAACCGCCTTCAGGTTTTCCTGTCCCGCAAAAGTACAAAATATTTATTAGAGGTTAGATTTACTTGAATACCCGAGTTAGATATTGTTCAATAATAGTTGTAAGGTCGATTTTTAATTTACATTTAATGTACATTTTTCAATCAATATTATCTGACCACAGGCTTTCATTGTTTGAACAATGCATTTATTTCTCAGTTTTGTTATCTATTGTAATATCCATGTTCAGCAGCATTTTGAGAAATATTTGCTTATTTGTTTATATTACATTAACCCGTTCTTGTTCATCTGTCTTGCATTCTGTTATTACATGATTTTGTGTAGCTTGCTCCATCTTACATTGGACATTTAATATTTTTATATTTTTGTTGATTCACCCTTAAGTCAACCATTGTGTAGGTATTTATACATTATGTACTGTATTTTCAATGATTTTATATTAGTCCAAATAGTCGCACTACCTCCCAGTTTCATTTTCAACTTAACTCCTTAAGAACATAAAACTGGATTAGGGAAAAAGTCACAAATTAAGGAGTTATTTCCCTAATCCAGTTATGTTCTTATCCATTTCGCATATTTCTTTAGCATCTCGGAATTTTTGTAAAAGGTTCCTAATATAATTTTCTTAGGGCTACTAATTTGTCAATGAATTGTTGTAACCATTCCTTTGTATACTATGCTACGTGTTATATTGTTTGCACTAGTGTTCTGTAAGAACGGCAGTTATATCAAATCATTAAGTTTTCCAACTGTATTTATTGTACATAGATTTATTTTTAATGCCCCTTCTGTTTAATTTCAAATGTACATAAATCTCCAAAGAATTGAAATAGTCGTGCATAACCTATGCTCACAATCAAGAGAACCATGTGTACATGTTACAGTTTACTCTTACATTTGTTACGATTAGTATAATTTATCTTTTATCTTTCAAACGTTAATAGCAAAAGATTTAATTTGATTCATATCATGTCTACCTGTACATTTCCGCTACCCGTTGTCACCATGAGTAAAAGGCTAATGCGTTACATAATAACACCCATTCTCTTTTCCTTCGCAGAATTAAACCAAAAATGCAGTTGTGAAAAAATGTTCTAATCACAGGAACAAGAAAAATCTGGTGACTATCCAAATGAGTAAGTTTTCCTCCCTTGATGAAAATATGAATTTTGTCCGGGGTTCACCTTTTTGGGGCATCAGACTGATGCCTTTCCCCTCCTTACATAGCCAAAAAAGAAAAGTAAATGTTTTTATTACTCAGATGTCTTCTAATGTATTTTTATTTTTTGAATGTGTTTGAATGTATCTAAAGGTTCCTTCATCCGATCAAGTTTCAATTATTTCTCGGAGTTAAATTTGACCTTTGCGCTAGAGATCTCCTAAGTCCGATTTAATATTATTAGTTACAATTGTAACGTCGATTTTTAATTTACATTTATTTTTCAATCACTATTATCTGACCACAGGCTTTAATTGTTTGAACAATGTATTTCTCAGTTTTGTTGTAATATCCAAATTCAGTAGCATTTTTAGAAATATTTGCTTATTTGTCAAAATATATTAACCCGTTAATTTTTCTTGCATTCTGTTACATGATTTTGTGTAGCTTGCTCCTTTACATTTAATATTTTTATATTTTTGTTGCTTCACCTTAAGTCAACCATTGTGTAGGTATTTATACATTTATGTACTGTATTTTCAATGATTTTATTAGTGCGGCTATTTGGACTATCTCCCAGTTAACTTCCAAGTTTCATTTTCAACTTTACTCCTTAATTTTTGTGACTCTTTCCCTAATCCAATTACATGTTCTTATCCATTTCCCATATTTCTTTAACATCTAGGAATTTTTTGTAAAAGGTCCCTAATATAATTCTTAGGGCTACCAATTTGTCAATGAATTGTTCTTCCAATTACTATTAACAACTGATGGATAGCACAGTTTGCTCCTGCTTAATTGTTGAAGTTTCAAATCTCGCCTTTTCCAGATTTTTGTAACCATTGCCAGAGGTTTCTAAAGTCCTGTGAATGCTATGCTACGTGTTATATTGTGTTTGCACTAGTGTTCTGTAAGAACGGCAGTAATATCAAATCTACCAAGTTTTCCAACTGTATTTATTGTACATATATTTATTTTTAATGACCCTTCTGTTTAATTTCAAATGTACATAAATCTCCAAAGAATTGAAATATATATTATATATATTATAAACTACAATTATCTTTGTCCTTAGCCCATATATTCAGTTATTCTAGCGTGTCATACAAAACTGTGTTTTTACAAACCAAGTTGTCAGATTGAATCCGAAAAAAACGCAGATGGAGACCTACCATCAGGATGTTTTGCGGCATTTTTAAGCATAGTTTTCACTAAATATTAGGATTTTTTTTTCATTTTGGTGTGGTCGCTCTCAGAATTTACATCTAATGGACCCCCCAGATCTAAAGTTAAAGGCTTATGATTTTATAACTTTGTCAAAGAGTTTATACACAATTCAAATTCAAATTCAAATACACAATTCACAATTTCCCAGTTATTGATTGAATTTGGTCCTCAAATATCCTTCTTTAGAAGTAGTTTTGAATAAAAGCAATAGCTGCTTGGAACAGATTTTGTAATTTTAATTCTGTTTCTACACCTAATTTTAATTCTGTTTCTATACATAATTATATTTTTGTCAAGTAGTTCTCCGATAGAATGAGATGTATAAAACCTTTTTGTAGTTGTATTCTTACCGTTTTCACAATATTGGTAAAGCGTAGTTTCTTAAATATTGTTGTCATTTATGATTCATGTAAAGTAATTTAGCATTTCGATTTTCCAAAATGTATCTTTATAATTTCGATTTTAATTTTCTTGTTGTTTGAGCATTTTAAGATTAGATGTTTATCAGAATCAGTATTTTTACAAAGCCTACATTAAGGAACACGGTCGTTATATACCGTATGTAAGCTATTTCACCTTGTCATCCATCTCTCCTGTAAGTAGTAAAATATTTTACTTGTAATGCAGGTGATTTTAGACTTGTCTCTTCCAAAACTATAATTCTTTGTCCTTAGCCCATAATGTTATTTTTTCTATACTTATAGTTTTAAGATTAAAGAGTTAATTTGATTCATATCATGTCTACCTGGACATTTCCGCTACCCGTTGTCACCATGAGTAAAAGGCTAATGCGTTCCATAATAACACCCATTCTATTTTCCTTCGCAGAATTAAACCAAAAATGCAATTATGAAAAAGGTGTTCTAATCACAGGAACAAGAAAAATCTGGTTCACTTTTTGGGGGCATCAGACTGATGCCCTCCCCCTCCTTACATAGCCAAAAGAAGGAAAAAGTAAATTCATGTTTTTAGTACTCTCAGATGTCTTCTAATGTATTTTTTTGAATGTTTTGAATGTATCTAAAGGTTCGTTCATCTCCTAAGTCCGGTCTATGCTATGTGCTATGTGTTATGCTATATTGTTTGCTATGAGTTATGTAAGGACGGCAGTAATATCAAATCAAAAGATCTCCCCAAGTTTTCCTACTGTATTCACTGTGCCTATATTTTATTTTTATAAAAAAAAACGTAATTTTGAATTTGGAGCTTTACTTGTATATTTAGAGAGACGGTGCACTAGAAATGATAAACAGACCAATTATTTTCCTCGATTTCGTGCTTGTTCCGAGTCGTCTTTCTCTTTATATATAGGCCCCATGATGTCTACCTCTCTTGTGTGTGTAGATCCCCTGTCCTGCAAAAGTACAAAATAGTAATGGATATTTATTAGAGGTTAGATTTATTGCAATACCTGTGTTAGATATTGTTCATTATTAGTTACAGTTGAAATATTTGCTTGTTTGTCAACATATATTAACCAATTAATTTTTCTTGCATTCTGTTATTACATGACCTTTTTGTGTAGTTTGCTCTTTTGTACATTGGATATTTAGTTATATTTTTCTTATTTTTGCTGCTTCATCTTAAAGTCAAACATTGTGTAGGTATTTATACATTATACTTTAATGATTTTATATAAGTCCGAATAGTCCCCACTACGTCTGTTACCCCCCCCCCTTTCATTTTCAACTTAATTGTTTGACAATTTCCTTAATCCAGTTATTTGTTCTTATATCCATTTCCCAAATTTCTTTAACATCTCTGAATTTGTGCAAAAGGTCACCTAATATATTACAATTTTCTTAGGGGTACTAAATTTCTTTGTCAATTTGTTTTTCCTCCAATAAAAGTAGTTACTATTACTGATGGGTAGCACAGTTTGCTCTTAATTGAAGTTTTAATATTTTTTCCTTGCCTTTTCCATACTTCTGTAACCTTTACCAGAGGTTTCCTAAGTCCTGTGCATGCTATGTGTTTTGCTATATTGTGTGCTTGCATTATAGAGTTCTGTAAGAACGGCAGTAATATCAAATCAAAATATCTACCAAGTTTTCCAACTGTATTCCTTGTACATATATTTATTGTTAATGCCCCTTCTATGTTTAAGTTTCATTTGTACATAAATATTTCCAAAGAATTGAAATAGTCGCTGAATATATTTAATACTGTAGTTATTCTAGCGTGTCATACAAAAGTAAATGTTTTTACAAACCAAGTTGTCAGATTAAATCCGAAAAAACGCAGATGTGGACCTACCATCGGAATATTTTGCGGCATATTTAAGAATAGAATATCAGAATCAATGTTTTTTTTTTTTACAAAACCTACATTAAGGAACACGGTCGTTAAATACCGTATGTAAGCTGTTTCACCTTGTCATCCATCTCTCCTAAAGGTAGTAAAATTTTACTTGTAATGCAGGTGATTTTAGACTTGCCCATTTACTCCAGATCATTTCCCAGTACAATCCTGGGTTCCGGAGTTCATTTTCTTGTCGTTTATAGCGGTCTCATTTAAAACTGTTTGTCCTTAGCCCATAATGTTATTGTTTCTTTACTTATAAAAAATAAATCTTTAATTTATCTATATGATACTGGCAGTACTAATAGTTTGGTTAGTTATATTTATATATTTCTTTAACTTGCACAAGTAACCATATAAATATTTTAATAGCTTTACAAGGGTACTTGGGTTCATCATTTGATCTTTTTATTCTATTCAGAATATTCGCTAACTAATCCCACCTGTCTTTGGTCTGCATAGATATTTGTTTCTTCTGTTAGTGAATTCCGTCCAGCCAACCATGACTTCTGCCACCACCCCCTTACATAGCCAACAAAAGAAAAAGTAACTGATGTTTCTGTTACCCTCAGGTGTGTTGTAATGTATTTTTAAAAATTGACGGGATATTTCCCCCTAATCTAAAGGTTCGTTCATCCAATCAAGTTTCAATTATTTCTCGACTCTCACCTTTCCAAATTTGTGACCTTTGTGATAAAGGTCTCCTAAATCCTGTCTATGCTATTTTTATGCTATATTGTGTTTGCTATATAGTGTTCTGTAATTTTGAATTTGGAATCATTTTACTTGTATATTGAGTGAGACGGTGCGCTAGAAATGATAAAACAGACTAATTGTTTTACGTGATTTCGTGCTTGTTCAGAGTCGTCTAGCTCTTAATATTTGTTAAATAAATGATAATAGCTATTATCATGATGAGGATAATTGGTTTGCATAGTGCAGTGAGTAACATGTCCTTTATTCATTTGTCACCATTTGCATATATATGCATTCCAATTCCGATATACTGAAGAAGCCGAATACCTTAATTTAGAGGTTTAGAGTAAAGGGGGAAAAGTTTTATATTAGGTTTCGATTAGTCTGGGTTACCCATTTAGTGGCATAGGCCTCACGATGTCTGCGTCTCAACCGCCTTCAGGTTTTCCTGTCCCGCAAAAGTACAAAATATTTATTAGAGGTTAGATTTATTTGAATACCCGAGTTAGATATTGTTCAATAATAGTTGTAAGGTCGATTTTTAATTTACATTTAATGTACATTTTTCAATCAATATTATCTGACCACAGGCTTTCATTGTTTGAACAATGCATTTATTTCTCAGTTTTATCTATTGTAATATCCATGTTCAGCAGCATTTTGAGAAATATTTGCTTATTTGTTTATATTACATTAACCCGTTCTTGTTCATCTGTCTTGCATTCTGTTATTAAATGATTTTGTGTAGCTTGCTCCATTTTACATTGGACATTTAATATTTTTATATTTTTGTTGATTCACCCTTAAGTCAACCATTGTGTAGGTATTTATACATTATGTACTTATTTTCAATGATTTTATATTAGTCCAAATAGTCGCACTACCTCCCAGTTTCATTTTCAACTTAACTCCTTAAGAACATAAAACTGGATTAGGGAAAAAGTCACAAATTAAGGAGTTATTTCCCTAATCCAGTTATGTTCTTATCCATTTCGCATATTTCTTTAGCATCTCGGAATTTTTGTAAAAGGTTCCTAATATAATTTTCTTAGGGCTACTAATTTGTCAATGAATTGTTGTAACCATTCCTTTGTATACTATGCTACGTGTTATATTGTTTGCACTAGTGTTCTGTAAGAACGGCAGTAATATCAAATTATAAGTTTTCCAACTGTATTTATTGTACATAGATTTATTTTTAATGCCCCTTCTGTTTAATTTCAAATGTACATAAATCTCCAAAGAATTGAAATAGTCGTGCATAACCTATGCTCACAATCAAGAGAACCATGTGTACATGTTGCAGTTTACTCTTACATTTGTTACGATTAACATAATTTATCTTTTATCTTTCAAACGTTAATAGAAAAAGATTTAATTTGATTCATATCATGTCTACCTGTACATTTCCGCTACCCGTTGTCACCATGAGTAAAAGGCTAATGCGTTACATAATAACACCCATTCTATTTTCCTTCGCAGAATTAAACCAAAAATGCAGTTGTGAAAAATGTTCTAATCACAGGAACAAGAAAAATCTGGTGACTATCCAAATGAGTAAGTTTTCCTCCCTTGATGAAAATATGAATTTTGTCCGGGGTTCACCTTTTTGGGGCATCAGTCTGATGCCTTTCCCCTCCTTACATAGCCAAAAAAGGAAAAAGTAATGTTTTTATTACTCAGATGTCTTCTAATGTATTTTTATTTTTTGAATGTGTTTGAATGTATCTAAAGGTTCCTTCATCCGATCAAGTTTCAATTATTTCTCGGAGTTAAATTTGACCTTTGCGCTAGAGATCTCCTAAGTCCGGTCTATGCTATGTGTTATGCTATATTGTTTGCTATAGTGTTATGTAAGGACGGCAGTAATATCAAATCAAGAACTCCCCTAATTCTCCTACTGTATTCCCTGTGCCTATATTTGTTTTTATATAGAAAAAAAAATTTGAATTTGGAATTTTACTTGTATATTTATTAGAGGTTATATTTATTGCAATACCTGTTATATTTAATATTATTAGTTACAATTGTAACGTCGATTTTTAATTTACATTTATTTTTCAATCACTATTATCTGACCACAGGCTTTAATTGTTTGAACAATGTATTTCTCAGTTTTGTTGTAATATCCAAATTCAGTAGCATTTTTAGAAATATTTGCTTATTTGTCAAAATATATTAACCCGTTAATTTTTCTTGCATTCTGTTACATGATTTTGTGTAGCTTGCTCCTTTACATTTAATATTTTTATATTTTTGTTGCTTCACCTTAAGTCAACCATTGTGTATGTATTTATACATTTATGTACTGTATTTTCAATGATTTTATTAGTCCAAATAGCCGCACTATCTCCCAATTAACTTCCAAGTTTCATTTTCAACTTTACTCCTTAATTTTTGTGACTCTTTCCCTAATCCAGTTATATGTTCTTATCCATTTCCCATATTTCTTTAACATCTAGGAATTTTTTGGAAAAGGTCCCTAATATAATTCTTAGGGCTACCAATTTGTCAATGAATTGTTGTTCCAATTACTATTAACAACTGATGGATAGCACAGTTTGCTCCTGCTTAATTGTTGAAGTTTCAAATCTCGCCTTTTCCAGATTTTTGTAACCATTGCCAGAGGTTTCTAAAGTCCTGTGAATGCTATGCTACGTGTTATATTGTGTTTGCACTAGTGTTCTGTAAGAACGGCAGTAATATCAAATCTACCAAGTTTTCCAACTGTATTTATTGTACATATATTTATTTTTAATGACCCTTCTGTTTAATTTCAAATGTACATAAATCTCCAAAGAATTGAAATATATATTATTATTATATATATTATAAACTACAATTATCTTTGTCCTTAGCCCATATATTCAGTTATTATAGCGTGTCATACAAAACTGTGTTTTTACAAACCAAGTTGTCAGATTGAATCCGAAAAAAACGCAGATGGAGACCTACCATCAGGATGTTTTGCGGCATTTTTAAGCATAGTTTTCACTAAATATTAGGATTTTTTTCATTTTGGTGTGGTCGCTCTCAGAATTTACATCTAATGGACCCCCCAGATCTAAAGTTAAAGGCTTATAAAATCATAATTTTGTCAAAGAGTTTATACACAATTCAAATTCATTATTTTCCCAGTTATTGATTGAATTTGGTCCTCAAATATCCTTTCTTTAGAAGTAGTTTTGAATAAAAGCAATAGCTGCTTGGAACAGATTTTGTAATTTTAATTCTGTTTCTACACCTAATTTTAATTCTGTTTCTATACATAATTATATTTTTGTCAAGTAGTTCTCCGATAGAATGAGATGTATAAAACCTTTTTTGTAGTTGTATTCTTACCGTTTTCACAATATTGGTAAAGCGTAGTTTCTTAAATATTGTTGTCATTTATGATTCATGTAAAGTAATTTAGCATTTCGATTTTCCAAAATGTATCTTTATAATTTCGATTTTAATTTTCTTGTTGTTTGAGCATTTTAAGATTAGATGTTTATCAGAATCAGTATTTTTACAAAGCCTACATTAAGGAACACGGTCGTTATATACCGTATGTAAGCTATTTCACCTTGTCATCCATCTCTCCTGTAAGTAGTAAAATATTTTACTTGTAATGCAGGTGATTTTAGACTTGTCTCTTCCAAAACTATAATTCTTTGTCCTTAGCCCATAATGTTATTTTTTCTATACTTATAGTTTTAAGATTAAAGATTTAATTTGATTCATATCATGTCTACCTGGACATTTCCGCTACCCGTTGTCACCATGAGTAAAAGGCTAATGCGTTCCATAATAACACCCATTCTATTTTCCTTCGCAGAATTAAACCAAAAATGCAATTATGAAAAATGTGTTCTAATCGCAGGAACAAGAAAAATCTGGTTCACTTTTTGGGGGCATCAGACTGATGCCCTCCCCCTCCTTACATAGCCAAAAGAAGGAAAAAGTAAATTCATGTTTTTAGTACTCTCAGATGTCTTCTAATGTATTTTTGTGAATGTATCTAAAGGTTCGTTCATCTCCTAAGTCCGGTCTATGCTATGTGCTATGTGTTATGCTATATTGTTTGCTATGCCGTTATGTAAGGACGGCAGTAATATCAAATCAAAAGATCTCCAAGTTTTCCTACTGTATTCACTGTGCCTATATTTTATTTTTATAAAAAAAAAACGTAATTTTGAATTTTTACTTGTATATTTAGAGAGACGGTGCACTAGAAATGATAAACAGACCTATTGTTTTCCTCGATTTCGTGCTTGTTCTGAGTCGTCTTTCTCTTTATATATAGGCCCCACGATGTCTACGTGTAGGTACAGTGTAGGTCCCCTGTCCCGCAAAAGTACAAAATTCATTCATCCGATCAAGTTTAAATTATTTCTAGTTTCTTTCGGCTGAAAAGTATTTGTGCAGTCTGTGGAAAAAATGTTTTTGCCAGCAAAAAAAAGTTGTCCAAAGCGGGTTACCTAGCTGAAGTTGTCAAGGAGATTATTTTAGTAGACGACTAAATAAATAGTGACATGCGAGTGCGACACCGATAGAGATTTATGCCTCGAGCAAAATAAAAATTACATATTGCCCGAAATAAAACAGAAATAATAACATTCGCAGATATAAAGTAATTGGGAAACTACCGAAAACAAAAGACAATTGGACATTGCCAGGTTATAAATATACTAAACCTTATAAACCTCTTTAAGCAACTTGACGAAAAAAATCCGCGGCCAGAACAAGACCCTTATAATCAAATTAACGCAATAACAATGCGCCATGATATCTACTAGAGATATTGAGCGTTCAGATAGCGAACAAAATAAATACAGCTGCGATAAAGTAATGTTAGACGAACTTCGTAAAATGAAACCTGCAAAAATGCGATAACGTGTTGACCAAAGGCTGATCCATGGTTTTATTGGAGCAAAGTATAAACTTGGCGTTGGTAAAACTATGATTTTGCCTAAGAGATACATAGACTTAAAGACGTTTCCGCGACGTACAGTTGTAGCAATGTCATTGATATCTGGGCGATATATTTAGCTGATGTCAAACATGGCTGTCTAACAATAACAAGAGATATCTTATTAATGTGATGTTTTTTTGCAAATAACGCATTTACTATCCACGTTTCGGATAAAACGTGAATATCGATGACTGATGCCCTAAAACAAATAATAGCAACTATTGAAAGAAAACCAAAAAGTGTCTGGTCTAATCATGGATCATTTTTTTAAAATAAAAAGTTCGAGCAGTTTTTACAACAAAATGACAAAAAATTGGTATTGGAAATAAGGGGATAAGCGTCATCGTCGAACGATTTAATTGCACACTGAACGAAAAAAAAATAAATTAACAGTACGAATCAATATATTGACAATTCAGATAATTGTTGACTATTATAACACAAAAGCACCGACGAACCAAAGCGCGGCAGCAAACCATTGATGGTATGGATTGTGTATAGCGTTAAATTTAATAGTTGGGTACCAATTCAGTCGATTTCATCGACTGAATATTATAATTTGATTGGTATTTTATTAGCACTGACATACATTTCACAGGTTTAAAGAGAAATTAAATGTAATTTTCTTGTATTACTGATCGACATTAAATTTAATATTTAATCTTCATTGTCCTAGCATTTTTACGTTTAAAAAGGGCTTTAACAATTACCAAAATATTTGATGCTGGCTACAGTAAAATTAAAGTTTAGCAATATGGTACTTAACATTGTATCACCCAGTTGTTGGTCTGCGTAAATTTTTGTGTGAGATATATATAAGTATTTCATGCTTATACATTTATATATTTTATATATTATATCTATTATATTATATCATTATTATATATCATTATATTATATATTGTTATACATATATTATATATTATTGTCTATTATAGATAAATACATACACATTATATTATATTATTTTATATTATATATATATTATGTAATATACATATATTATATTTATTATGGTATACATATGTATTTTATATATTTGTTATATATCTAAATATTTGTTATATATCTATATATTTATGTTAGATATATAGATATATATCTATATATTTGTTATATATGTGTTATGTTATATATATATAGATGTTATGTATATATATATGTATATATATATATAGACACACACATATGTATATATATATATATATATATATATATATATATATATATATATATATATATATATATAGACACACATATGTATATATATATAGACACACACATATGTATATATATATATATGTGTATATATATATATAGACACACACATATGTATATATATATATGTATATATATATATATATATATATATATATATAGACACACACATATGTATATATATATGTATATATATATATATATATATATATATAGACACACATATGTATATATATATATATATATGTATATATATATACACACACACATGTATATATGTGTGTTTCCTGAAAATTAAGTTTATGTACACATTTGAACTGCTCAAACAAAAGTGGATATTGTAGGGTTAACAAAGATTTTTCGATTAAATATTCTTTATAAAGAGCTTTTTTTGCTAAAGAAAATTTGCCAATAACTAGCAATTCATGCCTCCCACAGGGATAACTGAACAGTTGAAAGAAAATGTGTTATCTAGTAAGTTTTAAACAGTTGCATAGAGTTGGAGTTTTATAAAGGCTGTTAAGAGAAAGGGAGGCTTTTCTCTATTAGAGGTCAATTTCGAAACACCTTGTATCCATTGATGTAGTGCATCATTTTGGATTTTGTTTCGAATATCTTCAAGTTGAAGAAAAAAAGCCACTGGATGAGAAATCCCTTTCCTTTTAAACCACAGCTTAATTGTTGGTGTAAAAGCAAATAGTGTTTTATTCCTATTGCAATCCTGGCAAAGGATTAACTTTCGAAATGCATGTCTTTAATGAAAGAAAGCACAGAGAGGGATTTAAAAATAAAGTATGTGGGCAATGGTTCATGTGGTCAGAAAGACAGAAGAATTAAATAGTAACTTGAGACCTTTTGCAATGCTTCATATGTATTACAGGGAATTATCTCCCATTGACTGTATTTTATATAATGTCTTAATTGTACTCTACACCATTACCGGCTTAGCAAACGCCTCTGCTAACTAGCGATTCATTGTACAATTTTGAACATGGTCACTATGCTTGGTGGATATGTATGCATATTAAGAGTCTAAGAAGTTAGTTCCACACACTTTGTAAAATCACACACACAAAGAACAACCACCAAGGCAATAAGTCACACACACACACACACACTAAAAGAACAACCATCAAGGCAATGGTGCTCATGGCCCAACTTTGCCGGTCAGACCATATCATCAGAATGGAAGGCATACTATTGCCGAAACAAATCTTTGGGAAACTTTCCCATGACTAAAGAAACCTAGGTCAACCATGCAAGCTCTACAAAGACACCCTGAAATACACCCTAAAGAAGTGCTATCTCAAACCATTGTAACTTGAAAAGAACAGAACAGAATCAAACCTACAGGCATGCCTTTATCTGCAAAGTGGGGGGCCCCAAGTATCCGAGTGGTCTAAAGCGCTGTCCGTTACGGATCACTGCGATCTCACCTCTGTCTGCATGGGTTCGAGTCTAGGATTCGGCGAATGTGGATATGTGAGAAAGCTTGCCAGTAGCTTCTCGTGGGTCGATGGTTCTTTCCGGTGATTTCTCTGTCTTCCTCCACCATTAATACTGGCCGCCATAAATAGCCGATCATGTGCTGAAAAATGCTGAAAAATGGCGTTAAGCCCAACAACAACAGTGTCAATTGGCCTTGAAAATCAACACTGGAGACAGTGGGGCCACCTGAGAGCTTCGCCACAGGTCAGCATCCATCCTTGTAACTACAAATAGCACTAGAACATCTTCATCCAAATGCCCTCTTCAGCTTCACAGCATTCCTCTCCTGCTCACCAATCTCAGACAATGGCTTTTACAAAATATGGGTCACCTTCCCTGTACATATTTGTGACCTTCTTTAAAATATGGAAATAAATCCAGCTTAGTTTGCCAAAGATTTCATCAATATTCACAGATCATATCAAATGGTACTGAAAATCAGTATGAGATTCTGTCAGTCAATAAAACTGAGCCTCTTATTCTTGTTTAGCAATGAGTGCACTTTATTAGCTTGGAATGAGCTCAATTCAGTCTAAAATCAACAGTAACAATCTTTTATTTCTTCAGTCCTTTTTTGCACTCTAAGGATACCATGGGAAGAATATTTATATGCAAATATGAAAATTAAAGGTTACTGGCACAAGGCTGCTGGCAAGAATGAACCCTGTAATGCATGTTTTGATGATGTGAAAACAATTTTACTAAATGCAAAACAAAGGTTAATCAGAGTTGACTACCATAAAGATCAGTCTCACCCACCCACCCCACATTAAAGAACTTTTTTTGGTGATATTTTATTATTTGACAGTATCATTGTACGTGGATGGATAAATGCATGGGTGGGTATTCTTTATATAAAATGCCTGATTTGTTAACCAATGATTTATTATATTTGGATCAACAATTATAAGAAAAAAGCAAATAATTTACAAAATCTGCACAGTATCTGAAATTGCATTTCATTTGGAAGAGAGCTACTTCATCACTCAAAAAAAGACACTTCTAAATGTGATCAAAGATCATTCAAAGGAAAATATAACTGGTTCAATGGTCATCAATATGGATACAAAATTTATTACCATGCATATTGGTTTAAAAGACAAGTCCAACTGCAAACTTCACAGACTCAGATAATGCAACTGCAAATCAGAATCTTTGATGACTGAAGTTTGACTCAACTTACAAGGGACTACTATATAAGGTACATTATAAACTATTGCTTATATGTTTAAGTCAGATTCATTCTATTTTTATTATTCCATATTTCATATTTCACTTTAAGTATTCATTGATTATCATTTTAATTTAGTTTATAGAAATATAGCTTTTAAGCTTTGTTTTAATGAATTAGGATTTATGTTAACTGCTTTCATAGACTTTCTGTTAGAGAGTTTAAGGGTAACCACTGATCTTCAAACAGTCCATATATTTATAGCATTTCAGCCATGCTTACACGCCATAAAATATTTGAATCTGACCCATAAAATTATTTATGGTAAAATAAAAATGAAAAATAAAAGATGCACAATAAGTGGGTCAAATGATACTGATGATAAAAAAATGATTGATATGGTGAAAAAGTGAATTTCATTTACCCTTAGCCTATAAGCTGAAAATAACAACCCTATAAAAATGACACATTTATAAAACTGAAATTTAAGTTAAATGCCAGTGCATTTGTAAATCTATCACTGATTTTATTTGTAAAACAGAACTGCTTAACAATATTTTATAACAGGATTTTATTGGCATCAGAATAACAGTTAAAGATGCTATCATTGGAACACAGCAACCATACTACATTTGTTATTTTCCTTCTATTTGTGAGTTTTGGGGACTATTTCTAACAGAATATTTTTTAAAAAATTGGAGATATATCATGGCCAGACAGTACTGACAGCTACACAGGATACATTTTAAGTGCTTTAAGATGATGTCAGATCAAACAAAAACATAAAAAAGTATCTAAACACTATTGGTCTTATGAAGCTAAAACTCAAAAATCTCATGGCATATTTAACAGAAATATTTCAAATAATAAAACCATGGTTTCAACTGTGAGATACCAAGTAAACCAAACAAGAGGCTTAAGCAGGGTTGACTCATCTGGCTGACATATGCCAAACAGCAAAATGCAAGAGCAGTTGTCCATGAAACTTGGGTCCAGTGCAGTTGACAAAATATATTAAAACAATTATTTCAAAATTTCTCTTGTTTTACACATTGCCTTCATTTGTAAAATACTGGAGAGACCTTTATTCCACAATACATTCAAAGTTTGTCAAGTACTGTTCAGCAATATATTAAAGAGCTTAAAATTTCATTATATTTTAGCTATGTGGCCATATTTAAAAGTTGAACTACTTCATTTATGCAAGAGTTAAAGGGCCTTAATGTATAAAGGTTAGAGTGTTCTGTCATATTGTATCCTGTTGAATGTTGTCCATTTGCAAATGTTGTCAGGTTTGCAAATTGTTAGTAATGTGGGCCATGTCTGATGTCACACTGCCATCATTTATATAAATTAC
This sequence comes from Potamilus streckersoni, assembly GCA_016746295.1. Classification (NCBI taxonomy): domain Eukaryota; kingdom Metazoa; phylum Mollusca; class Bivalvia; order Unionida; family Unionidae; genus Potamilus; species Potamilus streckersoni. The sequence goes on from JAEAOA010002240.1 coordinate 4,214,845, forward strand.
TAAGGTGTTCAAGTCTGGATACTCTCTGCCAGATTTATTTGAAATTGGTCACATAATGATGGGTGGTATATGATTAATGTTTTATGTTGGACATAGCATAATGTTGTACATATGGCCATACCAAAATGCTGTACATATGGCCATACCATAATGCTCTACATAATCCCATACCATAAAGCTGTACATATGGCCATACCATAATGTTCTACATAATCCCATACCAAAATGCTGTTCATATGGCCATATCATATTGCTGTACATTTGGCCATATCATAATGCTCTACATAAGGCAATACCATAATGCTCTACATAAGCCCATACCAAAATGCTATACATATGGCCATATCATAATGCTGTACATTTGGCCATATCATAATGCTCTACATAAGGCAATACCATAATGCTCTACATAAGCCCATACCAAAATGCTACACATAAGGCCATATCATAATGCTGTTCATATGGCTATACCATAATGCTCTACATAAGGCAATACCATAATGCTCTACATAAGGCAATACCATAATGCTCTACATATGGCCATATCATATTGCTGTTCATATGGCTATACCATAATCTCATTTAGCCTTAAGGACAGAATGATTAAAAACTGGTACAGAGTTTATTTTAGATTTTAAAACCATAAATGAGAAGCAATGAATAGCCGGATTCATATTTTTTACACTCTAAATAAGTGGTTCTCAAACTTATTGGGCCATGACTTTATAAAATATTTTATCTGAGTCTCATGACCCTGCTTCAACAATTTGGTTAAGTTCTGTTACCCTTAAAAAAAATTCTGGCAATGCTTTGTGACCCTGAAGAACATGCTCATGACCCAAGACTTGTGAACCACTGCTCTAAATAAACTATACCAAAATGCAATGAACAATTTTGTTCATTTTCTTGTTCTCCAACTTTACAAAGAACAACGAATAACTGTATTCATTTTCTTACACTCTAAATACACTGTAACAAAACAATGAACTGGTTCTATTTTCTTTCACTCTAAAATAATGTATGAGACAGCTCAGTATGGATAATTATGCTTAAATCTGAGTTCAATCAATACAAATTTTCCTGTTTGTAGCAGAAATGCATTGAAAAAGCTACTATAAATGTGATTAACATGATTATAGATTATACTGAATTAAAAGGTGGGTATCTGACACTAAAGTTCAACACCCATCATTTAGTGGAACTGTGCCTGGCATGTTTATCTGGAAGGATGGGTTATTCTTGAAGATTCAGAACAGCAACTATCCCAGCTTTACAAAAGAAACATTCCTTTTTGCTCATCATCTGCTGACTGATACAGGTCCTGGAAAAAAAAGTAGCCATTATTTTCCCCAAGTCTGACATTATTTCATTGCCTGGCAATATGGCTTGGATGGATATGATGTTATCTTTAGACTGAAATAAATGCAGAAGAAAAAACAAGATAGTGAAAAAGAAACTGTCTTTTTAATACATAAGTATATTTTTATAAGTCTGAAGAAAACAGTTAAAATATCAAAAACATATCTACATGTATTCCTAATAAGCTGAAAAAGTCTAATAGGGACACTATAGGTAAGTTGATTATTTTCTGATCAGCCATTGTTTGTTGTCAATTTTTGAAGGACCACAAAATTGACAGCAGGCAATATTTTGGTCCATAACAGCGGGCACAACAGCAGCAAAAAGAAAATGAAGTAATTCTACTTAGAAAAGCTCTAAAAGTGTTGATTCTTATTTAAAAATAAGACCATTCAATAACTGCTTAAGAACATTACTGAAGCAAATAATACAAATTGCAATACAGTCAAATTACATAAATACAGTTAAAACTTCAAAATAAACTTTTGTTATTGTTGTTTGTTGCTGCTGTTATGGAGTTAAATGCCATTTTTCAGCACAAGATAGGCTATACATGGTGGCCAGTATTAATAGCAGAGGAAAACACCAGAAAAACCCTGGAAAGAACCATTGACCCACGAGAAGATACTGACAAGCTTTCTCACATACCCACATTGGCCAAATCCAAGACTCAAACCAATGCAGACAGAGGTGAGATGGCAGTAATCTGAACGCTTTAGACCACTCAGGGCCCGGTTATTGTTGGAGGTTAATGAAACATTTATAAGTCAAATTTCACATAATACAGTCATAATTTCAAAATAAAGTTATTTTTTGTTATGGGTTTAAGGTCATTACATAGATATGACAGGATATACACCTCTTCCTGGAAAACTTACACAAAAATGTAGACCACATTATAAGTGAGGGCATGAGTTACTGAGGGACCTAAAACAACATGATATCTAAACATCCAGAAAACTGTTAGCATGAGGATCGGGGTGGCAACTGGGCCATTTAATGACTGAATCCCTGTTTCATAATCATGTCAAAAATAACTTTGCAATAAAGCATTTTTTTCTATGATGTTTTTTGTTATTCTGATTAAATTATATTTATTTTCAAAACATCCATCATTTGTAATATCATAATAGTGAAACTTCTTATCATCATTAAGGCTATATCACAGTGCCAATTCTGAAATTCTCTGAAACTTGTTACCCCCACAAAGGTCTGTATCTGTGAATGAAAGCACTTTAGTTTACGAAATATTCATTTTGCTTGCCTTACAATCTTTGATCACACTTATGACTGAGTAGGTCAGCTTAAGGTAGTTTATTTGTATTATTTACACAATAATATTTATAACAGTGTTTGATTGATCAAATGAAATGAGTTCACCTGACATACAACCGAGGTCACTAGATATTAAGCATGTGGGATTTGCACGACTTTGACTTTTAACTTTTTGTTTATTCCACTTCCTTTATTTGATTCAAAACATTAATTAATTTGATAATACAAAGGAGGCCACCTTTTAATTCAAGGCAATAATACAACAAACACTTCCACTAGTCAGATATCAAAACATGGTCAGCCATTAATTAAATTCTCTGAGACATGCTCGAGAACATAGCTATTATGGTGGATTGACACATTTTAACTCTAAATACAAGAGGACACATTGCATTTATAATGATTACACTTAAAAGAAATTAAAAGTTAGAACTAAAACACAAATTTCACTCAATAAAATTTTTGGGAATTATTATCTATTTATTAAATTATTGCCTCCACTAGGTGTAAGTGACATTTTCATTGATCAAAATTTCCTTGAATATTATTATTAGTAATGATAATGTTGTTTGGGGAAAATTTTTTTAACAAATTATATGACTTCTTTTATAAATATCCATGTCCTCTGCTGTATTTGACAATAAAACAAGTCATATATCAAAGTTTCAGTTACCAATTTTGATTGTGATTTTCTTCAAGTTCAACAATCTGGATCAATTTGGGGTATTTTTGGTTATAAATAAGGGGGTCAATGCCTGAAAATGCATTATAAGAGGTTAAAGTTATCAGGGCATGCGTTATCATAGGAGTGGTGTACATGGTGGCTAGTATATTTGGTGGAAGAAGAACCCAGGAAAAAGCCTGGTATGAACCACTGACCCACAGGAAGCTACTCACAATCCCAAGACTCTAACGAGGACACAAGTGAAATGTCAGTGATATGTAAAGAAGACCACTTTAGACCACTCTGTCACTGAGGACACCCTCAAAATAAAAGTCATACTCTTGATGATTTCATGAATTATAAACACTGTGCTTTGACAACATGAAAGATTACCTCATAATGCCCATATGTAAAAACTGTCCTGTTATTAATTCTTTGAGATAGGGAATAAATGTATTCTATGTTGGAATCAGCAATCATCAGGACCAAAAAAATCAAAAAAAATCTCAAAAGGTATTTCATTTCAATAAAAGCAGTATGTTTGGGGCTTGACATTTTAGTGGCTTGTTTGCAGATATTCGCTAATATAACATATTTTTGAGGTTGTATAACTGGTATAATGCATATGATTTCTAAACAATATAACATGTATGAATGCATAATTCATAAATAACTGAACTTTTATTAGTCTGAACATTTTCATTGATCAAAATTTCTTTGAATATTATTAATTATGGTGTAATGATAATGTTGTTTAAGGAAATTTTTTTTAACAAATTATTTGACTTCTTTTATAAATTTCCATGTCCTCTGCTGTAGGGGCCCCCAGTGGCCGAGTGGTCTAAAGCACTGTCCGTTACGGATCATTGCCATCTCACCTCTGTCTGCGTGTGTTCGAGTCTACAGCAAATGTGGATATGTGAGAAAGCTTGCCAGTAGCTTCTCGTGGGTCTGTGGTTCTTTCCAGTGATTTCCCGGTTTCTTCCTCCACCATTAATACTGGCCGCCATGAATAGCCTATTGTGTGCTGAAAAATGGCGTTAAACCCAACAACAACAACAATTAGTCCGAACAGAAACTTAGAAGAGTGAAGAGCAGTCAAAGACAATTCAAGTGAAGAACAATGAATGAATAAAACTGAACAGAAGCCAGATGAAGAGGAAAATTACACAGTACAGTCTTGTCTACTAGATAACACCGTACAATACTGGTCCAGTAAATAACTGTACAAAACAGTATTTTTCAGTGCCAAGTTTGGTGACTGAGACCTTCTAATGCCAACCAAATTATATGGAAAGTTTAAGGTGTACTCTAGCTTTGATGTTGCAGCTTTGATATGGTCAAGCCTGTTATTTTTTCCTACATTTTACAATGGAGCAAAGAAAACTTGTAAAAGACAAAATGATGACATGAGTAATAATTTACTACCTAGGTAGAGTTATGTTTTTAGGAAGTTTGGCTTCTAATCAAGTAATGAAATCTATATATGGCAAAATATATTGGCATGCTTACATTAACAATAATCTGACCACCATTACAGATAATACAAGAACTTTGTGGCAAAACACTTCCCAAAAAGGCCTGCTATACCAAATTTGGCTATTTTATGAGCAGTTATTCAATAAGCACTATATTTACTCTGACCTGTTTACATTTCCAAACAAGGATGCAATGTTCTTTGCCTGTTGGAAATGGCTCAATGATGTTTTATACAGGTAAAATCTGTAAAGCATAATGTACACCACTATGAATTAGACTCTAATTTAAGATAATATAGAAAATGAACTATATATCCTAACTCAGTGAAATAATATTATGCAGCAATATTACATGAGCTTTCTATACCATGTGCTTACTAATATGTTTACATCAATGTGAGGTGATGCCATCATGACCTATGCATATATATACCAAAGGTGACTAAGTGTGTGAATACAGCAAAGTGATAAAGAAAATTTGGAAACTCTGTCATTGGTGATAGGAAGACAGAAAATTGGGTAATTCTTTGATAGCCAAACTTCCTTTTGAAGATTAAACTCCTCCAATTTGTTTTCAGGTATAAAGCTCTGATACTGCTTTTATGATTTTCTGAGGTGCCTCCATCTGTAGAGTTGTGTACTACTGTACATGAGTGGAACGAGTAGCTGATGATTTCATGGACCAGTCCTGGTATCAAGGGGAGATCACCCTATCTAACTGCCACCTAGATGGGTAAATAATTTTAAGCTTTTTTTCAGCTAAAACTGTTTAATCTGGGAGGGCTGGATTTGTTTGGTAGAAGTAACAATTCTCCTTTGATATTATCATTGGGTAACATGTTTGATGAAGAAACAATTTTTCAAGATGTGGCTCATTTTGAGGTCTGATCTAAACTTTATTTTATAATTAACTATACATGAAAGAGATAGCAGGAGCTTAGTTGATTGAATATCATACTTGTAATCTAAGGGTAACAAGTCTGATATCATCCCAGGCTATTCCTAGTTATGGACAGAACTGTCAGAGCAACATACATGCCAACCCCTGGTGAGGAAAAAGCATAATCCAAGTGGACATAAGAAGTAATCTGAGCAGAAAAAGCATAATCCACATATAAAATAATAAAATTCAATGCGCATATGTACATGTATATTTTCCACAATTTTTGATTCAGGAAGCATCTGTTTGAACAAAGGACCAAAGCTGTATTATACCACTAGTTGAAGTTGGTGTTCTATTAAGAGCTTGGTAAATAATGCCCCTGCATTTATAAAATTTGTTTTCACAATATAGTTTTGCTGTAAAAAAGACGTTACCTTAGTACTGGAATTAACAAAATGAGCTCATTCAAGGCATCTTTGTTTTACACTATAACCAATATTAAAATCCTTTCCACACAGACTGCAATGGGCATGAAGCTACCTTAGAAAGGCAATGTACTGTGTTATTCATGTATTCATCTCTAGAGTAATTTTTTTCTGGTTTTTTTTTCTTTCTAATCCAACTGTGAATTCATTTGACCACTTTAGACCACCGCTTTAGATCACTCGGACACTCAGGGCCGTGAATTCATATGAGAAATATTTTTGCTGCAACATATGCATCGACTAGAAAAAATAGGACACTTTACCACCAAATTCTTACAGAATGGTTCTGTACCCTCACATTATTTTTAACAAAAAATATGTCAGCAAAGATTAAAAGTTGGAAAACCAGTCTGTTCTGTCCTAAGCTAGACAGCTGTTATAAATAGAAACAGAGGTCAACAGTTTAAAAGTACCAACCAGCATGTTTCTTACAAATTTGGCAGCTGCTATAAATAGAACATAACACTTGGGGAAAGTCACTGCTAGCATACAGACAAATATACTTTTATGTCATAGTTGCACAGAAGCAGTCTTTTCTATAATACATTCTGTGTGATTAGTGGGATGTTAATAAAAATGAGAAAACAAAGTATTAATTTTTTCAGTGGGGGATATACCAAAAAAGCATAATCCAAATACATAATTTAGTGAAAAAAAGCGTAATGATTACGCCAAAAGCGTAATGGTTGGCATGTATGGAGCAATGTAAGGTAACAACTACCGTGAGTGAAGATCAAAAATAAATTTTACCTAACTATGGGAAGATTGTACATGAACTTAATGACAAAACAAAACAATATCTTATTTGTTGGTAAGGGAAAGGATGTTTTACTTGCAAAGAAAATTAGTATGGTAAATGTCCATTTTTGGAATTTAGCCCAATAGGAGTATTTATGGATATAAATATTGTGAATACTTAAACTTTAGCTGAAGGAGTATGGTATTATTTTAATAGTTAAATTTACTATTTATTATTGTTTATCTCTCTTTGACAAAAGTTTCAGTAATACAGGGGTAGTAAGAGACAAAATAACATGAAGGCTGAAATCTCTCTCATATTGGGTCACATTTTATTTTGATCATGAGGTGCAAAACTCTCACAAAACAACACTGGAAAAAGCATTGGTGATGTAATTTCCTTACTGCTGCAAATCTGAAATAGCACATGATGATACAATTAATATTAATGAAACTAGATGTTACTACTGTTATACAGTGCACTGCAAATTTTATCCTAGCTGTAATTCAATAAAAAAAATTTTGGGTTAACATCATTAAATGTAACTAAAACTACATAAATTATTTAAAATACTTTGCTTGGAACAATTTTTTTTACTTTTTACTTTGCTTGGAACAAATTTGTTACTTTTCATTACATACAACAATCCTGACCTAAAAATGTACAAAGTTTGAGATAGGAAAAATTTGTAATTCTGTGTGGAACAATGTGAAAAAGATGAAGCCGAGGTATTGATCTTGCCTACTCTTATACTCCGCAATGACTTATAGAGATGAAGAATAGAAAATTTACATAATGTGCCAATTCAACTTATGCTCTGCATCGACTTATAGGCTAGAAAATATGGCAAGTGAAAGCCACATACCTGTTCAACAATCTATGCTGAAGAAGTATTGCTAACAAGATAACTAAGATAACCCCCATAGTGGATCCGGCAATTTTTCTTTAGGACCAGTTACACACTGTAGGAAGTCTTTAAGAGAAAAGACAAGTCACAACAACCATTTGGAAACACAACTTTCAAGGACACATTGGAAGTCATGTTGTATGCCAGATTGGCAACATTCTCATTGAGGACCAACTAGATATCAAAAGCAGTCTTCCAGTAGAAACCCCATGATGCTACAGCCATCATGGCACCCATATACAAGGTCTGATTGGTGCAATTTTCAATTAAGACCAACCACACATCATGCGAAGTTTTTTGTCTTGTGAAAATTCAATGATGATATAATTTACCATTGATGAACTTATAACTTACCTGCAAGACTGGTGCCCACAGGGTTGAAACATAGCACTTTTAGGATTGGCATAACAGATGGTACAAATATCCTCATCCTTGACCACCTGCTCCTTCCTGACAAATGTCTGCTGTTGCTGCCCAATATGAGAAATCAGCTGTTGTAAGGCACTTATTTCCTCTTCATTCACTTCTTTGTCTACAAAACATAAAGTCTGGGAAAGTGTGTATTACAAAAAGTACATGTAGTGTGCAGAATGCCATATTGCCTACAGAGGGAACCAAGATACAATCTGGATGGCAAATTTATATACTTATTTCTGTTAATAAAATAAATCATGATACCTTATTCTTAACACTTATAATCATGCGCATTCATCTAAATTAACATCATATTACATACAAATTTATAAAAAGAAAGTTACAAGATAAAAAAGACACAATTTGAATCAGTAAATGATCCTATCAATATTTAGGTAAAAACTGGAACACAAAAAAGCAAATTTCATGTTTTACACATTATCTGTCTTTCATGTACATGTATATATATGCTTAATTTAGGCACAGATCTCTTACTTAGTAATTTGACAAATTAAGTATCTTACTCTTTCTTTTGGCATTATCTATTTAGAGATCCGATGGTAAGTGAAAACTGCAAAACATCTAATTTTACCTGTCAGACTGAGTCTTCATCATTGAGACTTTAACGTGCCTTTCAGAAAATGTGTCATATGGCAAGATTAATTAAGGATGCATTCAATCATAATACACTATCAAAGTGAGTGTTCCAGATAAACATTATATGTTCTTATTTTAGATAAACCTGTATTTGCTTATTTCATGCAGACAATTCAATTAAACATGCACAAAGTTGTCAGCATATTGCTTTCCACTGAAAACACATGTCCATACTGTATAATGGTGTGTTGGATAAATATAAGCTATGCATTTGGTTCCAGTTTCAGATATTCCATGCATATTATAAGTAATAGTATTTAATCCCTGAAATTTATCTATATTTACTATTGGTCACTAACTCTTACATTTCTTACAATGCATTTATAAAGGAATGATTAAGACTGGTAGGTACCATTTGTAATCACTTATAAGTCTAGTCCAATGGCAAATAACAAAGATCAAGATCTATCAAAGCATAAGGGAATGCATATCAGGGTGTATGGTACTTGTTATACTGATTACTCTTAACAAACTGCACAGACCCAAACCTGCCAGTCCATTATATGATGGCAGATCTAGGTCTTTGTAGTTTGCAGTTGATTTTGTCTTATAAGAGAGTATATAAGGTAGCTTATGTTTTGAGGTTTTATATATATATATATATATATATATATATATATATATATATACACACACACAAATACATACATACATACATACATACATACATACATACATACATACATACATACATACATACATACATACATACATACATACATACATACATACATACATACATACATACATACATATGTAATTATTATTATTATTATTATTATTATTATTATTATTATTATTATTATTATTATTATTATTATTATTATTCACTAACAGATCATGCATGCTGAATTGTCAGTAAGTCAGAAAATATGGATCATTACAAGTTGGAAATCATTGAGTCCTGATGTGGATTTGATCTGGCAATCAAACTGAAATTATGATTATAATTCTATTTCTGTATACTTTCTAGTACAAATTTCATCATAAGTCAAAAAATTAATTTCTTTTTTGAAAAGCTGATATGCACATTAACATCAATTTTATGCATAATGCGTGTGTGACAACATTCACTATTTTTCACTACTATTACCTTTAATAACAAGCTTGTTTTCTGACCTTAAAGCAGACCCATATATATGATTAGCAGTTTTTGTGCAGTTGTCAAATTTTGCTTCCTGGAAGATATAACTAGTTGAATAACTTGGAAAGTTTATCCCCAAAGCCCCAATAATATTACCAGTATTTGAACTATTTCTGCTAGAGTATTGTGAGAGGCTCCACTGGGGACTTGACAGTATTATTTTGACAGTTATTTACTGTAGGATAAGAATTGAATGATACAGATCTGTTCAATAGAATGCTACTCATTTCCATTTGTACATCATGTGGAGCTCTAGCATAGTCATTCAATCTTGTTCAGCTGTAACCAGGAAACAATGAGAAAAAGGTAGTTCCAACCCTGTTGTAGAATACATTAATAAGGAATCAGAAAATATCAGTATCAATTTTCTACCTTGGGAATTTGATGGTAATGTTCTTGCTCACTGAGTAGAAAATTGATAGGTATATAATCGATTCTTGTCATTCCATTTTGTCATTCCATGCGCTCTAGCAATCTCACAAAGATCAATTTCTATTATTTCAAATATGCATGAAGCATGTGGAACTTGATCCAAGGTCATAGTTTATATTGCTTGAACATGCTATGAACTATTCTTATAACAGGGGCAATATCATGTCATCTTTGGACAAAATGATAAAAATGAAATTGTTTTGGATAATATGAGTACATATGAATCAAAGAATATTTTAGTGTTCAGTTTATTTGTCTATGAAAAATACACAAATACAGTGTCTTTAACTAGAGCTCCACTGGTATGAAGATGTATTATTATTATAAAAAAATAAAAGGTAAAGACATGAAATTTATTAAAAATGCTAGAGAAAAAACAAAAAAAATCACAATCTGACTGGATATGAAAGGCCATTGTTAAGGGAGGTGAGCATTATGGGAGGTTACATGATAATTCAGATGAAGGAGTTCAATATAAATGAGGTTTCACCACATAAGACACAAGATTACAACAGCAGTCCTGTCAATGAAATACTATATGTAAACACTTATATGTCAAGTCAAACTGCAAACAACTACAATCCTGATATGCCACAATATATTTCGATTGCAGACCAGGATACATGTTGTTTGTGTTACTAACAAATGGCTCAGACCCAGATCTGCAGGTGCATTATGCAACAGAAATGATCTTGGTCAGTGCAGTCTCTGCATTTGAACCTGACTTGTGAGTTTATATGGTATGTTGTGGAATTTAGCTATAAATAAACAAACTCTGACACAGGAAATGTGGCATCTATCACAGCAATTAGCTGCTAGGCACCAATTTGTTTCTTCTTATCTCCAAAATCCCAAAAATTAACCTACACCATGGATAGCGTTTCCTACTATCCCTCTGATGCAAATATAGGAAAGAGAAAATGAATGGAGTGTATATTGATGGACAAAGATATATGTGTCAATCTAGACAACAATACTCACAATGACGGAAGTCAAAGACCCTGTCCTTTAGACTGTCTATATTGTCTATGGGCTTTTCACTCTGGACCTTGGCACCCAGCATAAACTCCAATGTCTTTAAATGAAAACTGTGGTCAGACAATAAGGCAACAGTGGCTTCAGTCTGGCTGCAAACAGAACAACAACCATAAACTTTTGCTAAAAACAGAACAACAACCATAAACTTTTGTTAAATAATATTTTCAGATCCATGATATAAATTTTACAAAATATAATTCTTTTATTAACAGGCATTATATCTCCTGAAAGATAAATATGCCATAATTCCCTAAACATCTCAAAACTTATTCAAACTGAAACTTTTTAAAATCTTTTTTCTTTATTATGGCCTGTTTAGAAACAAGTATTTTTCATAGAACATTCAGTATGCATCAAAAATTAAAACACAGGCATGAGATCTCTGATATTTTTTTAAAAAAGTCTTGATTAGCTTATTTTCATAAGAAATTTTGAGGATTTAACCTTTTTTCTTTCAAGATTTAAAATGTTTCAATGTGTAGTTTCAAAACAAAATAGCAAGTTTTTATCCCGTCAAATAGCTCAACCTCTAGAATTAATATTGCATGAAGCATCTCACTGTAAGCAAAATAATGCAGAAAATTAACATGAGAAGAAATTTGAGAATTTTTGTGAAACCTGGGTCAGAATATCAACAAAATTTAACAGATACTGACTTTTAAGTCAGACTCAGGTTCAAACTGCATACACCCAGATATGCCATAGCATCATGTGCCTGCAGTAATGGGTCAATGCCATTTATTAGAACTTATCAGTAGAACAAACAGAGACTTTGATTTGCCAAACCTGGCCTCACCGTTACCTATATATAACAGTCAAATGGTCTCAACAGCTATTCCCATTTCACTCCATGATATTTTCTGCTGTAAAAGTCATGTACTAAACAATCACTTGCTTTTTGTGGACAATGGCAATGAGCCCCCATCTAAAAACTGAGGTTTCTTAGTGTTTAAAAAGCTAATTCAAGCAAATGAAGTATATGCTTTCACCAAAAATGGCAATGTTTAGGTAAAGACATGTCATGTAAAAATTTTAATGTAAAGAAGCCTTATCATATAATAGTCATCTACTGGTACATGTATTTTTTATGGGCTCATTTGTTTTGAATGACATGCTGTTATTTGATGAAACAAAATCTCAGTATTGATTTTTATCATTCATGATTCCATAGTTCGGACTCCTTACATAAAATTGCATTCGTCCAGTTGCATGAAAATTATATGCCATATATACTTGCTTATACATCAAGCCCAAATGTTAGCAGCATGGACTATAATCTACCATCACAAACTGGACCAGTAGTTAAGGGTCTGTGTTGTTTGCACTACTGATTACACCAAAAAATGCATAGACCCAAATAGGTTGACACATTATGTGATGGTATATCTGGTCTGTGTCGTATGCAGTTGGACTGGACTTACAAATTAATATAATCTTTATTAAACAAAAGAAAAGAAACATTTTCTGGTTTTGTATTTTTGGCTTTGTACATGTCAAAAAATGTACCACTGATTTTCAATATGTATTTCTAAATTGATACTATATTGTATACTTTTGCAAAGATTTCCCAATATTACACATTCATAAAATGTTGGAACCTTTCCATCATCAAATTGCATTTTTTTTGTTTAACACTCTTTGATATTGATATTATGTCTAGTGTAGCATGTGTCTTTATTATAACATGGCTATAATTAAATGATAGATCAGTAATTCTGGGAGTCCTCAAAGCAATGCATAGTGTACTTGTAGTACAGTACATATGGCCATAACTTTTGTCTACAAAGACAACAAATGCTTTTCTCTTTACAAAGATAGGGTCTTAAGAGTCTGTGAGTACTTTGTTATTTTATATGACTGCTGTGGCAGAAATAAACAAGATATCTCACAACAGTTCATTTTGTAGCCACCAAAGCACTCAAAATCATTGCTGAATGAATTACAGATATGGAGTATTGTTGTAGATAGGGCTTTCCAAATAATTTTATTTATGTTTTACCCATACTGATATGAAATAAAATTATTTCTGGTAAGTTTCCTTGGAAATTTATTAATTTTAATAAAAGATAAAATATTTACTCAACTGTGAGCACCATTTTGTCTGATGCATCACTTAATGTTAAATTTAGAAAATGGTAAAAAAAAAATTTTACAGAAATTTTTGTTTCTAAATAAAGGTGAGTTAGCATGATTTTATATTTGCATTAACAAAACATCAGGCTGTCATGGTACCCATCACAATGGTTACAGTGCCTTCATCACTGGCTTATAACTGGGGCCTAATTCATAGACACTAACAATACAGTTGATGTAAGGAAGGTAGGGATAATTATTCAAGTTATGAAAATAATAAAGGCTCCATTTTGGCACATCAAATTATTTGTAGCTCATTTGATTTTCACTTGCAATAAGACCTTCACTGAATTTGTATATGTGAACATCTTTTAACTCAGTTGTCAATAAATCCATCAGTCACATCTTCTCATTATGGCCATTAAGATAAGTGATTTATTCAGTATAGATTATACAACAACATTCAGTATAGATTATAAATCAACATTCATATAGATTATAAAACAACATTCACTATAAATAAACTAAAGATTATAAAACAACATTCAGTATGGTTTATAAAACAATATTTAGTATAGAATATAAATCAACATTCATATTGATTATAAAACAACATTCACTATAGATTATAAAACATTCACTAACATTCACTATAGATTATAAAACAACATTGACTATAGATTATAAAACAACATTGACTATTGATTATAAAGCAACATTCACTATAGATTATAAAACAACATTCACTATAAATTATAAAACAACATTCACTATAGATCATAAAACATTACTGTAAAATTTAAATTACAATTTAGTATCAGATAGAAATACAGAATAGCTTAACACGAAAATTAAATGAATAAATATTCACTTATTTTTGTTGTGCTCCTTAATTACTGACTGCACAACACTGGTATGCATTAATATTATAAATATGTACTGTATTTGAAATTATAAATTTGCAATTTTTTTTTTTGTAAGAATTTTAAAAAGCCACAAAATTACTTAGAAATTTTTTGTTTGGGTAAGTACTTGAGATAATTCATTATTATAGTACACACACACACACACACACACACACACACACACACACACACACACACAGAGTGTGAATGAGCATACCAAATAATTTCATCTAAAAAATTAATAAACAATTTTTACACTGAATTTCCTTCAAATTATCAAATTTGACCTATTCAATAATTTCTACATATGTTTACTGTTTCATAACAGATTAGGAATTAAGATCAGGATAATCTCTTCCTATGTATTGGATGCAATATGAAAATACAGTTTTCAAATACTGTTCCTTTCCATCAGATGTATGGAAAACAATTTTAAGAATAATGTTTGTTTTAAGAAACCCTATTTTCTTTATAATAGTACTAGACATATTGCCTGATAGTGGTGGAAAAAACTAATTAAGCATGCACATTTTCTGATCAAGAAAAATGTTGTTATTAGTGGAAGTATACAGACTATAAGTTATTATGAGTCTACTTTCAACTTCATGTTCCCATGATAGTTTTAGTAATGAATTCAGCAAATCTGATCAGGCCTTGAGTAAATATGGAATACATATATACCAGTCAATCAAAAGACTGAATTAACTCATCCAAACAGAAAGGGCCAAGGTATAATTCATCCACATCATATATGATTATGGTAACCTGATAAACAAAGCACATGAAGTAATGTGATATGGTGAACTGATAAGATCTATGACAGTGGCACTTTAGTCTCGTGTTTGGATTTAAATAACTGTAAAATGAAGCAACAAACAATATAAACCCTTATAATAACTATAACATTAACATGCAAGTAACTTCTTGAGAGACAAAAACCTCATTTATCCCAGCTATCATATAACTATAGACAATTGGTGAGCCGATATGTCCATATGTCGTGTAACAGAAGGTGAGAGGATCTATCATTCTCTGTTTATGATATTATCTGCAGTGTACAGTGTTTTCAGAACAGACGAAGACACATAATAATCCTCTGAGCTACATGAATATACATTCAATATAAATTCTGCTTTTCAAGTGTGAATAATTAATCCTAAGACTGCTCCAGTAGTCTAGTGGTTCAAAAATCTGCATCAGGTGTGGGAGGTAGTGGGTTAGAACCCCAGCCAAGTTATATCAAACACTTTTTAAAATAGTACTAACAGCTGCCTCACTTGTATAAGATTATTATATTTTCATAAATTTATGATATACAAATAAAACTTTAGTGACTGATATACTCCATGCTGTTGTCTGACACAAAACTTTGCTGAAGGTGGAAATTTTTTTTATCCTACACTGAAGCATAATGAAAGATTCTTTTTCTCACATTTCTCACATTTCTGAATAAAAAAAAATTAAATAAAAATGATATGCTGGAAATACTGAAGTAACTTTCAAACTGCAAAACATCCACTAGAAATTTTATTTACTTTAAAGCATAGTGTAAAAAGTTTTACAACGAATAATTCTATGTAAGCTTTAAACAACCTCTGAACATATTAAAGCCTTAAAATTATAGTGGCTAAAAATGGCTGTGATAAGTCAATACACTGAATCTGAACTGTGTAATGCAGATAGCTTGTGCAATAGTACAAATGTTAGCAGGTTCTAGCTTGTGCAATAGTACAAATGTTAGCAAGTTCTAGCTTGTGCAATAGTACAAATGTTAGCAGGTTCTAGCTTGTGAAATAATACAAATGATAGCAAGTTCTAGCTTGTGCAATAGTACAAATGTTAGCAGGTTCTAGCTTGTGCAATAGTACAAATGTTAGCAGGTTCTAGCTTGTGAAATAATACAAATGATAGCAGGTTCTAGCTTGTGAAATAATACAAATGATAGCAGGTTCTAGCTTGTGCAATAGTACAAATGTTAGCAGGTTCTAGCTTGTGCAATAGTACAAATGTTAGCAGGTTCTAGCTTGTGAAATAATACAAATGATAGCAGGTTCTAGCTTGTGCAATAGTACAAATGTTAGCAGGTTCTAGCTTGTGCAATAGTACAAATGTTAGCAGGTTCTAGCTTGTGAAATAATACAAATGATAGCAGGTTCTAGCTTGTGAAATAATACAAATGTTAGCAGGTTCTAGATTGTGCAATAGTACAAAGCAGGTTAAAAAATGAAGTCCATAAGATGAATTGAGACAAACAACTAACATTTAAAAAATCCTCCATTCAACTTTGATCCACACCTTATTTACTCCTCAGTAACATTGACAAGATTTTTAAACATTAACATTTTACAACAATGGCTTCTTCTTACTTGAAATTACATTCAAGAAGCTCTAAATGTATCAAGACTAGTGTGAAATGTCATGTTTCTGGAACACTTTAACAACCATAGTTCATTGGAGCATGTAAATGTGTTGCAATTAAAGTTCATCTTGATCACTGTTGAAAAATGTTCAAATAACAATCAAAATTAGGAAATACTTGATAATTTGTATGCACTAGATGTTCAAAATAATCCACAGGTCAGAATAAAGGTCACATGTCAGGTAGAACAGATCTATCTTGCACCAGGGTTCTGCACAAGAAAACACATTCATACAAATATAAGAATGTGAGAATACTTTGTGTTAATTGAAAAAAGTGTAATCATATATAACATGCAGATTTAAAACAAAATCTTCAATATTTTGACACTGCTGACTGGAATGATACAATTCTAACCATCTATTTATGTTAAAAAGCCAAAATAATCTAAGTTACCTGGCATGGTCTGTCTTGAGAATCAAGTAAATGAGGATTCCAGCTATGACGGACAGTATTGGGTAATAAGTTACACTCTCCATGCCTGAAAAACACAACACAATAGATATTAATACATTCTGAGTTCAGACAATTATCATTTTAAGGCTATATCCAAGTGTACCACAAATTAATATTTAAATTAAAAAAAAAAACAACAAGATATAAACCCAGTTGTGAGAACTTAAAATCATCAACGAAGCATATAAAGGTCACAGTGAACTACTCTTGTTAACAGTTTACAGTGCTCCTCAAATACAGTTATTAAATTGTCTTTCTATATGCAAAAGTTACAGAGAAAAGCAGCTATATACAATAGCTGAAAAACTTCATTGATCAGTTATTATTAGACTACGAAACTGAGGCAAAGTAGATAGGCATAATTCTCTCTGAAAAGTTATTATGCAATACCTGATTATAATATATAGGCAAGCACATTTCAATCAGAAGTGCCCTCATTCAGTTTTATTAAAAAATTTCTCATCTGCAAAGCCCTCTCTATTATAGAAACAGTTTATATAATAAACAGTTCTGACACAGAGATTTACACTTTTATTTTGACAGGATTCAATATGAAACCTCAACTAAGAAAGATGCCTGTAATACTAATGAGTTCAAAAATGCAGGGTTTGAATACATTTGGTGGGACTCCAGGTTTGAATACATTTGGTGGGACTCCAGGTTTGAATACATTTGGTGGGACTCCAGGTTTGAATACATTTGGTGGGACCCCAGGTGGCTTTGTTGTTTAAGGCATTTACCTTTACATTTACCTTTACATATCACTCACATCTCATATATTTCTGTCTGTGGGAGATTGTGTTTCGGTTCAAGCATGGGTATGTGAGAAAGCTTCCAGTAGCTTCTCATGGGTTGGTTCTTCCCAAGAAATTCCTCCACCAAACATATACCCTATTATGTGCTGAAAACTGGCATTAAACCCACAAAACACAACAAAATTTATGTTGCATACATTCATATGGTCTTCTCGCTGTATTTACCACAATGTCACAGTACATAGTCAAGAGTGCACCAAAATAATTTACACTTATATTTATCTTCCTGTAGATGACAATTTGTTTTCATAATGTGCAATCATTAATCATAACATCAGTAGGATTGTTAGGCCCTGTGCACGATGTGGTTTTGGGTAAAGAGCTTTATTTCAATGGCTTTTATAAAAAATTCATTTTTATGAAATTTCCAGTAATATGTTTGATAGTCCTCAATGTAGTCACTAATATAGGCAGTTGACTCTTCAGTAGTTTATGGTTTCTTTTAAGATGGAGTAGCATTTTTTGTGGGAGGTTGCAGGTTCGAACCCTGGCAAAGTCATACTAAAGACTTAAAAGAATGTGGTTGGGTTGGACATCATGCCATATGTCTGTGGCATGATGCCCCAGTGCTGGGCATCACTATAAACTGTCACACTGCAGACATTGTAGCAATATGACTGAAACATTGCTAAAGCTACGTTACAAATCTAAAAAAAAACACACACACACTACTAGTATTTATATACTTCCTGATTTTTTTCTTGCAAAATATTAGTAAATACAATACACTGCATGGGTTTTACAGGAACAGCTTCTAGTGTTAACAAGTGTATGATTGAATTACTCTCTAGTGGTGAAATGTTTACAGCCAAAAGGCCAATTTAACACTCAACATTTGTTGCTATACTGGTTGATAATCAATCTGGTTCTGCAAAATAAACTGGGTGCCAAGCCAGGCAAAACAACTGACCTGCCATCCTCCCTTGTTGCTGCTATAAGTGGCTGTCTCCATGGATGCTTCGACACAAATGATTTGTTCTCTTCTCTTCTCTCTCTCTCTCACACACACACAAACACACACACACTCACACACACACTGCTTGAACACACATTTAAAAGAATATAAGAAATGAGATTTTCCATACCCTCCTGCTGGGTAACTAACTGCTCATTAGAATCACCACAAAGTTCTTAACTAAGTATGGACTCTTGTTTAACAAATTACTCTGAAGGAACTCCATGTCTTCTTCTCATCTCTAATATATAAATAAACTCATAAACTTGCTCCCTTCCATTCATTAAATTATGCTAACATTATCATCATGCCTTTGGAATAAAGCAGATATTAATAAAACTCCAACTAAAACGTGGAAACAGTTACTGGAACACAACAACATAATATCGCATTAAGTACTTGTGGACACGAAGCTCAATCTACGTAACTGCAACTGGAATACTATTTGTTGCAAATAGATTAAATCCATTCTAATAACAATAATAATAATAATAATAATAATAATAAATCCATTCTAATAATAATAATAAATCTATTCTAATAATAATAATAAATCTATTCTAATAATAATAATAAATCCATTCTAAATAACAATCAAAATATTTTCAAACTGTCAGACAATTTGCTGCTAGCAAGGGTTAAATTTATTTCAGAAAAATTCTTTTCCTAAACTTGCTAAGTTTTTTTTTCTTCTAAAATCCCAAGTTCAGATGGTTGATAAAAAAATATATAAAAAAGGTTAAAAATCGGTGTGATGTACTGAATTTCTAATCAGTTTATTGACTTGTAACCATGATAAAGTGTGAAAAATTATGATTGCAACATCTTGTGCCATTGTGCAAAAATTGATTCAGGATAGATGTATGGGAGTTACAAAAGTACAGATATAAGGACTGAGAGATGATTTTATAAAGCATGCAAAACAAACTGGCACTTTATTCTATTTATGTAGTGGCATAAAAATGAATGTGAAATTAAACCAGAAGACAGTCTTAAGTTACTCTCATCACATTGGAAGTATGCAAATATCCCCATCTCCTTATTTACCGGTAGCTTGTTTCAATGCTTAAGAATGCCTTAAATCAATTTAAAAAGGTTTAGATTTTTTTTGTTTGAGCTTATTTTGACAGCACTTTTAACACATTATTTATTTCATATCACACTGTCATGCTGACAGGAAATGAAGCTTAGCAACATTCCCAAGAAAAGGCAGTGAAATAACCGACTCAGGTTGACTTTATAGTGAAGGGTTTCAAATCTGTGACTCTTGTATTACAAGTCTGATGCTCCATAGATGTAGCTACCACACATCTTCCTCAGATTCGGGATGGATGTACAAACATATGACCATAGAGATGTACAGATGGAGAAAAGCAAACGAAGATAGCCCTTCATGTTACTGTAGCATGGTCATAAAAGATATGTAAAATTTTGATGCATTACACTGAAGAATCACATAATTCCCACCTTTTCTTCAAAATGTATGGATATAACAATTTTATTGAATTTTTATTTTATTTTATTGGATCTGGCAACTTTTTTGGACAGCAAATAATATTTGAATGCTGTTCATCCTTATTTCTTTAAACAAAAAATGTTTTTTCATTTTTCTTATAACATTCAAAATGTTTAATCCCAACCTATTCCTCTCATCCTGTCTCTTATTTACATAGACTGATCACATGTTTAAGTACATGAATTTATAACAGCATCATTGGTTTGTCACACCTGCTGGGCACCTCTTTTACCACCACCACCATTAAGTTACTAAAGAGGTCATGACTCATTTAACAAATTACCCATTGGAACTGTTAGAAGCAGTGTCTCATTTGTATGATAAGAGGAAGGTGCATGGTTTTCATCTCCATAATCATTTTTGTTTTATGGATAAACAGAAATTTTAATTAAAACCTAACAACTATATAAAAATTAAATTGTGACAGCAGTTGGAAGACAAAGACGTTATCTAACATATTATTGGAGCATAGTCAATTAGAAATGTTTTCAAAATTACTCTAAAAAAACTGTCTGTAAAATACAAAATAAATACAAAAGTCTAATGTATGACATGAAATAATTGTTTTCGCACCAATAATACTATTCCTTTTTTCTTCCTTGTCTTATTGGAATTCCTAGCATTATGATGTATAATTTTTGTGTGAATGAAGCTGCATTGATGCCAAAGGATATTTCCTAATCCAAAGTTTTAGCATGGCTTCATTTGAGCTTCGCCCTCATGACTATATTTCCAATCCTTTCACTATTCACATCTTCTTTATTAGATATTTCATTAAAATCAACATTATGTGATATTTCACTGCTGTTGTCAACTCCAGTTTACTGACATGATTATAATTTACTGTGACACAGTTTGACATCTTTGAGATTTCCTCTCATGACTACATTTCCAATCCTGTCACTACACATCTTCACTATATTTCTTGAGAATATGTGATATTTCACTGCTACTGTCAGCTACAGTTTAATGACATGATTATAATTTACTGTGACAAAGTTTGACATAGGTCAGCTTAATGATTTTCTTTACCAGCAATATGGTTTGTTGGTGATGCATTCCTGTATTGTTTAAGTATCTTTTTGTTTTTACCTAATCTAGTTATGGAGGAATGGAGAAATCAGTCTAAAGGAATGGAGAAATCAGTCCAAAGGAATGGAGAAATCAGTCCAAAGGAATGGAAAAATCAGTCCAAAAGAATGGAGAAATCAGTCTAAAGGAATGGAGAAATCAGTCCAAAGGAATGGAGAAATCAGTCCAAAGGAATGGAGAAATCAGTCTAAAGGAATGGAGAAATCAGTACAAAGGAATGGAGAAATCAGTCTAAAGGAATGGAGAAATCAGTCCAAAGGAATGGAGAAATCAGTCTAAAGGAATGGAGAAATCAGTCCAAAGGAATGAAAAAATCAGTCTAAAGGAATGGAGAAATCAGTACAAAGGAATGGAGAAATCAGTCTAAAGGAATGGAGAAATCAGTCCAAAGGAATGAAAAAATCAGTCTAAAGGAATGGAGAAATCAGTCCAAAGGAATGGAGAAATCAGTCTAAAGGAATGGAGAAATCAGTCCAAAGGAATGGAGAAATCAGTACAAAGGAATGGAGAAATCAGTCTAAAGGAATGGAGAAATCAGTCCAAAGGAATGAAAAAATCAGTCTAAAGGAATGGAGAAATCAGTCCAAAGGAATGGAGAAATCAGTCCAAAGGAATGGAGAAATCAGTCTAAAGGAATGGAAAAATCAGTCCAAAGGAATGGAGAAATCAGTCCAAAGGAATGGAGAAATCAGTCTAAAGGAATGGAGAAATCAGTCCAAAGGAATGAAAAAATCAGTCTAAAGGAATGGAGAAATCAGTCCAAAGGAATGGAGAAATCAGTCTAAAGGAATGGAGAAATCAGTCTAAAGGAATGGAGAAATCAGTCCAAAGGAATGGAAAAATCAGTCCAAAGGAATGGAGAAATCAGTCCAAAGGAATGGAGAAATCATCATAACATTATGCTCCCTAATGCATCAAGTCTTAGACTTAAAACTGAATTGATACAGGTAACTTGAAGGAGCTGAATGTACTGATTTTAGCTGAGACAGTAGGTGGAATTTCAATGTGTGTGTGAAATTTTGTCATCTTAAAATAATCCTATTTGTAATAAAAATGCTAAATTACATATTTTTCAGTAAAGAAAAAAAATTGTCTCTTTATTATTACAAGTACTTTAGAAATGCTTGCCATTGCCATGATAACAATTTGTGTTTCATATTATAAACTATTTGCATTTTTAAATGATAATATATTTAATCTTATTTAGAACCAGTGGCATAGCTAACCTGCTAATCAAAGCTTACCAATGAGCCTTTACCTAATCCACTGAAAAAAAATAAATGGTGGGCTCTATTCTTTGCATACTCTTTCTATATGGTACCTATGCCCCTGTTTAGAACTGGGCTGCTTCAAGAAGCTGCCTAAGGATGGTTGATCCCAGCCTTACAATAAATACCCTTAATTCTAATATTGTACAGACCTGGGGTCATCCTAAGGTCTGTACTTGGGTGATCTCAGCATAAATTCCTATTCTAGATCTGGGCTTTTCCCATTTTACTGACCTGGGGTCATCCTGAGGTATGTACTAGGGTGATCTCAGCATAAATTCCTACTCTAGATCTGGGCTGTTCCCATTTTACTGACCTGGGGTCATCCTGAGGTCTGTACTAGGGTGATCTCAGCATAAATTCCTACTCTAGATCTGGGCTGTTCCCATTTTACTGACCTGGGGTCATCCTGAGGTATGTACTAGGGTGATCTCAGCATAAATTCCTACTCTAGATCTGGGCTGTTCCCATTTTACTGACCTGGGGTCATCCTGAGGTCTGTACTAGGGTGATCTCAGCATAAATTCCTACTCTAGATCTGGGCTGTTCCCATTTTACTGACCTGGGGTCATCCTGAGGTCTGTACTAGGGTGATCTCAGCATAAATTCCTACTCTAGATCTGGGCTTTTCCCATTTTACTGACCTGGGGTCATCCTGAGGTCTGTACTTGGGTGATATCAGCATAAATTCCTACTCTAGATCTGGGCTGTTCCCATTTTACTGACCTGGGGTCATCCTGAGGTCTGTACTTGGGTGATATCAGCATAAATTCCTACTCTAAGTCTGGGCTGTTCCCATTTTACTGACCTGGGGTCATCCTGAGGTCTGTACTAGGGTGATCTCAGCATAAATTCCTACTCTAGATCTGGGCTGATCCCATTTTACTGATCTGGGGTCATCCAGAGTTCTGTACCTTGGTGATCTCAGCATAAATTCCTACTCTAGATCTGGGTTGATCCCAGAGGCTGAACATTGAGGATGGTCCTCGACCATGAAGTGTTTGAAAAACATGGTGAAATCAAGTCATGTTGTAACTAAATCTGCAGGTGAAAGAGTATCCAAATTGGGGGCAAAACAGTGGCTTACCATTGCTGAGTGAGTAACCCTAATGACAGATAAGCAGATGATACAATAACTTCATTTTTAATGTGTATATGACATATATTACTTTAAGGCAGTGCCTGGGGTTGGTAGCATGATTTTCAGCTCAAAATGATTACAAAAAGAACATGTGCATCTTGACTGATTTATCATGAATCCAAACAGCGCTGTGCCCCAGAAGCCAACTATTTCCTCAACCTCAACTCTGATTGATTGGCTAGTAAACTTCATATAGATAAGTCAATTAAGTCTTAGCTTGATTTTGACTTGTTAACAGTGACCACCACATATGTATGAAGAAAAAATTATTCAGCAAAACTAATTCTGATTTGCCTTTGAATACATGTGGTATAGATTAAAACTTCATCACTAACATGTACTAAATTGACAAAAAATACTGTTAAAATAAATGTAGACTTGGAGGGTCATAAAATTACCAACTGCAATACCCGGACTAAAACTTGGCATGCTTTTATATGTGATATCATTCTTGGGTAAGACATTAATATCAAAGTGTACTAATTAGATGGTTATGACAAGTAACAGAAAATTGATGAATTTCTATACAATGTTTGGCTCACTGTGAGATAATACAAATCTTGCTACATCACAAAAGCAAGGAAGCAGACCCATTGGATCTTAACAGCATATCATTGGGGTGATTAATATCTCCAATACAACTACATACATAAAGTTCAATTATGATACAATACATGTGATACATCTAAGGATGTGATTATGTGATGTGATTACGATTTTTAACATAGCTTTAACAATTTTTCAGTCATATTGCTATGATGTCTGCAGTGTGGCAGTTTATAGTGTTGTCTAGCACTGGGGCATCATGCCACAGACATGTAACATGATGTCCCACCCAGTCACAATATCCTGACACTAGGCCGACCAGTCCTAACAATAACCTCTTAATACTGAGCATCAAGCGAGGCAGCTGTTAGTATTAATTTTGTAAGTCTTTGGTATAACTCGACCGGGGATCGAACCCACGACCTCCCACATCCAGGGCGGACACTCTAACCACTTCTAACCACTAGGCCACCAGAGCAGTTGTGATATATCTAAGGAAATACTTAGGATAATACTAAAACTTAATATAACCAATGACATGTAACAAATATTCCATAATGATTTATTTTTGCACATGGCATCTTTGAATTTAAATACACCCATCAAGCTCCATAGCTATACATGCAGCTGTCAGGAAAATGGAGCTAAAAAAAAAATTTCACAAAATTGCTGGAGTGTGAAAAGGAGGTCACTGTGACATTTGTTGCCAATGATGAGTACTATCCTCACTAAGCAAAAAACTGCCTGAGTAAATGAGTTACCAGTATATGCAAACTCTTGACAATAACACCTATAACAACAATAAGAACCCCATTTGAAGATTGATCCCTAAATCTTGCCTATGCTGTTCAAATGGGAAACTATGATGGGTTTTGTGCAGTATAAGATACAAACGGTGATCAAAAATGAAAAGGGTAATGGTTTATTTTTTGTCTTAATTTCTAAATGAACAGGCAGAAAACATGGATTTAATGATTATCAAACAGGGATATGTTATTAAGTGTTATCAGATTAAGTAAAATCTTTACTAATCATGTGGTCAAACAATCATAAATCCTTCTGGACACTGAAACAAAGAATTAGGAATCTTATTCAAGCAATCATCAATACAAAAAGAAAACAAAACAGTTGTTGTTTTGTTGTTACAGGGTTTAATGCCATTTTTCAACACAATATATTCTATACATGGAGGCCAGTATAAATGGTGGAGGAAGAACCCAAGAAAACCCTGGAAAGAACCACCAACCGACATGAAGCTACTAGCATGCCTTCTCACATTCCCACATTGATCAAACCCAAGACTTGATCCCACGTTGACAGAGACAAGATGGCAATGATCTGTAATGTGAGTGCTTTAGACTACATGGCCACTCATGGCCCCCGAGAGCAAAAGAGTAAGAGAGGGTTCAGAAATTTGGACTGCAAAGAAATATCTTTAAAAAAAACCTTTGCTTTAAAGATTTGCTGTGGAAAAATAAAAGCAATTACTGAGAAGAACACTGCACAATATTAGTACTATGGAGTTCTATTTTAAAGTGATTATGGTTCCCACATGTACCAAAAGTCAGGAACTGCAGTTTATTGCTGATAAATTTATTGTCCATAATTTTGACTAAAACCAGGCATCTACTGTACATATATTAATTTCCTTCATGTGGTTTATATACTATAACATTTTCCAAGTTCTTTCAAGTACTAATATGTAACTGATATAAATTTTGTTTTCATTTTTTGTTTTCTCTTGATCTAATGATAATATTGTCAGTACATGAGGCAATAGTTATTTAAGTTTTTTAAATTTCAAAAGGATTGCTGTCCTATGCAATGAATACCTGTGTGATTGAGTTTTCCTTGCTTGCAAGGTAGACGAAAACCTAGGATATAATTTTCACCAATTTTAACACTCTCTAGGATATAATTTTCACCAATTTAAACACTCTCTAGGATATAATTTTCACCAATTTTAACACTCTCTAGGATATAATTTTCACCAATTTTAACACTCTCTAGGATATAATTTTCACCAATTTTAACACTCTCTAGGATATAATTTTCACCAATTTTAACACTCTCTAGGATATAATTTTCACCAATTTTAACACTCTCTAGGATATAATTTTCACCAATTTTAACACTCTCTAGGATATAATTTTCACCAATTTTAACACTCTCTAGGATATAATTTTCACCAATTTTAAACACTCTCTAGGATATAATTTTCACCAATTTTAACACTCTCTAGGATATAATTTTCACCAATTTTAAACACTCTCATACCCAGAATTGTTATTTAAATCATAATAAGCCCACTGACATAAAATGGTTAGGTATTTATTAGCTCACAGCAACACAAGTAAATTATTTAGTGCAGAGGTAAATGGAATAAAGTGACATGCCTGAAGACACACAATGGTAGCCATCCAAGACAAATCCCACGGCAGGATTTACACTCAATCTTTTTCAATAGTAAGTCTGACAGTCCACAGTAATCACTGAGCTACCAAGTCACTGATATCATAATGATTTAATAATGTGTCATCACTAATAGGAACATAAGTCACAGTTTCAGACTATGGAAAATGAATCATTTAAATGAATATGTTATATACTGGATTAAGCTACAACACAAAAATATCAATAATTCTTATAAAAGAAAAATTTTTTATTTTTTTTACATTCACATTATCAGATGATGACCATAACATCTACTAAGTTTCACAAGAAAATGCAAAACTAGCTGTTCTAACAAGGATGTATCATACATAAAGCTACAAGCCAAAAAGGGTCATACCTCTTACAGAAATTATATGGTAGGAAAAAGATTTAGAACTATTTCCATTTTTATGTGATAACCATAATATTTACTAATATTAAAGCAGTCCATAAACAATGCAGGCCTATGTGCTCTAACAAGATTATGTCCTGAAAAAATGGTTGAATGAATACAAAGATGACTATACAGAAGTAGGGGTTTAATATACAAATCTTTTCAATGATGAAAGAAACAGACTTTCTCAGATAATAATTATAAATAAATGATTTTATTGTCTCAATTTGAATTTTATTTTTCACTTCACTTTAAAAAATGTGTCTGTGTCCATATATTCCACAAATTCTGTATTATTACATTAGATGGAGGACATATAGCCTCAAACTATCATACCAACCATCTTATTTCATTAAAAATTTTACACAATGAATACATTTCAATAATGAACAAAAAAGATGATAAATGAGATCTTTGTGTACAACTGACAAAAGCAAAAGCATGTGTATGTTTAAGAGTAATATTTTACAGGAGCACAGTGCATGGGATGAAAAGGTTTTGTTTTTAGTCACTTTTAAAAAAATGAAGCAATCAAAATTATTGCACAATACAATTGATTATCAGTATTAAAGGTACAGTGTTAAAGGTAGTATTAACAAAAGTTTATTTCAATAGCTAGAGCATCAATGCTTTCAGTAAAAGAATAAATTATTTTTATAAACAGTAGATTCAGTTAGCATCAGTAACAGATAAGAGAGAGAGAAAACATGCATTCAAAACTCATAAATCATATGGTTTGTACACTGTAATTTCAACAAAAAGCAACAAATGAATAAATTGTACATGTTCTGGGCATTATGTCTAAATGTTTTGCAGCTTGCAAATATGTACCATATTCTTTTTTAGTTAAGACATAGCTCTATGCATTAACAGTTATGTTTGATGTAAATGCTTGAATAAATTCAAGTAATATGGGTTTGATATTTTGTTGGGTGTTTTTTATTGTTGTTGTTGTAGGGTTTAACGCCATTTTTCAGCACAAGATAGGCTATACATGGTGGCCAGTATTAATGGTGGAGGAAGAACCCTGGAAAACACAGGGAAGAACCACCGACCCACGAGAAGCTACTGGCAGGCTTTCTCAGTTGCCCACGTTAGCCGAGTCTGGACTCGAACTCATGCAAACAGAGGTGAGATGGCAGTGATCCGTAATGGTCAGTGCTTTAGACCACTCAGCCACTTGGGGCCCCTTGGGTGTTGTTTGTTAAAAAGCACTTGCTAAGAGTTTTTACAGTACAAGGCTATTAGGTACATGGAAATTATGACAACATATAGAGGTATTAGGCACATGAAATTAATGATAATGTGCAGGGGTATTACGTTCATCAAATTAATGATTTTGTGAAGGGATATTAGGTACATAAAATTAATGATAATGTGTAGGGGTATTAGGTTCATCAAATTAATGATAATGTGCAGATTTATTAGGCACATAAAATTAAAGGTAATGTGTAGGGGTATTAGGCACATAAAATTAATGATAATGTGTAGGGGTATTAGGCAAATAAAATTAAAGGTAATGTGTAGGGGTATAAGGCACATAAAATTAATGATAATGTGTAGGGGTATTAGGCACATAAAATGAAAGGTAATGTGTAGGTGTATTAGGCACATAAAATTAATGATAATGTGTAGGGATATTAAGTTCATCAAATTAATGATAACATATAGGAGTATTAGGCACAAAAAATTTATGATAATGTATAGGGGTATTAGGCACATACTATTAAAGGTAATGTGTAGGGGTATTAGGCACATAAAATTAATGATAATGTGTAGGGGTATTAAGTTCATCAAATTAATGATAACATATAGGAGTATTAGGCACATAAAATTAATGATAATGTGAAGGGGTATTAGGTTCATCAAATTAATGATAACATGTAGGGGTATTAGTTACATAAAATTAATGATAATGTGTAGGGGTATTAGGCACATGAAATTATTTATAATATTTAAGGGGTATTAGGTACATTAAATTATGAAAATGTGTATGTGTATTAGGTACATGAAATTAATTTATAATGTGTACCAATATTAGGTTCATTAAATTAATGATAATGTGCAGGGGTATTAGGTACATGGAATTAATTATAATGTTTAAATCTTTATTATGCTTATCTCTTGTATTAAATTAAGGCTGACTAAGAACTACAAGGCATGACACATCAATTATCATGCAAAGGCAGGTGCTCCAATTACCATAATTTTTACAAACTGAGGTTGATAACAGTGACTGACTAATTAAATTGAGATATATGACACTTGCACTATGAAGTAATTCGATTGACATCTGGACATCAAAAGAATCTCTCCTACATAAACTAATTTCATATGACCAGTGTTTGGAATACTAAGTGTCTGAACCTAGCCATCTAACAATCCTGTTAAACAGAGGATCATTCTGAATGTAAAATGAAGATTGCCAATTTTCTGGACAACAAATCAATTCAAGGAAAGGAAGGAAAGAAAATACTGAGTATAGGGTATCACTCAGTTTGTAAATGATACAGTTGTGATAACTGTACATTGATACAGCTTGCAAATGAAACTGTTGTAAATTCCCTGTGTACTGAATCAGCCTGGAAAAGTGTTATATTTAATTTAATTGTTCATTATTTTAATTTTTTTTATTATTCCATTACATGTTATTGTAAAGTAACATTGTTTGCTGGACTTGACCTTGTCCAAAACTGAGTTTATTTCTGTTTGACCTGAATGACCTTTTTTACATTTTTATTTTATTTTTATTTAAGTACACTAATAATAGCTTTATTATTGTCTATGTGTATCAACTCATTAACCAAATTAATATTCAAATAAACAAGGTGACATAAACATGCTGATCAGGGTCAAAGTTTTGGAAATCCTCAAGTGAATTTAATAGGTTATTGTGTTGTAAATAAACAAGGTTTATCATATCATGCTATAAAGTTATTTTCCATTAGGTAATGGTTGTTTTTTGAAAATGCTAATTTGAGATTTGAGGTCAAACATTGAATTATATATCTTGTAAATGTCAGGATTTTACCAGTTATGCTTAAATATCTAGCACTTTAAGATGTATTATGTTGTGACCATTTTGGGCCAATTTTTATTTTCTTCAAATTATTGAATTCAAGTGATTATTTTCTCTGGAAACACATATGTGCTCTGATCAGATAAAGAGATTCTTTGGAATTTATACTGAATTCAAACCTGGAATAGCATTTCTGTGATTCAACAAGAAACTGTTAACACATTAGTACTTCACTGACTATAACAGACATGTCATCACCTTCAATTCTGGATCTCTTCAGGACTTGAACTGAGTTTTATTCAGGACTTTTTATTACTAGGATGCATGTCTTTAATTCTTGGATTATTTTTAGATACAATCTGCAATAATGTAAAGTTCTTTTTGCTCATTTTTCACTTTGTATTCTAGAGAAATAAATTATTTGTTAAACTTTACAAAAATTGTTTGTCTTCACTCTTTTCTGTTACTTATTTTAAGAGCAGAGACTCATAACAAACTAAACTTGTATGAATTACCTGTACAATCAATTAGCTTGTAAATGATACAGGTATGAATTATCTGTGTATTGAATCAGCTTGTAAATGATACTGGTGTGAATTACCTGTGTATTGAATAAGCTTGAATTTAAATACATGATGTAATTGTTTATTACATTACATGACTCAGAGTGTATTCAGCACAGCCTGCCTCTGTGAAGTCTTTTAGTTTAAAAGCCATTGTGAACATTATCAGGCAGAATATAAATTCAGATGAAGTATGAATGTGCACTCGTTTCCTTTCCAGGTGGACTCAATGCTCAGGTGAAGACAGCTATGAAACTCGCCATCTCAGCCTGAGGAACTCATCTAATGTATCAGCATTTAGACATTAAATAACTCACTATTACCTGTAATATACAGAGACACCACAGAGTCAAACATGCCTCCCTTCATAGTGATTCTATTCAAGACTTGGCACACCAACTGAAATTTGGAAGAAGAAAAAACATTAAAACTATAATGTATCACTAATTCAGTTACAAAAAAAAAGCATACAAGTTTTGCTAAAAAAAAACCATCTGTATCTTCTAACAGGTTCTGGAAAAGAAAATGGTTTTACAACACAACAGCTACATTTATTTAAAAAGGACTGTCCAATGAGCCCAAATGACTAAATGTTAACTCAGTATGTCCGACATTTTAAATATGGTGCCCATAATTGTTCCACGCAATTAGTTGGTCATCACATTTTTCAGTTGTTGAAAACACTCTGTTCTCCAAAGTAACAAAACATGGTAGTTAACTGCAATAAATGCCCAAGATTGATTAGCCCCCCCCCACATACACACACCCCACACCCCCACTTAACAAAGAGAACAAGTAGGTTGGTCTTCTTGTATTTTTAAAAAAATACTCAGATTCCTGTTTTTCAAACTTAGGCAATGGCATTGTTTACAAACAGTAAAAATTGTGGCATTTTTGAAAGTTACTAAACCACCTAAAAAAGTGAATGTTTCATGAGAATAACATCAAAGAAAGGAATAATACTTATGACAAGGAAAAGGAAAAGTCATTTCAATAGGCATGGACATAAAGACTGAGAATGGATATATGATACTGCAGAGAACAAGGTTATGCAGTGTAAATGATACATCAAGTATACAAAACCTGAAACAGAGAAAACAAAATCCAGTTTCTTTGTGGGCCTAAATTTAAATCAGTAACCCCACAAGGAAACTAAGATCTTGAAAAGTTATATCAGTATGCATTTGACAAGCTTATTAACTCGCTTAGAAATACCTAAACGACTTTCTAAGTTACTGAAAGTACTAGCACTATGTAGGATTTGTCCTCGACTTGCAATGTATCCTATATATTTGTGTATAATCCACTAACAAGTCCATTGTAAGACTGAGATGTGTTTATGTACTAATACAACTCATTTTACTGTCTTTTTTTTTCAATACATTTAATATAGTAAAATTTCTCTTGAAAGACCAGGTCATGTACTTACAGGTTACTGTATTTGTATGGGAAAATATGAATGAGTTTCTTCAAAATAGCACTGCACAACCTTTGGAAGTATAGCATCATTTCAAGAGAATGAGTTAATATTTTCCCATAAAAATGTAGTAAATTATAATGATTCTGTCAATGTCAAGTTAACAGAGACAAAATAGAGTATATAATAAACATATTTACTCATCTTAAATTAAATATAAACTGTTGTTTAGAAATTTAATAAAAAATTTGGATAAATAAAGTTAATAGAATCCTGATTATTGAATGATTTGCACCTTAACTGTCATTAAGCAACTTTCAGATGGAAATTAAGAATCGCTATGGACTTTTTACACTGGTGGCAAGGTAATAAACTAAGAAAACAGCACTCTGCATCTAATTATCACTATATAATACAAATTTGCTTATCAACATGCACAGCTTTCATGGTGACATCAGAGCATGCAATTTTCAATCCAGATTGGACACCCTTAGAATGATCTTGTCCAAAATTGCCTATGTACTTCAACATTTATTTTGCCACATGTACTTCTTGAGGCGTGTAAATAATAACCTTCCAAAGGAATATGGATGTATGAGGATCTAAATAAATTGAATAACTGCCATTCAAAGGTGTGAAGAATCAAATTCTAAAAATTGACACCCATTACTGAAATAGCACTGAAGTCCAACTTGGCCTGTATGATTTTTAATTTAGGAGAGAACAATTGTTCTGAGAGACTATATTTTCAATGCATATATTTATAAATAAGTGTTATGACCCGTCATGAAAGATCATAATATTTTTGGCAGAAGAGGTGGTCTTTCATGACAGGTTCTAATGCATATTCAAGCAGCCTTGGTGATTTTCTCTAGCAAGACGTGTACTTCAAATCTTGCTATGTGTCTGACATTGTTTTGTGGAAGGACTAGTCACAATTTAGCCATACTAGTCAATTTTTTTAATGTACTAGTCTTTAGCTATTGTGAAAATTATGTTAAATTCTAGGAATAAAATCTTACTGCTGAACAACTATCTTGGGGTACAAAGACATAATATCAGCCCCCCTCATGTGATTTTTAACTATACCAGGTGTCACAGTGTACATCAGATTTTCACAGCAAAACATGTGTTCTTTAGGTTCCAAATATACAAGAAAAAAAGATGCCACAAACAACAAACAACTTTTTTTTATCTTCCTCCAATACCTTTTTGAGGATGTAATAATAAAAGATTGTTCTGTTGAACATCATTAGATATGCAAACCATTTAAGTGCAATTTATTTTTGTATACCTGTTGATAATTAGGAATTATTTTTTTTTAAAGTTTGAGTGAAACAAAATTTCTTGAGTGAAATTCTATGGCATAAATTTATGAAAGTAAATATAATTTTTTTAATAAATTATTTGAAACAAATGAAGCATGGAAAAAAGATACTAATCCTGAAGGAACAGCAAATCTCAAAGAGGAAATTATTAAACTTGAAATTCTCTGTTCTTTCCAAATTACTAGACTTATGCTACTCCATTCTGGCAAAATTTGATTACATTCGCTGGTATAATATATGTAAAACCACCTAAGAAAACTGCTGAACATTTAGTGACAATCCTCTGACAGAAGTTCATACATCAAACTGCTCCAATCTTTTTAAACCACTGGACTTGAACTGCTCTTTCATAAACAATTTACTGACTTCAGTTCATCCATTCCTTTCATGTAACTAAACTTGAACTGCTCCATTCGTTTCAAATTACTAGATTTTCATTGTTGTTGTTGCTGTTGTGGGGCTAAATGCCATTTTTCAGCACACAATAGGCCATACATGGCGGCTAGTATTAATGTTGGAGGAAGAAACAGGGAAATCCCTGGAAAGAACAAATAACCCATGAGAAGCTACTGGCAAGCTTTTTCACATATCCACATTCAACAAATCCTAGACTCAAACCCACACAGACAGAGGTGAGATGGCAGTGATCCATAACAAAGAGTGCTTCAGACCGCTTGGCCCCCAAATTACTAGCTTTAAATGTTCCATTCTTTATAAATTACTAGATTTGAACTGCTCCATTTCTTTTCAAATTACCAGACTTGTTTAAAATGTTGGGCTTGAACTTCTCTATTCTTCTAGATTTAATAAATATGAACTACTCCAACTTAAAAATTGAATAGATTTCTCCATTCATTTCAAATTACTAGAATTTCACAGGTCCATTCTTTTAAAACTACTGGACTTGTACTTCTCACCAAGTACATGTATGTTCAAACTGTGAGAACTCAAACACCTGAATTACTTACACACTGGCCATCATTCATTGTGTACCTCTCTAACATCTGCTAAAATGAACAGTTGGCCATGAAATCTGGGTTAACATGATTCACTCTGACATTTAAAGTTTGGATACATTTTTGCTATAACAGCCTTTATTTACAGATTAGCATCATTTGTACAAATTGGAATTGTGGTAAACCATGATGCTGTATGCGAAATTTGTTCAACCTCTGCTGACTGGTTATTGAAAGGTCACTAAAGGTTTTTCTGTTTTAAATAACAATGGCAATAATCAATAACAGACCAGCATAATTTGTGCCAACTTAGGAAAAGACCTTTATGTTATCATGCTTATTGTGAAATCTGGTTAAATTCTTTTGATCAGTTGGTAAGAAAAAGTAATTTTAAGCATTATTTTAATTTTAATAATGCAGTAAAATTTGACAGCAGTTCAGTATAATTTGTATAAATATGTGATCTTTTCTTGCCACAGTGGTTCTTTTCAAATTTTGGTCCAATTCTATTCAGATGCTTGTGAGGAGCTGATTTAAGGTAATTTCATTTTTTTTAAAGTTACTGTTGATACACAGATTGCCAAAATTTGCAGAAATTTAAAAGGCCTTCAAGTCAAATGTAGTCAAAGTCTGTCTAGCAGTTTACGGTAAATAAGTCGGTAAAAGATTTGTCTGTTGTTGGTAATGGTGATCATATTTAATGGCAGATCACCATTATGTGTAAAAAAATCATTTGTAACACTTATAAGGCCTCTGTATATGAATGCTTTGTCAATTTAGACATCCTTTTAAAAAATTCTAGTTTTAGCAATGGATCAGCTTGTACAATAACTTGAAAGGCCACCATGACAGGATGCTTTCTTTGAAATCTAGTCAAATTCTAATTCTATTCAGACATTTTAGGTGAAGAATTTGTCTGAATGTTCTTGTATATTAGCAAAGATGAACTTATCAGCATCATGTCTATAAATATATAACAGCCTTCATGCCTGGGTGTTTTCTGTCAAATTGGTCAAATTCTGTTGAGCAGTGTTTGAGAAAAAGTCCTTCATAAAAGTATTTGACTTTTTAGTAACAGCACCCATAACTGATGATGGATCAGCATTATTTATTCAAAGGTGAAAAGGCCTCCCACCAGGAAAAAATTCTGTCAAATTTTTCCAGATCTTGCTCATTCACACCTATATTCTAAATGTTTTCCAAATCTGATCATAAATATGGCCTCCACTGATGTAACATCCTCATCCAATCAAATACTAGATCAACTCATTAATACATATTTATATCCTTAGACAAAATTTTTCTGAGATCTTGATGATATATTCAGATCTGACTCTGAGTGGTAATAGTATCAATTAACCAGGTGCAAAATCACCTTAATTAAAATGTGTGTTTCTATTTATATCTCATGCTCATTACTGAGGGAGGGAGACACCATGAGACCAAGTATTCTAGGGTGCTCACATTTACAGATCAGTCATGCATCTCACCTCTTTCTGCATTATTTCCAGTCTTCACTCAGCAACATTGTTACTGTGAGAAAGCTTACCAGTAGCTTACCATGGGTCAGTGGTTATTCCTGGGGTTCCCTGGCCAGTATTTATAGATTACAAGTTCTAAAATGATGCTAATCATACAAAAACAAAACTTGCTCATTATCACACTTGTCAGAGATCTTGATTATATAAGCATATATTCCAAGTTTAATCAAATTCAGATCAGAAATTTGCCTTCTGGATTGTTAAGCCCTGCAAATCGGAAGCAAGATGACATTACAATATAAATACGCATAGATCTTGCTCATAAATGAACTGATTCAAGATACTCATGATAAAAACAAATTAATCAAAAATATGATCTACTGAGTGCAAACAACGATATTTTGACTAATGGACAACTAACAGACAACATAGGACCAATACATGGCCATACAAACGAACTCACAAGGTCTTATGACCAGATCAGTTACATAGTAGAGAATTTTCTTAATACAGGTGGGACTTAAAAAACAAATGGAGGGGCTAGAAAATATGATATACAATTTTTTGCATGTTCAGTTGATTTTCAATGATATTTTTTTAGAAATCAGATAAAACTTGAAATCACATACTCAAGAATGACATATTGCATTTAATCAGGAATATATATAGTACATTTAAGCAGAAACAGACATTAAATTGAAGCATGAAATAGACATATTACATTTAAGCAGAAACAGACATATTACATTTAAGCAGGAATATACATATGGTATTTAAGCAGGAACAGACATATTGCATTTAAGCTGGAATAAGATGGAAAATAAAGACAGGAATGATAAATTGTTAGGGAACCATCTAAATTAAATCTACCACTTAATAATGTTATCATAGATTTTTGTTGTGTGAAAACCTTTTTCCATTAAAAAAAAAGTTCTGATCTGCATTAGAGTTCTATGTCTATACTAATACATTCAATCAAGTTCAGTTTTAAATAAACTTAGAGTGTCAAGTTGTAATTCAAGGTATAATGGGGACAGAGTGTTAATGGAATCTCTTCATTCTGTGGCTCACAATAAATCACATCAGGTAAAGAGCTCTAGTCTGGAAAGGATAAAATTTCAAATCAATCAATGAAGTGCAGTATATTACATGGCACACCCTATTGATATGCAACACTGTGCAAACATGCAGGTGGGAGTTACATCAACTAGAAACAACACTGCCAGCAGATAGGACCATATGCAAAAGAATTTACCTGGATGACCAATCAATGATTATTAGCTTACATAATATTTTCTTGGCTATTTCAGTGAGGTTTGGATTCAATCTGGTATAGCAGTCTTCCTCTCAATCATAGAGAGCCTGATTATTTACAACTTTTTTGGTCTGATGCAATGAAGTAACTCAATTGACAACTGTTGCAGCTGTGCTTCTTCAAAGGTGATTTTCATGGATTTTTGAGCAAGTGAAAATTAAAAGACTGAATCAGCAAATTATGTGTGACAAGTTTTCAAGAATTCGTTGACATGGAAAGTGGAAATAGTTTTGTGGAGGTGCATACACTTTACTTACTTTAGACAAAATTTTGAAAATTAAAATAAATAAATAAAAAGTGTCATTGGAATTGAATCATATTTTCTCTTGAAAGTTTTGGAAAAATAAAACTTGAAGGTATTAACTTATTGTTCAATGTTCCTCTGCATTTTATTTAGTCTGAACAGAACAAAAATTTGATGAAAATTATTAAATATAATGAATACTACTCAGCTTATTTGTGTCACATATGAAAGTAAATTTTCATTTTCTGAAACTAATGACAGTGAATCAAACTTTGCTGAATTTAAAAACATTACAAATCTAGTACCAGAAACAGCTCGAATCACAAGAATACAAGAAATATGTGACTTGATGAATGCAGTGATCCTGATCGTTGTAGCTCCAGCAATTATGTTTGGAAATGGACTAGTCATCATATCTGTTGCCAAGTTCAAACGACTGCAAACAAAAATGAACATGTTACTTGTAAGTCTTGCTGTGGCTGACTCTCTTGTAGCAGCTCCGACAGTTCCAGTGTATGCCCTTTTTTACACACATAGTAGCCTGGTGGAAAATGCAAAGTATGCCTGTATGGTCAAGTGTGGATCGGTACTGATCAGCCTCAGTGGATCAATCATGAGTCTGACGGCGGTCACATTTGATCGTTATGTTGCTGTTGTCTATCCTTTATACTATGCAAGCTGGATGACCAAACTTCGTATTATGAAATTAATCTTCATCATATGGATCTACAACATCATCATCGGTGTAATGCCATCTATTGGGGTAAATGTCTGGAGTGATGGGATCGTCTGTGATTTTTTTACTGTCCTTCCAATGCCATTCACCATTTTCACTGTACCCATTATTCTCTTCACCTGTCTGTTTGCCTCCAGCTGCATGTACATCCAAATTTTCAGAGAAGCCAGCCGAAACAAAAAGCGTGTGGAAAAGCTGAGCTTGAGCGATAAAGCAATACGAGAAACAAGAGCTGCAAAAGTGATGTTCCTAATTTTCTTCCTGTTTTTCCTTTTCTGGTTTCCATTCCTGATATGCAGCTTCCTAAAATACATTCCAACTTCCCCTGTTTTGATAGAAATCATCAAAAACTTTACCCTGACCCTGGCTATGTGCAACTCTGCAGTAAACCCAATTATTTACTGTTGGCTAAGGAGTGATTTCCGTGCTGCCTTTAAGGCAATTATTCATTGTAAATCAGACCTGAAACCTGCAACAACTGGACAAGAACCTTTATAAGGACTACTAAATTAAAAACATGGCCCTGTTCTGAAGTTTAAACTCAAAGAATTGAGCTTAGTATTAAAGAAAATTATCAATATTCTAAAGGAAGGTTACAAAATTTGAGCTTAAGTATTACAGCCAATGGAAAAAATTCAATGACAAACTTGTTATTCATTGATGTGTAAAAGTTTTAGTGTTTTTAAAAGAATTCTTCAAAAACTGAAGAAACAAAAAGTCTGTAAAAAGGACTCTCAAAGAACCATACAAACTTCTACCTTCTGTAACTGTGTACTTTATACACATATTGAATATATGTTTAAATGCTTATAGATCTAAACCTGCAACTTATACAAAGAGTTGCCATTCCATAATGCACTGAAAGATCAAGGTTTATTCTCTTTGCTTGGACTAATTAGCAGAACAAACAAAACTGACTCTGATCTGCTTAATGCACAATGTGATGGCAGCTCAGGGTCTATGCTGTCTGCAGTTGGATCCAGATCAGAATGTATAGCAAGTGAAATTGAGAGGTTCATGAATATTGTCCAGCATAAGCAGGTGTCCTTAATATAGAGTTGTGAAGGTTCTTCAATATTTTGATTGGGTGTTGTATAATATTGGTGCCTGAGCATGTTTCTACCATGAAGTTCTTGGTTTACTGTAATTTGCAGAAAAATACAAGATCTGAAAATGCTACAATCTCAATATTAACAAAATTGTATACTTGTACAATCAGTTTTAGCTGGTTTTAATTGTCAAACATTGTTCATGTATATGTGTTTGTGTGAGGCAACCTGCTTATAATATCACCTACATGTCTGAATCAGCAAATGGTAATATATCAAAAAATGATGTCCATATAATGAAAATAATGATCACATGTACAGAAATGGGAATATTGCATCAACAAAATGAGAAAGAGTATTACCATGTTGCCGACATGAAAACCTAACAGTTTCACTTATGTCACAGCTGTTATCTGATGTCACAAAGAAGCCTAAATAGGATTTATTCAGGAAGCATTTATGATTAACCAGGTCTTTTAATGTCATTCACATAAAGATGAAAATCTTAATGTTTAAATCTTAACATGACAGTTTTCATTTTAATGCTGGTGTTTGAAATAATGTCAAGTCTTTATTTGGTATAACATATGTAATAACTAAGTTGAAGAATCTGTACTGAAAAATATTGAGGTGCAGTTGTTTTGACTCACAAATCATCACATCTTTTAACTCAGTGTCTTGGTAGACCAATCTGTAAGCTTGTTGTACCAAGACAACTGAATGGAATTATGATACAGTTTGGTGCACCTGCTGCAGAGTTCAAGGTCCCCTCCCCCAGCTGAGAGAAAAAAGATGAGCTGACATTATATGCAGTCTTTTCTCTCTATCACCAACTGGGACAAAATATGCTGTGTCAACAGGGATATTGGCTAACCCTCTGTTTGTAGGAAATTTGTCCCAACATAGACAAAATTATGAGATGGAATGAGCTCTGATTTCTGTAAGACTAGAAGAAAACCCAGACTGCTCACTATCTGCTGAATATACATGAACCTAAAGCAGTTGCTGATTCACTCTTCTGCATGTATGCATCCATATGTGGTTCTCTGCAGAACATGTCAAAGAGTTTCACAGTGCTCTCACTGTTTCTCCTTTAATATGCATCCATTTAATTTGGTAAGCATGTCATTCAAGCACTTATATGTCCAGTCCAACTGCAAACTGCACAGACCCAGATCTGCCACCACGAAATGCACTGGCTGATTAGGATCTGTGCAGTTTGGAGTAATCTGTAGAACAAAATAAAATAGACACTGATTGGCAGGTGCACTGTGCTATGGCAGATCAGGATCTTTGTTGTATGCAGTTTGACTCAACCTATAAGCAATTATATACAGTAGTACATCCCTCTGAACCATCCCAGGCATAAAAGTCCATATTGATGAAAACATTTTTATTTTCTGATTATGATAATGTACAAAACAAAGTATGAAGAAGCCTGTCTACAAAGGACAGTCAATGAACAATAAAGATTTATCCTCTATGTGTAGTTATATGAAGTTTAACATGCACTTTGACTGTATGCATATATTAAAATTGAAATTTAATTGTCTCCGACATATTTCCTTAAACTTGCATCTTAAGAGTTAATGATGTAAGAATTTTAGCATCCTTCAGTCCCAAAACTAAAATTATGTCCACAAAGAAACTTTTATATACTTAGGTCTGAAATAAAGAAAATTACTAGTGAAATATTTCTCATAATTTTATTTTCATTTCTTTATATACTCCTGATAAAAAATATCCTATTTCATTTTCCCAATCCTACTCTATTCTATTGTGACAGTAAAATAAGTTTAAAACAAAACATTTTCCAACAGGTCATGCTATGCTTGACTATAAGCCAACAAAAATTATACTCACAGCAAGAAATACAAACATTTTCTAAGTGTATGAAATAATGGAAACTGTATTACCTTGCATGGATAGAGGCTATATTTGATTTTGACCAAATATATCTGACTTGCAACTGTTTGCTTCTCTGATTTATGTCAACCTGTACCATGAGTTATTTCAAACTGTACTGAATTGTATACAATGTTAAAAACCTGATGTGCTGCCTAACTCAAACTTGCTTTAGATTACAAAGAGTAAAACAGTTTACAAAATATTGAAAATGTAATTTACTGCAACAGATTAGGTCACCCAGGATAAAATATTCCCTTAAATGGCAGATATTTTTATGATCAGCCTGTGAGTAGGATTGAAATTACTGTGAGTGTTAAAAGAAGAGAAGGGGAGGGTTGGGTTGAAGAGGTACTGTATATACTCATGTATAAGCCAAAGATTTCAGAAACAAAATAAAGCCTTGAAAATGGGGGTGGGTGGGTCAGTTTATCTGCGGGTCATTCAATTTTTCCTATTTTTACTTAGTCAAGTTGGAATGGGGTTGGTTTATATGCAAATGGGTTTATACGTGAGTATATAAGGTAGGCACTATTATGTACTGTATATACTGTGTATAAGTTGAAGAATTTAGGAAAAAATAAGCCTTGAAGAAGTGGGGTTGGCTTATCTGAGGGCTATGTAATTTTTCCTATTTTTACCTAGTCAAAAGTTGGGGTTGGCTTATATGCAAACGGGCTTATATGCAAGTATATATGGTAGTTCAATGTTTAAAGCTTGTTTCAAGAGCTAGACTTGCTAGACTTTTCCTCTGTAAAATCTGGATATAATTCACCTTATGCTAAAGAAAAACCAACCCTATATATTTAACCTGTTGCTTTGCCACTTAGAAAAATATCACATGGGGGGGAGATGATTTAATATGTATTTGGTATTAACACAGGAAAAGAAAATATTCTATATACATGAATATTTTATATTTCATAGACTGTATTTTGTAACAATGTCCTTGATATTCAGAACAAAAAATACATTTTTAACAAATACATGTGACCCATGTTCAGGTAAGGCAGGTGTCCTTTATGTATATACAAGTAACCAAAATAAGGATTTTTCATGGGGAATTCCAAAAAAAGTGCAACATAGAAAGGAGT
This sequence comes from Potamilus streckersoni, assembly GCA_016746295.1. Classification (NCBI taxonomy): domain Eukaryota; kingdom Metazoa; phylum Mollusca; class Bivalvia; order Unionida; family Unionidae; genus Potamilus; species Potamilus streckersoni. The sequence continues at coordinate 4,257,440 of JAEAOA010002240.1, forward strand.
CATTTATATACAAGTGCCATTTAAGACAGATTTCACTGTATTTTCTCTATTTATGATTATTTTAAAGCACTTTTTAAAAGTTTTATATTCTCTATTTTCATTACCTTTCATTTTTCTGAAAGCATATAATATGAATTCAGCTCCTGACATCATGTCATGAAAAATGACATTAAAGCCACATAATGTGACATTACCCAAATCCACAACAACCTGTTTTAGGTCATATACTACTTCATTTTTTCATCAGCAAAATATATGAGGTATATGTTTGGAACAGTTAGTTGTAAGTCATCATTGTACAAGCAATATTGCCATATAGTTTATTGTTCCATCACTTTTAACCCAGATTAGATCACTCAAAATGAAGAATGAACTTGTGATATTTGAAATTAGTACTGTTATGGGTCTGATGCTATGAAGAATTGGATTTAATCAAAATGTCAACACTGTATGCACAACAATTACAACTAGAATCAAATGAACATAGGATGCTGTATGGCCTTGGCCCATGGGTAGTGTGATAGACACCCAATCAATAGGGTACAAGTTTGACTCCAACCATTAGATAAACCCAGGTGGTCTGTCCTTAGGCAATACACTTTACTCCATTTGTCTCAGGTCTAAATAACCAACTCACATTTCTGTGCCATAAAACACCCATCCCCACTGTAGCACGATTTTGTGTAGTGTAATGCCTGCTTCCAATTTTCTTATGAACAAAATTTGTTATCAACTGAGCAATGATGTCGGTAAATGGATATAAAATGTTTGTTACAGTGATTTAATTTTGCTATTTTTATCAATGGCTACTCAAAATTATCCATAAATAGATTTATATCATTGGAAAAGTTTTTGAAAAAGTACTGGAAAAAATAAAGTCACCATGCTGGTTAGGCCAAAATCTTAAAAATGTTTAGTTTTAAACAATCATCCATATTTTTCATTGCTGATTCTAGTACTTTATTTCTCAATGGGTGAAAATTGTTAAATATTTTATTTTTTCATTTTTAAAAAATTCCAAAATTTTTTTTGTGCAACTAATTATGCTTCTTTTGCCCTGTGCTTGAAGCACTTAGTATATTATATACACTAATCAAAATAATAAATATACATAAAACTTAAGCCAGTGCAATAGGAAACAGACTTATTTTTGGGGAGCCCAAGATTCTTAACTACTGTTCACTGTAGCTTAGCTTTTTTGCATATTGATGTACCATTCTAATGAGGGGTATACAAGAATATAACCACACAAATGCATGTATTTATCAGTACAATATGCCCATGCATAAACATTTGGCAAAGAAGTGTAACAATGTTACCTCCACCTCTGAAAACTTAACTTTACAGCTTTTTGACTGCTGATTATTTATAAACATGTAGCTTATTGTGTGCAGAATAGAATGATACCACAATTTACACATGTATGAAATTGTGTTTTAATGTTTCTATATTATACATGTTAGGTTGTGTTCTGAATATGTTTTTTCACAAATAATGCAAAATAAAGCACCAAAAAGTATTCTTTTTCCCATGTTGTTGTGTTTCACTCTAACGATATATCCTATAACACATACTCAACAGCACAATGAATTTTACCGATTTTTGTGGGATATCAAATTTCATGTGGTACCAACAGTCTACGATTATGCTTGCTGCTAACCATGACTTTAATACCAATACAAATAAAAAGAAAAACCTCAACCCTGGCAAAAATTGTATTTAACTGACTTCCATGTAATCCTTTACAAACTATCACTTCTAAATCAAATGTAAATATGAGTTTCAAACAACTCTTCAAACAGATATAATATTGTCACTGTCTAAAGTCATGGAAGGCATACAAGTGTTTGGTACCAATTACATCAGTAATGGGTCTCATTTTTGAGAATTTGATTATACATACATTTGAATAATACTGATTGTTTTTTTTAAATTCCTACTTAATCATTACTAGGAATATTATGCAAAACAAAATGCATATAGCAAAAATCAATGTTGAAGTATGTGGACATTTTTGGACAAGGTCAAACAAGAGGCATGTTCCAGTACAAACTAACTGATGTCAAAATGAAAACATTTTTAATATCTTGCATTGGCAATATTCACTCCCAATGTCCACTTATCTTGACCCAATGTCCATTTACCTTGACCCAATTAAGTACTTGGCTATTGTAAATAGCAAACATTCCTTTGGCTGGATGTTTCGTGATGACAACCTGATGATCATTAAAGAATCAGAAATGAATAGACTTTAGTCAAACTATATTAGTATTATATTTTTTTTTAAAAAAATATATTTAAGATCAATAAATGAAACTATGTGACAATACTGGTATACACTTTACTACCATATAGACTCACTTATAAATCCAGTACAATGGTAAAAAACATAGACCCTGATCTGTCTTCAAATAATGTGCCAGCAGATAAAGGTTTATTTAGTATATTCTATTGATCATTCCTAAAGAACTGCACAAACCCAGATCTGCTAGTGTTTTATGCAATGCTAGATCAGGGTCAATGCAGTTGCAGATGGACTTGACCTATTACAATCATGTGTATATTCAAATGGAACAGCCTTGTTTATCTTCCAATCATGTGTATATTCAAATGTAACAGACCTGTTGTTTCAATCAAGTGTATATTTAAATGGAACAGCCCTGTTTATCTTTAAATCATGTGTTTATTAAAATGGTACATCCCTGTTTATCTTCCAATCATGTGTATATTCAAATGGAACAACCTGTTTATCTTTTGATCAAGTGTATTATTCAAAAGGAACAGCCTTGTTTATCTTGCAATCATGTGTATATTCAAATAGAACATCCCTGTTCCTGTTTATCTTCCAATCATGTGTACATTCAAATGTAACAGACCTGTTGTTTCAATCAAGTGTATATTTAAATGGAACAGCCCTGTTTATCTTTAAATCATGTGTTTATTAAAATGGTACATCCCTGTTTATCTTCCAATCATGTGTATATTCAAATGGAACAACCTTGTTTATCTTCCAGTTATATGTATATTCAAATGGAACATCCATGTTTATCTTGTTCAACTGTATATTCAAATGGAATAGTGCTGTTTAGCTTCCAATCATGTGTATTATGTAAATGGAACAGCCTTGTTGATATCTTCCAATTATTATGTGTATATTCAAATGGAACATCTCTGTTATCTTCCAATCATGTGTATATTTAAATGGAACAGCCTTATTTATCTTCCAATTATGTGTATATTCAAATGGAACAGACAGGTTTATCTTCCAAGCATGAGTATATTGCCTTGTTTGTCTTTCAATCATGTGAATATACCAATTAATAGCCCTGTTTGTCTTCCATCTATGTGTATGTTCAAATGGAACCCTGTTTGTATTCCAATCATGTGTATATTCAAATGGAACAGCCCTGTTTATATTTTGGTCATGTATTTGTAACAAATTCATATCATCTATAATGCATTATGGCAGGGGTCTCAAACACATGGCCCACAGGCTGCATTCGGCCCACCAAGCCATATTATATGGCCTGCAAAATGATTGGCATCAAAAATGCTCTCAGGGTGGTTTGAATTTGACACCCCTGCATTAAGCATTATGGAGTGTTGAAACCATCTATGATATTTTTCAGCAGCAGCAAGATTTCCAAATTAGCTGTTGTGATGGACATTGGATATCTGCTTGTAACCATTTTCAATTAGGACAAACATGGCATCATAAGAAGTCTTCCAGTGGAAGCCAAAAAATGAATAATTTTTTCTTTAGAAGGAGCAATTATAGAAATTTTGAGGCAATTGGATATCAGATTGGCACCATCTCTATTTCACACCATCTAGACAAAATAAGAAGTCTTTAAGGCGACAGCTCAATGTTGATATGATAGCCATCTAGGACATTTAGTGATAATAAGATTTTTTTAAAATGACTATTGTGGCAGTCGTATTAGAAGCCAGGTTGGTACCATTTTCATTTATAATCAACAAGACATCAGAAGAAATTTTTTATTGATTGTTGTTGTTATAGGGTTTAATGCCATTTTTCAGCACAAGATAGGCTATAAGATTTTCAAGATATCTACTGTAGTGAACATATTGGACATTAGAATGGTACAGTTTTATTTAAGACCAACTAGATACCATAAGAAGTGTTCACGTGAAAACTCCAGACTGATATGACTTTCCTTTGAGGAGAAGCTGTAATAACAAGATTATTTTCAAGATGGCTGCTGTAGTGGCCATAATGGATTTCAGATTAGCACCATTTTCATTTATGATCAAATACACATGATAAGAAATCTTTCAGTAAAAAAAACACATTTCTATTCCAATTTGTTTAGGTCAAGTAGCAACAGCATCATTTTCAAGACATCTAGGCAGCACCTTTTTCATTTAGGAGCAACCTGACATCATAAGAAGTCAGCTGATAAAAATCTCATGCCAATATGACTTTTCATTCTAGAAATTGAAAATATTTTTTAGTGACACCTTTGTGCTGATATAACTGATCATTCAGAAAGAATAGTGATAGCAGGATTTTAAAAATGGTCAGTTTTCTAGTGCAAACTCCATGCTGTCATGACTTTCTGTTAAGAATAGGCCGGAACAAAATTTTCAAATGATTTTTTAAGTAAAAATCTTTAGATCATGACCATAACGTGTATAAAATTTCATGGCAATCTACTTAAACCTGTAAGGATACTTGCATTCACATGATTCTGTCAAATACTATGTCCAGCTATGTCAAAACTAACAACTTCCACCAAAACTGCGAGAGTAGAGCTGAAATGCACATCTTCAGACAATGGCCATAATAAGTACCAAGTATTATGGCAATCCATCATAAAACAATTTGATCAGCAAATTCATTAGAACAAGGGCAATAACTCCAAAGTAGCAAAGCAATTGGATTATAATATGTACCAAATTTCAAAGTAACCAATCCAATCAAGAGCTCTGGAACTGGTTGAATTCAGACAATTCTGTCCCAGCCTCCATTCAGCAGCAAGACAAAATGTGCAAAAACTTTTTTCACAACATTGCGGCAGCATAGTGATTTGCCAAAATGTTTATCTTCTCATGATAACCATAACATTACCAAGTTTCATGGAGATCCAATGAAAACTGAGAATAGTTGTGTACACAAGTTAGACTAGTTAAGTACACAAATTCAGACTAGTTGTGTACACAAGTTCAGACTAGTTGTGTACACAAGTTCAGACTAGTTGTGTACACAAATTCAGACTAGTTGTGTACACAAGTTCATGTGATGGATGGACATGAGAATTTGTGTGCTTCTATTGAGTAATATAAAAAGAATCACTTTTCTAACTGTAATGGCTTTTTGACTGAAGGCTTCTTCCATTCTTTTTGGTGGATAGGGCAGAAATTTAAAGTAGATGCCATATGTTTCTAAATATAAACCTTCAAAAGAGATATAATAAGTTGTGTCAAAAAAAAACTGATATACCAAGGTATGATACTGATGGAACTCTTTACACTGTGCTTCTGTGGTTTATTATCTTTGAGACATCAACAAGTTAACATATCAGTATCTGTGAATCTGAATGGTGTCAAAATTAATCCATGAAATCCATGCACAGTATTCCCATTTCTGATCAACTATTACCATGGAAATCTCCACACCCTTGTAACCATTTATTAATTTTATTGCTATGAAAAAATATGGCACCTTTCTTTCCAATCCAAATCTAAATGGATAATGGAAAAACTTGGTATCTTTCTTAAAATGCAAAGCTGCAGTTAATCTGGCTGGAATATGACCCATTTATCCTACACAGAATTCTCAGAATGCAAACCTAAAATAAGAAAATGAATAAATATTTGTCTAATTCAATGAAAAATGTATTAAAACCAAGAAATGCCAGCAACACCTACAAAACAAATTCATGACTTCATGAACAATCATGAACTGTTCATGAATGTTCATGAACGTTCTTGAAATGTTCATAATCAGTCCATCATTTGATTTCATGAACAAATAGTCATGAATGTTCATCACTTAAGTTCATGAACACTTCAAGAATTTTGATGAATCATGTACTTAGTTCATTCACACAATGAACTTTTATGAACTATTATAATATCTTTGAAGTTTCTGAAATATCATGAACTTGCTTCAAACAATTCAAGTACTTGGATGCACCATTTAGGTATTTCTTTAAAATGAATATAAAATTTCTGTATCATTATATTCATAAAATGTTTGTGAAAATTCATCATACAAACTTCTCACAATATTAGTGAAACATAAATAAAGTTGAATATTTTGTTTAAAATAATATGACACTGTATAAATGTTCATAGAGATCTTTTATTCAATACTTGTATACTTATCTGAGTAGTTCTGGATTAACTTTTTTGTCCATTGCTGTCATAAACTGCATATTTTATTGTTTTTGTCAATGGTTGCCAAGTTACCATAACAACCGAAATATGTTTCACCACAATTCTGATTTAAACTAATTATCAAGCATTAAATGCTTAATTAAATTAAATTTAATTATTAAATTGAATAATGAGAAATAAAACAAATTTAAAATGAAACTTTCTCCATGAAACTTTGCTGATGATTGCATATGGAATGGTTGTCAGTTTTGAGTACTGATAAAATATTCCTTGTTTTATACTGTAATTATTTTTATTATCATCTTATAAATTTACATAACTAATGTCAGAAAATTTTATACACCTGGTAGAATCAAATTTTTTAAACACTAATTTTGAAAATATGGTGTGCATAAAATAAAAGGATCCAGATATTTATCAGCACATACTATTATAAAAGAAGGAAATCCCAAGTAATTATATATCTCCCCCTACTCATCTTCATATACAGATACTGTAAATGTGTTTTCATTTTCAAATGACCTTGACTGTGTCTAAATATATGAGAGCAAATGTATACGGAAGGACAGTGCTTAACAATTCTACAGCATAAGTTTGACAGATGTCCCTTCCTGGACCTGGGACTTTACAAAATACTTAAACCAAAAACTCATCCAAGAATTTCAAAATGACCTTGACCTTGCCTCAGTATTAGAACAAGAGTTGGGATACATTGGGTACAAAAAGGCAGGGCTTCCTAATTCTCCAGTGCAAGTATGACAGTTTGCCCTCTCAGGGTTTGGGCATTATGACCAAACAAAAATTTAACCAAACACTAACCAATGGCTTTCATAATACCCCCATCCCACAGCTTGGATGATTAATTCATGAAACAGTTGCACAAAAACTCTATTTTAATGGCAACTATCTAAAACTCTTGAGGAAATATTCACAAGAACTTCCTCTAGTCTTGGGTTAGTTCCTGATAAGCTGGACTCAATATTCTTCATATCCAGGATGACTAAGTTGAGATATCATTTCTTCCGTCTCTTAGTGGTAAAAGCAAATTGGATCTCCCTCGTCTGATTAGTTTAATTGGTCTTAGGGTGCTATTTCAGAGCCTTTAAAAGGTCCAGTAGATACTCTTTGGATGAACGATCCAAGGAGTCTGGAGGCTCAAGAAGAAGGTATGATTCCCATTGAGGTGCAAGCCTGCTGTCATGATCACAGGCTGTCATGAGTCTGGAGGCTCAAGAAGAAGGTATGATTCCCATTGAGGTGCAAGCCTGCTGTCATGATCACAGGCTGTCATGAGTCTGGAGATTCAAGAAGAAGGTATGATTCCCATTGAGGTGCAAGCCTGCTGTCATGATCACAGGCTGTCATGAGTGAATAGGCATGCATCCCATGTTTCTTGCCTGCTGACTAAGAAGCAAGTGTTTTTGTACAAAACGCAAGATGAGGATGCTCTATACACTGGTTTGAAAAGACGTCTCATTTAACCACATTAGAAAGCAAGGAAGATTATATGTGAGATGGAAGGACAAAGCTTTTGGTCAATCTGCAGAGAGGATGAACAGATCACTTTTAGCAGAAGTCCTTTTGTGAAATTAAACCCTCCTACGAAAATGACACACAAGCACCAATAACACTAAACCAAGACCTCTAAAAGGTTCCTACTAAACCAAGGCCTCTAACTGGGTTATTTTTTTTTTTTTAATGCTTTTGCGTGTCAAATTTATTTACTGTTCACGGACATTCACTCTCTCTGCTGTGGTAAAAAAAATGTAGCAGTCAGGTGACAGGTCTCTCAACCAAAACTTTTATAGAGACCTATGCGATATCGCAACCGAGGATAATGTAAATTTATTGTGATAAATTCATGAGTGACTGAATGCAAATATGAGAAGAAGTTTTAAAACTTAATCATATCCATGTCAGCTGAACACAAAGTCTGCTGGATGATTTTCCTAGCATATCAACACCAGTAAAGACACCCCGAAAATTGCAGTTATCTATGATCACTTTAGGTATTTGTGCATATCGCTGAGTAACATAAATAATATCAGGTTTTTTGTGTCTGCCTCAGGAAAATATCTGAGCTGGATTTGATTGTTTGTCTAGCATCACATCATCATATACTACATGATTGTTTATGCCCCCAGTGAGATCATCTACCAACAGCATATCCATGTTGGTGAAAGAATCAATAATATCATTGCCATTCTCATCCAACAACTTGCATTTTCATTAAAAATTTTAAGCATATTGTAGAATCATTGATCATCTACAGATGGTGCCACTAAATACAACTCATCCCACTTGAGCCATCTCATTGTCACACTAAGTAACAGATGATAATTGCTATGATAGAATTTGGTAGCACTGGATGATGCTTAATTGGCTCTTGCTTTCATGTTGCTGAGAAATCAATGACATTCATGTTGTAGAAATATATAAGTATATGGATTTATATTGTGTTCGATGCAGAGCACCCACCAATACCAGTGGATTAAATACATTAAGGACTGGTCAGCCTGGTGTCAGGATAATGTGACTGGGTGGGACATCATGCTACATGTCTGCTGCATGATGCCCCAGTGATAGACATCACTATAAACTGCCATACTGCGTACATCGTAGTGAAAAGACTGAAAAATTGTTAAAGCTACATTAAAAATCATAATCACATCACATCACATACTATTACAACTGGTAGACATCAATTGCACATATGCAAATATGTGCTGACTGTTGTTGACATTGCAAGTAGGAAGCAGAACCACTATCAACAAAGACAGCAACTGAATTTCCACCTGCATTTGAAAAAATTTATCAATATGGCAGCCTACAATGGCCAGAGTTGCTACAAGTTGATCCTGGCAAAGAATTTCTTGGTGAAGTAACATCACTGATGCAACAACATACATCAAAATCAGAAGAGGGCACACTGAAATTCATTGCGATCTGGCAATTGTTGAGTGATTTAAGTCAACATTTGCTAAGCGATTGTTGGTATATTAGTATGCACATGAAATATCCCTGAACAAAGTTTAGGTGGACAAGAGATTTTGTGAATGGGCTGCAAAACTACCAAGTGCAATAGCTGTGTTTAAATAATGAAATTACTCATGGAATTGTTATGACCCACATCAATGCAACCTAAAAAAAACAACATATCATTTTAAGTGACATGACTCTTTCTCAAAACAACCAGTACTAGATTATGTGATTGTCAGATATTTATATGAACCAGGGGAGCTTGAAGTAGGGGTAAAAAAAGAGCGACTGACCCAGTATGGAGTGTAACCACACATAAAATTTCCAGCATGGTAAAATCCACAGGTAGACCTGCAATCTACAAACTAGATTCAACTGCTCATCAACAATGATTTGTATATGAACAATTACAAGTAATTCCTGAAGATACACAATTATCACTGTCTTCACTCTTGTAAAGGTTGACTTTTATGAAGGATGGCAGGACACGAGCTCCTAAAATCGAATACTCTTAAAAAAGGTCATCGTCACATTTTTGTGTGTGGCCGAGACTGCTATTAATTCTATCCATGGTAAATTGTGTGTTACAGCAAGCACAGTGATTATTTTGTCATTGTTTCAGTGTCATGATAAACTTAACATCAAGGTCGAAGTTGCACTTTTTTTTTGTCACACCGTTGATAACCAGCAAATATTTTATTGACATTGCCCTGAGCTTTATTATTATCCATAATGGTGCACTTATCCAGCACTATTCTCTGTAGCTGGGACATTCTCTGATTTGAAATACTGCCAGATAAACTAGGTTCATCTGTTTGATACGATCACAGACAATCTAAATACTGGTTATCACTGATTGTCACTTCTTGTAATGAATTAATTCTTAATGCATATGCTAAAGTCAAGCACAATGGCTGTGTTAAGGCTTTCTCAACAACATCAGTAGAAACTAAAACAATGAGTTCTGGAATCTCAACATCAATATTTTTTTTATGTGTATCTGCTGGGCGAGAACACAATGACACATAAATAATTGCTGCTGAAGTGCATCATGAATTGATCTTCTGACTTGCAACTATCAAATCAGCAGGCCTCCACAAATTCCAGAAAAATGTTTGTTATTTCTGGAATAACTTTAAGCATTATCTCACACTGAATCTTATCTGGCGACTGATTAGCTTTTGTAATTCCCTTAGTACTGAATCAAGTGCCTGGTGTGGAGATGAACCAACAAAAGGTGGTGGTTAACCATGATTGCTGCACATGATAACAGCAGTATTCTGAGTCAATAATCAATCAAAAAACATTTTTAATATGTTCACAGATATTGAGCATATCTCATCCCAGATAATGATCTTAGGAATATATTTCTCACCCATTTGTTCCGGTGTCTAGGCATCTCCATTCCATCAATAGAAACTGTGATAAGTATGAGAAATAACTCCTCTTTCTTTCATCAATTGTAGTTAGTACAATCATGTCAAGATTCTGATATAATTCAATCGGACATGTTTTACCAGAACCGACGGGTCTGTTGTGATAAATAGTTTTATGTCTAGCTACAGGATCATATACTGATGTTGCTGATGACGGTTGTGACATTTGACTAATTTTGTAATATATCTCAACAGGTTGATAATCAGCAGATTAAGAATAATGGAGTATCTTTTCTTTTTTATTCTCCACTTGCCACATGGTGCATCAATGCATCAATGCCAATGCATCAATGCCAATCTGTAATTTATTTAGAAATCCTGCATTTGTTTTACTGATATTAAATGAATCTGTAGCAACTCTAACAGCTTCCATTGGAAATCTGCTTATCATTGATAATAAGTTTATCGAAACATACTTAACATTGAAGATTTTAAATGAGTAAACTATGGTGAGTCACCTCAATGTGGCTCACAATTGTGCCTAGTTTGGTTCCATCTGATAGGTTAACACCGTTTCGATCTACAAATATTTTTTCTCTGTTGTATCAGCAATCATGAAATCTAGCTCAGGATCGTCGATGATAAATCATGTGCAATGCCACAATCATATGATGCTCCTTATGTAAATTGCCCAATTATTTTTCTGCCCGGTTCTTTTGCAAGTGTAACTTCATTATGGTCGTCTCTGATGCTGTCAAGGGCCAAGCTCTCACTTCCAAGAGGTTTTGGTAGCCACACTTGTTTATGTATGCGATAAGATATTATTGCTTCACTCATGGTTATCAGGGACAGAGCTACAATAAATTTTATTCTAAAAAGGTATCTTTGTTCATTTAGATAATTAATGCTTGCTGGTCATTCATTGTAAAATCAATCTGGCAGTTATCATCTTGCCTAATTCTGAATGTTGACTTTACATAAGTCATGCCATTGTTGCGAAACTCTCTCAAGGCTTCATGGATACAATTGATAAGAGTCCGATTCATTGAATCAGGAACAACATCAATCAGAGCTTGACTCGTCAAGTCAAGGGTTATTCCGTCAAGATCAAATCTAGCTTGACAGTATTTGATCGCAGATAATCTTGTAACTTCCTCTATCATGTAATTAAGGCAAATATATATTTAAATTAAATTAAATTAATTGACATAATACAATGATTCAAGCAGAGATTAGTTGCAAGTGGTTGATGATTGGATCTACAAATCCTTGTAATAAGGCTTGTGTGATACATTTCCGTGCATGCCAAGAGAGTCTAGGACCAAAGCCATGTTTGAAGTGTAACAAGGGAATCAGGGGAGAAATGCAATTATGTTTAATGTGGAGGTAGAATATACAGAGCTCTGAAATTGTATTATTATTACAAAATGGTATTGAATCTCCAATAAAAAATGCTGGAGACTATCTCTCTAGATTTTCAGGCTAGCAGCAATCCACATATTTTCTCTTGTAAAAAAAAATAATAATTTAGACAAGTGATATATACTATATACAATATAAATGGTTTTCTCTTGTAAAAAAAATAATTTAGACATATATACTATATAAATGGAGCAAGGAAATAGCATCGGTGAATTTGTAGCACATCTGATCATCAAAAATTATGAGGCATCATGTGCTCATGTGATTAGGAACTGTCGACTAAAAAGACTGGTTGGTTCCATTACTAATACCGGTTATCTCAGATTCACTGTTGGGAAAAAAAAGTATTACAGTTTTGTGTATGAGTGTTATAATGGCCTGATCAAAGTTAGTTTTGTCACTGATCATATTAATTCAGATCCAAAGAATAATTTTCTGAATCTTTAGACTATTATGCAAAGTCTGAATTCTGCATGGGGAGATAATGGAAATAATAAGCATCCGAGACCATTTATAACTGTAAATCCACAGACAAGCAAAGAAATAGAATTTCCATCGATATATGCAGCTGCAAAATATTTCTGTATTTTCCCTGTGTTGCAGATATAATAACCAACTCAACTTTTCAAAGAAATACAAACAAAAAATAAAATTTAAGTATCACACTCTGGAAAACACTCCAGGTGGTGGGAGATAACTACCTTAAGATTAAACTTTACCAATCCAGTAGCCTTGCTTGACTCAATCCCCTGGTTTTTTACACCAGGGCTCTGTCCTTGACTCTGTCAAGCAAGGCAGTATTGATTTTCCCCCAATATAATCAGGGACTAATACTATTTTGTGATGGCTGTAGCTCACAACCTGTTGGGGTTCCTGTATTTCTGTGTTATCTTAAAAAATGTTATCCTTGTCTGCCTGAACTTTGTTCAGGTATTGGTGACTTCAAAATAGTAAGAAGGCTCCGTGACCAAGAGGTTATTGTTGCAGAATTCCAATTGGCATTCTATTGTCTGTGTTGGTAACATTGAATACCAGATCAGAGGGCATTACATTCTATTGCTGATATATCTGAAAACTTCTGTCCACCTAGGCTTCATGGATACAATTCAAATATTGTTTGTATGAGCCAAACAAGCAGGATTAGTATATCCTTCCATTTGGATGAAAAACTTGAGTTTACAGTTGTCTGGTGAGAAGGCAGTATTTTCCTGGTAATCTCTGTTGCTATGTTAAAGAGATCAATGATCCACGATTTTTTTCCATCGAGGGAACAATTTGATCTATGGGAATCAGAGGAGTTATGTGAAAAGCACTTTTGTGAAAGGTGCAAAAGGTCAAGCTGTATATTCTCTATCCCATATTACACCCATCAATCACACACCAAAATAATGGCAATTAAAGGTTCTTTGAACAATACCTAAGATATACAAAGTCTATTTTAAATAGCCAGTATAACTAGTGAGGAAACCCAGGGAAATTCATTTTCTTAAAAATTCTAACCCTATGCTAAATAAGAAATTGTAGAGTGCCACCTAACCAGAAGCCAGAGGTCTGATAGCCACTGCCTCCTGATGTAACTGACAACAGCTAAGTTGTCAAATACAAAAAGAATGCCCTTTCCAGAAAGAATCTCCTGCCATGAATGATAGACTAGCTCTCCATTACAAATCACTGCCATTTCACCTCTGTCTATGTGGGTTCGAGTTAAGATTCGGCAAATGTGGATATGTGAGAAAGCTTGCCAGTTGCTTCTCGTGGGTCGGTGGTTCTTTCAGTGGATTTCCCTGTTTCTTCCTCAACCATTAATTCTGGCTGTCATGTATAGCCTATCGTGTGCTGAAAAATGGTGTTAAGTCCCAGAACAACAACTAAATATAGCTTAATCATACTTCTCTGGTGTGAAAAACAGACATAAATATAGCTGTAGTATACTTCTCCACACATGTCAACCCTGGAAGAGGTGTAAGTGCAATTATAACTAATATGTAGAATTTATCTTTTTAACTCAATCTGCAGCTGGTTAATATTCTTGCACAAATGGGTGAAATTCATGTAAATCATGACCAAAATATAAACAAAAAACTTACAAATTTTATATACAACACACACTTTAAGTAATTTACATGTAAGCTTTCACTGAATTATTGTAAGGTCAAGTCCACAAACTCTGCAATGACCATGACCATGTGCTCAAACTGAGTGCATCATTCCATCAATTTCATATTCTTCTTTTAATTTATAAAGTTCTATTGATTTTTTTCTCACCCAACATGCTTTGAAGTTTAAAAAGATTCCTCTTCTTTAACATTTTTCAGTCATATAACATCCATCAGTCACATTGATAAAGCCTTTTTTGCTTAACATTTAGCATTCTCTTAAGTACTGACTTGTTGGCTACTTAAATATATTACACAGATATTATAAAACTTTGAAACAAGTTTTCAAATTGAAGACCAAATCTGTTTACTTGGAAATGTGTCAAATACAGCTACTATAAATGGAAAATAAGGTGTGTGTGTGTGTAATTTGGATTTTTAAGGTAGCTGTAAAAAATTTCAGTCATATCACTATGGTACCTGCATTTTGGCAGTATATAGTGATGTCTAGCACTGGGATATCATGCTTCAGACATGTAGCAATAGAAAAATAAGGAATGAAGCACATATAGGTCTATGATGGACAAATGTGCTCGTACACTATTCTTACACAACATTTATTTTTAAGAATATTCTCAAATTTATATGTTGTGTGTGATTAAAGAGATAATAATAATAATGACAAATACAACTTTTTATTGCCTTTTTGTTAATGTACCAAAAAAGCATTATTCATATACAGGCATGCATAATATTTAATTTGGTGAAATAGGCAAAATAATTACACCAAAAGCATTAATAGTTGGCATGTACAATTCTCTTGTACAAGAAAACTCTAAAAGAATTGCTCAACTGATGAAACTGACAAAATGAAACAGCATCAAAGAACTTTGTATTTGCAAGGCTACATAAAGTTATGTGATTCCCATCATGAGCAGAATATGTAATAACTGACAGTTTTAAAGAAATTGGTGCCCATTCCTCTATCCAAGGTAAGGTTACTCTTATCTCACTTCCTCCTTGGCAAGGATATGACCTTTTAGTACTTCTGTTGATATTACAAGCAAAAGGATTTGGCAAATTTCTTTTCCTTAGCTTGGGAGAGCTGGATTTTGGAGGTAGTAGAAAAACTGCTAACATACTTTAAAAACAAACTCCCAAACATTCTGTAATACAAAACAAGAGAACCGTTTAATATTTGTATTGTAAATAAAGGCAACTATTTTTGTACCTGAATGAGTCTGGAAAGCAATAAATCAGATGAAGGTTTGGCTGGGTCCAAGAAAAGGTCAGAGGCAATGTTAACAGCCATTTCAAGGACACGAAAGAGGCACACAGATATCTCAAAACATGTACTGCAAATTTTCAGTTGTCTAGTCTCTAAAAGTCTTGGCTCTGTCCGTGAGAGAACCTGCTGTATCTACAAATACATAAATAATACAGAAGAATTACCAAAAACATAATATATAAAAATATCAGTGATATGTTTTCTGTTATAGACATGGACTAGGCTTGGGTGAAATTCATGAAGAAAAATGGGAATAAATTGGAAATATTCCATTGCGCTGCCTGTCCATGATAGTGATTCATGAAAGAGCTCTTTGCAGTGAGAATGTACAGTTTCACTGCACTCCTTGGCTTGTCAAAGCTACAGACAAGAGATTTAGTCTCCGAATCAAACAGTTCTTAGTCTTAAGCTAAAACCCGCCATATCCCCTGTCGCCATCCATTTGGTTATTCTTTTTTTTCACCTCATGTTTTACGTCTTGACATTGATCATGTGCAGGGAGCTACCATGGGTTGGAATAATTTTCCCCAATCCGACACTCTTAATATGTACTAATAATATAAAGGCATGCCCATTAAATACATTTCATTTACAGTTTAAATTCATTTACAGTTTAAATTCAGCCTAGCACAGTTTTAGTTAAGATTGGATCAGCCCATAATACATTAGCAAGCTTGGAGTCAGCTTAGCACATAGCTGTTCTTTCTTGACCACAAATCTGGGAGCAGCCGAGAATACATACTAGGTGGGAAGCAGCTTAGCATAGATTTAGTTCAGATGGATCAGCCCATAATACCTTAGCATGCTGGGATTCTGCCTAGCACATAGCTCTAGTCACACAAATCTAGGATCTGCCCAGAATACATTCTATGAGGGAATCTGCCTAGCATATATTTAGTTACTATGGGATCAGCCCATAGTAAATTAGCAAGATGGGATTCGCATAGCACATAGTTTACTTACGCTGGGATCAGCCCAGAATACAATGTAATGCTTTGATCAGCCCTCATAGAAAAAGCATTTTCATATTACAAACTGGCATCCTCTTTGGGGCTCTCATTTGATATTTAATATCAAATTCAATTTGGCCTTTTTTCCCCAATCAGATACTCATAAGCTATACTAATAACATAAAGGTCATGTCCATTAAATACATTCTTTTTACAGTTAATAGGAAAAATATAAGATATTTGCTTCATGCTTAAAGACCCTAATGTTCTTAGTGGATCATAGGAAAGCCAAGAAATATAATTTAAGTTCCCAGTATAGAGTTTTGTACAATTCCCCACAAGGGTAGTTTACATTTATTTAATTTACCACTTAAAACCACTGATATCATTTTTCAGTACCCAGTCTCATATTTTAAATATTAAATACATGAAATATAGTATATCACACTAGATAAAAGCATCCTGTTGAGGCATAAAAGAGTACTTCCTAATCCACTTGCTTGACAATTTTTGACGATGTAAATAATTTTACAACATTTCATAATAATTAGAACCATGCATTTGTGCTGCAATTTTTAAATTTATGAAGATTTAGCAGACTTTTAAAACCTATAAAATAATTTCTTTTGCTCAAAAATTACTATGAAAAAATTACTCAACCTGTTTCCTGAATTTCATAAGAAATAAGCATTAATGCACGATTCTCCATTTTCCATACCTCTTGCATCATCCCAATGAATTCTGAAAAGGACCAGTTTAGCTGACTTAGCAGTGTGTCCAGGAAACGAGTAGCTACTTCTGATTCGGTGTGAAGAATTTCTTTCATAAAGTTCTGGAACACTTTAGATGGACATGGTGCTGGAAAAAGAGTAGAAATTTATCACTGGGTAAATTGAATACCATTTAAATATTGCCTTCAAGGAAAACTAAATTCCAAGGCAGAGAGTACTTCAAAACCTACAAGTGGCTGAAACAGTTGCAGCTTTTCCTGTCTCTCATGTTATACATAGTACAAATGTCCTTAATGGGAGATAATCCATTCTAAGTCAACTTTTATTCAAGTTGTGCTGGTATACATTTTACAACTGAGTCAACAAAAGCAAGCAGTACAAGTGCACTGTTCTGAGACTCAAAAATCATGAACACAGTCATACCCAAACTCATGAACTTCCAATTCAAAGTGTGACCTGGATGAACCCATGAGAATCCAATCCCATTATGGTAGTGCCTATTCCTGCATCAAACAGATACAAAAATAAAATTGAGGATTGATAGACAAATAGATCAAACATTACAAATATTGGAACTGAAGAACTGTAAATAAAAAAGGTAAATCTGGACTATTAGTTTAAGATGTGTACCAAATTTCATGGAGATATATTGTATCATTTTGGGGTTTTCCTTGGAAACAAAAGTGTGTATAATGGATGGATGGAAGTAAAATGGCCACACACACATAGACACACAAATAAAACTGAACAATACAAAATATGCCTCTAGACAAATGATCCAATATGTGTACTAGGTTTCACAGAGATACCCTGAATGCTTTGAGAGTTGTGCATCAGAAAAGAAAGTGCAAAAACTGTGAACTGCAAAAGGTACATCTGATGATTAGTCCAATATACCTTTAACCGTTGAAACTATGTTCTAGAAGCAAAATTGTTTAAAGATGGACAGACACAATATTATAAAACACAATCTGGTCAAATGAATAAACTGCCTAGTTCAAATCAGTTCACATCAATGAAAACTGTGTATAGATAATTTGTTAGGGTTTTTTTTCTTACGCTGAAGACTGGCTGTTCCAAATTCAGTCAGCTGGACTTTGGAGGGTACAAGGTGAGGTAGGTGACTGTATCTAAATCCAAACCCACAACCCTGAAAACAAAAAAAATTTCATTTACATATCTTCAGAGAAGAAGGCATAATTTCTGGTGTTGACAAATTTACACAATTTCAGAAAACTCAGTATACACATTGCATAACATTGGATGTGCTTCTTGGCATTAAATATACCATACTGCTTTGTGAATATAATATAAATTTATTTGCCTATAACTGAATTTGTAAAGATTTTATGCTAGAAACAGATGTGTTAATTACTATCCTGTATTGCCATATTTAACCAGTTAAGAATAGCTTTAAAAGACCTCAACCACTCTCTCTCCATCCACATCCCCATTAGAAACTGTAAACATTCTGTTAAATTCTACATTCATAACTACTGTAGCCAAAACCAACACAATTTCATTGTACAAAAAGACGAAGTATTAAAACTATTTACAAGAATGTATTGAGTAAATTTAATCATAATATGATAATCAAGAGTAATCTATTTGGGATGTTTCAACTTTGGGTAACCACCAATAGATCAAAATTTTGTATTTTGCATAATTTTCAGGTGGAACCATGATAATATAAATTACCTAGAATATATTTGTTTCTGGTTTTCTCCAAGTAAAATTTATGAATAAATGTGACCAAATGAAACAATATCAATGTGTGTGTGTGTGTGTGTGTGTGTGTGTGTGTGTGTGTGTGTGTGTGTGTGTGTACACATGTCTGGATAGACTGCATACATGCATGCATGTGTGTGTACACATGTCTGGATAGACTGTGTGTGCATGTGTGTGTGTGTGTGTGTGTGTGTGTGTGTGTGTGTAGAATAGACCTTAAAGCTTATTCCTACCTTCCATATTCTAACAAGAATCCAGTTGGTCTGAGCCCAGGATCTGTTCTCATAAGGAGCTATCAATGATAACATCATGGCCCTCTGACTGCAAAAATGATTGCAAGATTTGATATACAGTATACACTGGACTGATAGTAACATACCTATATTTAATACAGAAGAACTAACTGATCGAAACTGGATCATCCCGATTATTGGTTTATCTGAACCTAATATGTTTTGTATAATAACTAAAATGTTTGACATATCCCCAAATATCACTGATCCAGTATTCTCCCTTTGATGATGGTGATGAAAGAGCAACAATTAGCATATGATGCATATACTATGAATCCGCATTTATATTTCATGATAACCTTTAAAAATTATGATGTTTCATAAACATTCTGTCACCTAATTCCAAACCTTATCATTCTAAAGTATACTGGATCATATAACAATTCAATTTGCAAATAGTGAAGAACATTTATCCTCAATAACTGTTTAAATGATCCAAATGGTACTTTCAATTCTGCATGTATCACATTTGTTGTAAACATTGTGAATATCATGTTCATTCATTTGCTTCATTGAAAGCTTCTTTTGTGACTCAATGAATGCATCCACATCATCAACTTTATCATCTCTACTTTCAAATGGACCAAGCAGCTTGTTTAGTTCATCCACAGACAAATCTGCATCTGCTACAGGAGTGTATATTGTTTGTTTACAATTAAACAAACAATATTAATTATAGACACACGTTGTGCAGTATGGAAAAAAACTGCATAATTCTAAGAATCTAAAGTTAACAGAGAAACAAATGTGCATATAGTAATTGACAATAATGATGGCTTGGAGAGTTAAGTGATAACAGTTGACACAAGCTCAGCAGGAATAATATAACTCCAGATATACTGCTATCTATGGTTCCTTTGATTTCTGTGCATATTCTACTCTAAATAATAATTATAATACTTGTTTTTCTTTTCTTTTTTTATATATCATACAAAATTTATTTGAACACAAAATAGCTTTTGAGAAATTACTGTACCTTCCCTTTAAAAGCATTACAAATGTTTCAATGTATCAGCAGTGGAACAATATTCTTGGGAGATAACTACTACCATTTCCAAGCATTGACTTAAATGTGAGTTACATTCCTTTACCTAACTCTGAGTTGCCTCCCTTGCTGTATAAATTGATATACAAGTCCTGTGGCTTTATTTTCTTCATAATTTTATAAGATCATAAAGTATATTACCATTTTTAGTAACATAAAACTACAATAGGTTTTAGAAAATGGACACGATGCTATAAAGATGATGTGAATAAAGAAACGGGTGCTGAATTGAGTCTTCCAAAAATGAAATTCCCAAATCATCAACTATGAAGGAAAAACCTGTTACTTTCAAATACACACAAGTTTTAAACAGCGGGAATGGATTTTGATTGAAATCAACAATCAAAATTGACCGATTGGTAATTTCATTAAAAGTTACCAATGCTCATTTAACTCAATTGGAAAAACTAATCTAACCAGTGCTTTTCTTTCAGGAGGGATACTTACTTTTCTACTGGCAGGGTCTCCAGAACTTTAAGGGACTTCTCATAACAAGTGAAACATGCAAGGGCTTGGATGATGTTATCTCTGGCATCTGCGAAATTAAAAATGCATGAAAATGAAAGCCGATGAAGAATCCTATGTGTGGTTTTTTGTAAAAAAATAGTAGTACCAGTCAGAAGCTAAATTCCATCATCATCTGATGAAGAACAAGGTGGTAAAAACAGAAAATAAATCATGACATTATTCACTATACAAATTCTAAGAATTTTTTAATAAATATTAGGTAAATACAATTAAAAAATAACTTTGGTAATGGACAATATTGAAAATATCCAAAGAATCAAAAGGTAAATAATGTTGACGATATGTTTTGGTGTTTCATAGCACATCAACACTTTGAAGGTTACATCATGATGAAGCAAACAGTCAAGTACCTGACCATATTAATCAATCTAGGGTGATCTGATGGTGGGAATTGAATCCAAACTCAAATGGTCACAAATACAAACTCCTTACCACCAAGCCAAACAAAATAATACCATTTCTGTTTTTTTCCAATGGCTTTAACAGGAGCAGAAAGAACAGTGATGAAAATGTCAAATACTATGCCATACCCTTGACTCTGAAAATACAAGTCTCAGTAAATAACACACCTGCAAGAGATGATATACAAGAATACCACATTTCATCCTTAAAAGTTATAACACAGAAGGGAAAGTGTGATGGAACATCAAAGACCAATCTTTAAAATAGGACACCTAATGCGGTATGTGACACACATTCTAATGATAACAATAATAATATACCAGTATTATCTCTTTTCATCTCAAATGGTTTTAAAATTTTTAAAGTTATACAACAGAAAAGAAAGTGTAATGTAAAATGTAAAATACTGAGCTGTGACCTTGACATTGAAGATAGGACTCCCAATATGGTACACTACATCCTTACAAATGAAGATGTACAAGTATACCACATTTCATCCCTTAACCCAAAAGACTTGCAAGTTATAGAGCTAAAGAGAAAGTATTATAGAACACAAAAAAAATACTAAATCATGACCTTAACTGCGAATATGATACCTCATAATGTGGTATTTAAGTATACCAAGTTTCATTACTTAATTTCAAGCTGCATTTAAAGTTAAGCAGTAGAAAAGAAAAGGTGATGAAGATGTAACATATTAAGTGCATGACCCTGAACTTAAATACAAAATACCCATGTAATACATGAAACACCTTCTAATTATGAGGTATAAGTAAACCAAGTTTCATTTCCTAACCTTATACAACTTTAAGGATGGAAGGAAAAGTGTGATAGAGATACAGAAAGATGGATGGACAGATAAAATCACTGATACTATGTTTCCCATTTTCACTATGTTCCCCATTTTTTCTGGAAAGGCAGGGTATAATAAAGCATTCTATGATAACGTTATGCTGGTGAAACCAAAGTCAGGAGAATACAAAATCAGGTGAGATAGATCATTTAGATGATATTGTAGAATGCTGAAAACCAAATTATACAATCTGATCAACACAAATGTGAAAAGCAGATCTGACTGAACTCCAATAAGCCTTAAAAAAGTTATTCCCATGGAAGTCATAGGTTCTATAATCAGGGGTGATGAGGGGCTAATCAGGCTTTAACAATTTTATTCCGATCACTAAGATTTCTTCAGTGTGGCTATTTTCTAGTGATGTCTAGCACTGAGGCATCATGCTGCAGACATGTAGCATCATGTCCCACCCAGTCAATTATGCTGACACAAGGCCAACCAGTCCTAACACTCACCTCTTAATGCTGAGTGCCAAGCGAGGCAGCTGCTAGTACCTGTGACTTCCTGCATCTGAAGTAGATGCTCTAACCACTTTGGCCACCAATATGGTGCTGTTTAAAAATGCAACAATTTTCCAAAAACGATTTTGCCGCAAACAAATTTGTGATGGATTGATGGATGGCTGGATGGAAGACAAATGTGATTATATGTCTATGATGACTTTGTTGAGTCCATGCCTAATAACATTCTTTTTAATTTCATACTGACTATAAGAATGACTGAAAATAAATATTAGTATCTTCTGCAAATGTTGTTGTTGTTGTTATTGTGGAGCTTAATGTCATTTTTCAGCACATGATATGCTAAACATGACGGCCAGTATTGATGGTGGAGGAAGAAACCGGGAAATCCCCGGTAAGAAACCACCAACCCACGAAAAGACACAGCAAGCTTTCTCACATATCCACATTCACCGAATCTCAGACTCGAACCCTTTTGCAAATAAAGGTAATGTATACATTTGCTTATAAGTATTGTCCAACTGGACAGACTCAGATCTGTTGTCACATAATGCACCAGCAAATCTATACAGTTTGGAGTAGTCAGGAGGACAAACATACACCAGATCTGCTGGCGCATTATGTGATGACATCAAAGTCTATTTTGTTTGCAGTAGGATTCAACATAAAGGCAGGTATATATGGTAATACCTATATTAACACATATGTATGAAAGGCTTCTATTTATTTATCCCATTGACAAGTTATTCTAAAATGCAAATTTGGTCCACAACCTATAAATTTTCTCAATGTCTTTTTCTCAAAAGAAAAGGACTGGCCCCTATTTTAAGGATGCTAAAAAAGCCCTTTAATCAAAACAACTGAAACATCCGGATCACTTTCATGACACCAGCATCACAGTTTGCTTCATGCAAGGTTCAGTTTGCCATAAACATTTCATGACAAAGGTTTATGGATGTTAACCTAGAATATTCCAACAAAGGCAAGAAATCACAAGTTGTGAAACTCTTATCTACTAAGATATATGAGATATGATAATCTAGTGAGATACCTGACTTATCTACTAAGATATATGAGATATGATAATCTAGTGAGATACCTGAGATAACAATTCTGTTGTTGGCAAAGTTGGTAATCAAAAACATCGCATATTTTTCATTCAACTCATCAATACCTACAAAGATAAAGATGAAGAAAATATAAAAATCAACATTTCGAACACAAGTTTACAGGTGACAAAATTATAATATAGTATCAATTATGTATTATGGAAAACATATGGGTTTGTGGACTTGGAAATTGTACCTGTGTGAATTGGGAGGGGTGTGGGTATCAATGCACATGAATATGTGGGGAAAAAAATCTGTGATAAAAAATTTGCAAAAGTTTTCTAAAGTGTGTGTGTGTGTATGTGTGTGTGCACATGTGTGTGTGTGTGCACATATGTGTGTGTGTGTGTATACTATCGTTCATTTTGAATAGCTTTAAAAAATACAGATTTTCAATCAGGTAACAATACTGTGGCTACTTCTGTGCATGAAATCAAAATTCAAAAGCACAAAAAGTATTAAAGCTCATTTTATTAATTATTTCTGTACAGTTTAAACTCTCCTTAACCAATCAGCCATGGAACAAAAAAATTTTGAAGTCCTTCTGTATTTCCAGAGAAATTAATCACTTGAATTCAATAATTTGAACAACAAAAATTCCAGCTTAAAATAAATAAAAATACTGGTCACAACATATAATACAACTTGAAAGTGCTTGCTGTTAAAAACACGAATGATAAAATCATTACAGTTTCAATATATAGAGTTCTCCACATGATATTAGGCTACAATTGGCATTTTCTAAAAAATAAACACTACCTAATGGAAAAAAACCTTCTAGAATGATCTAATGAGCCTTGTTTACTTAAACACAAAAACCTGTAAAATTCACTTAGTACCCAAATAAACATATTTACTCTTTCTTGTTTACCTGAATAAAAAAGCCTGATATCCAGTTCATACACATAGAGAACAAGTAAGTTTGCAGTTAAATCTAATATATGTCAGTATAAACAGTAATACAGTTATGCCAAGAATTATTGCATGTGACACTGAAGATACTATTTTCAGAAAAATTAATGCACCATAATCAAATGATGAGGAACTTGAGGCATGCAATAAAAATCCTTATTTAGTAAAAGAAGATTTATTTCATATTTTCTTCCTTGTGCCCTTAAATCCTTGTAAATTATTAAATTTACTATTAAAATTTACTTACAATCAGCACCTTATAGTGTTGATGTATTGTTAAATCCTAATATGTATTCTTTGTACAACAGTAATAATAATAATAATAATAATAATAATAATAATAATAATAATAATAATAATAATAATAATAACAACAACAATAATAATAACAACAACATTAACAATAATAATAATAATAATAATAATAATAATAATAATAATAATAATAATAACAATAATAATAATAACAACAACATTAACAATAATAATAATAATAATAATAATAATAATAATAATAATAATAATAATAATAATAATAATAATAATAATAATAATAATAATAATAATAATAATAATTGTAATAAGAATAACATGGTAAAATTTATAACTCAGACACTTATCCCACTGATACTATGCAACACTTTATGCACAACAACATAATTGTACAAGAAATGTTTTATGACAATAAAGGACACATGAGTATATGAATTCATCTCTCTCCCTTTCTCTCAAACATGCCACTATTTATTATTGCTAACACTCTACAATATCAAACTCATAACAAAAATAATATCATTACTTAATTTAAATATTTTTTTAAAACATATTTAGCTCTCTCTTTGGAGGCTACTCATGGGCTAGAATCTGAATGTGATAGAATGATTCCCAATCAGTGCTAGGCTGATCCCAGTCTTACTGTGTATTCTGGGCTGATCCCAGCTCGAGTAGAATTGGTGCTAGGCAGAATCCCAGCTCAATGTAAAAGACTCATTTCCAATCAGTGCTAGGCTGATCCCAGCATTACAGTGTATTCTGGGCTGATCTCAGATTAAGTAGAATTGGTGCTAGGCTGATCCCAGCTCATGTAAAAATTTGTGCTAGTCTGATCTCATCATGCTAATGTATTCTGGGCTGATCCCATCTTAACCAAGTCTATGCTAGGCTGATTCCTGCATAAGAGTGTATTCTGGGTTGATCACAGATTTATGGAATAGAGCTAGGCTGATCCCAGCATGAAGCAAATATTTTATATTTTTCCTATTAACTGTAAAAGGAATGTATTTAATGGACATGATCTTCATGTTATTAGTATAGTTTATGAGTATCCGATTGGGAAAAAAAAGCCAAATTGAATTTGATATTAAATATCAAATGAAAGCCCCAAATTTTTTTTCAAATGACTCACTGTCTGGACGAGAAAGATTCTCCAGTCTGTGACTATGTAAAACCAGAAACATTGGAACTAGAGCCAAAATTCTGGTCCTGCAACTGTTTGCAATTTCAAAAATCAATAATAATAACAATAATAATAATAAAATTGATGCATCAGTGTAAATTTTACACAAGATATGAGGAATATGTTTTGTTTTGTTCTTATCTCTTCCTTTTTTGAATGTGTCAAAGAGCTTACGTGGTATCTGTTCCATGGAGCTGGTTGGGTGGAAGTAGTTTTTGAGAGCGTTGTAAGTATTGATGACAATCTCAATATAGAACTCTGGCATGTACTGGAACAGCTGCTTGTACATAGAGGCCTTCTCCACTGTTTTCATGGCCACACCTAGCAACCAGGCTACATCCTCCTGCTTTGACTGAAATTAAAAAGAGGACACGAAGCTATACTGCCATCTTCAAAATAAAGTTAAAAAGTTCTCCATAAATTGTAATTAATATGTTAACTATCAAGCAAAATGATCATAATGTTGCCAACTCAAATTACATGTATAGCTTTTCTGTGCCAAAAGGTCATAATACCTATCACTGATGACACCACCTCAGAAAATCTCAAGCTAGAAGGTAGAAGTTTGGGGATTTAGCACCCCCTCCCCTGTCCACTGAGATAATTTTCCACAGTGGAGTTGTTGGATATGTCCTTTCCACTCCTGCCACCAATGAAATGCTCTCACATACAGAATTTATCTCTTCAATAGTGATGTGCAGAAATCTTTCCTGAGGAAGTCACACTCCGCTGACTTCTAGAAATGATGGCAGAAAGTTGTCATCTCGGCTTATGATACTGGCAACTGTACAGAACAAGATTCCTGGATAACAGTTCTGCTAGAGAACACCTGCTGTAATCCTGGTAGGATATATCTCATTAACTGAGGAACTGGAACTGTTTGTTCCTATGGTCAAAGCTTCAGTCACCACTGTGACATAAGAGAATCATTTTCAATGATATCATGAACCAGTGACCCAGGATAACAAGATCCCAAGTCACATTGTCAACCAACAGGTTAAGGTATCCATGTATTCAAATTTGATTCTCAAGAGAATGGAAGATGCCCTCTGAGGTGATTTCAAGGCATGTTCACTTGCATTTTTAACTAATATATATATATATATATATATATATATATATATATATATATATATATATATATATATATATATATATATATATATATATATATATGAGGTGGGAAGACAACATTAAGTAGTGGACAGACATGGGATTTAGATAATCCGAAAGAGCTGTGAAGAACAAGGACAGATGGAGGGAATTGGTTGCATAGTCAACTGTGGTGCCCCAATGACCTATTAGGTTGAGGGATTGATGATGATGATGATGATGATGATGATGATGATGATGATGATGATGATGATGATGATGATGATGATGATGATGATGATGATGATGATGATGATGATGATGATGATGATGATGATGATGATGATGATGATGATGATGATGATGATGATGATGATGATGATGATGATGATGATGATGATGATGATGATGATATACTCAATGGTGGTAAAAACCTGTAATGGTACTATAATACAAGATTTATCCTTTTTGGCAATGAATCCAACAAGAAGCAGACATCAAACATGATCATATCTTAGTCTTGAATATAATGCACCCAGTGCTTATGTTGAATTTGGAGCAGGTAGATAGAAATCACAGACATGGAGGTTATTATGAAGCGCTGTAAAATTCTGAAAACCCCATGGTTATATGACTTTCCATTCAGGAGGAGAAGCAATAACAAGATCTTTAAGATGGCTGAAGTGGTGGCCATATTAGATGCCAAACCAGCACCAATGTCACTGAGGAACAACCAAAGTCTTCTGATAGTCATGTGTCTTTCCATTCATAAGGAGTAGCCATAACAAGATTTTCAAAATGATTGCTATGGATACCATATTGAATGTTAAGCAGCACAATTTTCATTCAGGACAAATTAAGCAAAGAAATTAATGTTTGTAATGTTTTATGGCAATCATCCAAGTAGTTTAGGAGTAGTGGCGATAACAAGCTTATGCTAATGGATGGATGGATAATAGGCAATACATGACAGGCAACGGAAATCAGATCATCACACATGCTTTTCCAGTCTATGGCCAGCAGAGTTAAAAACTAGACCTGAAAAGATGCAGCCTTCAAAATGTACATCTATATGTAATAGGCATTTCACCTGCCAACTGCATCAAATTATACATGGAAATCACAGAGCTGTGATAGGTAAAGCAATATTCCATGTTAAGATATGAAGGTAATTTTCAAGGGCCATATTTCTAACTCTAACCACAAAGTCAACAAGACAAAATCAATAAAATGTCTATGAAGCAAAATAAACACTAAATTGTACCTGAATATGTTTTATGGTTCCTGAGCAATGTTTGTTACAAGGATCTTCTATTGTAGAGAAGTAATATTGATGAAAAAAGAGAAAACCTTTGTCAATATATGACTTTGATCAAACCCTTAAAGGTAAAAGCATTAACTGTCAATTTATTTCATATTTATAAATTTTCCTATATACATTATTCCCAGCAATCATGGTGCACAAGCAAACATACAAATATAGCATATCAGATATATCTGCATATGATGCAGATACTTGATCTGCTGTGAGAAGTTGATTTCTGGAGAAAAAAAAAAGATGTATCAATATACAAAATAATCAATTAAGTTTAACAGGA
The DNA here is from genome assembly GCA_016746295.1 of Potamilus streckersoni. NCBI lineage: Eukaryota > Metazoa > Mollusca > Bivalvia > Unionida > Unionidae > Potamilus > Potamilus streckersoni. The sequence goes on from JAEAOA010002240.1 coordinate 4,286,122, forward strand.
GAATATATTTTTAGCAATTTTGATCGCTTGTTCTCTACTTCTTATCCCCTATCTATAGGCTGAAAATTTGAAAATATACTGCCCACATGAAAAATTATGATTTTGTATTACTCCAAAAAGTAAAATTTTTTAAGATTCACATTTCAAAAAGCACAAAATGCTGTATGACAATGACAATAATTAGGGAATTTTAACTCAAAATTGCTAAATAAATTAACCATGATATTAATGAAATGTGATTAAATCTTCCATGAGATACACAGTTGCTGTACCTCAGAGTAAATGACTGCAATGACCCAGGCCATTTGGCGTGCCTGCTCTGTGATTTTCTCCAGGAACACAACCCTTGCTCTCTCCAACTCCATCTTTACCTCACTCAGCTGTAAAATATATAAGTGAAGCATATTTTTCATTAAAGACACAAACAATACAATCCCATTTTGCTAAGCCTCATAAAAATTCAGCTAGAAAGTAAAAACATTTAACATTGAGCTTCCTATAGAATTTTAACACTGACCTTAATATTGTGTACCTTTGGGGGGGATACAGTCTTACTTGTTACAATATAGCCAGGATTTTATTGATGTGTCTCTGAACTCTACACATATACCTTCATCTGACTTATTTCATACATGGAACATAGTATCATCACAGACTCACCTTATCTCAGTACTACTCATATCCATGTTGGAGTCATAAGGTCAAAAATTATAATGGCTACATTTGTGTACTAGGTTTTCATTTAAGTTTTTCTTGACTTACATATTCAATTCACTTCATCACAAGAATATAACATCAACACACATTAACCTCACAAATTTTACTACTGCTTCTACCCCTGGATCAAATCCCCAAGTGGGGTTATCTAATCAACATATAAGAAACGTTTAGATCGTAATTTTGATTTCATATCTTACGTTTTAATTAACGTTTTACTTCCTGCTGCAAACCTGCCCTTGGGTCATATGCCTGGTTGTGGTAAAAGGGAAATTTAAGATGTTGACAGCTATCTCATGGGGAATAGATTGCCTTTCTTAAAACAAATCACTTTTTTATCTGGACTGGATCTAATAAAACATATATGGCCACCCTTTCTATAACAAATATAGCTGAAAAAGACAGCACAGCTTACCTGTACACCAATGCTAGTATTTGATAAAGACCAAACTGTTCTATCTTTGATGGAGAAGCTTACAGGACAATTACTTTTTTATATTTTTTTTATCAAAAAGGTTTCCATCATAAACTTCAGCTGACAACATAGCTTACCTTTTCAGACAGAATTAACAAGGCAGAATGAAGTCTCTACATCAATTTTGAAAAACTGCAGAAGCAGGTGAATGGGTAATACAAAACATAGTATTTCCTAAATGTGATTTACTGTATAAATATTTACCATGATCAATGAACTGATATACACATGTACCTGTACAATAAACAGTACACAACTATGATTTTAAACAAAAACTTTGAGAATCATCAATGAAGCATCACAGTTAGGTCACAGTGACTGACTTTTGGAATGATGAATCATACGTATCACAAAGTATCAACATTACATTGTCATTTTATGGCATGCCAGCACTGAAAGCCTAACAAGCTTGAAATACTGACCTTAAAGCATAGCTCAAGGTCATGGATGCATGAAATATGGCTCACAGTGTACTACTTTTATCTGATCAAGTACTTAGTACAATGGCTCCAAAGACAATGCAACATGACTGTACATGAAAAACAGTATGACACACTGACTAAATGTCCAAGGTGTGTGATACCACTGAAAAAAGCATTAAAGCATGCAAAGTAAGTCATTAAGAAGTACTTCTGGCATAACAGTTTAGTTTTCTCCAAGCATGATCCACACACTAAACTACATGACCCTACAAAGCGACAGAGTGAAAAATTTACCTAAAGTAATATAAATTAACCACGGTATGATGGAGAGAACAGACAGAGGGAGGATGAGTAGCTACATGAAGAAAAAGCAAACACAAAACGAAAACTGTAATCTCATGCTTTTCACTACGAATTGTAAAAAAAAATCAGTAACTATTTTTATTAAACCAAGTAAGTTCCTGATAATCTTTATAGATATAAAAAGTGAAATTAAAATTCACAGTTCCTGCATATACATATGAACAACACATTATACACCAACTGTAAGCAGAATCAGCAGTTAAAAGAGTATCAAACATTTTTTCCAAGGGTTATGGGTTTGATACCCACCAAGGACAGCCTGGTTCACTGTCTCAGGGTGTTCTAGAGAAAGGCACTTAGTTCCCATTTTCTCCACATAATATAGTCAAAACCATTGAAACCAACAGAAACAAACTAAAAGCCAATAATGTGTGTGTGTTTTGTATTTTTAATGTAGCATTAACAATTTTTCAGTCATATTGCTATGATGTCTGCAGTGTGGTAGTTTATAGTGATATCTAGCACTGCAGCCTCATGCTGTAGATGTTTAGCATGATGTCCCACCCAGTCACATTATCCTGAAACCAGGTTGACCAGTCCTAGCACTAACCTCTTAATGTGGAGTGCTAAGCAAGACAGCTGTTAGTACTATTTTTATAAATCAATGATATGATTTAGCCAGGGTTCAAACCCATGACCTCCCACATCCGAGGTGGATGCTCTAACCACTAAGCAACCAAATCTATCCCACTAATGTGTAAACCAAATAATAATAAAAAACAAAAAGTCAATTTAGCCTACCAATTATCTATAACAAACTTTAAAATCCACCTTTTTTCCTAATTTTGAAAATTTCATCTTAAACTTGTCCTCATACAATTTGAAAATTTAACGTCACAAATTTTCCTATAAATTCAAAAACATTTAAATACAAATCTGTAAAATTGGATAACCAAATGTTTATAAATATAACCAAATACATGCTATTTAATAAGCATAAGAGAAATTAAAATGTATAGTTCCTCCTAAAAGTTAAATGAAAAATGTTAAACACAAACTTTAACCTAAAACTTCTTCCCATACAATGCCCAAAATATATGTAAAACCAGGTAAAAGTACATTGAATAAGGCCAGTCCCATGTTATTTAACAGACATATGTGAAACTCAAATGCAGATTTCTTTTATACAAATTATAAACAAAACCTTTAACTTGCTACTAAGAGCAGACCTTAAATGCAAATATACTGTAAAATGAATCATCTTAGCTTCATAATGAATCATGTCTATGTATATTCAGAATCTATCAAGGTATTTAGGAAATACAGTCCTACCCACTTATATCGACATCACTTATGTCGAGACAAGCCGCCTATTTTGACAAAAAAGTAAAGTCCCATTCCCTTGGTCTACTATTACTGACAAAATTGTCATGCTTATGTCGACACCAAGATAAAAATAACATATATGTCAACAGAAGTCCTTGGTCCCAGCCTGAACAAATCCTTTGTTTTCTAATCATTTATGTCAACAAGCTGCCAGTTCTGACCAATATTTTGTTCAACAATTATTTAATCTTGCTGCCTGGCTTTAATTTTCCTGCCTAATCATTTATATAGGCAAGCAGCCAGTTCTGACTTGTACTTTATTCATTTAGCATGTGTCAATGTATACAATATTATGGCTTCATTAATCATATCAGCCACATATCTCTTGTTTGCTTTCATCTGCTTTTTATGATGACTTCTGTAACTAAATACATGTACTGTTTAAACCAACTTGTTGACAGGTTTTCATTTCCCCGTGAATAGTCCCATTCCCTTGGTAGCCTCAATAAGATGGGAACAGACTGATAAAAATCTGGGCAATTTAAGTACATGCACTTGAAGTGTGTAAATAACAACTATGCAACCATGTGCTTATGCTGACATTGAATATTGTAGTGAATGTTTTTCATATCAGGCTGTGACCAATGCAATATTTTATTGTGGATTTTATTACACAAAGGTAATTAAAATGACAGGTCACCCCTTACTGACAAACTTGTATCTTTTTTCAGCCTCCCCCCACTTATCTCGACATTTGACTATTTTGACAATATTTCCACAGGCCAAAGGATACCAACATAATATAGTATAGTTCAGCACTGGGATCTCAAGCCGCAAACACATAGCATGTTCCACCCAGTCGCATTAACCTGTCATCAGGCTGAAAAAATCTTTAAAATTCAGATGTTATAGAAGGAATGAGTAATTTTTCAAGGAAACATCACTGAAATAAAGATCTAATACTAAACAACAGAACCAGGATTTTTATCTGCCTCCTTTCTAAAACACCCAAAGTCATCAAAAAGATATGAATTTTCAAATGGAAAACTGCTGTTTACTTCCATTAATAATGTGCCAATGGTCTGGAATGTAGCCATGTGTTAGAAGTCATTTGATGGATCACAATAATATAATCCAAAATGTCCTTGTCTGAATTCACTATAATTTAGTCCAAGAAATACTATTGAGCACTCTGTATTATGAGTGAATAACTTAAACAAAACCACCCAAACTAAAAACTGAACATAACAATAAGACAGATGTTAAGGAAGGAATGAGTAATTTTTCAAGGAAACAACACTGAAATAAAGATCTAAGACACAACAACAGATCCAGGATGTATGTCAGTCTCCTTTCTAAAACATTCAATGTCATCAAAAAGATAGGAATTTCCAAATGGAAAATTTGATGTTTACTTCCATTAATAAAAATCAGAATAATTAACAATCAAAACAGTAAATACAAATAAACTGATGATGATGTCAATGATGCAGATATTACAACACAAGCTCCATATAAGTGAGCTAAAAATATTGCCTCATCAAAGCTGTAACCTCTCATGACAGGGATAAAGTTGTTAAAATATACTATTTTCATATAGAACAAGGTGGCCTTATAAAAGAGAGAACTGATCTTAAGATGGGCCTCTAAATGAACCACTGTGCAGTACATTGCCTACAAACTAATTTTTTAATTATGTCTAGTAAGTACAATATGCATGCTTTGATGTGTTCTGTTCTTGTGGAGTGAAAAATAGTATATAATGTATATTATAAAAAGGAAACATGTACAATAAAGTTTGCTTTAAGGAACAGAGAGTAAAAGTACATTCCTTTGAAAATCTTGCAAATATAACATATTCTATAAAATATACCTCATTGGGACATAGCTTAAGTTTCTTCTCTGTGTCCTCTAAAGACAACACATATTCCGTCAGATTGTCCCTTAATGTACTCATCTGGAATATCAGAAATGATAACAAAAAATTATTATTGTAACAATGCAAGTTGAATCACATTTGACAAAATTTCCATGATATATTATCAATTTCATATCATAAAATCTTAATAAAATAATCAGTATAAAAATGAACACTCTTCATAGATTTGTTATCATTGTTGAGTTTAATTCTAATATTCAGCAAATGTGATAGACTGTTACAAGGCAAAACAACATTTTAATACAAAAAACGATGTGATACTTAAAAATTCATATCATGACATACTCCTCTAGTAATGTCATTGCTGCTCTATACAATATTTAACAAGATGATATATGCATAGGGTTTCATGGCATCATTAATTAAATGATGATATATGCATAGGGTTTCATGGCATCATTAATTAAATGATGATATATGCATAGGATTTCATGGCATCATTAATTAAATTATATATGCATAGGGTTTCATGGTATCATTAATTAAATGATGATATATGCATAGGGTTTCATGGTATCATTAATTAAATGATGATATATGCATAGGGTTTCATGGTATCATTAATTAAATGATGATATATGCATAGGGTTTCATGGTATCATTAATTAAATGATGATATATGCATAGGGTTTCATGGTATCATTAATTAAATGATGATATATGCATAGGGTTTCATGGTATCATTAATTAAATGATGATATATGCATAGGGTTTCATGGTATCATTAATTAAATGATGATATATGCATAGGATTTCATGGCATCATTAATTAAATTATATATGCACAGGGTTTCATGGCATCATTAATTAATTGATGATATATGCATAGGATTTCATGGCATCATTAATTAAATGATATATGCATAGGGTTTCATGGCATCATTAATTAAATCATATATGCATAGGGTTTCATGGCATCATTAATTAAATGATGATATATGCATAGGGTTTCATGGCATCATTAATTAAATGATGATATATGCATAGGGTTTCATGGAATCATTAATTAAGTGATGATATATGCATAGGGTTTCATGGCATCATTAATTAAATGATATATGCATAGGGTTTCATGGCATCATTAATTAAATGATGGTATATGCATAGGGTTTCATGGCATTATTAATTAAATGATGATATATGCATAGGGTTTCATGGCATCTTTAATTAAATGATGATATATGCATAGGGTTTCATGGCATCATTAATTAAATGATGATATATGCATAGGGTTAAATGGCATCATTAATTAAATGATATATGCATAGGGTTTCATGGCATCATTAATTAAATGATATATGCATAGGGTTTCATGGCATCATTTATTAAATGATATATGCATAGGGTTTCATGGCATCTTTAATTAAATGATGATATATGCATAGGGTTTCATGGCATCTTTAATTAAATGATGATATATGCATAGGGTTTCATGGCATCATTAATTAAATGATAATATATACATAGAGTTTAATGACATCATTAATTAAATGATATATGCATAGGGTTTCATGGCATATAAGCACAATCATGGCTATACAGTGCTAACTAAGCTTAGGTATTTCCCAGTAAACCACACAAAACAGAGATTTCTGGTTTGGTTTGGTGGAGTGTGACATGTTTTTTCACTGTATGATTAGGATATGCATGATATCCAGTATTTTTGCTGGTGGAGAACCCTGGAAGAACAACCAACCCAAAAAATGGTACTGGCAAGCTTTCTCACATGCCCATGTTGGTTGAGCTAAGACCTGAACTTATGTAGACAGATGTTTGATGTATGAATGAGTTCTAATATTGAGCTCTTTAGACCACTCAACCACTTGAGGCCCACACAATGCAACTATACGGACATAAAAGGTAAAATCATTTAAATAGTTAAGTCCAATTTTTTAAACAATAATTTGGACTAATTAAAAAATTTCAAGACCTTCTCAGTTTGAACACCATCAATGAGCTTACATCATGGCAATAAAAGGTTGTCTTCATTAGCAGTCTCTTAGTATCAGCTAAGCAAAACCTACAATAATTAAGTTACTAATTAACAAGTTAAAACGATCTTTGGTGAAAGGTTCAACTTAAAATGGCTCTGAATAATACGCAAGATCTTACATAAAGACATAAAGATATGTGAGCTGCATGTCATTCAAATGATCCTCATCGCTAACAATGTATTAGAGTACCTTGCCCAGCTGTTTGTGAGATGCAATGTGGTAGAGGACGGCCACTCCGTCCAGAAGTTCCATTAGTGAATTTCCACTGGGCATCTCAGTATCAGGGTATTCCAGTGATTCTGATAAAACAAAAATGCAAATAATATTACTAACAATGAGGGATCATGAGCCTTTGTCTCTCCAGCATCTCAGCCCCACCCCATGATGCATACGAGTCTACAGTAAAAAAATATGCTTAACTCTTCTAAAGAGAGTGTGATTACAATGATTTGTCTACATGCATATATTAAAATGATGACCACAACATGTACATCTTTAGATTGTAACCATAATATTGTATGTACTAAGTTTCAGTTACCCATAACCCCACCACAAGTTGCATTCACAAAATTCTGTCTTGCACCACAGCTAGAAAACAAGGGCAATAACTTCAACAAAACTTGCAAGAAGAGAGTGATCTCCCGACATATACTTCTAAAGCTGAATTACATAACTTCATGGTGATCCACTAAAAACAGTGAGACTATCTGTGTTTACAGTAGTCTGTCATACACTACATTTAGCTACAGGTCAAACAAGAGTCCATTGAAGGAAATGACACTACTGGCTGATAAGAATTGCCATGAATTCAAGATAATACCATTTTTTTTCTTTTAACTGCTGAGTACTGAAACCATCTTTAATTAGTGATGACAACATTTTCAACAAGACATCATAAGAAGACTTCTGGTGGAAAGCCCATGTTGATAAGCCTTCCATTTTGGAGAAGTAAGGATATATTTAAACAATGGATGCCCTTACAGCTGATTTGATATCCAACTGGCACTACTTCTATTCAGAACCAACTTGACACAATAAGAAGTTATTTAATAAAAATCCCAAACTAGTAGGACCATCTATTAAGGAGAAGTAGCTATAACAAGATTTTTATGACTTCCAAGGTGGTGACCATACTGGACATCAGAATGACTCCATTTTCATTTTGGACCAACTATGCATCAAAAGATGTCTTCTAGTGAAACAATATTAGTTTTCATTCAGCAAGATTAGCAACAACAGGATTTTCAAGAAGACCACTATGGTGGCCATATTGGACATCAGACTGGCACCACTTTTATTTAAGACCAATCAGATATTATATTTTCAGGTGAAAATTCTGTGTCAATATGACATTCTATTACAGAGGAGTGGTGATAAGATTTTCAAGATGCTTACTATGGTGGCTGCATTGGACATCAGATTGACACCATTTTCATTTATGGCTAACTAGACCTCATATGAAGTGTTTTTGTGGTACCCTCATATTGAAATGACCATCCATCCAGGAGTAGTGAAGATAAGCACTAATAAGATTTTCAAGATGGCCACTCCAGTAGCCATATCAGATGTCCAAGTGAAAATCTTCCAAGTAGTTTAGGAGGATTAGTAATAACCAACCTCTGCTAATGGATAGATGGACAAAAGGCTGGCATCCCAAAAGCTCTTTTTGGTTATGGATAGATGGACAAAAGCTGGCATCCCAAAAGATCTTTTTGTTTATGGATAGATGGACAAAAGGCTGGCATCCCAAAAGATCTTTTTGTATATGGATAGATGGACAATAGACTGGCATCCCAAAAGCTCTTTTTGTTTATGGATAGATGGACAATAGGCTGGAATCCCAAAAGCTCTTTTTGTTTATGGATAGATGGACAAAAGGCTGGCATCCCAAAAGCTCTTTTTGTTTATGGATAGATGGACAAAAGGCTGGCATCCCAAAAGCTCTTTTTGTTTATGGATAGATGGACAAAAGGCTGGCATCCCAAAAGCTCTTTTTGTTTATGGATAGATGGAAAATAGGCTGGCATCCCAAAAGCTCATTTTGTTTATGGATAGATGGACAAAAGGCTGGCATCCCAAAAGCTCTTTTTGTTTATGGATAGATGGACAATAGGCTGGCATCCCAAAAGCTCTTTTTGTTTATGGATAGATGGACAATAGGCTGGCATCCCAAAAGCTCTTTTTGTTTATTTTAATACAATAAATGATGTGATACTTAAAAATTCATATCATGACATACTCCTCTAGTAATGTCATTGCTGCTCTATACAATATTTAACAAGATGATGATATATGCATAGGGTTTCATGGCATCATTAATTAAATGATATATGCATAGGGTTTCATGGCATCATTAATTAAATGATATATGCATAGGATTTCATGGCATCATTAATTAAATGATATATGCATAGGGTTTCATGGCATCATTAATTAAATGATGATATATGCATAGGGTTTCATGGCATCATTTATTAAATGATATATGCATAGGGTTTCATGGCATCTTTAATTAAATGATGATATATGCATAGGGTTAAATGGCATCATTAATTAAATGATGATATATGCATAGGGTTAAATGGCATCATTAATTAAATGATATATGCATAGGATTTCATGGCATCATTAATTAAATGATATATGCATAGGGTTTCATGGCATCATTAATTAAATGATGATATATGCATAGGGTTTCATGGCATCATTAATTAAATGATATATGCATAGGGTTTCATGGCATCTTTAATTAAATGATAATATATGCTTATGGACAATAGGCTAGCATCCCGAAAAGCTCTTTTTGTTTATGGATAGATGGACAATAGGCTGGCATCCCAAAAGCTCTTTTTGTTTATGGATAGATGGACAATAGGCTGGCATCCCAAAAGCTCTTTTTGTTTATGGATAGATGGACAATAGGCTGGCATCCCAAAAGCTCTTTTTGTTTATGGATAGATGGACAATAGGCTGGCATCCCAAAAGCTCTTTTTGTTTATGGATAGATGGACAATAGGCTGGCATCCCAAAAGCTCTTTTTGTTTATGGATAGATGGACAATAGGCTGGCATCCCAAAAGCTCTTTTTGTTTATGACCAGTAAAGCTAAAAAAGAATTCTAACAAAACTGCTGGAGCAGAGCGACTGGTCAAAATGTGCATCTTTAAATAATGAATATAATGATTACACAGATTCACTGCACTCAATCATAAACTGTGGTGCTAGTTGTGTTCACATTATTTTGTCATACACTGAATTCTGCAGCAAGGCAATAATTTGAACAATAGTTGTGAGAGAACAGTAAAATGATGACAGAAACTAAAAGGTGAGTTTCTCCCTCTCAAAATTCTTGATTTAATCACATCATGTTATGTATATCAATATTGTTTAACTCTTGGTACATGACTGTGTCAATATTATGTATGTAAAAAAATTCTATTTTAAGATATTAAGAATGTAGCTTGCATAGGCTCTATAAATAGTTGTCGACATAGGTGTTTACACCCAATAATAATAATATTAATAATAAGACTTGCTGACAAATTTGGGGTTGTTTTCCTTTAGACAGGTCAATTAGGTGTGTTCTATAAGAATTAGATTATTTTCTATTATAAAGGTTAAATCACATGAATTTTATTTTGAATATTAGATTGAGTAGTAAGATCTGTCACATGGGGTATATTTTGCAAAATATAGTCATTAAGTGTATCAGATTCATCCTATTTTGGATTAATTTCTATTTCTGATTCTTGTTTCATGTGTTTAAATCAGTCTGCTGATGCATCTGATTATGTGTTGCAATAATTTGTGAGGAGATATTTGTTAGGATTATTCATCAATGTTACAAAGTGCCCATTGGACTGGAACATTATTCTGGGACTGTGTGAATTATTCAATGGAGTTCTGGACAACGCCATTGTGATACATGCAATCGAAAGTCATTTGAACTTGAATATAACTTTTTAGGATTGTTTGGAATCAGTTTGTAATAATTAAGTCCCTTTCATTTTATACCTCTGATAATTAAATTATTTGTTAAGTTTTAAAAAAACTTGTTGGTTTTGCTTCCTTCTGTTTTTTAATTTATCACCTTAGAGTGTAATGTAATTAGACACTGCTGGTAAATTTCTTGTCAAATTCTTGCTCTCAATGATACAACCTGCAGATGGTCACAATGCTCCCTACAATTTACATGTATCTTCTTATCTACCTCCAGGTCTTAGTATACCTTTCATGCTTGGTGTAAATTGTACAGACCTCTTATTAAAATGTTTCTTCAATAAATGTCATAACCTATTTCAGAAGTATTTTCCAATGTTCATGAGGTCACCTGAAGCAAATATTAATTGCTAATTATGTGCCTGTCTGAAGGTTTCACTTCAAACTGTTTAGTTCCATTTTGGATGCAGTAAGTAATGTGTTTTGACAGACATCTATATATTAATATATCCATATTCTTTATCATTTTAATTAATATACATAAAGACAGTAGCCCAAATCATAAGTTTGGGAAATAGCTCTTTGAGTTAATTCAGAATTAATAAACCATAATGCATCTTGTTGCTCATAATCCAAATTCATGTGCCACCAGAAGGTCAAATTTTTAAAGTTTTAGTAAATGATTTTAATATAAATAGTTAAACAAATCTCTTTCCTACATGTTTTTCATAAATATTCTCTTTATCACATAAAGCCTTATTTTAAACAGTAATGCTTTAGAACATCAATTCGAAATATTTCTCACCTTGGACAATGACACATGGGCTACATGTCAGCCGATATAAAGTTTGAGAAAAGTATATTGTCTAAAATGTCACTGTCACTGAGATTTTTGTGCACATAACCTTTGACAACCACCCTTCCAAATCACCCGTCAACTGGAATCCAAAATGGATACCTCTAGGTAAAATCTTAATGCATGGGCATCTAAGGTAAAAAGCTCAGTCAATTTCTAGTAGCTTAAGAAACAGTATGAACATCAATTGACAAATGAAAGATACCACAATATTCATAATGCAAAAGCCTAAGGAACAAATCATTTATGACGGACAAAAAAGAGAATGCATTCTATTAACAAAATGTGGAACTGCAATATGTAAATTCATAGTTTCCAGGTAAATATTTTTAAAGTTAAGGGCATAGCAAAGATGTACATACAATGATAAAATATAACTATGCATTGACTAACAGACAAGTGTCATAAGAGTTGTATGTCTTGCCTGGTAACTATTTTAGGACTTAAAGTAGTAGTGATGGATGAATCACAAAGGGCCTTATTATCTACAGTTGGCTCTGCAGGGCCATAAACAGAAAAATTTCTGCTGGAAAATGAAAGTTTAGGAAAGATGGGCTTTAAAAGCCTTAACTCTTCTAGATGATGATAAGTGATGCTGGAAATCAACTAATTTGAGGTCTCATTGAGCCACATGCCAAATCTGGTTGAAATTCAGCAAATTTTCAGAAAGTTATCTTGGCAAAAACCAAAGTTTGGACATAAAGTAATCAGAATGCCATAATTCTTATATGGAACTGACAATAGAAAATTCATAAAAACACATCTGGGTCTTGAGGTAATGAATACAACAAACTGCATCAAAATCAGCAGAATTATTCCCAAGTTATGCTGGTTGTAAGGATCCACTATTGTCAAGATGATGTAATACTGATGGAAAAAGGGCAAGAGCTTCATAAACAGTGAGCTGAAATGGTAAGACCTTCACAAAGCACATTAACATATGCAAAGGCACTTCACCAACTAAATGACATCTAATTACACAAAAGGGTTGCAGAGCTATGATGGCTATATGCAAAATTGATATGAATTGTCAATAGTCATAACTAAATCTGAAAATGGAGCTGATGACAAGTCAAAACCCAAAAAGCACAACAAGATCTGTGAGACAATTTACACACCAAACTGCATCAGAAGATGTTGAACAATTTAAAATCTATACTGGCTACAGGGATCTGCTGTTGTGGAGATTTAATACTTATGGGTAATAACTCCATCAAGCCTGGATCTAAAATAAATGACACCTTTCATTGGGATATTTTCTGGCACTTCACTTATCAAATGACATTCAATTAATGTGTAATGGTTCAGTTTTAGTGGTTGTAAGATGTGTCAATGGATGGGTTGATGGAGAGAACAAAAGAGGTGATTACTATGGGTTTGATGCATTTCAATGTAAGACCCTTAAAAATCCCACTGCATCAGACTTTCAAAAACTCAGAAACAAAATATGAACGTTAACCATAGTGGTTCTACCTTAATCCCAAGAAATATAATACATGTACCTTTGCATTTGCTTTTAAAATATTTTTCTTTTTACTGTATTTGCACTGTTAGAGGAGACTGTCATAGATTGCATTTCTAGGGCGCATACATATCTCAATCAACAGCTGACTTTGATCACACAAATTGCTGGATATTATTTTACCAGTAATCTATCTACCTTTGCTTTGGTTAATAAACATTTTCATATGTATGCAGCCCTATATCAATTCTATCAAAAGATGACAAAACCACCCTTACCTTCTTCTGTTTTATGGACCCTGATGACTTGACCATCCTTGATCTCAATACCCTGAGCCTTGTTGACTTCAGCTACAATGGAAAGAAAATTTTGAAGTGAATTGTGTTTTTCTGAGAAAACTTACCATATCATCTTAACCTTAGGAAATAAAATTTTCTGCCTCTCCAATCCAACTTTCTTGGAAAGATGAGGAACTAGTATTTCACAGCTATATACCACATATTCAAGGGAAGAAACTTTCACCAATAACACCAGTTACAGATGAGTATACATTGATGATAGTCACATTTGACATGATTTTGTTAGTTCTTGCAGGTTTTAATGACACTATTAACACAGTACATGTTATATTATGCAGAAGAAATGGGAACCATGTGCCTTATCCAAGAACACTGAAGCAGTTGACCAAGGCTGGCATGGCTAGGACTCAATCCTGTGACTCTTGGATTATAAGCCTGATGCTCTACCAAATGAGCTACCACAGCTCCCCATTTATGTGGAGGGCTTGCTTTAAAGTACTGTGATGAGGCAACTATTCTAAGCAATAAAGATTTACTACAACATTTTATATTCTATGCTGAATGCATTCTGGATCACATGAATGCTTGTAGAATATCCAGTAGAAGGATTTTGCATACAAATTCTGACATGGACCATTCAAAAGAGACATGACTGGAGTCATGAAGGATAAACAATCTGATTAAAATCATATCTCTGTTGTCCTACATAAAAATCTGACAACAACCACTTAAGGGTCATAGCCAATGGAAATGCAGCTTTCAAATATCTGAAAGTGAAATCAAATCATTCAGTACACATTCATGCAATTCATTCACACTGCTCAGTCACCCAATGCAAAGCTATAAGACTTCATCTGATTGGTTGATAAAATTAGCAATTATGGTAATAACATAGGTTACCAGAACATGACTCCTAAGCGGTAGCTGTCAGATCTTCATGCATAAAAATGGAGATCTGATTTTAATCAGATTGGAAGGATAAACTGCTTCCTTAATGAGAAGGCAGGACAACCAATGATCATGTGACACATTACATCAATATAGTGGTAATGAGATATTAATGACATTTTCTTACCAAGAGAAAAGCTGTTTGAATTCAACAAAAGCTATAAACCTATGTCCATAAGGAGGTGCTACTGTCATTAACTTGCTCTGGTTGTCATCTGGTCCATTAAACTAATCAGGCTCAATTCCATCTTTGGAATGCTAGTTATTGGTGACAGAAGCTTAGATAAGATTAACTTTGCATGACAGCCAACAGTTACAATGATGTAAAAGTCTCAAATCAAAATATAGTGTCCGAACATAAGGCTTGCAGAGATCACTTGAATCTTAGGAACTAAAATTTTCTGGAAGTATATCTGTCACTATAGTCAATGTGCTAAAGAGATATCAAAGTTTGTGTCAGTCACTATAGCCAAGAAGCTAAGAGATATCAAAGTTTATGTTAGCCACTACAGCAAACATGCAAAGAGATATCAAAGTTTATATCAGCCACTACAGCCTACATGCAATGAGATATCAAAGTTTATGTCAGCCACTACAGCCAACATGCAAAGAGATATCAAAGTTTATGTCAGCCACTACAGCCTACATGCAAAGAGATATCAAAGTTTATGTCAGCCACTACAGCCTACATGCTAAGACTTTAAGGGTTATATCATGTTTCTTGGCATTTACAAGAAAGTGGCATTTTTTTGTCCAACAATTGGTTTCCATGCATTTTTAATAGCGACTGAGCACACCTGACTGGATGTTCTGCTGCTTCACTCAGGACGTATCAACTGAGGACAGATAGTGAATGACCACCTTCTGAATGTCAATAACCTGTTCTGCTCTATGAAGCCTCATTGCATTATTAGGGCAATGGAACTGTATGATCTGAACTTGAGACAGACTGTCCATTGAAAAGGAAAAACAAGCTACATACACTGCATGTTAAAGCAAAGGATATCAAAGAACACATTTTGTATAAAAGCACCATCAGCATAGTTTGTTTGTAGGCTCAGACTTGTCTAAATTGAGCCATGTCAGAAACCATGAAAGGGAACAGTGCCACACTGCAGTTGGTTCAGGTAAAATTAACAGTTGAGTCTATCAAGTCATTATTGTCACTTTCACGTAATGACTTAAGTTGCAGGATGGAATGCAATAGTAGCCTCTCATCATAATATTTGTTAACTTTTCTCCTTGAAGATATAGATTAAGAATTTAACCAGTTAAGCAACCAAAGCCTTTAAAAGGACTATGTTACTGCCCTGGCTCAAACCCCTAAAGACAAGTCAAGTTCAATAAGATGCCATCAAAGTTCAAGAAAGTCATGAATTAGAAATGTATTGATGTCAATACACACTTTGTTAGAACTGTACCTGGTTGACATGTTGTACTGAACAGTATTGTACCACTGCCTACCATACAATAATTTCTGAATTAAAATGAAAGTTAAAACTGTATAAAATATATGATTTATTGTCAATTTCATATGACAATCATCAATTAAATGTGTTAATACAGTAATAATATCAAATGATTTTGTTTCTATTTTCTCATGCACAGAACTTGTGTACTTAAGATTCAACATGTCACCCCAATGCCCTCATTAACATACTCATCTCAATGCACAGTATTTGAAAAAAAAACAAAAGGATGTGGCTCAAGACACTCATTGTTCTATACTTCCAGCACATAACAATTAAAACCTTTTCCTTGATTTTTTTTCTTTTTTAACACCGGCATATACAGCAAGATAATTATTCAGATTTTCATGAAAGAGAACAAAATAATAATTTTTTGGAGTTTTCAGATAATTATTCAAATTTTCAGTAGAGTACAAAACCTGATGACCTTTATATAAAATGAAAAGCAATAATAGCATCTGATTAATACCATTTTGAATCTGCCAACAAAATTGCAAGGGGGTGGGTTTAATTTAATTTAGGGGATGGGTTTAATTTAATTTAGCTGTCAAAACTTGGGTGAGAAAATTTATTTATGTCAGAGTTTGTACCAAGACAAGGTAATAGCCTTGTAGAGAGACAAATAATATAACCCCCTGATTAGGATTTCCTGTCTCAGTCCAAACCCCAACATTTATTCTATTAGTCTGAGTAGGGATGGAAAACCTATAACCATGGTTGATCACACAGATTGAAAGAGGGAGGCATTTTCCTTGAAATGTCTATCTTCATGTCAGATAAATTGTTCACTCAAGATTTGTCCCATTTTTTCCCATTAACAGAAAGACAAAAGTTATTTGATTCCTACACTGGCATCATAGGAGCAAATGAGGATAGAGGGCACTGAATTATATCAGTGACACCTTGACCAATTCTATAACTCCATATATATCATTTTACCATTGTTTTCTCCATTCTCCTCTTCCTCTGTTTCAAAGAAAGAATTGTTTAAAAAATAATTTCTTGCACTATCTTGGCTTGATATTTGTCATTCAGGAATGAAATTTTTTCCATGCTAAATTTCCAGACAAAACAAATGCAATTATTTTTTTTTAATTAAGTATAGTAATAAATGTAAGAGGTTAAAAGAAAAATATACTCCTTTGAGTTGAAACTAAGGTAAATGCACTTTTTTAGCAGCATTATACAATTTATATATGCAGACTGACTTTCATGGTGAGAATATTCCAAGTGAAGAGTCATTCAGAAAGCAAGAATGAAGTCACTAGCTTCATCCAAAATAATTTGTGCTGAATAAAAAATATCAATCCTGTAATTTTATCAATATTTAATTTACTTGACAAAAGTTCAAAATATCTGATTATACATTTTTAGTTATCCATTGTGGGTATGTTTCCTTTCTAATGCTTACTGTTAGTGTAAGAACATTTGTGACATATATGTACATGTACCAGGATTTTATTAACAGCAATTATCTAGCTTGTTATCTGCATAATTAAGTGTTGAGATAAGGGAAGCACTTGTCTGCTTCAAAATTTACAAAGAGAAATGTATGTATTAATTATTCCATTGATGTATGCATCATATTAAAGGATCAGAATTCTGTATTGTTCAATTACAATTTTCATTCAAAACTTTGTCAAAATTACTCCTTTTTTAGCTACAGGGGTGCTTTGCCCCCCAACCTCCCCCAAGGTTTTGACCTGGACCCACAAAGGGGCCTAAGTGGCTCTCTTGACACAAGGAATATTTTTCAGCATTGTGGTTTTCCCCAATTTTCACCTTCATGTGTATCACTGTTGAGGGAGGTCCCCCAAACTCCCCCAGCCTACTTTGGCAATTCACCCTCCACTTTTAAATTTAATGGTAGGCCCTGCAACGAGACAGCATAAGAAGTGTTTTAATAAAGAACCCATGTTGATATGACCATCCAGTCAGGAGTAGCAGTAATTTTCCAGATGGCCATCATGGTGGCCATTTTGGCCATGCAAGTGTCACCATTTTCATTTACAACCAACTGGACAGTGTCAGAATTCTGCTGGTGAAAACCCAATATCAATATGACTTTCATTCAAGATAGTGACAGCAAACAATGTAAAATGGCTCCCAGTGTGGCCATTTTGGAAATCAGATCAGAACCGTTTTCATTCAGGACCAAATAGACATGATAAGTTCTTCGCCAAAACCCTAAGTTGACATGATTATCCATCCAGGAGTAGTGATAAGATTTTCAAGATGGTCAATTTGACAGCCATACTGGATGCTTGATAGGTACCATGGTTATTTAGGACCAACCAGGCCTAACAAAAAGTCTTCCGACAATAAAACTCATGTTAATATGGCTTTCCCTTCAGGAGAAGCAATAACAAGATTTTCAAGATGGCCACTGTGGCTTCCATTTTGGATGACTCTTAGATCAGCACCATTCTCATTTCGAATAATCACACATATGTTACTGAATCATTTCAGATTCAGTAACATATCACCGATAAATCATCACTGGTTTCATTACATATTCAGATTATGAAGAACCGTACAAACAACTGATATTTTCCAATACAAACACACCCAAATTGATAGTAATAGATGCTATTTATCTCGAGTATAATTTTAATTTCTGTTTCTAGCAAGAGCCTGCATAATTTACATACAAGAAGCTGTTAACAATTTTGTATGTGGCCCAACACTGACGATGGCAAAGGAATGGACTAATCCATCACACAACTGTAGTATATTTCAAATTATTATCATAAGAGTTCAATTAAGAATACAATTAAAATGCAATCACCACATATTTTTTCAACTTTACAATACTTCAGAGTTTCTTGGCCATGGGTTGCTGGTTTTAACAGCACACCTTAATTGCTGTATCATGTTATGGAGGACATGGGTGCTAAGTGTCTTTTCCAAGGACACACAGTGACAGCTGACCTGGGCTGGTCTGGGCAGTTATCAAACCAGTGGTCCTTGGATTAAGAGTGTGATGCTTAAGCTACTTAGCTACCATGACTCCTCGATATGTCTTTTACCTCCCAGCATCTTGTTGAGGTGAGACAATGATCCCCCGCATCTCTGGAATTCAAAATAATCTCTTGTGTCGGACCAGAACTCCTGGATCGGCATGAAGGCCTCTGTTGATATAAAAAATAGCTATGTATTCTAATGGAATAATCAGTCAGTAAAATGAAAATGCAATTTTTCTCCATTCTGAAAAGTGCAGAAAAAAATAACTGGCCTGGTATGGTATTGCACTGGTCTGACAATCTTATGTTTTAACAGTAAAATGTCTTGAAACCAATTTTTGGAATAAATTATGTTTTTGATAATACTTAACTGACCATAATAAGTAACAAGAATATAAACTACCTCACCTATTCAGACTACTCAGGTTAGAAGGGACATTCTCCATGTCTTAAAGCTTGTTTTAGCAATATAAGCAATATAACATTCTCTGTTTGTTTAGACAAAAGTCAGATAAAAATGGTCTTGGATGTTGAGACAGGCATGAAATTCCATCATCCATTAGTTACTACTGGAGTGAAAGTGCATGCTCTTCCAGGGAGGTAACTGCGGTGTGGGCTAGGTAGGGAATGCCAATATAATGATCATATAAGTATTACTTAAGAAACGGTTTACTCCATGAGCTGGTTTCTATTTTAAATAAATAACCTGCTCATGCAATATCTGAAGAGAAGGAATTTGCATTGTCTTACTCAAGTTGGCTCTACGTCCTAATGGCCTTCAAAATCAGAAGAGTGGCATCACTCATCACGACTATTCCAGTTTCTTGGAAGGGCATGGACTGATTAGGCTTTCAGGACCAGGACTGGTAAGATAAAGAATGGGAACTTGAAATTCCACATTGTCATAGAGAGGTCTCCTCATTTAATCATTTTGTCAAGTAGGCAAAGTTTTGGCAACCACAGGAAAATGGACCTCATTAATAAGATGCCCAAAACAAGAAGATCCATGCTCTTTCAGAGTCACTAATAAGCTGGCAAAAACAAGAAGATTCATGCTCCAGCAGGAGAGTCATTTATAAGCTACGCCAACCCCAACAACAAAAAAAAGGATCCATGCTCTATCACTAATAAACTGCTCAAAACAATAAGATCCATGCTCCATCAGGGGAGTCACTAATAAACTGCCCAAAAACAAGAAGATCCATACTCCATCAGTGGAATCACTAATAAGCTGGCAAAAACAATTAGATCCATGCTCCATCAGGGGAGTGACTAATAAACTGTCCAAAACAAGAAGATCCATACTCCAGCAGGGGAGTCACTAATAAACTAGCAAAAACAAGAAGATCCATGCTCCATCAGGGGAATGACTAATAAACTGTCCAAAACAAGAAGATACATACTCCAATAGGGGAATCACTAATAAACAGCCCAAAACAAGATCCATGCTTCATCAGGTGAGTCACTAATAAACAGCCCAAAACAAGATCCATGTTTCATCAGGGGAGTCACTAATAAACAGCCCAAAACAAGAGCCATGCTCCATCAGGAAAATCACTAAACGGCACAAAACAAGAAGACTTATGCTCCATCAGGGAAGTCATCAATAATTGACTCCAAGAAAAGAAGATTTGTGCTGATACTGAGAAGAACAATGTGGCAAATAAATTCAAATACAGAAATCTGACTCTCCAAGAGAATGAAGTTGCTACTTCAAAGCACATTCTTTAACATGACAAAAATTATTTAATGAGGTTTTAAACTCCATGTTCTGATCTAAGAAATACTGGGGCAAAAGAAGATTAAATTTATCCTTGCTAACAATGAAATGGTAGGTGAAGCAATAGAGAAGTCATAATTTTGGTAAAAATGACTTTTCACATAGTGATTTTGGAGAAATTTAATCAGGTAGTTTGATGTCATGGATGTGGAGGTCATTTTAAAGTGTAACATGACATGGTCACTGGTTCACATAAAAATCCAGAAAAAGATATTCAGACTAAAATAGAGTGTCCTTGACTAATACACAGTGATCCTGAAAGTGAATTTCAAAACTTCTTGGAAGATCTCTGAATGAGAGTATAAAGGTACACATCTTGAAGGTCTAGGCTAATTGTCAACTGACCCTCCTGGTGTAACTTTGGACCAACTATAAATTATGGTGCCCATTGCACTACATGACCATGACAGAATTATGACTGGAAGTGGCATGACTTAGTTCCAAACTCTGTAAGCTTCTTAAGTCTGGAATTAAGAATGCTAAGAATAGAGACTATCATATCCAGTTCTGGTTTCATTGAGAACAAGTCAAAATGGATGCTAGATTTGGAGTGGTTGAGGTACATGGACAGCAGATATCTGGTGCAATGTTCCAATACCATAGGCTCCATATCTTAGGACTGGTCCATGTGGGCCATAGAACCTTGTTGATATAGCCCATTAGTCTGTTCCTTGGTGGTATGGCAGGGAGAAATTAATAGCAAAATAGGTGACAATGATTCTACAGTTGCTGGGCGACAATGCTGTGGCAAATAATTCAAAGTATTTTGCATTATCAATCACTTCTTGGCATCAAGTAATTGCTAGCATGACAGCATCTGAATCCAATGAAGACCACATTCTGGCTCTCTTGCTAGCCAAGACAGCTGTTTGAAAGAAGCATCAGGCAGGGTGATTACCTACAACCAACTTAAATTTCACATGCCCCACATCCAATCCTGCTCACTAATACATGTAATTAAGAAAAACAAAACAATGTCATGTACAAGTAAAATTAGCAATGTTAAAGAATGGCATAAAAAATTTAAGGAAATGGTATAGTTAGTGAAAATAATCAATTTCTTGAAATGAAATGCAAAAAAGGTCAATTACTGGGATGTTCTGTAAATAATATATACCTTTGTAGATAATTAAGAAAACACTGATTCATTTATCATGAATAAAATTGACAACTTGAGTGCTAAACATTAATCTACAATGAAGACTGAGCATAAACTAGTAGAGAGTAGATTGAATATACTTCCCCATAATGAGCAAACTAATGGTCACTAAAGTTGCTGAAAAGACACAAAATGGAAGATATCAACATAGCCTCTTGAGAAAGCATGAGCAGAAGTAGTAATTGATGAGAGACAGAATCTAGCACAAATCCTTCCATCCAAGGGGAGACCATTCTCACCCAACTTCTGTCATGATAAGCTAAACTGTCTTAGCTTTCTTTATTGATAAAACAAGCCACAAGACATTGTTTAGCTTGAAAGTGATGGATTTGAGAGAAAGAGGATTTACTGATAATATGTTATTATCAGGTAATGTATTTGAAGAAAAAATACATATAACATAAATGTCCTGCAGTTTGATGCTAGCTGTGACTGAAATGTAAAGTCTGCTTTGGGCAAGAGGGAGTTGTATTTACTTACAGGCACTCATTCACAAAGTCTCATTAATTTATAACCATCAGTTTGAAGAAACATACTCTTTGTACATGACAGGATATGCAGACTGACTGCTGGATGGGTTATGATAAAAATTATATATATCTTCCACACTGATTGTGGAGTATCCAAAAGTTTCAAATGAATTTCTAATTCCTTTAAAATGTTAGGTCAACAATGTATCATCTCTTATCTCATCTTAGGATGATTTAGCAATCAGTTTCAATTAAGAAGTTAAAAAAAGATTAATTTTTTGAGCCTATCCTTTGGTCCTTACCTGAGCTGTTCACAAATCGTACTGGATCTTCTTTCCTAAAATCATCCCAGAAGTACCGCAGAACCTTGACCATTCTATGGAAAAAGCACAGACCAACTGGCAGGGGGCAAGTGTTAAATTCATGTATCTGGAAAGACATGATTCCGAGTGTTTCACTGGCTTCAGTATCAAAACAGCATTACTTTTATTCATTAATTTGGACCAAAAAAAAGAAACTCTTGTAGATTATTTTTTAGCTTTACTAGTAGCTTTTGTAGTATATATATTCAGTTATGGAAGATAATTCACTAACCAAACAGTTGTTGTTGTTGTTCTGGGGCTTAGCGCCATTTTTCAGCACATGATAGGCTATACATGGTGGCTAGCATTTAATGGTGGAGGAAGAAACCAGGAAATCTGCAGAAAGAACCACTGACCCACGAGAAGCTACTGGCAAGCTTTCTCACATATCCACATTCACCGAATCTTAGACTCGAACCCACACAAAGGTGAAATAGTAGTGATAGCTATCGAAGAGCGCTTTAGACCACTAGGCCATTCGGGACCCCCTAACCAAACAGTAAAAACTTGAATAAACTATAACATCATTATCATATCTACCTGCTTAAAGGTCCAACTACAAACAACACAGACTTTGATCTGTCATCACATAAAACATCAGTACATCTAGGTCTATGCAGGCTATTCGGAGTAATCACTGAAACAAACAACACAGACCTTAATCTGATGGCACTTTATATAATGGCAGATCAGGGTCTGTCTTGTATGCAGTTGGACTTGACTTGGTGGCAGTAGTGGGGATGTGGGGGAAGGGAATAAACAAAATGCTAGTAAAACATATAGTAATAATTTCAGTTTATGTACAATAAATATATTTTTTACTGGTGGAATTTGTGCACTTGTGAAATAATAACTTAGGTTAAAAGGAAATAAAGACATCATACTACTTTTAAATACACATTATTGATCTATTACTAAAATGTCACAAGTTTAAAATGATTTAAAATGGTGAAAACTTTCAGCCTCTTAGAGAAGTAAATCATATTATTCAATTTCATTTTAATAACAAAGGAGACTTGTATATTGATGCTTTACCATTGATGGTATTGATACTTTACCACTGGTGTACATGATGTGTATTGATACTTTACCATTAATGTACATGATGTGTATTGATATTTTACCATTGATGTACATGATGTGTATTGATATTTTACCATTGATGTACATGATGTGTATTGATATTTTACCACTGGTGTACATGATGTGTATTGATACTTTACCATTAATGTACATGATGTGTATTGATATTTTACCACTGGTGTACATGATGTGTATTGATCCTTTACCACTGGTGTACATGATGTGTATTGATACTTTACCATTGATGTACATGATGTGTATTGATACTTTACCATTGATGTACATGATGTGTATTGATATTTTACCATTGATGTACATGATGTGTATTGATATTTTACCACTGGTGTACATGATGTGTATTGATACTTTACCACTGGTGTACATGATGTGTATTGATACTTTACCATTGATGTACATGATGTGTATTGATACTTTACCATTGATGTACATGATGTGTATTGATACTTTACCATTGATGTACATGATGTGTATTGATACTTTACCAATGATGTACATGATGTGTATTGATACTTTACCATTGATGTACATGATGTGTATTGATACTTTACCATTGATGTACATGATGTGTATTGATACTTTACCATTGATGTACATGATGTGTATTGATATTTTACCACTGGTGTACATGATGTGAATTGATACTTTACCACTGGTGTACATGATGTGTATTGATACTTTACCATTGATGTACATGATGTGTATTGATACTTTACCACTGGTGTACATGATGTGTATTGATACTTTACCATTGATGTACATGATGTGTATTGATATTTTACCACTGGTGTACATGATGTGTATTGATACTTTACCATTGATGTACATGATGTGTATTGATACTTTACCATTGATGTACATGATGTGTATTGATACTTTACCATTGATGTACATGATGTGTATTGATACTTTACCATTGATGTACATGATGTGAATTGATACTTTACCATTGGTGTACATGATGTGTACTGATGCTTTACAATTGGTGTACATGATGTGTACTGATGCTTTACCATCGATGTACATGATCTGTTTTGATGCTTTACCATTGATGTACATGATGTGTACTGATGCTTTACAATTGGTGTACATGATGTGTACTGATGCTTTACAATCGATGTACATGGTGTACAGATGCTTTACAATTGATGTACATGATGTGTACTGATGCTTTACAATCGATGTACATGATGTGTACTGATGCTTTACAATTGATGTACATGATGTGTACTGATGCTTTACAATTGGTGTACATGATGTGTACAGATGCTTTACAATTGATGTACATGATGTGTACTGATGCTTTACAATCGATGTACATGATGTGTACTGATGCTTTACAATTGGTGTACATGATGTGTACTGATGCTTTACCATCTATGTACATGATCTGTTCTGATGCTTTACCATTGATGTACATGGTGTACTGATGTTTTACAATTGGTGTACATGATGTGTACTGATGCTTTACCATCGATGTACATGATCTGTTCTGATGCTTTACCATCGATGTACATGATGTGTACTGATACTTTACAATCGATGTACATGACGTGTATTGATTCTTTACCATCAATGTATATGGTGTACTGATGCTTTAAAATAGATGTCTATGACGTGTACTGATTCTTTTCCATCGATGTACATGATGAGGGTATAATAGAATCTATGTTGGGGTTGGCACTGAGGCAAGGAAATCTCAGTTAAAAGGTTACATATTTGTCTTTTGTGAGGCTCTGATAAGACAAAAGACAAAAAATATAACTTCAAGACCAGGATTTCCTTCTCATTAAGCCAACTCCTATAATAAATGATTTTCTCGCCCATTTAATCAAGATTTTATTTCATGAAGTAGTCAAATATAAGTTTAATTCTATTGTTAATCGTAGCCATGCATTATGAAAGGTTGACAATTATATATACAGCAAAATTCTGAAACCTGTCAGCACGTTTCTCTTGAGAGATCAAAGACAAGCAACTCATCATAGTAGACCATAGATGACTGACTTGAGATAACTGAACAAGAAAGTGTATGTGAATTTATATAAACAGTGGTCAAATCAAATGGCTTCCTTTTGATGCAAACCTCAAAATAGGAAACAACCTATTACATATGTAAATTTGATGCATACATAACCACTATAAAAAATAGAACAACAGTCTGAAAACACTGAAGCAATTGTTGAAATAAATTTTAAAAATTAAAAAAAAAAGGTCATGTTGTGAAAAGTTAAACTAGAGGTCAAAGTGGGAATGAGATCACTCACCTGGCTAATATATGCCAAGAAGCTAAATTCAAGAGTAGTTGGCCCAAAAATGTGAGCCAGAAAGTTACTGTCCACAGAAATTTCTTTTATTCAATTTCTATCTAGTCATATATCCTGATCCATATTTGATGGATTATTAGCATCACTCGTCCAATTAAAAGGCCTCTGTGGCAAATCACATCTGTCAAATTTTGTCAAGAAAGGTATATATGTTTCATAATTAAATAATGGCTCTCATATTTGAGTTGAATCATCTACCAGTATAAATGTGAAAGGAATTCATGCTTGGATGATTTCTTTCAAAGCTGGTCAAATTCCTTTAAGTAGCTTTTTAGAAGAAGTTATCAAAAGTTGACATAATTTTAGCAACAGCTGCCATATTTGATGGCAGAGTGGCATCTGTTGAACAAACTTAAAAACCCTTCATGCCAGCATAAGTTCTATTCATTTTGGTTAAATTCTTTTTAGTATTTTCCTGAGACAAAGCCATTTAGAGTAATTACTATAATTTTTTTTTTAAATGTGTACAATGAACACAGATGCCTCATCTGTGCCTAATATAACCTAACTACAAAACTTAAGTTAAAACTTGTGGATGTATGGATGGCCAGACAGAAACATCAGTAAACACTAATCAAAATGGTACTATCAGCTGACTTGCTCAGCTTTCAGCATTAAGAGGTTAGTGTTAGGATTGTTTGTCTTGGTGTCAGGATAATGTGACTGGTTGAGGCATTATGCTACATGTCTTCGGCATGATGTCACAGTGCTAGGCATCACTTTACACTGCCACACTGCAAACATTGTAGCTATATGACTGAAAAATTATTAAAGCTACATTAAAAATCCAACTAACACACAAACAGACTGTCATGATAGAGCATAAAACACACTGACAATTCAATATTTCTTCTGTCATATATATATATATATATATATATATATATATATATATATATATATATATATATATATATATATATATATATTGATGTTATTCCTGAATAAGTATTTACAACTGAGTTACTTTCAAAATCAATTGCTATAAAAAAAAAATGGAGAACTTACTCTTGCCATTCCTGTATTTTCCTTCAAGAACTGTCTAAACTTTTCAATGAACACCACTCGTGTTGTCAATCCCTAAGAAGTAAAACATAACATAAATATATAACTTTTAGCAAATTTAATACGTGTCAATCAAAATTGCTTGCATATTATTGTTTTTAAAAAAGGTATGTTTGTCACAAAACAGAAATTTGTTAAAATCATAATTGCAAACTGCCACCTGGTTTGAATGGAAAGAAAGAAAATAAATTCCTCCAGAAATGTTAATGATACAGTGCTATAACATTGCCGTTGGGAGCCATAGAACCTGACTGTGTTATAGAACAAAACATGTTATAAGCAACCAGGTCAGTTAGCTGAAGTAACTTATGCATGTACCTGAAAAAATGTTTCAGGGGAGGTAATAAATGTGGGTGCAAAAATATGTGCTTCATTGACATAATTATCATCTTTAATCGATGTATATCAAATGAAAAAACAAAAAGGCATATATTATATTTTACTTTATTCAGAGAACCACACATTGGTACATATACATCTATACCATTTATATATACATGTCTAATATTTAGCAATTAATAAAGTATCAACACAGTGTACTCACCATCGAATCATGTCACATACATTGAATCCACAATACAAGTAATTCCATTGAAAATATGCACACAACGAGATTTAAAAATAATTTTGTCACAGGTCATATAGGTGGAAAAAAATTAGCAACGAATGGTGAAGCATATTTAATTTTCAGTACATCCCAAATTGGTAAAAGTTTGCATTTTAAGTGTCATTGTTAGAGTTCATAGGCATAAACATTTTTTCTTCTAAAAGGAAACTTTCACAGCACAATAAATGTGTTCCAGTCATATTGGAAAATGAAAAATCCATCAGATTCCATTGCTTTTATTTAATGTTCGATACTGACTTTCTTTGAAAAAAGGTTCTTTGTTTTTATTGAAGACTGTAGTTGGCTATCTTTGATGAAGGGTGCATGCATTATTGAAGTCACCGCTAAAGGACAGCTTTGGAGAACCAAACAAATGCCTGTTTCTTATTGTGACAGCAACATCAAAATTCTGCATTGCATGATTGAGACTGATTTTTTTTTTCCCATTTGCTCAGCACATTTTCATAACAATCGGTGCTTCAAAGGTAATTTTACTTTGAAATTTCAACTACTATTTTATGTTGATACATTTATTTTTTACAAATGAATTGGCCGTCGTATGGTCAATTATAGTTACTCTTCCTCACTTCCTACTGAATAAACAAGTGAGAGAATGTTTTCATTCTTTTTCTCGTTTTTTTTAACATTTGTAGTAGTTGAGTGATGATGCCTTTCACGCATGCATTAGAAATTTTAATTAATCGTCAATAGATGAGAAGCAGGTGTTCTGGTCTGATGACCAAGATTATTACAGAAAATGTGAATATTCTAAATGTTTAAATTCTAAGTGAAAAGAAGACGAATTTTACTTACCATCCACATACAAATGTCAGTCTATATAAATATATTTACTAACTAGCAGCCAACAATCCGACAAAAGACAGATTATGAGAAAATGCCTTGTCCAGTTTATCTCCGCTACATAAATGTAAATTTGAAAAAATGTGGATATCTCAAA
This sequence comes from Potamilus streckersoni, assembly GCA_016746295.1. Lineage (NCBI taxonomy): Eukaryota > Metazoa > Mollusca > Bivalvia > Unionida > Unionidae > Potamilus > Potamilus streckersoni. Next base: position 4,315,062 of record JAEAOA010002240.1, read on the forward strand.
ACATACAATACTCATGCTATATGTCAACATAAGCGGATTAATGCACTGTTAAGATGGTTTGTCAATATGAAAAAAGAATTTATGTAACTATAAATAAATTTCAGTGCATTTTATATCAACTTTGCGGCTTCCTTTCATGAGGTCTCTGAATTTCTCCACTACAAACCAATGGTTGTAAATAAAAGTTTAAACAGCCGACAATGTCGCCAATAAAAAAATCATCACCAGTTGATATATTTTGCTGCCAATAAGAAAAAAAAATGGCAATTTGAGACATTGTTGAAGCCCTGGATATTTCCTGAATAGTCTTTTTACACATTATTTTTAAGAAGAAAACACTATTTTTTCTTGTATGAGAAAAATGCATATAAAATTTCAGGAGCCACACCACGATCATCTTGTATTATTCATACACGATCTCTTCCCTAAAATGATAATAAATGTTTTGAAATATTTTTTGTATTTTTAAGAAAGACCTTTTTTCATGTAAGAGAAATTTCGGGAGCCATACCATGACCGTGTTATATCCAAATTCGTATTATAATGGAGTGGGTCATAGCAGGGTCACAAAGTACATGCATTGGAAAGGTCCCCACTTACTACAATTTACTCCTTAAGGCCTTAAAAAAGAAGAAGTTGTGTTGGGATTCAGTGGCAATGAATCTTCTCAATGATGATGTGGGATTCTCAGAATGTAACCCCTACAAGATCACATCATTATACAAGCAACATCCAGTGTACAGATGAAAACATGTCAAATATATGCCAAAGAAGGAGAGTAACTCTGTCCAAATGGAGTAAACAAGACCAAACCCATATAAGGCAAATTTAAGTGCATGAGAAAATGTTCATGTTAAGTAGCATGCTTAATGGTGAGCCATGCCAGTTGCAAGCAACATGAAGATAAATGGAGTTCAAAGACAAGAGCCATAAATCTGTCCAAATTGGAATTGACAAAGCCAAACAAATAAAATGCATATGCAGATGCACAAAATTGCATCTGAATATGTTGAATAGTTCTGTGCTATGACATTTTAAGCAACATCCCATATGAAAACAAGTTAACTGTCAAGGAACATAATTAACCAAATATACTTAGTCGACAAGACAGAATATACATAAAGAAATAAAGACAAAATGTTTTCTCCTTAAATATGAATAACTGATGAAATAATATGAATTTATCAATGAAGATTATAAATAATCTTAGAATCATAACATTTTAGATATGTCTGAGAATATACAAATAGTTTAACCAATATACTTCCATTAATAGACATTCCATATTAGAACTAATGATGAATTCTGTAATGATTGTGCAAAGTTTTTAAAAGTAAAATATTCTTATATATCAGGTTTTTTGAAATAAGAAATAGAATCATTGAAATTTTTAATTAATTTAAATTAAAAAATAGCTCAAAAGATAGACATATGAGATGAAAATACATTTCATATTGCACAATACTTTTGTATTTACATTTTTGTCAGTTTCTACAAATAATGAATAAAATGATAAAAGTTCACTTCCAGCATTACTGGTTAACAAATTTTCATTATGTATAAATTAGTAGGGAAATAAAACTGACCACATACATAGAGGATATCTACATTTTTAAACATCTATAAAGGAATAATGTCATGAGTTGCAAAGCAGTAACAATACAAAATGTTTCTACTTCACAATATTTCCTTTTATCTACTATTAAAAAGAATGTAGATTTTTACATTTCAAATATTTTTAAAGGCAAAGCTATCAATTAATACAGTTTTTTTTTCTCCATTCTGTGCCGATGCAATTAGCACTTTTTTTATGACCGGGATAAAAAGTTCCAAAATTTACAGTAATTTTAGCACAGTGAGCTTTAACAAATTTAGCTGGTGCAAATAATACCTCAAATTGTGTATTTTGTCAAATTAAGAGGTTTTTCTTAAAAAATTTTAAATATTTTTATTTTCATGACCACATTTCTTTGACTGATACAGTGAACCTTGTTGAGATGGGGATACTGTAGAAATAACACAAAACAGTCCTATTATCACAGATTTTACCATTTGAAACAAAAGAATTTAATGATACGAGTTTACTTGTCTGAATTTTGGTTCTTTCCTTTCTTTTGGTACTTTCTGCATTCAAATGCGATATTTTTTACTTTGGCAGACATGCAGTCTAGTATGGTAACAGATGCTGCAACCAAATTTAAATCGGCTCTTGAATTTCGTTTTGTAATCAACACTCATCAATACCCAATTTCTAAATCATTTTCAAACATAATTCTGATCATGCTGAAAATCAGAACCACTACTTAAATAAGTGTATTACTATATTTAGCCAAGCTTTTGTTCTAAAAAGTGTCCATTATTCATGGAGTGCAAAATCCATACAATACTATATTGGTGACAGAACATCAAATACCAGTTAGTGTAAGTTCAATCAATAATAACTGTAAAATTTCATTTGAAAAACTAATTAAAAATGTTAATATTTAAAGCATACATTCTATTGTCTGGAGTTTGTTTTTAAACATTTTAAATATTTTTGGATGGCACACGCTTGCTTATTAAATACCATATATACTCACTTATGAGTCCAATCGCAAACTGCACAGACAGATCTGCAATCACATATTGTGCCAACAGGTCTGGGTCCATGCAGGTTGTTTGGAATAATCATTGGAACAGAGAAAATAGATTATGATCTGTGGGTGCATTATGCTATGGCAGTACAGGATCTTTGTTGTTTGCAGTTTGACTCAACTTACAAGCAAGTATTCACCGTAATAATATACTAGGTCTAAAGTTTGAATACCTTGAAAAATCTGACAAGACAATACCCATAAAGGCATGTGAGGTCTAAGAGACAATATTCATGCAAATTGCATAAGAATATGCTTCGTGGTTCTTGAGATACATAAAGACAGAAAAAGCTATCGGTATCTGAGAAAATGCGGTTTGAAATACCTTGGCTCAATGATTATATCTATTGGTCACAAAGACATACCTGTAATTGTTCATAATCAATTATTACTTTTTTAGAAAGGAGAAAAATATAAATGTATCTTTGCCCTCATATGTAACTGAAGAAGGAAAGAACGCTTAACTCTCAAGTCAATTTTTCAAGTTACCTTTAATTAAACAATATTGATGGCATAAGTGCCAGTATAGGCAGTTTATGATAATGTGAAAACTAGAAATCCAAAACAAACCATCAATTCTTGATCGGGGACCACTTATTGAGAAAACCAATGACAGTGAGAAGTAAAGAAATTATAATTGGGTTCTATAATCTATATGTGACTTTAAAAGTTTACTTACATCAACAATATCTTTGTGATACAGCAGGATTTTGAGAATTTCTATTTGGATGGCTTCTATATCTAGATAAAGAAGACAAAAAGAAACCAAAAATTTAAATTTAAAATGAAAATTTAAATATGTTCCTTTCACAATACTCACCTGATTATAATATGTTAGTTCTACTAAGTGACAAATCTCAAATGACAAACAATGGTAATAACATTTTTTGTTTTAGCTCTAAATGTACAAGGATACAGTCTGCCTGTATAGATGAAATTCAAGTGTCATCTTGAATTTTGGATATGGTTTCAAATCCCCTCATTTGTTAGGTACTACTGGAAGAGAAATGCACACTCTTCAAAGAAACAGACTTTACATTTACAATTGATTTGTTCTTTAAATGCATTATTGAATCATCATGTGCAGAAGAGGGAGTTACATCCCCTTCCCACAGGTTTGTGGTTGAGGGAGTTACATCCCCTTCCCTCATGCTCCTAATATGACCAGCAGTTTCAAAGAAAGTCTTATACAAGATATGGGAAAAATTATCATATATCAATGAAAAGATGTAGTCCTGTGATAATTCAATTCCTGCCAATTCATTGTAAGTAGAGTAACCCCTACTGGTATGAGACTGCTGAGGGATGTGGCCTGTTGAGTTTCTCATATAAGATCTACCAGATCAAATTGAGCCTTTTAATATGAAAGGCCTCTTGGCTACAAGTTAGAAATTGTCAGACTACCAAATTATTTTGATGCTAGGCTGGTTGCCACTGTCTTAAACTCACAAACTGATATGTGCAAAAAATTTATATTATCATGGGTCTTTTAGGCTTAATAAAAAACCCAACAAATATCTTCCCTTCCTTGTCTGAGTAATAAAAACAATAGAAATCATCTTCTGAAACACATATGCAAACAAAGGTCTGTTTAAGATGAGCTTCAAAGCAAACAACATACTTCCCATTGATGGAAGGCTATTCTTACCTAGAAAAGCTGGGACCATAAAAAACTTAACCATAATGACAGAACTGTAAAAAAAATTTTACACTAATGTAAAAGGCATCAATTCAGATGATATTTTCCAGCTGTAGGTAGGATGATTAGAAAGCATATCTTGGATGAAAAGTAGGTCTGCGAAACTTTGGAAAGTGGTTCAAAAGGATTACTTATTTAACCACATCAAAACCAAAGGCAAATTCTGCTTTAGACCAAGGGCCAAAGCCTTCAATCAAAACATAAAAAAAAAATTGCTTTAAGATCTGAGGTCTTTGTTATCAACTATACCCTCTCTTTCATGATGAAGGAACATGTCGGAATTGGTAGCCTTTCATGGCACTCAAAGCTAACTTCTCAGGAGGCAGACAAGGAGAATAGCAACATTTGGGTTTTTTCTCCTGTTTGCAACACTGCAAGAAGACATTATCACTCACAGACTTTCTGATTGGTGGGTTCACTAAATGTTTCTATCTTAAGGTCTGAATAGCTGATTCCATCAGAATACTAAATCCACTGGAACATTAAGGCTGCCCAAATGTGGTCCTGTCAATGACACAACTTGAGAAATTATAACGAAGAAGAAAAATGTCTGGAAACCTGTTTCCCTTTGATTGTAATTGACATGGTTTAGTCATCAGACTGGATGAGAATACCTTTCCAGACAGTCTCACTTGCATGATTGCAATACATTCCTGGTAGCCTTCATCTCCAGGTAAGGATCACCATAAAAGGTGCTGGCCTGTTGGTGTATTAAAGGACTGTATCAAGCTGGTTCATATGGGTACTTCTATACTGCTGGTGTGATTGGTGGCAAATCTAAATGGCAATGTGGGTTATCTTGATATAGTAGAATATGTATCTAATGATGGCAAAGATTGCTTCACTTTCTTCAACTGCCATTTTTCAGCCTCCAGTGACTGTAATATACATGATTTACCATCATGGTTTTATTAGCTGGACATCCTTGCAAGAATATATCTGAGTTCTCTCTAGCTTCATATAATGAATTTTTATAGTTTTCACCAAAACTTTACCCCATCTTTTCTCTGTATGGAACAGACTTCACAAGTGTGACTTGTACCCAATAGTGAGTTAAGCCGAATATACCTGTCACTACGAACATGGTTCATAACCAGTTTTCAAGAACTTCTCTCAGTAAAAAGTGTTCTCCATCCAACAACTAATTTAAATACAAGACATCCACAATATTTCAGTCTTCAACATGTAACTTCTTTGCATGAAACTTGTCACTGAAAATGCACCCCCACTGTCAGTCACTGAATTTGTACAATACACTGACAAAGCTGATAATGGTTTTTATGATGCAGACAATAGCAGTGACAAACAATTAAACACTGTTTGCATTTGCCCTTTGAATGCTGACAATCAAACAGCAGGCTTGTGAGTTTTCATTAGCTACAAGTTTTTATTGCAAATCACGTTTCAAAATCGCATCTTTTCTCTGCCTCTTACTTAAGTCTTTGTCTTGCAGCCAACTACTGTTGAATGTGCATTTTCCAGACATAGCTTGTAAAAAAGACAATGTTGCTTATGAACTATTTTTGCTCTGCAGAAACATGTGGTAAAGTGAATGTGTGCACATACATTAATAACATCATATGAAAGGGATTCTATGCACAATGTCTGGTTACTAACTATGGATTCTGATAATGGTAGAATAGGTAACAGATGATGGAAAAATCAAACTGTACTTCCAATCATTCAAAAACGTAAAATGAATGACAGAAAAGCAAAATATCATCATAATTTACTTTTAAGCAAAATCTTTCAATGACCTAGGTAAAATATCAATGACTTTCAAGGCCCTGTAATGAGGTATTCATTCTTCAATGACTTTCAGTGACCCTTAATGACCGTGCAAACCCTGTACTGAAAGCAAAACAAGTGGAAAATTAGGATTATTCCATAAGTTTGATTATATTTACTCTATTCATAACCAAAAACTTAAGCATCCTAGAAAAAAAAATCAATCAAAGAGAATATTATTTTGCAACCTTTCAAATGTGAAACATTTTCCTACATAATATTTGCATCAGGAACCACCTAAATGTGAAGAGAAATACTCTACTCTAAGAAGGTCCATTTACCCTCTATTTTTTCCTGTAAGGTCCGACAGGCCGCTTCATATTTAGTCTTCCTCTCTCTTTCCTCGGTGGATTCATTTGCTATAGAATCATCTCCTTCCTAAAATAAGCGTATACATTTATAAATTGAGAGACTATACATTAACTTATTATCTGAACAACAAATTTATTTATTGGTACTTGGTCATGGACAAATTCGACTTCTAAAATTAACTGATTTCTTGAGTGACAAAATGTACTAATAAAACTTGAAAATTGGATTTACTTTGAATAAATACTACATTAAAATGGTGCATGAAATATTTTTGCCTGGAAAATCAATCTGAAAAGCAAGTGGAAATGAACTGCTATATTTTGTCTGTGAAAGTAAAGCTCAGGTTACATTTATAAGGACAATGTTAAACTCTACCTGATGTTCCACAACTACTGTTGTTATCACTATCTCCCTTGCTTTGCAAGCTGATACAAAACTAAATATGCATGAAACTAACATTTCAAATTTCTGGTCATATACTGTACATAAGAACATTTTCTGTTATATTAATTCTCACAATTTATGATTGTAAAAGATTTGAGTGTCACATTTTATTAGCTTTGTTTGGACCATACTGACATAAGGATAAGATAAAATAATGAATGCCTCAGTGATCTCTGACCCCATTTCAAAATCAGCAACAAAAAAACCAAAATGACCAATAAAAATTTCCCCATGCACAGTATTCAGCATTTAGAAATTTCAACCTGCAACATTCCCTATTGTTATTGTTGTTGGGCTTAACACCATTTCTCAGCACACGATAGGCTATTCATGGCGGCCAATATTAATGGTGGAGGAAGAAACTGGGAAATCACCAGAAAGAACCACCAACCCACGAGAAGCTATTGGCAAGCTTTCTCACATATCCACATTCGCCGAATCCTAGACTCAAACTAATGCAGACAGAGGTGAGATGGCAGTGATCTGTAATGGACAGCACTTTAGACCACTCGGGGCCCCACAACATTCTCTAAAACCGGAACCTAAACTTACTGGTTCCAGACTATCCATTCCCAAAATATGATTTGCAGTTTCCTTTGTAGCAAAATCTCAATTTCTTAATGAAATATATTCCTCTATATAATTTTGATTCCTTGCTTTTATCATCTACTTTAAGATTGATGTTGCGATTATAATTTGTATTGCCGTTATTCCCTCATCAGTGCTGTCACCACCATGAACATTACTTTCATCTCTTCTTCTTGTTCTTAATTATCATAATACTAACTGCAGATATCCATATATGCAAGGCATGTCCAGTAGGTCAAAGGTTTCAACCAGCACACACTTTAAGTAACCAGACATCAGTTATAGAATTCTCAAATATTTGTATTATCAACCTCACTTTGATCTCTGTTAATACATCATATGGCCAAATAAGCACTGTAACATATAAAATTCTGAGGTCACTAGGTCTAGTTTACTGATTGATAATTTATTGTTGTTGTGGGCTTTTAGCACTATTTATCAGCACATAATAGGCAATACATGGCAACCAGTTTAACTCATGGAGAATGAACCCCAGAAAACCATGGAAAAACCACCAACCCACGGAAAGCTACTTTCAAGCTTTCCTCACATACCCTTGTTGGCCAAGCCTCTGTGTGCCTGAGACTTGAATATACACAGGCTGGTGAAATAGCAGTGAACAGTAAAGGAAAGCACTTTAGATCACCTATTGCCGCTACTTATAATTTGTCAGACAATCAATAAAAATGTTGCTGACTAAGCTTAATAAAAAAATGACTACATTGCTTTTTTGTTGGACAATCAATAGCTGTCTCCAACAAAGCATGTTTAGTAATTATGTTTTCCCAATTGTTTAAACACTCTTTAGTCACAAAAACACAAGACAAAAGAGGAGCAAAGCTTATCTCCTGCATTTATCAAAATCCCTGTAATTGAATGACTGTATATAGAAATCATATCATTACATCACACTGCATGGTTTGTCTCATGGTGTGTCAGCAAAATGAAAACATTAGAACAAAATTCTTGAAGCCTAGACCAAAATTAAGAAAAAAACAACAACTATTATCATCATCTTCTTTTTTGGGCACTGTGATCAGATATAATGTGTGATATGGATTTCTAATGTAGCTTTAACAATTTTTCAGTCATACCGCTATGATGTCTGCAGTGTGGCAGATTATAGTGATGTCTAGCACTAGGGCATCATGCCACAGACATATAGCATAATGTCACATCCAGTACATTATCCTGACACCAGGCTGACCAGTCATATCACTAACCTCTTAATGCTGAGTGCCAAATGAGGCAGCTGTTAGTACCATTTTTTTTATAGGTCTTTGGTAAGACTGTGCTGTTGTTAAAACCCACTCACACATGAGGCGGACGCTTTAACTACTAGACAGAGCGGTCATGATTAAAATATAAAACTTCACTATTTGACTTCATGAGAAATGCCCAATAATTAGACATTACATACTTTCCATGCTTTGAGGGCAGTACATCAGCTTGTTCCAAAGTAATAATTGATTTTTAAAAATAGTAGCGAGGAATGAAATATCATTTTTGGGTGACATTTTATGGTATAGTTTCCTGAAAGAAAAACTTTTACTTCATAAACTGTCTGAAAGGAAATCAGTTGATCATGGAAACACAATACTAATACTAAAACAGCAGAAAATACAGACCCAAAAATTCTAATTTTCCAGTACATTTAATAATTTAATATATCAAAGTTTTGTTTCTGTCAGAACTTGTTATATATTCTTTGAATGTTTTCATATTAAATTTCACAAATTTATGGCCGTCACATTAATTTTTGGAGAAAAATGTTTTAGTGAAAGCCATTAGAATTGTAGGATCCCTTACTAATATGTCGTATAACAAAATTACCTTTCTGTTTCTTTCCCACCAAACAGTTGGCACCATGTCTGCCAGCCCTGCATCATCCGGAGGCTTGATATGAAGGAATATTGGGAACTTGATTTTGTCAAATATACGCAGAGTTAAGGTTTTAAATTTGTGATAAAGCCAAACCTCCAAATTATGACCACCAATCAGACTGGGGAATAGTGTTCTGAGTCTGTCAGTGGTCTGATTATGCAGGATTTATGTGCTCTTTTAATAACACAAAAAAGAATTATAAGTGGTAAGTGCTCACATTTTTGGGTGGTGGCAGTTGCAAATGTATAGGAGTTCAACAGACCAAACTGCTAAATTTAATAAATATCACAAAACAAAGGCATACACATACAGGCAACCACTTTCTAACTAAGATTTTTATCATTTTCTTTTAATTAAAGCTATCAGAGTAGCCATGTCATGTGCGTATTCTGGGAATATATCTATGCCTTATGACAGGCATATACATGCAAAGTTGTGGTCCCAGTCTCATTATCTCATCCTGCACCAAATGATGCACTTGCTAAGTACAGGTGTGCTGTGAATCACAAAATATTAACACACATAAACTAGCAAATTTAATGTGTGAACCAATTTGTAACATCAAACTTCTGCAACAATATATGAACATAATACTCATATTAAACATGATAATCACTAAACAGACAGATGGTTTTGTAACCTGGGTTAGATATCTATATCCATTATGTACCGTGATTTTGTGTTCATTAATACTGTAATTAATGTTTTGTCTGTTATTAGTTTGTGTTATGTAGCAGTGCTTATGGCACATCAGTATAATAGTGACTATTTAGCACCAACTAATGGTTACTGTTCAAAAAATGTAAAAATGCACTGCACAAAAACTTAAGAAAAACTCTGCCAGATAAATGCAAACATGAGGTGCAAAAACAAATCATGAAATGTGTTAAAATCCTGTGTGTGTGTGTGTGTGTGTGTGTGTGTGTGTGGTTTCTCTTATTTGAATTATATTCCAGTATTTATATTTGCATTTATGACTGGATTTAAGCAATACTTTATTTTCAAGTTGAAAACTTTCGGAGTTATATTGGCCTTATGACTTGAAAAGGGAATGACAGAAACTATATTGTAACAAATTTTAACTGAGCAAACTAGATTACATTACTGTAAATGCAAGTTAGTAAAAATACTTAAACAACTACCCATAATTAACTTTTTAGAAATTCTTTCTAAAAGTTCACAATAATGCAACTTTCAAAGATTTCTAAAAGAATTTGAAATAACCCCTGTACCATGTACATGATGGCAAATACATAAATCTTCAGATCATACTGTTCACCCTAATTTCTTTGTTGGGAACAAATACATTACCCTAACTATTTACGCATAGCAATTAAATGCAAAAAATTACAGATATTATTCCTTTATAGCCGGTATATAAATGACACACTCCTTTCCAAACAAACCAACACAGATATATGAGTGCATCTATTTTTAAAAGGAGGGATTTTCGTAATGTTACCGTTCACTTTATAAAGCTTCATTTCAACAATCCATTGATAGGATTGCAAATTTATGGTATATTTATTTGCCTATATACTTTTAGTAATTTTAGGCATTGGTTAAACAGAAAAAGATGTGCTGCTTTTTTCTGTATTTTTACAAATACTGGTCAAGACAGAAAATAACTTTGACCATACAGCGCTTCTCTCAAATTCCACAACACTGCATTGTCCTATATGTCTCTGACCTACAAATTTTAAAGTTAAATCTCAACTAACATAATATTTAGGCTTTGCTTTCTACAAATTACATTTTTTTAAAAATATATTTGCAAGATGATTATGAAAACAATCTATTAAACTTTAAACTGATACTTCCACACAAAGCAATGTATTTACCCATTACTGGTTCAATTACAATTTCAAATTAATTTTATGACGAAATAGTGTACAAGAGTTTGTTTGTCAATGTAATTGACAGTAAAACTAGGCCTAGCTACTGATGCCTTGATAAATTCATTTCACTACAACACAACAACCTGGTTAAGGCGAGGGGGCATCTCAAAAGATATGGTCATTCAAAGCATGCAAAAAAAAATTCTGCTTGATTTGTGGAGGTAAATCTTTCCCTATTTGAAGCCATGTCCTGACAGATGGAGCCCCCTTCAGTCAGGTTACCTTGAAGCTGTCTCACATACCTTAGAGGACCAGATGGTATCTCAAGGTAAGAGGATGTACCTCCCTCCACCTCTTACATATTCTCCTAAGGTATTATGATTGGGTAATGTATTTATAGAAGAAACTAATTTTTCCTAGTAAAATGTTTCTTTGAGAATAACTTACCCAATCATAATATACATAACCCTCCCAACCAACCTGCAGTTACATCCATAGACAGCACACCTTCTGTTCCAGTAGTAACTCAGAGGTTCTTAGACATTGTCACCATTCTTATACCTAAGGGGTGAACACTCTGCCAAACTGCCATCTAAGTTGGCAGACAACTTTCAGCTCCTTTACCTAAAAGTAGTATCTGGGATAGCTGGATTTGAGAGGTAGTGGTAGTTCTCCTAAGGTATTATGATTGGATAATGTATTTAAGGCAGAAATATTGGAATATTTGTTTAAAAGGATACAGGACAGATTTCAGCAGGAAACGGCGAGTCTGATGATGCCGCAAGATGGCAACAAGTAGTGTTAGGTAGATTCTCTGCAAGTAAAAGAAATATGTCAACCTGGCTGTAATTTATATTCCTGTTTGCCATAATTATCTCTGCATCAAAATAAATACCACCAATGTGTTGTAAAAGATAGAAAGCATGGTGGACAAAACAATATTATTTTTCATAAACAAGAAATAACAGTTTGGTCTATATCAAACGGATGTCAAATCTATACAAGTCAGATTACCAGAACTGCTATATTTCATGGACTGCTGACCAAACAGTTTTCCAGACACCTGTGCTGCTTCCTTATGACTTGATGATCGTGTTTTTGGTTGTTTGTCCAAGCCAAAGAACTGTCATAGACTTTACAAATATAACATATAAAGATTCGCATTGTTTTAATATTTTACCCAATTTGGGGAATCTGACTCAAAAATATAAGTGACACCAAGTGCAATTTTTGAAAATGATGTCTGAGTTGTACCAGTTAGTATGTCAATAGCAGATAGAACATTACCTAATAGGTCAGTAATAAAGAATGTAAAATAACTGTAGAGGTGAAGGAGACAAGAGAATAAACAACCTCTTTGCAGAGAAAACAATCAGCCATATAAATCGGCATACATGTCAATACAAGATGATATACCATATTTGCCAGCCTATACGATGATAATTTTTGTCCAGAAAATCTTCGTTTCATCTTATAGTCTGAATCAACTTATATATTGATTATGTCATCAAAATTGTTTTTTCTTATTTTTCATATGGAAAATAATTATCCAAAAGTACAAAAAATAATGTGTAAAAAATAGGTCAATTTGGGTAATAGATTCTGTATTTAAAGTATAGGATCCCCCATGGAGTATTTTAAACAGTTACATGATCATCAGTATTAAAACTTAACACACGTCAGATGTAATTGGACTAAAACCGCATGAACCACTCACTAATGTACATCATTTGTAATATATGTTGTTTAAATTTGATCACATATAAATGCATTAGAATTTATAAGTTAGAAGATGAATAACCATGATCAAGATATATTCCATCACAATTTTCTTTTTGTACCTAATGATCAAATAAAACATATGCCCCATTGAGAGTGAGAGACAGACAGACAAATGTCTTCACAACTGTAAATCTATTGTTTCACTTACCTGATGATTGATCTTACTCATGTACAAGTTCAGTACCATGTTCCATGATCAATTACTACCACTAGATAAGCAATACCTTCTAGTTTATGTTGCCACTTCCATTATTAAAATGATCACATGGCTTTGTAGTGGTATTTACATGCTAATTAAACATACTACAGCTTTATTCAGTCATTCCAAACTAACACTGTTGAAGTAAAGATTCAGCAGACCAAATTAGTGAGGCTACCAATAGGGAAATGAGGCTACCCTTGGATATTATAAATTCTGTATTATATAATGAAAGGAAATGCCAGGTGGTTACTAGTTTAAATTTCTGAGCCAGTGACATTTTTGAACTTCCCGACAACACCAAATGCAATTTAATGCATCTAGCATGAGCAATGATCAAAAACAAATTGCGCCTAAGAAGAGGAAGAGTACATGCACTTCAAACAAAATCTTATTTGTTTGGAATGGAGAGGTCATTATACTTAAAAAGAAAATCAGACAGCATGCAAAATGGTAATTCTTGGGATTTAACCTAAAGTAGACTATATGGATATAGCTATCATGAATATTTAAACCCTTAAGAAAAATGGTATGCATTTTCATAGTTTACATTTACTGTTTCATTTGTTAATGTTTTTTCCTTTGACAAAATCTCTCTCTCTCTCTCTCTCTCTCTCTCCATATTTTATTTTGATCACTAGGGGCAATAAATGATGGAATACATATATGAATTCTCTGTATCTCTCCCCCTACCCACAAAACCCCCCAAACAACTGGAAAAAGCATTTTATATTAATGATTCAATTTCCTTTTTGCTGGTAATCTGAAATAGTGTACAGTGATATTTTTTATATTTATGAAACTTGAAGTTATAATAATTTAATTATACACAGCATCACGACTTTTATCCTATCTGTAATGAAATACATTTTCAGGTCAGCATCATTTTTTGTAGCTAAAAGTACATAATACATTTACAATACTTTGTGTGAAACAACATAGGTACTTTGAGTTACATTTAATGATCCTGACTGCAATGGTTACCAAGTTACAGATAGGATCAAATTCACTATGCTGTGTGGAATAAAGTAAAAAACACGATCTGAGGTATTGACCTAGCTTTGTCTTATACTCAGCCTCAACTTATATAAGGATGAAGGATGGAAAATTTCACAAATTTGCTGCTTTGACTTATACTCCACATCAACTTACTGGCCAGCAAATACGGTATTTCAAAATGGAGCATGCACTTATAGTTTTGATTTTAAATGATATGATTGAACTAATGATGTGAATAACTTAAATTCTTATACAAAAAGAAATTCAAAAACTATGCAGGTATCCACTGAAAATAAAATGGACAACTTCTAAGTTATTGCATTCAGTTAAAAATATCCTTACATTGTAAATGTATATGCTGAACTGAGACAGAGCTATCCAAGAGATCCTTTCTTTTTCAAAAAACCCATAATTATCTCAAAACATTTTGTGTCAGAAAAAAAGAAAGACTTCTGTTCTGTTAAGAGATGTAGCAGTATGACAGATCTGAGTACTTACAGGATTCCTAAAGTCTGGGGTCACAGGGGAAAATCTGTAGGAAGACAACATGGATACCATGAGATGTTCTAAACATGGTTTTAGCTCAAAATCCTGGAAAAGAGCAAAATACATTACATTTTGTTGGTTTTCAAAAAAAAATGATTTCATTATCACTTACACCGATAGATATGCTTCTCTTGGGTAGGGAGATCATGGCTTTTATTACATCCCCATTTACTCTCAATTGGCTGATGCTTATTGTACACCAGTGCTGGAAATCTTTTAGGTGTTTCACTGATGTCTACACACAGGTGTTCTTAAGCCTTCCAAACTGAACTGCTATTAATTTCAGTTTGTTCTGAATTCTGATTAAATTGTACAGATAACAATGTTTCGAAAGTGTACAACAGTGAGATACATAACCAAAACAAAAGTGCCTGAATGTTTTGCCCTGTGATGGCAGAGAAAACTATTTTGATTTGACACATATACATGTCTCAGTCTAATGGCCTCAGAATATCCCTGCACCAAATTAGACATTCTTTCTGCCTACTTATGCAATTACAAAAGTTATAAAAATTGGAAACCAAAAAATTTAATTCAAAGTACAGCATTTTTGTTAAAAGAATAACAAAAATTCACAAGTCAGTTTATAAAAAGCTTAAAGATGACACTGCATTATGAACAAAATTTATCCTATCTTCCTATCTTCCTTCCCATTAGCAGACCACTTTTAACTAAAATTTAATTACATATATAATCCTCATGCAAAATGGAAAAAAAGAAGTCAGCCAAGAAACAATTCATCAAACTGTGTTTACAGATACTCAAAACAATAATCTTCTGCTCAAACCTAAGGGGCAAAGAAAATAATTCCCAGCAACATGGTCAGAAAATTTTGGCTGGATGAGGGTGATGCAAGATTTACAGCTAATTAATTTCTGGAGTCTGCAAATTTACAATAGCATCTATACCTGCTATTACTTCCAAACCACACAGACCTTAATTTGCCATTGTATTTGTAAAAAGTCTGCCTTCATTCAATAAAATCTGAGAAATATTGCTACCTTTACTAACATTTCCTCAATGATATAATTTACAGTGATCCACCATAATGCTCGCCACTGAATTAGTAACCAATGAGCACCTGCTCCATAACAGACCACTGATAGTGGCATATGGTATGAACTTGAGGTATTATTGTTGTGTATTATTATTAGAAAAAAATCTTCATGCAAACATATGAAAGGGTGAACATTATTGATGCTAGAGTACTGTCTCTCACACGCTCTTGCCTGAATGATAATCTATTTACAAATATACAGGACTAACACCATGTATCTAAAAGAGCAGTAATATTTAATCTGACTTATTGGAATGAAATTAAAAAACTTAGAATGGCTAGTGTATGTCAGGGTCAATGTTATACAATTTTCATTGTCTACTACACCCAAGATATTTTCTTTGATTCACAATATTAGATGAACTGGCAAATAAATTCAATGTATTCTTTCTATTAGGCATTTTACAATAAGAATAATAACAAATGGACTAATGAAAGGACATACCATCTTAATGAGTTGTGACATAAAAAACAGGTCAGATACAAATATTTTAAAACTTTATTTAAATATAATTAGGAATTAAAGTTTATGCATACATGTTAGTTAAATCAATTTATTTTTTATCAAATGCCATGATTTTTTCTCAGAGTAAACAATTACAAAACAGAATGTCAGATCACAACTAATATGAATTATTATGGCTATCAATTGATCTCAACTTGCAAGTAATATATATATATATATATATATATATATATATATATGAATCTGCACTTTCTGATATTTTCCACAAGATACTGAAGTAAAACACTGGTTGATAATCTAAAAATAGCAACTATTCACAGTCTTTTTCATTGTACATTGTCATTTTTTTATTCAATATCGGGCATTGTAATTGCATGTGTGTGAGATTTGGATTTTTAATGTAGCCTTAACAATTTTCAGTCATATTGCTATGATATCTGCAGAGTTGCAGTTTATAGTGATGTCTAGCACTGAAGCATCATTAGGGCAGACATGTATTGTCACATTATCCTGACACCAGGTCAACCAGTCCTACCACCAACCTCTCAATGCTGAGCGCAAAGCGAGGCAGCTGCTGGTACCATTTGGTATGACTTGGTCAGGTTTCAAACCCATGAAATCTGCATCCAAGGCAGACACTCTAACCCACTCTGGCGAAGCAATTAGGCACTGTAACAAATTAAATTACTTTTCTGTTTCTGAATGAAACCTACAACTGACATTAATTAGTGTCTAAAATGTAAAGAAAAAAATAAGATTAAAGTCCAAAATCTTTGGGTTCAATAAAATATAAAAATATTAGGCGTGTGCAAAAGCTCAAGTTGTCCAAAACGTTATGGCAAACATGTAACTAAGCCAACTAGTTAGCAAAATAAATTTCCCAATTTCAATTATGATGATTAAATGGAAGTGTCATCAAGGCCCTCACCAGCCAGCTGTTCCATCACAATAAATGAAAAATCCACACCTGATTTCCTCAGGTCTTTTAAAACTTGTAGATGGAGTAATAAATCATTTTGGCAGTTGGTGAATACATGCCTAACTCCCCATCCCCACCCAAGAATTATGAGTATAATTATTGCAATTATAAGTGGCAAAAAAAAGCGCAATTTGGGTGTAAAAAGTGTAATCTATATATAATTTTTACCACCAACCTGGTTCTGCAGCTGATTAAAATTCTTGTCACCAAGGATAAAATCCATACGGATTAGAACCAGAATACAAGAACATGTTAATTGTTGTAATAGCCTGTTGCTAGTAATAATTCATTTTATTAACTGGTATTGAGCTGAGTAAGAACTTTACTGACAGCAGATGGTTGATGGGGAGATTACAGGGATTTGTCACTTATGGTAGCTATGTCAGTAGGTTGTAAGTGAAATAATTACCTGCCATAGGGACAACTCTAAACTGAACATGACAAGTAATCTTTTTTTACTTTGTTCTATGGATATAATTTAGTCTGTTTCATATACTAATCACTACATATGGACAGAAACTGTTCCTCCATATCAAAAAAGCAAGTGCTTTCCTCACAATAATTCAAATGGTTGAAGGTAACTAGCTGATATTGTTGCAGATACACTTTGGAATGTGACTGGATAATTGCTTGTTCTGATAGATTTTACCATCAACTTTTTCTCAAGACTGCTGTATTTTATATAACCTTCCTTGCCCAAT
The DNA here is from genome assembly GCA_016746295.1 of Potamilus streckersoni. Lineage (NCBI taxonomy): Eukaryota > Metazoa > Mollusca > Bivalvia > Unionida > Unionidae > Potamilus > Potamilus streckersoni. Next base: position 4,332,977 of record JAEAOA010002240.1, read on the forward strand.
CACGTTCATTGCAGGTTATATCATGCTCAGGAAATAGGAGATTAATACTCTTCCCATAACACACCAAAGCAAATGACCAGGGCTGGGCAGGTATCCAATTCATGACCGGAGTATTAACAACACTATTTAAAATTCAGTCAGGATCATTTTCATTCTTTTTTCACATTTTCTACATCAAAATTAGCAAATAATAACAGGTATATGTCACTGTAAAAATGTACTTAAAAAAAAAGAGATTTAAATGTAATTTATCAGCAAAATTGTCATTTTCAATGGCTCTTGGAATTTTTGTTTTTTTTTTAAAAAATATTCTGCAGCTAGTGTATGGACTACTTTGCCACAACTTTTTCCAAACTTTTGCAGGCCGCTTACAGGGGGATGTACCATATTTATTGAGCCATATGCAATAAGCAAGCATAATAATCAACATGAATAAACTACACAAACCTGCATCAAACTCCACATTAAGTCCAGAACTTTTAATATTTTCGGTACAGGTTGTAGGAAGTTAGATGTGTCATTGTGTTGTAATAAAAACTTTAATAAACAAGCTTCCACTACATATGCACTTTTCTGCAAATAGAAAAAAAATGTTACATGTATAACAAATTGCATCTATGATAAAAACATTTCTTCAAATTAAGTCATCAACTAGCAGCATTGAATTTTCCATGATCCTTAAAATGAATTAAAATACAAAATTGCACCCACCTGTTTCATGGGGTCACTATTCACTTTTTACTGACACTAAAATTACATGAAATTAATTTTCATGTAAATGTTTTCTATGAAACTGTGAACATGCTGTTTGCAGTTTAAAGAGTATGTACACTGTTAAAATGTGTAGTCTTCCTTGCTAGAAAAAAAATACATGCAAGGACTTACAAAGACTAAAAAAATTATGAAAATTAGTTTGATAGTTCCATTTATAGATTTTCAAGTAAGTTACATTACAAAAAAACTGCTGCACCTAAAACAACCTCTAAAGACAAGCTAAAACCTGCTTAAAATATAGAGGATATCATAACAATTTAGTATCAATGTATATTTTTGCTCAAGACAAATTTAGTGATTACAGCATTATATCTGAGTCTGAAAATCATGCAGAAAACTTTATTCAGTTAAATTACATGAAAGAATCAACAAAATGGAAAATAACCTACCAAAAGTGGGGCCAATTTATCAAATATATGTGCTGCCACTAACAACAGGGAGCACTTCTTGCTTCTATGATCCATTAGTGGAGGTGGTGGTGAGTTATCTCCCTTTCCCGCAACCAATGGTCTTTCATCCTTCTGAAAAGAAATTACCCAGTCATGATTCAAAAGGTATGATGACTTTTTAATTCAAACTAGAGTATCATAAATCAAATATCATGTGTCCACTTAACTTCTTTTATGTAAAAGCAAATTTTTAAGTAAATTATGTATTTCCTGAATATCTAACCAAATTCCTGAATACTTAACTGATCACATTAATGTTAGGAATATAAGCTTTCTACCTCCCAAATCCAGATCTCCTAAGCTGTTTAAAACTGTCTATTCAAGCTTTATCATACAAAGGGCAGTAACTCTTGCTCGTTATGTGCCTTTGCTACCAAAAGGTGTTGCTAGCTATAACCTGAGCAGTATCTCAACAAAGAAAAATGGTGAGGATATTGTGATTGTTTTAAAGTAATGTGATCATTCAAATATTTTTGGACAAACAACATATTTCAAAAATTTGCTTTCTTCTTCATATACATTCACTTATCACATTAACATTAGAAGAATATGTAATAGGGGCTGGGAATTCTAAACATTATACCTCTACCCTGGGCATCCTTCAAGGGAAGAAAGAATAAAAGATAAAACCACTCTCCTAACTTAAAAGCAACACAGCCATCAGTCATGTGATCCAGGACAACAATACCTTGCAAAAATGATTATTCATATCTTTTTACTGATGAAGCTTTTATGGGTGAATCCGGCAAAAGTGCTGACAATGCCTGTGATGATGCTGTTTTGACTTTAACTGGGGCACATGTGCAGCCACTACTGGACCCATCAGATTCAAGCTCTGTATATGCAAAGCTAAATACCAAATATAAAATCTTTAGAAGGTTGACTGCATGACAGCCAACTGCTTCTATCATGTCTTGGATCAAAACATTACATCTGAGTGAGGCTCCCAGAGATCACTCTAATTCCATGAGATGAAATCCTTTATAAGGCAACTCTGATCTTTTGAAAATTCAGAGTAAACTGAAAGTATAACCACTTCAGCCAAGATGATAGAGTTTGAAAGGCGATATCCTCTTTCCTGAATTCATTGAAAGAAAGAGTGGTTTTTCTTATTCCAAAACTTAAAACTTTTCCCTGCACAGTTCAAGTAGTACTTAACAGGACCTTACATAGTAATTTCTCTCTATTAGTAATTTTATATCATGACTCTGATTACCTAATTACACAACCTATTCTTGGCTGCAAATCCTTTCTTTGTTATGAGGACTGCAGAACCATCTGAAGTACTTTCAATTTGTGGAGTTCAAATTCTCATGATTTTCACAAGAGAGCTAGATCATGAAAAATAAAGTCACAACCAAAAAGCAACCAAGCTGATTTTATCCCTCACCCCATCATATGCAATGGAAAGCATCAGCTGCTTATTTCTTTGTTTTAATACTATCAACAGTACTGAGAATATGAAATATATATTATGAAAAGTATATGAATGACAGGAAAAATGAAACTGATTTATTACAATCTGAGTGTGAAATCTCATGAAAATGAAAATTCATGTAAGATTATAATGACTAATTGATACAAAGTTATAAATGCAGATTTGCTTATTCTGTCCTTTATTTCTAAAAAAAAAATAGTTCCCATTTGTAAACATATTTTTAAACATATCTACTGCTAAATAAATAGCAAATTAGTCCTGCCTTTACAGAACCCATATTAATCAGGGCTTTCTAAGTGCTTTGTCCTGCTTGCAGATAAGAAACTTTGCATGGACTGGCTTACAGATAGACATTTTCAGATCAAATAAGACCTGATATTAATTTACATCTCTACTGTCCTCCAGTTCATTTAACTGATCAATTACCTGTGTAGAGTTCCTCCTTGTAAAAATTCTTAACAGTTAAATTTAGAGGTTGCTGCACATGCAGCTAGCACAATCAAATCATATAATCCTGTTTTAAGTGAGATATCAGGATTTCTCCATGTTGAGCTTTGAAATTAGAGATTGTGAACTGCCTTTTGATTAAACTAATTAAATGGAATCAAACTTTAAAAAATGAGCTTTATAGTCATTGGCTTTGTTCATGCACCTAATCTCTATTGAGAACTTTATACTCTCATCATGATCTTTAAGAACACCAAGAAATATAATTTCTAAATTTTACAATAATGGTATTAAATGTGTTAGTGCAGACATGTAGAAAAAAGGTCTGCATTTTCTTTAAGGCCTTGATATTTATGCCAGATGTTAACAATGAATAATTAATCAACTGAATTACTGCAGCATGGATTAAACCTGTTTGCTAAAAAATGAATGCAAATGAATGTCTGCAATCTTGTACAGATGCATGTGTATCGGAGTAACAGAAAGATGCAAAACCAACAAGGTTAGTGAAATCAAAAATAATTTAATGCTCTAAGTTATAAAATGAAAATTTAGGAGGAACTTACAGTATTGTGAATTAAGTCTCAAATAATCCTAAAAGTTTTATTACATGTACTAAAGTATTGACTGTTCTGATTTCTAATAGTCCTGAAAGTCCTGATGTGCCATAATAATTTAATCCAGAATGTCTATGAATAAATTCACAATAATCACTAAATATCATTAATCCAGTCAATAGGCACTTTAATATCTCAAATGATTTAAATAATTCTACAATATTGTATCTTAACAGACCGATCTTATACTGGAATGAATAATTTCTGTTTATCTCTATCTTGCATCTACCTTATACCTCTCTTATATTCTATCTTATACAAAAACCAATAAGATGAACAGAATGTGGGTCAAAAGTTCTCTTGCAGAATGTTCTAAGGTCAAAAAGACATGTCAACATTTCTACAAATTACCTTTTGCTTAAGGTCAATCTACAATCACAGAAAAAAGTTAGCTATCTAAATATGTTGTTTACAAATTATCATTAGCTTAAAATACAACCTACAATCATGGATACAAGTTAAGCAAATCAATGGAAAGATAATCTGACTGCAGATGTATAGAAGGACTATATTGCTTTATTTAGAGTATAATTTGTGACATTCTGAATACATCATCCTATGTAGTTGTAACTATTATAATATCATATGCATATTTCATTAACATGTAAAAGAAAGCTTTTCATAGAATTTCACTATGTTTATAGCTACTTATAGTGTAGCTCATCTCATTAGATGGCATCCCCCCCCCCAATCCCTGCAGCATCTATTCCAACCAGTCTGCATACAAAGAACCAGAGGATTTCCACATTTGAATCAAAAATGAATTTCTTGAGGGCTGTTGGTACTTAGGTAAACTGTCACCTTCTGATGCAATGTAAGATGTCAGTGTTTGAGACTGCAGTAAATCTCTGAAAGAAGTGTGGTCTTTCTAATTTAAGATATTATCAGATACAGAAATTGTGCAAAGAACCATTAGCAGAACAGGAGATGGATAGAGCTCTTGAGATAGAACCAGGAAAACTTCTTGCACAGAAGGCTGAGTCTTTCCTGGACACTGTTGGATAAAAGACAAAAGATGGAGCTTGTGAGAGTGTCTTTGAAATTGGAAGTGGGGTGACAAAAAAAAGCTTTCTTCAAAGGTAGTCAATACTGATGATGTGAAAAAGGTGAATGAGGCTGGGTGTTCATCCATGACTGAACATAATGATTTCCTGGCATTCAATTTGTGTATTACTAAGGACTGGGATGGGGAGGGGGGGTATGGGGTATGGGAATGAAAGTTACAATGGCTGATACTGAGCCATGACAGGACCATGACTGATGATTGACCTGTCTGGTGCCAGTCCATAATGCTCCCATAGGTTTGGTATAGGATATTGTTGGAAATGGGTTCACCAGATCAGGTGTTGGTTAAACTGAATGTCTGCAACAGAACCAAGGCTGGAATAAGCATACCTTGGTTCTGGACACTAACATCATTTCATGTATGAGACTGGGTATACAGTGATCCCCTTCTTATATAGCCACCCCTTCTGCACTGGGAAAGTGACCTTTCCAGAGGGGGGCTATATTTGTGACAAGTATGTAAATGAAGCAAGAAAGCTACAAATAACTTCAAAGCATTTAATATCTTCAGTTACATGTAGCACTAATTATTAGAAGGTTCTTAAGAAATGACTTTTTTCAAATTAACATAAATTAATAGCTCTTATTCTTAAATGTGAAATGTGAGTAGGGTATTATTGACATGCGAATGGAAAAGAAATTCAAACATGTTATTTAAATTTTGGTACATACATTACTGGACATTGAAAATAATTCTCTTTGCATTTACTCCATTTTCCCACTGCCACAGAATATTCTCCTTATTTGTTACAATGCTGTATATTTGAGTCTTCCCAAAGTAATATTTTTCAGTAAGAACTATTAACTCTCCCCACTGTTTTTGAATAACTTTTACTTTTTCTTTGAAAGTTTTATTTCTCCATTTATGTGATGACATCTTAAAAGTTTTGTAATGATTCATTCCTATGTTGCTAGGCCTAATTTTTCAGTACTGCAACTTAATTATGCAGACAAACCTTTTGTAGGGTCAACAAAATGCCTTGTTTATAAAGGAAGTCATACATGTACTGTCACATTATTTCTCTATCACGACACTGTGGACCCAATTTCCTGTAAATGTTGACATTAATTATATTATATCAACCTTAGTGGTACACGTTCTTTAGCCAATACTTCCTTCACTAACAAAAACCTGACATCAAGAAATAGACATCAGTAAAGATAATCAGATTACTTAATATATCATTTGTATTATATATTGGTTCTAGACTCATATTAAAATAAAACGTGGCCAACAGAGAGAAGGGTAAATTTTACCGTTTTTGAACTAATATGCTGGCACTGGTCATGTTAGATGGGTGGACTTTCTTGAGGGGTACTTGTGAACACAAACTTGTCAGTGTCAAAGGATTCTGGCCATATAAAGTTGGTGGCTGCTGGTCAGGGGGCTGTTCATGAGGGGGGCCACTGTACTGGGAAGACAGATCATTATACAGGGGCCCTGAGTGGCCGAGTGGTCTAAAGCACTGACCATTACAGATCAGTGCCATCTCACCTCTGTCTGTGTGAGTTCGAGTCCAAACTTGGCTAAGGTGGGTAAGTGGGGAAAGCCTGCCAGTAGCTTCTCGTGGATTGATGGTTCTTTTCTGGGTTTTCCAAGGTTCTTCCTCCACCATTAATACTGGCTGCCATATATAGCCAATCGTATGCTGAAAAATGGCGTTAAACCCTACAACAACAACAACAGATCATTGTACTCAGTCTTGTTGTTAGAGAATGCAGGTCAAGACCATGCTGGGGCTGGAGTAGATATGGTCCAGGGCTAGTCTGGGTCTCGTATCAAAATCTGATTCCAGTTATCAAGATAATGATCACTGATGCCAGTACTAGGGTCTACGAATAGTAATAGAATTTCCAGGACTGATCAAAGCCAATGTACCACACCAGTCCTATCTCAGTAGTCTATTTTGTGGTGATATGCTCAAGTTGTGGCACTGTGGGTGAAAACAGGGATGCAACTGTGTGCAAGACCTGCGATCATAAAGATTGCCAGATATTCTTCTGACTGGAGATCTTTATACCTTAAGTGACTCAGTCAGAAAGAACTTAGTGAAAGAAATTGTCAATGGCAATCCTGATGGTATCTAAATCACTGTTCTAGGCTCTCTCATTAACCCAGGTCAACTGTTTGTCATTGATTATTGCCCATTCCTCATTACCTTTTGAAAGCATACATCACAATGATAGTTCATATGATACAACATACAGTTTATGAAGTTGGAGTGATTTTCTTGCCAGCTTACACACCATTTTGTTGATATTTGTAATTAAAGATAGCAAAACTATAGTATATACAGACAAATTAAGTATTACACTCGATTACAGTGAAGTGGATGATATGTTAAATGCAATGGAAAATTACAGAAATATATAATGACTAGGAATAAATAATAATCAACTTGATAACATTTACAAAAAGGGTTGATGCTATGATCAATTTCACTGCTATAGACCAAATGGCAAGAAATTAAGATGGGGCTGATTTGCTTATTGTACAATGAAGTTAAACAACTGAATTGCAAAAAATTTGTCTAAAAAAACTGTTTATAGAGCAAGATTTAGTTAACTGATGGCTTTTTTCGTGGGGTGAGAAAACTCCAAAGAGTCACAAAAACCAGTTAAATAGTTGGATGAAAATGCAAAGCATCTTGTCAGCACATGGTGATAACCAGGTATGAGCAGAAGTAGTAACTGATGGGATTTGGTGGCAAGCTTCATACCCAAGGGAAGACCACTCGCGTCTGACTTCCATCTCGGCAAGCAGATGACTTTTCAGCATTAATGTTACTAATACAAGCCAAAGGAAATTTGTGAAGCAATTTATGTACTCTAAATGTATTATAATCGAGCAATGAATTTAAAGAAGTTTTCATCAAACCTACACCAGGTTGATGTGAAAATAACTACAGAATTTGCAATACCTTTAAATTATCATGTTTGACACCTTTGCAGTACCTCTTAAGTTATGTTGATTGACACAACACCTTAATTTTTCTTCCTGATTCATGATGTCCCTTTCTTGATCCATGATGTGCCTCTATAGATCTATGATGCCCAGTCTGACATACCCAATTTTTTGGCTTCAGTAATGCAGCTTAGGAAGAAATGAATTTAACCAAGAATCTCAAATTAACTTTATACCCATCATAATATCCTTGTTACCATTAGACCAGTAATACCTGCATTTCAACTATGAAATTACAACAAGTGGCAAGATCTAACCTCCATGATAACTTACCATTTCTTCTTCTACCATTACAGGTATCAAGATGTCCAGGTAAGAAAAAAACACCTGAGCTTGGCTGACTTGAGCATCTGGAGAGTCTTGCAGAGGACGAAAACCTTCCACAGGATATGTTCCACCAAGTTAAGGAATATCATTCTTTTCAGTGGCATGATAATTGTTATTATTATTATTATTATTATTATTATTATTATTATTATTATTATTATTATTATTATTATTATTATTATTATCATGTTCCCGCTCAAAAGAAAACTGGTTGTACATTTGCAAGTGAGGAAATCGATAATTTATTTTTACATGTACTTCCTTTCTTACAATTCAGAAGTGTATTACCTATTCAAAAATGTTGATTAAAGACAGTCAGTATACACAAAGAATTGCTAATAAGCCATCAATGGCTAACAGCAAAACCATACAAGATAGACAAAATTATGTCAGTCATACATTCATACTTAGTGAAGGGTCCATGTAAGTAATTCTTTCTGTACTTTGTTACATCTTAACATCTTTTTGCATTTAAAAAAAGTGTAACTGACAATGAATCCCAGGAGGTGTATCAGGGTGACTGACCAAAGCTTTGTTTATAATTGTGCCACTGGTCAACGCTGCAATAAATTTTTTTATCAACATACAATTTTACAGAAGTGCCAAGTTTCACATCAAGATACAGATGTATACATACTCTCACATATTAGCAAAGAGTTAAAAAGTAAAAAGTATACATACCTGCCAACCCTGAACAGGTATAAGTGTAACCTAAGTGGCAAAAAGCCTAATCGGAGCATACAATGTGTAATCTTTGTACAACATGCAATAATTACACTAAGCTGTATAAAACTGTATACTTACATTTGCTACTAACCTAAATCTGCAGCTTGTTTAAGATATTGTAATAAATGGGCAAAATCTATATGGATTAGTACCAGAATACAAATATAAAACATATTAACAAATTAATTATACATGTATACAACACCCACTTTAACATGTTTAACTTTCACTGATTGTGAACTCCACAAATTCTGCAACAAGTATCATGATGTGCTCATCCTCAGTGCTGCATTACATCACTTTTATATTCATACTTTTAAATTTAAATGCATTATTAATTGGTCCTTTTCCTGATATGACAAGTTTTAAGGTTTAAAAGATCTCTTTCCTCAAACATTTTTTAGACATATAACATCCCTGAATCACATTGATAAAGCCTGTTTCTGCTTAACATATGGTACCATTTTTTTTTAAAGTACACACTGGTCCACTAATCAATTCTCTTCACTCATGTACTAAATATGTGAGATAAGGTTTCAAACTGAAGAAACCCATCTGTTTTCTTTGATATGTGTCATATACAACTGCTATAAATAGGTAATATGGACAGCACATGCACAGTAGGTTTATTAAGGACAAACCTACTTTTATACTATTCTTATGCAGCTGCCTTCATATTTAGAATAGTCTCAAATTTATAAACAAAATTTTGTATTGTTTTTTCTTAATTTTTCTTTTCAATGTACCATAAAAAGCAAATTCCATGAACAGGCAAGTGTAAGATGTAAATAGATTAATAAAAGCATAATGATTATGCCAAAAGTGTGAAGAGTTGGCAGGTATGAGTAAATGATAAAAAAAAGCAGAAAATATTGTTCTAACTTAACTGGCAAAGATACTTTCACAAACTATATAAGTGTTTTGTACTGGGTTAGCTGAAAGAACTGATTTGATATGGCACAGGGATATGTTAAAGATTCACCCACTTTACCATTCCTCTACCATGAAACAAAGCATGGTTGCACTTTTATATTTATTACAAACACTCTCTTTGATGCTTCAAAATACCTCTAATTAGTTCAAGAAAATGAAACTCAAAACAAACTTACAAAAGTCTTGATTTGATACATATCAATGCAGAGACATCAGTGAAAACACCTATCAATGCATAGATGTCATTGAAAAAACCAAACAATGCAGGGACATCACTGAAAACATGTACCATTACAGGGACATCAATGAAAACACACATCAATGCAGTGACACAATTGAAAACCCCTATCAATGCTGGGACATCATTGAAAACACCAATCAATACAGGAATATCACCAGTGAAAACACAAATCAATACAGGGACATCACTGAAAACACTTTTCAATGCAGGGACATCACTGAAAACAATCAATCAATGCAGGGACATTATTAAAATCACAAATCAATTGAGGGACATCATTGTTAACAAATATCACTGCAGGACATCAATGAAAACCAATGTTAATACAGGGACATCATTGAAAACACCTATCAATGCAGGGACATAACTGAAAACACCTATCAATGAAGGGACATCAGTGAAAACACCTATCAATGCAGAAACATTAGTAAAAACACCTATCAATGCGGTGGCATCACTGAAAACACCAATCAATGCAGTGACATTATTAAAAACTCCAATCAAAGAGGGACATCACTGAAAACCAATATCAATGCAGGGACATCAGTGGAAACACCTATCAATGCAGGAACATTAGTGAAAATACAAATCAATGCAGGAACATCAGTGAAAACACCAATCAATGCAGGGACATCATTGAAAACACCAATCAATGCAGGGATATCACTGAAAACACCGATCAAGATAGGGACATCACTGAAAACAAGTCAATGTAGGGACATCACTGAAAACAAGTCAATGTAGGGACATCAGTGAAAACAAATATCAATATATGGATATCGCTGAAAACACCTATAAAATGCAGGAACAACACTGAAACACCTATCAATATTGGAAACATCAATGAAAACACCAATCAGTGCAGGGTCATCAGTGAAAACAAATATCAAAGCAGGGAAATCATTGAAAGCCCCTAAATAGTAATACAATATTTCAAGTCTTGGTGTGGTACAGAAATACAGAGTTAACACCTGAATCAAATGCCTGATTAACTATGCAAGATTAAACAGATATATAATAACATGCTTTTCCATGACAACAGTACAAGTAATATTTTTTCAGGATGCAGTTTGGCAACACATCTTGTGAAATCTGGGTAATTTTCTGTCTAACTTTTTTTTCCCACAACTCTTTTTAAATGTAAATCAATTGCTATCTGGGATAAATTTACCAGATGTTACATGTACAAATCACAAAAAAGTGACCAATTATGATGACATCAATAGCTCACCGTGTCACTCTAGATATAGTATAAGGTGTCCAATGATGTTTGTGTCATGAGATGAAAATGAATAGTTGCAAAGGATATTGTAGAGGTGTGGCTCCAAAATTGGCACATACATTTTCTGAAGGTGAAAGACTGACAGCAGGAAAATATGCATATCCCTTTCCAACCTTCACATTGTTAAAGGCTTCACCAAGGCACTTTCCATTTCTGTCATAAATACAGAAAGAATGCTATTTATCAAAATCACTAAAATTATTTTATCAGTTTATTCTATAGCAAAATATACTACATTATATGAGAGCTGGATAAGTCATGGATAACTTTATATTTTCCTCCTTTATTTGTCTAAACATTATGTTAATAAGTACCATTATCATTATACTCATTCCATAAATCATCTTTAAATGATAATGCATTTATAGGAATTATCAGTGAATGCTGTGGTACATGCATAAACTCAAAATCTGTTTTAATAGCAAATAAACTATTCTGCAATAGGGAGCTGGTACATTAGAAAATGCAGTTTTTATACCTGCTGTGACCAGCCAGGGTTGTGTTCTTGGGAATGGCATTTAGTTCTAATTTCCATGTCATGATATAGCCAGCAATTCATTCAAAGTGTCAGTAAAACCCACAAAACCAAAAACAAATCTTCTGTAGTTGAATGTTCTCAAGTACATGTCTATGTGCTAAATGATTTGTTTGAAAAGGACTATGATGTACTGTATATATTCGCTTATAACTCAAGTCCATTTTCAAACAACAGACTCAGATGTAGACCTGTTTCACCTAACCTACAATCATATATTGTGTTGAAAGATCACAGTCAGTGTTGTTTGCCTTAATGATTACTAATATAAAAATGCAGATATGTAACATAATATGTTATTGCAGATCTGGATCTGTACAGTATGCAGTTGAATTTCACTATTAATCAGGTATATAAAATACTTCCTCTACATAACTCCAACATAAAATCTTAATTTTGACAACTTTTTACCACTATAAAAAAGATACCCATACCTAAACATCACTTAAATGCAGGATAGATCAAAATTATATAATAACTAAAACTGTCTTCATAATATACAGATGCCCTACCACAATGCTGAAAAAGACCTCAAGTCGAACTTAACCAAAGTGTGACAGATGGTGTATGTACAAGGGTAACACTACATGTCTCTACAATGGAGCATAAAAAGGTGTAAAAGAGTATACCTGTAAAATGTTATTATTCCATTATCACAGTCTATTGTGCAAGTTATCACATCACCCGTCAACCAAGCCTAGAAGTAAAGAATGTCCTGATCAAAACTAATATAATTTCCTAAAAACAACTGTATAAATGTTTAATTAAAAATCAGCAGGGCACAGTAATTAAAGGAAATAAAAGCCCTCTTCACATTAAGTCCACAAGGGCTATAACCCTGTCAAAAATATCTGCAAAATGGTTAAACATCTTGCTGAATTTATACATAAGTAACATTAACTGGTTTATAATGTACTTGTTCATTCATAATTCATTAGCCAAAATAAAGAAGGATACAAAAAGTGCATGAAACTTATAATTTTTTTTAACTGATTATAATTTTTAACTCAACTGTCACCAAACAGTTCCTATTGTTACTTTACCTACCTATCTATGTCTGCATCCACCCATCCATCTATCTACACACATACAAGCATTCACACATAAAAGTGATAAACATCTCATGAGTTTCTTTTATCTCTGTATGGATTACCTCTCCGTATCTCTGTGTTTTGACATTCCATTTTCTCACACGGCTTCCATCATAAGCATAGGAATCGGGAGTATCTCCAACACCCTCCTATAATAAAAGCAAGACATTCATTTGAACAGTCAAACAACATTGAATTTAAATGAAGATACAAAAGGATTCATGTGCAAGATATTCTATGCTACACAACATTTTATTTTGCAAAATAATTGTCTCACCTACGTTAGAATGTGAGAGACTAAAAGAATCCATCCTATTACAATACACAATGGGCAATAACTCTTGAACATTACCTCCCCTTGTTACTGCCACGTGTCGCTAGATTTTAGCTGATTAAGATCCTAATGAGGATGCTCGCAAGGTGGGGTGGTCGAGAAGATTTTAAGGTAATGTACTTCGGTAAGTATTCTAAGAGAAACATAATATACTTAAGAGTTTGCTTTCTTCTTCAAATACATTCCCCAAATAACATTACATTAGGAGAATAAGTAATAGGAAGGAGGAATGCTGAGTACCCAACCTTTACTTCGCATATTCTTCTTGGAAAGAATAGCTGGATTCCCCCATGTGAATGTTAACCCATTCACTTAATTAAATAAGCAACACAGCCTGGGGTCACTTGACTTGTGACCTATAGAGTTAAGAACATCAATACTGAAATCGTCTTACCTACAAAATTTCATCATCAAATCCAGCAAAGCTAACAGGCTGTGTTGATTGATCTAGTTATGTTTGGTGGCTGGCTGTGTTGCTACAACAGGATCTACAAGATTCATGGTTTGCTATATCTGAAACGAAGGCTCGAGAAGGTTGACTTCCCATGTCAGACAACAGCTTCTATTAGATCTCTGATTGAAATGTTGCATTTTAACACAGAGATGGCCCAAAGCTTTGAAATAGTAATCTTAAAACTCCTGAGCAGTAATCTTCATGATGTGACTGATCAAGTGAGATATCAGAGTACACTGAGCATACAACCCACTTTGCCATGAAGCAGAGGCTTGAAGGCTCTGGAAGGAAAGGCGTCTGGGTGTTCAATACCTTGTCTCTGTGCATTTCAAGTATTGCTTGAGAGTGCAGGCAGGATTTTGCATGGCTGCTGTTCTCAATCTGTCTACTGAAGAGATCAAGCTAGTGACGACTCTTTGACTACCAATTTATGGCAACCTATTTTGGGTTACAGAGCCTGGTTGTGTCCAAAGATTTGCCAAACCCTCCAATCTGAATTGAAGAGAGAGGCATGCAGCTCGCTGACTCTGAATGTGGAAGTGTACGTTATCATGATTTGGATGATAGTGACTTTAAAGTGTGGGCTAGAGGTTTGAATGGATTCAAATCCAACTATTTTTAAACCCAGGAATGGTTTCATTTTGGAAACAAGAGTAAGGGATTATGTCCACTGAGTCTAAAAATGTGTTGATGTACCTATTGTCTCAAATGTGCTAATATTCCAATGGCCTTAAGTGTGGCATAGTGCTGTCTTTTGATGTATTACAATAATATAACCCAAATATATTCTAGTCTGAATCCACCATAATTATAAATTCTTTAGTCAAAGAATATTGTTGAGCACTCTGTATTTCCAGTGAATAATTTAAATAAGTAAATCCACCCAAACTAAATACTGAACACAATAGAATGATTCTATTTTGGATGTCAAGGAAAGAACAAGTAATTCTTCAAGTAACAACATAATATAAAAAGCTAAGAAACAATAACAGAAACAGATGTAAGCCAGTCTCCTTCATAAAACATTCAAAGTTGTCAACAAGTTTAGGAATTTCCAAGTGGAAATCTGATGCCCTAGACCCAGACTCCAAAAACTAAACCTGTTTAACATTCATAATAATCTACACTCACAGAGAAATATTAGCCATGTATCCCGTTTACAAAAAAAATGATACTAGTCAGGTACACAATGACCTTAATTTTGAACAAAGTCAAGCATAATATACAGATGTACACAACATAATCATTAAGAAAAGCCAACAAATAATACAAAAATCAAATACACATAACAGCTGAAACATCTTAATGATCAAAGACACAGAAAGAATAATACTGAATCATGAAACTGATACCACAGCATATTCATGAATTTGACAGAATATAAGTGAATCATCACACTAATGCCATCACAGACACACAAACTCAAAGACAGAATAACATGGAACCATTATTCTCATGGCATCACAGACATACAAACTTTAAATAACACTGGATCATGATACTACTGCCTCACAGACACACAAACTTGATCAAAAGAATAAAACCAGATCATTTTTTGATGCCACTACAGACATACAAACTTGAAGACAGAATAACTCTGATTCATCATTATGATGCCACTACAGACATGCAAATTTGAAGACAGAATAACTCTGATTCATCATTATGATGCCACTACAGACATACAAGCTTGAAGACAGAATAACTCTGATTCATCAATATGATGCCACTACTGACAAATTTGAAGACAGAATAACTCTGATTCATCATTATGATGCCACTACAGACATACAAACTTGAAGACAGAATAACTCTGATTTATCATTATGATGCCGCTACTGACATACAAACTTGAAGACAGAATAACTCTGATTCATCTTTATGATGCCACTACTGACAAACTTGAAGACAGAATAACTCTGATTCATCAATATGATGCCACTACAGACATACAAACTTGAAGACAGAATAACTCTGATTCATCAAAATGATGCCGCTACTGACATACAAACTTGAAGAAAGAATAACTCTGATTCATCATTATGATGCCATTACAGACATGCAATCTTGACGACAGAAAAACTCTGATTCATCATTATGATGCCACTACAGACATACAAACATGAAGACAGAATAACTCTGATTCATCATTATGATGCCACTACTGACATACAAACTTGAAGACAGAATAACTCTGATTCATCAATATGATGCCACTACTGACATACAAACTTGAAGACAGAATAACTCTGATTCATCATTATGATGCCACTACAGACATACAAACTTGAAGACAGAATAACTCTGATTCATCATTATGATGCCACTACTGACAAACTTGAAGACAAAATAACTCTGATTCATCATTATGATGCCACTACAGACATACAAACATGAAGACAGAATAACTCTGATTCATCATTATGATGCCACTACTGACAAACTTGAAGACAGAATAACTCTGATTCATCATTATGATGCCACTACAGACATACAAACTTGAAGACAGAATAACTCTGATTCATCATTATGATGCCACTACAGACATACAAACTTGAAGACAGAATAACTCTGATTCATCAAAATGATGCCGCTACTGACATACAAACTTGAAGAAAGAATAACTCTGATTCATCATTATGATGCCATTACAGACATGCAATCTTGAAGACAGAAAAACTCTGATTCATCATTATGATGCCACTACAGACATACAAACATAAAGACAGAATAACTCTGATTCATCATTATGATGCCACTACTGACATACAAACTTGAAGACAGAATAACTCTGATTCATCATTATGATGCCACTACAGACATGCAAATTTGAAGACAGAATAACTCTGATTCATCATTATGATGCCACTACAGACATACAAACTTGAAGACAGAATAACTCTGATTCATCATTATGATGCCACTACTGATAAACTTGAAGACAAAATAACTCTGATTCATCATTATGATGCCACTACAGACATACAAACTTAAAGACAGAAAAACTCTGATTCATCATTATGATGCCACTACTGACAAACTTGAAGACAGAATAACTCTGATTCATCATTATGATGCCACTACAGACATACAAACTTGAAGACAGAATAACTCTGATTCATCAATATGATGCCACTACTGACATACAAACTTGAAGACAGAATAACTCTGATTCATCATTATGATGCCACTACAGACATACAATCTTGAAGACAGAATAACTCTGATTCATCATTATGATGCCACTACTGACAAACTTGAAGACAAAATAACTCTGATTCATCATTATGATGCCACTACAGACATACAAACATGAAGACAGAATAACTCTGATTCATCATTATGATGCCACTACTGACATGCAAACTTGAAGACAGAATAACTCTGATTCATCATTATGATGCCACTACTGACAAACATGAAGACAGAATAACTCTGATTCATCATTATGATGCCACTACAGACATGCAAACTTGAAGACAGAAAAACTCTGATTCATCAATATGATGCCACTACAGACATACAAACTTGAAGACAGAATAACTCTGATTCATCATTATGATGCCACTACAGACATACAAACTTGAAGACAGAATAACTCTGATTCATCATTATGATGCCACTACTGACATACAAACTTAAAGACAGAATAACTCTGATTCATCATTATGATGCCATCAAAGACAGTGGGGCTTGAAGTCAGAATAACACTGAATCATCATATTGATGTCATCACAAACACAAACTTGAAGACAGAATAGTGCTGAAATATCATACTTATGTCATCAAAGAACCTAAAGACCAAAAAATGCTGAAATCATACTGATGCCATCACAAACACGACAGAATAACGCTGAATCCTCATACTGATGCCATCAAAAACACACAAACCTGAAGACGAAAGAACACTGAATCATAATACTGATGCCATCATAGGTATACAAACTTGAAGACAGAATAATGCTGAATCATCATATTGATGCCATCTGACACACAAATTTGAAGACAGAATAACACTGGATCATCATACTGATTCCATCTGACACACAAATTTGAAGACAGAATAACACTGGATCATCATGTTGATGTCATCTGACACACAAATTTGAAGACAGAATAACACTGGATCACCATATTGATGCCATTACAGACACACAACTTGAATGGAAAAAACAATGAATCATCATACTGATGCCACCTGAGGTGGAAAAGTGATACCAATGTATCACCAACTGCAAATCACACTCCAACATTAACGGAAATACTGAATATACTAATGTCAGAAAACATAAAATCACTGATTACAAAAGCAGTACTCAGGGACTTCAAAATTAAACTAAATATGGTATCATATCATGGTCTCATTTTGGTTTCTCAAAATATGTATTCTGTCCAGACAGTGTGTAGTCAATGAGCAGAGGAGTTGAAATTTAAAAAAAAAATATTTGACGGAATATTGATACTGCACCAGAGTAAAAAAAAACTGACATATATGCAAAACATAAACTTAACTGAAATATGACAGATGAACAGAAAAATGTACAGAATAATGGATGAGTAACACTATATGCCCTACCAATGTTGTGGTGGGGTATTAAGCAAAATCTCACAACACTTGTCAGAGGGGCATGGGGGTAAAGTGAGAAAGTAAGAGACAGAGACAGCAAAAGAGGGATATACCTCCTGAGAAAATTTACACTTAATAGTACACCATCCTAACTGCATAACTCCTTTGGAACCCAGCATGAGCTCGTACAGCCATTTTCCTGAAGAAATTCATACATGGCCAATTAATCTTTTATCAGTAAGAAAATATACACAGCATCTTTCTTTAATAATAAAAATAATAATAACACAAAAAGCACTAATATCATTCACAATGCTATTGGTGAGTTTAAATATCAAAGACTGACATACAAACTCTGCATCATTACCATACATATTTGTGTAAAAGTCATGTCCAACTACAAACAATATAGACTATTATCTGCCATTGTATAATATGCTGGTGGATCCAAGTTTATGATGTTTGTTACTCCCAACAACTTGCATAGACCCAGATCTACTGCCACATTATGCAATAACACAACTGGGTCTGTGCAGTTCACAGCTTGACTAAACTTACAAACATGTATATATGGTAACAGGTCTACACCAGTAGCTGCCTGGAACCAGTTGCTGGACAATTATTAATCACTCTAAATTCTGTGCAGTAATTTTGTAAGTTGCATTTTAAAAACTAGAACCTGCATTATCTGTCAATGCTTTCCTAGCCAAATAAGTCAAGAATAAATAATGATTTTGTGACAATTGGTTCCATGTGGTTACTGGTACAGACCCTCTTTAACATAAAAAAACATCAGTATGAAAACATGTCAGAGGTCACTAAATGATTAAAATGTGATAGAAAAAAAGACAGAAAGAAAGAGAGCTCTGAAAGACCAATTTATCTACCTTGATACACACAGCAGTTGGCTCTCATCGTGCTGAAGTTGCTATGACTCTTTAACTGAAAATTTGAAAAGAAAAAAGCTGAGTTCATGTCTTTTTGAGACTATATGTATAATGTGTGTAAAATGCACAAACAACTCTGAACACTGCAGACTCTTATTTTGAAATTCAATGTTGTTTGCATGAACACAGATTTTGATCTACCAGCAGAAAATGTTATACAGTGTTCCCCCCGCTATAACAGTGGCTGTGGTCTACACAACCAGCGTTATAGAATGAACCATGTTATAACCAACCAAATCAGTTACCTAAAGAAAATGATGTATGATGTACCAAACACAATGGTGGGGTGGGGTGTGAGTGTAATAAAACTGGATGCAAAAATACATGCTTTTGATTAAATTAGGACAAACTAGTTTAAAATATGCTTGTATATTAACAAACTACATTTGTGTAGTAGAAATCATGATCTGTTAAGAACTGTACACATATATTAAAAATTCATGAATTCAAGTGTAGATTATGTAATAAAATTCATGTATCAGTCACACTGAAATTTAAGCAAAACTAGGTTCATATTTGGTCAAATGTAGCCGTTATTGTTCCTGCCTTCAAGGTTGGTTGATTGAGGCTTGTCCTGGCAGTATGACTATTGGTGTGTATCACAGCACAGAGTACTCAGGCCAGTTGACAGCAGAAGTGCATTATGGTTGTGATGTGTAATTTATATTTTTAATGTAGTTTTAACAATTTTTAAGTCATATCGCTATGATGTCCACAGTGTGGCAGTTTATAATGATGTCTTGCACCTGGAGCATATGCTGCAGACATGTAGCATGATGTCCCACCCAGTCACATTACCCTGACATCAGGCTGACCAGTCTTAACACTATCCTCCTAATGCTGAATGCCTAGCAAAGCAGCTGTAAGTACGATTTTTTAAGTCTTTGGTATGACTCAGCAGGGGTTCGAACCCACAACATCACACATCTGAGTCAGATTCTCTAACCACTAAGCCACCGGAGTGGTCAGTGTGCACCATTATGATGGTTTGTCAATATGAATATAGAATTTTCTTATGTAACAAAAGATACATTCTAGCACATTTTATATCAAGTTAGCAGCTTCCTTTTATTGTGCCTCAGAATTTCTCCACTCCAAACCCAAAATTGTATATAAAGGTCAACAATGTCATGAAAAAAATTGGCGGATGCTATATTTTGTTGCACTAAGGTAAACAAAATGCAATATGTGAAATAGGTGAAACCCAGCATAATCCATCTATAAACTTTTACAAGTTATGTTTCATTTTTTTAAAGAAAATTCATCTTTTTCAGAAGAAACAACTATTTTTTGTATACAATAAAAATACATGTATAGGAAATTTCAGGAGCCACACCACAACCATCTTATATTAAAATTCATGCATGATCTCTATTCCCCAAAATGACAATAAACTTTTACAACATTATATCTCATACTTTTAAGGAAGGATTTTTTCATGTATGAGAAAAGTAAATGTATATGAAATTTGAAAGCTACACTATCACTGTGTTATATCCAAATTCGTGATAAAATGGAGCGTACTAAGCACAGTTACACTGTACTGTTTTGTAGATGGTTGTAGCATGACACAAAACATAATGTAACAATCATAAAATATAACATTTGCTAGTTCTGGCAAGGAAGTGGCAACAAATGCTTCAAATTTAAGGCAGGCTATGAACATTTCCTGTGCTTGTACACAAAGAACACATTCTAGTTTCCTCCTAAGTGAGTCATATAACTCTAAAACAGGACGGCTTTGTTTATCACACATATAACTCTAAAACAGGATGGCTTTGTTTATCACTAAAGTAAAACTACTCACATAACTTGTGCTGAAATTTTGTTCATATCACAGTAAATAGAAAAGCTATATAAATATTGACTATATCAAATCTGAGGCCATGGAATAAGTATTTATTAAAAAAGAAATTCTGGCACCAATTTCAACATCTGACTTAAAATTATGTTTAAACCATGAAGAATTATCAGGTCAATTTCCAGTTTGACTTAAAGCCCTAATGCAACCATTTGTCATAAATTTCATCCTGCTTCCAATCTAAGTAAATTTTCATAGGAAGGAAATGATTTGTTAAAAAAAAAGCTATCTGACACAAACCATTCTTTGAAATAATCAAAATATTAGTCTATATGATGTTCAGATATTCAGCTAAGAATTAAGAGGTGCCCACCCCTTAATTTAGTTAGCAAAGTCATAATTTCAATCTTTTTCCAAAGTGCTTCAAAAGCAGTGATGTGATACTTTTGACAAAATCCGTTAACGACTAATCTAACAATAACATTCGCATGTGATACACAAACTGATTTGGGAGGGAATAAAGAGAAACAGGCATGCTTATTAAAGACAATCTGTGAAGAAAAGTGTGCATTAGATAAAAATAAGACTCATTTTAATATTGGTGATCAGCTGGGGTGCTGACATATACAATGAAGGGTGAACTTGGGCTGAAGACAATCAGACATAGCATTGTGCTAGCTTCTTATATTTACAATGGTGATGTCATCAAATCTTGTGTGCTACCTTTAGACTCCAATTGATTCACCCACAGATGTTGCCATTCAACATTTGATTAATTCATACACATATGGAAAATGGCTGAGTATCAGAGTTCATTGGTACCCAATAATGTTTAGGATCAATATCTTTTAAGATTCAGTACTTTCCAAATGATTTGGCATGTATGATTGTAATGGTGGAGGGGTTTTAAATTCAGCCAAACAAAACTGTTGTATTCTAGACTTCATTTTAAAACCAGGCGTAAGTTTTGAAGGTGAAAGATTGTATAAAATTACCCCAAGTCTATTGGGTTCCACAACAAGTGTCCCCACATTGGCTGATATGTCAAATACAACCTCAGCTGGGCCTATTCTTTTAGGAGTCTTTTCATGCTTTACTGAAATGAACAGATAAAGACTAGAATGCTATTCATATTTCACTGAAATGTACAAATACAGACCTAACTCTCATTCATATTTCACTGAAATGTACAGATACATACAAAACTCCCATTCATATTTCACTGAAATGTACAGATACAGACCAGACTCCCATTCATATTTCACTGAAATGTACAGATACATACAAGACCCCCATTCATATTTCACAGAAATGTACAGATACAGACCAGACTCCCATTCATATTTCAACCATAAAGAGACCCTTTAATCCATAACTTTACAAATGATCTTTCTGATAAATAAAAATTAGAAGCATCATTTAAATATAATGTTTCAAGTTTTATGATTCTTGTTTGAATAAATTCTGATAGAATAAAAAGATGCTTGTATTCTATTTCAAAGTAAGTTTAAAAATAATTGAGAATTTATATATTTCCTGTAGAATATGAATGTTATAATACAGCATCCCTGTACAGGAGAGAAAACAGACAGATGGTGATTGAAAGAGAGATGAATGTGTAAATCAGAAGGACAGATGGAAAGTGGGAGAGGACAGGCATTCAGCATATAAAGAAAGATTACCAAATTTTTGTGACACAGTTTCATCTGCAGCTCTGTCAAGAACACTAGGAAGGTTTTGTAAGGTCAATGCTTTCCTATAAGAAAAAATATCCCACATTTTATTCACAAATATGAAGTGACTATCAACATAAATATTTCAGAACACTGTCTTAAAAATGTTTAAAGAGGCAATAAGAAAAACATTATACAACTTCAAGATTTCATTAATTATTTTGCAATGAAGCTAACTCCTACCAATGTGGTCTACTGAAAGGACTGACATTCTATTGTTGAAAAAAAAGTTTCAGGAAATCAAGTGCAAAAAACGATTTTTTGAAAAATATGACTAGCAATGGAAATAAAGTGTGACCCCACTATAACGCTTTAGCTGGGAGCCATAGAATCCATGTTATGAACCTAAATGTCTTATAAGCAACCATGTACAGTACCAACAAATTTGCAGGGTTATCGGGGGATGGGATGGAGTTGTAATAAAAGCGGGTGGAAAAACATGTGCTTCGTTGGCATAGGTGCCATTTTAAATCAATGTACATGTATATTACAAAAGAAAAACACCTGCAGTGATAACAGACTGCATATATAATATATTACTTTATTCAGAGAACAACGCATTGGTGCATACACATGTATAGTTCATATATACATATCTAATCTATAACATGAATAGAGTATCAACACCGAGTACTCAAAGTGAATCGCATCATATACATTGAATCCAAAATACAAATATTTCCATTGAAAATATCCACACACAAATTTTAAATATTCAGTAATTTTGTCACAGATTGGTATGCGAATGAATTCAATGGGAAATAAATAGCAAATAGTAAGTAACAAATGATGAAACAGTACGTCCGAAGGTTAAATAACCATGTCTTTATAAATTTCATACTGCTAAATTTTCTCATCCATGATTTGTAATACTTTTTTATTGTTTGAAAAACTCTGCAATTTTCTGATGCTTTCTGACTACATCAATAAACAAGGGGGTTATATTTGTAAGGAATGGACGACTTTATTCACTGATCAACTAATTGCATAAAACAACACCTCCAAGTCACAGTTTGTTTGAAGTTTTATAAATCGGTGACCAATAATTTGAACAAGCTTAGCCCAGCAATTGACTTTGATGATGAGCAATGTACTTAAATTTATAAATTTAGGTGAGAATCTTTTATCAACCGCTGCATTGTTTGTTGCTTAGTTATGAATGCAGTTTATAGAACATATGTCAGATATTGTTTGTGAAACAATTGTATTGAAGACAAACACAAAGGAGATTTGATGGCTTCATTGCTCGTAGACCAGAAATAATAACATTAACACTTATGAGCAGTAATCTTTGAACAATAAACAAAGATCAAATTCTCAAAAGGCCCAGCCATGGGTTAAGATACTCATATTTCCAATGTTTTTTTTGGCACAAAACTAAGAAAGTTGTTAAATTAAAATTTTAGGAGCCATGCCATGATCATTTTATATATTAGAATCCACATATGATTTCCTCCCCAAAATGATAAACATTCTACAAATTATTTTTTGCTTTTAAGAAGAAATGTTTTCCATGTATGAGAATAATACATGTATATGATATTTTGGGAGCCACGCCACAAATGTCTTATATTCAAATTTATAAGCAATATCGTTTCCAAAATGATAATAAAACTCTATGTAATTTACTTTTTGTACCTAAATATTTTTTTTTTGTTCAAGAGAAAAATACTGGTAATAAGGTAAATGAAATTTTGGGAGCCATGTCACAACCGTTTTATATTAGAATCAATATGTGATTTCCTCCCCAAAATGATAAACTTTCTACATTTTATTTTTTGCACTTTTAAGAAGAAATGTTTTACGTATTCAAGAATAATAAATGTATATGATATTTCAATAGCCACACCACTAACGTCTTTTATTCATATTTATAAGCAATCTTTTTTCCAACATGATAAAGAAACTTTACATAATTTACTTTCCGTAGTTAAATTTTTTTTTGTTTATGAGAAAAATAAGGTTAATATAATTTTGGGAACCATGCCACGACAGTGTTATATCCAAATTCATGTTATAACAAAGCGTGTTATAGCAGGGTCACACTGTATATTTATTTATGAATGATCACATGACAGACAATAATATGTGACCAATATGATATCTGAGAACCTGGTATGAAATCTGACAACATGGTATGAAACCATTACACAGAACTTCCTTATGTAGAACAAAACATAATCACACACAAATAATCTCTCTCTCTCTCTCTTACTCAGTTCCAATTGCCCCTGCTTCTGATGATAAACACTGATCTTGAAATATTCTTTGCAGCAGTTGAAATGTAAAAGGATCTGAAAAAGAAATTGCTCTTAAAGATTTGTCCTTCAACTTGAGATATTGCAATATGACATGGATGGCCATTCAAATATAATGAAATTCAATTTTAAAGTTCAAAGTAAACATGGATCATCAACTCTGCTAAATTTTGTCAAAAAATGGTAAACTTGAACTAGATCTATATAAACCAAATTTTGTTTCAATCCATGCAGTCCTTCAAAAGTTACTGTCAAAATGATGTGAATAGTCTAAACATGGACAGATGGTTTAGGTTGGCTTGGTTTAGGTTGGCTTATTGTCTTACAAAACAGCAACAAGTTGCTTATTTAATACCAAGGTAATCAGTGTAAATTGACCTATCCAAGGGCAGATCATTGTAAATGACCTGCACTAATGCAGACAAAGGATTTGTACCAATATCCATTCAGTCACATGTCCAGCATACTAACCACTAAGCCACCATGCTCCAAAGGGACAGACAGATAACACTATATGCCCTGCCTATAGAGACATAAAAATAAGAGCCCAGAAATCAAAGTTAACTTTTTTGTCAATATTAGCAGCACTTTGATAGTTGCAATATTTTCAAGTAGCTAAATTTTGGATTTTTTTCAACTTCCAGTAGAATATTTCATATTTTTAAATAAAAATTAAAAAACTTCCAAATTATCACTACCATGAAACTTCTAATTCATTTTATTTCAGCTAGCACTATCAGAATGGTAACTATCAAAATGCTATTTTTCAAATGTCAATCTTGATCCCTGTTGTTTTTACTTAACATTCTGTATGTAATAGGTGTGAACATAAAATTGGGGTGGGGGTTTAAGGCTAAGTCCCGTTATTTAAGAATTCTTATCTTTTGTTATTATTCCACTATCTTTTTCCTGGTATTAGTCCTCAGTTAAAGGTGAAAATGATCTCCAATTAGTAATTGGAGGACTAAACAAAAACAACACAGACCCAATTAACAAGTCAATTCACTTCATTTGCAGTACATTCATACCAGTAGTATTATCCTTATTGGACTTGGACCAAGACTATATAAAGGCGGAAGGATGGAATCTAGTAAGTATTACCTAATGAAAAATTAGTTTCACTCTCCAATGAGTACATATTAACAGCAGTAATACATTACCTGCTATTATTACAATTTGCCAGTCCAAAGGGAGGACAATGGCCCCATATAACTGTCAAGTATAACTTAGCAGCAGACACAATCTGCCCTAATTCATAAATGCCCTTGCAATCAGTTGGAAGCAGAATTAGTAGAAAATGAAATGAGAATGACAAGGCAATTTGCATATCATCCTGAGAAGAATAATTAATAAAGGCCCGTGATGTGGCTGTAGCATGAATCTCATGGGCTTTGATTCACTAGAAAACATAAGCTTTGTGAGGTTGAAAGACAAGTCAGTGTGGAATTTACAAAATAAAAAGTTGATTCCCCCACCCCCAAACTGATACATGCATTTTTTATTTCAGATGACCATTTCCAAGAACACATGATGCTCTGAGTGAAAATAATTTTGTACTTAATAGCTTGATGCAATTCAAAATTGTTGTCCTCCAGGTAGTTTCTGAGATATTCTAATTTCTTTGAACCAACTGCTATAAGTGGCTTGCTCTGCTTCCCAACTGACTATTGGTATTTCACTGGCTACATCTGTGCAATGACTAATTGAGACAAACATGCTTCAATCACTTTCAAGAACACAAGTCGGAAAGACCAAATTCACAAATATGTCCATATCTGTAATTATTACACAATAATAGCTCAATAAATCAAACCACAGCCTTAGTTTAAGAAATTTAATAGGGAACAATTTACGAAACTGTCCCTTGCCAACTTGAGGAATTGTTCAGAAAGATGGGAGGGTGATAACATACAGTTGATCTCACATCAGCCTGAAAGCATCCACCCCTCACCCTCATGCACTTTAATCCATAAAGTGAAAATGTTTTGCTGAGCTTCATTGCAAAGACTACCACTGCTTCACCTGCCCATCCCAGCTGAAAGAGATTCTCTGTTTCTCTGTTCTCAGGACCATTTTGCTAGGGATGCACATCCCTACCTTTAGATGTTGTCCACCAGATTATTCTTTTTGTCTGGAATGTGATTAACTCTCAGGGTGATTCTTTCCCCTCCCCTGAATCCACTAAACGAAGGAGATCCCATACTTCCAAGCAAGAAGGAACAAAAGTGTCCCATCCCTGGCCATTATGGATGCCCTGTTTAGTAAATGAAGGGGGAAGAAAATTTTAAAAGGAGTTTGGCAGTTTAGCTGGGACCCCAACTAAAGTGTTTTGGTGAGTACCCACTGACCTCTCTGGCTGAGGATATTTTGACAATTTGGCTAATCTGGAACCACAGCCAATTACTTGGTACTGCTGATCTCCCAGATTTTGAGAGACCACTATAGTGATCAACCTACCAAACAAAGATTCCAGTGTTTAGTACCTTCTCTAGTGATTGAGTGGTCTGATGAAAACACAGAGGGGTTTTGAATAAGATTGAAGGTCCTGAAAAGAAATCACTATCTTTTAATGTTGAGAAGATCCATTCACCATTCATGAGGTATAACCAGGCCTCCGAAAAGTAGTCCAGCTGCCCGGTATGGCAACTACTATACCATTAGAATAAGTGTAGATTGAATAACTCCCTTGGGCCAACAACATCACCCCTTATGGGCAGTAGAAGAAATAGGCTTCATGTCCTGACCTTTATGGCTGCCACATAGAGAAAAAGAAGGCTGAAGTAGATGTTTTTAAAAGGAGTTTGGCAGTTTTGCTGTGACCCCTACTTGAAGTGTTTTGGAGTGGAAGCCACTGACCTCTCAGGCAGGGGGCACTTCATGAAATCAAATGGTTTTGGTATGGCAGGCAATGTCTAGTGCCGCTAATCTGTCAGAGTCCTAGTCACCAAATGGATTAACCTGCCAAAAATTGGATTCCATGTCCAGTGGGGCCACTCTCAACAGGTCTTTGCTGTGATCAAGTTAAGTAAACCCTTATAAAAATGCAATGCAGCATCCATACATAGGAGGAACAGCTCAGCTGATAGTGCCAGTGAGAGTGAGCATCTTGAAGTCTTGGCTTAGGCCTCCAGGAGTCTCTGTAACCAGTTACAAAGACTCCTCAATTAAAAGGTTAACAGAGACTGCCAGAAAAGGCTGGTTTATGAACTTAATGTGGCTAAGGAGTAACAAGTTCTGTAACTTCAAGTATGCTCACTGGAATGCAAGTTAATGACTACAGAGATCCCAATGGTAATGCATGTAAGTTAGCATGTACAAAAGATACAATCAAATTTCAATAAAATGACAAAAATGTGACACATGTAATAAACTAAAATGTAAGGTCTGGGAATAAAATGAAAACTGCACTACAAAAATGCCTAGTACTGAGCAAAATTATGGCAAAGCACCCTCAGATCAATAAAAATCTAGAGTGTACAAAGATGCATGTTACTAAAATCCATGGATAAAACTGACAATATTCTTAATGAATGGAAGTGACTAATACATTTAACTGGGACTGTACTGTATCATTTTTAGACCTCCTATGATGATTACAAAGGAAAAAATCAGTTTAGGCCTATATTTCAAATTCAGTCATCATCTTGCTTAAATTTTTATAAAAAGTGGGACTTTTTATGTAGTGTCCATTTGACAATTTTAATTCAGTTTTATTCAAAGAGGCTTTAATTTTCTTGTAACAAAAAGTAATCAAGTTAAACTAAACTGTAGATCTAAGGCAGATGTAACACTTTGGGCCACTAACTGTCATCTCTGGTTTACTTTTGATTCAAGATTTTACTATTAACAGTCCTAACTGATATATTCTTTCAAAGCAAAACCCAATTTCCGCAATCCTAAATATAACATTCTTATGCAAGTTATTAATCCCCAACTTCAAGCTCTATTCTTAAATACTTCATTTTTGAAAAATGGAAGCAATATGAAGAATGAAGAAAAATATCACAGAAGTGACATCATATGAAAGGATTAATCTTACCCTCGTAGGAGACAACTTTGACTCTGCTATTTGGTCTAGGGTCAGTTCCAGAATCTGGGGTTATGTCCTTCCCTTTGTATCTTTCACCCATGGCTTTTCAGCATAAATTAAACTTTTGTCCCAAATGAACTCAAAGTTACTATGGAAGCACTATATCATTTGCTGCAAGTAAAAAAATGAAAATGAAAATCCAGGTCACTGCTTTTGATTTTTGTAACAGATTCAATATGTATAATACATGAGTACAAATTGGGCTTCCAGTATGGGATGTATAAAAAAATTTGGATAGTGTAAATCATTATACATTATGCAAACATTTTCATTAGGTCTTTTGAAATTAATTTGCTGGTATAGCCATCAGGAGAAAATGTGTGGAAAATATTATAAACCTGTGTGAAATCTGATCATTTCCACATTTTTTTCCATCTTTCATGATTGAAATCCTGTTCCCTGGGTACAGCAAGATTTCATAACTGGATCACATCCCTTTCAAACAAGTCCAAAAAAATTTTAATTTAAATTTTTATATAAAGCATCAGTGAAATAAATTACAATACCATGCATAATTGTATGTCATACCCATATAATTTTAAATACCCAATCTGTGATTCAATACAGCTGTTCAATCAGTATTCGATATAACACACCCAGAATGGAATTACATGTACCTATTAGACTTCTTTGAAGTTTGCAAGTCAATATGTTTAGATAGTCTTTAATAAATCCCAATTCCTAGTAAGGAATATCATTCATACAGTACAATTACAATTATTTGGAAAACAAAAATGTGGTTATGTGATAAATACAAAACCATGTTTGAGGGGTTTTTTCAAGTCGAGGGATGGACTTATTACGGTTTATAATCATGTGTCAGTCTAATGGCCTTGATGTTCTCTACACCATACAAAACTTGTTTTTTCTGCAGTCTCAGAACAACATGTAGTGTTGTGTATTTGTGCATTTATTATTTGTTTTTCACTGCCATTTAAGAAATTCATAACCACTATTTAATGCATCTGTGCATCTGAAAGTTAAATTCCCACACTAATGTTCATAATATTAGCTTATCTGACTTCAATAATGTCAAATAAAATAATGGTACTGTTATATTTCCATATCAAGATGAATTTTTAAATATAATGATATGCCTAATTGCTATGATTTTAAAATATTTATTCCAAAAACATTTGAACTAATTAAGTCTTGAATTTTAAAACTGCTAATGTGTTGGAAGAAAATAAATATAATGCAAAATTACATATAAGAAGGATATAACTATCCTCATCCTTTCAAGGAAGTGGAGACATGTTGTGATGTTGTCCATCCATATGGTCAAGCATGTACAAACTTACCTACAAAGACTAAAGAATAATCCTGCTTTTCAGACTAATTATTGATATTTTTTATTAAAACTTTATCAAACATACAAGTTACTTTTAGTGTTCATTCCATTGACAATCAAGCCTAACTCATATGGAAAGTTGAGCAACAGTTTTGTTTCCTTCAACTTGCAACCATAATCCTGCACTTTTTTTGCAAGTATAGTTAACAGACAGTATTTTATCAAGATTTGTAAAGTCTATAAAATAATTATAATTGGGAACATTTCCCATTTTGTAATTAACTAAGAAATTTGATTTACTTTGTTCAATTGCATATCATGCAAAGAGCTCTCAGAACTTGGTTCAGGCACTTGATGACATAGGTAAGTGTCTTATGGTTTTTAGGCGAAGAAATTGGAGAAAATGGTGCACAAAAAGGTCCAAATTACAGGTGCTGTGCCAGTTATTTTCCAATTTTTCTTAAGAATACCAAATATACAGGGTTATAAAAAAAATTAAAATCTATGGCTGTCCCTTTAAAAATCTGGTCACCCAGCAGATCATTGTGTTTGCCCAATAAATTACTGCAACTGCCCACAAGCCTGTTGCAATCAAAATTATCCAACAACTTATATAGTTAGTTCTAAGTACATGTACACATAATTCAGGTAACTCACCAACAATCCTGCCATAAAATATTACACACCTCTGCACACATATTTTGATCTATTTTAGATCAGCAAATAAAAAATAACTGAACAATTTCCTTTCTCTCACGGTACCTTGTTGCCTGTCAGATTTCAAGTATTCTGCCATCATTATCCAAGTTTACATAATTATGCTATTATTATACATGTTACAGTTAATCTGATATTGTTCATCATCTGTCTAAATATTCTGGAAACTTTGAGTTTTCATGTGGATTTTGTGTTTAGTCATTGAGCCAATAGAGTATAAAACAAACAATCATTACAATATAAACTTACCATACTTTGTATCTAAAGTTATCCAACTGTTCCATAACAGGGTAGAAAAATGTGAAAATGTTTGGTTGTCCCTGGGTATACAACTTTGAAAATATGGTTGCCCAGTAAATTACTGCAATTGTATCTAACTGCTGTAAACAAATTATTCAACTTTTGTCATCTGTATAAATAATGTACAATAATTGTAACTCACCATAAGTCCTGCTAGTTGGAAGTGTGACATTAAACTAATAAACAATAATCACAAAACTTACTATTTTGTTTATTGTGTCTTCATGTCATCAACAGATGAGTGAGAAAGTGTAATACTTAATAAGTTATTCAGTAGGTCAAACCAAAGGTAACATAAACAAATCCTATGTGATGAAGTAAGGACAAAAAAAAAACAATCTTAAGTCTCTATTAAGGTTTACCCTGAGGGCTGGTTGAATGGACTAGGATTATTTAAGCAGATAAGGAATAGCCCACACCAGAGGATTAGTATGGCTCTTACTATTAACAATAACCTAACACTCAATTATGGAATTAGTCTGGCACCTTGCCTTGGGGGGGGGAGTACTCCAAGGGACAATATAGATATAAAATGTTTTTCACTTGGCAATAAATAAAATTCCATTATTATTTTTTTTTTTTTATGAAAATATGCCGTTAATATTTTCTGGTTGCCTAACTGGACTTGAATCTTTTTTAAAAAATGTTGCAATGCATTATTGTTAAGTTGTCTTATGCAGTGGGATTTTTTTTTTCTGCCCAAGATAATTCAGATGTGTAACTGTGTAATTACCAATTGAAAAATAACAAATTTATGAAAAAAAATAATAATAATGAATGAATGTGGCTGAAATCTTTTAAAGTTAATTGCAATTACTATGGCTTATGAATAAATTTCATAACAGAATAAAACTGTAGGAAGCATGTGAACAAAATTATGCAAATTACACATATGACAACACTATTCCAGTTATCATTACATATATGATGGTACTAAATAATATTACAGGGAAAAAAAATTATACTAGTAATAGTATTAATCATTTGATAAGAAAGCAACTATGAGAAAGTGAGGCTTTACATTCTTTCTCTCTATTCTAGAAAAGACAATACATAGATTACTGTTAACAAAATAATATGACCCATATATACTTCTGATATAGATAAGTGAATAATGAAACTGGTCTTATAAACTTCAATCTGAATGTCAATTGTTTTATAACTAAAAATTGCAGTCCTCTGGTCCTATTCATTTTCATATGATTTTTTTTTTCTTGTGTAAATGTAATTGATTACACAAATATCTCTAATTATACCTTCCATCTTGTGATCTTAAGTTAAACTGCATATGGTACATTTTAAACAGATCAATCAACTATTTTTATTCCATATTTTTAATTCTACATTGATTTATGATTTTCCTTCAAGTTTCTTTTTTCAGCATAAATAGCAAAAAATTAGGCAGACCAAACTTTGTCCACTGTGAGTTGTTGCTTTTCTTTAATAAATGTAATCACCTATTTCAACTAAGATGAATGAACTAATTCATCCAGAATTGTTTTGTTTGTCTTAATTAATTTATATATGTATATATTTATCAATCTCGATATTTACAGCAGGTAATAATTTCCCATCATCAAAGAGTAACAACATCACAGCAGAAAGAACCTAACCAAAACCCCTTAAATGTGCTGGCTTGGCTAGTTTTTGATAACCTGTAAAAACTGTACACTATAAACGAACTCTTGGTTGTTAAATTAACTGCCTGCTTACGAACAATTCCAACTACTTATCTGGTACAAAACTATATATTTGAAAAAGCGCAAACAAAACCAAAACACACTACTAAGTATAGGCAGTGTGTTGACGGCTTGACATCTTGCAAAAAGATCAACACATATTCGCCTTATAATGCCCATTTTTATGCAGGATTTCTTTTCATTTTACACAATTTATCATTTGAAAGCAAGCAAAAACTTTCTGTAAGCTTATTCACCATTTCATCCCAATGACTGTCAGAATTTGTATACTTCAGTTTCCAGCGGAAACGACCCAAGAACAACTGCAAATTAAAGGAAACTACTCCGCGTAATAAAAATAATTCTATGATTAAGCTGCTTGACAATTTATGTCATGCAGTAAAACAGTTTGTAAAAGAAATAAACATGATAAATCTGTCAAAATTTAAATATTACAGTTTCAAACATACTCATTACAGAGACTATATTCTGATTATCTGACGTCATCAATATTAATCCGCCATAAGTGGGGCTCCCATTTGGTATCATACCGGCAAATATAGACATACAGGGCACTTCCTAGATCTAGGAATAATAATAATGGATGAAGAATATGATGCTGTCGTTCTTGGTACCGGGCTGAAGGTGAAAATTTGTCTCCTTATAATCATTGAATACATGAAAACCATTTATTTAGGTGTTTTTGATGAAGTGGCAATACTAAATTGATTCAGCTCATTTTTGCGTTCTGACGTATCTGTACTCAGTATATCTAATATTTCAAAGGGTCCAACGGTTACATTACATTCTTTTTTCTCATTCATTTAATAATCATATGATATCTTTATCAGTTTCTAACATAATTTTGTAAACTGCTTTTCAGTGAAAATGGTCAGCAAAAGCAACTGATTGGCAAATTTGAGTTTGCTTATTTATGCTGTAAGTGATCGATATCAGGTTCCGCCTACCATCTCTCATTATCCACTTCAGTCTGTTCATTAGAATGGCGTGGTGATCCACAGGTCATTTAGGTATTGTGGCTATTTGATGGCCATGTAAGTAAGCCAAACGCTTGCCATTTTAATATTAAATTTTAAATTTGTCAGCTTTGATAAAGGACTCTTAACTGAGCACCCATTTGATGGGGTTGTCAGCAGCTGCGGTAAGAACAGAACAAGTTTATGCATATTGATTTATCTTCTTGTTTGCCAGCTGTACAGTATTGAAGAATGCGAATGTACAATATGGAAGAATGAATGTAAAATGATTACACCTCAATTTCTTTCAAGGCTCGTAGTTACTTTATCACAAATATATATTCAATCATATATCCAAATTCAAATTGTACTGTTCTGGTGTCCTGACCAATGACTTTCACTTGCAGTCCTATTGTATTTTTGTTGCGGCTAATGGCATTATCTGATTGGAATGATTATGGACATTGACTCAAGTCTCTCACTTTCAGAAATATAGAAAGAAAATTACAGATTACACAACATTCTTGAATGAATATTGTTACCAGCAATAGCCATTTGCATTAATTGAAACTTAGAATATTACCTTTCTGTAGCATAATAGGTTATGACTCATTAACTTAATTCATCTGATGGCCTTGAGATAAGGTTGAAAGCTAAGAAATTGTAACCTGTTATGCAGAAAAGTATCTATTCTAAGTTATACTGAATATAAAATCATTTTATGACCTAACCAGGAATGAATTATCCATTTATATCAAAAACTAAAAAAATATATTTTCATTAATTCTCCAAAGGATTTTAAAAACTTTGCAATCAGTAGTTTTCAAACAAGATAGATTCTTTACATTTTCCTGTTCTTTAACTTGAACAGATTGTGTATGGCATCAAAATTGACAGCTACATGACTCTTATATATTATTCTGATTAACTTGTTTACTGTTTCATGTTTCAAGCTTGACCAGGCTGTGGTTTTAAGTCTGTTTTAATAATATCACAATTTGATTGCATACTTTCTTTTTTCTTAAAGGTTTATGACCTGTGAACTTGTGGAGTTTTGTTTTGAAAACAAATTTGTTCACATTATTTTTGTAGTAATTTCCAAATGACAGCTAATCAAAAATTAAATCTAGAATTTATGGGTCAGTTTAGTTGCTGGCACACCAATGCACAGCCAGTGGGTTTTCAGTACTTGCCTTCAGAAGTTATTTTTTTATGATTTGAGGACCAGTTGATTTTCTGCAGCACCAACTTCCATGTGATCTGACCCTGCAGGTTAGTGGGGGAAAAAAAATCTATGTTCTATACATGTACTCAAGGTTGGAAAGTTTTGTGGAAGCTAGGGCCGATTGGGTATGCTTTTCTGAATGCATTGCTCTAAAATTTCACATGGTTTAACGATTACAGTCTTGATTTTTATAGAATTTTTATTAATTCTGCAGTAATTAAAACTAGTTATAAATGCCTCAATACATTTTTAAATTATTTTTGTCTTTCTGGTAATTAAAAAAATCAACAACCATTCAACTGAAAATGGCATCCAGGGCTAAAAAGGTTAAAAATAGATTAAAAACATGAAATTATCCTTTGGACCACATTTATGACCATTCACCAACCAATGAGAATTGTTATCAAACCTGTGGAGCCTTCATAATCAAAAGATGAGGTAACAGTTATTCATAAGACATAACCTAATTTGTGCAGCAAATGGTTGAAAACACCACTGATTAAATTTTCAAAAAGAAGTTAAGTCTAGTGAAGAATGTGAGAGTGAAGATGCCTATATGTTTTGCCATATATGTAATAGAGGCTAAAAAAACCTCCATGACCAAATTTACAAAAAAAAATCAATAACATTCAGAACAGTAAACTAGCTAGTCATGTTGGGTTGCCAGAACACAAACTGCTAATTAAAAGTCTACATCACCAGGCAGATTTGAGTGCAGGTTTACAAAAATATTCTTCCAAACAAGATATAGCATTGAAAGTGCTAATTAAGTAAGTACATTGGTCGAGTGTAGAATACATCCCTTTTTAAAAATACAGATCTCTTCTTAATTTAATATTTGACTTTAGCAGCTGAAGAAATTGATGCCATTGGCATTTTGAAGAATTCTGCCAATCAATATGACTTGGCTGCTACCTGTTTAGAGTATTTGGAGAGCCTTTCAAATGTTGAAGATAGTCTTGTGTGTGACCTGCAAAATTCATCATTTGGGACAACAATGGCAGATGAAAGCACTGACATAGACACCAATAAACACCTTTTCATATATGCTCAGATTGTTTCTGATGACATGATACCATCAACAAGAATTATTAACAAATGTGGAATGTTTAGATGCTTCTGGCAATGGAATTGCCTTATTGGCTTTAATTAAATAATTATGTTGTAAAAACTAATGAAAACTAATCATCAGCTTGAATGAGTCAAATGACTTGCAGGCAGCCATTTGTAGATAAAATACTGCAGATACTTCTTTTTGTATACAAAGTTTACAGCTTTTGATAGTAATAATGTTGAGTATCTTTATACAGGTAATTGTCTTACATGGGGATAAATTAAATTGACCAGTTTTCAACAACTTCCCAATTAAATTCTGCTTTTCATAGCCACTTCACTATAAGTGATCTAATCTGAAATTAGTCAGGTCCTGTGCATTGACTTTATGATTTTTCTAGCACTGGTATAGTAAATAGTATGATTGCTATGTGATACTACATATTAAGTGGGTTGTCTCAGTGTTTGAGTAACTTGTGAGGTGTATTAAAATTGGGCACATTCAGATATAAATAATGTGATAAATACTTGAATACAATTGTTAGATTGTAATGTTTACCAGAAATTTTTCTTGTTAGAATAGTCATTTACGCACTATTTTAATGTATGATAATACTGGAAAGCTATATTGTCTTATGTTTATAAAAAGAATGGAAATGGGTATAGAACTTTTTTTTGCCAGTAATTTTCTGTTTAAAAAAAAATTATACCCTACTACCTTATTTTAGCTCACCTGGGCATATGGCCAAGTTGGATGGCACTGTGACTTTATCTGTCAACACTTTTTGTACATTGTCAATCAATACAGAGGGGGTTCAGTTAGGATTAGACTTGGCATGAAAGTTCCTCATTACATCTTACCAAATATGTATTTGGATGGCTCCTCAAGCAAACAGTGTGGCTTCCAAATTAATGATAATCCACTAATCCATGATAGTGAATTTAGGTGTGGCCAAGTTCCATTTGTTTACCACCAGCAGTCAGTCAGTTTGAAATTCAAATGGAATGTTTACCAATCTTATTCACCAGCTATTACAAAATAATACTTTGAGTGCTGAACATTTCCAAATATGTGGAAGTGTAGATCACTGATTTTTTAAAATAAGAGGAAAATTTTCCCACATCACAGACCCTAAACATTCCATTTGAATTTCAAACTGACCGACTGGTGTCAGGATAAAGTGACTGGGTGGGGCATCATGCCACATGTCTGTGGCATGATGCCTCACTGCTAGACATAACTATAAACTGTCACACTGCAGACATCGCAGCGATAAAAATCTAAATCACACAAACACACTCAAAAATTGTAACTGTGGAGTTACTTTATGTGAAATTTTCACTGTCACCAAAAATTGTCTTCTAAAGTTGAAAGGTTTTCTGAGAATATTTTTCAATTATAGACAGTGCTATGCACATGAATGGGTGTGATTATTTGTGCTTAGTTGATTTTACAGTTATGAAATCTCATGTGGGAATTCAGTCAGAAAATTGCAAGACCATGCATCTTTTGTAAAATTTTCTACTTTGTGATAAAAAAAAAATTATTTTTCACTTTTTACTAAATGGCAAAAGAGAAATATTATAACAAGCATACATTTTCTTGCATGTGTAATGAAAAGGTAATGGCTGTAAATGTTTCTTTCAGGAATGCATTCTCAGTGGGATGCTGTCTGTTTCGGGCAGGAAGGTGCTCCATATGGATAGGAACAATTATTATGGAGGAGAGAGTGCTTCTATAACACCACTTCAGGATGTAAGTCCTTAATTTAAGTGGCTCATAAAGATAGTGTACATGTGTTGTTCTGTCAAATGACTTCATGTATTTTGGATGTTCACCTTTCAATGAAATAGATGGTGCTGCAGCTGGTACTAATTTTAATTATCTGAAACTAATGTATTTGTTTATAATTGATAAGATTAGATTGATTCTTGTTGCTACAGCCCATGGTAATGTTTGTTGATGTAAGCTGCACCTTAATTGGCTAATTAGCATGGCTGTATATATAAATCATTACTGCATTATAAAATAGAAATATCACACTAATATATCAAATTTATTCCCTCATGTTTTCAGTCTTGAGTAATTCTAAAATAAATAAATGAGCAAAATGTCTTTATAAACTCATGTCAGTTGAAGCAAAGTAATCGTCAGTGAAACAGTTAAAAATTTGCCCACTTACCTTTGATAACTAGCTTTTGCCAACAACTTTTTTTCCAGTTTTGTCTGACTGATTATTGATGGGTATGCTGATATTTGATCAAAAGTTTAATCCAAACAAGTAATAAATAATTCCCTCTTTCTCTATCATAAATGTCAAAGATAATCTCAGAACAATATAACCATGATCCAGCTAGGCACAATCACACATGGCATCAGTGACCTGCTAGTTCCACCAAGTACATAGTGACATTGGTGCCATAATACCCGATATGGGGTAAAGAGAAGACTTGCAAATATTGATCATTGGCAGATACAAAAGTTGGAGATTACCCAGATGTGAATAAAGGGTAACTAAAACTCCGGCTCCAGCCCAAATCAACGTGCATCATAAAAACTTGTTTGAATTGTGTCAGAAATAATCGGATATAAATTCCAAGCATCAAAACCCTAGGATATGTGTCTATTGAGAAACATTACCTTTTGCATTTGGTTTAATTTCTCTGACACTTCTGATTGCAGTCTCGTGTATATGCATCATAACAAAATACCAGGTAAAAGATACCCTTTGCAATCTGGCATTACTGCCAGTGGGTTTTTATTATTCTTTATTGTGTAACCGACTCATTTAAGAAAATGAATATTTAATATGGCGTTTTTTACTATATACATTTGCTTGTAAGTCAAGTCAGACTGCAAACTGCACAGATCAAAATCTACCAGCACATAATGTGCTGGTAAATCAGTCTTGCAGTATTTTAGTAGTAGTATAAAGGAACAAACAACCTGGACCCTGATCTGATGGCGCATTATATTTGCAGATGGCCTCCATTTATAAGCAAGTATATAAACTAGTAAAATATTTCCTGTTCATTTTTACATTCAGATCTATTTTTGTGGTGTCTAAAGTAATGTCATACTTTCTTTTAAATAAAAATGTCATAAAATTATCTAATTAAAAAACATTTTCAGTAAAGAAATATTAAGCTTTGAGAATTAGTATCTGATCTGTTAATAATGGCTTTTCCTATATCATGATTTTATCTTTTCATTCACCAAGATCAAAACCAGTGTGTAAATGATGATAAACCTTCTTTTTTTGACAGTTGTATGACAAGTTTAAGATGGGGAAAGCACCAGAGTCTATGGGGCGAGGCCGGGACTGGAATGTTGATCTCATTCCAAAGTTTTTAATGGCAAATGGTAAGATTACAGGAAAATTAAAGTACATAGAACACTGATCACTCAAAGTGCAGTGAGCCCATTATTTTTGAGTTTTCATTTGCTTAAGTATTTAAGGCTGCAGACATGAAAGCTTGATGATCAGACTAAGCCTGTGATTATAACAATGTTTAGAATTTACTTATTTTTAGCTCCACTGGTCCAAGTCCAGAAGAGCTTAGGAGATGATTTGTTGTCCATCATCTGTTTGACTGTTAGTACAAGATTGTTATTACTGCTTCTCATAAACTCTTTTATAGGAATGTCTTGATACATCACATGTGCCTTCATCCCATGGTCTAGTTGGCCGTAAATCAAAATGGTGCTACTCAGGCATCCAGAATGGCTGCCACTCTGGCCAGCTTGAAAATCTTATTATTCTACTTCTTCTGAATGAGTGTTTATATCAACATTAGTTTTCACCTCAGTGGCAGTCTTGAAATCTTGTTGCTACTTCTCTGTGGATGGTCATATCAACATGGGATCTTCATATGAATATTTATTATGATTTCCTAAATGAAAATGGTACAAGTCTGATGTCCATTACGGTCACCACATTGGTCATCTTTAAAATCTTGTCATTGCATTCCAGGATGGATGGTCATATCAACATGGCTTCATACTGAAAGGCTTCTCATGAAGTCTAGTATGTTCTAATCTGATGTTCCCATCATGAAAATCTTGTTGCAGTTGCTACTGAATAAATGGTTATATCAAGGTGGGATTTTCACTAAAAGACTTTGAATTCTGTCTAGCTGGTACTGAATAAAATTAGTGCCATTTCAATATTTGATATGGTTACCATGGCAGCAGTCTTAAATACTTTTATCACAACTTTACTTGGACCAAAAGTCATAATGACATGGTGTTTCAGCCAGAAGACTTTTTATGATTTCCATCTGGTCTTAAATGATTATGATTGAGATCGGTCACAGCAGCCATCTTGAAAATCTTATAGCTGCTCCTCTTGAATGGAAGTCATGAAAATTTTGTTATCTCTACATCAGGATTTCACCAATAGACTTCTTATGAAAGTGGTGCCAGTTGTATATCCGATATGGCTGCTATTGTGACATAATTAAAAATCTTATCACCACTGACCCTGAATGGATAATAATTATTTCATGGGGTTTTTACCAAAGGATTTCTATTGATGTCTTCTTGGACCTAAATGAAAATGGTTTTCAAGCTGAATAGCAGTATCTGTACCACAGCAGCTAAGTCGACACTTGTTAGTGCTGAAAATTTTGCCTAGAAGTGTGTCAATCTCTTCAAGGGACTTTTGTTATGTATCTTATGGTTATATTAAAGACAAATAAGACAAATATAAAGACCAAATGAATGACAATCTCTAGAAAACAGTAATACACCTTACCTAGTCTAAAGATTTAAGTACTCAGGAAAATATTACCTTTTTCCAAAGCAAGTAACTTTATACCTGTGAAAATAATTTGATGTACAGTGCTTAAATGCCATATACTCGTTTGATTATTGCTTGGAAAACTAAAATTGATATACAGTAGTCCCCCTCTTTATACGGCCACTCCTTCTGCACCTGGAAAGTGGCCTTATAAGGCGGGTGGTCTTTGCAGAGAGGGACAAAATTTTTGGAGAGAAGCATATGTACGTAGTAAGAAAATTTCATTTTATTTCTTGAAAACTAAGTGAGAAAAATGGCTTCAATATTTTTGCAGATTGCATATTTGACTTGAACAATAGCATCCTGCAGCCGTTAGGTTTTACAAATTTGACAATTATTGTCATCAGTAATATCCACTAGTTATGGAAGTGAAAAAGCTCAACAACTTGCAAAGGTAAGCCATAAAGGCTATCAAAGTATTGATGTATTGTACATCAATACTCTATAACCACTTCTCTGCTGTTACTACTATTAATAAGTGTAATCTTAACAATTATCAGTGGCTAATCCAGACATCTTATCATAAAGAGTAAGGATAATCAGATTACATGTATATAGCTTTTTGTATGGATTAAAATTTGAGTCTCCCTCGGCTTTATGGAATAAATGTGGCTTTTCGTGAGGTGTAAATGATATAACATTAACCTTAGTGGTACATGTGCTTTAGTTAACACTTCTTTCAAGAACGAAAACCTGACATCGGGAAACAGAAATCGGATTACTTTAACACACGCTAAGAATAAAATTGGTTCTTGATAGATATTACAAAATAAAATGCTGTCGCTTCTGAGGGGTAAATTTTATATTTTTGCACAAATATCACTGATTGCATTAGCCGGGTGGTCTTTCGTGAGGGGTAATTTTGAACACAAGTTTGTTGGTGCCTTCAGATTCTAGCTGTAAGGAGCGAGTGGCCACTGTTTAGGGGAGGCCGTTAATGAAGGGGACTACTGTACTATATATACTCATGGTTAAGTCATGTTCAGCTGCAAACTGAATATAGCTCTACCATCTAATGATGTACCATTTCAGTGTGAATGTTGTTTGTTCTACTGATAAGTCCTCAAAGATTGTATAGACCCATTGTCATTTAAATTGTCTGTTAGTTTTAATTTTTTTAATTTCATTACATGTTATTGTAATGTAACATTGTTTGCTTTACTTGACCCGATCCAAAATTGAATTTTTTTCTGCTTGACCTGATATTTTTTTTTTTTTAAATTTTATTCATTTATGTAAACAACTAATAATAGCTTCATTATACTCTGTTTATGAGCTTTTTATCTGAAATATTATTCAGGTAAACAAAGGAGTAAAAATGTCAATCAGGGTCAGGGTTTTGGCGATTCCCAAATGAATTTTATTGGTTATTTTATAGTTAAAAAACATGGTTTGTTAGATCATTCTAGGTTATTTTCCATTAGGTAATGGTTTTTAGAAAATGATGATTGTGACCTTGAAGACAAGCAGAAAACTATATAAACTTGTGATTGAAGATTTTACCAGTCATGCTTTAACATCTAGCACTTGAAGTTGTATTTAATATGATGTGACCAGTTTAAACTTTATTTTCAGTTTTTTTTCTCTCTGAAAATACAAAAGTGCTCTGATAAACATTTTGGACAAAGACATTCACTGGAATTTATTCTGAATTCAAACCTAGAATAATAATTCTGTGATTCCACAAGAGACTGTTGACACATTAGCACGTTGCAGACCACAACATACACATCACCAGACCTGCCAGCCCTTATGATTCTGCCATAATTCTTATGAAAATTGCCCTTAAAATATGGATTTACGGCATAAAAACAAATACTACAGAACAATGATAATTGTCGAAACATCTGGATATTTGGTTCATTGGTGTTTGATTTGGCTCCACATTTCATATTTGAGGTAGTGAAATTAGTCACTGTTGATTATAGAATTTTTTAAAATGGTGTCCAGCAAGTGATGCATGGTTAACCCTTTCATCACGGCGGACCGGAAAAGTGGTCAGGGGAAGTAAGTCCATAAACACTATGGACCGACTTTTTGGTCTGGGGCAGAGTTCTTCTTTAACGTTATAGTACCCGACAATATAACTTTCGGGGTACCTCTAATAACTTCCATCTTGTAATGTAGATGTTATATTTGGATGATCTTGTGAGTTTAGCTTGTATACAACTAGAAATATCGAACAAAGTAGGAACTTTTAACATGTTTTCCGAATGCTGAAATTTGTATTCAAAATGGTGGCATTTGAAGATATTTAAGAGAACAGTTATCGGAGAATTGGAATAATTTCGACCAGGTAAATTTGGATGAAAATGAGAGAATACATATGGAGAG
This sequence comes from Potamilus streckersoni, assembly GCA_016746295.1. Lineage (NCBI taxonomy): Eukaryota > Metazoa > Mollusca > Bivalvia > Unionida > Unionidae > Potamilus > Potamilus streckersoni. Next base: position 4,376,429 of record JAEAOA010002240.1, read on the forward strand.
ACAATGGAATGCACTTGTGGGTGACAGTGATTACGATGAAGAGGACTTTGAAGGTTTTGAACCAGAGGAATTGTACGCTCCACATGGTTTTGTTTGGACGAAGCCGGAAAACCAAAGAGATTTGTTTCAGTTTTCTGACAGAATGTGGCACACCCGATTGTTAGATGGCTCCAGGAAAGCTTCAGATTATTTTCAAATATTCTATTTAGATGAAGTTTTTGGAGATGTCTCACTGCAGACATTGTAGCGATATGACTGAACAATTTTTAAAGCTACATTAAAAATCCAAAATACACACACACTACAGTGATTGTTTTTGTTATTATTTTGACTGCTTATTTTCCAATTTCTCAAAAATAATATTAAATAAAGGTAAAAATTTCATAAGACATTTTGGTTATAGTTTACTAGAGAGACCAGGCTGTATTTAAAATGTACAGTAATTACATGTAGTACAAAACATGCTTAGTGTCACTTATATCTTGTTTATTCCCAAAAATATTATATACAATGCTCTATTCATTGTTTTTACCAAATTGCATTCTTCTAGATTACATTTTAGCTACACATACAAAGCTGTTTCATTTACTTTAATGCACGCACTCACAAGTTAATGTTTTTTCGTTGATGTAAGTGATCTACAAAATGATGTAATCTTTATTGAAAGGTACACAGTCTTTTGTGTAAGGCATATAACCAGCATATATTCATAAAACCAGTCATTATGCACCATGTCGATGATGTATCGTTTAGCTGTACATAGTTTCATACAGTTTCTTGTTATGCTTTCCAGGTAAGCTGGTGGATCTATTAATCCACACTGGAGTTACAAAGTATCTTGAGTTCAAGTCTGTGGAAGGAAGCTATGTCTACAAAGGAGGAAAAATTCACAAAGTTCCAGCAGATGAGAAGGAAGCACTATCAAGTTGTAAGTGTTTGTTTAGCATGTATAAAATAAACAACTAAGTAGAAATCTTTAATTGTTTTTCTTTTTTCAACAGTGACGATAGCTGTTATTAGCTTCTTTTGCCACAAGCAACAAAGTAAGAAGCTGAGCTGAGGCAGGGTTGGATTGCTTAGGGTCCTTTTGGGCAACCAGTCAAAATGCTTATACTGCAAGATTGGAACCCCACTGACAGCTAGCCTGTATCATGTTTGATAAGAAAGAAGCACGACTTGCAAAAATGTTATCCAAACAAGTTTCTTTGTAAAATACTATTTGTTTATGCCACGATGCACACATATTGTTCAGTACCCTCTTGTTTTCTCACATCCAACTTGAGCAGCAGCTGGAAAGTTAGAATAAAAAGTTTGTATCGCCACTCAGATTTTGGAAAATATTGATCAATAGCTAGTTTATATATCATATAAATGATATCATATTTAAAGGAGGAAAAATATTATATAAGATGTTAAAAATAGGTTATACCAGATTTTAAGTAATATTAAATGTAAGAAAAATATTTATGGGACCTTGAGTGGCCGAGTGGTCTAAAGTGCTCATCATTACAGATCACTGACATCTCACCTCTGCCTGCATAGGTTTAAGTCTCAGATTCAGCTCATGTGGTTATGTGAGCAAGCTTGGCAGTAGCTTGAACCAGGGTTCCTGCAGGTCATGAAATCCAGGGAAAGTTTTGAAATTTAAAAAATAAATTTCAAGGGCCTTGAAAAGTTATGGAATTTATCCAAACCTGGCAAAGTTTTGGAAAAGTCATGGAATTTGTGACAATGGAGTTGCTTACTTCAAATTTCATAGAGCACCGAGAACCAAATAAATAAAATGATAAAATTACAATCAATAAATGGTTTCAATTCATATAACAAGAGTAGGTTCCCCTAATGGAAGTATCACATGATTTTTGGTGTAGTTCACTAACTAAAAGAAAGCAACTAGAAAAAAATGTGTTTTGTTAATATTGTAAATAGGAACACATACAAAGACTACATATAATTATTTCCTTTTTTCTTTTGAATACAAATTACATTGATCATTGGATTATGACATGAATTACTACATAAAGTCATAGTGTGCTAGCCCAGGTAAATTTAAAATGTACATATTAAAAATATTTGTTGTTAACTTTTCTGTTATTTTAGATTGAAAGATATCATTCTTTATATTCATTTACTTGACAATGCAAGATAGTGCAGTCCTTGAGTTTAATGAAATGGCCCTGGAAAAGTTTTGGAAAAGTCATGGAATTTGTTTTTGTTAAGTCTGCAGGAACCCTGAGCTTCTCATGAGTCATTGGTTCTTTCCATGGTTTTCCCAGGTTCTTCCTCCACAATTTATACAAACCGCCATTTATTATATGCTCATCTTTTTTTCTCCGTTAACTTTACATTGTCAGAATCGTGCAATATTCACCGATATTGTACACCTTCATACTGTATCCCACGTGCAAAAGAAACTATTTTGTAACGTAAACAATTTTTTTTTATGAATGAATTAAAGCATATATTTCATAGTCGGCCACATACCAGCAAATGTTTCATAGACTGACACATACAAACTGCTTTTGGCACATTCCGCATTTACTTTTTTCATACAATGTTTCAAATGTAACTATATATTGACGCTATACTGGTTCCTCACAGTAAAATGCAAGTTATACACATAAACTGTCTTCTTTAGCTGTTAATAAAAATGGCCAAAATATACTTACAATTTTACATCCTGAATTTCCTCAAAAAATATATTTTTGTAGGTCTGTAAATCTGAATTAGATGAACCATGTCATTTGTTCTCAAGATTGATTACACATTTTGAAATTTTACTGTAATTTCGAGTATATTCCAAGTGTAGTTACATCCTCCTTACTGCACTCAAAATGAAATAAACATTAAATTCCACAGCGTGTTTTTGATAATTGCAATGGAAAGGCTTCATAATTTTCCCACATTGTGGTCTGAATCATTCAATGACAGAAAAGAAACGCGCATGCCGATGTCAACACAATTTAAAACATTAAATTGGCAGACACTGCTGGAAACCGATGCAAGTCATTTCATGTAGATAAATCCAGACCGTAATCAAAAGATTGCGTTGAATCAACAAATATACCAAAAGGTATTCATTCCAGATCAAATGGAAAAGTTGTTGCAATGCGTATTCATCAATAATATTACTCCAAATTTCAATTTTAAATAGAGCAAGCACCATTTTCTTTCGAAACTTACGTCTAGCGCGCGACCAACTTCATATTTATCTTGGCGGAGTTATGCGCTCATTAATAATGTTGAGTAATGATCCATCAGCGCTAATATATTTAGTTCAGAATACGGCATACATTTAGTTACTTTGTTTCTTTCAGTGTATTTTTGTTTATATATTTAAGCCTTGGGAAGAATAAGAAATGACCATATAATAAAAAGGTTACTGTATTTGTATGGGAAAATATGAACTCATTTTGTCGGAAGGATATACTGCACTCCCAAGGTCGTGCAGTTTATCCATCTGAAAAACTCATTCATATTTTCACATATAAATGCAGTAACCTATAAGTATAGCCTATCTTGCAGAAATAATGCGTTAAACTCTACAACAACAATAACAAAAAAATTTCCAATACAAGTGTATATTAAAATAAATAATGTATCAACAACAAATGTAATGTGCAATAATCAGCAAAATGTTAGCATTTTCTATGCAAACTGGAGAAAATTTTGCATGACTGTTTCCTACTATATTCTTGTAGATGAGCCTTTGAACTAATTTGTATCCACTTAGTCCATGTATTTTGTCCATGTGTACATCTGTCACATTTTTGTTTTTGTCACTTAAGCTATTTGTGATTAAGGAGTGAAACTTTGTCTCTTAAATAAACATTATCATTAGAATGTCTGTTGCATACCATACTAAGGATCCTATCATTAAGGTCATGCTTACATATCATCAAAGCTCCACATTTCCATTGCAATATCTCTTTTGCTTCATAATTTTTATTATAATGCAAAACTCTTATTCAGCTTTGACATAACACATTCAGGTCATATAAGTGGATTGAATTTTGTAATTAATGTAAATAAAAAAACAAAAAATACCAAAGTAATATTATGCTGCACACATTTATAGTTATTGTTGAATAGATCAGATTTGTTATACAAAAGTAGTTCAGGGTAAAATTGTTGCTATTTCAGTATTTTCTGTAGAATTTATTTACTATGTCACCAGCACATTAAGAGTGGGATGTATAAAAATGACAATTTGCCTTGCATATTTAACCTGAAAACAAATTACATAACCTTTTTAATTTCTGTATTTGTTTTAAAAACAATAGTGTGTGCACAATATTGTTGAACAACTTGTAGCTAACAAACATTGTTCTTAGGTGTTTTCAAACAGGTAATAATCTGACTAGATGTACCTTGATTACCATTCATAATTGTCTGTAACATTTGCTACATTTTGAAATGATACAACTTTTAATTCATAGTACCATGTATACTCACTTATAAGTTGAGTAAAACTGTAAACAACAAAGATCCTGATCTCCCCTGCATTATGCATTGATAGGTCTGGGTCTGTGCAGTTTGTATTTGAACTGAACTTGTGAGTTGATATGGGGTTGTAAATATTATAATACAAATAAATCCTGCTTTGCCTTATTTTGTCAAACAGCTTTGATGGGGCTCTTTGAAAAGAGGCGCTTTCGCAAGTTTCTGATGTTCTGTCAGGAATTCAGCCTAGATGATCCAAAGACCTGGGAAGGCGTAGATGCCAAGATGACAACAGCCCAAGAGTTGTACGATAAGTTCAGTCTGGATCAGAACACTGCTGATTTCACAGGGCATGCTATAGCTCTGTATCTAAATGATGAGTAAGTGCTATAACTTAAAATAGTACATGGAACTTTGACTAGACATATCTCTTTAAAACTGTCTAACTTGGACAAGACATCACTTGTATTAAGCTTTGTGATCATTAATAATCTTAAATATTTACACCATTGAATCTTCAAGTTTATGCTGCTGACTTTTTTATTGTAAATATAAGCAATTTAATTTCATAAACATGGTATTTTAATGATACTTTGTTTCCCCGTGGGAGATGTAGCATTTTGCTTGCTCATTCATAATATTTTGTTGCTTGGTCTATATATCAGACCTTATTTCACATCTACTCTTGAAAATTGATATGTAAATGCATCTCCAGAGGACAAGGACACTGTGACCTAATTTTTAAACTTTTTTAATTCCATCATATTGCAACAAAGTCACTGTGACATACACTTTTTGCTTCTTGTTTTATAAGTTGTTTTGTTTTTTATACCATTAATATCTTTGGCTCAATTTCATCTGCTCATGAAAATTGGTATTCCAATATATCTGGATGAAAATAGTTCAAGCATAACAAAACCGAGTTGCTGTGACCTAATTTAAAGCATCCTCAGCATGGCTATCATTACCAAAAACACAGAAGCCTGTCAATGACTTCTCAAAATACTCAAAATAAACTTAATGGAATTCAAGCAAATATGACAGAAAGCATCCAGGCATCTTGGCTGTCATTAATAAAAATAGAAAAACATAAAAACAACTCAAGAACTGCTAAGCAGTAAAGGGGTACCATATTTGTTTTAAAATTGTTACTCAATTCTCAGATATTGCCACTGTTACTACAAAATTTTAAATCCTTGCAGTTTACTCTAAAAGATGCTTCATAGAAAATTTGTCTTAAATTGAAAGAAAGCATACAGCATGAAGTTTCTTTTATATTTGTCACAAATTATTCCAATTAATCTGAACAAAAACTTAAACTTTATTTTCAAAAATTGCTCAATAGACATTAAACTAAATTTGACACAAAGCATTCTGTTGTGAAGAACTTTCAGATTTGTTCAAAACTGCCAATTTCTCATCAATATGGCCATTGTTGCTAAAAGTAAAAGTACATTTCACTGACTTCTCGGAAATCACTAAACGATTTTGACCAAATTTGGCAGAAATAATCCAGGCATGAAACTCTTTTTAAAAATGTGTTAAAATAATGCCAATCCACCATTAAATATGTGGCTGCCATTGACTAAAATAGAAATTTTTAACAGATTCTTAAAAAAAAGAAAAAAACTAAACATAATTTGACAAGGCATCCTGGCATGAAGAGCATTCTGGTTTGAATTTAAATTTGTTAAAGTGATATTGATCAACCATCAATACAGCAACTGTTAAAATAAGAACTTCACCGTTGATTTGGCAGAACTTAAACAAATTTTAATGAAATTTCATTGCTTGAAGGTCTTTGAAAGTCAAATGATTCTGATCAACTCTAAATTATGTATGCTGTTACAAATTGTTTTTGTTTTTTTTTTTTTGAGTGCATAAGATTTGTATGTATAAGACTGTATTTACAAATGGGAATGATGTGTGCTCTGGGAAATGAAGAAGGATACAGATAGTGAGTTAATCAGCATTTATTACTGTACATTTGGTAGATTTATTTGCAGTCTTTCACCAGTCTTTATGTTCAGAGAAGTTTGCATTTAAATTGTGATCAGTTTTGGTCTTCCATATGATTCATGTATATTTCACATTCTCAGCATTATAGAGATTATAGAGAGCCATGGTATTAAAACAAAAAGAAATAGGTGATATCTTCATATATGATGGAGGGAGATGAATGTCGGCTTGGTTGATAGTGATTTATATTTGGGGTTTAGCTCACCCACTAAAGCCACAATTAATCAATTCCCTATGCATTTAAAGTGTTTCAAAGTACTCTAAGGTATGGGCCAACAGTTTCTAAGTTACAAATTGGAGTGAAGCCATGGGGGGGGGTATGAGAAGTCTGGGTTAAGGTAAATTCATATGTCATAGCCCTTATGAAGTTGACACACTTCAGGCTTGAGGATATAATTAATGGAATTTTTAATGGTGTAATATTCCTAAGTTTCAAAAAGAGCCTTAGTAATTGATTACTGTTTAACTAATTGGTTAAATTGTTCTAGTGACATCCAGATAACATACATAGAAATTAAAATGTGTGCTACATGCACCATACTAAATGTTCCACTTGAAAACCATTTACATCAATATTCTGCATATTCTTGAATTTATTACACATTGCTGTACTTGTTATAGATCTATATATGGCAATTCATATCCAGACATTGGTGAATGTTTTCGGTACAGAGAATAGAATTCATTATTAAAGATGACCAACACCATTTTCCCAATTTGGGTAAAACCAGTGTTGGGCTGCTACAGCATCCATCATGAAAATCTTATTATTATTACTCCTTAATGGATGATCATATCAGCAGTGGATTTTTACAAAGAGACTTCTTGCAAAAATCTAGTTGGTAAATGGCAATTGTGCTGATGTGACATCCAATATGGCTGCATGACAGTGACATTGAAAACTTGTTTTCTGCTATTCCTCCAAAACAGAAAATCATATAAACATTCCATTTTCACCAGAAAACTTATTGTGATGTGTACTTGGTCCTAAATTAAAATTTGTGTACTTGGATATCCGGAACAGCTAATATATTGGCAATCTTAAAACTTTTGTTATCACTACTTCTTTTTAGAATGTCATATCAGGATGGAATTATTTGCTAAAAGACTTCTTATGATGTCTAGTTGGACCTAATTGAAAATAGTGCCAATCTAAAGTCCATATGGCCTCCATGCACTAGTTATTGCTACTCTGAAAAGAAATGAATATCAGTAAGGGGGTTTGCTACTCCACATGAATAGTCACATCAGGTTTTCACTAAAGGAGCTCTTATGATATAAAGATGGTCCCAGATATTCAATATAGCAACCACAGCAGACATCTTGAAAATCATGTTACTGTTCTTCCTTGTGAACGGAAAGTTGTATCAGCATGGGTTTTCACAAAAAGACTTCATATAATCTCTAGTTGCTCCTAAATGAACATATTACCCTGTAGACATACAATATGGCTGCTGCAATGAATATATTGAAATTGTTTCTAACTCCAGAAGAAATGATCATGTTGGTATGGGTTTTATGACACACTGACAAAAGATGACATCAAAAGAATAATGAGTTTGAACCCAACTAAAAAGCACCATCAAAAGAGTGCAGTGCATATCAAACCGGACCATTAATTAGGCTACCTGATAGTGTAAAAATATCAATTAAGGTGATAGAAAAAGCTGTTTAATTAGTTTTATTAGTTTAATAGACTGTATGCCCGATAAATGCATTCCAAACAAATACTCCATGGCAAACTCTCTGAGGCAAAGTGTGCTGCTGACTTACTGCAGGCATCCTTGAAAATCCTGCATATCAACAGTGCATCATGGGAGACCCTTTTCACAAGACCATCCCTCCTGGCACAGCAAGATCACATTTGGCACCTGCAAGCAGAGCAGCAAAAAGATGCAAAGACGTAGAGAAAGCATGCATTTTGTACGGCCAGAGCTGCCAACATCTACTTCTATACCACCCATTGTGTGCTTCACATGTGGGAGAAACTTCTTAGCTTGATTGGCGTCACTTTTATCTCCATACACACTGCTTGACAAAAGATAATAAAACTGTGGTCATGATTGACAGGAATAGACAAACATTATTAATTACTTATTAGAAATCAGCAGGTTGCGCTGTTAATTAGCATATGAAACCCCCATTATTTGAAAGTAAACATGGCGAAGATTGATTCACAGAAAGGCATGGCTTTTTTTTTTGTCATCAGTTACAGATATTTCGTAAACAGAGAAAAGGCTGATCCTGTAGATGCTGCAAGAAAGATGGTTGCTGTGGAAGATTGAAGACCATGAACTACATTGTCCTGTCATCATGCATACACAATCACACTCCTAATCCAACCAAAAAAAAAAACATACCATTGAAAGTTATATTGGTAAAGTAGGGATGAGCAGAAGGAGTTGAAACTTCAAGGTAGATAATGCAACAAGCTGTAAGCGGTATATCATTGGAGGCTACCAGACATTTATTGGCGCATTCACATCATACAAACCCCAAAGGATACTAACAGCTGAAATATCCTAATCCACCAACTGTTGGAGACATCCAGTTTACCTATTAGGCTTCAAACAACAACAAGATGAGGATCTATCTTGCTATTTGATTCAGGACCAGTAGATGACAATAGAATTTTGATGTTTGGAAATCTGGTTTTTGCAATTCATGCATTGATTAATACCAAGGTCATGCCTTTGGTTTAATCTCTCATATTACACAGCAGGAACAACATACATACACATTTTGGAAAAACACCAAGAGCTTAAGCCATCATTGCAGTCAGCAAGCATTATGTCAGATTTTGAAAAAGCTACAGAATGCCATATAGCACTCATCGTGATACTCTTGTCAGCTGTCTCTTTCACCTTGATCAATGTCTCTGGAGAAAAGTTCAGGAATTAGGTCTTTTGCAACTATATGGTGACAATGAGGAATTTTGGAATAAAGTAAACATGATGCGGCTTTGAGTTTTGTGACTACAGATAATGTTCTTACTGCATTTGAAGATTTGAATGGAGCTTATAGATGAAAAATCGCTTGTCCTATCATCACCATTGACATGTGGAAGCTGCATGGTTGCATAGATGATACAAACAATTTGGTGGAAGGTTGGCATAGGGTATTTCAACAAGCTATTGATTGCAGTCACCCTTCCATTTTCAAGTTGATCAATAATTTCCTCCATGAGTAAGACAGTGTTGAAATAGAAATTGAATGTCAGCAGTCTGGAATCCATCAGCATTAAAGAAGAAATATGTTTAGCTGAACAAAAGATTGCATGTCATGATACCTACCTAAGATTGATTCCATTAATGGAATTTTCAGAGAGGCATTGGTCATAATTTGCTATATTACTTTATACTTTAACACCAAGATATGCTGTTTTAATATGTGAGTTTTCTAATTTTGTATTTGCGACATTGATCATATCCATGTAAATTAGATTTTTAATGAAAAAAACATTATAATGATTATGTTTCTATTATATTTATGATATTGTTCATATCTTGTTAATTAGATTATAAATGAAAATAACATCTTTATAACTTTTTTGTTTTCTTTATTATACTATTTTCGAAGCACTTTTGTCAGTGCTCTTTTGTTTTGCATTCCTTTTTCATCTCGCTGTTTTTCCAGCACTCTTTTGTCATGTGTGCTTTTGTCAAATCATGGGGGTGTTCATGTCTTATAATTCTGTTGAGTTTGTCTTTAGTGAAAATGATGCAGATGTTGCATCCAATATGGCTGCCACCATGGCTAATTTGAAAATCATGTATCTAATGAATATCAGAGATGGTACTCAGCAGTTAAAAAGAAAAAAAATAGTATTGTCATGAATTCCTGGGAATTCTTTTCAGACAGTAGAATGTCAGTCCCTGTTATGGAGGAGATGGAGGTGGGAGTCTTAAGAAAGAGTAACTTAAATATATGAAAACTTGGTTATCATAGCCAATTTCATGCTTGAGTGGCTTTTAATTTTCAGTAATTTGTTACACGTTTTGATGATGTCATTTTTTTTCTCACTGTAACCAGGTACAAGAACCAGCCCTGTGGTGAGTTTATCGAGAGAGTCAAGCTGTACAGTGGCTCCCTGGCTCGTTATGGAAAGTCACCCTACCTTTATCCTTTGTATGGACTGGGAGAGCTACCACAAGGATTTGCTAGGTATAAAATTCTGGTTATTGTTTTAAAATTTGGTAAAAGATTGTATCTTTTTTCTGGCAGCCCGCAGTAGTTTTGAAATAGTTTTCTCAGAAGATTTTGTTACTTTAAAGAATAGCTTATGATAAAAAACAAGATGGAGACTTTTGTGCTGGAAATTTCTTATTGAGGGGAGAAGTGAGGTGTTCTTTGTTGCACATATGTATGGTTTGACAAAGATAGTTGAATTTTATTATTTATGTCTTGTTTAAAGAAAAAGAGGACACTAAATTTGACATATAGTAAAATGAAAACAAAAACTTGTCTGGACATAACTGATACAGTATGACATTTTTAATGTAATACAGTCAGATCTGTATATCAACTATCCATGGCATCAGCTAAAATTAGTTGCCGTTTTTGGGTGGTGTTCATATACAGTATAGTAATTTGCTTTTAGAGTGCACAGAAGAGTGGATTTAAGGATAGTAAAGAAAAGGATACAGCTTTAGTAGATGAAGTTTTGGACATAGGAGAGATGAATCCTTAAAAGAATCTCATAATGTCACTGTTTTCTGGGCCCATGGAATAAGGCACTTACTTTTACAGATCATCGCTGTTGCACCTGTCAGCATGGTTTCAAGTCCTGGTCTACCAGCATGGGTATGTGAGAAAGCCTGCCAACAGCTTACAGCTAGTCATTTGTTTTTCCTGGGGTTTTCCTGGTTTCTTCTACCACCAAACTGTACTTGGCTACCATGTATGAGCAGTCATGCATTGAAGAATGATGTAAAACCTATAAGCATATCATGTTTTCAAATGGATATAAAAGATTAACAAAAAGCTTTTGTTTGTTATTGTGCAGGTTAAGTGCAATTTATGGAGGGACTTACATGCTGGACAAGAAGGAGCCCAAGATAGTATTTGATGGTGACAAATTGTTGGGAGTGGAGTCTGATGGAGAAGTGGCCAAGTGCAAAATGGTTGTATGTGATCCAAGTTATGCTCCTGACAAGTGCAAGAAGACTGGGCAGGTATGACCACACACATTAGTTTCTATTTTTTTCCCAATGGATCTTTTCTAAAATTGCAAATTATCATGATAGTGTACTGCAAATCAACTCAGTGTCATGCCAACACTTGATTGCACTGTCAACTCAGTGTCATGCCAACACTTTTGGCAACAGTGCTTCTAGATGACAACACTATAATGTGCTGAAAAATGGCCTTTACTTATCATTGTCATCTTGCTACTATTATGTGAGGAAGCATTCCAGTAGCTTCTCATTGGAAAATATTTTTTCCTGGGTTCTACCTACAACAATTAACCTTGTCGCCATGTATTCTTTCTGTATTGCCTTCATAAAGCTAATCATATCCGTGCAGACGGTTTTCCACAAAACTCATTTCCTCTCTGGAATGTGGATCTTCATTTCTCAAATATTTACCTGGAATTATCTGCTTCTATGGTAACAGCTGCAGTTGTTAAAATATATATACCTTATTCCTGTACACTGTTTATTAACTCAAAATGACACTCAATGCTTAACAAATTCTGAAAGTTTGACTTTGATTATCTCTGTGTACCCAAATCTTTGACAGTACTTTATAGGTCAGAAAAAAAATATTTTTACAGGGACTATAAATTCCCATAAGTTTTCTAGAATTCTTATTCTTCTAATATTGTGCAGTAGCATTTCTTTAAGACAATTTTTTTTCTAATATGTTTTATGCTAGACTAGGAAGCATTGCTCATTAACATAGACATGGAAGCATTAATGAATAATGGGTACTTTTGTGTACTGTTTGATCATCGTTGATTCAAATGTACAAGACATTTTATATGAAATGCAAATTATGTAATTAGAGATGCATATGAATGTTGTTAGATATTCTGAAAGGTCATTTCCTAATGGCTTAAATGGTGAGGAAGGAATGAGTGCTAATGAATTTTATTCCCACTGATCAACCCATTGTTTATCATGAAAACAGAAATGGTTTGGTTAAAACAAAAAAAACTGATTTGAGCCACTTGTTTAAAAATCTATTTGGAATGTAGAGAGTTGTTAGTCACAGTAAAGAAATATAAACAAAATTACTACTTGCATGACAAAATACTATTAATATGTGCCTAGAATATTAAAGATTTTACTCTGTGTTGCATTTACCATTTGTATTTTTGATAATCTCAGAGATGGACATGTTACCTTATGTCCATATCTTAATCAATTATCATGTTAACTTTCATTTCAGATCATTGATTAACCACCACCACCCCCAGTCAGTCCATTGTTTTTTTTTTTGTTTTGTTTTGTTTTGTTTTTCCTTTGAATACATTCCCAATCACATTATATTACAAATATTAGCCTGCTACCTCTCGAATCCAGCCCTACTAAAAGATGAAGTCATCTTTCCTCAGCTGTATCAAATGACAAAGGGCAAAAACTCTTGCCCATTACCTCCCTTGATACAACCCGGTGTCTCCAGTTTTCAGCTTTGCTGCTATAGGACACAGAGTATTAATGGTATGGAAAAATGGGAACCATTATTCGCTTGCTTTCCATAGCAAAATTCTGAAGTTCTGCTTGATAGCTTGTTTCATGTTGTTGTGATAGTAATTTCAGCACTTTACTAGTTTCTGCTTAGATTGTTTTGTTTTGTTTTGTTTTGTTTTACTTTCAGGAAAATGTCAGTTTAAATGATTTTATGCAACTTCAGAGCATGGAAGTCTAACATGACTCTTGTCTTTTTAATACTGTACACTTTCTCTAATTTGCAGCATCTATAATAAGTAGTCAGTGGAAGTCTGGACTACCAATTTAGGTAATTAGTCATACACTGATTTACAGTTTATGGTAGTAGCTAGTTAGTTATCTACTAATTTGCTAATCTATGTTTTGTTTTCTCTTGTGCCATTTCAGGAGGAATGTTTACTATATGCATGAAGTGCATGTTCACAGCAATCTTCCTTTTGGCATTGAAAGGACAGAAAGATGGAATATATCAAGAAAGACAATCTAGTTTGTTGTTGGCGATGCTGACTAATTTGGGAGTATTCCCCAATTTTTGGCAGTCATGGAGGCGCAATTTTTCTCAGATGTCTGGTGCATGCCTTGCTGTTACCATCCATCCAATAGTTGTTGGCCTTTCTGACCTCGCCAACCATTCAGTCAACACACCCATCCCAGCATGGGGACCTTTTCATTGAAATGGTCCAGCAAAATAGTTCATACAGCAATCTCAATGTTATATCAGTCCATCTAGCCATGCTGTTGACATCTTATCATTACTATTCTGGAAATTTCATTGAGAAATCTGTCCATTCACCCAGGCTTTTAGTGAAGTTGGATCTAAAGCATTGTAAAACAGCTGCCAAGCCATTCCAATGTGGATCTTTTTGTTGAATCAGTACAGCCAACTATGATTTACAGGGATCTTAGTGACAGATGTCCTTCCAACTGTACTGCCGGTGACATGCCTTTTCTATGATGGAGATTTCAGTGAGAGATCTTTCCAGCCAGTACTTTGGAGCGGCTAGTACTGGTGATAGCTGGTCTTCTATACCACCAGCATCCAGGCTCACCATTTGCCAGCAAACCACCCAGTAGTGCTGGACTTCCGTATGTTTATTGTTTTTCCATGTGGGAGTGGTAGTGAGGTTTTACTGGGGATGGAACTGAGTCTTCATACCACATGGCATTGAAAGTAGATATGGTTAGGCCTCATTGCACACTGCATGTGATGGAACTCCTCAAATCCACATCCTTCAAATCTTTCTCAGATCCAACCATGGAATGGACTGAAGTTAGCTTTCAAGCCACGATTGAGGACAATTTCGTATTTTTCAGGTGTTGGCAACTACAGGTGTTGGCAACTTCAGGTGTTGGCAGCTACAGGTGTTGGCAACTTCAGGTGTTGGCAACTACAGGTGTTGGCAACTACAGGTGTTGGCAACTTCAGGTGTTGGCAGCTTCATGAGTTGGCAACTACATGTGTTGGCAACTACAGGTGTTGGCCACAATCCTTACAACTGCTCTAAAGAATCGATAAATGAGTTGGAAGAAATTGTCTGAATGTGAGAGATCCCTTCAGAACTGATATCCCAGTACTTGACAAGGATGCAGTAGCTGTTCATATGTATGCTTGTCTGATTTATAAGGCGGACGAATCTGCCTCATGCCTGTCAGAGCTGGTTTGGAATGTCATTACAGACACCTGGCAATAGCCATGATGACCAGGACTGCTCACCATACCATGGCCAGTTCTTTAATGGGGTGTTGGCCAATCTACTCTTGATACAATGTGTTTGCATGTGCGTATTGTACGTCGCTCCTATCTTATCATATCCTACATTTCCAGACAACCCTGTTCTGGTCACTGTTGCTTAGGCGGAAGAAGAGTGTAGGGCTGACCCAAGTAATTGGTAGGGGCTTTAGGTTCATTCATGAACAATCCCGTCTCCCCTCTTCATGAATACACCATCAAATCAGGAGATGGATGCCTTTCTACATCAATATTGTATTGTACTTCGCTCCTATCTTATCATATCCTACATTTCCAGACAACCCTGTTCTGGTCACTGTTGCTTAGGCGGAAGAAGAGTGTGGGGCTGACCCAATTAATTGGGAGGGGCTTCAGGTTTCATTCATGAACAATTCCGTCTCCCCTCTTCATGAATACACCATCAAATCAGGAGATGGATGCCTTTCTACATTAATAGATAGTCACTAATTTTAAAAAAGGCATGAGAACTTGTGCAAAGGCCACAATCACCAGCATTTTACTCAAGGCTGTTTCTTTTTCGGAAAGCAAATAGCAAGTTGTGGCCCACCATCAACTTGAGTTGCTTCACCCAATTCAAGATGGAGACAGCAAACTCAGTTCACCTCTGTCTAATGCAGCATCCACTGTCATTAGTAATCTTTCTCTGCCCAGACTGTCCTTTTCTGCATGCTCAACACATACCAGAAAAGATTTGCAAGTTATACAATTTATACCTTCAGTTGTATTAGAGAATCGTGAGAGTAAGAAGACCATCAGCTTTTGTAGGCTCATGCAGGAAAGTGGCATATTGTCAAGGACTGGTGCCTAACCGACTGCATCATACCTCTGCATGACTCTATCCCTAAAATGGCAGACTTTTCTCATGTTCAGGAGAAACAGTTGGGCTTCAGTTGCTACCAAAGGCTACCATCCAGTGATTTTGGACACATTCTGGCATCATGGTATTGGATGGGATAGATACCTGTTAGATCGTATTGACAATATTAGTTTCAGTTAACTAATTGGATCCAGTCATGGGTTTTAACATGGCTCAATTCAAATCCCTTCAGACTTATGGTCTACACTTCCTTAAAGACTATCATACAAGTCTACAGGTCATATTTCTTGATATCTTTAGCAGGGTAAGACGGCTGCATACCCCTTTATGTTGACACAAATTCCTATCTGTTCAAATCAAAGAGTTTGGTGGTTCGCATGGCACCATCAGGATTCATAGTCCAAAATTCGTTGTCATCTTTCAGTAGTCAAACATTTATCACTTGTTTGATGTCTTCCATAGCCAGGTCTAGAACAGCAGTCATGCATTATCCTATTCACACTCAAAAACACTAACTTGAAGTGCATAGAGACAAGTGACACACACAAATGCTTCTTCCTTCCAGTCTGAGCTGGAACACATATCACCCTTCAAGTCCTTTCTTCGGGGTTGAAGTGGATTGTATGCTTAGTGTACTCTGATGTTTCACCAGATCAGAGTTGCCTCACATAGCTTACTGCTCTGAAGTTTCAAGCATCCTCTGTGAGCCAGAACACAGGATATCCTCTCCTCCTTTTACTTATTCTCATAACGTAATGTGATTGGGAAAAATATTTAAAGAGAAAGCAAATATTTAGGTAAATTATGTTTCTCCAAGAATACTTACCAATCACATTACTTAAAAGCCCTCCCAACCACCCAGCCATGTGTTGCTAAGCTAAGAATTGGTGACATGTGGTGGTATGAAGGGGAGGTAATGGGCTAGAGTTATTGCCCAATGTTTATTGATCTAGACAGGGAAAGACGAATTTTTGTCTTTAATTGAGCTGGATTCGTGAGGTAGCAGGCTAATATTCTTGATGTAATATGATTGTGTAAGTATTCTCAGAGAAACAGTTGACTTGAATCTTTGCTTTCTCCACAGGTGATAAGAATAATATGTATTTTGAACCATCCAATACCTCATACGAATGATTCCTTGTCCAGTCAGATCATCATACCACAGAACCAAGTTAATAGGAAACATGGTAATCAGTCTGATACTCTGTCTCTTTGTCGCTCTCTCTCACACGCACACGTTGACATGCATTTTGCACGAATGCAATGTTACAATGTCCTTCTGCTGATCTCACACACACACACACAGAGTTTTCATTTGATTGCTATGTAACATTGTCTTTATGCTAGTAAGATTGGTCTTTTATTTCGGTTTCCTTCTGTATTTGATATTTAGGAATATCAATTTATCCATTTTGAAATCTACTTAATTTAATTAATGCCATCATTATTAGTATATTATTGGTGATTCTAACAAGAAAATTGGAATGGTACTTTTTCATCATAACATGGGTATTTTTGGAATTTTTAACACTGGCTTGTAGTTTCTAACCTTCTAACCAACATCACTCATGTTTGTTGCTGTATAATTTCAGGTGTTTCTTTATAACAGAAGAAGCTGTTTTAAATCAAGATTATTTGCTTTGTTTTGTTCTTGTTTTGTAGAGAAGTTACATTTTAGTTGTAGAGATGGTAGAAGTTACTGTTGTTGCAGTGATCTTGCTTTGAAAAAATAGCCTTTTTACAACAAGTTTTTAATATGAAATCAATTAATATGTTTATTTGTCAGACAGAATATAAGTCTAGGTTATGTTATAATTTGTTTGTTACTTAACAGATGTTACTGGAATAAGTGTGTCCAATGTTAATTTCAAACTTACTTGTGTATCAAGCAACATATTTACCAACCAGAAATAAATCAGCCAACTTTTAAAACCACATTTCATTTTCTATTTTTTTTTTATTAAAAGAAGTAGATGAAATAGAATGACGTAAAAACACTTGATTTTGTTCATTCGAAGTACATTAGTTTTTTTTTTAAAAAAAGAAGTGATTTTTATTTCAAGCTAGACCAAGCACATCTCGGCAGAAAAATCTTGGGCCATATGTTGACTCTTAGCAGTTTAAAGTACAAATTGTGTAAATCGATACCTTTATCTACTATCAACTGTCTAAACAGGTAGTAAAAAATGTTCTAATTAGGGAAGGAATACATGTACCTTTATTAAAACAAGGAGCAGTCTGCTCTTGTCAGCTTTTTGACAATGCACATGCATTGTAAAATCTGAATGTTTATAGGATCCATGCCCAGTTAGTGGGGGGGATATTGGGCAAAATAGTTCAGAGTCTGTCCTTCCATGCAGATAAGCTCAAATGGCAAACTTCACTTTGCCATGTGCTTATTTCATATTTTTATCCCCATTAAATTTTGTTTTAATATTATGCATTAATAATCAAAGTTAAAAATTTACTTTTGTGTCAGATGATGGTGGAAAGATAGTAAAAGATGTCATATGTTCTAAAAGTAAAGTGCTAATTTCTTGATAAATTTTATTCAATATTTCATCATATAGACATATGATAACAGAATGTTACTATGGAAGATGTTGCCAAATTTTAACTAGAACCTATTTTTCAGGTTGCTTTTTTTATTGTTCAACAAATGTAGTGAAGTGGTACAAGAAAAGTTAAATTTTTATGGGATTTTAATATTTTTTTTCAAGATCATTTTAATAACCTGGCATGAAATTAAACAAAACACAAGTTTAAAGTTACTATTTTGAACTTTCTACAACCACTTCTCCCTATTTTTATCAATTTGCCACATTCTGGCTGGAGAGGAGTAATTTTATGATTGAATGCACTTATAAACCATTCCATCTGATTGTGTGATTAAGGTCATTTATGGTCAGTAAAAGTTAAAATTATAGTTCTTATCTAGTTGCACATGTTAGGGATATGGAAAAGTTCTGGCAGGCTAGATTGAAGCTTTGATTGGGATAGTTCAAAATAAAAAATCTGTGTCTTTGAATGAAAATTACAACCACCAGTAAATAGAAATTGTTTCATCTTAGTTACACAAACTATTATGTACATTCATACACTTTTGTCTTGGGGATATTGTAATACCATGTCTCAATCTCTGTTCACATGTTTATAAATTGTGGTAGAGTTATGAGTCACTAAATTCCTGTCTGTATAACATTATCTTCAAGGGTTTATTTTTTTTCCTTTCTTGTGGTATAATGGAGGGGTTAAAATTAATAGGTATAAAAGTTTATTTACCAATGACTTTTTCGGATATTTTTGTACTGTACATTATATATAGTCACAGCTGGGAAACACAATGTCTGTTTAATATTTTGATTCTGAATACTCACTGTCTGAATCAGGGAAGGATTGCTTATGTAGTAAAATGCACAAGGTTTTGTGGTGGAAGCCATGAGTTGAGCTAGATTTAACTTGTTGCAAGATTTTATTTGACATTTTGCATTATTTGTTTTGCAGATATCTATGTTGGCTGTGTTTCCTATGCCCATAATGTAGCGGCCAAAAACTTCTTCCTGGCTATTGTCAGCACGCATGTGGAGACTGATAATCCAGAAAGAGAGGTGCAGGTTGCCCTGGATCTTCTAGGACCAATAGAGCAAAAGTAATTATATGCTTGGCATATGCTTGATGCAAATATCAATGAATTGTCAAAATTTGTACAACCATACTACATGTAGGTCAAGAGGTTAAAAAGAAAGGTTTTTATTTTTGTCACCAGACTTAAAAACTAATAAAATTCCTTATCTAATCAAATTTCAGAAAATAATGGGGGTAAGAAACCCAAACAACAATGGCTGAATTCATGAAATATTTGTAACAGACATCCCATCCCCACTCCTAGCTTCAGTCCAAAACGATTTGGTAAAAATACAATCAACCATTCAGTATTAAGGTAATTTGTTTGTGGACGGTATTTACTGCAAGACAGGAATAAATTGGCAGGACTTGTTTGTATGGCCATAGAGACAGCATAATATTAATAGAGACTGTAATGGCTACAAAACCTGCCAGAAATAATGCTCATAAAGACTGTTTGCATGTAATGTCCATAGAGACTGCTTGGAAGTAATGTGAATATAGACTGCCTGGAAGTCATGTCCACAAAAGCTGCATCAAACAAATATCCACAGTGACTTCAAGGAAGTGACATATCTTTTGCTGTGTGTAGAAAATGGCTCTGACATGTCATCTGCTGTTATTAATGATCATAACAGAACTCTTTAATAAGTAGCATATTTTGCACAGACAGATGAACTAATGCACATTATGAAAGGTTATAATGCATTCAGATTATGCACTGGGCCCAGAGTATCTAAAGCGCTCACTGTTACAAATCACTTCCATCTCACCTGTCTGCGTGGGTTCAAATCTAGGGCTAATCCAATGTAGTTAGGTGAGAAAGCCTGCCAGTAGCTTCTCATGGGTCAGTGGCTCTTTCCAGAGTATTCCAGAATTCTTCCTCCACCATTTGTACAAGCCACTGTGTATAGCCTATCATGTAATGAAATATGACATTAAACTCTATAACAACAACAAGAACAAATTATGCACAACAAACAGTTATAATCTAATCTAGAGTATTTAACATATTGCATTTGCAGTAAACAGTCCATGTTGTACAGTGACATGTTTGATCAACATAAACTATTGCTTCAGGAATAAGTTCCAGATGCATAGTGCACATTTGTGAAACAGTAGCACTTGATAACTGTGAGAACACAGAGCCATATAATTGAAATAGGCTTGACTACTGGGAAGGCTCAGTATGGAAGCATAAGACTGGTTTGTAGTGTTCACAAACTATCCCATCAGTTTTTTTAAATGCCATAATGTAAATCACACAGTTTATTAAATTCTTATTTTGAGATGTAAGAATAAATAACAAATTGACTTCAGTAGCTTGATGAAATTTAAATGAAATTAACTTATGATTGTTTAGATTAACAGAAGAAATTGTAAAATTAATAATATGGGTGTTAAGATATTATGTCAACTATTTTCTCTCTATTGAGCACTCGGTAAGATAATTGAATTATCAGCAATTTAAAAGGTTTTGCTCTTAAGTCAACAGTTCCATCAATCATGCTTCCACTATAAAAATTCTTGTTATATCCTTGTGTGCTCAGAAAATTAATTTCTTTTTTCTCTAGATTTGTGACTGTTAGTGACCTGTATCAGCCCATAGATAATGGCAAGCAGAACAAGGTAAATTTTTTAATTCTGCAGTGATTGTGACCATTGTCCATTTGACCCAAAAATTCAATTTGTTCTGCCTCGACCTAGGTGCAGCAGTTTATGATATTTCATGAGAACTGGGTGCAGGAAGTTTAATCTATCATTTACACCTGTATAGCTATATTGATCACTATTCTGGTTTCATTGTAAACAACATTGTTTTATAGAAGAACAGTAGGCAAAGGGAAAAGATATGATCTAGTCACTTAGGGCATATGTTTACCTAGAAGCAGGAAACCTGCATCCCATACAATTTGTTCTTGAGGGACCACTTTCAGAAACCTTGGGAGTCCTCAAGATTTACTGTTTAAAAACTTCATACATTTTGTATGAAAAGGACCAATATAATTAATGCTCCAAGACACTTATCTTATATAGAAAGCTAATGAGTCCAGTGGACCTTTTAATGTTCATTGAGGGAAGGGGTGGTACACACTGTATATAAGGGACTAACCTTTAATCATGAGAAGGAGGAAGTCCCCATAATCTTTAAGTAGTCTAGCACTTTTATTTTTTATTTCAGGTGTATATTAGCAGCTCCTATGATGCCACATCACACTTTGAAACTACATGTCTGGATGTCTTAAAAATTTATGAAATTATTGATGGAAAGCCCTTTGACTTCTCCAAAATAAAGAAAACCGAGGATGACATGTGATATGAATAGAGGGAACTTGTTGTTAAGCAATTTATATTATTGTACACAGATACCTTTATGCCATGTTAATGCCTCTTGGCTTCTGATCATGGACTGCAATGTCTAATGGTTCCAGTCATCAGTCTTGTGAACATTTGGCTTGTAGATATGAATTGTGTAAGTAAAGCTTAGATTCAGGATTGGAGGGGCTGATATCGTGTCCATATGTATTTTCAGGACAGTATTTTGTTGACAATCCTTTTTCTATTCTATGGCTGATAGAAAGGATTCAAGCTTAAAAAATTATTTGAAATTTTAAATCTCTACTTTTTCTGCTTGATTAATCTAAACTTTATTTGACATTCTTTCAATGAATCTACTTGAATTAAGTATTCTACACTTTACCACATCAAGTATAATACTTTTAAGTATTTTCACTGTCTAGAACAAATGAACAATAAATGTTAACCAACTTATTTCTAAACTAAAAAAAATGTTCAGTCTTTATATGTTGTCACTGTGTATTTCCATTTGATCTTGGAATATAATGTCAGTTTTACAAAATACAGGGATGGATAGGTGTTGCATAATAGGGATTAGTATGTTGTTGGCAAATTGCTACATCTTCATCTAGTTACATGCTGATTGTCCAGTAGGCAAGGGGGATAACTGTGCCCTATTTGATCATGTGATTTAACAGCACTTTGACATTAACTTTGGTAGCTATATAGAAACATGTATTGTTTGCACATTATTTCTGTCGTTTTTGTGATTTTCTAAGCAATGTAAGACATCCCTTTAAGCTAATATTTTCATATATGGGTAGAGAAAGGTATTTATTATTATGGCAGTTTAATTGCAATGAAAATTCTTATCCAAAAAGCACAGCAAGCTGTTAAATATAGATTTTTTAATATACAAACTTGCACTGTATGTAACTTACATAGTTTGTTTGGCAGTTTATTAAGGCATTTTAAGATTAAATGTTAATTAATATACTTGTAAAATAATTATTAAACAAACCATTTGACAGGAAAATGTTTTGCTTAGTGTGAGCAAGACCTATCATTATTTGTACTCAACAAATAATGTGTGTTATCGTTGACACCTGATGTATTCAAACTGTTGCTTTGGAAATATATGTTCTAATTTATTTCCTACTATACATAGTCATATCAGAATTTCCAGTATTTCAACTTGGGAAATATTGTTCATGAAACGAAAATTTACATTGTAGCTATGCCTTTATACTGACCAGCAGAAAAAGAAAATGATAAAAAAAACTAGTTTTCTCTTCCATATGTGCCTCTGTGTGTGCATGTGCTTGTTTGCTTTATTTACCTTACTATTCAGCTTATAAAAGACAGTTTATAATTGTACAGTCTGTCACAGTTGTAACACTTCCATATGCTATATAAGGGAAAGCCATTAAATATGACAGGTGAGTAAAACCTTTTTAAGTTGGATGTTTTATTGCTTAAGCTTCCCATCAGTTTATAGTGGATGATGAATTAGATGTTATTATTTTCAATTCTGTAACAGATATTAAAGAATACTAAAACATTTGTGAATTAATGCAGTTTGGTTGGCTATGAAACATATTTACACAAATGAATAGTTAAAATACAGATTTTGAGATTCAGTCTTAAAACATATTTCATTGTGAAAGTAGAAATGCTTGAATCGGGCATTTATTTATTTAATGTTATGTTGAAGTGCTGCTCTCAAGTTTTTCAGTACATGATTGTAGTTTCAGATTCTGTAATCAATCTTGGTGGAGACATTGTACAGTCTCCTGTCACAATTCAAACACTTCTGTATGCAATATTGGTGAAAATGTCCCAAATACCAATCATTGTTGATGTTTTGCTATACAATGCATGTGGCCTCTACATTGATTGGTCAATCACCTTGCATGTTGCTAGCATACCAATAGGCCAGATGTAAATTTAATAAGTTGTGTCTTAACTCTGACGAAAGCAATATTGGCTATCTGTGGAGTAGCCCGGCTTCTCTAGTAACAATGTTCTTTTGTTTCTCTTAAACGAAAAGTCATTACCATCAGCATCTAAAAGCTGCAGTGTTCCCAAAGGTATATATTATAACAGCATACAGCCTCTGAAGATTTTATAACTCTCCGTTTTTGTTGTTTCTGTGTCCAGTGGATACAGTTCTTCATGTCAGTAAGTTGTGATGACCAAAACTTCATTTACCAAACAAATAATGTATATGAGTTTTAAAATGGACAAAGAAAAGGTAAGCAATAAACAAAATTTCTTTAAAACTAAGATATTGTTTTCACCATGTAATTACCTTTGAAGGATATATCACAATCTGCACTGTTTAAAGAATGTATTGATATTATGAAAACATGTTGGGACTGAAAGGCTGAAATTGGTTTTTTGTCACTAACAGCAAGTCATCACTGTTAGCACTGTAAAGGTTAAGGCTTTCTGTATTAATTCCTGTTTGCAAGTTTGCAATATTTAATGTGATTCAGTATGCATTTCATTCAGCATTGTACACTTGATTGTGAACATGGTTTGCATTGTGATTCTGGACAGCTGTATATGCTGTACGAAATAATGCCTGTTTATGTCATTGCAAATCATCTGTCCATTTATGAATGTAACATTTTGTAATTAAAACTGACTTTACATATTTGCTTTCCTTATCCCTGCTATTCCCCAGGAAATTTGTATTTCATTTTTTATAAAACTTATAAAA
This sequence comes from Potamilus streckersoni, assembly GCA_016746295.1. NCBI lineage: Eukaryota > Metazoa > Mollusca > Bivalvia > Unionida > Unionidae > Potamilus > Potamilus streckersoni. The sequence goes on from JAEAOA010002240.1 coordinate 4,400,779, forward strand.
CTAATTAACAATATAGAGAAATTGTTTGCAGTAACTTCAGTAATTTAAAAGGCTTTAAAAGTGCTAATTTTAACTGTAGTAGAAGATATGCATGCTTTATACTCAACATCGACAAGAGAGGGTCTACTTCTATATGGTACATATTCTGTTTTTTACTTAGACCTATAAAAGCTCTTTTTAAAAAATTCTGAAACTCTTGGCTTAATCTGAATACTGATTTTCATCTAATGAGATTTCTATTCATATTACTGTTTTGCCTTAAGACTTGGATGTGTAATCAGTTTATTGCATATTAAATATACCATCCCCAGTGGAATAATGTTGATTCATATCAGTAATTGTTGTTTCAGCAACATTAGTATACTTTAGATATTTAATTCGCCCGTTTCCATATGAGTAATGTAACCAATGAAATTGTCTCCCCTTGTTTATCATGTTAAAAAAAAAAGAATTGGTTCATCATATCTTATGATCAGCATTGCTTTGTAAACTTGTTTATCAGCACTTATGTCATTGCTGTTTCTGTCTTAAAGATTACAGAAGTTTTAGAAAACTTTATTTAAAAGAAAAATACTAGTGATTGAATATATGCACTTATGCATTATTATAAGCCAAGACCAATTGCATGCTGCATAGACCCAGATTTGCCATTTGCATGTTGTGCCAGCACATTTTGGTCTATGCATTTTGTTAGAACCAATCAGTACAACAAACAACATAGAACCTGATCTGCATATTGTTTGTAGTTGGACCAACCTACAAGAAAGTATAGATGGTACATTTCATTCCCCAAAGTTAGATTTTATCTGTCAAGAATAATGAATACAATACAGAAGTGGACAATAAGAATGATTTGATAAGAACAAGCATTTTGATGTCTACATTGATAGTAGAAGGAGGCTTATGGTTTTATTTCTTCCTGTCTGCATTCATTCTGATTCTGTTGTAGCACATTAACACAGAAATTAGGAGCTATGATACTTGACACACTTCATCACATTTTAAAACTTTTTTGACAACACCTGTTAGCATAATTAGGAATTAGGCAAAACCCACTTTAAGTAGAAATTAAAATTTGGTTGGCATCATAAGTGGACAATTTTGTTACATTTTCAGGCCAATGCAGCAATTTTCAATTTCAACATTATTTAATGACCTTCATTTCTTCAAAACACAAGCATAATTACACAAAAACTTTTCTAGGTAGATGGATAAAGTATGACATGTATGTATACATAGGTAGATGGCCCAAGTTGAATTTTCGTGTCATTTTAGCAGTTTTTCAGATTGTATTCAAAGTTTTTTGGGGTTTTTTTATTTAGACTTTTTCAGTCTGCAGAGCACTCTACTAATAACCTTGCTGCAACAGGTGCATAGATGGTTTCTCATCAAAATTTCCAGTTCCCATTTAGAATATTTTACATGTACACATCCATTTGCAGGTCATACATGTTTGTGATCTTGTATGTAGTATTGATTTAAGCAGAAGAGCTAAATGGGATCATATTAGGGAAATTTCACATCAGAATAGTTTGAAAACTTGTTAATGGGACTAAATGTACAGGATCAATGATGCTTATTATATATAATGTTTGTAATATGCAGTGGGAACAATCGATGCTTCATTTTCTTAATGGAATTAAATGGAACTTGTCTTTATAGTAAACACAGTTTTCATAAGCTATTATTTCATGACAGCTGATTAAACATAAATTAAGACATTTGAGTGGCTTGTTCAATTTTTATAGTAAATTATGGTAATCTGATATTAGATTTCAGTGGCCTACTTGCATCAAGAGAGGTTAACTCTACAGTATGCTTTTGTTTCCTTTACTATATCATATAGCAGCAATGTCTCCATCATCTCAAAATATATTTCTCTTGTATAGTCTACAATAAAGCTAATTTATTAAAGATGATAAAGCTGTCACTTGTGATATTATGGGTGTTGGCTGAGTGTGATCTGGCCAACTTCTGTATTAAACTATCATGCAGTTATGGGAATAATAATTTTGTTTAACATCTTATTAGTTAATTTCAAAGTGTGTCTATACAAAAATTATGCAAGAAATTATGTGCATGGAATTGATACAAGACTACACTTGTTCATCTAATAAAATCCAGAAGATCATTGGGCAGTTTACTCAGAAATATATAATGTATCCAACCTCTAGACCAGTCTATAGGGAAAATAAGATTTTCTTCATTCTTCAGAAAATGGTAACAAGTACAGGGATTGGTGAGTAATTGATAAAGATGGCAATAATAAGTTTACCAAATTCATTTGTATATAGCATCCAGCTGTAAGTCATAATTGGAAATAACTCATCCAGAAAGCATAGTAGCTTGGAGATTTGTCAAAATATGCAGCTTTAGATGATAAACATAATATTTATTAAGTTTCACATCAGCCATTACAAAAGTGCATGACATTGTGTTCACAATATTCTGCCTAGCTTTATTTTAAGCTGCAGAACATAAAAAGCAACAATTCAAACACACAAGATCTGGAAAGACAGTAAAATGTTGATGTGCACATGTATATAAGGATGATGACCATAGCATGTACCAAGTTTCATTGGAAAACTATTAATACTACTTCACTTTCAAATCATGTTAGAGTCTACACTCTCTCATTCTCTGTTTTTGGCTCTGATTTATAACTACACTCTTCTAATCTTTCACAAAGGGAGTTAATGTGTCCAATTAGCATAGATTCTGGGATCTATCTTAATCACTCTCCTTGAGCTTGAAACCATTGGAATCCACACCCATGGAATCTGCAGCATATCAGTACTTAAGGTTTTGAACTCCTGACCAGATGAAGCAAGTTTCATTCCCACTATCTGATCAGCATGGACGATCAAATGATTTGGGATTGGGTGGGGGCTGTAAGGTCATGCATTATGTTGCTCGTATTAAATAATTTCAGAAGTGTTTATGAAGGAAAGCATAATGTTTTGGGGGTTTCTTTTCTAATGAATGTGAAAAATATGAAATAAACATTTGAAATAAAAATGTAATGGAACTAAATATAATAAATGTGTTACAATAATACTCAATACATTGGATATAATTGACATATTTTAAGCACTTGGCAATACCAGCAATCATGAAATTGTCTAACCAAATGTATCAAATGTTTTTCAACATAATTGAAAATTTTAAATGGTCAGGTTGATGGAATAATTTTCTGCAAATTTTGCATAATTTAGTATGAAAAGAAATTTTAATGTAAGATAAATTTATTGGCAGATGTTTTTAGCTTGGCACAGAGATTACAATGCATTTTTAGTAAATTTCCATACGGCTTTTATCCTTTGTAAAAATCTCTTTATTCTTTATTCACAAGATTACGATAATTTTCATTGCTATTTAACACACTAGTATACATGTGAACTACCCTTATAAGATGAGGGTTGCCTCCCATACCTTCTATCACTCAATGAAATCTGCACACAATTATTTTTAAGTTTTTTCATGCCCAGCTTCCAGTATAGTATATTTCTGGTAAAGATTTCCTGTCAACATGTGACAATGAGTGACCTTACCCTTCAAGCAGGACACTTTCATTGCTAATTTCACATACAATAACCAAATATTAATTGGACCCTGAGTGGTCTAAGGGGTTCACGTTCACATATAACACATTTCACCTCTGTCCAGTTAGGTTCAAAACTCTTGCTCAGCCAACGTAGGTGTGTGAGAAAGCATGCCAGGAACTTCCCGTGAGTCTGGTTCTTCTGTGATTTTCCTGGATTCTTCCTCCACCAAATATATATAAAGCTGATAAATGATGTTAAATCGATAACAGCATCAATCCAAAATTAATTATAGGAATATACTGTGTGATCAGTAGTAATTCAGAAAGGATTAAAAAACTAGTGGATTATGATTTAATTACTAACCTACTCAAGCAGCATAAAACAATTAACATTACCTGGATTCTTTTGGCAGGGTCAGTTTGGCTTCATACTTTCAATGTTAATTCAGCAATGATTAATGATGTTAATAAGTTATGGTTGGATTAGACCAATCGTGCAACTTTATTAAGTTACACCCTAGGATGTAAATAAGTGAATAACTCCAAGTCAAAAGTTGTACTTGTCTGGATTAGACATTACTACACAGCTCAGGTGGCATAAAACTAAGTGGTCTGATATTAGTATTTAAAGTTTGTTGAATTAAAGTTGTTCATAATCTTACAGTGCTAAAATGCCAAAATCTAAATAAACAAAATATCACACAAAATTCAAACAATTGAAATGGGAATTTCTGTGGTTGGAATCACTTTCAACAAGACATGAATATGCATTGTCTTTCCTGTAAAGACAATTTTAATACGAATTCAAACACATTTACCAAGAGACTACCAATCTTGAGAAGATTGGCAGGAAGTCAGCATCCTGAAATCTACCCAAAGGCAGGACAAAAGAACTTTGTGAATTCAGTACTAACACAGTAATATTCCAATGCAGACAATGAACACATTTTCTATTCTGAGGAAAATTCAAGCTAACTCCACCATAAACCTAAATCCAGTAATAACACTTCATCTCCAAAGTGTGGAGATCAACAATAACAAGGAATGCCACAAATATAGTTTAGGCAATGGTCTGCTAAAAAGAAGGCTAAAAAATTCTTGCACTACATTTTACGACAATATGAAAGGCAACAAGTTTGTGGTTTAATATGTAAGCAAATTTATTCAGTAGTTTCATTTTTGTCCATTTACATGCTAAAAATTGTGCCTATGAGAATCTTCCTGATTTGAAATAAAAACTGACAAAACTCTCCTGACTTCCTAAGCTGACCTCTCTGTTCTGCCAAATGGATGAACTAGTTTTATAAATATAATTGCATTAATTAGTATCAATATAGTATATTACTTGTTATGTTAATATTTTTTCAGTTTAAATTGCAGATCAGTTCTTTTTTAATTGCCTGCTCTATTGAAATGTATGCATTTTGTAAGCAGCATTATTTTTCTGCATTGAGAAATACTCTTTATTGTTTGTTACTTCCCCTGTATTGTAATAAAGACTGACAAGTACTTGCATGCACTCTACTATGTGTAAATATAGTTTAAATTGCTAGAATTTATGTTCTGGACATCCCACAGGTGTTTTTAAAATTAATATACTAAATTTGATGAGAAACAAGGTCACTTTTAAGCACAGTGTTTTGTCGATTATGTACCTCACTGAATGATGATCATACCATTTTCAAAGTTTCATGATGATCCATTGAGATCTGTGAGACAAGTTGCAAGACTGTCATACAGTGTTCAGTTTGAGAACAAAAATGGGCAGCAACTCAAACAAAAATTGATCTGTCCATACATGCATCTTCAGATGACTAAATTTGTACCCCCGTTTTGTGGTGATCTAAAGAAAAATAGTTACATTCAAAAGATACTAAGCAAATTTCATGGTAATCCATTAAAAACTTGAGGATTAGTTGTGTTCCCAAGATTGCATGACAGATGGAAGGACGTACTTGTTAATTAAGGATATAACATTGAACCACTATGGACTCCATGACAAGAATTAAATCAATATATTATAATTGCTGTCAATAGTATTAAAATAGGGGTTGAAATGAATAACCTGAAGTTTAGTATTATATCTTTTTTTCCTTTTTAAATCATTATTTATCAGAATTCAAAGCTCAACTGCCTTGAAGTGAAAAAAATATATATTTAACTTCCACAAACTAAAATTATTACTATATGTTTGACTGCCATTTTGTTTATTCTTTTCTTCTAACACATGTGCATTCATCAAATTTCCAATTATTCTCACTATACCATAATTATGAATGTCAAGTAACAAATTGTGATGAGAACTACAATTTACTGTCAACTGACTCACTGTAATGAATGAGCTGCAAATAACTGTCAAGTAACACACTGAAATGAGAGAGAGAAGCAATTAACTGTCTAGTAACACACTACAATGAGAGAGAGAGAGAGCTAGAGCTGCAAATAACTGTCAAGTAACACTAATGAGAGAGAGAGAGCTGCAATTAACTGTCAAGTAACACACTGTAATGAGAGCTGCAATTAACTGTCAAGTAACACACTGTAATGAGAGAGTGCTGCAAATAACTGTCAAGTAATACTGTAATGAGAGAGAGAAGCAATTAACTGTCAAGTAACACTGTAATGAGAGAGTGCTGCAAATAACTATCAAGTAACACTGTAATGAGAGAGAAGCAATTAACTGTCTAGTAACACACTGTAATGAGAGAGAGAGCTAGAGCTGCAAATAACTGTCAAGTAACACTGTAATGAGAGAGAGCTGCAATTAACTGTCAAGTAACACACTGTAATGAGAGAGAGCGAGCAAGAGAGCTATCTGCAAATAACTGTCAAGTAACACACTGTAATGAGAGAGAGAAGCAATTAACTGTCTAGTAACACACTACAATGAGAGAGAGAGCTAGAGCTGCAAATAACTGTCAAGTAACACTAATGAGAGAGAGAGCTGCAATTAACTGTCAAGTAACACACTGTAATGAGAGCTGCAATTAACTGTCAAGTAACACACTGTAATGAGAGAGAGAAGCAATTAACTGTCAAGTAACACTGTAATGAGAGAGTGCTGCAAATAACTGTCAAGTAACACTGTAATGAGAGAGAGAAGCAATTAACTGTCTAGTAACACACTGTAATGAGAGAGAGAGCTAGAGCTGCAAATAACTGTCAAGTAACACTGTAATGAGAGAGCTGCAATTAACTGTCAAGTAACACACTAATGAGAGAGAGCGAGCAAGAGAGCTAGCTGCAAATAACTGTCAAGTAACACACTGTAATGAGAGAGAGAAGCAATTAACTGTCTAGTAACACACTACAATGAGAGAGCTAGAGCTGCAATTTACTGTAAAGAAACACTGTAATGAGAGAGCTGCAATCAACCTTCAAGTAACACATTGTAATGAGAGAGAACTCCAAGTAAATGTCAAGTAACACTGTATGAGAGAGAGAGAGAGAGATGCAATTAACTGTCAAGTAAGACATTATAATGAGAGAGAGAGAGAGCTGCAAATAACTGTCAAGTAACACTGTAATGAGAGAGAAGCAATTATCTAGTAACACACTGTAATGAGAGAGAGAGAGAGAGCTAGAGCTGCAATTAACATTCAAGTAACTCTGTAATGAGAGAGATATGCAATTTTCTGTCAAGTAACACATTGTAATGAGAGAGAGCTGCAATTAACTGTCAAGTAACACATTGTAATGAGAGAGAGAGAGAGAGAGAGAGAGAGAGAGAGAGAGAGAGAGAGAGAGAGCTGCAATTAACTGTCAAGTAACACATTGTAATGAGAGAGAGGGCTGCAATTAACTGTCAAGCAACACATTGTAATTAGAGAGAGAGCTGCAATTAACTGTCAAGTAAGACATTGTAATGAGAGAGAGAGAGAGCTGCAATTAACTGTCAAGTAATGCACTGTAATGAGAGAGCTGCAATTAACTGTCATGTTTATTACTCTGTCATGACCATTACAAATGTTTACATCACATTTTTAGAGGTTCTGACATTTTCACTAATCTAAAATACATTTGAAATATTTAAACTAAATTCTGTAAGAAACTAATTGATGACCTCTGTTGACGTCAATATGACATTTGCTAAATAGTAAACCCACCATACTGCTCTCCACTTTGCATTATTTAATTGAAGAGTTTCAAGTCTTCTGGGCATTATGTTTTATCTTAAGTCAATAATAATGATAGAGCGCTTCCAACTAGGTCACATATATAAACAAAAGTGAATATAATGTACTGTACATGTTTATTATATCACAGTAAGCAATATATCACAACACTGAATAATCACAGTAAGCAAGATATCATAGCACTGAATAATCACAGTAAGCAAGATATCACAACACTGAATAATCACAGTAAGCAAGATATCACAACACTGAATAATCACAGTAAGCAAGATATCACAACACTGAATAATCACAGTAAGCAAGATATCATAACACGGAATAATCACAGTAAGCAAGATATCATAACGAGTACAACTTTACACTTTCACATACCAGAAGGAGATCCTATTTCTACTGCAGAAAATAATACAAACAATTCAATAATGGAATACATTTAATATGTTGTAAAACTATTATATCTTGCTAACAAGAAAAGGCTTTACATTACAATTAAGTGTAAGAAAGTGATTTCGAAAACATATCTCCTAACTCTACTATTTTGTACCTTATATACTAGCTTATAAGATAAACCAAACTGGATACAGCCAGATCTGTCATCACATAATGTGCTGGCAGATTTAGGTCTATGCAGTTTCTTAGGAGTAATCAACAGAACAAACAAGACAGACCCAGATAGGCAGGTACATTATGCTAATGTAGATCAGTATCTTTATTGTTTGCAATTTGATTAAACTTAGAAGCATATATATATATATATATATATATATATATATATATATATATATATATATATATATATAGATGCAATAAACTGACGTACAGTGCAAAACTAGTAACTAACTAGCCTGAGCGCTATCGACTCTAAATGAGTCTTTTTCAAAGGCAAATACAAAACAATAACAAAACAAACAAATAAACAAAAACATTTTTGCCTTTGCATCTATCTTAATCAATCCCTGACACACATGATCCCTTGGTGGATCCAGTCCAGTGCACTTGAAAGGGTTGTTATTCCCATATGATTTGTAATATTTGTATGTATATATATATATATATATATATATATATATATATATATATATATATATATATATATATATATATATATAATGCTGTTAGAATCAAACAAACCACTGTCAAAGAATACATTCAATGAAATCATGGTATTTAGTTCCATATTATGTGTATTTATAATGAACTGCTTGGTATCATCAAATCATACCTTCACTTGGATCTAATATTGAGTACTGTCAGAATTGGAAGTTTGCAAGAAATCATCGGCAACCTACAGTTATGTAAGTCTACCTGAACAGCTTACCAGGTTTACTCAAGTACAACACAAACATATAGATTATCTTGAGTTTCTTCTATTTTTTTTTTTGAAGCTTCTTCCTGTAGCTAATTCATAAGTTTCATAATAATTCATAATGCTTTGGTAATTATGGAATTTTTGTTTACAATTTGCAGCATCTACACATCTGCTGAAAGACTCTTTGAAAACAATTTAAGCTTTTGCTTTGATCTGTGAATTCAAAGTCATATCATGTATTCTGACATCAAAAGTAAACAAGCTACATTAGCAAAATCCTAATTGCTACCAATACAAGCAGCACTATGATACACTAATACAAAACTATTTAAAGTGGAATGTTTTAATGTAAAAATGAGTAAACATTGTTGTTTTATGACTTTAAAATAGCAAATTCAATACTCAGCATAATGTAACAATGTCAATGTTCATTATTTATAGTACCATATACTGCTATTATATATTGACTTTTAATCAGTGATCAGAACAAATATATCATCAGCTCAAATATCTTGTAAAAGTTACCTCCCCTGTATAATCAAATATGAATTTTGTGCTCAGTTTTCAAACAAACGTGTTCATTAACCTAGATTGCTTGTATTCTGATTATTGGTCAAGCTTTATTAATCTACATTTCTTAACTTTCATATCAGCTTGTCATCTCTGTAATGTTAAGTTAAGAGTTTCTAAACAATATGCATAATAATGTGGACACAACTCAAACTCAAGCCTACAAAACTGTATACCAACATCACATAGTTTTTAACATTATTGGCTTTACAAGAACCCCATCTTCTTTGATAAAAACTTTACTAGTATACAATTAATATATGCCCTATATAACTAGAATGAACCCTAACTAACATGGGACTAATGTGCAAGAAGAACATTCCTGCCTAAAGTTGCGGTATATGTCATGTGACAGCTAACCGGTTCATGTATATTTGGACCAAAATTATTCATTGCATTGAGGGATTAATGTCTTCTGTCATGGAGTATGCCAGTTAAAGACAGGAAAAAAATGTTCACTTTTAATTTATCCTTGCTCTGTATTTCCTTTGTGTACAGTACACTCAGCTTTTCCAAAAAAGCTGACCCAGATCTGTTAACAATTTAGGATGATCACTTGTGAAATGTTGCAGTGTCTTACCTTTCAAAAAATGTATGTTTTTAAATAGTTAAGGGTGAAAGTAATCCAAAATCACTAAAGGATTAATAGATTGGTGCTCAATTTCTTGTACTACTGTTTTGCTGAATATCCATTCTCAAGCAAAAATCATTAGACTGAAAAGTATGGGAAAAGGTTTCCTTTTACAAATTGCTCATAAAAAAAAGCTCATTGAGTATATAAAAAATCAAGAAATTACACAGGTTAAAAGTCAGGTACACACAAAGAAAAGGGTATGTAGATGAACAATGTTTTCAACAGGGCACAATTATTGAGACTAAATTTGTTTTCTGTAACAGAAAACCTGAGGGGACTTTATGGCACATCATAAATTGATAACAATTTCCAAAAGCCTGTTTTCTTTAGCTAATTTTATTATTTTCTTTCACAATACTGTTATTGTAATTTTTCAAATTGTATATGGATTTTCCTTTTCCTCATTTTGATATGGGATAGAAGTCAAAACCACTTCGTTCAAAATCCTATCTTTGTCACAGTTCATAGTGTAATGATACAAATTGTTAAAAAGTGATGTGATGCTGATGGTGTCAAAAAGTAACAATCATATAATTTGATTTCCACATTAAACATTAATTTTACAAAAGGGAAATGCTCTAAATTCAATAGGAGATTAAGGTGTATTCTGTGAACTTGAAATATCAATTAGAATAAACAGCAGAGATGCTGACATGTCAATGGTAAATCATAGTCTCACTGTTCAAAGTTTGGATTGGGTTATTTACTAGCAAGTTATGCATGATAGAGAAAACCACAAATTTTCCTGTCAATTATCAAATTATGGTCTTCAGCTATTTTGGCTAAATGGGTGAGGGAACTGTCATCCCCTGTGAGATTGTAAAGTGATTTATTAGCTTTCAGAAATGAACTACAAAACAAAAATGGAAATTATCAAGCAGGTTAAGTTCTGGTGTTCTCTTTACTCTGAATTCAGGACAGGAATATCAATGATGTCATAGAGTGAAAAGAAGACTCATCACCAGGTAGTAAGCATCCTAAATTGTCCCCAAATCCTGTAGAAATTAAATGGCAACTTAGACAATGGAGGGATGCTGATTCAATTCCCTTTCCCTAAACAGGCAATTGAAACCCAATTCCCTATCTCCTTTGAATGGTGACTGTCACTCAGTGTCTGGTGCCCAGCATCTAATGATCAATAACAAATGGGTAAGATTATCTTATCCCAAAATTTGTTGTGATTTTCCACCATGTTACAACACTGAAAATTCTCCAATAATTAAATAATACAATTTGTTCAGTTTGTTTCTGAGACTATTATATGATTTTAAAAAAATGGACAATGAAAAACTCAAGTTTTCCTATTATCTAATAAAATAAATGTGGTTGTGTACTTGATCTATGTGTATACCACAGGAGCAGACCCGGAATGCAGAATGTAAATGTTGACTTGGAACTTAAATCTGATACCAAAAGTAATGAGTGAAGATCTGCCCGTTTTACTTTAAAAATATGTAAATACCTTATGGCAGGTTGTGGTCATCACAGGTAAGTAAGGTACAATGTTACAGACCAATTTTTTCCCAATTCGCAATTCTAAGAAATCTATTGTCACTTCAAGATTGAATATTTATTTAATGCTAATTCTGCATAACTGCCTCTTTAAAAGTCACCATTGTTCCATGACTTGGATATACATGTATATCCTCTGATGGCATGGCTTCATCTACAATGAATGTGGTGTGCCTTGAGGACTTAGGTCCTGTGGGATTCAAACCGGTCACTGTGGGACTCAGATCCAAAATGGAATTACCCTGATACACATGGCCATTTGCATAGTCTGGAACTTGGTGCTCTCTGTTATTTGGTATTTCTTCCATTGGCCCAAAAGACACTACATGTCCTCTTTGACAGGTTTTGATATTTCTATAAGCATCTCCTGCATGGGGTGGAGAGTAGGTAATCTTTGGCTCTGGAGGAATGAAGTTTCCCGGGCGTCTCTGAGATCTTTTTGGAGGATATTTGGTCTTGGGGGTTTTGTATCGCCCTGGTACATGGTACCAAGCTGACTTGTGGTGAATCCTATGAGAAATATCCCGTGGGCATTGCACAGGTAAAATGCTCTGAACTGAACTGTAAGGTCCTATTGTGGCAGTGCGGGCATTCGTCAGTACACTATCTGGCCCTGCAGGGATTCCTGATGTCCGTCTGCTACTGGTGGAGTCCATGGAGTACCCTGATACAGTGCTTACAGCAGTGTAGAGAGAGCTACCTATGCTTCTAGCACTACCACCTGGACGTTTGGGTTTGACTGAAACCTGTCTAGATGAGTGTATACTGGAAGAACCACTTTTTGCACTTCCAAGTCTTTTAAAGAGTCGAACTGGTGGTTGTGTTGGTGAAATTTCCACATTCTGCTCTTCATCAATCTGTACTTTTGGAACCAAAGCAAACTTGACTCCACTCCTATATGAGTCTTCCGCAAATGAATCTAATGCATGTTCTTCAGTACGGGCTTCAGTTAGATCAGCTTTGCTAAAGTCAAGGTCAACAGTTATTTGCTGTTTATTAGTCTCTTCAGAAACCTGGTCACTTTTGGAAGGTGATATCCTCATGGAAGAGATTGTATCTACCATCTTCTTTACTGGTATGTCTGACATCTGCTTCGCATCTGTCATTTGCTTCAGCCTCCTTTCCATGCTACCTCTCTGTTGTAACAAGCGTGGCCGATCTGACTCTAGCAACAATCTTTCAGACATTGGAACATAGCTAAGATTACTGTGTCTCCCATATGATTTGACTGATTCATTGTCATGACTTACACTCTTAGAGGACTGCATCCCTGACCTTGAACCAATCAAACGACTCCCTGGCCTAGACCCTGTTAAATTACTTCCAGGTCTTGACACTGTTAAACGACTTCCAGATCTTGACAAAAGGCTATGTGTTTTAGTTTTTCCAGGCTGTGACTTGAACTTCTTTCCTAAATTTTCCAGATCATTCTCACGCCATGAAAGTGAGCTGAATGGCCTCTCTAATGTGCGCACATCTGTCGGTTTGGATGGCCCGTATTCATATTTTCCTTTCTTGATGGAGATCTCTAACTCATTTAAATAGTGACGTACAGCCCGTGTATCTATATGTTTCTCACCTGTAATAAAAATAAAAGAATTATATGTATCAATCACAGATCTTTAGAGAAATATGGTGTCTTTCTTGCATACCATGTTGTGTATGTGATCTGGAAAAACTTCTACGCAAAATTTTAAAAAAGAATCTTAATATTGACACCCCAGCTGCCATTACCTCTGCCACGAGTAAAGTTACACACAAGTGATGTCTATCCCCCTATCCTTAACAAAACTTTAACTCAAGTTGGGCATAAAAGCCTAGCTCAGACTGGGTATTGAGTTGCCACTTCTCAGTGGTAACTGATATGCTATCAAAGCAAGCAACTCTTTAATGTTATTGCATGTACCTTTTTGACCCAAAGATAAAATCAAACAAGATGAGAGACAATACATGCAATTTGTGTTTTAACAAGATGAGAGACAATACATGCAACCTATGTATTAACAAGATGAGAGACAAAACATGCAATCTATTAACAAGGTGAGACAATATATGCAAGCAGTGTATTAACATGATGAGAGACAATACATGCATATATTTTCTCTCTGTATATTAACAAGATTAGACACAATACATGCAATCTGTGTATTAACAAAGAGACAATAAATACATGCAATCTGCACTTTAACACAATGAGAGACAATACATGCAATCTGTGCATTTAGATCATTTGTACCAATCAGAGCATAAAATCAATTACAAAACAAACTGGGCCACAATTTAGGACACAGCATTTAATCTTGTTAGAAATGTTATATACCTTCAAAACATGAGTACTGTGAATGTCACATGATTTAACCCACCCCCCACCCCCAGTGTTGAATAGCACTCCATGTGGACACTAGTAAGGCATGGTAGAGATTACTGGTCAACAGGTCTCAATGACCTTCACCTATCATATTTGGTCTTGAACTATGCAGCATCAACCATTATTGTTTTTCTAACTTGCCGTGACCTAAAAACCTCAAAATTAATCAGTTTATTCATTAACATAAGTCAAAAAATCCACAACAATTTACAAGATAAAAAAAAGTTATGCTGAAAAACCAATTTTCTTGAGTCACATTGACATTGACCACTGCAATGACACCAAAATCAACAGTCCAATTTTTCCACACCTTCAGTGAAAACCTTAAACAAACTTTGGTAAAAGTATCTGGTTTGGAACTAAAATTAATATGCAACAAGGATCACTTGAAGGAACTTACAAAAATATTGGCAAAAACAAATGTAATACTGCCACAATTTATATTTTAATTTTACAACTAACTAGATGTGTGAAATCTTTTGGTGAAAATCTCATATCAACATGACTTTCTCTTTAAAAGGAGGAGCAATACCATGAGTTTCAACATGGCAACCATAGTGCTTCTAGATGTCAGAGAGGTGCTACTTTAATTTTGAATCAAATACATATCTTAAAAAGAATATTTTAGTGAAAACTACATGTCAATACAACCATTCATTAAAAAGGAGTAATAAAAACATCTTCAAGAGTGTCATGTATAATGGCAACCATATTTTATGTCAAATTGTAAATAGCAGCTGACCATGGCTGATCTGATAATAATGTACCTGCACCTTTCTGGAAATCAGCCCATCATGCTAACCACTAAACCACTATGATTCCACCAAATAATGTAGTACCATTTAATTAGTGATTTCCCAAATAATGTAGTACCACTGGGTCACTGTTATTCCCCAAATAATTCAGTTCTATGGCAGTAGTCACTGTTATTCCCCAAATAATGTAATACCACTGGGTCACTGTTATTCCCCAAATAATTCACTGGGTCACTGTTATTCCCCAAATAATGTAGTACCACTTAGTCATTGTGATTCCCTAAATAATATAGCACCCTTATGTCGCTGTGACTCCCCCAATAATGCAGTATTCTCAGTCTTAAATTTCTTCTTTATTAAATTAACAGGAAATTTAGATAAATCAATCAAAATTAAAGTCTGCAATTTCTCTCAACATGGTTTGTTTAGCTTAAGCAGCTGCATCTCATAGAATCAATTACAAGCAAAATTTATTTTTAATACATAACAATATTCTAAAATAGCACTAGGATATGAAAACTGAAAACAGTTGCAATCAGTTCAAAACAGTAAAGATTTATTTATAAATAAATGTATGTAACCTAAATCCAGTACAATATATATTGGACAGTCTTTGATGGGTGTAAGCAAATATCTACCATATATACTTGCTTATAAGATGAATAAAATTAAAAACAAAAATGATTCTGATCTGTCATAGCATAATGCACATGCTAATCAGGGTATATGCTGGTACTGACTAATCATAACAAAACTGCACAGACCCAAATCTGCTGGCACATTAGGTGATGGCAGATCTGGGTCTGATCAGTATGAAGATCAACTAGTCAGAGGAGTCTTATAGGTGACTATATCTGGTACATGAGAGGGCATGGATCATACAATATTTTGACTGTCCTTATTTAATTTCCATTTTTCCAGCATTTTGAAATGAATGAAAGATATAACCTTTTATATAGCGCTAAATGGCCTCATTGTGCTGGTGCACCATAAAAAATTCAACCAGCATTTTATGATTAATTTTTTAAAATCTAACCACACAAAAAAGATAGTTTTCCAATATATGGATTCCAGTCTGGAGTGACCCCAAATTATCCTAGAATTGCCAGGTGCTACAAGTATGGTGAAAAAATTAAATCACAGGCTAGCCTTAACAGTCAATGAACTAAGCTCAAAATCTTATTGTAAATTAAGACTGATCCTTCAAAACAAATTAATCAAGTTTGTGTGGTTAGGTTTATGATGCATAGGTCTATGATAAACCAAAATAAACATGGAATATTTATCCTGTGATCCTTCAAATAATGTAACTTTTGTTCGTGTATTATTATCTGAGTAAAAAGTAAACCAAAACAAATTAACAAAACAAAATAAAGAAATCTAAAACTGTTATCCATTAACAGATATCAAGTCTAGAAACAAAACTGGTATCCATTACCAGATATCAAGTCTAGAAACAAAACAGTTACTACTTGTTTTGATGACACCACAAAATTCATTTTGGTATTGATTGATGGATTCTTAATATTTTGGTTGATGTGCAATTTAACTTGAGACTCAGCCCCCATAGATTTTGCTATTTCAAGTTTTTATTTGGCACTATATAGACAGGTTTGTGCTAATGTGCCATTAAACCCTACACACACATACATAAACACACACACACAGATATATATATATATATATATATATATATATATATAGAGAGAGAGAGAGAGAGAGAGAGAGAGAGAGAGAGAGAGAGAGAGAGAGAGTTTTAATGCAAGCCAAATCTAGAAGACCTGTAAAGCATGCAATATTAATTTTACTAATAATTGCTTTCATTCATTTCATACACTTGATATATACACATCAAATACTGTATATACTTGTTTATAAGTAAAGTCAACTGTAAACAATGAAGATCCTGATCTGCTGTAGTATAATGCACTATAGATCAGGGTTTGCTCTTCTGATTACTCCTACCATACTTAATAGACCCAGAATAGCATGTGCAAGTATGCGATGGCAGATCTGTGTCTTTGCACCTTGCTCATCTAAAAAGCGATATATATGGTATATTCTGCTTGACATTTATCAGTAGAGAAGAGTTTCAGATGGGAATTCACATCTTAAGGCATTAAAAATGCATTTAGATTGTGTAAAATACTATCAAACAACTGCAAATGCATGCCAAAAATTAGTCCATGCAAAATAAAATTCACAGTGCTGTCAATCTTGGAACCAATCAGCTTTTGATAATTTGGTAAATTCAGTATTTTTCTTGTAAAACAATAAAAATAGGTGGTTAATTTTACTACATTTGTCCAATCTTAAGACCATGCTTGATGATAATCCATCTCTATTTTTACAAAACTTTGACCAACATTTACTAATGATATATGTGTCTAATACTGTAGTAAGTCCATTCACTATTTTATGACAAATTTAATGGACTGGTCCTCTGGTAGTAATTTGGAAGAAATACTATATTGTTTATATTATACTCCATGCTAGTCATGTAAGTCCAGTCCAATTTCAAAATGCACAGACTCAGATCATACTGTGCCAGCAGATCTAGATCAATGCTGTTTGCTAGAAGTAATCATTTTATCAACCAGAACAATATGTAACAGCTCATCTTAATCTATATTGTCTGCAGTTAAACTTGACTAATAAGCAAGTATAAATAGTAACAATCTTTCTTTTCAAGATATTCAACAGAATAACAGTAATTATAACAAATTTTGAGACTTGTCATAAAAATTTTGGAATAGTCATTTCAAAACTTCTTAAACATTTAGTATTTAGTGATTAATAGAAAAAAGCAAATAATGTAAAATTCTTCCCAAAGTTTAGTCCAAAACTGGGATTTGTAAAAGAAATACATGTATCTGTGTATAATTCATCAAAAACTTAAAACCAACTGTTACCTGGCAACTTGAATATGCTGGGTGAAATTCCTGATATTAAAGTGAACATTTTTATTTTATGCACATCAATCTGGTGTATGATCACAATGTATATCCTTCATCAAAATCTTGACACACTGTCGGTAAATTTCCATTCTGACTATGTCAAAGCCTGAAGCCTGAAGTAGGTTTACGGTTTATGTTTGCCTTTGAATAAACACATTCAGTCCTAACATTTGAATGTTGACAAATCTGGGAAACAAAACATTAATCCCACCTCAACAGCAACATTTTTTACCTGCCATAGTGGTACACATTTATTTTATTCAGGAATTAAAACCCAGTAAGAAAGGTCATTTATCAAATTTTGTCAATAAACTTCATAATCCATTTTAATGCCCATGTGCCTGATCCCTCTTTCAAAGAAATCCTTTTTTATACTTAAAAGCTTTTTTAAATGTAGCAACTTCATTTTAACCACGTAACATATGTTCATAAAGGAAAAGGACACAATCGGCACATCTTTTATCTTATCATTATGGAAAGTTAAAAAGCATGAAAACCAGTAATCCTTAGTATAGAAATCCAGTACAAAATTTAAACAAACCAATAATTAAATGGAATTATAAATTAAATCCTCAATAAAATATGTTAATATCATTCATAAAAATGTTTGTTCAAGAAACATAATATCAAGTCCCCATCCACTGGAGTCCCAATTTTAGCTAAAGCAATTAACTCAACTTATTCTGTAATTTGAATTCTATACTACTGTAGTTGCCTACACTTTGATCTGTTCAATGTGAACTGCATGTTTAAAACAAGTATTAACAATTAATAGTTTGCTGGTCCATAGTAAGTTTGAGGCTCTCTATGGAAATCCCACAACAAATCTTTATCTCTGCTCACTCATCGTGAGGTTATTTTTTATACAGGAATATAATAGAATGGCTTTGGATTCATCATGTTAATGAAATACCAATCAGTCAAGACAGACATAGTTAATTGGGTGACCTTTTAACTAATTTTGTAAACCAGTTGTTCATAAAATCATCAATGGCTATTTCTTTATCTTTATACTTATTTTTGCAAATGACACAATGCGATGGGTCAATGATTCCTTCAACAATTATAAGTTAAAAGAATCAGGGAATGGTAATGAGAGTACTAACAAAAAAGAAAGAAACTAAAACTGTCAATGGATGTATTCAAAAACTAGGCTTGATAAAAAAACTAGCTGTCTAATAATGTTCACAGTCTATCACAGATTAAAAAGCTGTAAAGACCTTTGACCTTGAAATCAATATCCTTAACATTGAAATCAATGTCCGAGTATCATCAACTTGAAAAACAACAATCAAATATCAAATCTGGTAAAAGATAAAGTTACATCTGCACAAACTAAGCTCAATGTGGCAGGTTACAAACTCACCTTGTTACCATAAATAGAATTTAATGGATATTACCAATAAAACCTGGTGCGCACTGGTCATATTCTGTCATTTACTCAGTGAGCTATTTTGCTCTCCTCATAAGATAAAAATTATTAACCAGATTTACTAATAAACCAAGCAAAAGCTTATTTTATAATCTTGAACTCCTCTAATATGGGAAGATTACTAATTTTATTTGGCTAAGAAGATAACTGTTTTATTGTTCGGTTTAAAAAAAATAGTAACATAAAAAACATTCAATATTAGCCTGTTTTTCACTGTCCTAATTTGCATAACATATTAGGTTGGCGTGCCATTCCATCTTAATAAAAATTCTAAGGCTTGATTTAATACTCATGTCCACAGTTAATATACCATAAAACAGAATTATCTATTAGTAATGTAGTTTTGACCTGGGTACATTGTTTCAGTTAACTTTACTTATTGAAACTTAGCAGATATGTTAAACAATTTGTCCTTTTGGTTTACAACACTGCCAACATGAGCTTTTTTAGGCATGAGGTCATTTATGCACTGCATCACATCTGCCCAATTCATAACCTCTTCTTATAAAGTATGTAAATGCAAGCAGTGCACCTTTGATTTGAGCCCAACCTCATAAATATGCAAAAGGCCATGCTCATGATAAAATTCATTGAACTTCCTGATATTAGCCATCTGATGAGTGGTAATAAACTCAGCCAATCATATGCAAAATCACCTCATTAATATGCATGGATCTCACTCATAATAAATTTCATAGGGTATCTTAATTATACAGTATAAGCCTTGTTAGAAAGTTTGATGATAATCTTACCAGAAATAGAACCACTAAAGTGTTGACAAGCTCAGCCAATCAGGCAAGACCACCACATTAATATGCATGGATGTTACTCATAACTGTACTTGTATGAGAACATGACTGAAGTCAACTTATCAAGTTTAATCAAAATTGCTTCAGATATAATATCTCTAAAAAGTGGTAACAGGCTTGGCCAATCAGATGCAAGATCACCTCATTAATATGGGTAGAGCTTTCTCATTATTTATCTCATTAAGATCCCATGAGATCTTGATCATATAAGCCCACATTCCAAGTCTGATCAAAGTCATGGCTTCCATATTAGTAACAAGCTAAACCAATTCGATACAAGATTACCTAATTAATATGGGTGGATCACACCCATTATCAAACTCATATGAGATGTTGATGCTACAATTGTATAAGCCTAAGTTCAAAGCTGTGTCAAAAGTTGATCAGAAATATGGTTTAACAGGTTTGTAACAAGCTCAGCCATTGAGATGCAAGATCACCTCATTAGTATGAATAAATCTTGCTGATTACCAACCCTGTCTTAGAGCTTGATGATACAGGCCTTTCTCCAAAATTTGAAAATGGTCCTATTACTAGAACCAACTGATTTTAAAGCACCCTATACTGATTTTAAACGTATCAAAGACTGTTTACGTCAGAAATGGCAGGCATCATGGAATGATGCCGTGAATAACAAACTTCATGCCATCAAGCCAACCTTAGGAGAAAATGGACCCCTTCCTACAGATCCGTCTGTAGAGAGGAGGTAGTCATTGCAAGAATTTGACTTGGTCATACTCATGTAACACACTCCTACATATTAAAAAAAGAAGACCCACCAGAGTGCATAGCTTGTAATGAACCATTCACCATTAAGCACTTTATGGTGGAATGCTTCGATCATCAACCTACGCATAATCATTACTACGTTGTGCAAGACATGATGGAGCTCTTTGATACAGTTAACATTACCAACATTATAGACTTCCTTAAGGAAGCAAACATTTATTATAAGTTATAGCTTATATTTTATCACCTTGTTCAATTCTGTGTTATATTTATGCAGTCGATAGATTTTAATTGCCAATCATATGTTTTCGTTATCATACATTTGCACTCCCCGTTGATCAGGAAACTTTTAATTATTTACCATCATTACCATTTTTATCGCATTACCTTTAACTGTTTGGTCTCCAATCGCTGGTCGATAAAATTATTTTATCAGTTTTAAATGTAAAAGGATATAACATTATGTTTGGCGCTAAATAGCCTCATAGTGCTGGTGCGACGTTAAAAATATCAATCAATCAATCAATCAACCGAAATTTGAAAGCATCAAATTTGTCATACATCACCAGGGTGATAACAAGCTTAACAAATCAACAGTGAATCACCTTATTAATATGCATGATGATCTTGATGATATAAGCTCATGTTCCAAGTCTGCACAAAACTGGATCAGAAACAGACTCTAGGGCAACATTAAACAACTGTTGACTGATGAAAAATGAATGAAAGACCATCACAAAGGCCACCACAGTTTCATGGTCAGGTGAGCCAATAGATCAACAAGAGTACTAAAAGTAACACAATATATGCCAGCTCCATGTTTAATAGCCCTCTGTGAAGGCACTAGTGCATCTGGAGATTACTGAACAGTGAGTCTCAATGACCTTTACCTTTGGTCAAGGTACAAGGTCTTGAACTGAACTGACTGTACAGTGTCCATTAGATTTTTTTTTTAATTACCACCACTGAGACTTCTGTATCTCTGAATCATAGGCTTCTTTCTTACCCTAAGTGCAAGTAATTCATAAAGTTTTGTCAAGGAATTTCCACTAGAGCAAAATTAATTCTGCAATACCCATTTTCCAGCTTTGAACCATACCTGACCTTGACCTTCAACTATTTGACCTCAATGGTGGTGCTCTACAGTTTCGTATTTAGCATAGGGTTAAAATTTTAAAGTAAAAGAGTTTCCCCGGGTTTCCTCACTAGTTATACTGGTTTTTTAAAAGAGACTTTGTATATCTTAGGTCTTGTTCAAAGAACCTTTAATTCCCTTTATTTTGATGTATGATTGATGGGTGTAATATGGGTTAGAGAGTATACAGCTTGGCCTTACTGCAGATGTGCACCTTTCAAAAAAGTGCTATCTCTACTTGCTCATTTTCACTTCTCGAACTTCAGAGGTAAAATGTAAAAAAAAGAGCCAATAACTTTTTTTACATTTTATGTATTTGGTAATTCAGTCATTGCACTTTTAGAAGCTGGCATTATCTAGTTTAGCAAAATTCATTTTCCATATTTTAATAGCTGCCAAGAATAGTGTACTTTAGACAAATTTTGGTTGATTTGTGGAGCACAAGGGAGCAGTCATTTTAGTTTGCAGTGTCCTAAGCTCATTTAAAATTTCCAAAAGTACAATATCCAAAGAAATTTCATCCACATTACATGAAAGTAGTATATAGGTATGCCAACATTCTCTCCACTGTGCATGTTTAAAATGCAAACAACTTCACCTTACATACATCACTCTCTCAAAAGTACATAATAACTGGTGAGCGCCACCATAAAGAGGATATAGAAATTATTATTGTATGATTTAATTTTGATTGTATTGCTGAAATATTTAAGTCGCAAGCATCAAAACAGTCCTTTGTAATAATTGTCCTATATTTTCCCCCTCAGAACAGCATTTATTAGAGTTAGAGTCTTAAACCGGTACAGCCCCCCCCTCCTTATGATAAAAAGTGAACAATTTTAAAAATGTGCATTGCATTTTGTCAACATAGCAACCAGTGTTATGCTGATAGACAGGAACATGAAACTAACCATATTTATTCCTAAGATGTCAACAATAAATTTTACAGTTATAAAAGGGATATAACAGGTGAGGTTCATAAAGGTCAAAGGTCAAAGGGTAAAATATTAACTAATTTTTTTATATGGAGGAAAGCGAATTTGCTTTGTTATCATTTATTTTTTAATTTTATTGCAAATAAATGAAATGAAACATTTTCACTATGTATTTCTGTTATTTATTGCAACATTTTTCAATTTAAGTTGACTTTATTTCTATATTCTAAGACTTCTAATTTCCCCATGATGAAGGTCACTACTCACCCAAACATGCCTCATAGCAAAGTAGGTATGCTAGAGCAAAAATAACCATAATTAGCTTATTTTCATGATTAAAATCATTCTTAATGTACCATTTTACTCAGAAGATCATACATAATAATATGAAAATAAGAAAAATAATTGCATATATGTTTATATTTGTTTTTAAGGTGGCGCTCTACAGTTTCGTATTTAGCATAGGGTTAAAATTTTAAAGAAAAAGAGTTTCCCCGGGTTTCCTCACTAGTTATACTGGTTTTTTAAAAGAGACTTTGTATATCTTAGGTATTGTTCAAAGAACCTTTAATTCCCTTTATTTTGATGTATGATTGATGGGTGTAATATGGGTTAGAGAGTATACAGCTTGGCCTTACTGCAGATGTGCACCTTTCAAAAAAGTGCTATCTCTACTTGCTCATTTTCACTTCTCGAACTTCAGAGGTAAATTGTAAAAAAAAGAGCCGATAACTTTTTTTACATTTTATGTATTTGGTAATTCAGTCATTGCACTTTTAGAAGCTGGCATTATCTAGTTTGGCAAAATTCATTTTCCATATTTTAATAGCTGCCAAGAATAGTGTACTTTAAACAAATTTTGGTTGATTTGTGGAGCACAAGGGAGCAGTCATTTTAGTTTGCAGTGTCCTAAGCTCATTTAAAATTTCCAAAAGTACAATATCCAAAGAAATTTCATCCACATTACATGAAAGTAGTATATAGGTATGCCAACATTCTCTCCACTGTGCATGTTTAAAATGCAAACAACTTCACCTTACATACATCACTCTCTCAAAAGTACATAATAACTGGTGAGCGCCACCAATGTCAGTAGGCCTCTTTCATACCCAAAGAGCAAGTCATCCAAACACTTTGCTAATGCAATCTGGTTTAAAACTAAAGTTATTATTTAAAAAATACATTTTAATTTTACTGTTACAGGAACCTTGATTTCTGACACCAAAATTATTAACCTTTGTTCTTGTAAGTCACTCATAAACTTGAGTGCAAAAAAAAAAAATTATGCAGAAACCATTTTATTTTTCTTTCAGTCAGTGAACTTGACCTTAATATTTTGACCCCAAAATCAAATGGCTCCTATTTACTTTTTTACCCCAAGTGCAAGTCATCCACAATGGTCTAGGTCTTTGATGCAGAGCTTTCATGCAGAAACTAGTTATCTTCTTTTATCCACAATGACCTTGATAATTAGACCCAAAATCAATAAGTGTCTTCTCATCCCAAGTGCAAGCCATCCACAAAATCTGTTAATTATAAATTGTTGAGAACTTGGTTAATGTGTGCAAACAAAATTAGTAACAGATGGATGGATAGATGAACAACAAAATAAGACGTACCACCTATATTTGATTTTTGCCCCTGAAAATATTCAGATCACAGGATACCTGAATCCTAAATGTTCTTATCCATTAGGTCTTTTGCATCTTATGACCTTACCTTCTATGTGATAATGTTGGATTAACATGCAATTTCCCAATGATTTTAGCCTGCAGCTGTCACCAAAAGGAAAGGCTGGAAGATTAACACATGACATCTCTACACACATAAGATTTGCTGTGTTGGCAAATCTGGCTTGTCCATAAATGGATATAAGTGCCAGAATTTGACTCAGATTTTTTTATATGTTCAGCTGAGTTTGAAAAGTAAGAGGAAGTGTCCTACTTGTTGAAGTTTCATACCTGTCTATTTAAAAGATCATGTACAAGGTATTTTAAGTAGATTTAATTATAAATTGGTACTTCAAAATTATTGCAAATTTGTTTACCTGCTAATATTGCTTACATTTCAAACTTGGAAATATTCCAGTTGAGTAATATGTAGCATGCATAGTTGCTTACAAGTCCAATCCAACCCCAAACAACATAGACCTTGATCTGCTGCCACATGATGCACTGGCAGATTCGTGTCTATTTTGTTGGTTTTGCTGATTACTCCTAACAAACTGCATTAACAAAGACCTCCCAGAATATTATGTGAAAGTAGATCTGGGTCTATCAAATATGCAGTTGGAATTGACTTATAAATGACTACTTATGGTACATCATTCAAGAATGCAAAAGTGTTGTGCTGAAATGTTGTTATTGTTGTTGTTGTTATAGAGTTTAATGCTATTTTTCAAGCTATACATGGTGGCCATTATAAATAGTGGAGGAAGACCCCAGAAAGAACCACCAACCCACGAGAAGCTACTGGCAAGCTTTCTCACATACCCATACTGGCAGAGAACAAGACTCGAACCCATGCAGACAGAGGTGAGATGGCAGTGATTTCTAATTGTGAATGCTTTAGACCACTCAGCCACTTAGGGCCCCTGTGCTGAAATGCTATATGATATTAAATATGTTATATCATGAAACTTAACTATGAATACTGCAGGCTGACTAGATTTAGTATATTTGGTATTCTCTTTAAGAAAGAATTAACTTATTTTTACAAAAAATATAAGTATAAACAAGTACCTGCTGCATTTTTACCTTGCAAAATGGCAATGTGGATTTTTGAGAAAGCTTGCCAATAGCTTCTCATGGGTCAGTGGTTCTTTCCAGTGATTTCCTGGTTTCTTCCTCCACCATTAATACTGGCCACCATGAATAGCCTATCATGTGCTGAAAAATGGCGTTAAGCCCAACAACAACAACAACAGCAATCTTGAATAAACCTATTCTGAGAAACCACCTGTCTTGAGTAACCTCTTGTTGGCAAAAGAAGTGGTCTCACAAGACAGATTTTACTGTATCAATAACATAAGAATAGTTAAACTATTTTATGACAAACACTCAAAAAGGAAAAGATTATAACTAATGAAATTCTGAAGAAATGTCCTCATGGAACATGTATGCCCTCAACAGTATCCAAAGACTGACCAAATACAAAACCTAATAAAGGGTGACAGATAAACAAAGGGGTGGATTGATGTCTAATACATAAGTAACACTATATGCCCATGTCAATGTTATGGTAGGAAATAAAAACAAAAACTGTGTAACTTCAGACCTGTATTATTAACATAATCTACCCAGAATTCTAAAATAATCAATTACATCATAACAAGGTACTGTTTTAACTGCACATATTGATTAAATGACTTATTCAAACATAAAAACTATAGAATCATTCCATTTTCAATACATCCAAAATGTTCATGAACTAACTTGTTTCTGCATAAATTTGCATTATTGTTTTCAAAATGATGGAGAGATAATGTGTCACCTCTGTAGGAGGCCATAATAGAGTTTATCTTCTGACTGCATGGACTTATTAGTAAACAAAAACAGGTATCATTTTTGAACTTTAATGGTTATTTTTTTCAACATACCCACCTAAACTCTTAGTACCTATAGATATGATTATCTTTTATCTACCATCTAAGCATGCATCAAGCATATAGTGTCCCACATGTCATATTTACCTTACTGTCTAAAGATATGAGCCCCATCCCAACAATGGTTTGTCTTTGTGGTTTTATGGGTTTTACACCAATT
The DNA here is from genome assembly GCA_016746295.1 of Potamilus streckersoni. Taxonomy (NCBI): domain Eukaryota; kingdom Metazoa; phylum Mollusca; class Bivalvia; order Unionida; family Unionidae; genus Potamilus; species Potamilus streckersoni. Next base: position 4,427,368 of record JAEAOA010002240.1, read on the forward strand.
TTCAGCACATTATATGCTCCACATGGTGGCCAATATGCTGAGTTGAGGAAGAACCTATGTAAAAACCTGGCAAGAACCAACAACCCATGGAAGCTACTGCTAAGACTACTCACATACCTACAGACCTAGTGGCCAAGCCATGACATAAACCCATGCAGACTGAGGTGAGATGTCAGGGATCTGTAAAGGTGGCACTCTACAGTTTTGTATTTCGCATAGGGTTAGAATTTTAAAGAAAAAGAATTCCCCTAGTTTTCCTCACTAATTATACTGGCTATTTAAAAGACCTTGTAAATCTTAGGTATTGTTCAAAGAACCTTTAATTCCTTTATTTTGGTATATGATTGATGGGTGCAAGATGGGTTATAATGTATATAGGTTGGCCTTACTCAAGTGCTAGCTCCACTTGCTCATTTTCACTTCCTGAACTTCAGAGGTAAATTGAAAAAAAAGAGCAGATAACTGTTGTTTACATTTTATATATTTGGTAATTCATTCATTGCACTTTCATAAACTGGTATTGTCTAGTCTGGCAAAATTCATTTTCCCTATTTTAATAGGTGCTAAGGATAGTGTACTTTAGAAAAATTCAAGCTGATGTCTGGAGCAGAAGGGAGCAGTCATTTTAGTTAGCAGTGTGCCAAAATCATTTACAATTTCCAAAAGTACAATATCCAAAGAAATGTCAGCCACATTACATGAAAGTAGCATAGAGGTATGCCAATATTCTCTCTACTGTGCATGTTTTAAATGCAAACAACTTCACCTTACATATGTCATAACTGGCGAATGCCTTAAACCACTTTACCACAAGGAATGATGAAAGAAACAGGTAACACTAATGCTGAGCTCAGAAAAAGCCAAAGTTGAATTATATCACCATAGTAATACTATATAATACTCCCTCCACCACCTGCACTGCTCACAACCCTATCCCCAAAATGTTCTCAAGCAAAACATTAGTGCTAAATGTTAGCATGCAAGCATTGAAAATCAATAATCAAGAAAAGGCTTCTATCCATGATTTGAAGGGTTGCTAAAAATATTACTGAAGCAAAAAATATTCTTTCTTTGCTCTTTGTATTTATAATCCAAAATTCATATTCATTTTAGTTTTTCACCTGTACCATACTGTATATTTGTTTTACTATATATTTTTTGGCTTTTTATGTAAAATGATAATGTTAGACAACTTTGCCAATTTGTAGAGAAAAAGTAATAAAATTTCTTTCACAAATACTTGCTTAATAAAAGGAATTTTGTGTGATTGTGAATTTGAATAAACAGATTGTCTGGTTCCCTGCTTGTTATGCTCCTTGAATTGCATTTCACAATAGTAGAGAGCAAGGCAAGTAATATATGGATTAGGGAACCAGACTACTAAACAATAACATAAAGCAACAATGTAATACACAATGTTTTCTTGTACACATTAAGGATTGTTAAAACCAACTGAAATAATGTTAATGATCTCTCAGTGGTTGGGTATCTTGAAAATAAATATCATTTTTACATAAAAATAAATAACTTTGTTAGAAAAAATTGCTTTATTAGCAATTATTCCCAACTTAATTTTAAAACAAGTATTCAGCCATTAAACGAACTAGTTTGCCCCCACTCCCCTTGGCAGTTTTCTCAATGTCCAGCAAGGATGGCATTATTTCATATTGTTATGGAGGTCCCTCAACAACTCACACCATCACCTATAGAACAGTCTATGATTTTGGACCCGGGATTGTATGCAAGTTATCAAGGGAGAGGTGAACCATGATATACATGTCCGTATGATTATTTAAAGAACTAGTAATTTTAATAATTTCTTTCAATCTTCATTAAAAACATTCATAAAAATCCACACTGAGATTGATATCTTCTTCCTATATGTAATATCACATATATTTCTTGTAAAAGAAAATAAAAATGCAGGGCCAACTGCATCCATGACATATGCTTAGCAAATACGTAGTTAGTTACAAATGGTTTTTTGTCATTTCCAGATCACCAACCAAATATCCATTATATCACCACCATTAAGACTGCTAATTCTCTTCTGTTCACAAAGTAAGATGATTTTATTGTTTCCATCAAAATTCAACTATCTATAAATCTCAAAGAGTAAACAAAACCACCACTACATTAGGTAGCTGACAGTACAACATATCAGGTTTCCTTGACTGGTAAATAATAACATTCCCAAACAGAATGGTGCTTTGTTCTTCATCACTATTTATTGTCTCTCTGGGGGTAGACTGCACCTCAGTCTTGTCTATATGATCCTGATAAATTATTTCCTTGTATACCATATGTTAATAAGGAGAAATAAATTTTAGTTTTGTAAACTGGCAACACAAGTATAAATCAGCTTCTGTGAAGACAGATTATAATTCCCACAATTATCAACAAATGATCATTTTTATATTCATGTTCCAAAAGAGTTTGATCAATGTTTGATTTTATTGAGCAATAAATAACCTACATTTTCTCAAGTTTCACAAAAATTGTCCAATATTGTAGATTTTTTTTTAGACTGAGTTAGGTATGTGGGTGTGAAATTTTTTCACAGCCAGTCCAAATTTGGGAGTTTGGTATAAAAGATAGGTAAAGGAGCTTATAATCACTGTTGGGTATCAACTTTTTTCATACTTCCCACAGGTGGTTATTCACAATTTAGCAGAAAACTAGAGCTATTATAAATGGGTACATCAAAAAAGGCACCACTTAATACAATTTCCCTGTAGGGCCTTAAAAAGAGAAATTTTTTTGAAACAAATGGATATATTACACAATAATGAGCCATTTCTGCAAACTGATAATTTAAAATTACTGGCAATCAAAATCATGGAATAAATTAATTTAAAGCCACACATAAAATTCACTTGAAATCCAATCTACTGGCGCTGTTAGGGTACAAAACCAAGCTGGAAAAAAATGGACCATATAAGTTGCTGATATTTGGTCCTCACTACTTTGGGAACTGAACTTGAAATCTGAATCTCATCATTATAAGATGTTCAAATTGAGTTGAAATTCACCAATCCATGTTTGCCTCATATCTAATCTCAAATGGCAGAGGGTACTACACAGTATTAGTATGGCTGGAATGGAATGACAATTCATAAATAAATCAGAAAAAAATTATAAATGGTTAAAGCTGTCCAGGAAGCATTTGAAAATAGAAACAGCAGCAGTGAGATCCCCTGGCTTTAATATATATTAATATGAATTGGCCCCATGAGAATTTGGTGTATTGATCATGCAATGTATGCTAGGTTTAATAAAGAGCTACATGTATTGTAAAAATAATGGAAATCAGTTGTCAGCTTGTTCTGTTTCTGTATTATCTTGTGATTCACCTTTTCAAGACTTACAATAATAACATTTATATTTATCATGAATTTCTCAAGATATGACCCAGGGCTAAGTTCTCAAATATGACCCCATGCTAAGTTCTCAAGATATGACCCAAGGCTAAATCCTCAAGATATGACCCAGGTCTAAGTACCCAAGATATGACCCAGGGCTATGTTCTCAATATATGACCAAGGGCTAAGTTCTCAAATATGACCCTAAGCTATGTTCTCTAGATATGACCCAAGGGTAAATCCTTAAGATATGACCCAGGGCTATGTTCTCAAGCTATGAACCATGGATAAGATCTAAAAAATGACCTAGGGCTGAGTTCTCAATATGACCCAGGGCTAAACTCTCAAAATATGACTCAAGGATAAGTTTTATGACCCTGCAGTTCAATGGTGCATAATGACATGAGTGAAAGCTTATCCAAAGGGGGATGGTTTGGCTTGATTTGTTAATTTAGATGGCACTATTACTGGCTAAAACAACCCCAAAGAAATGAGAATTAAGTACCTTTCCCTCATGACACAAAGATGCAGCTGATCTGGGCTTGCCTGGACAGGTACCAAACCCACAAAAATTGGATTACAAGTCCAATGCTCTGCCAACTGATCGGCCAAAGCTCCCACCTAAGTAGGATAGACAGAAGGAAGGAAGGAAGAGAAGACAAGGGTGACACTATGCCCCTTTCAAACTCATGGTAGGGCATACTAAATACACCCTCTCAGACACAAGTCCAAATGCAAATTACACAGATGACAGATCTGGGACACTGCAGCTTAGTTTGCCAGGAGTAATCAGAAAAACAAATAACAGAGACCTTGATCTACTGGCACATTGTGTGATGGCCAGTCATGGTCTATGCTGTTTGCAGTTGGACTCAACTTTTAAGTGAGTACCACATACACCCACTTATAAGATACATCAAACTGCAAACTGCACAGACCCAGATCTGACTTTGCATTATGTGCCAGGTGATCTGGGTCTTTGTAGTCATTAGGAGTAATCATTAGAACAAACACCATACACCCCTACCTGCAGGCATATTATGTTACAGCACATCAGGATCTTTGTTGTTTGCAGTTTAAATCAACTTATAACTGAGTATGTACAGTATGTAGAGTAACAGCTCTTTCTTCAGATTCTATCATTGAGATAACAATGTAAGAGGGCAACCCTTGAAATCAGTTAAATGTTGCAGCTATAAAAATAATCTCTTTTAGAAATAGAAAGCTTTCAAGAAATCAATTAGTACTGTTATAAATTCTACATTTAAAATCTGAAACTTTAAAAATCATTACCACAGACCTCAGAAAGCACCTGATTCTGATGAATAAAAAAAATGCATATATGATTAAAAGCAACAAAAACCTTTCCTCTGTGGGAAAACATTCAACAAAACTACAACTTTCATTATTAAAGTTTGCATTAATTAAGATTACCATTAAGGACAAAATATTATGTTTTATAATCATCTTTAGTATTACCATATAAAAGTCAATAGCACCTGCAGTTTCATTTTGAGCTAATTTAAAGTCACTCAAAAAATGACAATATGGTCTAAGTCTATAATACAGAAATTATCTAAAGGTCACTTCAGTATCTTTTTATGTGTGTTGAGAATAAAGTCACCAGCCTATTTACATGCTTCATTACAATGTGACCCAAAACAGTTACAATTCACTGACATATATAATTGGGCCAAATATTTACCCTATCTAATAAACAGCCCAGCTGTGATCAATAATAATGAGTGATTAGAGGCTCCAAACTGCAGGGTACCAGCTAGATGATAATCCACAACATAAAAGATGCCAAACTATATAATACCCAAAACCATTTCATCCATATTATTAAACATCTGTAAACATAATGTACTTTGAGACTGGCTGAAGGTCAAAATGCTATTAATAAAACCCACAATTGTACATTCTATGTTGTGACATCATTACTCCCCATTAGTGTGGTACAATAGATAAACAGAAGAAAGTAAATAATTTTTGTCTTTTTAATAAATAAATAAAAATAAATAAATAAATATATATATATATATATATATATATATATATATATATATATATATATATATATATATATATATATATATATATATATATATATATATATATATATAGTGCAAAAACAAAGTCACAGAGTTTTTTTATCCATGAATTGCGCTTTGCTGATGATGTATCCTTGATAACAATTACAGAAGATGAACATCAGCAGCTGGTATGTAAGACATACCCCACATCTGCAAGGAGTTTTGACTGACCATCAATTTGAAGAAGACAAACATAATGATGCAGGATGCAGACTCCCCTCCCACCATTGCCATCAATTGGTATAACCTTGGTATAACCTTGAAGTTGTTGAGAACTACACATACCTTGGGTCCACCATCTCCAGCTCACTCTTCATTGATACTGAGGTGAATGACAGGATTGCTAAGGCAGCAGCAGTTATAGCCAGAATGAACCAGAGGGTCTGGAATAACCCAAACCTCACTGAGAAGACCAAACTGCACATCAACCAGGCTTGTGTGCTCAGCACACTTCTTCACACATGGACCAGCTACACGAGCCACAAAAGGAAACTCAACAGCTTCCATCTCAACAGCAGTCTGCGCATCCACTGGCAGGACAACGTACTCAACACAGAGGTTCTGGAACAAGCCAGCATGAACAGCATGTTCTCCATTCTCAGCAAGAGACACCTTCTCTGGCTTGGCCACTTCAAGAGAATGGATGCAGTCCACATTCCCAAGGACCTGCTATATGGCGAGCTAGCAGAAGATGCACATATTACTGGACAGACATGTCTACATTACAAAGATGTCTGCAAAAAAATCATGAAGATGGCCAACATTAACATCAACGACTGGGAGAGCTGTGCTTATGACCACTCTGCCTGGTGCCTTGCTGTCAGACAGGGCATTCAAAAAGCTGAGGAAGCGAGAAACACAACCCTCGCTACAAAGAGAGCCAAGAGAAAGACAAAACAACAATAGCCACAACAAGCATTGACATTAACTTGCAGCAAGTGCAAGAGAGACTGCCACTCATGGGGCAGATTCTTCAGCCACTCGCAAAGGTGCAAATAGGACACCAAACCAGAAGCTTAACACCATCATCTCCTGAAGACAGACGGATGCCGACAACCATATATATATATATATATATATATATATATATATATATATATATATATATATATATATATATATATATATATATATATATACACACACACATACTACAGGGCTTAAAAGTACTGTAGTTTGCTAACCAAAGGCTATTAAATTTCTAATTAAACTAATAGTTTTCATAATATACCTAAGTAGTTTGATGGCTGTTAAAAATAGATAAGTATTTGCCATTATTTTGTGACAAGAGCTATTGAAGATTCAGCAAGTGTTACACATTTCTGAATCAACCTTCTGGCTACAATGAAAATTATTAAGTCACAATTCTTCCTCTCTCATGTTTATGTTATTCAACATGAAATAAAACAAATGTTCATATTTTATTCCTGAAATACTTTTGATTGTCATTATGGGTGCTGTTCGAGTAGGTTTATTATGCTTTAAAATTATATTATGTAAATAAATAATTTGACATCAACATTACTGTGCTAAGCCAACAACTGATTTATATGCTACTTAATTAAAATACTGTATTCCTGTGAATTAGAAATGGATTTAAAAGGGGGTGGGAGTATATCAAATATATAAGATATTAGAGGTATATATTATTGCCAATAATTATCATCATCATCTTCATGACTTTAATATGTCCTTTACTGGTTTGCATTTAATAATCTGCATATTCTCAATTGTTTTAAGAATATTCACAATCTGACAATCTGACAAAATTTGCTCATATTTACTCCCTATCTGTAGATTTCTACTTTCTGTAACTTTTATGCTCTTACAAAAGTTGATCCTCAAGATAAGCTGCACCCCTAGTGTTGATCTTCAAATGGTAGTCTGGTTCAATGAATTACACATAACTTGGATGTCAAGTAGATAAGTCACACTCAACTAATTCACTGAATTTTTATTGCCAAAACAATGGACTTATCTACAAGTACACAGGTCACCAGAAAAAAAGCAATGTTGGAACAGGAATAGCAGCTTTTCATAGTTATGTAACTAGTTATTAAATGAATGGCTGATCCCCTTTTACTTTTTCCCACAATGTTATTTTGAAACAAACAACAATAAAATAGTATGCATATACCAGTAACTTATTTTTCATAATCTTGTCTCTATACTTATTAATTTCTTGTAATATGGAATTTTCTGGTTCCATCAACCTGTTGACAAAAAGGTTTAAACATACTGATAATTACAGAACAATTCTATACGAAGCAATTTGGCTAATTCCAGTGTAAATTGTTTATCATTGTTTGGCACACTTCTTGTTTTATAAAGAATGGAACCTATTTCCATTTATCTAGCTTCTGTTCATTCATTAAAGAAGTATAAAGTGTCTATTTGGAGATGACCGAAATTTGCTGTTGATATAATCATTAAGGAATGATATACAATATGTTCCATGAACATACAATATGTTCCATGAACAATGAATTTTTGATGTAAAACTGATAGCATAATCATGTAGGAATTAGAATTGTAAAGGTAAAGTAAAGCATATATATATATATATATATATATATATAGAGAGAGAGAGAGAGAGAGAGAGAGAGAGAGAGAGAGAGAGAGATATATTTACATATACATACACACACACACACACACACATATATATATATATATATATATATATATATATATATATATATATATATATATATATATATATATATATATATATATATAGTCTATTCAAAATTATTGTGGGAGTGAGTGAATAACCATTAAATGCAATCTGTAAATGACATAATTTCAAAATGTCATGCACAGCTGCATTTAGTGTTAACTGACATTTCTGATTAATAACTAAGACTTCATATTATTATTCAAAAGAAAACTAGGAAACATACAATGACTGTATACTGTTATAAACTCACTAAAAAACTTCACTAATAATATATGACCTTTAGGGCACTAAATGAATAAGCAAGAATTATGTCTAATGGTTGTATGACTGGTTAATAGAATGTTTATGTAGTGGTCAAAAGAACATAGTTACCTACATTGCTGAATGTAAACATAAAGATTTACTGTATATACTCAGTCATAAGTTGAGTTCAACTGCAGAACTGCACTGACCCAAATCTGCCATGACATGTGCTAGCAGATCTGGCTATATGCAGTTTGCTAGAAGTAATCAGAAAAATAAACAACAGAGACCCTAACCTACTGGCAAATTATATGACTGCAGATCTGGGTGTACATTTTTGCAGTTGGACTTGACTAATATACAAGCATATATGGTATATTTTTTTTTAACCATGCTTTAATTTATAGTAAATCTATTTTTAAAGATGAACTCTATATTCAATAACTTAGCAACACAGGTGGTACCAGTACTACACATGGTACATAATATACTTACTGTTTAGCTGTAGATCATTGTGACCTTGACCATGACCTCTTTATTCTAAAAATCATCATGGTCATGACATCATTCTGAGAAACTTATCTATGGAGTCTGGTGAAAGTAGTTTTAGGAGAACTCAAGTATTGAAAACTAATTTCCCTTTGTTACATGCAATGACCTTGACCATTAATATCATAATCAATATAATTACTCACATCATCAAGGGCAACATATATATGAGGTTCAATTACTACACATTCAGCAGAATGCACTTTCCTGGGTCACAGGTCACTTTTCAATCTCCATAGCTCTAAGCAATATTTTGTATGATATTAGGCAACCAGTTTGAGGAAGGTATGTAAAACAAACACAAAATTACTGAATGGAAAAAACATATGCTTTAGTGGATCACAGTAAACTTATCCTTTGACTTTTAGATACCAGGATTTTTTTCATCAAAAAGAGCAACCCACTTGAAAATAATAAGGTATGTTAAGCAAAACACAAATCATTGCAAGGAATCTAAACCATTACAGTATTGTTTATGCTCCCATTTATTTATACCCACATAAAGATTTTAAAAATGAAAAGCAACAAGGATATATATATATAATACACAAAACTGGCCTTTTCATTCATCAATTTATAATTTCTAACCTGACTGTCATCAGATGGTCAATAACACTGTCAACTGGTTGATATTTCAAACCTGAGTTTCTTTTGTTAACATGGTCACCACATTTGCATGGATGAGTCAATTTTTTCTGAAAACATGTGTCATGTAGTTTCCTATTTTCAATAAGCTATCAGTAATCCTGTGCATTTCTGTAAATTTGGTAGTTACATCCATTAAAACACATTTAAACAAAAATTAAGCCTTTTGATTTGTTCTTTTTTTAAATATTAAAACTAAAAATTCCAAATAATATATGCTGATGACACAGTTTACTGAAAATGTACTGTTCCAAAAACTAGAAAAGGAAGAAAGCAGTTTATCTAAATGCTTATATTGGCAGCTTCTGTTTCCTCTGAAACGCAAGATGACAATGTAAGGAACCCCTACCCCCCAGTAACAATCAGGTTAAAAATTATAAACTGATAAGTGAAAACAAAGTTTTGTGCATTTTTATAACCTTGATGCTTTCCCTTTTCAAAATCAGCAGGGAGGTGCAAAAAAAATGGGAGGGTAAGCGAGTATGATAAAGTATGATAATAGACATGACAGTAATGTAACAAGATCTGCCTTGAAGAGGGGGGGAAGCAGAGCTAGGTAAGAACTGAATGAATTTGGGTTATTTATACCATGAACTTGAACTAAATGCATCTTTTTTAACTTGATGGCTTACTTTGTGATAACCACAAAAAATATAACTTGTGGTACCAGACTGAGTTACCAAGACATTTGGCATATCTTTAACATGCATACTGTTCCATCAGTGACCAGGACCTATTAAGGGTGAATTTGATTACATAGCATATTGCACTAATTGAGTGAGTGTTCTCACACTTATCATTTTAATGTGCACAGAACATCCAAACTTGTCCTGATAGCATAGCTTATATTGATTAAATTTGCCATCAAACAACATGAACTGTGCTTATGGCATGAACAATACACTGAAATCATGGGACTAAATGTTTGAAATATTAAACAGTAACTAAGTGTTTGAAATATTAAATGGTTTTACACAATATACATGTATTGAAAACTTCTTATGCATTTATTTACCAATTTGTTTGCATAAAACATGAAGATCTGTTACATATCATCAGCTCTACAGAGACAATTAAAACTTCATTTAAAAGTTTTACCCTCTAGACAATTTAAGACACTTATTCTCCTGACCCCTTGTTCCTTTTTTATTTTAATAAAATCACTGATAAACAAGAATATTAGTTTGTGCACATGGTGGATTCCATAAATATATTTATCATTTTCCTTGTAAGAGTTACACAACTGGTATGTTATGCTTCAAACATATAAGTGTTTAAAGTTTTACATTACGAAGGTTCTATAAATTTTGTTCTTCAGCAGTTATTCTTAAAAGTGTCCCCCCATACCAATTCCATTAGCTGCGTTAATAACTGACATTTTATATGGAACAATTCTACCTTGGATTGTTTTAATTTCACAGTTCAGTCCAATATTTAGTGATTTTTATCCATGTAATGTTTCACAACAGTTTAGGATAAAGATGATGGTAAGCTATTCATATATACTGTTTATGTGACAAAATAAATGCTCATTTCAGACACTGATTATTCTTTTAATAGGGGTACTATAAATAGTGTATGTGGAGACAATATAAAATATAGTATGGAAAAGTCTTCAAAGGCTCATATGCACAAATACATTGTGAGCTGTGGTTGTGACCAGGCCAGTTTGCAATAGGTACATGTCATATGGCCCCACTCATTGCAACAATAGCTATAAGCAATGGCTACATTTTCATATGACCCCACTCACTAAAATGATAGCTATTACCAATGGGTACAATTCATATGGCCACACTCACTACAACCAGACATATTACCAATGGGTACAATTCATATGGCCCCCACTCACTACAACTATTGCTTTTAGCAATGGGTACAATTCATATTGCCACACTCACTACAACTATACATATTAGCAATGGGTTACAATTCATATGACCCCACTCACTAAAATGATAACTATTACCAATGGGTACAATTCATATGGCCACACTCACTACAACTATACATATTAGCAATGGCTACATTTCATATGGCTCCACTCACTAAAACTATAGCTATTAGCAATGGGTACAATTCATATACATATTAGAAATGGCTACATTTCACATAGCTCCACTCACTACAACTATAGCTATTAGCAATGGCTACATTTCATATAGCTCCACTCACTACAACTATAGCTATTAGCAATCGCTACATTTCATATGGCTCCACTCACTACAACTATAGCTATTAGCAATGGCTACATTTCATATAGCTCCACTCACTACAACTATAGCTATTAGCAATGGCTACATTTCATATGGCTCCACTCACTACAACTATAGCTATTAGCAATGGCTACATTTCATATGGCTCCACTCACTACAACTATAGCTATTAGCAATGGCTACATTTCATATGGCTCCACTCACTAAAACTATAGCTATTAGCAATGGGTAAAATTCATATACATATTAGAAATGGCTACATTTCATATAGCTCCACTCACTACAACTATAGCTATTAGCAATGGCTACATTTCATATAGCTCCACTCACTACAACTATAGCTATTAGCAATGGCTACATTTCATATAGCTCCACTCACTACAACTATAGCTATTAGCAATGGCTACATTTCATATGGCTCCACTCACTACAACTATAGCTATTAGCAATGGGTACAATTCATATGGCCACACTCACTACAACAGACATATTAGCAATGGCTACATTTTCATATGACCCAACTCACTACAATTTGATGTTGTTGTTGTTGTTGTGGAGCTTAACACCATTTTTCAGCACACGATAGGCTATATATGGCAGCCAGTATTAATGGTGGAGGAAGAAACCGGGAAATTCCGCGAAAAGAACCACCAACCCACAAGAAGCTACTGGCAAGCTTTCTCGAATATCCACATTCACCGAATCTTAGACTCAAACTCACAAAGACAGAGGTGAGATGGCAATGATCTGTAATGGACAGCACTTTAGACCACTCGGCCACTCAGGGCCCCTACACTACAATTTGAGATACTGACAATGAGTGCATTTCATGTAACCCAACTCACTGGAACATGAACAATCAGTAATGAGTATATTTCACATCACTCCACTCACTACAACCAGAGCTATTAGCTATGGGTATATTTCATACAGTCCCACTCATTACAATTTGAGATATTGGAAATGTTTGCATTTCATACAACCCCATTCCTTAGAATGTTTAGCAATGGGACAATTTAGTATGGTGCCACTTACAACCAGAGCTATTAGCAATGGGTACATTTCACACAGACACACTGACTACAATTAGAGCTATTAGTAATTGGTACATTTTGTACAGTTTCACTTACTATAACTGGAGATATTAACAATGAGTACATTTTATATGGCCCCAATCACAAAATTTTGATCTATTAGTAATGGGTACATATCTTACATCCCTACTCACTACATTTAGAACTATTAGCAATGGAGAAATTTCAAATGGTCCCACTTACTACAATGTGTATATTTCATAAGGATCCACTAACTATAGCTTAAAATGAATGGATAAAGTCATAACTACATCTATTAGCAATAGATACATTCAATATGGCCCAAAGTACTTCAGCTAACGCTATTAGAAATGGGTACATTTCACATGGCTCCTTTGACTACAATGTGTACATTTCATGTATTCCCATTCACTACAATAGGTATAATTCATGTCGCCCTACTCACTACAATGGGTACATTCATATGGCCCCACTCACTACAATTGGGTATATTTTATTTGGCCCCATTCACTATAATGGGTACATTTCATGGCCCAATTCACTTCAATGGGCACATCTCATATGGCCCCACTCACTGTAATGGGTACATTTCATATGGTCCCACTCATTATAATAGGTACATTATGGCCCCATTCACTATAATGGGTACATTTCATATGACCCCACTCACAACAGTGGGTACAATTCATATGGCCCCATTAACAATAATGGGTACATTTCATTTGGGCTCCACTCACTATAATGGGCACATTTCATATGGCCCCACTCACAACAATGGGTACATTTCATATGGCTCCATTCACTATAATGGGTATGTTTCATATTCCCCACTCACTACAATGGGTATATTACATATGGCCCACCTCACTATAATGGGTACATTTCATATTGCCCACTCACAACAATAGGTACATTTCATATGGCCCCACTCACTATATAGGGTACATTTCATCTGGCCCCACTCACTATAATGGGCACAATCATATGATTTCACTCACTATAATGGGTACATTTCATATGGCCCCATTAACTATATAGGGTACATTTCATATGGCCCCACTCACTCTAATGGGCACAATCATATGGTCCCACTCACTACAATGGGTACATTTCATATGGCCCCATTAACTATATAGGGTACATTTCTTATGGCCCCACTCACTATAATGGGCACAATCATATGGTCCCACTCACTACAATGGGTACATTTCATATGGCCCCACTCACTATAATGGGTACCTTATGGCCCCATTCACTATAATGGGTATATTTCATATGGCCCCACTCACAACAACGGGTACATTTCATTTGGGCCCCACTCACTATAATGGTACAATCATATGGTCCCACTCACTACAATGGGTACATTTCATATGGCCCCACTCACTAAAATGGGTACATTTCATATATACCCATTCACTATAATGGGTACATTTTATATGGCCACACTCACAACAATAGGTACATTTGATACAGCCTCATTCACTATAATGGGTACATTTCATATAGTCCCACTCATTACAATGGGTACATTTCATATGGTCCCAATCACTACAATGGGTACATTTCGTATGGCCCCATTCACTACAATTGATACATTTCATGTAATTTATTAACACTCACTATTAATTTATGATAATGTTTAATATGTCGTCACTCACTACAATGGGTACATTTCATATAACCCCATTCATTACAGTTGCTTAGGAGGGCTTCAAGCAGAAGAACTCTTGTCAGAAAATCAAAATTTGGAAAAGATAGACATTCAAGGGGCCATAACTTATCTTAACAATGATGTGGAACACTGGAAATACAGATCATTCAATATAAAGGTGCCTAAAATTTTCATTGAAATGCATTGTTCCTAAGTAAAGTTAATCTGCTGAAAGCAAAGTTAGAAGGACAGGCAGACAGGAACCATAACTCTTTTAAAGCAAAGTCAGAAGGACAGGCAGACAGGTGCCATAACTCTTTTAAACAAGAGGCCCAAGTAGGCCTGATTTTGTTTATATTGGTAAATGACACATGAAGTTTTGTCAAAGCAAATAAATACAGTAAAGACTGACCATAAGACCATAATATTTCGCAGAGGACTGGGATTTAATAAACATATTAACTTAGAAATATTATATTCTAATTCATTGTTTATTTTTCAAAATGTTTATATTCATGTCCATGTTGACATACATATCAATGACAATGGACACAAGTGCAGCAAACAAGTTTTACTTTCTGCTGAAAGTGACAGCGGGCAAGAATTGCCAACAGTCATCGGTTCTTTTTGTCAAATCCAAATTTTTTATTTATGTCTTTTCCAATCCAAAAGTTCATAAAGAATATCAGCTGTATATTGGTACAGTCTAATGGTACTATCTTGAAACCTCACTGGTTCTGTGACTCTGGGTACAATTGGTACTGTCTAATGATACTATCTTGAATCCTCACTGGTTCTGTGACTCTGGGTACAATTGGTACAGTCTAATGGTACTATCTTAAAATCTCACTGGTTCTGTGACTCTGGATACAATTGGTACAGTCTAATGATACTATCTTGAAACCTCACTGGTTCTGTGACTCTGGGTACAATTGGTACAGTCTAATGATACTATCTTGAAACCTCACTGGTTCTGTGACTCTGGGTACAATTGGTACAGTCTAATGATACTATCTTGAAATCTCACTGGTTCTGTGACTCTGGGTACAATTGGTACAGTCTAATGGTACTATTTTGAAATCTCACTGGTTCTGTGACTCTGGGTACAATTGGTACAGTCTAATGGTACTATTTTGAAATCTCACTGGTTCTGTGACTCTGGGTACAATTGGTACAGTCTAATGGTACTATTTTGAAATCTCACTGGTTCTGTGACTCTGGGTACAATTGGTACAGTCTAATAATACTATCTTGAAACCTCACTGGTTCTGTGACTCTGGGTACAATTGGTACAGTCTAATGGTACTATCTTGAAAACTCACTGGTTCTGTGACTCTGGGTACAATTGGAACAGTCTAATGGTACTATCTTGAAACCTCACTGGTTCTGTGACTCTGAGTAAAGTTGGTACAGTCTAATGGTACTATCTTGAAATCTCACTGGTTCTGTGACTCTGGGTACAATTGGTACAGTCTAATGATACTATCTTGAAACCTCACTGGTTCTGTGACTCTGGGTACAATTGGTACAGTCTAATGGTACTATCTTGAAAACTCACTGGTTCTGTGACTCTGGGTACAATGGCTAGTTCTAAGTCCTCAGCTTCCTTGTCACATCCAGTTGAAACAAAAATTGGTTGCATCCCAGCAATGACTAATTACACAAACAATATCTTCAATAGTTGATACTGCAGGTATGACAATATCACTATTGGAATTAACATAATCCAAGATATCAACATTCTCATTACCAAACCCAAGCAGGGAAAACACATCATGCACTGTAGCAAGGGAATTATGAATGAGATGTGACTGACCATCAAGCTTTTATTGTGACTTTGTTATTTTGTGATTATAAATGGTATGTGATTATTACACTTTTGTTATCCTTCCGTATTTAAATGATTTACATTGCTTACCTCCTCACTTTTGCATGTCTGGTGATAAAAACTTTAGTATTGGGCTAATTTTCTCTGACCACACCAATCAAATTCTACAGCCAGTTAAAGGTTGAAACAAAGGAACTTTGAAACAAAAGCTTTGGAATATACAATAATTAGGAACTTGAACATTCTTAAAGAGAAAATGTTTATTCAGGAACATAATAAGCTGTCTTTACTGTACATGTACTGAATCTGTTGATTTAAAAGAAAAGTACGGAACACTTACCTGTAACGTTATTTATTGAACAAAGAAAATTATGTTCATGTTTCTGGTTCATGCTAAAAAGACAGTTTGGTCAGACAGAATGAATATTTTGTTTTAATAATCTTTTTCTCCTGCAATTGTGAAAAAGTTGACTGAGACTGGTTCCATGACCTAATTTTATCTGTTGAGGAAAAAACTTATCAGTATTGCTCAACAGCATTATGTTACAGAATAGTTACATTATGCAATCTCTATATAATTAGAAAAATAACTTAAGACTGATATAACTTGTTATAAATTTGAATCAATCACAGCAACATGCACGTTTTATTTTAATGCATTTATATGTTACCAGTCAGAGATTACTGTTTAGTAATGTGTGCAAATTGTGACAATTACCATATTAAACTTAAAAAATGAGCCACAATAATCACAAGCAGTTGATACCCATATTACCCTTCTTTCATTCCAGATTTAAATTGCTTACATTTGACAAAAAGGAGGACTATCAAAGTGAAATACAAATGCATTAATGGACATCTTTCTTCCTATTTGTTAAAAAATTTTCAGCATTGTAGCTCATTCAAGAATTTGATTTTTTTGAGTCATAAAAATATGATGCACCTAAAGTTAACATTGAACAATTCAAACACTCATTGCAGTTTATTTATACATTAATATCTAATTCTCAGCCTATAAAATTAGCATAGACATGTACCTATATATGGTTAAAACACAAGAAATGTATGCAAAGATCTTTGTATATATGTTAATAATTCTACCACATGTTCTTTTATCTTCATATTAATCGTATGAACATGATCATACTACAAACAGGGCCTTCCATTAGATTTAAAGCTGAATGTTGAGTTGCCAAAGAGGACTGGGGGTTTATGGGTGACCAAACGCAATGGAGATTCAAGGTTTTACTTTTGTAAAATGGCCAGGTGTAAACCAAATGTAGCCAGGAAAATCATCTGGCTCCCAGCTGATAAGGAAGGCCGTGTATTGATATTACAGATACCAAACTTCACTATATGTATAGTGGTGTGTTTGTACTATAAGTACTCACTTAAAGGTTGAATTCAACAGCCAAATATACAGACCCAGATATACCATTGCATAATATGCCAGCAGATCTGGGTCGATGCAGTTTTTAAGGAGTAATTAGCAAAACAAACAACAAACACTCTGATCTGAACTTGCATTATGTGTTGGCAGATCTAATTTCTCTGCAGTCTGCAGCTGAACTTGACTGGTCAGCAAATAAATATGATACTTTATTTAGAATTGAATTAGTGCTGAAAGATTTTTTAAAAGACATTTTAAATTACACTTAAAATTTCTTAAATGTCCAATCATTATTAAAGTCTCCATTTAAAGGGTATGTATAACTCATTACAGCAATCTAGTAAAGTAATTACTATATTTGTTATTTTTTTATTTTGTGACTATTAGAAATGATGAATATTCTAACATACAATTAACTTGATATTTAGTTTCACTATTTCACTATTTCTGCAGTCTTTTTCACCTCAAATGTAAATACATCTGATTCTTAAATAAGTTGATCAGAAATCTGAAAACAGGAATTTACCAATGGTAACTAATTAATGTTAACTAATGTTACTAATTCCAAGTAGAAATTATTATATTCCCTGCTTCATACTGTCACTCATAATTTCCTATTTTCATCAATTTTGTGAATTCATTGTATTTTGTAACATAAAATATTTCTCATTCTATCAATACACAACTGGCATGATTAGTACTGCTATTAAGCAGGACTTTTACTTGTGAAACTGGTTTTCTTCCTAAATCTGTAAACATTTTATGACAATAAAATGTATTTTTGAGTAACAGATGTACAGACAGACAAATGCAAAAAGGAGGCTTAAACACATACAGAAAAGTACAATGCCAAAAAAAGTGTGATTATCAAAACCAGTGCAATACACTCTTACGTACCTAATTTTCTAATTCTAATATCCAGAACTTTGCTTAATATTCGACACGCTTCCATCTTGGCTGCAAAGCTGGGCTCCTCAGATAACATTTTGCCTGTTAATGAGAAACATTTGTCCTTAAATGAGGCATGTATTGTATTAAAGTAGTTTACATACACTGATGAAAAGATCTTCCAGTAATTCATTTTAACTAATTACGGGGTAAATTCAATGGAGTCCAGTGTTTTATGTACAGTGATGAAAGAATGAGTAATTTACTGTAATTAATTACTGAGTAAATTCAATCAAGTCCAAGAAGTTTATGTACACTGATGAAAGAAAGTTATTTTAAAAATTCATTTTGACTAATTATTGGGTAAATTAAATGGAGTTAAGGTGGTTTATATGCATTCATATATTTTAACTAATTACTGGGTAAATTTAATGGAGTCAAACTAATTTATGAACACTGGTGAAATAATTTTTGAGTAATTCATCTTTAACTAATTACTGGGTAAACTGAATGGGGTCAAAGTGGTTTATGTACACTGATTAAATAATGTTTGAGTAATTCATTTTAACAAATTACTGGGAAAATTTTCAATGGAGTCACAGTGGTTTATGAACACTAATAAAAAGATGTTTGAGTAATTCATCTTAACTAATTACTGGGGATTCAATAGAGTAAAAATGGTTTATGTACACTGATGAATGTTTATTCATTTGATTTGCTATATTAAACAAGAAGCATTTATTAAGCATGGATACCTTGCCACAGTGTCTGAATGACCAGAATTGTAAACTTAACAACATAACAGAAAAATGAACAGACAAAGGTAACAAACAAAATGCCTCATCACAGTTCCTAAAATGTTTAAATACAAAACTTAACCAAGGCATGACAGGTGGATGTAAAATCAGACAAGGATAACACACAGACGATTCATTACAGTCCTTGAAATTACCTCGATACAAAATTTTAACCCAAGGTGTTACATATGGACAAATGGATGCATGGATAAGGGTAATTCCACTACCAATGTTATGATGGGGAACACAAATATTTAGTAACAAACAACCAATGTTATGATGGGGCACACAAATATTTAGTAACAAACAACCAATTTTATGATCAGGCACACAAATATTTAGCAACAAACAACGAATGTCATGATGGGGCACACAAATATTTTAGTAACAAACTAACAAATGTCATGACGTGACACACAAATATTTAGTAACAAACAACCAATGTCATGATGAGACACACAAATATTTTAGTAACAAGAGACTTCTGCAGAATGAATCTTTGAATTTACTTCATTTTCCAAATAAATCTTAAATTATGATAAATAAAACTAATAACACACACACACACACACACATAAAATGTGTGTGTGTGTGAATTATAATTTAAGTTGAATAATTTATGACTTATGTTGGATATTTCAGCAGGCTAAATATTTCAATAAAAAATTTAAAAAATTTCAAATAACAAACACAAAAACAATACTCTGTTTAACATGACAAACACTGTATCATGGAACAAATGTTACGTGATAAAACTATATTTGTGTTTGCAAAGCACATATGTCCCTAATAAAAAAAATTGAACACTTACAAGAATTTGATATATTGCTGAAATTGCATAAAAATCTGGTCAGGTCATTTATATATGCACACCAAAATGCATACCAAATTTAATTTATTTATCTGAATAAAGGGCTATGCATAATTCTTCTACATGTAATGAGATTTCTTTACAAAAAAAATCCATGTCCCAAAGCCTACAAATGTGTCAGAAAGAATAAAAAATGACTGTAAGACCTTATAAATATATATATGCCTACAAAATTTCATTTTCTTCTCTGAAGTGGCTTTTCCTTAATCATGCTATCAAGTTTTTTCTAAAAAGAGTCCAAAAAGTTCACAAATGCATAAGAAAAATTTCAATTTCTGTTGTTGTTGTTGTTGTTGATGGGTTTAACGCCATTTTCAGCACACAATAGGTTAACATGGCGGCCAGTATTAATGGTGGAGGAAGAAACCTCCAGAAAGAACCACCAAGCCACGAGAAGCTACTGGGAAGTTTTTTCACATATCCACATTTGCCAAATCCTAGACTCGAACCCACACAGACAGAGGTGAAAAGGCAGTGATCCGTAATGGACATCGCTTTAGACCACTTGGCCACTCAGGACCCTTTCAATTTCTGTAAGAGTTCAAAAATATTCCTATCCTATAAAGTTCTGAAAAGGGATGGAGAGGCTTATAATCTGAAACTTATTTTAATTACAATTGGGCAAAATTTATTAGAAAGAGAGATGAGCTTATACAAACCATGGAGAATGATAGCATAGTACAGAAACAGTGATTACTGGATTCTTACCTAACTCAAAGAGGACGTCCCCACACAGAGGATGTTCCTTCCCATAATACTTCTCTCTTATGTCCAAAGCTCTTCTGAAAATATCTTCAGCAGAGTACTTATCAAACCTAGGGAGAAAGGTTTTTGACATAAGATAATTTATTTAATAAGTTTTAAAACAAGTGACCATCATTAGGATTATCATGCAATAGACAAATATTAACATTATAAAAAAAGAAACAAATGCTGAGATAAAGGATAAAATTGATAAAACATCATGATTATGTCAACACAAAGTTAAGTGATAAAACAAACTTGATGACGTTAAATTATATCACTGTGCTCAAGAACTTGAGAAATATTAGTTTTCAAACATACAACTTAAAAACAAAAGCACTGAACTTGTTAATATGAAGTCCTTTATTGCATCAATCTGTTTGGATATTTTTCTGTAATGAAGCCAACTTTCACAATAGTATTCTTCATAATGTTTTCTATGCCACAACTTCATTAATAATGCTACAATCCAAGGAACAACTCACAGAATCGAAACCTTCACATCAAAATTAATTCACTGGTCTAATTAATTAATATTAATTAACCTGAATTAAATCATAGATTCAAATAATCAATTTTCAAGTTAGGTGCTCATCTCTGTGTTCTTATACTACATTCATAAAAGCTCAGAAAAGCTTTGTGATGGGCCAATGATTCACATTCCTATAAAATGTCAAGCAAAATTAAGAAAAACCAATTGGCACAATGAAAATTTTATTGGCCGTGTATCATAGAATATTTCTCTTGAAGTAAAACAAAAGTTTTTTTTTTAATTGACCATATATAAGCAAGTATATATATGGTATAAATAACTGTAACCATGACCTGCTTGACCTTTTGGTCCTAATTTCAATTGGTTTCTTTTTTGTATCATTTGAAACCCACCCAAAAAGTTTGCTGAAGACCTGGTAGATCTGGGTCTATTCAGTCTTTTTGAATCAATCAAAAGAACAAACTACATATAGTCTGATTTGCTGGCACATTATGCAATGGCAGATCATGGTCTATGTGGTTTGCATTTTGACTCAACTTATGAGTGAGTAAATATGGTACTTCAATATAGTCAGTGATACTAGTGAGAAAACTTCTTGGCACATAAAATTTAAAAGTATGAACAGCCATTTTTGTCTTTTCTTGAATTAATAACAAAAGTTTCCTCACATCTAACATCATCCCAATTTTATGCCAAGATTATTTTGGGTAAATAATAAATACTGGGACAGACTGGGGAGGAAGACAATGTACAGACAGTGACTATGTTATGAATTCAATAATTTCAGCAAACAATGCACTTTCAATATTTATTGAAATTTATTTTATTCATGTGAAATTAAATTGTAACAAAAGCCCATTATCTACCTATCTATCTATCTGATCAGAGAAAAAAGTGGCACTCTATTTCATATTTTGCATATGTTTGTATTTTTAAAGAAAAAAAAAATTACCCAATTTTCCTCACTTGTTATACTGGCTATTTAAAACAGACTTTGTATATCTTATGCATTGTTACAAGAAGAATTTATCCAATATTCCTCACCAGTAATACTAGCTATTTAAAAAGGACTTTGGATATCTTAGGTATTGTTAAAATAACTTTTAATTCCCTTTATTTTGGTATATGATTAAGGGGTGTAATATGGTTTAAAGAGTATCCAGTTTGGCATTACTTTAGATGCACACCTATCAAAACACTGCTAGCTCTGCTTGGTCATTTTCACTTCCTGAACTTCAGAGGTAATTTGGGAAAAAAGAGCCATTAACTTTTTTTTTCACATTTTATATACTTGGTAATTTATTCATTGCAGGTTCAAAGCCTATATTAACTAGTCTGGCTATATTCATTTT
Organism: Potamilus streckersoni; assembly: GCA_016746295.1. Taxonomy (NCBI): domain Eukaryota; kingdom Metazoa; phylum Mollusca; class Bivalvia; order Unionida; family Unionidae; genus Potamilus; species Potamilus streckersoni. Next base: position 4,450,231 of record JAEAOA010002240.1, read on the forward strand.
GCCTAATTTATAATCTGTTAAAGATAGTGTACTTTAGACTAATTCAAGCTGAATTTTGAGCATACAGAAGCAGTCATTTTGGTTAATTGTGTACTGAGATCATGTACAATATCTACAAGTACAATATCCAAAAAAATTTTAGCTCTAGTATATTAAGATAACATTAAGTAACAGCATCTCCACTGTACATGTTGCAAAAGCAAACAACTTCACCTTACACCTGTCATTCTCTAAAAGGGAAGGATGTGTACACTTGCTTTCTCACTATTAAAGTCACATGATATGCATGATTTCCATGGAGACTATCCAAGATACCTTTAAAAGGACATTTATAAAGGATCAAATATATTAACACATGTTATGTATGCTTACTATCAGGATCCTACACACACACAATCATACAAATGATAGGAAAGGAGTTTATTTATGTGACACATTTGTCAGTAATTTGACATTTAGCTCCTCCATGGTGGAACCCAGCAAGGGTGTGGGTAACAAAAATGCCAATTCTTGCATGCTGAGTTTAGTCTAAAGCCATGCTGCAAAACTTCTGACCTTAACTCATGCAAGATTAAACAAGTGAGCTGCTGCACAAGAAACATCAATTAGTTTTTGGTACTTCTGGGACAAAACTCCTGATTCATTGGTCAGAGGAAAGGAATATGGCAAAGAGGGAAGGGGGTTGAGGATCTACAATGCATTTTCTTTGTCAGATTGCACACAAAAGCTAAAATAAACATGTAAAGCTGGAATTATTGATGGTGAGCAATAAAAGGAAATGACCAGGGCCTGCATATTGAGCCCATGATCAAGGCACTGCTGTAAAATGTTAACCAAAACTGTGCAACAAATTTTTTGTTATTATGACCTTGACCCCTAGGTCAACGGTATGACAGTAGACGTCACAGAATTTTTTTTTTATCAAAGTGTGATTAAAATCATTCAAGAAGTTTTATGATATAAGCAAATGAAAAAACTACAAATTTTCTGACTGACCAGAACCCCATGATCAATGGAGTGAAATGTCTTAGCTTCAGAATAATTCATCCCAAATATGAAGAAAGACTACCAAGGGGTTTAGAAAATATAAGCAAAAAAGAAAATGTAATCCAATACCTTAACATAAATACATGTATTCTATGACTGTAACCTTCACTACAAGGGCATCAGAACAAGTTTCATGTCACAAAATTAAATGTCTTAGCTTCAAAATGTTTCAACCCAACCTTGATGGAAATCCATAAACAGGTTTAAGAAATAAAAACAAAAGAAAAAAAGTATAACCAAAACTTTCAACAAAATTTTCTATGACTCTGACCATGAGTCAAAGGTCATAGGAGTATACTAGTGTTTTAGAATAAATTGTCTTAGCTTCTTAGAACTTCATGGCCAGCGTGATGAGAATCTATTGAGTGGTTTAAAAAAATATCAGCAAATAAAAAAGCACTATACCCAAAACCTTAATGCAAATACTCCATGACAGAACTGTGATTTTGACCCTAATGTAAAATGGGTAAGCAAACATGACAAAGAATAAATTGTCTTAGCTTCATTTTGATTCAAGCCAAATATTATGATAGCATATCAAGGAGTTTAAGAAATATAAACAAATGAAAAGTGTTATCCAAATGTTTAACATACCTTTGATGCCATTAAGTGACTATTATGTCTCATGTCCCACCATCACAGTGTACTCAACAACAATGAAGCTGTTGTAAGCTTTATATTTTAAACTCATTCTTCTAATTCTAGCTTTGCCTGCACAGCAAGGACTTGTATAATCAGTAATTCAATTGGCACCCTTTTTATTGTCACCTATATTGATATTAAACTGACAAGATTTACTGCATAATAAATCAGGACTATTACAAATGTACTCATGCACTTGTAAAGATCATCACAAAACTATCAATCAGTTCAATAAATCCAATGAAAACTATGGTTTAGGTCTATATGGACCATTTACTAACTTTTGTTCATTTATGAATAGATCTAAGGCATGTAAAATATGTCTTCTAATCATACAGATATCAGAAACAATAATTAATGATATTTCTACCATAATTATCCATTCATAATGTTCATCTTATTGCAACCAGCGTAGACCAAGAACTTCTATGAAACAATGTACTTGCAGATCAGGGTTTATGAAGTTCATTCTATTTATGAAGTTGAGCAAACAGTGTAAATCATGATCCACCAGTACATATTGTTCCAGCAATTTTTTCTGGTTATAGATGGGTGTGATTTACATGGGTAAATACAGTACAGTACTTTTAGCATGCAAAGTCTTATCTCCAAAGAATGGTTACCATAACATCCCTCCAAACACATAGGTGTCTTTGCTTTGTGTCTACTGTGAATGAGGCAGAAAATTTGAATCTCTGTAATGATATTTATAGGTCCAACTACAAACTACCTAGACCCAAATCTGAGATTGCATAATGTGCTGGCAGATCTTGGTTTATGCAGTTTATTAAGAGAAATCAGTAGAACAACAACACAATACCTGATCTTCAAGCACATTATGTGATGGCAGATTAGGGTCTATGTTATTTGCAGTAAGACAAACTTGTGCAGTTATAAGGGAGTATATACAGTACTTCTTATGAAATTTTAACTGCTTGATTTTCAATTATCTACCCATTTTTGTCACTAACACACGATCTCACATTTGCAGTATATACAAAAAAAAATGATCTACACAGATTTAATGAACTTTACTGAATTGGGTTCACTTCTCCAAGTATGTCATCTCTAATGTCAACATTTCATTCTAACTGACAACCAGAGGTAATACTTAAAAACAAATGAATCCACAAAATCAAAATATAATTCCTGATTCCCAACAATTCATATTATGTAACACTTAGTATAATAATATAGTTAGAAACTTTCTTTTCAAGTTAGAAAACTCAAACACTGCCTCAAAGCCCACAACTTTTTTACTTATTATTTACAATGATAAGTAATACAAATGAAACCTCACAATTTTTATCTTGGACTGCATGAGTGGGACACTAGTCAGTGAAATTTGGCAGTTTTAGAATCAGCACTTGCACTTTTTTAATGCCACCACAACACCATGCCAAGCCCTATTCCAATGTGCAAGCAAGTTCAGCAAAGTTGATATTCCTCAACTACAAGAATACTGACCTGTCATTTGCCAGATTGCACATCAATATTGCAAGATGAAACAATACTTCAGCAATAAGAGGATGACTTTTGCCATACCATCTTTCACGTAGTGACAGGGCATTGCGTAGACTGTTTTCTGCCATCATGAAATCACCCCGTTTAACTCTGAAAAAAAAAAAGCAATGACTGGGTAAATTTTTTTAAAAAAGACTCATCAACTATTGTTTTAAGGTCCAAGAGTAGCGGAGTGCTTTTCTCCCATACTTTCTATATAATGACCCTTACTTCAAAATATTGCATAAAACATTATACTCCTTTCAAGTCGATTAGACCATATGTCAAACCCCCATCTCTTTTTGGGTTCAAAAAGCTAATTTCTATTGGACCCTCCTTTAAATCAGGGCTGTATTTTGCAAGTTGTATCCATCTAAAGATGTGACTTGTCATCTGTGAGTCAGAGTTTCAGTTTGGAAAAATAAACAAGCCCAACTGGACAGATAGAAACACATGAAAAATAATGACAGAACCAATGTAAAATAAAATTATATTATTCAGTAGAACATGTCACAAATAAACTGACAACTAACAATTTGTCCTAATTCATTAAAATCTTAATCACTGGATATTTTAAATCCATTTATATGATAAATCAAGAATTCAATTATAGGTCACATACTGATGTAAAAATAGGTCAAAATGATCTTATTTACAATATCATGTGATATTTTAATTCCACATGACTTATAAAAATAAACAACGAAAGTTACAACCCCTTATTTTTTTCATTCACTGTATCAAAAAAAAAAATCACTATCTAAAGTCATCTTGTACAAAGTCAAAGAATTCTTCCTCATTTTCTGATAAAGTTCTGAGCTTCTCCAATGTCATCTAGTCATTGTAAATCTTTGTGGACTATTCATCATAAATATTATCTGACTCCACTTTGCTGTCACATACAGGTGTTTATGAAGAGACTCAGCTTGAGTTCTGCAAGTAACATCTTATAATGATGTCTTTGAAATCTGATAAATGTAGCAGTTGAATGCATGTCAGCAATATCACAGATGATTCAAATGGCAGCCTCTGTTACTTGACACTGAGCAAGTATCAAACACATGGTTCAATCAAAGGTTAGTTATGTGGGAAATTGAGGGCAATACCTTTACAAGCTAAAGGGATCAAGATAAAATATTCACTGGAAGATGTAGATGTGGAATATACCCACAATAAACAACAATGATGGACACTTTTTTGTAGTGAGAAGCATTTAATTTACCCATAATATTTTAAATCCAAAATAACTATGGAGACTGGTAATGCGTAATGAACACCATCATGAAATGCATAACCACTGTGCTTACTATTTACACATTTCTACAAATGAATAGTATCACAGAAATATAAAAATATTTGAATTCACAATATTTTTTCAACAGTACCCATTATTATCAGTTTTTTGTATGTCATGTTTATAAGATGATCTCATTAAACTAAAACCATTTTCACAGTCCACACTGACTACCAGGAAAGTTCCTCCAATATCTATCAAATTTGCAAGACTTGAAAACAGTTTGTCCATATCCTGAAAATTCACGATCAATTTATTTTTTATTTTTTCTCTAATACCAAGTTTGAAATCACACTGGACAAGTGTTGCACAATGAAAAGCTGACCACTCTTATACGTCATTCTCTGGAAATCTGTCAAAAAGTTACACAGGATCTTTATGAAGATTAATATGGAATTTGTGTCCACTTCAGTATCTTCTTGCTCACTTGTGTCTAAAAGAGTTGGCACAGGATGCTAGATTGCCAAGGTTTTGCCCACTAATTTTGTTAAATTTCACACAAGAAAGATTAAATGCTTCAAGAGCAAGGCCACTTTTTTGAAACAGTATGCATGACGAAGCCAGTTCTGACAAAATATCATTCAAAACATGTAAGGTTATTCAGTAACTGATGCTTTTCAGTAACAGCATTTAAAAATTGGATCAGTATCTTTCAAAATATTCCATAAGAGGATCATAGTTACAAATTTATTGCTTGAAGAACAATATGCCTAGGTGCATTTTATTATCAGGCCTGAAAGTAACTGATTCACATTTGGAAACATCTCCTATTTCTTAAAATTTGCATTTCTTTGATGACAACTAGCAGAATATTGAGTATATTTTTCATTAAAGTTTCAACATCTCTAATCAGTTTTATCTCTTTCCATGCATAAGAAATTTTCAAATCTTCACAGTGTGCAACACAGTGTTGTTCAACAAAGTGGGGAATAATCTGTTTCAGCATTACTGCTATGCCATTTAGTTTCCTCAACATCATGTAGGCACCATCAGATGTGAACATAACCATTTTCATTAGATCAAGATTCTGTTTTGGATAAAACTCTTTGATTGCTGAAACTATTGCAGCAGCATCACATGTTTGCAACTGTACTATTCTGCCAGAGAAGTTTTATATTCTAATAAATTTACAAGTCAAAATTTAAAGTAGAGTATCAATTGTTTGTAAACATACATGTCTGTACTTTCATCGACAGCTCAGCTATGAAAAGTTGCCAAAGATATGTCCTCCATCATATCATATTTAACAATGTTGTTGATAATTTTGAGAAATTAAAAAACATAATTTTTTCTCCTCCAACTTTCTTTCCATGTGTTCATTAATATTATGGACAGAAAGCAATGAGGTATTCATTTTAAAAATGACACTGTCAATCAGAATTTTGATCTCCTCTCAATTTGACACCTGGTGTACATGATTGCACACCCTTCTTTCCTTTTCAGATGGACTTTCAAGCAACATATCAAGTAATTCTCCCTGTTTAGTATTTTTATTTTGGAGGTTTTGAATGCCAGTCAAATGTGACATACTGCATAGATGATGCTTTAAGAAATCCAGCTTCCATACTTCATCCCACAGCTTTCCAGTTTCAATTCTCCTGTAACTTTTGCATTTCAGCAAAACAAGCAAACGACTCCATTATCATCATACATGAATATTTCACTAAGTTCTAAATGTATCATGCTGTAAAATTTTGGTGACTCAGTTTAGATGACCTCATTTAGCCATTTGCTTTTAAATGGAGTTGACATCTGTTGCATTTCAAACCTTTATCCTGTGACATGTCATATTGGTTTGGTTACATTTTGCTGTTGAACTTATTTAATATAACTACTATTATTAAAATTTTAACCTTGTGATTGGTGACTTTAAGAAATTATCATACTGGAAATTAAGCAGTGCTGATTGCTGATTAATCATGACACATGAGTCACATGACCAAAACAACAAAGAATAATAAGTAATTGTGTGGCGCCATTTGATATTTGTATCATTTAGTATACCAATTTATATTAAGTAGCACAATGCACACAAAAAAATTCAGCACAATTTTATTTTGTGTGATCTTTTTGTGTTTTTTTTTGTGCGCTGTTTTGCAACCTGTGTGCACACACACACACACAGCTTGAAGGGAACAGTGCTTATAAGTGAGTATGTCGAAATCGACAGTTTACTGAAAAGCACACATCTCTACACGCATCCAGCATCTATATGAATGACACCAACAACTGATAATGCTTGATCACATGCTCTAAACTCAGTTATCTAATTGGTTCAACATGACAACATATCTAAATTTAGTTACTAGCTTATTAATATATACTAATGACATCATGTCTGGTAAAGAAACCTTAGTAGACAAAGTGGGGTCCGAAAAGGGGCTAGAGAAGGATGCACTGTTTATTATTCAAACTACATTTAATTAATTAAATTACAATATATATATATATATATATATATATATATATATATATATATATATATATATATATATATATATATATATATATATATATATATATATATATATATATATACAGTAAATATTCAATAAAGGCTAATGCAAGATACTGTATGTTTTTAAGCCATGCTGGACTGCTTGGACCTTTAACAACATAAATTATCAATTTTTAAAAAGTTAAATACTCCAGTATTTCACAAGCAACCATTCTTAATCTAGAATGAACACACTTACACAGTATAAAAATAACTTTACGCCTAATGCATGAAATTCAGTCATGAAGCATTTTCCTTTCTCTCACAAAAAAGCAATTTATTTATGTGATGATATTCTGCAGCCATATTAGACATTTTTGAATTCAGATTATCCCTTACTGAAAAGAAATGTGGCTTCAAAGATAGCTTCAGGTAGACTTGAAAGATGAAAACTTGTGAGTGCTTTAAGCCTCAGTCTTTGTTTTGCTTCAGCTTTCTTTGCTATATACAAATTCTAAATTAGGTCCATGTGAAACATTTAGGGAAATAAAAAGAGACTTATTACAATTTGGAACCCTAGACACTCTCAAAAGTGTTTGTAAAGGTACATTAGTAAATATGGTGAAAACAAAACATGCCAGTCAAATCCCCTCCTAGTAAGAAGGAATATATATATATATATATATATATATATATATATATATATATATATATATATATATATATTGCTGTTTTCATAAAAATACTGAAAGGGCTTTGGGATATATTCCATGCAAAAGGCACTTTCCCATATTATAATAGTTTTTGGCAAGATTGTCTCAGCATTTAAACATTTTAAGTATCAAAATGGAAAAAAAATGGTAAACATTGTATTCCATTGCAAATTTTTCAGTTGAATATGTGTGGACATCATCAAACGCATTTCAGTCAATTGAGCGTGACTTGAACATTGAAGTAAGACTGAGCAAATATTACAATGATCATTAAATATTCTGTTATAAAATGTAATTATATATATATATATATTAGTTTCCATCGTTGATACATAACTACATTTTGTTTTCTTCAAAAATGACCATGGATTTTGAAATCAAGATTCACAGGTGCAACGTAATTCATTAAATTTTACAAATACATAAGGCAGAAAAGTGAAAATTTGTGCAGTAAAAGATATCTATCATGAAAGCTTCTAATTATTAACTTTTAAAGGCACAGTGCCATTTATAAGAACTAACAATAGAGATTTTATATAAAAAAGCTACTTCTATCCATATTAGACCAAGTCTTCTATGTTAAGAGAATCATGTCCTGATTCTTTGTGGGAATTCCTGAAAGTGCCTCATACATATATATATATATATATATATATATATATATATATATATATATATATATATATATATATATATATATATATATATATATATATATATATATATGTATGTATGTATGTGTGTGTGTGTGTGTGTGTGTGTGTGTGTGTGTGTGTGTGTGTGTGTGTCCTTTATAAATTGTCTTTCTAAGGCAGATTTCACTTACCTGAGGAGTCCAAAGTGGAAGAGTATGGTAGCCCTATGGCTGAGAGTGTCCCATTTGTCAGAAAATTCTAGGCTCTCTTGTAGCAGATCTTCAGCATCATCGAGAATCCCCTCATCAAGTCTCAGGTAGCCTATCTGACCTAACACCTCACCTGTAAAACAAAAAGTACTGCTTAAACTCAGCCTTTCATGCAGTATTTGAAATTTAACTTTTGAACCTGCTGAAGTTCAGGCCAACAACTACTACAACATTCAACTAATTCCTTAAAAAAAGTAGTTGTCTGAACCCCAAACTTGCTAGTTTTGTTTCACTGAGAAGGAATCAATTTTAGTTTTATAATACAGAGATCAAACGATTACTATCAAGTTGAAACATTTACTGGAACATGTCAGAAAATAATTTTGGACCCAGAATCAAAGTCTGAGGATAAAACTTATTGCTACAGTGTTCTTACCAACTAAAACAACTGGAACTTGGAAAATGTTGCAAGCCTGGTATTATTACATCACTGCAACAATCAATTACTAACAACAAATTAATGTTTTACAATTTTTTTAAAAAAAGGCCTGTTTTGAAACAAACATCTGTCTTTTTATAGGTCTATAAAATTCCAATATATGTGATAAAATTAGTCATCAAACTAGCTGGACTGAACCTGATTATGTAAGAAGGTTAATTTTTATAGGAACAAAATTCCAACACATCTAAATCTTTTGTGCAGGATTTGTATTAATGAATAGCTCTTTGCAAATTTTTGTGATATTATGATCAGTCTAAAAGATACAGTGTCTACAAGAAATTACATTAATCATAACACAATGGTTTATTTACATTTATTACAACATAAGAGAAATGAAAGTGCCAATAACTCCTAAATAAACATGAAAAATAAATATGTTAAGATTTTGCCCTTGACTTTTGTTTATCTTTGGAGGAAAATTTAAAGTTTTCAAAATTTATATCAAGCTCCACATATCATTTTTAAATTATTCAATGAATATGTCTCTAATGTTGTAACTATTTACAATGTACCTCTTTCTCATATAGTTTACTCAAATATGTTAGCTTATATTCAAACTTAAACTTGATGCCAATTTCCCGTAGAATAAGCAAGTCATAGGAATATATATATATATATATATATATATATATATATATATATATATATATATATATATATATATATATATATATATATAACAGGTTTTTAAACTTGTACATAGAAGACAATAAACACACAGCTAAAATAAAATTAGTGACCTTTTTACATTGTAAATAATCACCTATATTTACATGCTAAGTTTGTGACAAGGTTTTTAGAATAATATCAAAATGATTTAGTGACATTTCTTTACCTTTCATTTTCTCAATACAAGGAAAAATGGGGGATTCATCCTCAGTATCTGGTATATCCATCAATATGCGCAGAGTTTTCTTCAGCATTTTTTCTGCCTCGTCAGTATTTCCTTTCTCAAGGTGCATGTGCCCAAGAACTTCCATCACACGAGCCAACAGCAATTGATTCTCTTCAGAGAGAGGGAAATTCTAGAAAAAGAAGTGTCAAATTCTTAATAAATAGAGCAAAGCAAGTCAGTGTTGAAATAACAAAAGTCGAGTCAATTATGGTATGTAGTTTACAACAAAATTATTGAATGGTTTATTCTGGGATCAACAAAGAAGTAACTTGTGTTGTATATAATCTGTGCAGTTCCCAGTTTTCAGTGCATGCAAAAAGTTTTAAAGAATGAACATGACAATGATAAGTGCCATAATGGAAACAGCTTGTAAATACATACTTTATAGAAAGTATATGCCCACTCCAGTGGCTCAAGTGGTCAGAGCAACCGCCTGAGATGCAGGAGGTCACAAGTTTGAACTCCAGCCAAGTCATATCAAAGACTCATAAAAATGGTACTAACAGCTGTCTCGCTAGGCACTCAGCATTAAGAGATTAGTGTTAGGACTGATCAGCCTGGTGTCAGGATAATGTGACTGGGTGGGATATCATGTTTAATGTTTGCGGCATGATGACACAGTTTTAGACATCACTATAAACTGCCACACTGCAGAAACCTTGAATATATATATGTGGCTACTATTAGAGATCATATCATAATCAGAAAAAGTTCATTCCAAGAAATGATTATGGAATGTTAAGAATTATCATGGATTTCAACACAAAAATGGTGGCCAGTTCTGAGTTACAGAGATTGTTCGTATGTAATTGTTCATCCTTCAAGTTCAAAGATGACCATAATATCACTAACTGGTTTGGTTTCTGTGAAATCATGAGTGGGTGATCAGACCAATTTGTGCTCTGAACTGTATGTGGCACACTGGACAAGAGTTGCTTGATCAACAGAGGATGTGATTCAGTTCCAAGTTTCATGCTGCTCAAACTTCTCAAATTTTATCAGTTCTAATTTTGTAGCTCCAGTCTAGATGAGACTGTGCCAGGTGGAGTGATTCTATGCAAGATCTTTCCAAGACCCAAGGTCAATGGTTAAGTATATAAAGGATGACTGGACTGATGACCCTAAGATTACTTTCCCTCCTTCAATTTGCCACAGACGATCTTCTTTGGTAGTCTCCCTTCTGTAATTTCATCAGTATAGTGTGGATGCTTGGAATGCCTGTTCATGTGAGAACCTCAATGACTGGGATTCTGTCCTGCCATCTTATCCTCATTAGTTACCTCTGCTGGCAGCCAAAGTAAAAATTGTTCAGCATCTTGGTATGTCATCAGTATACCATCCAAGTTTTGCATGCATACCAGCAGGGTCAGCAACAAAATGGCTGTGTCAACTTTGTAGGCTGAAGCCTCTTCACTCCCACACATTTGTACATAGTCTGCCAAAGATCACACATGCTTTACCAATTCTGGCATTGGTTACATCATCAATGCGGTCTGCCTGTGAGTGTGGTCTGCCGAGATAGGTGAACTTGTCCACTGCCAGGAGGGTTTGACAAATTACTGAGATGACAGGCTCTGTATAAGGCTTTCCTAGCACAGGTTGTTTCATCCTCTCTGTCATCTTGATACTGAATAAGAGACAAAAATATTTAAAGGCTGAAGAGAAATGATTCATACTCTGTTGCATGTCAGACTCAGATTTGACATTCAGGGAATAGTCATCAGCAAACAAGCAATCATGAAAAGTCACTTCATGTAACTTTGTCTTTGCTTGTAGTCTCCTCAAATTGAAAAGCCTCCATTTAGTACAGTATCTGATGTTGATACCAGTATCACAGTCATGGAAGGCATTAATAAGCATGGCATATAAGATCTGAAGCGGGTTAGGGCCAACAAATAGAATTGTTTGTTTACATTTGTGGCTGTGAATGGCTCAAATGACTTGCCATCATCCACAACACAAGAGAGCGTATCATAATAGAATTGCTGATTAATTACAATTAAATTATCTGGACAACCAAATTTTGTCATGATCTTCAAGAGGTCCCCACTACTTGCTATGTAAATGTCTTTTGTCAGGTCGCTGAATCTCATGTATAGGTTAGAGCTTCAAGGGTGGGATGCAGTACATGGAGTCTCTAAAAGTTGCCCCGTTTTCCTCAACATTCTTGAAGCTCGCATAAATTTTTTATAGCAGGCAGCATTTTTCTTACACTATTGTCTATTTCACATTCTCCTGTTTGAATTTGGAGATAATAAGCTTTTGGGGACCTTTCTGCCTTGTGGTCCTCAACTAGGTTGAATCTGCATATTGATCTCAGCAACTATAAGCTTGTGGTCTATCTTACATTCCACACTTTTTGTGGTCTTCACATTTTGTCTGTCTCTTCTCCTGATGAAAACACAGTCAATGAGAGTCCAGTGCTTGGAACATGCAAACATCCAAGATGTCTTGTTGTGGCTTGGCAGGCACATTTCCTTAGTAGAAGGAGTTTATTGTTTTTGCATTTTTGCCAATGACACCTGGCCATGTCTGATGATCTGTGCCCACTCTGGCATTGAAGTGATCAAAGATGATGAAACAAGCAGATAATGAAAACAACTCATCATAACCTGTGCAGTGCAGATGGAATACCCCTTGCAGTCCCCTAACATGAGGTTAGCTGTCATCTCTGTTTTTCTCACAATTAAAGAATATATTGTAGCCCTGTAAAAAATTGCTTTCTCAGTCATTACTTTTAATTTACAAGCTGATGACATTCGTGTATTTTGTGTTTATTGTTAAAAAAATAGCTCATATCATTAATTAACCTTAGAAAAAAATGGTATTAGCTCATCTTAAGTGTATTATCTGATGAAAGTGGGCAGTTGAAATTAAAATATTTCTCATATTAAGTGGGCAACCACATGATTCACCTCTGCATTGATTCCCAGCAAATTACAAGGTTCTCTATCATTTTTAATCTTTCCTGGAGGATTTTCTCTGGAAAATTACATCAAACAAGTTATTTTGCATTTTCATTCAACATCAGCTCATGTACAACTTCGGCTTTCTTCTACATGCTGGGAGAAAATGTGCAGTTCAAATGTTTTCAACATATACATCTTTCACACGTATTTTTAAGGGGTTTTAGAATAACAGACATTGAAAGAACAAAACTTCCAATTAAATAAATTATTGCTGAAGTAGAAATTTTAGTTTTATAAATGAATAATTGACAATGTATCATGTACACATATTAGCATTCCATGCAATACACTCATAAACAGTGACTCAACTGTGCAAATATTAGGATCCCTCTCCTCATCAAAAGTTTTTAAATATTCTTTTTATATGAGGAAAAAATACAAAAATAAAACAATTTCAAAGTATCCACAGAAAAATAAGGAAACAATCTGTTTTAGGAGACTACCCTTCCAGCAACAACATGTGGCCTCTCAAGTCGAGTGGTTTCTCATTATATGTCACTCATGACATGTGGTCTTCTAAAACAGTGGTTTCTACAGTCAGTTTTACAGCATTAATTTTGTTTACCTTGTGTAAAAGATCTTGCAATGCTGTGAACACCTTCTCTGCCACTGATATTTCTCCAAGGTCTCGAAGAAGCACACCTATGTGCCAAGTCAGTTTTGTCAACTTCCCATCTGCCAGGTTCAGGTTCAGTGTGGGCAGTGATCCATCTGTAGAAATTGAGATATCATGAATTGAAAAGCTGTCAAAAAAGAGATAACTACACCTACTAATTAGCATAGTATTTTCTGTACAAAATTTTGTATCAAAATCTGACCTGATGGAAGGCTTTTTTTAAATAGTGGAACCTACCCTGGTGCCCAATCACATGGGTGGAATGCATCCTATTAGACTGACTAACAAAGAATTTAAAGGGATTAATAAACATGACTTTAAGGAATTGCAGAATGCCATATGCCCTGATATTTCTTCAAAATACATTGCTGATGACATGAAACACACCAGCTTGTCTATTTGCTGAACCAGTCCAGGAAATAATATCAGGTGTTATAAATAAGTGTCTCTACTCCTGATCAAATTTGTAACATTTAGCATTCTGTTCACTAATTAATCATGTGTTGTGATGTGATTATGATTTTTAACATAGCTTTAACAATTTTTCAGTCATATCTCTATGTCTGCTGTATGGCAGTTTATAGTGATGTCTAGCACTGGGGCATCATGACACACACATGTAGCATCATGTCCCACCCAGTCACATTATCCTGACACCAGGTCAACTAGTTCTAGTTCTAACACTAACCTCTTAATGCTAAGTGCCAAGCAAGGCAGCTGTTAATATCATTTTTGTAAGTCTTTGGTATGATGTGACTGGGGATTGAAACCACAACCTCCCACATTCAAGGCGGACACTCTAACCACTAGGCCACCAGAGCAGCTATAATTAATCATCATTGTTTCACTTTTATTTATCAGTTTCATGACTCCTACCATATAAACCCAATTACAAACAATGTAGACACTGATCTGAAATCACATAAGGCCGGCAAATAAGAGTCTATGTTGTTTGTTCTACTGATTACTCCTAACAAGATACACAAAGTCAGATCTGATGACACATTATGCAATGGCAGATCTATGTCTGCAGTTGGACTCAAATTACAGGCAAGTATATGTGTTACATTCCGATGTCGATTTACATCCTTTTTATCGATATTTGGGAGTCTTTTTATTTTTATATTTACTTAATAAAATGGACTTGCTAAAATGTACCCAAATGGTCTATTTTATTTTCAAAAAATAATTTAACTGTATCTATCACTGAGCAGAGCAATTAAATTGATAGTGGATCCATCTGCGCAATAACTTTGGAAAACCAACCTAAATTTCAAATAACAGCAATTTAGTCAATTTGACAGTGACTGACAAGTGTTTTATGTACATGTAAATTTAACTATTGAGATCTTTTACAAATTTGCAGGTCTTAAAAAAGAAAATATGAAATGGATTAGCTGCAAACTTTGTTATATGCAATGCAACATTTGTACTTATCTAAAGCTATGCTGTCCACTCGATATTTATGTTATTAAAATGTGGCTAATATGAGAAATATTTTAAGCATGCATAATGTAGAACTACCAGTTGCCTATAAAAATGAATGACATTTCTATTAACTCTGACATATTCATCATAGAAATAAATAATATTTAAAAATAGTGAATATAGATGCAACATGAGGAATCCAAAATTAAAATTTATAGCTACTGTAACAGTGACTTCGATCTTTTTGCATAAGACTCAGAATATGAAAGCTGATAAAAGTTTGATCCAGAAACCTGCAAAATGCAATGTCTGTTCTAGTGACTTGACCTTTTGCACTTTGACTTCAAGATCTATAAGGAGATGCCCCTTCCCAAGTGAAGTTTAATAAGAATCAGGAGCATTTATGTGTGTATCTGCATGCATAAAGTGTCAAATATAAAATACAAATCAGTTACAAAAAGATTTTCAAATATTTTCTGACCACACCTTTAAATATATGCAGTCAAAGCTAAGAAATATATGTGAGATATCTTGTATTATCACCTCTGGGTCATTGTGAGTGTGGTAGTGAGTGAAGTAGTGAGTACTGTGAGCAGTATAGAATATGCACTGAAAGGTGCAGAAATTAGCAATGGTGAGCAAATCCAAGTTTTGCTATAGGCCTCTTTTATTTATAAAAATAAGTATATTATGAAGAAATAAACACTTTACTTTCCCCATGATAAGACCAGGTGCCAGCCTAAAAACTTTTTAAATAAGGGTAGGTCTATTATCAAACAAAGATATCCTTCATCAGTATTTTTAAAAGGAGGTGGGCTTATCAATTGGATAAATATGGTAATGTAATAAGATCTATTATCACTGCATCAGAATGTGCCTGTCAATATGATTAGTATAATCATAAATCCAAATATATGTAATCCTTTCTTACAACTGGTGCCTATTATATATTTGTAATCCTTTCTTACAAATGGTGCCCATTATACTAGTTTTTTATATTTCCTACAAAACTTCAACTTAAAAACATAATGGAAAATGCTTCAACTGTTGAGCACAAAGAACCTTTCTACACTAAAGAAGTATAGCTATTCATTTTTAAACCAAAGAAAAGGTTGGGTTTATTTTACAAAACTATGAAAAATGTACTCATTAAAATTTAAGAATCATCACTATGTGGTAATATTTTTATCTGTGAAGCAAATGTTTGGTGCAGTTATTTCTCTAAATCCGCAATATTCTGTTAATACACTATAGTACTTTTTGCATGATAATATGTGGGGTACAGTCAAATAAATATATTATAGTAATTCTCCCATGATAAGACCAGTGGGGGTAGTTTATTTAAGTACATGACACTATTTCTCACATGATAAGGCCAGGAGGTCAATCTAATACATACATTACAGTGTTCTTCCCATGACAGGACCAGGGAGCTATCCTAATATATTTTTAAAATATAGGGGTGGTCTTATTTTATCAGATAAAACATATTCTAGTAAATATTTGCCAAACTGTGTGAAAATGGAATGCAATGATGATGAGCTAATCAACAAGTATATGCCTATGGTTTTATAAATACTGGATGTGTGAAAGCAGATATCAACCAAATAAATTCTGGAAAACAAATTTTCAAATATATTCCTAATGAGCTGAAAATGAAGAATGGACTAAAATCATGAGTTTTTTTTTCAGTACAATGTTCAAGGCTACCAAGGGCCAAGCCTAAAATTTAATAGTGATCCATGAGAATGCCTAATCCAAAAATGTATTTGCAACACAATATTTTAATCACAAGAGAATCATAAAGTTAAAATGTTAACAATGCATGAAATTGTGGAATTACTTCTGAATTAACCAAGAATAATATCGTAATGATATTATAATAATATTGTAATAATAGTTTCATTATGAAACTTAAATTATACTGTAGCTAACAATAAATAAGCAAATTCATATATTTATTCCTTTATTTAAATTTCTTTTAATTACTTTAACATATTTCAGTAACTTGCTATGTACTTATCAGAAGTGATAAAACCTAAATTCTAGTAAAACCAATTAATACCTTTTGACAGTGAATCCAAATTTCTAACAATCTATTGCACATATGTGATGCAAGAGTCCATGCATGATATGAAATCATGCAGTGGTCATCTATCTAAGATTAGTGACGTTTTGTCTGGGATTTAAGTATAATCTAGCAGAAAATAAATAATACCAACAAGGCTGGTGAGAGTAACTAACTTAGCATAAGTTTTGAGACCTTGTTGAACTATTGAAATAAAACAACATTTAATAAGTTAATTACAATTAGCTTTTACCTGAAGATTTAGACACTGTGACAAACATGTCATCCATCTCTTCTTTTTCATCCATATTTTGTTCCTGGCTATTTTTGGTGATAATCTTGTGATTTATGTGCTAGAAAAGACACACAAAAAGTGTTACACAGATTATGGTGTTTCTCACCAGTATCTGAATCCTGATGCTACCCTGCCATATCTGACATGCAGAAACTTTGCAACACACCCTTACCATAAACCATCAACAGCGATTTTCAATTTTGTCACCATCTTTTTCCCCTGGCAGAAGAGTGATACTTAAATCTCATAGTATTTACACAGATGAAGCAGCATTGTGTTATACATGTATATTGGCATATTAAAAAATTTAAACAAATGTTTAAGGTATGTCCAATTTGACATTTAAATAAATGCCACAATATTTTCTTAATGGACATTTCTAAATTCTCTTTCTCATTACACCATTTTCAATGAATATTTCCAAGTATCAATGCCCTTTTAAACAAAGACTATCTAATTAACTAATTTACTAACTAAACTCACTTGCTAAAAATAAATTCTCAGTGTCATGTCAATCTTGATATGAATAATAGGAAGGATCATTTTCTAGCAATCTGAGAAGTAGTATAAGTATTATTTATTAAATCAAATGATCTAAATATAAGAAATTTTACACACATTTTTTACATCAAACTGAACAATGTAAAAAAACAAAAATTTAAATAATTTTTCTTTTACATTATACTGCATAATTTATAAGAATAACAATTCAATAGATGAAGACAATATAGACTACTGCAAGCACCATTTTAAAAATGATGTTACCAGGGAAGATAAATTATGATAAAATAATAGGAATCATAACCATGCCTAACATATATTATCTCCCTTTGAGAAAGATTTTTTTTTTTTTTTTTTACCCTAGCTAGATTTGTTTCACTTTCTGTAGTACTGAGGGATTCCTCAATGACAGACAATTGCCTCTCTTGTATTGGACTGGCTGTGTAAATTCTGGACGTAACAGGAGAAGTGGACGAACCATTATGGGATGATTCCTTTATTGTGCTATCTTCTTCCTCAAAAACACTTCCATCAACAGATAACTGAAGAGAAAGATCAGAACTTTATTTTACCAGTAATGCAAGCTACAGTCATATTTTGCACATAACGTTTGTGAAGAATTTATCACTGTGAAACATAGTGCATGAAACCATGTCTACATGACTATGGATTTTTTTGTTTTTACTGAAACACGGACAAGGAAAATGAGGACTGATGAGGACTGGTATGATTCAATGACTAACACAAAAGGTGGCTCACTCCATACTGAATATCATGTAAGTATTAAAATTGTAATAAAATTACTATATGAGATTATATTTTCATTTGAACAATGTATTTATCAGGACATAATAAATGCCCAGCATCAATCAGTAGATATACAATCATCCATAATGCAAAGAAACATATATACAGGAGTTAAACCAAAATATCTTAAAGTGACTTGTTACTGACTAATTAGGACTAAACAAGCAAATTCAGTTAAATCTTCCCCAGTACCTACAATTACAAATTCACCAAAAGTATATTACCAAAACTGAACATAACCTTTGTGACCTATATGAATTTGGCAGACATAGAAAGTAACAAAGGATCATGGGTAATAAGAAGTAAAAATGGAAAATATAAGATGACATCAAATTAAGATAATTATGGTTCATTCCTATACCTAAAACAGCTTTTTAAGAAACAAAGCAGAAACAAAAAAAACTAGAAATAGTAACCTACGACCTTTAACCTTAGGATCTGAAATAAATAATGAAACACATCTGTGAACAAAATATAAACATTTAACAGTTTGATCTAATTAACTTTAACTGCTGAAGGAAAAATGTAACTAAAACATAAAATATTTATGTGACCTTAACCTGAAAGACAACACTCATGATGTCAAGTTAAGAAATTTAAATTTACTATGGTTCATCCCTTTAAAGAAACAATGCTATAAATACTGGCCTATGACCTTGACCTTGAGGATAGGTCATCAAAATTACACAGCAACACATCTTCTAATCCCAATATAAAATTATATCAAGTTTCATCTTATATGTTTCTTAAGTTAGAGGGTAGAAGAGACTATGCAACCAAAACCTACAATATCAATTTCTGACCTTGACCCAGAAAGTAACCACTCTAAATATCTTAGGTAACACACCATCTAATTATATAAGGGTGTTCTACAGATATTATGAACTACTGTGTGTTGATGTTTGAGTTGTGTTTTTGTTTTGTTTTTTAAAGTAGCTTTAACAATTTTAGTTATATCACTATCATGTCTGCACTGTGGTAGCTTTGTGTGATGTCCAGCACCAGGGCATCATGCCAAAGACATGTGCCATTATGTTCTATCTGGTAACATTATCCTGACACCAGGCCTACCAGTCCCAACACTAATGTCTTCAATCATACTACCTCAGAAAGCTAACTACAATTTAGTTTTGCATCTGACTTTTTTACTAAAGTTCTTAAGTCACTATACAGCCATGGAAGTAAAGTATGATGACAATCTGATCATCTTCTTTTCATTATTTTCTTAAAAGTCAGTAATACAAATTTCATCTTTATATCAGAAAGATAACATGGGTCAGCTGACAAGGTTTTGGAACAGACTCATATAAGCTGTAGGGATCAACAGGTTGGTGAAATAATAAAACATGCTACACTGTCTTTGCTGATTTGAATTAGACAAAACCACAGTAATCAAAATATATTCTAATGTGTCCAGTGATCTCTCCACTTTTTCTTTCCTCTTTTCATTTTGAAAATGACTAAACTCTTTCTCAGGAATCCCTCCTTACCCGTGAAACCAAATGGTCTACTCTCATATTTAATTAGCTTCAAGGTACCAGGCCCTGGTATAGGTTATATTATACTGCTGATCAGAACCACCAGCTATTTTCATGCCTATGGCACTTGTACTTAATTCAGCCTTGTGCTAAAAATAAACCATGATGTCAGTGCCCTGGCTGAGGAAATATTGTTTTCGGAAAAAAGCTGCTAGTGACACGTAATAATATGGATGCCGGCAGCATTTTAAAATTAATAAATAAATAATATATTCTTCTGAAAAACTAATTATTTAATATGGTGACCACAAAGCTTTGTTGCTATGGTTCATGTACAAAAGATTTGTGATACCAGAAAGACAGTGTTTGGTTCATTGGATTTGGAAACGGTTTTCCAAAGCCTGACAAGGAGAGAGATAGGTGTATTCGATAGGTACACCAATTGCAGCGGACATGATTTTGCCTTAAAAAAATGTGACAAAGGATACATATATATATGTAGTTTGCACTTTGTTGGTGGAAATGGACCCACCAAGGAACATACAGAGAAAGACAATGTCTTGGACTCTTATCAACAACAACAACAATTATTAGAAGAATAACAATAGCAAAAATAATCATTATTGCATATAATAGTAATTTTTATTACTTACATACCCATGCAATTATGACAAAATTATCATGATTATTTGTGATAATAATAATAATAATAATAATAATAATAATAATAATAATAATAATAATAATAATAATAATGAGTAGAAGATTAATGATAGCAAAAAAAACACCAGAAAACAGTAATTTTTATTAGCAATATATCCTTTCAAGTAGGACAAAATTACCAGGATGATTTGCAATAATAATAAAATAATAATAATAATAATAATAATAATAATAATAATAATAATAATAATAATAATAATAATAATAATAGTAATAATAATAATAATAATAATAATAATAATAATAATAATAATAATTATAATAATATTTTTAAAAATGATCATGATAATAATGAGTTAAAGATTAACAATAACAAAAAACCCCACTAGATAACAGTAACTTTTATTACTTACCATAAAATCTCAGGTATAATATACAGTTTTTTAAATGAACATTTTCTTTCTAAACAAGGGGTGCATTTTATATATACTTAGATGTAACTTTATTAAAGTTTTATTGTACAGCAGGTCAAAGACTGCATCAAATATCAATCACCATCTGATTCAATTTTCCTGCACCATATACATTTTTAAATAAGTAATATATAAATGAAGTTTATTTTAGTGATAAATACTGGTACTGTTCCATCCACCAAAAGATTATCAAAATGATTTTTAGGAATGTTCTGTCAGTTATAGCGCTGACTTTGATCAATTATGCTAGGTTAAGAGCTGGCATTTTCAAGTATCTATACACACAATACCAAGAAATCTGGATGCATATTATACATAGGTGTCAAGACTTTTACATTGCAGTGAAAGGAGTAAGTCTGGTTGTGTATTATACCCAAGATTTTATGGTATATATCCATTCATTTATGAGAAAATTACTGGGATGATTTGCGATAATAATAATAATAATAATAATAATAATAATAATAATAATAATAATAATAATAATAAGAAGAAGAAGAAGAAGAAGAAGAAGAAGAAGAAGAAGAATAATAACAATAAAAATAATAATCATAATCATAATAATAATAATAATAATAATAATAATAATAATAATAATAATAATAATAATAATAATAATAACAATAATAATAATAACAATAATAATAATAATAATAATAATAATAATAATAATAATAATAATAATAATAATAATAATAATAATAATAATAATAATAATAATAATATCAATACTGAAAGGATAAAATAAGCACTGGAACAATAACAACAATAATAAACAACAACAATAAAAAATTGTTCTTGTAAATTTGAATATCAATATAA
The DNA here is from genome assembly GCA_016746295.1 of Potamilus streckersoni. Taxonomy (NCBI): domain Eukaryota; kingdom Metazoa; phylum Mollusca; class Bivalvia; order Unionida; family Unionidae; genus Potamilus; species Potamilus streckersoni. Next base: position 4,472,228 of record JAEAOA010002240.1, read on the forward strand.
TGGTGGGTGTTATGAGGTGCCTTATTGTTTCAAAATGTACAAAACCAAACGAAAATGTATAGTTAGAAATCAAACACATGTCAAAGTGACTTCTGGTTTGTATGATTAATGTGTTCATAAATTGTACTGCAGATAGGTAAAAAATCTACATTTCTATTATTTGCAACACTTTGCATATAGAAGAGTATTGTCAATTCAAGATACAAAATGCACGATTCAAGAAACGATCATATTCCAGAAAACTTAAATACACTAGATCCCAACATGTATAGCATTTGATTTGATACACCTTTTAAACAATATGTTTCTTTTTTCTTTTCTTTTTTGTTTGTTTTGGGGCATGCTTCGACATTCTAACCATCACTGTAATTGAATATTGGAAAACTCATCTATATTCGGATTAACAAATTTAGCACCTAATACATCATTTTCAATAAGAACAATAATACTGAAAATATCACTGGACACCATTATGCTGGTTCTCCTTGTCCAAAAATCTCTTTTTAGAAACTGATGTCACTGCATGTGACATATCAAATAAGTAAAAAGTACAAGTGCCGTTGCAATGTACAGCATACATAAAATATAATACCAATACCAGTGTACAGCATACACATAAAAGATAATACCAATACCAATGTACAGCATATACATACAAGATAATACCAATACCAGTGTACAGCATACACATAAAAGATAATACCAATACCAGTGTACAGCATACACATACAAGATAATACCAATACCAGTGTACAGCATACACATACAAGATAATACCAATACCAGTGTACAGCATACACATAAAAGTTAATACCAATAGCAGTGTACAGCATACACATAAAAGATAATACCAATACCAGTGTACAGCATACACATAAAATATAATACCAATACACCAATACCAGTGTACAGGATACACATAAAAGATAATACCAATACCAGTGAACAGCATACACATACAAGATAATATCAATACCAGTGTACAGGATACACAGAAAAGATAATACCAATACCAGTGTACAGCATACACATACAAGATGATATCAATACCAGTGTACAGGATACACATAAAAGATAATACCAATACCAATGTACAGCATACACATACAAGATAATACCAATACCAGTGTACAGCATACACATAGAAAATAATACCAATACTTGTGTACAGCATGCACTTAAAAGATAATACCAATACCAGTGTACAGCATACACATACAAGATAATACAAATACCAATGTACAGGATACACATAAAAGATAATACCAATACCTGTGTACAGCATACATAAAATATAATACCAATACCAATGTACAACATACATACATATGAGATAATACCAATACCAGTGTACAGCATACATAAAAGATAATACCAATACCAGTGTACAGCATACACATAAAAGATAATACCAATACCAATGTACATGATACACATACAAGATAATACCAATACCAGTGTAGGAGGCTTCAATTAATCAATTATTAAAGTCTGAATATGAGTTTCTTAAGTCTTATCAGAAAATATCTGATGGGGGTGGGAGGGTATCAGTCAAAATGCCAGTCCCATTGAACATGCCAGGTATATAATACTATGACAAAATCTAGAGACCTGCAATTAATATATTCAAAATGAATCAAATTAAATTTGTCACAAGTCCATGTCCTTTTGACTATGAACAAATCACTTACCAAAAAACATTTTAGATTAACCCCCCCCATTTAACAAAACCAGTAATTGATTTCTGTTCATTACCATACATATACAACACTAAAGAAGTGTTTACATTTGTTTGATGATAATTAGGGAAATCACACTTCATTATATTTGTCATGTGAATCCTCTAAAATATATTCAAGGACTGAACGCTGTCATTTAATGAGATTCAAATCACTTAGTTTGATGTTTTCAATTTAGATTGCCAGGGGTGGGGTGTGTTGTTAATAAATACCAAAGATGGATTTGCTACCTTATTAACATCAACAAATATTCAAACCATATTTAAATGCAATCAACACATGCTGAAATAAGAAATTTTGCAAACATTGTAGCTATAGGTATATAAGTATACTAAATACCTTTAATTACCAACATCTATTAAGTTACTGAATGGAAAGAAAAGTGTGATGGATAATTTAAAATACTAAACCATAACCTTGAAGATAGGAACCAAACTTATATTACAGCATACCTAGTAGTGATGATATGAAAGTTTTATCTGTGTGTGTGTGTGTGTTTGTGTGTGTATGTAATTTTGATTTTTAACATAGTTTTAACAATTCTTCAGTCATATCACTACAATTTCTGCAGTATGACAGTTTATAGTAATGTCTGGCACTGAGGCATCATGCTGCAGACATGTAGTATGATGACCCACCCAGTCACATTATCCTGACACCAGGCTAATCAGTCCTAACACTAACCTTTTAATGCTGAGTGCCAAGCAAGGCAGCTGTTAGAACCAATTTTTTAAGTCTTTGGTATGACTAGGCCAGGGTTTAAACCCACAACCTCCAGCTTCTGAGGCAGACACTCTAACCATTAGTCAAGCAGAAAGTTAAAGTGTGATGAGAAACTTAACATGCAGACTTGTGACCTTGACCTTAAAAAGGTAAATATGGTACAGAACTCATTTTTTAATGATGACAAATATTCAGCATTTCATGCCTCAATATCCCACAACTTTAACGTTAGAGAGCTAAAAAAGTTTCATAAATGTTTTAAATATTGACATGTGGCCTTAAACTTAAGGATAGAAGCCCCGATGTGGTGTTTCAAACATCATTTCATGATGGTTTATAAGAACACTAAGTCTCATCTCTTTAATCAATAACAGCTCTATAGTTGAAGACCTAGTAGAACACATTATATAAAACTTTAAATATTGACTGGTATTGATATTCACTTATTAAATTGTTACTTTTTCATGGCAATATTTTTATAGTAAGACAGATAATTAAATAGAATAAACTTTACTCCAGACTCTTTTCTTCTTCATTAAAAAACCCAAAGACAACACAGAGTAATGCTAGTACCTCTTGGGCTTCCAGTTCATGAGAGATAACTCCAGCTTTGACTAGAACTTGCAGGTAACTCTTGGCAGGAGATACTCCCTGAGATTTCAGATAATGCCAGTACATAAGAAGGTCATGGACATTGGATGGATTTTGCCCATCAAGATCTGCTAGCATCATGAAGATCCTGTATGCAGAAAGCAGTCTATTCATGACTTGAATTCTGAACAAAATTTTCAAGTATTTTCTTTCACATAATATTAATACTGTATCGTACTGACAGATACAAATAACAGCGTGGAAAGGTAATGCATCATACTAAAGGCTACTTAAACCTCTAAAGAAAGGAAATAAAACAATCTATTTTAATTTTAAAAGCTCAAAATATAAATTAAACTGAAAGACATTTATTGGCAGCCATTCTAGGATCTAGATTTAGGTGAAAATTTGTGAATGACATTTCTCAGAAGTTACACTGGCAAAGGCCAATTTGGCTTCATTAAACAGTCTGACCCATTTATATATAAATTTTAACATGGCATATAATAATTGAAATTACGACTCCAACTCAAGGTACCAAATGAAGAACCAAACAAATACTTCCCCTTTTTGAAAACAGCTATTCCATCTTCAATGCCAAGGTATGCAGGTATGCAGACTTGAAATAAACTGAATACACAGAAATTGATACATTCTTATTAGATCTCACCATGTTCATAACCTCTGACCTTTCAACACTAAAATCTAAAGATTTCTTTATGCAAGGTATTCAAAAAATTTGATGAAGGAACTTATTTAAAAAGAAAATTTTTGTCAAGAAACTTGCTCCATAACAAAAGCTATTCTGCAAAAAAACCACTATTTTTTTCAGCCACAACACTAGACCTCTTCCTTAACCAATAAACCTCTTCCTTAACCAATAGACCTCTTCCTTAACCAACCAACCTTTTCCTTAACCAATAGACCTCTTCCTTAACCAACAGACCTCTTCATAACCAACAAACCTCTTCCATAACCAAAGTCATCCACAAAAGTTTGGTCCTGGTCTGTGATGTAAAACTAACTGTAGAAGCTATTTTTCTTTCTGCTGTCACATTGACCTTAACCTTCAACCTTTAGTCTCTCAAACTGATAGGTTTCTTTCTTACCCGTGTGCAAGCCATGCACATAGATTGTGGAGCTGGTGGAGAACTTACGTTATTAAGTGGAAACAAATCTGGTACTAGATGGATAACATAATATGCTCAGCTTTATTGTGAGCATATAACAAAAAAAGGAAAAAAGTATTTAAAGTCTCATGAAAATCAGACCAGAAACATGACCTCCAAACTGATAACAAGCTCAGCTAACCAGATGCAGATCACCTGAATAATATGCATATTTCGACTTACTCTGAATTCAGATCGCAAGATTTTGAAGACAGTTATAATCTTTTTAAAAATACAGCAACCACCATGATTACCATCACCAATATCATCATCATTATCATTTTCCCTGATGATGATTTTTAAAAAAATGCCTTACTCAGGATTTGTAACCACATTTGTCAGTCCTTCCAAATCTCCTGACATCAGTAGTTGCCATGGTAATTCTTCAACACAGTGCTGGGAAATTGGCAGTGATGAGAAATATTGCACAAGGTGTTTGTGATAGGACTTCTTTTTCTCCCTCCAAACTTTGTCCTTGTCTGACTGTAAAGGAACAATGTCTGCTGCTGAGGGTTTAACAGTGCCTGAAATAGATTTATTAAAATTTTAATATCAAAATGGACAACCCTGTTTAAATATTCAACTGAAACATTATTTTTAATTTTACAGGGAAAAGAAAAATTTTAAATTATATTAAAATTTAAATTTTAACAATTTTTGTGCCAGTTTGGAGACATTCTGTATAATATTTGTATAAAATAGCAGAGGATACCAATGGTAAGTTCATTTAAAACAAACTTTAGTAGGTTATGCCAAGTTTTTGCTTTGTGTAATAAAGCTACTGCTGTACAATTAAGCTCCTTTCAACATTCTGATATTGGTAATCCAAAGGAAATACCAAACTTAAAAAACCTTCTTCCAAAAGATAGCAATATTTGTTTGCTCCCCACACCCCATATATATTGACAAAAGTGCAACCCCCAAAAGCAAAAAACTTTAAAATTTGTAACCCAACCCAAACCTCTCCCCACAAAATAAACAAACAGCTGAAATGCAGTTTTACAAAAAGGACCACAATTTAAATTTTTACTCTCGAAATAGTACAAGTTGAGGTTATATTAAAATATTGAAGTATCCATTCTAATCCCAGTCTGATTTTTTTGGGTTAGATCTTTAATTTTCCCAAGCAATGAAAGAGAAATCTGTCACTAATGTTTCTTTCCTCACTAAAAAAATTCAGTGAAATAGCCTTAATTGGGAATTCACTAATAAGGTGCATATTTCAAAGCATCATGATGGTCAACATGAACAGATCATAGTTAAGCATAAGGCCTATCAAAAGAAATTATTCAAGATCAGAGATAACAAAAACTGAACATACCATTCACTGCAAGTTCTGTGTATCTGTACAATTTTTAGTGAAAACACTAACAGAAAAGGAAGACATAATGACAAAAATGTATCTTGTATACTTACTTATAAGACAAATCCAACTGAAAACAACATATACTCTGATCTACCATCACATGATGTGCCAGCAAGGCATGGTCTAAGTTGTTTGTTCTAATGATTACTCCTAACAACCTGCAGAGACCCAGATATACCTATGCATTATGCAACAACATATTTGGGTCTGTGCTGTTTTCAGCTGGACTTGAATTATAAGCAAATGTACAGTATGGTCAACATCTTAACACAGGTTATGCTCACTATATACCAATACAATTGACATGCTATTAATGCCATTTATCAGGAAGAAATAACATTCAATTTAACTAATGAGCTCATTTTTTATGTCATCACTGGTTCAACGTGCTACGACTTGCATGCGATTAACATATGTCGATGTGCATGCATCATATCAATTACCGAGAGAATAAACTTACTTTAGCTCAGGAATGGTGTAAATTGAGCAGAACCTGTATGGATCTGTATCAAGAGTCTTTTTCTGGACATGTGTTGAAACTGATTAAAACTTAACTACTTGATTGAAACTTACGTAGTAATTCATATTCCACAATTTCTCTCAGATGCTGATGTGAGAAGCTGAGTAGACCATTTGGTTTCTCATAGAGGCAGCTTCCGGCACATTGCTGGAATAACAGCCAATCATACATGCCGACAGTTACATTTTCTTGGTAACCAATCTGATAGAGAATATCAAGAATTTCACACTGTGTCAGGCCTGAACGCGACACTGCCAGTAGACGTAATATGTCTGGTATCCAGCCTGTGTATTCTGCAGCAGATAAAAATAATACTGTATATCATTTTACAGTAATATTTTAATTGAAGACTAAAATATAAATTGTCATACACAGTTAAATGTTTTCATTTATATTAATTCAAATTTAGGAAATACATACCAAATATACTCTCATCCAACTGCACACAACACAAACCCTGATCCACTGTTGCATAACGCACTAGCAGATCAAGTTCTACAATGTTTATTCTACTGATTAATCCAAGTTTTATATATCCAGATCTTCCAGTGCACACTTTGATGGCAGATCTGGGTCTGTGTTGCTGTGTTGCTTGTTGGATCTGACTTATAAGTGAATATATATTGTAGATCAAAACTACCTATGACTAATGTAGTGTGGGAATTGTACTTGTCATGATTTGATACAAATCTGAAAATAAAAAGTTACCATTGTTCTCATTTCCTATATAGATAAACTTAGGCAGAATAAAATCACAAGAATTAAATAAGCAAACAGATGAGCAAGCTATAGAAAACCACAGAAAATCTGGTATAAGTATGTACATAAAATGTAATAAATGAAATAAAAATTGCACACAAAAAATTGGCAACAACAAAGTTTTTTAAATTAAAAAAAAGCTTTTTAAAGTCTCAACATCTTTCCATCATCTTTACATGGAATTTATTCTGCACCATAAATTTTAGAGTCATGAATATTCAGAAATAATTCACATCAACTTTCATTTCATAAGCTATTAGCTTTGGCTATAAACACCTATTCCTATTCAATAATGCCACTTATTAGAAATCAGCTGCAAGTTCCTAACTGATTGGGACTACACTATTGGCAACTATCATGGAACAATGAACTAATGAAATGCAATACAGACATTATTTTTCAAACATGTTCACCACTCTGAGTTTATCTGTGCATTTGTGTTCATTTCTCTTAGTTATTAAATTTCATTGTCAAACAAAATTTCAGATTTAAAAGACTCTAAAAAGTGAAGTTAAAGATTTTCTATCAATCTAATTCAAGATTATCACACATATCACTTATCACAGGTACTAAAAACATGGCACAGTTCAAGATTATTCACCAAGTGTGAGTAAAATTTCCAATGAAATTGAACTCTCTAAAGTGGTAAGAAGTTCTGCCAACTAAATATAAGATTATTATCAAATATATGTGGATTTTATTACTAGGCAAACTTATCCAGCATATTAATGATAAAAGACCATCTGACAAGTTTGATCAAGTGTGAAGAGAAACTGAATTGCAAGACTGACAATCAGATGTTAAGTTCACCTTATTAATAAACATAGATCTCACTCTCATTCATATCAAGATACAAGCTTATTTACCAAGTGTGTGTGTGTGTGTGTGTGTGTGTGTGTGTGTGTGTGTGTGTGTGTGTGTGTGTGTGTGTGTGTGTGTGTGTGTGTGTGTGTGCATGTATGTGTGTGTGATTTGGATTTTTAATTTAGCTTAAAATTCTTTTCAGTTGTATCACTATGATGTCTGCAGTGTGGCAGTTTGTAGTCATGTTTAGCACTGGGGCATCATGCCACTGACATGTAGCATCATGTCCCACTCAGTCACATTATCCTGATATCAGATCAACCACTAACCTTTTAGCAAGACAGCTGTCAGCACCATTTTTATAAGACTTTTGGTATGACTCAACCGGGGTTCAAAACAATGACCTCATGCATATGAGGCAGATACTCTAACCACAAGGCCACCAAAGCAGTCTAATTTACCAAGCAAAATATTTCTAAAGTGGTCAGGCAATATGATGCATTATCATCAATAAACATCAATATTGTTCATCATGAAACCACCTAATACCTTACTAATATGAAGTTAATATTCCAAGTTTGATCAAAATCAGGCCAGAAATGTGACCTCCAACCGTGGTAACAAATTCAGCCAATTAGACATACGGTCACCTCATTAATATACATATATCTTGTTCACAATCAAACTTGTCTTAGATCCTTGTTATATCAGTCCACATTCCATTGATCAAAATTGAGTCAGCAGTATGGCTTCCATAATAGCAACACACTCAGCCAGTCAGAAACTAGTTCACCTGAAGAATATATGAATTGAGCTCATTATCAAAACTATCTAAGGTCTGGATGATTTAAGCCCACAGTCCAAGTTTTATCAAAATCAGACCAAAAATATGACCTGCAGACAAAAAGAAAAAAAAGCATCTCACTGTTTGATTTTCATTTTAAGAAAAACAAGAAAGCATGTATGTCAAGCCCATGGTCTTAGTTTTGATATAAATTGTGTGACCTGTACCACAATATTAAATACAGAGAACAAGCATGTCACAAAAGAAACGTAATATTTCATTAAATCTATCCAAAAAATACATGATGGGATTTAGGAAATACAAGCAAATGACAAAATTTTAACCAATAGAATAATACACATTTTCTATGTCTGGGACACTGACCTCAAGGTTAAATGGACAAGCATGCAGTATTATGAAATCTAACATGAAGTTTGAACTTTGTGACTGAACCCAAGGTAAATGGGCAAGCAAACATTCTGCTGAATTAATTTCTTTAGCTTTATAATAATTTATACCAGGTATGATGAGAATCTATCTAGCATTTTGATAAATTTATGCAAATCTTAGACCCAACATTTAACAAACTGTTCATGCCTCAACTACTGATGTTGGTGTTGCCAGAAAATGACTTATATGTCTCACTTCCGACTAAAGTGGGCTTGACAAAAATTATGATGATTGAAATTAACCCTAATATTTGAAGACCACAGAACCTGCATGTTCTGGTTCACTCTACAGTTCTGCACTTCATATAGTTTTAATTTCAAAGAAGAATAATTTCCCAGGTTTTATAGTTCCACTTCACAGTTTACACTTCACCTAGTTTTAATTTTAAAGAAAAATAATTTCCCATATTTTCCTCACTTGCTACTTAGTAAAGACCACATATGTCTTAGGTACTGTTAAAAGAACATTTACTTCCCTTTAAATTGGTGTATGATTAATGATTGTAATTTGGGTTATATACAGTATACAGTTTGGCCTTACTTCAAATGTGCACTTTTCAAAAAATTGTTAGCTTTGATTGGCCATTTCACTGCCTGGACTTCAAATGAAAAGTGTAAATAAATGAGCTCATACCTTTCCTTCACATTTTTGTAATTCATTTACTGCACATTCTGAACCTGACACTGACTACTCTGGCACAGCTAATGTTCCCTAGTTTAGTAACTACTAAAGTTAGAATATTTGGGATTAGTTCGAGCTGACTTTCTGAGCACACAGGAGCAACCATCTTGATCTTCTTTGTGCTTAAATTATGTATGATTTCCAACACAACAATATGTAAAGAAATTTCAGTCACAGTACATTAAAGCAACACTAAGGTAAACCAACATTTTTTGCATTGTGCATGTTGCAAACACAAACATCTTCACCTCATACCTGTCACTGTACATGCTCAGATGAGCATAACCAATGCTGAAATAATATCCTGAAAATTTAACACAAACAATACAGAAAACATAAAATATAAACAACTCACTCAAATGGAATGATGCTTTGATGGTCAAAAACATTTTCTAGGAATCCAAGATAATACCATTCTTAATTTTTGACTGCTACATGTTGAAACAATTTCTAATATTCTTGAACTATACATTGTCAAGATTTGTAGTTGGCTATATCTGAAGCTATAGTGAATGCTACGATTGGGAATATTATCATTCTGGACCAATCTGACATCATATTTTGGATATATGACCATCCAATGAAAAGTAATAACAAGATTTGTTTAGGATAGATAAGTACCATGGCAGCCAAACAAATCAAAATGGCAACAAATACCATAAGACATCTTCTGGTGAAAAGACTTACCAAACAGGAAGAGTAGTGATAACAAAATTTGAGAGATGGATGCCCTTGTGCACATACTGGTTGTCAGATCAATACCATTATCATTTCAAACCCGCTACATCCTTGAATTAATGTGTATGTAAATCTTCTACACCATCGTCCAAGTAATTTAGGAGGAGTAGTGATAATGAACTTGTGCAAATAGACAGATGGATGGTGGACAAGAGTCCAAGAAAGCCTTTAGGTTCTATCACCATCAGAGTTTAAAACGAAAATGACCAAATAAAACTAATTAATGAGTCTACTCTACAAAAAAAATTAACAAAAAATACCACTAATTGCCAAAATACCCCTAATTGTCAAAACACCAATAATAGCTAAAATACTGCTAATTGTCAAAATATCACTAATTGTCAATATACCACTATGTCTAAAACCAAGGCCCAGTTTATTAAAATTAGCTAAAACAATGTCATATGCAAGTCATATGTATCTAACAGTTAGTAATATGTATCTAACAGTTAGAAATCTAAAACAAATACCCACAATAATAAAAATTTTAAATGTCACCTGTACCTGTGAGTTATTGCTGCATATATCATGGACATTGGTGGCATTTACTGGATGTAAATATGTAAAAAAAAAAATTATTCTAGCATTTGAATTTAAAAGTCAAGTGTTTCTAGCAATGAATTATACCAGGTTTTTTTTATATACCTCTGAGTTATTACTTATTTTTACAGATCTATCCTGTTTATACAAAGCAAACATGTAAACATTTACATTCATAATTTTAACACATGCATCAATGTAATGCTGATTTAGCCCAATACAATAATTTAATGCACCCTCTGCACATGTAACCATGACTACCCAAAACTCCCAGTGAAAACAGATAAGTGTAATAGTAAAAGGACTTTTTTAATCTTGACTCACTGCTTCCCAGTCCCAATGAGATTATCATTCCAATGGATTCCTGACTTACTAACAGTGTGAATGGAGTGTCCTTTGGAAAATGAGTGCCTACAACTTCTGATTTTAAGTATTTACAACATTCATTTAGACATTTTTTTTTTTATATAATTACAAATTTAATAGAAAATTAAAGTTTTTACACCTGAATTCCAATTGTTTTTATTTTTACTGCATAAATTTGCCTATAAAAATTAAATATGACAAAAATTAAATAACCCCCTTTTATTAGAAATCCATATAAATTTTTAGCAGTAATAGCCCATTATTTAGTATAAACATTAAACAAAAAAGATTACTGAAAGATGGTAAAAATTAAATGATATAACAAAAATGTATTACACACGGACACATGCACAAATACATATTAAGAAAACTGGCATCAGACTTAACTTCAAAATAAATTCTGGCCTATCATCCTTGTTAGGTATATCAGGAAAAATGAAACAAAATAATTAAAATAGAAACAATGTACATGTATAAGTTTGACCAGATTCATTTTAAGCCAAAAATGTTTTAAGGCTGTCTATTAAATTTTACCTTCAAAGTAATAAAAAAAAAATTAATGGGTTACATTTTTGCATCATTTAATTCAGGAATGTTTTTGCTTTTTTGACATAAACTTTTAAAATTTGTAGTAAACAAGTTTACCATACTTATTCCATTAAAAAAATAATCCATCATATGGCTGTGCCTTGGATTGGATGGAGGTGAATTTTCTTGATACTGCATTTTATTTTGATGATTCTGTCATTTTAAAAACTTTCATATCTGAGAATCCAACAATAGTTTGTAATATCATCAAATGTCCAATACAACAGGTAAAATTTTTTAAATTTCCATGGTTTGTTTTTTCTTCAAAATTCCAGACTTTCCTCTATAACACAGAGCACCATGCAACAATATCTAAACTTTAAAGAGCTCTTATTTTAGAATCTGCTGTATGATAAAGGTGTCAAAGATAAATTTAAACTAGAAAACCTGTTCTTCTCTCAGAAATTCCTATTTACTATTGTCTGGAGTATGTTAATTTTCACAAGGGCATTACCAAATATCATGATGTATGAAGCCCATCACAAACAATGAGATCTGATACTAAGCTTAACATGCTTATGTAGGAAATGTGAAAATTTCAATTTACAAGTAAAACTATATAATTACATTGCCAGTAAGCAAGTTAGCTTTGAAAAAATATTAATTATCATATTAGACTAACCAAGTTCTTCTTCATCCCCAGATCCATCAGTGGGTATAACCTCCCAGCTCCAACTGAGTTCCTTCTTCCATCGTTTAATGCACCGAGTGAACAGGTCTCTTAATGAGGAACACATCTCTACAGTACTTTCCAGAAATGCCTTCAAATCGGTATACACGCTAAAGGATGCTATTTCATTACCAAGTAATGTTAAGAACAGAGGTCGACTGGACAATTTGGATTCAAATATGATGCTAATATGTTCCTGCTTAAGATGGTTATAATGCATTTGCATGTGCTCCTCAAGATATTTCATCTTCAGATTGGCTGTTTTTAACTGAGGTAGAGTCAGGTGTTTAATGTCGCCTCGTTCAGACAGGGAGCGGTAGCTAAAGTCAGAGGTTGAGGTTGTCAAAATCATGCGACAATTTGATGGCAGTGGTAGTGGAATCCACTCAAATTTCTTGATCTAAAAATTAAAACATACAGTCAGTTAATTTCTGAAAATTTCCAATATATAAAACTAATAAAATACTATGGTAATATGTGTAGCTCATATAATGTACAAACAGATCTGGGTCTAAGTTGTTGTTTTTGTAATATTGATTACTCCCAACTAACTGCATTGACTCAGATTTAAAATCTCCAAAAAGCAGTCATCTCAATAGGTTTTAGATTATCAATTTTGTTCTTGAAGATGACCTGGTAAAAGCATTGTCTTTGCAAACATGGAAATTGTTTGAAATGATAATCACCTGTTGTGGCTCAATTCCCAAGGTACTTCCTAATTCATCTACACCATCAACAACAAGAACACATGGATTTAGTGATATGGCTGCTAGGAAACCTTCATACAATTCCTGGAAGGTAGTTGCTGCCCTGGGCTCAAAGATACTGGCATCATCCAGCATGGAATCTGAACAAAGACATCAAAATGATATGAATGCACTAATTTTGTTGGGTACCAGTTTCTGTAGATTTCATGGTTGTTACAAAATGCAAGTTTCAGAACCCATCCTTTGTTTTTTGTTTTATAGATATCCTGAACAAAGAATGCAATAAACAGTTAAAGTTGTATTCAAATTTAATTTGCTAAGATAAGATATCAACAAAACTGGATTTCATTCACAATTTCATGTTTCTGTATCCATTATCAATTAGTATTCATGCAGTAATTCACTAACTCATCCTAAACTTTCTTGGAATTTACTGAACACTGGACAAAAAATATCAGGATAATTCTACTAGTCTTAGCATGAACCAACCATACAATGCTATCATAAATGCATGGAAACACATCTGTGCCATCTTGGTTTGAGATTAAGCACAAGTGGCTGTAGTGGGTCGCGTGCACATATCAATATAAGGATGAAAAGAAAATTTGTTTTCAGTAGTTTCATCTAAATGTTCCTATCCATGTTTTATAATATTTTTTTTTTACAAGAAGAAGCATGTACTTCATCTTGTGGGGATTAATGTACGTCATTTCAAGCTCGTGTCCTCTTTAGGTGTAGCTTAGGGGTAGTAACTGCATTGTATACATCTTTTTCGAGTAATTAAATTATTATTTCTTCTTTACACTTAATAATTTTTTAGTTCTTTTTGTGCGAGTATAACCACTTTTAATCATGTAATGCAAATCTGATGTAAACAGAAAAATGTCGGAGTGTGGCTGTTGACCTTTAAGAAATAAAAAAGAAATGATAAAATATATATGTAGCTTACGTCTAAGATTCTGAGTTTTCATAAAATAAATATACACATACACATACACACATATGTATGTATGTATGTATGTATGTATGTATGTATGTATGTATGTATGTATGTATGTATGCATGTATGCATGTATGCATGTATGTATGTATGTATGTATGTATGTATGTATGTATGTATGTATGTATGTATGTATATCTATCTATCTATATATATATATCTATATATATATATATATATATATATATATATATATATATATATATATATATATATATATATATATATATATATATATATATATATTTGGCATTGGGAAGATGAATGAAAACGGGCAATGTCTACTAGAAATGTGCTCATACCACAACCTCAGCATCACCAATTCATTTTTTCAGACAAAGCCACAGCACAAAGTGTCTTGGAGGCATTCTTGATCCAAACACTGGCATCAGCTGGACTTGATTATCACAAGATGTTCAGCTATGAAGGGTGTGCAGCTTACTCATACATTCCAAAGCGCTGACTGTGACACCGATCACTCTCTAGTCTGCTGTAAATTTAAGCTTCAACCAAAGAAGATCCACCACTCTAGGCAAGTGGGTAAACCACACATTGATGTGATATCCAGACAAGGCTGAAGAATTCACTTACACCCTCTCCAAGGCATTCTGTTCAGAACCTCCCTACGGCAGTGCCAAAGAGAGATGGACAACATCAGAGATACTGTGTACAATGCAGCCACAAGAATCAAAGAACATTTTCTGGTATGACGCCAATTCCGCCACACTCATGCCAGCAATAGAAGAGCGTCGCAGTGCCCACCTGGAATACAAGCATTTCCCCTGTGAGATGACACTACATGTATATAGGTCTACCAGAAGCAAAGTGCAGAGGTTAGCACGGCAATGCACCAATGAATACTGGCTTCTACTCTGTCAGAGCATCCAGTCAGCAATGGGTCCAACGAAGAAAGTGATAGCTCCACTGAAGTCTTCTGCAGGCAATATCAGAGGCATGTACAATGGCATAAAGAAAGCAATGGGTCCAACGAAGAAAGTGATAGCTCCACTGAAGTCTTCTGCAGGCGATATCATTCATGACAAGGGCAAACAGATGGAGCGCTGGGTGGAGTACTGCTCTGAACTGTATTCCAGAGAGAATAACGTGACCAACGATGCCCTCAACGCCATTGAAAACCTCCCTTGTTTGACCAAACTGGATGAGAAACCTACTGAGGTAGAACTAAAGTTGGCCTTAGAGAAACTGGCCACAGGTAAATCCCCAGGAAAGGATGGCATCCCAGCAGAAGTCATCAAGTGTGGCGGCAGTGTGCTGTTCACACACCTTTATGATCTCTGCCAGTGCTGAGATGAAGGTGCAGTGCCTCAGGACATGAGAGATGCCAACATCATAACCCTTTATAAGAACAAGGGCGACAGAAGCGACTGCAACAACTACAGGGGCATATCACTTCTCAGCATCATGGGTAAAGTCTTCGCTAGAGTCATCCTGAACAGACTGCAGACGCTTGCCGAAAGAGTCTCAGTGTGGGTTCCGCGCAGAGAGGTCCACAATCGACATGATCTTTTCCATCAGGTAACTGCAGGAGAAGTGCAGGGAACAACACAGACCCCTCTTCCTGGCTTTTATAGACCTCACCAAAGCATTCGATCTGGTCAGCAGAGACGGACTCTTCAAAATCCTGACGAAGATTGGATGCCCTCCAAAGCTGTTAAGCATGGTTCAGTCCTTCCATGAAGACATGAAAGGCACAGTGCAGTATGATGGCTCATCGTCCAAACCATTCAACATCCACAGCGGAGTGAAACAAGGCTGTGTCCTTGCCCCCATGCTCTTTGGCATCTTCTTCTTTGCTGTCCTGCTTAAGTATGCCTTTGGGACATCCACAGAAGGGATCTACCTGCACACGGGTTCAGACAGCAGACTGTTCAACCTGGCACGACTGAAGGCAATGAGCAAAGTAAGGAAAGCAACCATTAGTGACATGCTCTTTGCAGATGATGCTGCTATAGTCACTCACACAGAAGCTGAACTACAACGCCTGATGGACTGCTTTGCTAAAGCATATAATGAATTCGGGTTGACCATCAGCCTAAAGAAAACCAACGTGATGGCTCAGGACGCAGACCCTCCCAGCATAATCATCAACTACAAACTAGAAGTAGTCAGTGAGTTTACTTACCTTGGCTCTACCATCACCAACAACCTCTCACTCGATGCCAAGCTCAACAAGCGGATTGGAAAGGCATCAACAACTCTCTCTAGATTGTCGCAGAGAGTGTGGAACAACAGCAAGCTGACACTGAACACTAAAATCTCCGTGTACCATGACTGCGTGCTTAGCACTCTCCTGTATGCCAGCAAAACTTGGACCCTGTACGCCTCTCAGGAGAAACGACTGAGTGCCTTTCACATGCGTTGTCTCCATCACATACTCGGGATCACCTGGAGCGATCGCATGACAAACAACGAGGTGTTTCAACAGGCCAAAATTCCCAGCATGGTCACACTCCTCCGCCAATGTCGCA
Organism: Potamilus streckersoni; assembly: GCA_016746295.1. Taxonomy (NCBI): domain Eukaryota; kingdom Metazoa; phylum Mollusca; class Bivalvia; order Unionida; family Unionidae; genus Potamilus; species Potamilus streckersoni. The sequence goes on from JAEAOA010002240.1 coordinate 4,488,912, forward strand.
TCAGATGGCTGGGCCATGTGCGTCGAATGGATGATGGATGGATCCCCAAAGACCTTCTCTACTCTAAGCTTGCCTCAGGCAGAAGATCAATCGGACGGCCACATCTTCACTTCAAGGATGTCTGCAAGCAGGATATGAAAGCTCTTGGGATCGAGGTCAACACCTGGGAAGAGCTTGCCCTTGACAAGTCCAGCTGGCGACATGCTCTGTTCACAGGTCTGAAAGCCAGCGAGGAAAAGTTACGACAGCTCGTTGATGAGAAAAGATCTCAAAGGAAGAGGATGCAGTTCCAACCAAGACCTGACTCAAACTTCAAGTGCAGTAACTGTAGCAAGGATTGCCACTCCCGTGTGGGGCTTTATAGCCACAGAAGATGCTGCACAACTACAAACTGGGACACCTTTCATTGGCGCATTTCCATCATCTCTTGAGACTAACAGAAGCCAACAAACAACAACAAACATATATATATATATATATATATATATATATATATATATATATATATAGAATGCAATGCTTTAATCACAGCTATTGGCAGATGTATATAGAATGCAATGCTTAGGCTGGGGCAAGTAACATATGCATGCAAAATACAATGATTTTGTAACAGACCTATGCAAAATGCAATGATTTTGTCAGGGCCAGTAACAAATATATATGAAACAAATAACAATGTTTTAATCTGGGCTAGTGACAGATGCAATGTTTTTGTCATGGCATGTGCCAGATCTATCTAAAATATAATGTGTCAGTCAAGGCTAGTAACAAATGTATCCAAAATACAATATTTTAGTCTGAGCTAGTGAAAGAAGAGTGTAAGATGCAATGCTATTGACAAATAAATATAAACTGCAATGCTTTAGTGAGGGCTAGTGCCAGATGTATGCAAAATGCATTGCTTTAGTTATGGTTAATGAGAGATGAAAGGGAGATGGGCAATATATCAAGTGTAATGAAGCAAAACATGCTGGTACACACATAGCCACTGATAAAAAGACCTGAACATTTATTATAAAATCTTAACATTTAATTATCTGGCAATGCACTTGAGAAAGCAAATGGCAAGTACCATCCTTCAAATATTCCTGCCTGAGGTCTTTGATACAGTGTCTCAGGAACACACTGATATCCCTGCTACGGCCACTGCTACCAACAAAATGAAAAATGAGCTTGACTTCTGGATTTTCTTCCTTAAACTGCTTCAGCCAGTTGGCAACAAGTGTTGATTTTCCAGAACCACGATCACCCGTCAGAACCATTAGGCTTTTTTCCTTGAGTTCTGAAGATGACCTGAAGAAAAGGAGGAATTTCTAAAGACAACTTTATAATAGGGCAATTTATATATTTTTTAAGTTGATTCCTTTATGCAAATATGTATGGATGGATTGACTGAGTGATTTACCTGACTCACTGATTATGTAATTGTGTAAGTGTAAACTAATATTTAATGCCAATTTATATCATAATCCTATCTTGGGTAGAAAAACTATAAGCATAATGTCATTTATGATATATAATATTTCTCTGATAATAAACCCAGCAAGCATGCATGTATGAAGTTGCTTCAAATGATTTCTTACAGAATTATGGTATTTATATACTGCTTGTCAAATCTTCTGGTTAATAAACCTATTTTTTTATTTAAAACTACTTTTTGACACCCAACATGACGTAAACTTTATATAGTGCTTGCTTTTTTGTTATGATGTTATTTGTATAATTATCTTTTTTGCTTTTTTGTAAATTTTGTCCTTGGAAAAGAAATCAGTAGACTTTAAAAGCACTTGGGTTGGTTTTGCACTGTTCTTTGTCAGTTTTCTGTCATATATATATATATATATATATATATATATATATATATATATATATATATATATATATATATATATATATATATATATACACACAGTTGACTTTGAATTGACCACTGGGTCTCGGTGACCTAGCTCTGTATTCTCAAAATCTCCCTAACTTGAATGCACACTCAAATTTTGATAGTTTACAATAAATAAACAATAAGTTATCTATATGAACTACATGAAATTTCAAAGTAATAATAAATTTAAATACCAATGTTTGTTAAATATGTATAATTTATTAAGTAAAAAGTTAACAAGACCTATGACAATAGTAGTTTTGAGTTGAGTGAGAACTCAGCTGAAGAGTTTTGTGAACATGTGGCGTGGAAAGTAGTTCAATATGTATTGTCTTGAACTAAACTTACCATGTAGACACCAATACAAAATTAATATGTCTTTGACTTCAACCTTGTTGCTTTTGATTATTAAATCAGTAGACCTTTTAAATACCTTATGTGCAAGCCCTCCAATAACTTTAGTCAATGTATGTGGTCCAAACATATTGCTGGGTTTTTTTCTTCTTTCAATCAATGTGACCTTGACTTATGAATTTGTTTCCCCAAAGTACATAGTATTCTTTCTTAAACAAAATAAAAGAAATCCACACAGTTAAATGATGATACATGAATGAAAACTGCAATTTTTCTGCAGAAACCAGTTTTCAGCAGAATTGCCTTTGATAACTGGCTGATTTAAAAAAAAAAAAAACAACTAACATTGACCTTATTCCAAATGCAAGCTGACCTTTGACCTTTCAAGCCCAAAATCAGTAGATTTTTGTTTTCTTTACCACAAGTGCAAGCCAACCACAATTTTTGGTCCTGGTTTGTGATGTACAGTTAATATTATTCTGCAGAAACCATTTTTATTCATTTGGTCACAGTGACTTTGAACTAGTTGACCTTTTGACTCCATAATCAGTAGCCTTCTCCTTACCTCAAGTGCAAGCCATCGACAAACTTGGTAACAGTAGATGGTGGAGAGCTTGAGTTACAGTGTGGAAACAATATAGGGGACAGAGGGATGTTTAGATGGACAGACAGATGTATGGATAACAGTGTAACACAAAACACCCCACCTATGGAAGAAAATAAAATTTCTTCTCAAAGATAACAGCACAATTAATATGCGTAGGTCTTTCTCATAATTAACAATATTATCCTATTTGCCAAGCTTTACTGAGACTGGATGACAAAATAATTTCAACTAATTAGGTGTACTATCACCTCAACGAGGTCTATGCTAAAATACCTTCATCAAACTGTGAGTGGGAATTTTCTAAATATTCAGGAAATTTATGAAAGCAAACAAAGTAGGGCTTGTAGAAATGATGTGCAATGTTTCATTGATTTTTGAAAACAATTGTCTAGAAATTAGCACAGAGCTAATTAGCTAGAGCTGGTTACATTCTAGAAGGGAACTAACCTCATTGATATGTACTGTTCTCACTTTTATAAAGAACCTGTCAAAAGACATTACAAAGTATACTGTCCAAGTATTAGCAAAATCCATCCAACTGAAATTTTATCTCTGGAGTGGTAAGAAGCTCAGTCAACCCAATGCAAGACTATCTCATAAACATGTGTAGATCTTGCTCATAATCAAATTCATCTGATACCTTCATGATTAGACCTAGTTACCATGGTTGATCAAAATCCTATTTAAAAAATTAAGTTTTGAGTGTGATAACAAGTTCAACCAATAAAATGCAAGATCCAGTTTTTTAAATGCACAAGGCTTAAATATAATAAAACTCATGATGATATTAAGCTATTTATTATTATTATTATTATTATTATTATTATTATTATTATTATTATTATTATTATTATTATTATTATTATTATAGACAAAAAGGTTTATGGTTACCTTATTACTATCCCAGAATCTAATTCATTTTCAAAACTCATATTGATGACATAAGCTCAAATATTATCTACACTGGACCAAAAATATGGTTTCCAAAGTAGTAACAAGTAGTTTACCAGACAATGCACAATGCACAAAGGATGGAGGACTATATCATGCTTTCACTTAACCATGCAGGACCACACTATGCATTCACTTGACCATGCAGGACCAAACCATGCATTCACTTGACCATGCAGGACCAAACCATACATTTACTTGAACATGCAGGACTAAGCTATGCATTCACTTGACCATGCTGGACCATACCATACATTCACTTGACCATGCAGGACCAAACCATGCATTCACTTGACCATGCAGGACTAAACCATGCCTTCACTTGATCATGCAGGACCATACCATACATTCACTTGACCATGCAGGACCATACCATACATTCACCTGACCATGCAGGACCATACCATACATTCAATTGACCATATGCAAAAGTGAGCTAAACCTTAGGATCTATTAAGAAAGGTTTAGATGACCTTTATTATCATTCTATCACTCTAAATCATGCAGTGAATATGTTATATAGTCATGGTGTTGTGGAATATTGTAGACTGAATTTATTCAAAGGACCAGACTTAATGAATGTCAGCATTGCTACATGGTTCATGCCACAAAATTAAAAAGCCTAACATTTAATCCATTTGTGAAGTAAACCAAGACCACATTTTAACAAGGAAATATATCAAAATCATTTAAAATAAATCATTTTTGTATGGCTTTTAGCAACCAACCCCCAACTTTTAATAAATGAATACACAGTATGTAACATTATTTAGACATTACAATATGATACCAAAGTCAAAAGTATAACAAAACAAAGTCATTAAATAAAAACACATTATCTCTCATATATATATATATATATATATATATATATATATATATATATATATATATATATATATATATATATATATATATATAAAGAGAGAGAGAGAGAGAATATATGTGACAATACAAAGTTTTCTGTAGGGCAACACTCTTACATATGTTGACAGTTATATGTATTTGTGCCATATTTTGAAATCCAATCAGTCAGATAATGAAGATATGATGAGACATTATCGATATTTGTGTACTCAAACAAACATGCTTCTAAGCAAATTTAAGCCTTGTTCATTGAGTATCAAAATTAGATTATTCAAGTCTTATTGCTGCACGATGTATTGTGCTCTACTGTGGACAAACTTTAGTGAAAATGTGAAAAGAAAACTAGTAATTGGTTATAATAATAGTCTTCGCTTTCTATTAGGTCTTCCTAGATGGAACAGTGCCTCCAACATGTTTGTTAATTATAATGTATTAAGTTTTGAGGAAGTAATGAGAAAGTATGTATATTCAATGATAACAAGACTTTCTAATAGTAAGAACTGTATATTGAAATCCTTTTGGAAATAGGACATTAATTTAAATTCTCACATTGTTAGTAGATGGAACCAATTGCTATTTAAATGTGTCAATTAAATTTCATTTTTTAACAATGCATGGCGCAAATAATTGTTTTTAAATGTATCTGAATACTTGTACATATGATATGTATATATGTTTTAGTGTATATGTGTGTGTGTGTATATATATATATATATATATATATATATATATATATATATATATATACATATATACATATATACATATACATATATACATATATACATATATATATATATATATATATATATATATATATATATATATATGTGTGTGTGTGTGTGTGTGTGTGTATATGTTTGTGTGTGTATATGTATATATATATATGTTTATGGGTATATATGTGTATGTATATATATATATATATATATATATATATATATATATATATATATATATATATATATATATATATATATATATATATATATATATATGTTCTTTTATCTTTACAATGTTTTACTCTATATCAGTACTTTAATTTAAATGTATGGACTATGCAGTCTGAAATAAAGAATTCTTATCTTATCTTATTCTTATCTTCTTATCTTATCTTATATATTTTGAGAATTCCTTTGTTCTTAAAGATCATATGTATGTTTCCACCCTATGGCATCAGAGTCAAGTGACATCAGTACTTGGAGTTATCAAGGAATTGATCAATGTGGATTTTCAATAATTGTTGTCATATTATAGAATTCATTATGTACATGTGCAAACCAAGACTAGACATTATCAAAATAATTAACCTAATTTTTTTAGTTATACAAGAGATTTTGTCAACAAATCACAAGGAAGGTAACTTTTAAAGTTATGTGTACTTTTGATTGGCTATGAGATATATATTAACCTAAAGCTCATGCCAAGTGTTCTACTCCCAGAGCAAGAAAAATCATAAGATGATAGAACAAGAAAATCATCTGTCAATTCACAGCATGCAAAGCTAGCCCTTGAAAGCAACATAGCTGCAAAACTAGTATAGTAAAACTCTGCAGGCACCTTGAAAGAGAAATACATGTATTAGTATTCTAAAGGCAAGTCAACCTTTATAATCAAGACAGGATAACTTAAAAGTCATGACACTGATTGTTTGAATGTCATGACACTTGATAGCTTAAATGTCATGACAATGATAGCTTGAATGTTATTACACTGATTGCTGGGATGTTGTGACAATGATAGTTTAAATGTCATGACACTGATTGATTGAATGTCATGACAATGATTGCTGGGATGTTGTGACAATGATAGTTTAAATGTCATGACACTGATAACTTGAATCTCATAACACTGACAGCTTTAATGTCCTGACAATGATAGTTTAAATGTCATGGCACTGATAACTTGAATCTCATAACACTGACAGCTTTAATGTCCTGACAATGATAGTTTAAATGTCATGGCACTGATAACTTGAATCTCATAACACTGACAGCTTTAATGTCCTGACAATGATAGTTTAAATGTCATGGCACTGATAACTTGAATCTCAAAACACTGACAGCTTTAATGTCCTGACAATAATAGTTTAAATGCCATGGCACTGATAACTTGAATCTCATAACACTGACAGCTTTAATGTCCTGACAATGATAGTTTAAATGTCATGGCACTGATAACTTGAATCTCAAAACACTGACAGCTTTAATGTCCTGACAATAATAGTTTAAATGCCATGGCACTGATAACTTGAATCTCAAAACACTGACAGCTTTAATGTCCTGACAATAATAGTTTAAATGCCATGGCACTGATAACTTGAATCTCATAACACTGACAGCTTTAATGTCCTGACAATAATAGTTTAAATGCCATGGCACTGATAGTATGAATGAAAAACAAAGCAAACACAGAGAGTGCATATACATGCAAGATAAGTCTGTATATAGAAGGAATATCTGCAAATAAAATATCTCATACAAATTTTCACTATGGCTAGTGAACTTTTGCAATGTATATAGAAGCTGCCACCACCATCAAAAAATCTTTCTGGTGATAAAAAAAAAATCTAATAAAAATAATGAGATGCAGGAAAAGAAAAGCAAAACTCTTACTGGGTCTCTGTAATCTGGTATGCCCATTTTGACAGTATGAATCTGTAATTCTATTTATATCATGCCCTTAACAACATGGTCCTAGGATGCTTCAAACTGATTCTTCCATATATATGACTGCTGAATTTTTTTTGTACTTCTCTAATTTTCAAAGTAGTTCTAAGTACTTGCTGCAGACAGTAAAGAACCCTGAATGACAGTAGCATTGGCGTCTGTAAAATTCATGTACAATTGTAAACAGCAACAATAATGATCACCCTGATCTGCCACCATGTAATGTAGCAGCAGATCATGGTCTACTATGTTTGAATAATGTCAGTAGTAAAACAAATAGTGAAGCCCAAGACATACTGATGCATTCTACACAGGTCTTCTTGCCCATGCTCTTTCTAGATCATTTAATATTATACAGGTAAAAAATGGTATAACATTGGAGTACAGGAGAGGAGGGGCAACTAATGGGTAAATGGTGGAAATGGTAGCCAAATAATGCAATTCAAAACAAGATTTGTGTCAAAAAGACAAAATCTAATGCAACTGAAGGGCAAAGTTATAAGTTAAACAGGGTCATAATTCAATTTGAGTCAGTAAAAGTTTAAACTGAATTTGAACTAGATTTTCTTCTTATAAAATCATATGCTATTGGTACAAATTTATAGCCCTTCTAATGTTGCTCAATCAAAAAATAAATTAGGAACATATGACTAAACAAAATGGCATAGTGGACATGATGAACATTATGTGCAATCGTCTCCATAGATCTAAGTGTGAATGATCCATAAATGTTCTTCATTTTAAAACTCCAGTTTTATGGATCTTAAGATTAGAAGAATAACTGACTAAATCTTAATAAACAAAGGTCAAAGACCGAACTTTACATCAAAAGAAAATATACACTGCTAAAACAGCATATCATGAATGGCAAAGCTGCAAACCAGATTTGTTAGCAGTTGAAATTAAAAGAAAACATCTAGTTGCAAAAGTGTTCAAAAGTAATTACAATGAAATTTTTTAACAAATGTGCCATAACTGTCAAACATGAACAAAATTTTGCTTACTACCAAGTTACCAAATAGCTTTTGTATTAAGATAAACCTCTCAAACCAAAATGGAATTAAATTAAAAAAATTACTAGTTTTCACATATTAGAAAGCATTAGTCAAACAAGGGCAATAACTCTTTACCAACACAGGCAATCCTTGATGACCAATTTATTCAAAGATAAAAATCCTGGTAAAAGCTTACAACAAAATGTGATGGTATAAGTGCCTGCTAAAGCACTGGCAAGACTGGACATATTTTTAATGGACATAGATGCAGGGCATCTTATCACCCTCCTGAATAACCAGCTGAAAACGAGAGGTCACATAAAACTACTGAAAACCAAACTCACTGAAAATCTATTTCATACATATACATGCACATTGCTGCTAGATATTTAGCTGAAAATGATGGGTTTTCTGTCTGCAGACAATGTACAGAATAAAATAGCAAAACTTCAAAGAATTGCAAATTTACAGAAAAACATGCCATAAATAGTGCAATATGCTGATATATAGTTTAGACAGCATGCCTAGCTATTCATTATTTTGCAAACTATTGCTAAGCAGACTTGTTCCATGTTGTTTTGGTCCAAGATTATAGAATGTGATATAGATGGATACAATAATCCAGACTGTACCTACCACTCGGATTCAATACCACTTTTATCATCTTCAAAAGATTCTCTAAAAAATAGATCCAACAACAACCTATAATGACTGGGGATCTCAGATCATTCTGATAACATTTTTAGGCAAGTCAGTAATAATGTGATATCAATAATATATTTACTTTCATATAACATATATAATGTGTATGCATATCAGGATCTACACTGTTCATTATACAGTGAACTACCTCAAGGACAAATTTCCTTGAGAGTAAATTAAATTTTTGGTTTTGAGAAGTTTTACTGTTTACTGAAGTTTAGTATATTCTACCTAAGAATAAGATGAGATCAGGTGTCATTTCACAGTCAAGTAAATATGTTTCTGTTTTGACCAATCACATCAACAGCCAGCTAATTCTGTTTTGACCAATCATCAATAGCCAGTCACTTCTTGTGAACCAATCATCAACAGCCAGTTATTTTTTAAAATAGATATTGGTGACAATTAGGATTTAATAAGATCTCTATGTACTTCTGGTTTTCATCAGGTTTTTATTTTAGATTAAAACTGCCATATTTTGGTTTTCAGAGCATAAAGGATTTTAGTTTTAATGAATAAATGTTATTGAAATTAAAGAAGGAAAAATTTAAGACTTATAAGGATATTTCAGTTTATTTCCTTTTCAGTCTTGAAGGGTTTCACTGTAATAATGAATTCAAACTAATAGCATAAACATAGATCTACTGGCACAATCTATGTTTATGCCTTAAGAAATTGGATGTTTGTTATATACAGGCATAAACAGTAACTGGACATCAATTACTGTCAAGGTAACAACTGTATCCAACTGAAAATATTGAATGAATATATATTTTTAGTAACAGATATGTATACATAATAAATTATTGAGTTAGCATGAGAAATACAGCAGACCACTGGTATTGCCATCTAGTCTTTTTAATCTTATAGACTGCCACCAAGTCCCACAAAAATTTCAGTTCCCAAACAATTTTCTGGATGACCAATTTTTCAAACAAAATTACTGATTCATAAAGGGTCTGGACAATCAGTGTTGTACTGTATCATTTTAGTATGATTTATGACTAAGCAGTGCTGCACATTGGATCCCAAGGGCAGGGGACACTGTCCCCCCCCCATATTTGGGGGGCACAAAATATGGGACAAACTAAAATAGTAATGTATTGTATCAATGGTGTTATAAAAATCAGATACTCTTATTTGCTTGGACAGTTTTACATACTTAACTTTGTGATCTGTACTGTGCTATCATATTTTCCTTGGACACTTACATTATCACAATAAAAGTTTAATTATGTGCTCAAGTAACACATGAAAACATTAACATCTTTGAAAATCCAGTTAACTTTAAAAGAGCTGCACTATGGAATTTTCATTTCCAGATATTCCTCTCATTTAACTTTAGTCTATACTCATTATCTATTCTCATTTATTATAATAAATACATTTTCTGAAATACTTTCATTTTTAAATGAAGAAATCATGCATTAAATGATAAAATGTGTTCTCTCTTGTCATTATTTCAACCTCAAAATTAACTAAATCCTCCTGCCCATAGGAGTGACATTAACCTCATTAATATGTTATACTCATGACTGTCAAACATTTTACTTTGTAAATCTGCTGACTGCTACAAATATTGAATGCTTTCAGTGTTAAGTACATTGCATTAAAATAGATATTCATTGCCATCTTAAAGTTTTTATCATCTTTCATTAATTTAGTAATTGCTAGTGCCAACAGATACATGGACATCCACTAAAGAAAAGTTGCCAGAATACTTTTGAAATTTTTTGTCATGAAAAGGTGCACCCAGAAAGGTGCACAGGGTAAAGATTTGGGGGACACAGGACAAACAATACAACCTTATGCTCAATGTGCAACACAGATTAAGACTTATTATTAAAATGATCTTTGGTGAAACTTTGTAAAAATGTATTTTTTGTGCATATCTAAGAGTTTAGGAAGTCTAAAACCACTTGCAAATTTAAAGGTCAGTATGCATTTTCTTGCACTAATCTTAATTAAATATCCATCCCTATGCTAGGGTCATTATATAGACAAGTATTGGACAAAGAATCCTGTCACTAATTTGACCATTACATAATAGCTGAGTGAGAATTTGAAAATGTATAACACTTGCATAGGTCAAAGATCACAGATTCATCATATCAAATACACACAGATATGTTTCGCTTGTTGAATGATAGCTTTCAGTAGGTCATAATTATTGAGGCCACATCCATTTTCTGTAGCAGAAAGTATGAGACTTATTTATGGCAGGTCTTTAATCCCTACAGATTTCCCAAGTTCTCTTATGATTTTGTTGACTGTGTCAATTTGTTTTACATGAGTATTGTTGCAATTATTAAAATTTAATAAGGAATCATTGTACATCCAATTTTAGTCAGAATTCATACTTCAGTGATACACTGATAGGTAACAGAAGTTAACACATTTACATCCAGTCTGAAACAGAATTAATACTGCTGTGATACACTAATGTGTAACAAAAGATGTCACATTTTACATCCAATCTTGGTCACAGACTGCCACATACTGCTGTGATACATTAATAGGTAACAAAAGATGTCACATTTTACATCCAATCTTGGTCACAGACTGCCACATACTGCTGTGATACATTAATAGGTAACAAAAGATGTCACATTTTTCATCCAATCTTGATCACAGACTGCCACATACTGTTGTGATACATTAATAGGTAACAAAAGATGTCACATTTTACATCCAATCTTGGTCACAGACTGCCACATACTGCTGTGATACATTAATAGGTAACAAAAGATGTCACATTTTTCATCCAATCTTGATCACAGACTGCCACATACTGTTGTGATACATTAATAGGTAACAAAAGATGTCACATTTTACATTCAATCTTGATCACATTAAGTACTGCTGTGATACACTAATGTGTAACAAAAGATGTCACATTTTATATCCAATCTTGATCACAGACTGCCACATACTGTTGTGATACATTAATAGGTAACAAAAGATGTCACATTTTACATTCAATCTTGATCACATTAAGTACTGCTGTGAGACACTAATGTGTAACAAAAGATGTCACATTTTATATCCAATCTTGATCACAGACTGCCACATACTGTTGTGATACATTAATAGGTAACAAAAGATGTCACATTTTACATTCAATCTTGATCACATTAAGTACTGCTGTGATACACTAATGTGTAACAAAAGATGTCACATTTTATATCCAATCTTGATCACAGACTGCCACATACTGTTGTGATACATTAATAGGTAACAAAAGATGTCACATTTTACATTCAATCTTGATCACATTAAGTACTGCTGTGATACACTAATGTGTAACAAAAGATGTCACATTTTACATCCAATCTTGATCACAGACTGCCACATACTGTTGTGATACATTAATAGGTAACAAAAGATGTCACATTTTACATTCAATCTTGATCACATTAAGTACTGCTGTGATACACTAATGTGTAACAAAAGATGTCACATTTTACATCCAATCTTGATCACAGACTGCCACATACTGCTGTGATACATTAATAGGTAACAAAAGATGTCACATTTTACATTCAATCTTGATCACATTAGGTACTGCTGTGATACACTAATGTGTAACAAAAGATGTCACATTTTATATCCAATCTTGATCACAGACTGCCACATACTGTTGTGATACATTAATAGGTAACAAAAGATGTCACATTTTACATTCAATCTTGATCACATTAAGTACTGCTGTGATACACTAATGTGTAACAAAAGATGTCACATTTTATATCCAATCTTGATCACAGACTGCCACATACTGTTGTGATACATTAATAGGTAACAAAAGATGTCACATTTTACATTTAATCTTGATCACATTAAGTACTGCTGTGATACACTAATGTGTAACAAAAGATGTCACATTTTACATCCAATCTTGATCACAGACTGCCACATACTGTTGTGATACATTAATAGGTAACAAAAGATGTCACATTTTACATTCAATCTTGATCACATTAAGTACTGCTGTGATACACTAATGTGTAACAAAAGATGTCACATTTTACATCCAATCTTGATCACAGACTGCCACATACTGCTGTGATACATTAATAGGTAACAAAAGATGTCACATTTTACATTCAATCTTGATCACAGAGTATACTGCTGTGAAACACTATTTTGGTAACAAAAGATGTCACATTTATAAGAAAAGTAGACATCCTTAAAGTTGACTAAAATTATTAATGAAACTTGTACATGAATGCTATTTTTAGTATACTGGTGAACTACTGTTAATTTTGAAAGTAAATTTAGATAAGTTTCGGCACTCTGATGGTGTTTACTTGCCATTTGCAGTAATCAGTAAAAATGGAATGAGAATTATCATTCTGACAAAATATTAAGCCTCAAATATATATTAAGGAAATTTAAAATTAAAACTAATCTCAAAACATTAAATGAAAGCATAACCACAATAAACAGATAGTCTATCTGATGTCTCTTGACTGTCCATAAAATTCAAGTTTCCACCAGTCAATTATAAGCTGACTTGATTTTTAATTTATTCTTGAACATGTTAATGTATATTTCCAGTATTTTTAAGGTGTTGTTAAAATGTTTACCCAACTTATAGAGTTCACAAAACAGCAATTTGGAGGAACCATCTCATGGATGTTACCCACTGATGTCTACTAGCAATGGCTGAATTAATGAAAGATGATAAAAACTTTAAGATGGCAATGAATATCTATTTTAAAACACCTCTGACCACCTGAGCTCAATGATTGATGAACCCATGCTGAGGATCACATAGAGATGGACATGTTATCCACCTGTTCTCCAAATATGGGATATACACAATTTAAAATAAAGCAAACTACTGAATATTACTTAATGGACCAGTAATGGTAGCACCACTCTGGTGGCCTAGGTGGTTAGAGCGCCTGCCTCTGATACAGGAGGTTGTGGGGTCAAAACCTGGTAGAGTATAGAGTTAGAACTTATCAGCCTGGTGTCAGGATTATGTGACTGGGTGGGACATCATGTTGTATGTCTGCAGCATGATGTTCCAGTGCTAGACATCACTATAAACTGCCACACTGTAGACATTGTGCAATATGACTGTAACATTGTTAAAGCTACATTAAAAATTTATCACACACATAGTAGTGGTAAGAAATTTGATAATTTTATTCACTTGGAACATTTTTCTACCTAAACTTTTGTAGTCTGCACCACACTATCATCTTTTCTTCAGACACATGTATTATTGGTATAAATGTTTTATCAAGTACTCAAGTAATCAACCCAAAAAACATCTTTAAATATCTGGTTCATCTAAAAAGATCTGCCTCATGAAATTTATCCATTATGGATTTTGCTCTCATTTAACTCGTTATCTACCAGTGTTTATAATAATTCCCATGTTTTCTAAATCATTTTTCTTTTTAAACATATAAATTTAATAACTGAAGGCCTAAATGTGCATTTCTGCATTTTTTTCACCCAAGCAAAGTAGCAGATAAATAAACCAAAAATGTTGTTAAAAAACTGGCAATTCACTGCCATCTTAAATGTTTTTATTGCCTTTAACAATTAAGCCAACACAGACATGGATAGACATGTTGTGAGAAAAGTAGTAGGCAGATATTTTGAATTTTCATGGATGAAAGAGCATGCCCAGGGGGTGCACTAGAGTAAAGATCTGGTGGACTGACAACAAATATTTGTGGAAAACCCTGAGGTCATGATGTACATGGAACTGTAGTGCTGGCCCTAACCACTGAACTAATTATTCCACTTGAATGCTTTTTTTTTTCTTAGCCTGGATAATCCCTGTTAATAGCCATTCTTTCTGTACCAACAACCATGGATTAGATGCATTATGTAACAGAAATGATGTTTACAAATTGTGAAACACACACTGCCTAAGTTGGTACATATTTTTAATTAAAGTAAGATTACACTTTTTACACTACTTTTCACTAATCTTTAGTTTTATTTGCAGTCAATGTACAAAAAAAACTGTCTATACAAACAGACAAAACATAATACAAATCAATTACATCAAACTGACCATACAAACAGACAAAACATAATACAAATAGCATACATACTCATAAACTGCACTCACCCAGATCGGATATTGCATAATGTGCCATCCAATCTGGGTCTATGCCATTTGTTAGAAGCAAAAAATAGAACAAAAATATGCCATTTATTAGAAGCAATCAATAGAACAAAAAATATAGACCCTAATCTGACTTGTACATTGTGAGATGGTAGATCAGGTTCTATGCTGTTTACAACTGATGTTGATTTCCAAGTGAGCATATATAGTATATTATAATATATTTTGAAAATAAATTATAATTACAGATAATTCATATGGTATCAGTTTTCATGGTATTTAAAAATTACCATTTCAAAAGTACTTCAATTGTTGGATTTGGAAGGAGGTCCTACTGTTTCTAAAAAAAGAAACTTTTTCTTTCATCTATAAATTGATCTATTCTGTCAACTATGAAATATATGAAAATTTGTATTTCACAAAAAATAGTACATCCACAGTAAATTATGCAGTAGAGAGGCGGAATTACTTACGGTTTCCTGAGAATACTAGAGATAGAGTAATTTCGGTATCTGGGTTGTACAGGGATAGAAATTTCCATCTCGGAATACTGTTCATCTAGCACACCTATCGCAAAGCTAGTTAGTTCTTCCATTATACAATTTAGATCTGGGGAGGTAATAAAAACTTGCCGACAGTTCTCAGCAAAGGATTCGTGCGCAATCCATTCTCTGTATTCCTCAATCTCTGTCAAAAGGAACCAGAAATTATATAAATACTGTATTAACTTCACAAAAATGTTCAGAATTGTGATTGTCTTAAAGTGCCATATCTGCTCAACTGTAATGAAATGTACTGGTTTCCTCACAGTGATTTCAGCTTTGGAAGACAATTTATTGTATTCACAAAAAATACTTTTTGACAGTACAGTAAAATCCATTCTCTGTATTCCTCAATCTCTGTCAAAAGGAACCAGAAATTATATAAATACTGTATTAACTTCACAAAAATGTTCAGAATTGTGATTGTCTTAAAGTGCCATATCTGCTCAACTGTAATGAAATGTACTGGTTTCCTCACAGTGATTTCAGCTTTGGAAGACAATTTATTGTATTCACAAAAAATACTTTTTGACAGTACAGTAAAATCTGTCTTGAGAGACCACTTCTATGAGAGACCAACTGTCTTGAGAGACCAAGTTCTCCATGTACAGATTTGTTGATTATATAGTGTTATGACCTGTTATGAGAGACCATTATGTTTTGGAAAAAGGGGTAGTTTCTCAAGACAGGTTCCACTCTATAAATGAACTTATGCTCATTTAAAATGCAAGTTATGAAACTCATGGAACAATTTCAATCCATATTTTGTCAAGACTTAAAAAAGATAGAAATTTTTCAACTTGTTTCATATCTTTCATTGGAAATTAGCATCCATGAAATTGACTGTCTGCACCATTCATTCATTCTATCTATGATACAGACTGAACAGTAAAGATCAGGATTACCATATTTTCCCACATATATCCCGTAGATGCAGATAAACCGAACACTCATATAGCCCGATGGTATTGGGGTTTTGTGTAAAAAGTCATTGGCATAACTCGTACCTTTGTATGACCTACCTTTGTATGACCCGCAACCATAGATTGATGAACTTTTTGTGTATGTTCACATTGTCTACCATTACTGTTTTTTGACAGACTGAATTTGTCAATACTCACAGGCTTAGTACATAGTACTTGTGTGTGTAGGCTGTCTATAGAAGCTGTGCTCAGTTTAAATAATTTCTTTTCTGTTAAATTTAAAAAATTCTTAAAACGAAATTCTTACACAGCTGACTTCAAGCTAACTGCCATTGCATATGCTGAAGTGCATAGTAACAGAGCCACAGGCAGAAAATTTGATATTGATGAGAGTGTAATCCAAGGTTGGAGAAAAAAAAAGGAGCATTAGAGAAGATGAAATCACCAAAATGTGGCCCAGCAGGAAAACCAGCAGGAAAACAACCGACCAATCCCAATCTCCACAGTTACCATCAAACAGAAGGCCAAACTCATGGCAGCAGAGAAGCACATTGACCAGATTTTAAAAGAGGAGTGCACTGAATATATACATTTATGAAGAGGAACCAACTGTCAATCAGAACACAACAACAATCAGCCAATGTCAGCCAATTATTTTTTCGTGAATTTGCCACCAGTGAAATTCAGAAGCTTGACCTTCCCCATTTTGTCATTATTAATATGGATGAAGTTGTGCAGTTATGTTTATCAAACAATATATTGAAATATTATTACTTGTAAAATATTTGTCATATAGCCCGCACTCTTATATAACCCACACACCCCTTGTTGGGTTTTGTAAAATCTAATATAACCCACGGAAAATTTACTCATTCATTTGAGAACAAAGAGGGCAATTTTATAATATTGCAGAGATGTCACAAAGTAAACACAGGTAGGATTTGCAAATATGATGGCATGATTTTCACATTCAACTGATTTTTTTCCCACATATTTTGAAAAATTAACTTAAACTATGAGAATAGAGATTGTAATAATCCTGGTCCTTTATTCTGAAATAATTTTGAGTATAAATTCTGAGCTTTTTAAAATAAATTGAAAACATCAGATATGACTCTTGCAGAAAATGTATCTGTACTGAGGTAAGTAAATGACTGATTTGGTATGCTTACAAAGGGATAAAAATTAGAGTTATACTGATAGTTCTCTGAGTCGAACTTCATGCTTATCAAAGTTAGAACATCAAAGTTTTCTATGAGTTTGAGTTTGAGTTATGTACTCAAAAGGAGAATCAATACAAGACTTAACTTGTTGATTATTATGTAATAGCATTATGTACTCAAGAGGTTAAATGAAGGAAAGACCAAATCTGATAGGTATTATGTAAGAGCAAATCTAGATGTATCATTTTTGCAAGCATACACATGTTTAATTCCAGTCTGAGTGCAAACTGCATAGACCAAGATCTGCTGTCACATACTGCACTAATCAAAGTTGGGACTGTTCCCATAAATCTGTACACTTTCAAGAACTATATTTGCAAGTTTGCTGTTATTATTGCAATTAATACCGAAACAAGAGTGAAAAGGAAATTAGTCTTATCAAAACATCTAATAAATACTGTAGAACTTGTGTTGAAAGACCACCTCTTCTGCACAAAAAGGTCTCTCAAGACTGATCATATCACTATATAATCAATAAATCTGTGAATAGAGATCATGGTCTCTCAAGACAGGATGTCTCTAAAGACATGTTTTACTGTACCATTCAAATTTGATCTAATATACAAAAAATTATCAAAGAAGGAATTACACATTTTGTCCTCACAAGAAAATTGTTGGTTACATGCATTAATACTTTTTCAGGATTGCTGGTACGAAAAATTATTAAAATAAACAATGATAATTAAATTAAGGTTACCTACCAATTACACCTGGAGCATTGACTAGAGGGGGGTAAATTTCATCAACAACCATGGACCAATCTTTCAATACATGATCACCGAGTTCTTCAAGAGTTCTAAAATATTTAACTGAAATTCCTTTTTTCACAATTCGCTGCTTCAAGTCACGAATTTTGAAATCTCCATCTTCGCTTGATGGTAAAAACTTTTTCATCAATATATCTCTCTCTTCATTTGATAATCCTTCTAACTTTGCATCCAAGTGCTCTGGCTGCCGGTAGTAAAAATAACAGTATCGGTTATCAGACAAAAATGCTGCTTGGATTATTTCCAGTTCTGTGATGCTGCAGTTCTGACGGGAATCATGCAGAATCCAGGAATAACCAGCTGATGCTGCCACTGTATAGTTACGATCCAGCCAGTCTGCATCTGATGGAAAGCTGATCACATCTTTTTGCAATTTAGGTGAATCAGCAGACCTGAATGGACCATAGGTTTGCCCCAGTAGGCATATAAAGAAAGGGGAACATTTTGATATACAGTCTAGGTTAAGTCGTAGAAGCTGTCCAGTTAATGTCACCTTGTCCCCTGGCTGCCATTGAACATCAGTGGGGGAAAAGGCACATCCACGTAGTTGACATTGCTGATTCAGAACAGGAAATATGTTTTCAGATAGAAAATTTCTTTCCTCCTCAAAATCTTCTGATGTTGAAGTCACATATGGCCTGATGGGGTTGCGAAGCTGAAATTTTTCTGAGGGTGCCTTCACTAAGACACCCTCCTCATCAGAGTCTAAACTGAGTTGAACCATGACACTATCGGCAATTGTTACCTTTTTCTTCGGCCCATCCTTCTTTGTTTTGCCACCTGAAATAAATAATTTCAATATTTTCATATTATTGTAATATTCAATGTTCCATGTCCAGCAGAAGCATTTTACTGCAATTTAAATCCTGGTTACAGTAGATTTTCTGCCACTGAGAAACTATATAGCTGAACCATCAATACTTTACTGTATTTAACATACAATAAGTAAACAAGACAGTTTAAAGGATCTCAAGTTTCACACTGGTAAGCAGTGTTGCAAATAAAGTCTTTCAAAACCAATATTACTTACCCATTGTCAGCGCAAGGAATACATACAAACTGTATATATACTGCAAAAAATTGAAAGCACATAAATGTAAAAGTGTCATTTAGAAATGTGTCATCTTGAAACCTGATTTCAATTTAAGCTATACTCATTTTCTATATGAAATTTAGTTAGTTTTCCATTCAATGACAGTAAAGCTATTAACAAGGGTACCACTGTATATATCAAAGAGTATCACGCACTAAAACATAATTGGCAGAGCATTATGAGAGAAATGTTTGTGAAACTGAAGTCAGGAGATGGGTCATGTAAGGGTCATTACACAGAAGAGTACCATATAAACCTGCTTATAAGAAAAGTCCAACTGCACAGACCCAGACCTGCCATCACATAATGTGTAGACATACCTGGATCTGTGCAGTTTGTTAGGAGTAATCAGTAGAACAAAGAACATAGACCCTGATCTGCAGGTGCATTATGCTATGGCAGATCAGTATTTATGTTTTTAGCTGGGCTAAACTTATACTATATCACTAATTGCCAATAAAACAGAAGCTGAATGAGTATCTGAAAATATATCAAATTTTCACAGGTTGAAGATCACATACTCCTATTATCAGATACATAAAGATGCAGGAGGTTGTGGGTTTAACCCCTGGTCGAATCATACCAAAGACTTACAAAAATGGTACTAACAGCTCTCTTGCTTGGTGCTCAGCATTAAGAGGTTTGTGTTATGACTGTTTGGCCTGGTGTCAGAATAATGTGACTGGGTGGGACATCATGCTGCATGTCTGTGGCATGATGCCCCTGGGTGCTAGACATCACTATAAACACTGCAGACATCTTAGCGATATGGCTACAAAATTGTTAAAAGCTACATTAAAAATCATAATCTCATCACACGTAAAATACACAATTAACTGGGTATGCTGGTAATTCAATGTTTCAGTATGCCAGTGGAAGCCTAAGTTAGGAGGTCAATCACTCTGGGATCATAGCTTTTCAGCCTATTCTGAGGTAACCTGCCCCAAAATGAAAGTTTAATGTTAAGTCAATACAACAATATAACAATGTTAAAATTGTTAAAATAAATGGCTCAGTCAGAAAACTAGGGAGCAATCTAACTGGCAGCTAACTAGTTAATAATAAAAAGACTGCAAACACATTTAAAGTCCTGCCAATTTGAAGCCACCGGCTAAAGGCTTAAATCCAGCCATCCTCATAAAGTCCTGCCCAGCTGGAACCAAAATTAAATTATTGGCAAGAAGGAGACAAATTTTGTTGTTGTTGTTGTTGTTCTGGGGCTTAACACCATTTTTCAGCATATGATAGACTATACATGGCTGCCAGTATTAATGGTGGAGGAAGAAACCGGGAAATCCGCAGAAAGAACCACAGACCCATAAGAAGCTACTGGCAAGCTTTTTCACATATCCACATTTGGCAAATCTTAGACTGGAACCCACACAGACAGAGGTGAGATGGCAGTGATCTGTAACAGAGAGTGCTTTAGACCACTTGGCTCCTTGGGGCCCCAACAAATTTTGCAAATGAAGACGTGCAATGCTGGAAATCCAACTCATTCATGGTTTCATAAATATAAAGCTTTAAGTAAATTTGGCAGAAATTCAACAATCTTTGTATGAGTCTTATTAAAAAACCCAAGTCAGGACCAGGGACCATAATTCTTTTAAATAAGGTCATAGAAAGCCAAACATCGAAAGCATTGGAAGTCTCATCAATACAAAGCTGCATTGCAAATCTAGAAAAAATCCAAACATTTTAAAACAGTTATCTTCTGGAAACTAAATTATAGACAGATGGACAGAATTTGATGGATGAACAGAAGAATGAACAGAAAACTTGATTATTATATATTCCTGCCTACTTCTTTGATTTGGGCCCTGATTAATTCTATGTATAAAACCCTATCACAACAACTCCAATACCATAAAAAAGACAGTGATATTAAAGAATTTTTAAACATGAATGTTGAGAAAAAGAAAGGATTAAAATGCAACATTTCAACAAAACTGTGACTGACATAAAATCCACATGTAAAGAATTTACTAACTGAATTTAATTTCCAAGACTGAATAGAGTGGTGAATATTTTAAACTGAGAGATTGACACGGATTGTTTGGGATTGTTTGACTAACACGTCTGAACAACCACTCGAAAATCACTGTTCATAAGTGTTCAGACTGATAAAGAATGAAAGATAGGCCTAATCTTGAAGGCATAGAAATTCATCAGAACACACAGTTCCCTCCATTGAGTATCTAGTACCTCATTTACTTTTTATGCTACACATCAATGCTTCAAGTGTTTACTTGAACCTCTGCCAGACTATCCTTGTCTGAATTTTTATCATTTATTGTTTAAATTTTATAATTGTTTGTATTCTTCTACCTTTATATGCTTATTTAGTTCTTCATGCATGAAACTGACATTTGATAAACATCTACAATTTGTTTTCTTGATCATAGACACTTATACAAAGGTCTAATCGGCCACATCTTACCATGTGTATTCCCTTAAAGGTTCAACTACAAACAATATAGACCCAGATCTGCAATGGTATAATGTGCTTGCAGTCCATATTCCTTTTTGTTTGTTCAACTAATTATTCCTAAAAAAATGCATAGACTCAAGTCTGCTGGTGCATTATGCAACAGTAGATACATTCAATTTGCAGCTCTACTCCACTTATAAGTGAGTACATGCATTCAATGAATTGATCCAAAATGTAAAATAATAATTGTAATAATGTAATCCCATTACTTATAGGCCACCTCTTTTCATTTCAGAAAGGGTGGCTACAAAAGAGGGGGAAACATTTTTTTTATCTTAGAGAATAAGTCAACCCAAGAAAAAAGATGAAGACTTTATATTTTTAATGTACACTCCTATCTTGTTCATGCAGTCAAATATACAGTTCTGTCTTGTTCATGCTGTCAAACATAGTCCTGTCTTGTTCATTGTCAAATGTACAGTCCAGTTTTGTTCATGCTGTAAAATGTACAGTCCTGTTTTGCTTATGCCAAATGTAGTTTTGTCATGTTCATACTGTCAAATATACAATCTTGTCATGTTCATGCTGTCAAATATACAATCTTGTCATGTTTATGATGTCAAATATACAATCTTGTCATGTTCATGCTGTCAAATATACAATCTTGTCATGTTCATGCTGTCAAACATAATCTTGTCATGTTCAGTTCCTGTCTTGATTATGCTGTCATTTGAACAGTCCTGTCTTGTTCATGCTATCCAATATGCAGTACTGCCTTGTTCATGCTGCCAAATGTACATTCCTGTCTTGTTCATCCAACTTTCAAGTATCCATCACAACAAAAAACATTTTACTGAAATTAGTTTAAAATCAGAACTGTGTACTTCAAAATGGTTTGCATCAGATATTAGCAAGACAAGGTTGTAATTGTAGTGAGCTGGAAGTGTCTGCTCTAATGGATCATGTGGATGAGAATCCAGGTTTCTTTGTGGATATTCCAGACTCCAGGCCTGGTTTTGGTCACAAATATAGCTCTTCATTACCAACACAAAATGGGTTTATTCAGGATAAGCTGCTGTTTTTATCTAGACAAGTACAAAAAAGAACTCTAAGCACAACTCAAAACACACTTAAGCACATCTGTAAAAGACAGGTTTACATACGTGGAAAGAAAGAGAAATTGAATCCTAAATACTGCCCTGTTCAGCAAAATAATGGACTAGAATGATAGAAAACATTTGAACTCTAAACCATTCCTGTTACCTTATACTCTAACATGTGCAAATTCTGCAGCTAATGCTCAACAGATGGCTATTCAACAATCAAGTTGCCACAGGAAGAAGAAAAGGTAGGAAAGAATAAGA
This sequence comes from Potamilus streckersoni, assembly GCA_016746295.1. Lineage (NCBI taxonomy): Eukaryota > Metazoa > Mollusca > Bivalvia > Unionida > Unionidae > Potamilus > Potamilus streckersoni. The sequence continues at coordinate 4,512,376 of JAEAOA010002240.1, forward strand.
ATCCTAAGTTTTTGAATGCCAATTTACAGCTGAAGGTGTCAATAGCATTTGCATACCTTCAATTACCATTGTGGATGATGATGATTCTGTCTAGAAGTCACTGTTACTCCACCTATCACTGAACATGCAATAATTGTCAAGTATTCCAAATCACTTTAACAGGTGCACTTGGAATGTCATCAGCCCACTGTTAAAACCAAACTAACCTTGAATGCCAATCTTTGGACATTTTATACTTCCTTCACAGAGAAGACTTCATAATCAATTGGTAACCATGGGCAACAGAGTGATACAACTTATCTTTTAAAGATTATATAAAACAAATATACCTAACTGAATCTCATTATTTCAAATGGCTAGAAGTTTATAAAGTGGGTGGGAAAGAAAGATGGGGAAGCTTAAAACATCATCTTGGCCTTCAAAATCAAACCTCACTGGTATTTGATGATGTACACTAAGTTACATATTCTGATCTCAAAAGTTAACTGAAAGAAAAGTGTGATATCAAATTCAAAATAGTGAGCAGATTGTGGAATGCTTGATGGGAACTAAAGTTCAAACACTGAGCCTGACCTTAACCCTGAAAATAACATCCTTAACATGTACACAACACAGCATCTAATGATGATGTATAAATATACAATGTTATATATTGGCTCATGCACAGCAACAGAAAGAAAAGAGTGAAGACAACAAGCTTTGTAAGTTTTAACAAAATAACTTATTTTACTAGAAAACATAATGAAAAGGTGAAAATATGAAATAGGACTTATGGATTGTGAAGAAAATCCAAACATCTATCCTATAATCTATGAAAACATATAAGTCCTATCAATAAATAGCTCTAACTAAATCTAATAAAAATTTCAAGTTGGTTCCAAGATGGAAGAGGAGAATGTCAGATGAAGTCTTCACTCAAATGTCCAGAATTTCACATTGAACCATAACATGCATTGTACTATTCTAATTTAGAATAAATTTCACTGTCTTTTTCCTAAACCACCAGGAAAAAATTATTATTATTTAGAAAGTAGATGAACTCTCATAGCTGTCATCTATAACAAAATACATGTCATGCTATACAGATGTAAAGAAAAATAAACTCTTTCCAGCACAAGAAATATAATACCTTCTTCTCAAGATATATAAAAGACTCTATACAACACCTAAGAGAGATATTATGCACTAACTATTTCAAAGAGACTTAATTTTTTTAAACCAAACTAAGATGTCATTTAATCTACTTGCAGGAAAAACAATTAGTTATTTCATCATCTGACAATTGCAGTACACATATCAAAACACAAGCTCTTGGCCACAACCAATTGTGTTAGGCAATCTAAACTAATGCTTACACAAGCCACATGTCATATTTACATTCTAAAAAAGCACAATGTTTCTTTCAAAAACATCAGATCCTGAGAACATAATCATCATCATAATGAAATATAATGACTCAAAAATGAAATAAAAAGAATTCAAATTTTAACACACTGGTAATTAAACTACATGGTTTTAACAACAATAAGAAAAAGGTGAACTTAAACTAAAGTTCAAACACTGACCCTGACCTTAACCCTGAAAATAACAGCCTTAACATGTACACAACACACCTTCTAATGATGATGTATAAATAAAAAATTTCATCTTATCTCCAATGGCTTTAATGTCATGCAGCAAGAAGTCAAGTGTTATGTAAAATGCAAAACACTAAGTTATGACCTTGACCTTGAAGTTAGGACCACTCAATGTGGTATGTGACACACCTTCTAATGATAATGTACAATACACTTACAAAGTTTCATCCATTAATTAAAATATGGCATTAAAGTTATATAGATGAAGTAAAAGTGGTATAAATGGATGGAAATTAAAATAATATGTGCTATGTTTTTATTTTCTAAAATAATAAAATATGAAATAACTTACATTAAAATTCTTCCATCTAGTGAGCATCATGTTTTTTCTATGTAGCATTACCTACACTATATAAACTCATGTCAAAATGTACAACCATATCAGTCATATATATATCCACATATGGATATATAAACTATGACACATTATTGATAGTTATTGTAACTATCTTTGTTGTTGGTAACTGCAGGTTATTCACTGTATAATGTTTTCCTTTCAAGGTCTCTGGTAAACAATTGGTGGCCTTTCATACACGTTTCAAGAGAATTTTGTAAGATCATAAGATTGACTACCATAATAGGCATGTAAGATCATATCTACCTGACATGTTTTCGACTTTGTTGTTGAAGTATCTATGAATTCTTTGGTTGAATCTTTAAATCTACCCATTTGATCCCTGAATGAATACTATGTTCCCATATTGTACCAATTTCACCATTGAGGTAGGGTAAATTTACCATGAATGAATACTAAGTTCCCATAATGTACCAAATTCACCATTGAGGTAGGGTAAATTTACCACTAAGATAACCTAGGTCTGTGCAGTGTGCAGTTGGACTTGACTTATAAGCTAATATATTCAGTATTGTCCTTCGCTAAGCAACCATATTTAACATGCAGGACCATCCCAAGTTTGCACTAGACAAAATGCCTCCTCCCTCCCCCAACTTGGACACAAATACTACAAGCTCAACAAAATAGCATGCCAGGTGGTCACCTGTATCACTTGTCCCTTACAAAAGCCCTGTTTACCTGGAGGTAGCCCACCCCCAATCCAGGTAAGTTTCTCCATAGCTTATTGTTGGAACCTGATCTTCTTCCAATGATCACTCATTAAGGATGGTTGCTACTGAAATGTTAGTATTTAACTTTCTTAAATATTTATAGTTTTATATAGCTAAGGATCCAAGGATACATTTTTATGGTAGTATATATTTTCATGTTATACTCTTAGCTGAATATCTTTTCCCAAGTCAGGGTCATTATACAGAAAACTTTAGGAATAATAAAACATGTAACTGAGTCACTGACTGTCCATACTAAAATAGCTCAATGAGTATTGAAAAATTAATGAAATTTGTACAATTTGGGAAATTAATTTTGTCATGAACCCACAATTACTCAAGTAACAGCTGCCTTGCTAGAAACTCAGCATTAAGAGGTTAGTGTTAGGACTAGTCAGCCTGGTGTCAGGATAGTGTGACTGGATTGGACATCATGCTTCATGTCAAAGGCATAATGCCCCAGTGCTAGACATCACTATAAACTGCTACACTGCAGACATTGTGGCAATGTGACTGAAAAAAATTGGTAAAGCTATGTTAAAACTCTAAACACACAAACACACACAGACACACACAGACACACAATTACTGTGATCACATTGGTTTTCACCACAGAAAGCCCCTGCAGCAGATTTACTACAGGTAATAAATCCCTAAAGATTTGCCAGGTCTTGTATACATTATGCTGACATTGTTATGTCATTTTTTCACAAGAGTATTATTGCAACTATCAAAATGTTACAAGAAATTTTCTTTTACATTATTGCATACAAAAGGTAAGTCATACATTATTTTATATCTAATCTCTCTGTGAGTTTATCATCACCATAATACATGTACATAAAAGTGATATCACATTGGATCCTAATACAGTGATGACATCATCCTGAGCTGTGAAGTAAGTTTGGATTTTACAAAAGTGAACTGCTGTACATTAACTTAAAATATTGAATATGTTTCTCACAAGCTGTAACCACTCAAGTATTAAATGTTTCTCATATGTTGTAACAACTTACAGTACTTAATATATTTTTCACAGGCATTTGTAAACACATAAGTATTAATAAGTTTCTCACAGGCTGTAACCACTTAAAGTATTAAAATTTAAATATATTTCTCATAGGCTGTAACCACTTTTCACAATTATATTTTTTATGCCACTGAATTTACCTTGATCAATATGCAGTAGCCTAACAACTAACATTCGAAACACAGTTTTTATAATCTAAAAACATTCTACATAAGGTACATTCAGCAGATCCAGAAAATGTAAAATTCATTAAACCAATATACTCTCTACAATAACAGATATGCTCTAACACTTGTGATCCTTTGAAAGGTATTGAACAGATGTGGAACTGTCATCACACCCTTTGAAAAGAACCTACTATGCATACTTACTTTTAAGACTAGTCCAACAGCAGGCAACACTGACCCTGATCTGCCATCTCATATTTCCTAGAAATTCAGGATTTATCATGTCTGTTGTGCTAATTACTTCAGACAAACTGCTTAGACCCAGATCTGCCAGAGCATTATGCAATGGCAGGGCTGGGTCTGTGCAGTTTGCAGCTGGACTTGGAAGCAAACAGAACAGTAAAGATAAATTCATATAATTGCTATGTTGTGAATTTATTAATGGATGACCTGATATTGACAGTAGAGCAAAGGCTGTCTGACCACACCTTCTGCCAAAATATAATTAGTAACTGTCAAGTCATTCATAGACAACTCAATTGGAACATATGTTCCATACATGTCTTTGTCCGTCTGTTAAATTCATCTCTATTTTGCCTTTCTTTTAGACAAAAAAAAAACAATCAAAGGTTGGGTATATATTTTACTGGACTTCCCTTGAAAATAAAAAATGCATATATTTATGAAGCACAATGTGCTCACAGATCTTGGTCAATGCAGTTTGTCAAAAGTAACCAGTACAACAAACAATACAGATACTGATTTGCTGGCAGATTATGAGATGGCAGATCAGAATCTACTTGTTTGTAATCGAACTAGACTTAAAAAAGGTATATACTGCATAAAGAATTACCACCAAACTAAATTACAACAAGCAAAAGATTTAAAATGGAAATCAAAGCAGAAGACAAACTAAATGTTTAATACAACAGCAATGCACACTGAAAAAAATAAAACCACATTTTACAGTTTTCAATTGCAACAAGAATAGTTTGCCTACATTTCAGGCATGATAATTGTTTTAGAATCAAAGGACATTAAAATATAAATTATCAATTAATGCAGCTGACTCAAAATCTGATTTTAAAAAAATGAGTGAATGATGTCAAATATAAACTGCACATCAACCTGTGGCTCAAACATAACTGATTCTCATCATTCTAAAGTACAATAAGAGGCAAAACACAATTACAGGAATAAAAGCCTACGTTATTAATCATGCCATCAATTATGGGAACTGGTTTTAGGAATAGTTGATTCAGTTCTTACAAAAATGATTTTGCTTTGTCAGTACTGCATGGATAAGAAAAGGGATCACTGAAGCAATGTACAACATCAGTGTACAAAATAGAAAATATTTCATGTTTGGATACAGTTGCACTTGTAATACTGGCAACATGTGTCCACAGAAGAAAAAAAAATGTTGTTTTAACAAGGTTGATAGTATGAAAGAGTCTGAATTTAACAGAACATAGATACATGGGCTGGTAAGACACATATACATAGATTGATAGATACAAATATTTTTGTTGGTTTTATCAGCAATTTAAAAACATTACTAGCTATATGATGCTGAGGAGAAATGGAAGCTAAGTGAATTTCCCAAAGATACACTGAAAGAGCCAACCAAAGATGGAATTAAATGTTAAAAAAGTTTGAAAGATGTTTTATAAAGGAATTAAATGTTAAAAAAGTTCTTTAATTATATATATACCCTCCTCTTGCCATTTAATTGCAAGAAATTTCAAGACTGACAATATTAAATATTTAAATATCATGGTTGAAACCAAAAACATATCTTGTACAGAAAATACAATCACTGTAGAAAAAAACTTATTCAAAGATAGATAGTGGAATCAACAGCCAACATCATTGGAGAATCAATGCAAAGAATGGAAATTCAGCAGGTTGCTAGGGTAACTTATTATAAAATACAATGTGTAGTCATTAGGATGAAAAGTTTACCACTGAATAAATATATTCTACAGTAGAACTTTGATTATCCATCAGGGATTACAGGTTCATTACCCATCCAGGCCATCTTTGGTTGGCTCTTTAAGTGTATCTTTGGAAAATTCACTTAGCTCCATTTCTCCTCAGCATGATATAGCTAGTAATATTTTAAAATTGCTGATAAATATATTCTACAGTAGAATCATAAATATATTCTACAGTAGAACTTTGATTATCCATCAGGGCATGGGACTAATTAAATGTTAAATGAAGTTCTTTAATGTTATATGTACCCTCCTCTTGCTATTTAATTGCAAGTTTACACTGTATGAAAACTTTATTCAAAGAGAGATAGTGGAATCAACAGCAAACATCATTGGAGAATCAATGCAAAGAATGGACATTCACATGACGGTCAGATATGAGAATAGACAGCTAATAGAATATGTACATTAAAAGTATTTTACAATAGACTGGATCATAAAAATAATATCTACATATGTGCATCTACTTATTTTTAATATTTTGACATACAATCACTTGACAGTTAATAGAGAATGATGGTTAGGTACTGGATCATCAAAGTTCTACAGTGCTTCCAATAGCACTATCAATGGATAATGAAATACAAGTCAAAGTGACATATTTTTGTGATAAGAGTGTAGTACTCATCAAGATGCAATTTCATTACTGCAAGTATAATATTTACACAGAATACAAAAAAATTGCAAAACCTCAACCTAAGCCATTAAATATAAAATGAAGGTCACCTGTAAGAGTGTGGTACTAACATAGATGCATACATCATTTGATGGTTGAGCATTAACAGTTTCAGAGAAATAAACATAAAAAACATGAAACTGAACCCAAGTCACTGAAGCATAAAATATGGGTCAGAGTGACCTACTTTTGTGATGATGGTGTTAAACAAGATGTTCCCCCTCACAAAGTTTCATAATTTTAAGTATAACAGAATGCACAATGCAAAAAACTTAGGGTTAAACACACCAAAAAAAAGTACAAATAAGGTGCATTTACAAAGTTAGCTGATTTAGATTTGCTACTATGCTGTTACTTATGCAGAAGGTAATAACATGTGAGAAAGTTTGCCAGTAGCTTCTCATGGGTCAGTGGTTCTTTCCGAGGATTTCTCGGTTTCATCCTCCACCATTAATACTGGCTGCCATGGATAGCCTATCATGTGCTGAAAAATGGTGTTAAGCCCAACAACAACAACAACAACAACAACAATATAGATCTCTTCTTCATTAAGGAAAGTTGACAGGTCATCTGACTTTGAGGACATGACAATGCATGAGCATAAACTTACCTCCTAAAGAAGTTGCTCAAGTGCCAGTATCAACTAGGACCAAACAGGTACATGTACTATTTTTTTTTTACAAATGACATCTTGTACTACTTGATAATGAGTCAATACAAGTCTGCTAACCAGGTTCACAACATATATTCTATGATTTCAAAGCATATGGTCAAACCAAACATAGTACACCACTCCCTCAATAACTCGCGCACAACGGGATCCAAAAACATCAACCACGTTATAAGCGAGGGTGCGAGTTATCGAGGGACCTATAACAAACAACAAAACAAACAAATGGATAGATGTACACAGGCAAAAGGGGTGAGTGGGTTGGTTTGGCATGTTAGTGTTGAATACTCAATAATGGTGCCACTGGATCTGAACCAATTATATTCACCATAATATCTGTGAACTATATACATGTATGTGCAACTGCAAATAAGAGTATTTAAGGGGGTAATTCATGACTAGTCAAGCATAAATGCCAAATAGATCACTTTCACAAAGGTTACCATGTTCATTATAGATATAAAGAATAAAGCATATTTGTATAATGATTATGCTAAATAATTCACAAATGGCAAAGATTGAAGAACTTGTGAGCAATTGTAGTGATGTAGTTCCTTGATGAGAGACATGAATAAATTATTGAGCACAATCACTATTGTTATGCATATTTAATTTAATTGTTTGTCTGTTAGTTTTTTAAAAAAATGTATTCCATTACATGCTATTGCTATTACATGCTAACATTCTTTACTGGACTTTGTCCAGAACTGAGTTCAGTTCTGTTTGACCTAATTGACATTTTTTTTTTATTTCATTGATGTAAACAACAATATTAGCTTCATTGTCCTCTATGGGTATGAGTTTAATGACCAAATTATTATGAAGGTAAACATCTTGATTTGGGTCATGGTTTGGGGGATTCCAAAGTGAATTTTATAGGGTATTATGTTTTAAATAAACAAGGCTTATTAAATCATGGTAGAAAGTTATTTTCCATAAGGTAATGGTTGTTTCTTAGAAAATGCTAATTTCTGACCTGAGGTCAAACAGAAAACTATATTATCCTGTGACTGTCAGAATTTTACCAGTTGTGCTATAACATTTGGCACTTTAAATTGTATTATCTTGTGTCCAGTTTGTGCTGAATTTTACTTTCTTCAAATGAATGATTTAAAGTGATTGTTTTCTCTGGAAATACAAAAGTGCTCTGACAAAATTTTTGAAAAAGAATTCAAGCCAGGAAATATTTCTGTGATCCAACATTAGACTGTGGACATATCAGTATAACACAGGCTATAATACATCATCGCCTTCAATTTTAAATCTCTTCAGGACTTGAACTGAGTTTTTTTCAGGACTTTTTATCACTAGGACTTGTATCTTTAATCCTTGGATTATTTTTGGATTTAATTCACAATACCATATATTCTTTTGTCTTATTTTTCACTTTGTATTCTAGGAAAATAAATTTTTTGTTAAATTTTACAAAGCTTGTTGTCTTCACTCCTTTTAAGAGCACAGAAACATAACACAAAATTGGGTACTTGTCCTTGGGATATGAATTTTGCTAAAATATTTCAGAACACATTGTTTCTGAAATTAATTCCCCTAGTTTTGGAATTTTTAAATCCCAAGTATTATTTCACATTTTAGAAAATTTCAGTGAAATCAGCAAGCTTTCACAATGTCATCAAAAGTGGAGATCTTTATTTGGAATCCTACCCATAAGCTGAGTTAGACTGTTTAAAAAAAGATGAATTGATTTAGCTTGCCAGAAAATATGATCTTTCTGAGGCAAAAGCTTCTTTAACGAAGCAAGAAATAAAAAATATTTTGGTTCAATATTTGGTGGAAAAGAATGTTTTGGATAAAAGTGCTTTGGTTTTTATCAGTAAATATGTATTAGACTCTAACACAAGTAAAGGAATTAAAATAGAAGATGGTATTAAAGTTAAGAAGGATTCACTATGATAAAGAGGAAAAACAAATGCAATTAAATAAGGAGGAAAGGAAAAAGATAGGACAAAACAATTGGAGAACAAAATTATCTTGTGACTGTCAGAATTTTACCAGTTGTGCTATAACATTTGGCACTTTAAATTGTATTATCTTGTGTCCAATTTGTGCTGAATTTTACTTTCTTCAAATTGATTTCAAGTGACTGTTTTCTCTGGAAATACAAAAATGCTCTGATAAAATTCTTGAATAAAGACAATTTCATTGGAATTCAAACCAGGAATAATATTTATGTGATTTTATAAGAGACTGTTGACAAATCAGTATGATGCAGGCTATAACAAATACAACATCACATTCAATTTAAAATCTTTTCGGAACTTGAACTGAGTTTTATTTTGGACACATTTTTGGTAATGACCAAGGGTACATGAAGAAATGACAGCACATAGAAGCTGTTTTCAATGATGCAGATGAAATATTTTTCATGTATTTAATCCAAAGTTGTTTGTGTGTTGTTCCTGTTGTTTGTGAAGTCCCTCATTTATTATGGCATGTTCAATCAATATAAACTGTACTATCCAACTATGTTTTGGATGTTTCACACATTTTTTAAATGAAAGTACTCTCAAATTGAGCCATATAATTGAACACACCCTGAATTAGCATTTAACTCATTTTGATGCATTAGAAAATGATTAATTACCTCAAAGATAAGAGTTTTTTGGGTATCATACTTTAAATTTTTCATTATTGACACTAATCCATCAAATTTCTAAATAATACAATCAGTTCCAAAAATCACGGAGAAATATACACAACAAAATCTTCATGCAGAGCTAATTTAGCTGATGAGTTTCAATGTATATTTATAGAAATTTTAAAAAAAAAATAAATACAGTGTATCAACAAACAAATATGCATTGCCTGCAAAACTTTAATAGTTATGACATTTGTTCAAAGAAAATATATTTATCCTTTCTTAACTGAAGACATAATTTGAAGACCAATTGTATGGGCTGTTTATTGATTAGTCTCACAAGAATAACTAACCTTGAGTTGCTGTCACAACACACATAAAAGCTAGAAGACATATTTATCATCCTAATTCAAAAGATCTATCACTTAAGGCAAAAGTCAAATAGAGTTTAGATAAAAGAATGTAAATTATGGTTTAAAACCTGACACCATGGCTTTTTTTAAAGAATAATTATTAAATGAAGGGCAAATTTACTTCAGTTCACTAATATCTGGATGATTACCATAAAATTTGGATAATAAGAACCTATGTGAAAATAAGTGAATCTAGAAATAAACACACTATTTGAAGCAAAAATGTGCACATTTTATCTGTGAAAAATAAAACCAAAGAATGCATAAAAAAAGACTCCTGTGAAGATTTGTTCTGAATCCAATTAAGTAATCATCACCATTATCTTTTTAATTGTCTTGTACTTATTCTGCTTGTTATATCTTGCTGTTCTTACTCTCATTTCGTGTATCAGTGGAATCCTAGTTAATCTGGTGGATAAGCTCAAATTTTAAATTGTGTCATGACAGATTTCACAATTAATATTAAAGAAAGAGCATAAAATTAAAAAGAAGGCAAATCAAGTCATTGACTGACACATATCAAATAATAGACTGATACATATCAAGTCATGGAGTGATACCAGTATTTCCATCTAATTAAAGTACAAGACACATATTCTAGATTTTTTTAATTCTAATAGCAAGAACAAAACCATATGACTAACAGAATGACCATGTTAGGAGTCAAATAATCCAGTAATGTACATAGTTGGTAATCTTATGATTCATTATTTGAAAATTACTTCTGATGTTCAAAAGGCACTCAGTTTGCTTTGGCTTTCTGGAGTTTGATGCCATTTTTCAGCACATGATAGGCTATGCATGGTGGCTAGTATATTTGGTCAAGGGAAAACCCAGTAAGACCGTGTAAGAACCACTGACCCACAGAAGCTAATGGTAAGCTATCTCACATTGGTCATGATGGGACTGAATCTCATGCAGACTGTGGTGAGATATAAGTAACCAGTAAAATAGTGAGTGCCTTAGATCACTCAGCCCCTAAAAGGCACTTCAGTACTGATTGGGTCTTAAAAGTTTGATTCAAACATTTTTCATGCTATATTTTAGGTGTAGCTTGGAACAGATTAATATACTATATATGGTAAGCACATTTAAACACACAAAAAGCTGTATCTTATAAGGACAAAACTTAAAGCACCATATATACTTGCTTCTAAGTTGAGTCCAACTGCAACAACAAAGATCCTGAACTGCAGTATCATAATTTGCCTTAAAATCAAGGTCAATGTTGCTTATTCTATTTATTACTCCAAACAAACATGCACAGACTTGGTTCTACCAGTGCATTATGCAACAGCAGATCTGGGTATGTTTGATTTACAGTTGGACTTGACTTATAAGTGAGTATACATGTATATGGTACCAGTACGAAAGTTTTTCAAAATTTAAGAATTCAAAAGTTGTATTCAATCAGAAAAGCCATGGCAATACTATTTTCATATTCACTGCATTTAAAACATTTAGTATGCATTTCTCAGTGAAGACTAAAAAGATATTAAAATAATAGTCTAAAATGAAAACAAAAAAGATTTAAAAACATTTAAAATGAATGGTAAAGTTAATTGAATTACATATTTTTCAATGAAAATTAAAGTCTATGAAACCTAAATTTTGAGCTATACTACTAATATTATTCCTTAAGTCAGAGGTTAGCTGAATAGTGTTTTAAAAACTTAGAGATGATTTTATAGCTTTCTTGTATTGTAGCCAGTACAAGGTATAATCACTTATAAAATTTACAAATAATAACTTTTAGGAATAGAGAATATATATAACTGAATGAGAGAATGTTTTCATCATAATATATGCCTGGAAGTTGTTACATATTTTTGTTACTTAGGTATTGTATTCTCTTCCAAATTATTACAGTATTTATGTCAATAACCACAAATAGAACAAGCTTCAAAAGCAATACATTCTGCCTCAGTATATATGGAAATTTATCATTTTCAACTTTCTTTAAGATCTCGATACAAAATTTTTGCCAATTTTGCTGACTGTTGTAGAAATATGGGCATTACATGAAACCAAAAGCATTAAAAAATTTTATAATAATTAATTTTATGCATTTATCTTAACAGTCAAAATGTATATGAGAAACTTTACAAAGCCTAAAACCACTTATACTTCTAGAAAAATAAAAACATTGATAAAAACATTTGGACATGCAATTTAAATAGTAAGAAGATCCAAATAATGAATTACTAGGTAAAAGACTTCTTAAGTAATCTTTAGAAAGTTGGTCAAGATCTCTTGTGGAGTACTTTTCAATTGTGTAAATCATTTAAAACATTTAAAATCTGAGCAAGTTCAAAAAAGTTATGGAACTTAGATTCATCTATTTGTACTTATACAGACAATACTCTGTAAATGAGATGAGACTTATTGGAGATTAATGATATCATAATTTCCCTTACAATGAATATGACTGTCCTATGTATAATTATGGAATAATATTTCATCCTGTAATATAATTTTCTATTTGTTCTCAACTAAGGCAGGATGACTTACCTCCATTTAAAAACAGTACACTAACATAAGCTCTTATTACATTTACTTAATAATATCTGGAAAAGATCATGTAAATTGATAATGAAGCCTTACAGTATTGAGAACAGGTATTAATGTAACAGTGATCAATGCACTGCATAGCAAAGTATGTCAAGGTGTGAAGTATATTAATTTACAAAAGTGTTTCAACCATTTATGTACCCTAAACCCATATAAAAAAGCATGCTTCCTCGCTTAATGTGGCAAAGTGACACACTGACAAAGTGGCACACTGGATAGGAAATGCTGGCTTTTTGTTACAGTTTCAAATGGCTATGAAAATATTTATCACAGATCTGTGCATAATCAAACAATTATCCGTGTAACTTATGCACACATGTACCTTGATTTAACAGTATGATGGCTGCCACCAGAGTTGCTTCTAAATTATCTCTGCAGACTACAACATTAAGATGGCAAACACAGGTTGAGGTGAACCAGTCTGAACCAGCATGTTGATATTTACCTGATTTTGGCATTCTATGAACAAGTTCCTAGTATTAATAAATAGCCAAGTCAGCCATAGATCATCTATCTTTTGTAAATGTTAACAATGTAAAGAGACAGGAGTGGTGTGGGGTGTTTATAATTTTTAACATAGCTTTTAACAATTTTTCAGTCATATCGCTACAATGTCTGCAGTGTGGCAGTCTATAGTGATGTCTAGCACTGGGGCATCATGCCACAGACATGTAGCATGTTGTCCCACCTAGTCACATTATCTTGACACCAGGCTGACCAGTCCTAACACTAACCTCTTAATGCTGATCGTCAAGCGAGGCAGCTGTTAGTACCATTTTTGTAAGCCTTTGGTATGACTCTACTGGGGATTTAACCCACGACCTTCAGCATCTGAGGTGGACGCTCTAACCACTAGGCCACCGGAGCAGAAAAAGAGACAGGAGTATTTTAGGGGATCATGGTCCAGGCATTACTTTAAGAAATATCCATGCAAGATTTATATTTACAGTTTTTTCAGTATTCTCTGATGATATATTTTATTCTTATATGTAATGTGCTAGATTCACACTGACCCTTCAAAATTTTGAAACCAATCTCAGGGTTCTTTATATGATTTCAAAAGGAGTCCTTCCTTGGAAAAAGTTCTAGTCCCAGTCCAAAAACTAGGATTCTCAAAAACATGTACTTGTTTCCTTCAAGCAGCAATTCAGGACATTGTGTATTGTTACAAATATGTTATCTTACTGATATACTCATTCATTTGTGAAATACTGTATTTAGTATTATAAATAATTGAAACAAAAATTAAGATAATTGATAATCATGTTAATTGTGATTATGATCTTACAGCTCAGTCCAATTATCCTGCCATTTTAAATTTACTTATTTAATTTCAATTTGAGCAGCACAGTATACCACATTCACTTTTACCCTAATCTTAGCAGAAATCTGAACAGCAGGTTTAAGATCAAAATCTTTAAGTTTGATACCATCAATCATACTTACTATCTTTACAACAATCCATAGATAAAATTGCAAATTTATGATTTAGGTATACATCAATGTAATGATAGTAGCGTCATATATTTTGTTCAATATTATTTGCTTCATTGAAACAACCTTGATTTTAGAGCCCATCTCAAATTCCACAACACAGCATTATCTTGTATATTTCAAACCCAATTATTTTAAAGTCAAAAGTTTCTAACACATAGCATTTAGGCTTTGCTTTCTATGAATGGTTATTTCCATAATTTATGTGCACTTGAATTACCAAAGTTGACAGCATAATGAGATTTTTCCTAGACAGCAATGTGCAGAAGTTTGAGTAATAGTGGACAAGTGTTTCAAATGATGTCATGATAGTCATGTGAATTTTGCAGTGCATATTAGTAAATATTTTATTCACAAATAATCTTTCTCATGTCAATTTTTTAAAAAAAATAAGCTGAAGTTTGGAGCTCTTCTTATTCCATCATGGCTGTACTGTGGCTGAAATATGTGCTGTTTCCAACTGCTTTGAAACAAAAAGGTATTACATTAACTAATTATAATAACATAATGTACATTAACTAATTATATTAACATAATGTACATTAACTAATTACATGAACATAATGTACATTAACTAATTAATCTATAATTTGCATCTAGAGTATTAGAAAAATGTTATCAATGTGATAAATTTTATTTTTCAGTTGATTACACTATGGAAGTTGATTACACATGTAAGGCTACAATGTTTACATATTTTAACAGCTAAGTTTAGTACACTACCTGTAAACATTTATAAAATCCATAAGTAAATCAACAAACATACATTCAGCTGTCAGCATAAAGACATTCCCCTTTTAATTAAATGATATATTTCCACATATTTGTTTAATTAGAATATATCAGTTCAATCTTTTCCTAAAGTATATGTTATTCTCACATCAAAATGTGTCATCAGTAGGAAAAAGCCAATGTTGACCAGAATAGTCATGCCTCATATTATACATCAGGTTATATTGATTATATTTGTGATAATGCAGACAAAACATTTCTTTCAACTACATAATATACCTTTAAAAACATGTTCATTAGCATCACCTTTGGTGAACAACATTTTAATTTATATAATCATTGTTTCGTGTTTTCAACTCACTAAAGTTTATTAGTCATTGTAGATCTGATCACATCATTAAATATGCATGCAATGTTCATTCCAGGAATCAAAACAGTGGGACCCAAAGGTCCCCATCTGAGTCAAAAAGTGAGGTAATTTTAAAAAAAAGCTAAGGTCACAAATATAATGAACACTTTCTTGAAAATTCAAGCATATATCATTATCAGCCTCATCTGTTGCCATCTTTCCAAACCAGAACTTAAGTAACAATTGAACTGTAAAATATATTTTGAGCATTTGAAAAACTGATTCTACAGTTCTTTATCAAGAGTTCATATTTTCTAATTTATATTTGTAAGTACAATCTTTGACCATGAGTTGACAACTGGTATCCAAGCAAAAAATAATTCCCATTTGATTCAAAACGCCAACAAGTTCACAGTGTTTGGACCCCTCCCCCGCAACGTAACAACTAGGTTAGAACTTAAAAATCAATGAATGAAATGACTAAGTTTTATGCATTTGTAATAATATTATTGATGTCTTCTGTTTTGAAATCAAAAAGGGGTGGTTTACAAACAAACGGGATGGTGTGAGAATAATATAGGTTTTGTACATTTTTTTTAATAATCCATAGATGCTTTTCTTTTTTAAAATTGGTGTATATGGAAGTTACAAACGGGGAAGTCTGCAAATGCTATTGCCGAAATCTAGTTACAACAATGAAATCCTCAGCTAAGTAAACCTTCTCGAAAATTACTAAGAGTGTCAAATGTGCTGTAATTTTGGGTCAGTGGCATATAAATTACATGCGTAACTGATAACCTCAATAAATGAAAGCTATTATTATTATCTTAATGACGTCCCATTTTTAAGTGATTAACAAATATAGCAGTATATTATATGCTCTTTACAATGCGTTCATTCTTACCATTAAATTTAAATGGCAGAGTTAATTTAGGTCTGAAATTTTAAAGCCCTAAGTGACAGATGGTATCATTGCCTCTTTGTCTCCGATCCATCACCATGGCATGCATAAACTTTCAAAACTTCCTCCGGAAACACCTTGCACCGGAACTAGTAAGTATGATGGGCGATGTTGCCCCGAACTCGGTATAAGAAGTTTTCAACATCGAACCAATCACGTGGAGCCAAGTAAATAGGTTGGTGTCTTTACTTGGGAAAATATGATTGGGTCATCATCTGATCGTGGGAAAATTTGATTGGTTAGCGAGGCCGGTTAGGGAATTCCCTACAAAAGAGCTCTGTAGCAGACAGTAATTCAGTGTGGAAGGCTGTTTTCGGATTGTGCAGAATAGATTTTCTTCTAGTGCACAGTGAAAGAAGACGTTATAATTCTTGAAAATGAAGAATAAAATATTAATAGGACTTTTAGGATTGATTTTAATGACTGGTAAGTTTCACTGGAAGTTTTGGAATGCGTGTATAGTCGGTACATAGCCAGGACGTGTGATTCCGGAGTGTTGGTGGGGGAGGGGATCTCTAAATAATTTCTATGGATAAGACTTGCTTTTGCACATAGGCCTACAATCAAATATTCATAAGGATTATAATTGAAGGTAACAATTATAAGCAATTACGGGATTTGTAAAAAGTGATTTATAATTCCCAGTTGCATTTAAAGAATCATACAGTTGGATGCAAAAGAAAGTCTTGTCTGTTTTTTTAAAGTTAATAATCAAATTCAAATAATTGATAACCGTTACTTGTTAAATAAGTTGGTTCTGAATCCTACATGACATGTACATTGCATGTAATAAGGATTAACGAGTCATGTACATTATCTTGTGTTTTTATACATTGCTAAATGTTTTAGTATTATCACACCATCCTATTTGCTTTTAAACCCAACACTGTTTAAAAAGAGAAGGGATAAAGAGCATAAAAATGCACAAAATTTAGTAATTTCATCATTTGCAAGTTCTAATCCGATTGTTGCCAGGTTGTCCTAAACAGTCAACTTGTTGGCATTTAGAATCAAGCAGTACTTTTCTTTAGTAGAATGGTCACCATATTTGCTTGGGCCAGTATGTTTTCAGGCAACAGATGCGATGGAGTTGACCATCATTGAAAATCTCATTAAATCCATACATTTTAAATTTACATCTCTTTTAATGTGTGTATGAGTTCCTATTTCTTCAGTTCTTATAGTTTATATTAAAACTAGACATTGCAAATATTGCATGCACTTGATTTTATTTTACTGAAATAGACTGATAAAAGAAACCAAAAATGGTCAGGCTGCAGTCTGTTTGTTCGAATAAATCAGAAGCTTACATTTAAATTACAACACCAATAATTTGATGGTGTTAGGGACCAGTTGGTGCTAAACATGGTTAGAAATTGTAAATCAGTGAATGAAATAACTAGGTTTTATTCATTTTTTTTTATAAATCTTTGATGTGTTTTATTTTTAAAATTGCTTCATGGATACAAACAAATGGGAAGGTGTGCAGATACAAAGTCATGTAAGAACATTTCTATGGGCCTAATATTTGTCCCAATGGAATTCTTTGGTCCCAGAGTGTGTTGTTTGTACAGTTTAGCACTTGATTCTAAAGAGATGGCCTTTGCATTTGCTTAATTCTGTTAGTGCTTCAAAGAATTTCAGACATTGGTTTGATAAGGGAGGTAATGCAGACTTATGCAAATGTTCATGTAGATCGTCCATTGACACCAGCTTGCACTGAAATTTTCAGCATACCTGGACAATGCAGAAGCTTTAAAGCAAGACATAAAAACTATAGACATCTGCATACCCAAGATATAAATCTAGAAGTGTTTCACCAGCTGGCTAAACATATCACATAAGTTGTTTCTCTAGAGCCCTGTGGCTGAGTGGTCTATTGCATTTGTCTTTATAGATGACTGGCATTTCACCTCTAGCATGGCCAACAGAGATATGTGAGAAAGATTGCCAGTAGCTTTTCATGGTTCTTCATCACTGCCATGTATAACATATCATGTGTTGAAAACTGGCATTAAACCCATAGTTCTGACTCTTTCTAAGCCATACTGTCTGTCAGATCCAATCCAATTATTGATAGAGAATTGGTTTTAAGGTAACCATTTAATAAGAGCCAGGTTTTAAAGTAAACACTTGTGTTTTACAAGTAAATCATTTGCAACCAAAGCACAAGATTTAAAAACTTTTCAAGGCACCATTTATATGTAAATATTTAGAAGCATATTTCCTTACTTGCTTGCCACTTCTGCAGCAAAACTAGGTGAGTCTAAAAGGAAATTCCATGGAATGGACCTGTAAATACTGTTGCTCCATGTTTGTACAAATAGATCATTTCCATCAAAAATACCTATAATGACTTCTGTCTGGTACATAGTCATGTTTCAATGCTAAACTTACAAAGTATCATTTTGAAGTTAATTGTCTCTACCATTTTCAGCATATTTACAAAGCACTGATGTTACATGCTTTTGGTTAGTTGGCATATATATATATATATATATATATATATATATATATAGAGAGAGAGAGAGAGAGAGAGAGAGAGAGAGAGAGAGAGAGAGAGAGGTAACTCTACTATGTGTACAAAATATATTAATACTCACAAATAACATTTTTCAACTTGAAATATGGCATTGCGTAAAACTTAAAAAGTATACCATGAAATAGAGCAATTCATTAAAATAAGATAATGCTTAAAAAGTATACCATGAAATAGAGCAATTCATTAAAATAAGATAATGCGGCTGTGTGTGTGTGTGTGTGTGTGTGTATATATATATATATATATATATATATATATATATATATATATATATATCTTATGTTTATTCTCACTTCTCCCTGTATTGACCAAAAGAAGTCACTTCTCCCTTAAATTTAAGTCTATCATGACCCCTGTGTGTGTGTGTGTGTGTGTGTGTGTGTGTGTGTGTGTGTGCAATTCTTTAAAAAACCAATATGGGAAAAAATTGCTTATATTAGGATTGAGAAATGCATGGTCAACCAATCAGAAACTTGTCCACATTTGTAACATCTATGGCCATTGTGACATGAACACAACAGTATGATATGAAGCAGGGCATAAATGATTGTTTTTTCTACAATCACATTACTATACATCTTAATTACAAAAATTTGATTTTACAAATTTTTTAAAACTGTATGCTAATATAAATTTCATTTACATTATCACACAGTTCCAATGCATCCACACAGCATATATGCTTTAATTATCCCGGCCTTAATCATATGTCAGCAATCGGCCACTTTCAACCCAAACTTTGTTCAACAATTAGTTGATCCTGCCACCAGGCTTTAATTATCCCGCCTTAATCATTTGTTTTATGTCGGCAAGCAGCCAGTTCCATCCTGTACTTTATTCAACAATTAGTTGATCTTTCGGCTATGCTGGCTATGCTTTTTTTATCGCACTATCAAATGACATGCAGTGTTAGACATGGTGCTATAGAAATTCAACATTATTTTTATTATCTGAATCAGTCGTTCCTGCCTTGTCTGACTCGATTAATCAGGAGTTAATACTATCCGGTGGAATCCGATTTCCGGATCAAAAGTCTGTTATGCCTTAGTATGAAGTGCTCTCATGTGAGTGATGTTACAGTGGTTGTATCAAATGTTTAAATAAAAATGCCTAGACTGATCTAAATAGATTCTGATCCCTACAGGTTAATGAGTATATAGTTGGTATATCCAATCAAATTCTCCATTTTTCCATTTTTCTTTGCAACTAAAGTGCTTGAGCCAATTGGATAATTTCTATAACCTGAAAACTGAACAAATTTTAAAGTCTTTAAACAGTGGGATTTCCTAAGTCTGGATGCCCCTCATTTGTGCTAGCCAAGGTTCTGATATATTAAACCCTATCTATACTTTGACAGATCAAGCAGATATTTCAGAGCTTTCGATCTACTAGATTTCATAGTTGACTCCCTTAGTATCAGGGGTCAAGCTAAACTTAAATTGTAGGGAGAAGTGACTTCTTGTGGTCAGAAGAGGGAAAAGAGTGAGATAAACAGTGACAGTGGAAGCTAAGCTGGAAGAAGTAAAACCAAAGCAAGAAATGAGAAATTATATATATATATATATATATATATATATATATATATATATATATATATATATATATATATATATATACCACTACCTTGATAACTCCCTCAACCCCTTATAGTTATAAGCACAAACGGATTGACCTACAAAGGCAAAAGGGTTGGTTTGGCATGTTAGTGTTGAATACTCAATAATCATGCTATGATTAAATATTTCTTCATAGCTGTACTTTGTTTACTTTTGTCATCACAGAGTAACATTAATTTCAGGATAACTTACAGGATATTAAAGAGATCATCAAAACAATAATCAACATGTTTTCCATTTGCTTAACACATGTATGATTACATCACAAATGATTGTGATAATTGGATATATTCTTGTATGATCCAAAGTAGATTTTTTTTATACACAAGATCAACACCCATTTAAAAAAAAAAAAAATCCACAATGTTGAGATCTAACAACAGGTTGATGACAGGTTGATTTGATTGCGACAGTTTTTTACAAGGGTTAGCCATTACTGACATCAATTTAATGGGTCTACAAATTTAAAATGTAAATTAGAACACAATAATACTTGCAGTTTGTGACATGTTTGACAAATATCACTTCACATTTTCAAAACATCTGCACATTTTTTTCTTTTGCTCTTTGATTTCTTTGCCACCTCTGTGTATTGGTTCACGGGTGATTTTCTCTCTGAGCTGGTTTGAATAATTACATGCACTGCACTGCACTGCACTGCACGTATTTCTCCCAACAATGAATTTTGTTTCATTCTATGTAGGCGCTGAGATCTCCAAAAGTGATAAAAAATATTTTAAATATATCACATAAAAATTTGAAAACGGTAATGACCTCAAGAACTTATGCTGCTATCGGCATGAGGCATGATGCTGCTGGCATGAGGCATGATGCTGCTGGCATGAGGCATGATGCTGCTGGCATGAGGCATGATGCTGCTATCGGCATGCTGCCTTTGATTTTTTTTATCGTACTTCCTTGCTTGATTTGATACAAAAGACATATTCAAAGTGATAAAACAACACAGGTGTCTTTTAATGATTTTTGTTTAATGCAACAAACACTTCCAGGAGTTGTTGATCAAAACAAAGCTGGCATTTATTTAGGTTCTCACAGAAGTACTCACGGTTTCCGGTTTCCGTTTGGATATGACATTGACTATTTTCATGTTTTCATAGAAGAGAATATGTTGCAATTCTAGTGTTTACACTGAGGCGAAATTAAGGATTAGATGTGAATTTCACCTAGCAAGACATTTAAGTGGTGTTTATTTTATTATCTGTTGCCACCTCTTAGCATAATATTTCCTTGATCCTGTTTCGCCAGACTGATTATTTACAGAGCATTAACAACTTTTTCTCTCAAAAATCCCCAAACATAATTTGAGACATCTAATTAGAACTTGAAAATTTCATGATATAGATTTTCTTTACGGCAATAATCACCATTTCCAATGATATAATGAGCTACCGTATTTCATGTATTTTTTTTGTACTTTTTAATTTTTCGTACACAATCCAGTTATCAAAATAATAAATATTTAAGTGTATCATAATTATTCGTATAGATGTCTTTGTATTTGGAAATTGGTTAAGTTATCGGACATAAAATTTCCACTAAGAAGGTTTACGTTTGCAAAAAAGATTGAAAATAACGTATTCCCATTTTGTTTTTACAAAATTATTGATTTATAATTATATTTTGTGTACGAAAATTTACATAATAAACAGTATGTAACAAGGTTCAATATACTAATTCTTATCGCGAATTTTTTCCCATTTAACACATTTTAAAATATATTTCCTTTTAAAAAAAATCAGGAGCCATGCCAGACACCTAAGCGGTTTGCAAGTTATCAGGGAGTGGTGGTGTGTGTGTATGTATATATATATATATATATATAGCTGCATTATCTTAATGATGTGCTCCATTTCTCAGTATGATTTAAGTTTTAAACAATGCCTTATTTTCAAGTTTAAAAATGTCCTGTTTATTATCAACCCATTTTGGACATGTATAAAAATTATTATATTCATACCCATTCTATTCATACTTGTATGTGTGTTTGGATTGAGATACAGGCAAATTGGCCATAAGACTTAAAAGGCACAGCAGAAGCTATTCATTGTAATTAATTTTAATTGAAATCAGTAACTCCTGTAATTGCAAACTGGTAAAAGTGCTTAATAAACTACCACTTATTTTATTTTGTACAAATTTTTTGGTAAAATTGTAGTCAAAAAAAGATTTCTAGCATTTTTTGAAATAACCCCTAATTTATGTTCATAGGAATAAATGCACAAAGGACTTCAAAACATACTCTTCATCCCGATTTCCTTGTTCCCAATAAAACATTACTGTAACTATTCATAAACAACACAGAAGCACTAAAGTAAATTACTAAACTGGATCCATTTTCCTCCAAAACCTTAACATCCAAGTACATGTATTGTACCAAGCGAGTGCATCTATTTTTAGAAGGAGGGTTTTTCTTGATACATG
This sequence comes from Potamilus streckersoni, assembly GCA_016746295.1. Classification (NCBI taxonomy): domain Eukaryota; kingdom Metazoa; phylum Mollusca; class Bivalvia; order Unionida; family Unionidae; genus Potamilus; species Potamilus streckersoni. The sequence continues at coordinate 4,535,334 of JAEAOA010002240.1, forward strand.
TATCACAATTCATTTTCTTTGTTACAACAAATTCATTAATAGGACTGCATATTTATGTTCAATTGTTTGTCTACCTACTGGTATTAATGATATAAATTGGTTAACAATATAAATTGGTTAAATAGTATTTACTTCACTACTATATATATCTTTTGTAATTTCGCGAAAATTAATTATGGTAGGTCAGGAAATAACTTTGACCTTGCAGCATCGTTTGGAATTCCACAACAGAGATTGTCTCAATGTTTTTGACCTACATTATTAAATATTTAGGCTATATCTCCTATGAAATAATATTTAAAACTTTTGTTTTCATTATATTATATATTTTCCTGGATCTATTTGCCCAATTATTAATGTATACAGTTTAATGATGTGGTATATCATATACGTAAGATGTCCACCATTACAAGTTCATTTACTGTTTCAAATTGATTTTATCAAGAAAATATGCAAATATGGCCGTTAAAATATCCATTTATAAAAACAAGAAATACATTAGAAAACACTTGACCAATCACATTTTTTAAAAGCAAATTACTATTTACATATTAGATCTGCCAACACTTAGGATATTGCCGTAAGTCTTACGAAAATTACTCTTAAAAAGTATACTTGGGCATAAAAGCAAAAACTACAAAAATATGATCATTGCCGAAAAATCCGGAAAATTTGTTCACCCATGTTTGATTTGGATCCAGGTTTCATATAGAAGTAGTGAAATTCGTTATGGAACCAAACTAACTTTACAGCAGCTGTTATTTGTCCATGCAAATCATCTGCATGATTCCACTTTTGATTAAAGAATTTGTTTAAAAATGGCATCCAGCAAGCGATGCATGTTTAAGATGAAAGGGAAAATAAGCCTCTTAAAAAGTGTTAATAATCAACATCAAGGAATTAAAAAGAATAATTAACACCGAAGAAAAAAAAGGAATATTTATTTTCTTGTAAATAAAAGATGGAACGGACACAATTACATTTTTTGGACATCACCTGCCAATTTTGAGTATGACTGGAGGGAGAGGTGATTTCATTACGTGCAATGGAAAAAGATAAGAATTACCTCTTGTTAAGAGACATTCAATAAGCCATTGAGCTGTGTGGAACTTGAGTTTGTGCAACTGTAGTCTTAAATAACAACTACACATACTTTACAATCTCTTCAGTTGAGCATAATGTTTATTTTTACTGCATGTATCAAATAGCAATCTTTTAATTATGTTTTTGAGCTTTACACTATAAGTTTGATATTTTTTTACACCTTACTAAAAACTGGTTAAACTTACGGATAAAAAATCAATTGCCTTACTGAGACAGACTCATCAGAGTTGGCAGGTCTGACATATTGATGCATTTTACCTTGGATTACAACAGTGCCAGTACTTACTGGCTACTGGGTGGAGGTATCTCAAAAGTCATAATCTGCAGCCATTTTATGCCCGAAAATATGAGGGCAAAGTCATTTTCACTTTCCTAACAGGTGAAATTTTACCGTTCTCAAGCCAGGTGACTTTTTTGCCCACTTCCTCTGGTAGGTGATCCCTGTATGTGTGTGTGTGTATGTATATATATATCATTTTCTCAAAAAGACAACCTCATTACACCTACATGTATTTCCATTTCATATATAAGACTTTGATATCACATCTGAATGTATTCATTGTTGAACAGTCAACTGTTCATTTGGCATATATGCATTGCCAATTTTTTTACAATGTATTTTGGCAGAAATAAGTAAACATATGCTTGCCTATGCCTTCTTAAACATGTTGGAGTTTCATTTAAATTGATGGCAAAATGTTGGTATATTTGTTGTTCATTATCAACCAATATCTTGTGGAAATTTGGCAGTGATCAGAAATAACTTGCTGTGAAATGATATAATTGTAAGTCAGCATTTAAAAGACATGTCTGTGCAATTGATGTCAGCACCATATGTTGCATGTAATACATATCAAGGCACTGGAGGGAGCATCTCAGGTCATAAACTGTTACCCAGTGTATACATAATCAAGGGAAAAGTTGTTCTGCTTTCATAATAAAAGGAATAGAAGTTTACATTCTTTTAGTCACTTCTTGCCCACTTTGCCTTGTAACATGACCCCTGATTACTGCAAGCTTCAGAGTGATGACCTATGTAATAACTGATCCCAAACTGGTTAGGTACTGGGGGAAATCCTATACATGTACAAATTCTACATGGGGAGGGAGTATAATGTATTGAAGCTGCAGGTAAAACTGTTCACTGGAGTAGGTAATAGAGTAAGAGGCAGCAGGAATTTGTTGTTGGCATGGAAATGATGTCAAGAACTAACATCTTTGCTTCTTCTTATCCATGAGGTTGCAAACATCAAACTAACTTATTTATGCACATGTGTAGTGTACTGCATATGCTTACATGACTTTATTATGATCATTACAGGGTTTTTTCTCACCATTATTTGAATGGTGTAACTTCAAGTTGTGTTAGGATGATCGGAAAGCTGAATATAACATCACTTAATTTTTGTTTGGCAGATATTAAAACTGTTACAAATAGTAAATATTGTCCATAAAAAGCTTGTTTTTGCTATACTGGTGCAAGAATTCTTCAAGTATTCAAGATGTGTACTATGAAAATGTGTATTATTATTAAATATGTTTGTATCAGGCAACACTGAAATTTTCCATTTTAGGTGGTGCTATAGCAACCATCCAAACAATCTCTGCAAATGTTGAGTGGCTTCAGGCTCAAAATACCATGAATCAGAGGGGGAAGACAGAATTTCTTGCTCAACCACTGGTTTTGGGTCTAACCCATATTCAGCTTCAGTCCTTCGCCAGTATGAATTGATTATCTTTCACAGTTACCCATTTTTTTCTTGAATTTTTCTTATTTGCTGAACACAATATTGTATTTTGTTACATTGTTTTGTAATGAAATTGTGTCAGGCATGGTTTAATTGGCTGAATTTCCCTCTGTAAATTTTTAATTGCAGGCAACATTTTTGGCAATCAGATTATGGTTTTTGTTTTCTGTGCCAAGACAGCTATATAGTGGATGTTTTTGTTTACAAGGAAAACTAATCTCTTCTCCAGCTGAATCATACAAGTTTGAGATCAATACCAAAAAATCCAACCAAGACATAAAAGTTTTGCAGAAGCAGAAACTGCTGATCTTCACTTAATGCAAACTTTACATATACATATACCTTGATTTAACAGTATGATGGCTGCCACCAGAGTTGCTTCTAAATTATCTCTGCAGACTACAACATTAAGATGGCAAACACAGGTTGAGGTGAACCAGTCAGAACCATTACCTGATTCTGGCATTCTATGAGCAAGTTCTTGGTATTGGTATTAATAAATAGTCAAATCGGCCATAGATCATCTGTCTTTTGTAAATGTTAACAATGTAAAGAGACAAGAGTATTTTAGGGGATCTCTGTCCAGATATTACTTCAAGAAATATCCATTCATGATTTATATTTCAAGTTTTTTAAGTATTCTCTGATGATATATTTTATTTTTGTATGTAATGTGCTAGATTCACAATGACCCTTCAAAATTTTGAAACCAATCTCAGGGTTCTTTATGATTTTGAAAGTTGTAATCAAGAAGTCCTTCCTTGGAAAAAGTTCTAGTCCCAGTCCAGAAACTAGGATTCTCAAAAACATGTACTTGTGTCCTTCAAGCAGCAATTCAGGACATTGTGTATTGTTACAAATATGTCATCTTACTGATATACTCATTCATTTGTGAAATATTTAGAATTATAAATAATTGAAACAAAAATTAAGATAATTGATAACCATGTTAATTGTGATAATGATGTTACAGCTCAGTCCAATTATCCTGCCATTTTAAATTCACTTATTTAATTTCAGTTTGAGCAGCACAGTATACCACATTCACTTTTACCTTAATCTGAGCAGAATTCTGATCGAAATCCTTAAGTTTGGTACCATCACTTAGTTGCATTGCAATTTTTTGTCCACAGTAGCAATGTCCCATTGTATTATTGTGTTTTGTCGATATTCTGTTCTACGCTTCATTCACAAGTCTGCTTGCTTTATAGAAATTAGATACATCAACAACCAGTTTCTAGAGACATGCTTATCTACAGGGTTTGCTTGACAAATAAATTGTGATCTTGTCATTGGATTAGTGTCCATGTGATAATCACTCATAGTTAAAAGTATTGTTTGACACCTAACATTTTTTTCTAGTGAACAATGGAATTCGTATTCCTCTAACAAACTGAACAAGTTTTAGAATCTTGGCCACATTTTTTAAATACAGTATATGAGTAATATTTATGAAAGAGAGATCTGCTTTGTCTTTTGATCAAAATGGTCATTAGGAGCCAATAATGTCTTGTCTAAGATAAGGACTAACCTATTTGGCTTTACCTAATCCCATTAAAATCACTTTGATAACTACTATAGTATAGATACTCCCTTTGTGGAAATGGATCAAAATAAAGAAAAAATTTCTGACCAGAGAATATCAACAGCAGAAAATTATATACCAAGGATTGCACTGTTGAAATTTTTTCATGCATGGCCCAGCTCCTAGCCCAAGCATAGACAAAACTGTTATTGCAGTCTAGCTGGTGATCACAAACTTAGGTCAATTCACTGGGCATTCTTTTAAATTTTCTGTAGAGTATATTTATGGAATTTGAGTACATGTCAAGGATAAGCATTTATAGTCCTTTGATGGTTTTTATTTAAAGATCATTTAAATTTTCCTTCTTTATTGACTTTAGATTTCACCCTTCGACACTGAAATCACTTATAATATATTGATTGGTTATGATTATGGTAGAGTTCAAATCATAATTTAATGTTTACACTCTAATCTGAACCTCTGACCTTATTTTCATGCCAATTCAACACTAATATTTATATTGAAAGCTTGAAAGTTCCTCTCCTAAACCTAAAGCAAAATAAAACACTTAGCGATTATAAAAGGTAAAAGAATATTTAAATTGATTTAGTATTTACCGTTGTCTCATTTAGTTCCAATATTAGCTAAAGTGCTAAACTTGGCTTCACTTCAACAAGAGTGGGTTCTATTGCAAGCATACAGTTGATTTATGTTACATATGATGGTTATGTTTGAAGTGCTGCACTATATAATGTCAGACATATTACAGGCATTTATGCACTAGATACTAACATGTGTTATCAATTGAATTAATATGGTTTACTGAGTCATTATTTTATCCTGCAGCCCTGTGTGCAGCAGATGATGGAGATGAAAGTGATACAGATGCCACAGTCGAGGATGACATTGGCAAGAGTAGAGAAGGTTCAAGGACAGATGATGAAGTTGTTAAGAGGTAAAATCAAATAGTCAATACCCATTTAGGAAAAACAACAAAAACTAAAACAATGCTGGCAATAATCTGCTGGTACATAATATTTTCCACCAGCATTTATGATGGGTATCATACATTATTTAGTTTTATCTGTCATCACTATCATAGTGTAAATTGCTCTGTGATTAATACTGAGACAATGTATGTGAAAATTAGGGGATGAGAATTAATACTAGAGGCTTACAAATGCCAGTATTTTTCAAAAGGTTAGTTAATGGCTGCTTGAACACAATGAATCTCGATTTTAGCTCACCAGGCCATAAGTTCGAGTGGGATTATGGCTAGGCTCTTTACACAGTGGACACTGGCTGTTGTGCAGCATATGTGGTCATGTTTGCTGTTGTCACTTTTTAAAAAAACACTTTACTTTCAAACAAATTTGGCAGAGAAATGCTGGCATAATGAGTTTCAAGTTGGTATGAAGGAGGCTGATCCACCGTAAAATATAGCAGTTATTTATAAAAGCAAAAGAAACATTTTAGTGAATCCTCCAACAACCACTGAACACAATTTGAAAAGTTTCTTTGCACAAAGGTCATTTTAAGTTTGTAAAAATAATATTGATACACCATGATATATGCCACTGCTAAAAATATGCAATTTATTAAGAACTGAAAATCATTCAGGCATGCAAATCTTTAAAAAATTTTGCTGTTGATACCATCTGCTATCATATATGACCATTGAAATTATGAATATAAAATGAAATCTCAGATCAATGCAAAAGTTTTTACCAAATTTTATGGCAAGAATCAATCCTTGAAGGCTTTTCAAATTCATGCAGAGATGTTGATTTAACATAAAATACATTTAAATTAATTTAACATCTTGATCTATAAAAATAATGCTCAACAGAATTTGTTTAGCTTTAACAGAAAGCATAGAAGAATAAAGCCCTTGATTATTTGACAAATAATGTTGATGTGCAAAGCATTGTACCTTGATTGATGCCTTCTAAGTAACATTTGGACTTTTGATGGGACCCTCAGTATTGCATTTTCAAGAAAGACCAGCATGTGATGGAACAGAATCAACTGTGGTGAGGCGGTGGGGGGCCAAGAATGCACATGAAGGCTCATTTACATTACATCTGCTTTTCATATATCAAACAATTTTACATGCCTTTTTCTCAGGAAAATGTTACATACCAGGTCTAAGCAGCAGTAGCATCAATTGTATTTTGTGTAAGCTCATTATAGTAATCGTAAGTAAGGTTGTAGGCTGAGGATAAAAAAGACAATACACCTGTTCTAGATAACCATTGTGCTTGAAGGTATACATCATAATTTAAAGAGAAAAGACATCTTGATTTCATTATTGAAGAACATTAAATGACATGCAGAGATGTTGTTCATTATATAGATACATACCTACATATATACTGTCTTTGAATTGCTCATACATTATAAATTTTAATCCTAGTACTCCCCAGCCACTAGTTGCTGGTAGAGATACATGTGATTTTTCATGAATTTCAAATAATCAGTTTCCCATAGTTATATCAAAATTGGCATGTGATTTTTGGCTCTCAAGTGTCAGTTTATATCAGGCTGGTAATATATATGCTTACTTAAGCAATATTTAAAAAAGCAGTTGCCATTTAACCCATGGTCCATCCCATTCTTGAGAAATTAGCCTCTGGGTCAAGAGCTGGAAACTAGAGATGGAGTCATTGACCTTTGATGCCCCTTTGCCCACCATGGAAATCATCCTCCGATTCATAGTTCGGAAGCAATTAGCAATTCTCAATAGATTTCCAAGCTGAAGAGTCGGTTGACCCTAAAATCCTAGAAGTCAGAATGAAAATCTCACGAATCGATTCTTTTGAACAATCATGAGCCGAAAGCTGTGATTCCTTGTTATTGGTGCTGCATAAAGTACAGTATATTGTAAGAAATAATACAATCACATTTTTGTAGAAATTTTTTTGCTTTAACATGTTGCTATGTATACGGACCTGTTTACCCGACCGTATTTGTACGGAATAATGCCCATCCATCCGTACGGTCATTGAACTGAAAATACGATTTGAGGTTGCATTTATTTAATACTTTTTAAAATTAATTTTTTAGGCCGTTTTTTTTTTCCCCCGTTTCGTTGTAAAGTCTCTTCGGTCCGCATCCGCGTCCACATTTTGTGCCACATCACTTATTTTGACATTCTCAACATCTGGTTGTTTAAACAATGGAAATTGCCTAAGACAAGAAAGTTTCAGCACGAAAATGATGATGAAAATGGAAAGTCTAACACAGAAAGCAGCATTTTCTACCAGTTTATTCTACTCTGTGGCTATGCCTTAAACCAACGTCAAAAGGAGAACATTTTGTGCATTGCACTGTTTGCAACTTAGACTTTTCCTGTGCACATGGTGGAAGGAATGACTGTCCACGGCATGTGGAAGAAAATCATACAAAATTGAAATCATTAGTGAATGGAAATAGAAACATTTTGTCAATGATGAAAGGAAAGGAAGTCAGTGATCAAAACATACTTCAAAAACAAATAACAAGTCAGTGATCAAAACATACTTCAAAAACAAATAACACGTGCTGAGGCGATTCTATGCGAGTTGATCACAAATATGAATTTGTCATTGAGTACAGCTGACAAGTTAACGGAAGCAATGAAAAATAATTTATTAACCTTATTTCCATTCTAGTAAATATTGACAAAGATGATACTAGGTTTTATCAGATAAATAAGATTGCCTTCACCTATCTAGATAAACTTATATTTTCTAAGTGGATGGGTGGTAACAATGTCTGTCATAATGTTTTATATCAAGTTGTCCTTAACCATGTAAAATAGAGAATTGGCTTTAATTAAAATGTTATGGATATGTGTGAAGCTGAGAAAACAGAATTTCTTAAGAAAGTAACGGAGGTAAACAACAATAAATTTGGTTATGTTGTATTTTTTTGTGGTTTTTATCACTATAATATGAACAGGATGTTTAAGTCAGTGGTGTTCAATTTCTGCATATTTGTGCCTTGAAACACAGAATTAACTGAATACCAGCGTCTTTGCAAACTAAGAGTTATTTACACAATATTGTATAGTCATTATGTCGTGTAATACTACATAATGATAATTATAGTATATTGATAGTATCTCTACTATTTGTGTGCTGAAAATACTGACTGCGGTCTGAAAATACTGACAGGCATTGCTTAAAATACTGACAGGAAAATTTATGGGTAAACAGGTCTGTGTATATATTATTTATATGAAGCAGACAGAGGATTATTGTATTAATCAACTGCTCATATTGTTTTATATGCAAAAATATAACCTTACAGTTATGAAGGTTATATATTATTCTTGTATATTATTCAGACATCAAGGATGTACATCACAGAATTATTAGTTTACTTTTATACTTTTCCAACCAGTTTCAGAGATTGACTCCTCATCAGAGCTTTGCCAATTTATGCAAATAAATCACCAGTAAAACACAATTGAAAACTGGCGAACTGCCATAATGATATGTTAATATTTAATCAAAATGCAGTCCATTTATGTCATTGTTCCATCTTTCTCTCCTAAACTTCAAGCTTAATCTCAAAACAATCCAACCCAAAGCTGTTGAATCTAAGCCTGACTTCATTGTTCTGTTAGCTCCACCCAATTCATGTATATCTTCCATTTGTGCAATATTATTGGTTGTCAGGGTCTAAACTATTGTCCATCAGATGTCAATCAGTGTCTCCTACAGTAAATTTGTACAGAGTACTGTTGGTAAGAAACTAAGATGACATCATCAGGTGTAGTTGAGATTGGTGTTCCAGCCCCAATCTGTGTGCATCAAAAAGACACTATTCAAAATTTTCTCTCATCAAAATTCCATGCATCAAAACCCAAGGGTACATGTCCATTGAAATCACCACCTTACTTGGACATGCACAAGGAAATACACATACACATTTGCCATTTGGACACTTCCTAGGTTTAAGCAATGACTAGCAATCTGTAGAGGCATATATCCACAGATCAGCTAATTTTACTTGCATTTATAGACAACCATCTTATAAAGCTACATTTAGATGGTCATTTTGCCTTATTAAGCAGTGTATGCATGCAGATCAACTTAAGATGCTTAGACATTTTTTATGCATTCATTTAATGCAGTCCAGTACTATTTGCTTATCATATTCTTCTGCTGTAAGCACACAAAGTTTTAAAAGTTTGCATTCAGTCTGTATAAACTATGCTGTCAGTTCAAGTTTATATGTTCATTGCACCTTTGAAATTATAGTACTTGATCCTTGCAAAAACAGCCATAAAATTGAATACACAATGAATTAGCTGGTCACAATTGTATAATACACATTCAAATAGTTATGACTAAACTATCGGTAGAAGTTTATGGTTTTGATAGACAGGTTTGACTGTAATACCTTAGTCATATAGCTAAGATCATTAGATAACTAGTATGACCGATCCAGTGACCTAGTGGTTAGAGCATCCACCTCAGATGTGGGAGGTAATGGGATTGAACCCCAGCCAAGTCATACCAAAGACTTATAAAAATGATGGTAGCAGCTGCTTCACTTGGTGCTTAGCATTAAGAGGATAATGTAAGGACTGGTCAGCTGGTGTTGGGATAATTTTACTGGGTGGGAGGTTATGCTACATGTCTGTGGCAGTATGACTGAAAATTGTTAAACTACATTATCCAAAATCATGCATACACACACACACACACACACACACACACACACACACACACACACACACATACACACACACAGAGTTAACCAGTATAAATAGCTATCTGTGTGTGTGTGTGTGTATATATATATATATATATATATATATATATATATATATATATATATATATATATATATATATATATATATATAATTACTAGTCCTCAACAACTATAAAGTTTGGACAAACTTCTATAACAGCAGCATGTTCTGGTGGTTCTTTCATTTGTTTCTCTCTGCCTTTTTCCCAACCTACATGTTTTGACACAGTAAAACACAGACATGTAGCAAATGGTATCACTTGGAATGATGACTGTAACAATTTAATATAAATTTCAATACCATCAAGAGTTAATTGGTTGTAAGCTTTTTGATTGATGATTACTCAGGGAGTAGATATGGTAACATTTACTCTGTGTGCAGCAACACAGTATGTAGATCTGCTATCTTCATTAGGAAACCTGATCTCTTTCCATGTTTGGCTGCTGGAACTATTATCAGGCAAGTAGGTACATGTACAATATATACCTGCACAGAAGGATTACATTACATACATATTGTATACAACACCTGGCTAATATTAGGCACTAAATGGTAATTTGGATTTATGATATATAATGTATTAACAAAATTTCTTAATAATTGTGTAGTGTATTAAAATGTATATCTGAAACATACAGATAGTGCAGATAATTTTTTTCCTGGATTAATTTTGTTAACTGTTTATAAAAATTTATACCATATACAAATTTTGGCAAAAGAATTGAATGACATTAAAACTTCTGGTCCTTTAGTTGTGCTGCAATTTTGTTTAAATAATTTCTATTTTCTTCAGTTACATATCAAACTCATAAAAAATTAATTTTCTTTCTTGCAGAATTGTTTTAAAATTGTATGGCAGCAAAGTGTTTCAGACTAACAGCTTTTATGCAAAGTTAGGTAGTCCATATGTAATGATGTAAGATTCTGCTTTAAAACACCATGATCTATCTACAGAATGATCTTACACCATCTGCATTTTCCATTTTATATTGATACATCCAACATATAAAACTAGGTATGCATTACCTTGCAACATTATAGTCCAACAGAACTATTAATTATGATATAGTTGCTGTGTATGTTAGTTGGGACAAGAACCGTTGTAATATTTAGCTCTCCCTGACTGTAATGTCATTAACAATTGTTATTTTCAATTTCTTTTCACATTCCACTAAACCTATTTCAAGCAAACTTGGCAGACTGCCTCCTGGCATAAAAGCTTCAATTTGTACCAAATACCAATGTGCCATCAAGTGTGGCCAATATTTAAATTAAATTTAATTTAAATTAAAAATGAAAATCATTAAATGACTTCTTAAAAAGCACCTAGCAGAATTTGGTAAAGTTTGACATACATCACCATGGCATAAAGGCATTCACATTACTTCAGATTCAGAGATGATGCTCCACAATCAAATGTAACAACCATGGCAAAGAACAGAAAACATTACCTATTAAATGACTTCAAAATCCATTTGAGATATTATGATCAACGCAACTATATTAGCATAGAATGCATTCAAAAGTTCACACCGATGTTGTCAATCCACTCTCAAGTTTTATCTCCATTAATAGCAACCAAAGAAAACCCTTTAAATGACTTTTCAAAAAAATTCATCAAATTTGAATTCAGTATCCTGACATAATGGTCTTTCATTTGTAATATGTCCACTGTAATATGTTAATACTCAATCTCTTCAAAGCAGTTAGGCAGTTGATTTTTTTTTAATGCTGTTGGATTTGCATATCATCTTTTGATGGTGTTGTATATTTGCTTTTATTTGTCAAAATTCCAAAATTTCTTTCTAAACTTTTTAACTAATATGGAGATGCTTTTTATTTTTTTGTTTGTTATTTTCTCCAGCAAAATGACAAGTTTTTCTAAATTAGCAGTATTCAGCTACCCCAACACTAGTAAATTTCCTCACAGACAGTAGTTTCATATGTTGCAAGTATTGTTTTATGGAACAAGATTCAGCAGGGCTATCTGCCCACAGAAATTTATGCTCAGTTTATGATCTGGATATGGTCTTTAATGTTCACCCAGTTTGTTTCAAGACATACATAAAGATGGCAGGTGGAAGAGATTATAACAAGTCATGATGTAGAGCACATATATGAGAATATGGGGCACATATTTCTTTGCATGATAAGTTTTAAAGGAAGATTCAGGTTAACATGAGCCTGTATATTATTATTGAAACTCCACTCACTCAAACAGTACTTGCCAATGTTATATATTTATAACCCTTTGGTTTCAGGTGCAACCTTTTGTGGCTGAACTATATGCAAGTAGTGGGATATTGGAAATGAAGTGTATTTGAATAATAAAAATATATGGTTTAAGAGGGTGGGCTGTAAATGATAGAGATTCCACTTACAATAATGAGATTTTAATTGCTCTGCCAACCCTTTAAACTGAGCTAGATATCCAGTAAACCTATTTTCAATAGCAAGCAGACATTGTACAATAGCTATAGATCTTCAGTATAGTTAATTTTACATGGCATACTGTCCTTATTATGTAGCTAAAACAGTTACAAAATGTTAAATCTACTTTTATATATGCCATCATCTGTAATTCCTCCTATATCAGAAAAGGCAACCCAAGAATGTCATATCCAGAAATCTCTTATAGTTTTGTTCAGTTCATATGTTTACTGGAATGGAAAGGAGAATGTTTACCTTGAGAGCATTTGGCCTGCTGTATGCACCCCATGTTATCCTGTTTCATTGGTGCATCTGTCTATAACACAGTGAGTTAATTTTTGCATACAAGGTAGTTTCATGCACTGTTGAGGAGCATCCATGTTCCATGAATACATTTCTAGTTTTAAAAACAAATTTCAACTGATTTTTTTATGTATATTAAACTGGCTAAAATAAAATTGAATGCAAAAGCTATCAGGAACAAATCAGATGTAGAATTTTTAAAAATGTCAAAAAGGAGACAATGTTTAGCTCTACTTGTCCTTGATGTAGAGAGCTTGTGGAATGATTGTTAGCCATCTGTTAGCACAAGTTTACTATCATTACTTTTCCAAAACTACCTGTAGGACTGGTTGTTGTATTAGGGTTTTAATGCCATTTTTCAGCACAAGATGGGCTATACTTGGAAGCCAGTATTAATGGTGGCAGAAGAAACCTGGAAACCCCCAGGAAGAACTGTGTTAGCCGAGTCTGGATTCGTTAGCTGAGTCTGGATTCGAACTCATGCAGACAGATTTGAGATGGCAGTGATCATTAACAGTAGGCTTGGCCATGAAGCCCCTCTGTAGGACTGGCATAACTCTTATATGTATTAGTATTACTACAGCTAAATCTATTATTTTTGGAATGTTTTAACATAATGTACATTTTTAAAGTTGATATAGATTTTTTAATGTACACTGTCCTGAATCATTTAGAAAATTTGTGCCCTGTTTATTTGCCCCAGTAATTGTGATTTTTAATCTTTAAAATCATTCAGTAAAATATTTTGTTTAATAGTATTCATATTTCATAACAAATTATATACTGTTTCCAAAGCTTAAACATTTGCCAGGAATGTCCAATGCATTCCAAACTTGAGAACTTTGCTATCATTACAAGATTATTTTTATGATGAACCACCAAACAGATAAGTGTTCAAATTACAAACAAGAGATTTCTGTGTGCTAACAAACAACATACAGAAGAGCACTGATATTCAGCACTTTTTATTTACGGAGACGAGGAAGTAAGAAGTATAGAAGGGCTAAATATCGAATAATGATACTCACCACTTCTCTTATGTTTTCAGAGAGGAGGAAGCTATCAGTATAGAAGGGCTGAATGTAGCTCAAATGAAAGAGCTACGAGAGAAAGCAGAAAAACATGCATTCCAAGCAGAAGTAGATAGAATGATGAAACTCATCATTAACTCCTTATATAAGAACAAAGAAGTAAGTAAATAAAGATTATCTCTTTACCTTGAAAGTGAATATAACATTTGTTCCAGTTAAGATAAATTTTAATAAATGATGAATGTTTTAAAATGTGACAAAAGTGCCCTGGTAATTTTTTATTACTATTCCTGTTCATCATAATACCAAAAGATCTCATGCCATGACCTTTCAACATCCATCCTGGATCTGTTGGCTCGTGTTTATTATTCCTGCTCATTCAGAACTTCTGGGGAGATAGTCATTAAACTGTACCCATTTACCCAAATGTCTAATTTGTCCTGAATGAGGATGGTACAAGTTTATATCTGATATGATTGCCATCTTTACCTACTACTCCTGAGAAGATGGTCATATTGAAACTATGTTTTTACAAAATGACTTTTTATGACTTTATCCTAAATTAACATAACATCTCAGACCTTCAGTGTGGCCATATGTAGAATTTTTATTACTGCTTCTCCAGAAATACTAAAATACTTGTGATGTCTTTTTGGTATTTATAAAAAAAAAAAAATAGTGCCAATCTGATTTCCGTCATTAGCACCAATATTGTTATTGAAGGAATAGTATCACTTATAATTTTTTACAAGAAATATTCCACACATATTTAACCAAATGTCATGTAATTATGTCTTTTGCATTGTCTGAGACAAGTTAATTGAACCACAGACAGTTCAAGATTATGACAATTAATTTGGACTGCATTTAGATCTAACCTGTGAACATTTTAATGAAAGCAAAAGACCCTTTTTCTGCCAGATTTGGTATTATGCTGCAAGTTTCTCAAGAATGAGATGTTTTCATTACTCAGCAATTAAAAAAAAATTATTTTATCTTGAATTAGTGAAAAATTTTCAAGTTGTAGAACATTATTTCCTTAATATAATTTATAAAAATTTTTTATATTGTTGACACTTTTCATGTGTACCACAAGTTCTTGATATGTAACAAAATAAATTCTGTAATGTATTATCCATGGCTAATACAGTGCCCATATTAATCAGTTAAAATGATGTAAATGTTGGGAACCATTGATTGCATAATACTGGTTTTTTTTCAATTTGCAGATTTTCCTAAGAGAATTGATATCCAATGCCTCGGATGCTTTAGACAAAATTCGGTTCTTATCATTAACAGATAAGAATGCTTTGGCAGCTACACAGGAGCTTAGTATCAAAATCAAGGTAGGTGCAAATTATTTTTGCTGCTGCAGCTACTGACGCATTTTCAGGCTGTGATAAATATATGTAAATGATGATAGTATGGGTCCTTTTTCTGCATCTTGTCTCAGAAAATTAGAGTAAGTTATAGTTTTGCACATTCCAGGTTTGATTCTTGGTTGATGTTACCCATTATAACTGTGTAATAGGATATAGAATTGTCAGACTGTCTCAGAATCACCAATATGAAGGCTAATATGGTTTTTCCAGACTGTTAATAGTTTCGTCTTGTACATCAAATGTGCTTTTCTTTCCTATATTGTTGCATTATCAGTCAGGGAAAAAAAGCAGGAAAGTGTTTTAATACATTATGTTAATGAATCTCAAAGCTATTTTTCCCCATTAAATTAAAAGTTCATTAAAATGGCTATATTTATTAACTCCCTTTAACATTAACTATAGCCTGTAGAACAGCGCTCTAGTTACCTTTCAGACCCGAGTAGCCAAACTGAGACACCCAACTTAAAGCTATTTTTGGTCTCAGAGCCGAAGACAAGAATTTAATAAATTGTTTTACTTCCTGGTTTAGAACTAATTGAATTTTTTTAAAAAAAAGATTATTTGGGTGGTTTGGGATTAATTGTATTTATGAAAGTCAGATATTGTGAGAACACAGTATGCAATAGCGGACTGAACCTTAATCATTCAGGTTTAATCCTGCTTTCAAGAATGCATCAGATATATTAGTGACCTAGACCAGTTAAGGGTGCATCCATTTATATGGCTCTGTTGGAATGAGTGTGCTCACTGCAAGCAAGTATATATCCTGTAATTTCAAACCTGGATGGAACATCTAGAATTCGTCCCAAAAGCATTGTTTGAATTGATCATAGTCACAATCATAAAGCATAGCATCTAGTGAAAATGGGAAAGTACTAAATTTTAGACTTAGTGCTTGAAAATTGTATTTTTGCATAATTACATGACAACTTTGTGAAACTAATTCCATATGTACTTACTTTTAAGTCATATCAGCTGCAGACTGAAGAGAACCAGTTTTGTCATAGCATATTATGCTGGCAGATCAGGGTCTTTGCAGGGGAAAGAGTACTGCATTGTAACAGTAATAACAGCTCCGCATGCTATATTTGTTTTAAAAATACATTGCAAAGGAAATCATGTAAACATAAAGCTGCTATCAAACTTATTGGCATAGTAAGGTTTGTAACAAATTATTTTCAAGATTTAAGGTTTTTTAAGGTATTCAAAAAGTGAAATTTCCCATTTTTATATACCAATCCAGCATGGCTGTTGTGGGAAAAATGGTTTATATAAAGATTGTAATATAAAGATTGTAATAATTTAATATTTCACTTTGTCTGGGCTTGTTTAACTACAGATTAAAGTCAAATTATGTATGATCATCCAGTGCATTCCAATCTTGTATGCCTCCAGTAATCTAGCTAATTGTGTTGGTTTGACAAATGTGAAACACATCCTTTTCTTAATTTGTAAACAAGTTTCCAGTGTTTTAGTATGATATTGATAAGAAAAAGGAAAGATTTTGAAATTAACAGAATTGTGAAATTTACCTTCATGTTTAATAATTAGAGGCTGTTAAAAAATTTAGAGATAACTAGCACATTTCTAAACCCAGTGAAAAAGTGAAAGTACTTGACTATATCCATGTATATTTCATCTTCTGATGAAATAGAATACTACAAAAACATTTCCCATTAAAATGGTTGAAAGTGTTCAAGTAATTGCATATATTCATATTCTTTTCATTTCTGTAATGAAATAGATTGCTAAACAAGATATCAGTAACCTATCATTTAGGTTTAAAACAAATAATGGCATGTTGAATGTATGCTGCATCACTTCCCTGCCAGAAAAGGTCAGAAATACACATTTTGTTTCTTGTAAGAAGTTTTAAAATATTACATACACAAATGGCCATCTGGAAACTGAAACATTTTCATTAAATTATGAAATTTTTTTTTTGACTGGGTGAAAATTGTTTAAGTGTTCATAGATTAAACTTAGAAGTTTCACTTGAAATTGAAAAACATTTTTAACAAATAACATAGTCTAATAAGAGCAGAAACAGATTGTGCCATTACAGAAATTTCCTATCATTAATATAATACATAACAGTGTTTGTTCTTTGATTTTAAAAATTTCTCCTAAGCTATTGTAATAGACAAAAAATTTCAATACTGATATTTAAGAGTATTTTTGTATCTTTCAGTTATAAAAGTCGTTTAGGCAATTTACAATTGAAAATAAATTGTCATTTAAATGCATACTTTCTGTATTGAAAGTCTGGAACTAAAACTTGTTGCTAGAAAAATCATTGTCCCTAGAGTACTTGCAAGTTTTATGAACCGGTATTAGAACACCCACTTCCAGAAAATCTTGGCTAATGTGGGTACATGAAAAAACCTGGGGTTTTCCTGAGTTCTTCATCTACTAGTTTTACTGGCCACTATATTTAGCCTATCTTGTGCTGAAAAATATCATTAAACCCTACAGCAGCAACTGCCAGAAAATAATATACAGTATACATTCTGTAGATTTGGCCAAGATGAAGCTGGATATGCTTTCAATTTGTGCATAACAGGCCCAGACCTAGAATGTGTGGGGCCCAAGGCAGCAAGCAATAAGCGCACTGCCACAAGCAAACAATTGCATTGCATAGAAGCACTTTTGCCCAAGGTGGTTGCTTCGTTTTCCTTGCCCTAGGGCCAGTCCTGGTCGTATTATTGATGCAGAACTCAGAGGTAAATATTTTGGTAGCAAGAGTGCAGATTTTTCCCAGCTGTACTAATCATCACATGGATTTTGTTGACATCCTGTGTTCATTTGCTATTATTTCTTTGGGTGAGTAAAACATTGCTAATATCCCTTTAGATGAGTAACAGTCACATTTTTATTTCCACATTTCCCAGACATCATCATCTTACACTTATTCCAACAGAGTACATGCAGGTGCAAATTGTACTGGTGATCGGGATCTGTCCTTTTTTTTTTATTCTGATATTATGTGTACTGACAGATCATAGTATGTCATAGACTGTTATGTTTTTCTACCACAAGAAATAGGGCACTGTATTGCTCTGAAATGGTTTGTATCAACCATCTGCATAGACTTCTAAAAATTTGGATGTGACTCCTGAATTTGGCAACTTTCAGTTAATTTGTCTCCTAATGTGAAATGGATACTGGGGCTGCAGGTAAGTAAGACTTTAGAATTTTCATCTTGCATGCTGGTTTGTGTTCCTAGACCAATATCGAATCAGATTCTTGGGAATAATCTTGTTATTATATATACAATAGAGATTGAAGGATTTGTTTGAATCATAATTTGTTTAAACCACTTCATTTTGTTTCTTAGTATCGTGTAAACTTTTTCTAGGCCGACAAAGAACACCATGTACTCCATGTCACAGATACTGGAATTGGCATGACAAAAGCAGACCTGATAAACAACCTAGGAACTATTGCAAAGTCAGGAACAAGTGAATTCCTTACTAAGCTTGGTGATGCATCGTCAACAACAGAGATGACTGACCTTATTGGACAGTTTGGTGTCGGATTCTATTCAACATTCCTTGGTGAGTTTCTTGAGATTTATTCCCCCAAGAATCTACTGTATATGCCAGTCTGTAACACATACCATGGTCAATGTTGTACCTTCTAGTAATGATCTCGAGTGAACATTGTAGACTCTGCCATTTTAACTTGTAAGAAGAGGAGGGCAACTGGAATTTTTTGGAAGATCGTCTTTAGTGATTATAGTCATCTAGCTATTTTCATGAACAACCCACCTTTGGAAAACTTAAGAATCGCCCCTGAATGATGTGCAAATAACTATAAACAGTATAATAAATTTTGGTTAGGTTGTTTACAGGCATTCAATTGATTTAAAGCTTCCTAATCATAATAAATACATTGTAACATCTTTTCTTTTAGTGTCTGACAGAGTGGTTGTGACCTCCAAGCATAATGATGATGAACAGTACATTTGGGAGTCAGATGCCAACTCATTCAGTGTTGTAAAGGATCCCAGGGGTAACACACTGGGCAGAGGCACTACTGTTAGGTATTTGATTTAAAATTTTCTGTACAGTAGACAACCATTCATCTTGTATATCAATTTAAAAAGGATCTGACAAATTTAAAACTGATAGTATCCTATTGGACTACTAGGAAAAGAACCTGGTAGTCATCTTAAATTAGGTAGCCCAAAGAAGGGAAAGTAAACACTTGAATATGAAATTTATAATTTAAGGATAGCTTGTTTCTCATTAACAATTATTGTCCATTGGTAAGTATTGGTTTAGGTACACTTTGGAAAATATATAGGTTTAATTAATGATACATAGGATCAGTAGGCTGAATGACTTAAGCATATGGTAGCCTGGACATAGCATTCTTGTAGCTGGGGTCATAACTTAAGATCTGTAAGACCATGATTTATCAGAATGGCATGTATGACCTTAGATGGTGTAAATTTTGTTACATCTTATCTAAACTCTCGATCAGATTATTTTTCATGCCCACAGGAGTTGAAATAAACTAGATTTTAGCATCCTACATAAATTTATAATCTGTAATCTCCAGGTAAATTCAATGTCATTAGCAGTAAAAATTTTTGTAAAATACATTTCTGGTTAATATTTAAATAGTCGCCCATAATGGACCTCGGGCATAGGGAAAGCTGATGAATCTTAAAAATAATGCCAAGCTTGTAACTTTGGGTTTGTCAGTTCCTTTGTTCCTACAATTAGGGCAATTTGGCAATATGTCTGCAGGCTTAATGAACTTGAGTTTGGAGCAAACTATCTGCATATTATATGAAGTTGCAGCAAAACAGAATCCTATAAGTGCTTGAAGGAATCATTAAAATTAACCCTGTTCCAACAAGACAGAATTGTATAAGTGATTAAGAGAATCCCTAAAACTGGCCATGTTACATCATAACCATGGACATGAAATGACTTCAGTCTTATTTGCAGGGTCAATGTGCAATGTTTCTAAAACCATGCAAACCAGTCTGTCTCAGCTTTCTATATAAGCACATGTTAGGCCTTGGATTCATAAACATCACAAATCTTGGAGAATTTATTTTAAATTTGAGGTTCTACATGTCAATGATAACTTGCATAAAATTTTAGAGCAAGGAGATTCTAACAATTTATAACTGGATAAATGTCTTTTTATTTTAAAAAATGTCAGTGTTTGAGTTCCATTGTAGTTTGTTGGACAATTAAACTTAATTTGAGGTTGCAAAAATCAAGAAGTATATTGGGAGAGACTTTACATTTGCTGTTATGTTTTCATAGCCTGTATTTGAAGGAAGAGGCCCATGACTTCCTAGAGGAGAACACATTAAAGGACTTGGTTAAGAAATACAGTCAGTTTATCAACTTCAGCATCTACCTTTGGAGTAGCAAGGTATGTCTAAAAGCAAGCTGTGGGTGAGATATAGGTATCCTTTTATCTGATAGTATTACTTAAATTGTGAAGTCTGTGTTAAAGTTTGCAAACTTGTAAAAAAAGAAGTTGCACCATCGTGGTTCCCAAGCAAGATGTAATGTTATGCAAAACTAACCAGTTCAGCTGTATCATTTGTTGTGCTTCCCAAACACAGTTTTCTTATTGTTTTTATAAATTGACTGAAAATTGTGAATTTGAACAAATTTCATATTTCTCAGTCAAGTAGCAATTTGCAATACACATGTGAACAAGAAAATTAATTACCAATGACAGAGAAGTAATTCATCCATTTTGTACTGAAGTGCTATTAAACTGTAACTAGACAATCAACCAAGCAGTGATCACAATTGTAAAAGATTTGTTATGGAGTAACTTCTGTTAATAAAAGTATCCAGTGATTGACCTTTTGCTGTAGATCCGTTTTATTACCTTGTTTATTAAATCTTGTATCCATAGTAGACACAATAGAATGCCGTAAATTTATATATATACCAACTCAATTTTAAGTTATATGCAGCAAAAGAATGAATGTTGTAGATGTTTAGTGAAATCTGATGTAATAATATTTACATTTTTAATTCTAGATAAATAACAATCTTCAACCATTGTTTGAATGATGTTTTCATATGGTTCACTTTGTCTTCCTAATTTCTATGTTGTAAATAAACTGGTTAGATTTGCAGCAGTTATTTTTTTTTTTTAATTAATGTCCATATCTTGTCTACTAGACACAGGAAGTTGAGGAGCCTGTGGAGGAACCAGAAGAAGCTGAGAAAAAGGAGGAAGGTGAAGATGAAGATGAGGCAAAGGTGGAAGAGGAAGAGGAGAAACCAAAAACCAAGAAAGTCAGCAAAACTGTTTGGGATTGGGAGCTTATCAACAATATCAAGCCAATCTGGACCAGAAAGTAAGCTTAAATAAAAGCAGGAATAAAATTAGGTCATTTTGTTTCTTGTAGGTTGGCAGAGAATTTGTCAGTGTCTATAAAGTTAATTTTTACATTGTGGAAAAACTCAGGGTTCCCTGGAAGGATGAAACTTAATGATTTAGCATGATATCCTGTACCTCAGTTTTAGTATATGCTAGAGCACTAATTGTATTTGTCACATGATTCTGAAATTGTAATTACTATTCATTTATTCTTAAGCTCATGTTAGTGGGAGCAAGCTGTAGCAATTACTTTTTTATGCTTGTGTTTGCCCTGGGATCAAAATAATTGTAAAACCACAAATATGATATCAGTAAGTTGTAGATGTACCACTAAACCCAACCCTCACAAATCTATTGACTCCAAATTCTACCCATCACTGTCACAGTTAACAACTGGTCTTGTATCATTTTTGTCTAAGAAAATATTTGCTTATATGGTTAATGGGGTGGAGGGAGAAAGATCAGTATATCCCTAGGTCCCTGACTTGATGTATTATATCAAATACCTGCAGTAGAAGTGGCCACATGTTCTTCCATGCATTTTGCTATGAAGAGATAATTCTGTAGCATACATCACCAGGAAAACCTCCTTTAGTGTCTATAAGGAGATAAAACAATTACACTGTTTACATGATTTTTACCAATGTACATACACAGGCCATTATTGTGACAACATGGCGGCTTCCATACAATTTTGTCTTTGTGGTTGTCAATACTGTACAATGATTATCTTGGCTTAACATTAAAGATGTTTTTTTGTCATGGCAGCAACTTTAATTCTTTCATGGGATGGAAAAGTTTGGGATTTGTTTGAAAATGTTTTTTGAAAATGGTGTTCATGTAACGTCCAGTAATGTCATCACAATGGCCATGTTGGAAATCCTATTATTGCTATGCCTCCTAAATGTATGGTCATGCCATAATGGAGTTTTCACCATAACACTTATTCTCTTCTTCGTGTCTTGTTGGTAGTTCAAGAATATGGTTCCAATCTAACTTCACTATAACTACCAGGGCGGGCAATATCAAACTCTTTCTGTTGCCATTTCATCCAAAAATGGAAAGTTGTGTCATCATGGGTTTTACCACAAGACTTTTTATGGAGTCTGGCTGGGGCTATCTTGAACATGTTTGTCAGTGGATTTGAGTGCTTATGGTACAGAAGCACAAGTAGATTATTATTTAGTACTGTGGCAATTGGAGTAAAATGTCTTGACCAATGACATACCACAGTAGTAGACATGGGATATTTTGATAGTGGGAGCAGAGCATAAGACTCTTCAAGGTACTTTTGTTAAACAACAGTCCACTATGACTCATTCCATGAAAATTTAACTTGAAGGACAATTGTAAAATATTTTGTTCACATTGTAATTGACAATTGTTGTAAGTATGAGAGCAAAGTGGTCAAAACTTTTCAGATGAATCTTTTCATAACAAAAACTTTGTCGAATGGAAACATAAGCATTTTTTTCCTTGCATGTTATCTTAAACAATGATAAAGACTTCAAGATAAAAGTTTGCGTAAAGGTATGAAAAATGTGTGGAGATCAGAATAGCTGAAATGCAAAGGCAGTAGGAACTTAATTGGTCAGTTGGACAAGAAAATGTGTGAAAATTTTCAAAAAAACTAGTGTTGAAAGTTGGACTAGTTTCTGGGCAGTATTGTGAGCCATCCCCCCAATATAAAGTGATCTAGAATCAGTCAGTACCCTAATTATTTTATTTTTTTCATGTACAACTTTAACCATTATAGTAGCAATACAGAAATCATCTAAACAGAATTACATGGTTAGGATGGCTTGATGATCATGCCCAGTTTTGTATGTTTTCAGTCCGAATCTTTACTGTGAGAGGACCACTGAAACCCCCACCAAGTTTCTGGCTTTTTTAAATTACATACAACCAAAATCATGTGTTTGAATTATCAGACTCTTGAATAAACTGTTTTAAAATTCTGGAATTAAAAAGTGAAAACAACCAGTGTGAAACCTATGCATTGTGCCAGTCTCAAAAGTGGCATATCTTTAGAATTGAATAGTCAGCAGCTTGTAAGAAATTAGAATCTGTTCTGAACCTCCAAGTCAGAGACCATTATAAATAATGGCAACATTTTTGTGTTACAGGTTGGCTGATATCACAGAAGATGAGTACAATGAATTCTTCAAGTCCATCAGTAAAACTAGTGACAATCCGCTGGCTAAAATTCATTTCGTAGCAGAGGGAGAGGTCACCTTCAAATCCATTTTGTACATACCAAAATCATCACCTCATGACATGTTTGCTAGTTATGGCAAGAAGATGGATGGACTTAAGGTAAGTAAAACTCTTTATGTAACTTTCAAGAAATTGTGGAAAAAGTTATGTAATCACGGTGGTATTAATTTTAAAACCTGGAAAAATGATTTTTTTCCCACCCATTAGTGGACATCCAATGTTCTTCCAACAGAGAACAGGACTGGATGAGGATATATACTTAACCTCTATCCCTCTCTCCTGGAGACTGAAACTAGCTGGAGACTTGTTGACTCAGAAAGGCTTCATGTGGCCTCTACTGCAAATGAGACCTTGCCCACTTGCACTTGGATTTAGAGTTTGTCACAGTTTGAGTTAGTGGGACATTAGGACAGATTTCAGGCCAGAATTCATTTACACTGCAAGTGGTTTGGGAAATATTTTCCTGCTACATCAGCAATCTAGAAATAAAAGCTGTTTATCACTTAAAATGTCAATTTGGCATACCAGAGACTTTGTGGTAGAAGGGAAACTGAGCCCTTTCTCTCTGCTTGAACTCTGGAACCTTCTCCATTGAACAGTTTTGGAGATTAGCCTTGGTCTGCCACATTCCAGGCAACAGAAATATTCTAGGGAACAGCATTTATAAACTTCCAGACATGGGAGAATAGGTTTCACACAGAATGTCTCTGCACCAGTCAGCAGCGGATACACTTTTTCATCACCTTGAAAAGCTGTTGAGAGGACATTGATGGTGGATGCCATAAGTCTAAGGTGGGATCAACTGTATTCCTACCTTTCAGAATAATCCAAGTCAGGACCTCAGAGCCTCCTTCTTTCATATAGCTTCCTTGTGACTAGAGTGATTGTGGTTCATCGATCTCCTCAGCCTGTTGGTCAATGACTCGAGGTGAATTAACACTGAGGACAGATCCAATGAAATTCATGGAAGAGAGCACAAAAAATATCTGCTCAATACTACAAGGTGTAGATATGGTTATCACATCGGAACCTTGGTGAGCAAAGATGGTCAGTCCTAAGCTTTTTGTTTCCTTTTCATCTAAACCTCATTTTGAACCTAGTGAAGCTCCATCGTGTTTATTGTTTCTTCTCTTCCTAGTGTCAGTGAGGAGTGAAATTCTTGCCTTAGCTAAAGAAATCAGTTGTTTTTGGTTCAACAGTAATGATGATTCAGTCTCTTGTGATTGCTACTTTGGTTTTTTGCTTCAGTTGCAGTTGAAATACCCAGTCTCAGTTATGGTCTGCTGGGGATAGTCATGGTCAGCTGCTTTGCCCAGTTAGATATGATACAGAAAATGAAGAAAAATGGTTGCAACTCTTAATTTCTAACACTCAAAGGTACCTCACATTTTGGAAGCCACCATTGAGAGGTGGATTGTTCATACTATTAAAAGAACTTGTCAGTCTCCCGGACAGTTTTATGAAAATTATTGAGGTCAGTGTTGTTGCTGCATCTTGGATGTTTCTTGGTCATTCTTCTTTGGATGATGTCATGAATGTTGAGTTCTGACAGTCTCATTCTTCCATTTATCTTTAATCATCGTTACAGCCGAGAGAAAGCATTTATGGCTCAGGTTCAGTCCTCAAACCATCCTCCAGTAGAACACCCTATCAACAGCAATGGGTAAGTTCATTCTGACAACTTTTGTTAAGTCACCATCCTCTCACTGGACAGGCAAATTCAGTAATGCCAGAATGTTTGGCACTGTATTCATACTATTAAAATATGTGGAGGGGTGGGGGATAAAACCAATTTAAATTAAACATTATTGCTCAGTTCCCTCCCTCTTTGTATGTCTAATGTCCCTTCAGTCTCAGTGCAAAGCAAATGAGGGTCATATTCTGAGATCATATTGGTTTTTTCTTGACCTCCAGTTCCTAACTGGACTAAAGTATAGACACTTTGATTCATGTGCTTGTAATAGGAACAAATAGAGCAGCACAGCAACAAAAAAATAGCAGGTAAGTATTACATTATTAAATTTAGCTTTACCATCACAAAAGCTACATTTTAAAGTTTATGCAAACAAAATACTCATTTGGTCAGACCATCTACAATACCCAAAGTAGAATAATTGGAAGAAAAAAAAATTCTTACAATAACAAAACAAATATTTCTACAGCTGAAATACCAGTTTTATAAATTAAAGTGTAAAATGTGCATTTTTCCTTACAGATGTATGTGAGACGTGTTTTTATCACTGATGACTTTGAAGATATGATGCCTAAATACCTGTCATTTATCAGAGGAGTGGTAAGTTGACATTCTCTTTATATAATCCTTATCTTTAGTAATGATTATATAAAACACCTAGAACATTGAATTTACTTGATTGTTGCAAATTACATGATGTGGGAATCGTTTTTCGTTCAGCATAAGCAAATGTTAAGATTTTTTTATGGTTACACTTTTGTCAGTCATATATGCATGTAACTTCATCAGATGGTGTATTCAACTGAAACTTCTATACAAAGTTGCCAAGTATTATTAAAAAGATTCTAATAAAATTATCAAGATAATTCATGTGTACCTGTTGATATATTGTAATTTAACTGATTAGTTTTTATCAGTTTTTATGAAAGGTTTGTAATTCATGTGTACCTGTTGATATATTGTAATTTAACTGATTAGTTTTTATCAGTTTTTACGAAAGGTTTGTATATCATTTTGATCCATTAAATTTGTAATATTTTCAAAATGCTCAACATTTATTGCACTTTTAAAAATGATGCTTATGTTTACATTGTTAATGTCATCCATTTTGTATTTGTGTCCACAGAAGCATACATGATCTTGTATACTTATATGTACATGGTTTAAAATGGATACCAGTATAAAGGGACAATGTAGCACCCATGCTTTTGTTTCTCCTTTTGTAGTTTTCAGTGTGTGAATTTACAATCTGACACATCAACTGGTTAGCAATATCAGGTCACTTGAACCTTAGGTGGATGGAATACTGTTTTTTTTTTTTTTTTGTATTAATGGTTGTATACCTCTGCTACTTATTTTCTTGCCTTTAATAGATGTCCCAACAGGCTATATATAATATGCATGAAGTCAACAATACTGTGTCATCTTTTTATTTCACATTCTTAAAATAGCTGTTAAGTTTAATTAATTTAATTAAATCAGTGGTACCATGTATGTGTACCAGGGGAGAAAACAAAACATAAACTTATGGGTGTAATGTCAGATCAAGAACATTGGCAATAATTTGATCATAAAAATATATACTAATGGATATTATAGTACTAAGTGTTCATTAATGATAAGAATATTGTAAACTTTAAAAAATTCAACTCAATATTTCAGGTGGACTCCGATGATCTGCCATTGAACGTTTCCAGAGAGACTCTGCAACAACACAAATTACTGAAGGTTATCAAGAAGAAGCTTGTCAGAAAGACGCTAGACATGATCAAGAAAATTGAGAAGGATGATTTTGAAACTTTCTGGAAAGAATACAGTACAAAGTAAGTACTGGATATTATAGGAACTACTTGTCTTCTATGACCTAATCACAAGCTTTTAAAATTTTATTCAGAGCATTCATATGATTAGATTTTATTCTATTTAATCTTTGAAATTGGGAGGGAATAAAGCCTTTTGCATGATTTATTCATTACCCTCGCAGTATTTTGTTACCACCTAAATATCTCTATCCCAAATCCACCTACAGTTGTGAAAACTGACAACCTTAATTCATCTCAGGAAGAATAACATTGTCATACCCAAACTAGGTCACTGTGACATAATATGCATGCTTGTATAAATTTTATATTTTGATCAGTTTTGTCATTACAACCTCAGTGTCTTGGACTCTTATTTCACTAACACTCATAAAAATTGATTTATGCATCTTCATAAAAGTAATTCAACATTCTGGGTAAATTTGATGCATGTTTCACATTTTTCATTACATGTGCACACACTCACCAATACATTGGACTTTGTTTTATCTACATTCATGAAATTGACAGCTAATTGTTAAAAGTAACTCTAGTCATTCCAAAACTAGGCCAATATGAGCAAATTTTCAGGCTTTAATGACTTTTTGTTTATTTTTGGCTATCATGTTCTTGCATCCTCAGTGCCTTGGACTATGTTTCACCTACTGACATTGCTCCAGTTTTGTTTCAGTCTTTGACCAGTGGCTGAATTTTACTTATTTAATTGGTTTTGCAGTGAGGAGTTAAACAAAACATCTTGGAAAATCAGCATAAAGTAAATCACACTTATTATTTAACATTTAATTTGATCTTACTAGGTTTTAAATAGCACTCACTTTTCTTTCAAACTTAAAAAATATTTTTATTTAATTTTTTTTACTTAAAAATAAGTTTTGGGTCATGTTTTACTTTTAAGTTTTTCAGATACAATTCCATTGAGAAAAATTTCTGAAAGGAATAACATTTCAACTTTTCGAATAGTTGTTGGAGTAACCAAAATTGGTGAATTTCTTTAATTTCTTTGGCCAAAGTTTAATATTTTAATAAGAACTGTTTAAGAGAAAAATAATTCTGAAAGAAGTGAATGGTCAACAATGTGCAAGAAGTAAATAATGAGGGAATTAGTTATACCAAAAATGTAATAGTGGCAGGAAATTAGATTATTAACCCATCCTGCAATTAATGAGCAAGTCCTGTTTTATATTTGACTGTTAAAATGAACTTGTTCCTTCATTTTTGATTTTGCAAGCTTCTAAAAAAGAATACATTAAAACATTAGTTGTAGTTTTTATTATTGTAGGTTAATATACTGATAAAATGTCATTTAATTTACACTTAATTGACTTGTTGTAATTGTAACTATTCATTGAATTCTTCGTTGATGGCTGATTGTTTAGTTGGTTAGTCAGTACCAACATACTCAAAAGGCTTGGTGATTGGCAAAGACACTGACCATTTTTCACAGGTTGAAATTCAGAAGTGTGATACTCAACAGGTATTTTTCCAAAAAAGATCATCTCTTTTATTATTTTCCAGTGTCAAGCTATATTACTTGCATGTGCCTGTAGTTTCACACTTTGTTACAATCATGACCAGCATTCCTTAAAATGTTCATTTTTCTGTTAACTACTTCTCCTAAATTGATGGTCATGTCAACAAGGGATTTTCACCAAGTCTTAAAATGATATCCAGTTTGTCCTAAATGAATATGGATCTCGCATCCAGTATGGGTGTTACAGCAGCAAATTTGAAAATCTTAAGAAAAGAATATCAATGATTGATTCAACACTTGGCAGTTAAAACGAATGAACGGTCTTCTGTTGACTTCAGCTGGTAGAGCATTAGTCATTCCAAAGGGTTTTTTAAATTTCAGTTAATTCACTTTTCTAAAGGTTAAAAGTTAATCCCCATGTTGTTAGGTTAAATAATTAATTGCCTACACACAGCTTATATTACATTGCCCTTTGGATGGATGTCATGGATAGACAATTTGTTGTATGACTTGAAACAAAGGGAAATAATTGTCTGGCAATTTAGGGTTTCTATTCATTTAATATAAAAATGATTATTTTTTTTCACCAACATGTATTTGAAAGTCTACCTTGTATGACCTAAAGAAAACCATTCATAATATTTCTTCTTTTTTTTCAAGCATCAAGCTTGGTGTGATTGAGGATCACTCAAACCGAACTCGTCTTGCCAAGCTGCTTAAGTTTGCTTCCTCACACTCCGACACTGAGACAACCACTCTTCAAGATTATATGGAGCGGATGAAGGAAAAGCAGGAACACATCTATTTTATGGCTGGATCTAGTAGGAGTGAGGTAGGATTATAAGGGTATATCATTTCTTAAAATGTTACTTGATCACAATTCACCTGATCCACTCTCTTGCAAATTCGGCCTTCACAAGCCCCCAAAAATGTCATTCACCCTGTTGTTTGACTTGCTTTTGCAGCAGAAGGGCTGAAGAGTTGCCATATCTTTTCAATTCATCATTACTAATTCTAATTTGGCTTTGAAGCATTTATATTCTGGTCTCACAAATGAATTTTATTGTCCATTTTGATGAATTGAGTAATTCTTTGAGTTCTCTTGCATCTAAGACGTATACTCCAGCAATAGTTGGATCAGTTTTA
Source organism: Potamilus streckersoni (assembly GCA_016746295.1). Lineage (NCBI taxonomy): Eukaryota > Metazoa > Mollusca > Bivalvia > Unionida > Unionidae > Potamilus > Potamilus streckersoni. The sequence goes on from JAEAOA010002240.1 coordinate 4,565,324, forward strand.
AGCTCTTTTGTCATGATATAAGAGTATTTCACACTTTGTCAGTTATTGTCATAATAATGATGCTGGCACCATGTAATTGCCTGCCGAAGGGTTGACAGTATTTCAGTTCAGCTCAGTATGCAGCCCTGTTTATGAATTCCATCCAATATTTTTTGTGTTGTGTATGGTATGGTCTTCTATGTATTTTTCATGGGCATTTTTATTTTGCATCCATTTCTGTGAGCTCAATATGACACATGACAAATTTTAACTGTCATGCCATTGTTTTGCTGTCTCCATTTACCTCAAAAAAATATATGCTCATTTATTGTTAGTCTTTCAGAAAATAAAAAAATATCTCGACAATGCACCTTGGTTAGGAGTGGCTTCACCTAGTTTAATGCATGCACTACAGAAATAATTCAGCTATGCATGGAAAATTAAATCTGATCATGTTTGAGTGAAAGAATGAATGTACAAGTGTTGACATCCAGCACACAGGTAATGGCCACACACTGAATTAGATAATAACCTGTATAGATGTGAAAAATTGGTTTACATCAAATTGTCATTGTTTGCAGGGTAGGGATTTAGATCAACCATTTGAATGTTCTTTTGTGTTCTTTGTTAACCAGTTGCATTTCTGGACATTAACTTCAGTTGTCCTCCAGCAATAGTGATCAGACTTTGTAGATGGCCAGCACTTGTGATCAGGAAATACCATTTCAGTTTTGGGGTGAAAAGGTCAGAGGTCATGATCAGAGTGATGGAAAGGAGAAAAATGGTTTTTGCACACTTATTTTGTTTATCAACATTTTTGACTTTAATATGATACTCTTTCTAGTCTATTTTAGAGCAGTTTACTGCTATGATTTCATTTTAGTTTCTGTGGAATATTTCACAACAATATGAGTTACTGTTCAGGGTATCAATTTTTCCAGTAAAAGTGCTGAACGCCAGGGATCTATTTCATTTAGATCCTTTAGCTCTATCATTGAAATGCTGCACTTATTTCAAGCATCTGTATGATTATAAGTGAAGCAAAACTGTCTTTAATTGCCAGAGTTAGTATGTTAAACTACAAATTGGTGGCTAATTACCTGCTGGAATATTGAAATTAATAGATGTATGTCTGTTAAGGTGAGCAGATATGCAATTTTATCAGTTTTATAACTCATTTATTCAGCTACAAGCTTAAGTTGGGGTGGGGTTGTTGCTAACCTTGCAAGTTTTATTTTGATAATGAATTGGTTTGATTGTTCATTTTTGGACAGGTTGAGAAGTCTCCTTTTGTTGAGAGGCTTTTGAAGAAAGGTTATGAAGTTTTGTATCTTACTGAGCCAGTAGATGAATACTGCATCCAGTCCCTGCCAGAGTTTGAGGGCAAGAAATTCCAAAATGTGGCAAAGGAAGGATTGAAACTGGACACCTCTGAGGCTGCCAAGGCCAAGAAGGAGGAGCTTGAGAAGGACTTTGAACCTTTGCTGAAATGGCTGAATGACAAGGCACTAAGTGGAAAGGTGAAGAAAAATTTTGCAGTACAGTCCTTTTTAGCAGTCATTATTATAGAGCAGCTGCTTCTAATATCCACAAAGCATTTGGTTCTTGCTATCCAGCTATATACATAACCTCTCTTTGAACAGAAACTTCCCTTGTACATCTGTATACATCTAGTTGTGTAGCCTCCCATTAATGGCAAGCTCCCTCTTACAGCTGTTGGTTCTTGCTGTACATCTAGTTGTGTAGCCTCCCATTAATGGTAAGCTCCCTCGTATAGTTGTTGGTTCTTGCTGTACATCTATGTAGTATAACCTCTTTAACAGTAACACATTGTTCTTTCTGTCCATCTTTGTACATTTCTGTACATCTAGTTACATAGCCTCTTGTTAACAGTAACATCCCATGTACAGCTTTTGGTTATTGCTGTACATCAATGTACATAACCTCTTAGCAGTAACCTCCCTTTCCAGTTTTTGGTTCTTGCTATCCATACATAACCACTCTTTAACAGTAACCTTCCTCATATAGCAGTTGTTTTCAACCCATACATGTCTAGTTATAATTTGTCATTTACAGACCTGTATTGGTTTGGAATATAAGGTTTACATAAAGTTTTACTATCATAATGACATTAATTGTGGAAATAAATTATGCATTGGAAATTATCATTACTATTTCACCAGTGCCATGCATTTTGAAATGCTTATGTAACCACACTGACCAGGTATAGTTTTCAAGCAACAATTGTCCCAGGTCTTGATATTTAAATGGATTTTCAGATTACATTATTTAAAGGACCAATGTTGGTCATTTTAGTACAAGAAGTTTATTACCATAATTGTTTGATGTTTTTAAAGTTCATGATTAACCTTAACGAACAAAATTAATTTGATTCAACAACTTTTTCTGAATTAGCATTTAAATTCCCGGATAGCAAAATTTCTCTGAAAAACACCTTACATTTTCAGTTCTTCAGTTTACCATTTTCAGTTTTCTGCATTATGGGACTCTTTCCATTTCAGACATGGTTCTTACTTGGTTTTTGTCATTGCCCATTATAAGCTAGTATTTTCTCTCGTAATCCCCCACTTCTCTTTAAAGACTAATGCATGTTGAATTTATACAGTTGCTGCAATCCATTACATTAGTGGATTCCAACAACTTTAAAGCAAACATCCTGCAAAAAAACAGCACAAGCCCCTAAATTGTCATTTACCAAAGGTTTTATTAAAATGAATAGTCACTAGTGCCAGCATAGCTATGCATTATTGTGTTGGTTAAATCTTGAAGATTTCTTTGTTCAGATTGAAAAAGCCACCATCTCTGAGAGGCTCACATCCTCCCCCTGTGCCTTGGTAGCTAGCCAGTATGGATGGTCTGGCAACATGGAACGCATCATGAAAGCCCAGGCTTATGCCAAAGCAAAGGATCATCAACAAGAGTAAGTAAACAGAAAGAAAGTCTTAAGGATAAATAAAAACTCGATCTTTTATAAGTTAAAACTCATTCGGGATGCAAAGTAGAATTTCCACATTAGAGAAGCATTTGTGAAGAACCCCTTAGAGACAACTTGCAGTATAAATTAAGTAGAAATACATGTATGAATGATATTCTTTTGTTTGGATAGATTTCGTGTGGTAAAAATTACTGTTTATTTAAAAACTCTTATAAAGAATTGATGATAAAACTACTATTTTTCTAGACATGTTAATAGTTCCTATGACACTGGTAATGATAAATTGGATCATTACTGTTAAACTGTGTAAATATGTTACTAGTAATGCAAACATAATGCCCTCTTGTAATTACATTGCACATTCTGCTCATTACCACATCAGTTTTCAACCACTCCGATGGCCTAGTGGTTATTGTCTGCCTCTGATGTGGGAAGTCCTAGGGTCAAACCCTAGCTGAGTCATACCAAAGACTAAAAATGGTACCTATAGCTGCCTTGCTTGGCACTCAGCATTAAAAGGTTTTTAGGATGGGTTGGACTGGTGTTAGCATAATGTGACTAGGTGGGACATGATGCCACATGTCTGTGGCATGATGCCCCAGTGCTAGACATCACTATACTGTCACACTGCAGATATCATAGTGATATGACTTACAAATTGATAAAATTAACGTTAAAAATCTAATCACACACACACCATGACAATTTTCAGTGAACAGGTATGTGACACTATTAATTTTCAGTGGAGAGATTCATAAATTGTAACATTAAATATTATTTTTGTCTGACAGATATTATGCAAGCCAGAAGAAGACACTAGAGATTAACCCAAGGCATCCTCTCGTAAAGGAGCTAAAGAACAGAGTTGAGGTAATTGATTGTAAAAGATTAACTTTTAATGATTTGCTCCAAATACAGATATATGGTATATAATATATAACAGCATTATTGCTATGAATCAGGATCTTTTATAAGGCACACCAATGCAGGATTCACATGAATTACATTTGCACCACACACACACAAATCAAAAATTCATGAAGACCGCAACATTATTTCAAGCCCTACCCCTTTGTTTCTAGACTTTACCCAGGTTAGTATTATAGATCTATATTTGTTTTAAATTGTCCTCATTTTATAAACACTTGAGTGTGCCTATTATATTAAAGTCTAATCATATAAACACAGCATATCTTCTTGCATTTCAAATGTTTTATAAGTGCTGAATGGTATTTGAGCCAATGGTAATTTTCTCTGGTAAAAATATATCAGTTTTGAGAGAATAAAGTTTATTCCTAAAACATTCTCCTGATAGCAAAACATTTAAACTGAACAAAGTTCTTAACACAAATGCAAATCCATTATCCCATTTGAATACCATTACTAAAATTAGAACAAATCTTGACTCACCTCTTCTCAAAAACTACTCAACTGAATTTGACAAACTTTGACAGAAATCAAGACTGCTTTACAAATTTGTAAGATTACAACTGATGCAATACAAGATTCAAATTTAGCAACTCATCATGCACAATTTAGAATTTGCTTAGTTCACATTCATTTGGCACAAATTAGGTGTTTGTATTTTGGTTCTAATCTACATGGAATTTGCCCATTTTTTCCAAGTATTTTTACCTGCAGATTTTGATTAGTATAAAAAATAAATGTACATTTTTTTATACAGATTGCTATAATTATGGCCTGTAATATATTGGCTATGATGTCACAGCCTCCACAAAGTATTGTTACTACATGTAATATATTAGTACTAGTAATATATAGATTAAACTTTTTATGCTTAGATAATGCATTTTGCCATCTATATTAGAAAAATTATGTATATGTAATTATTTGTTTTACATTTTTTTAAATTCCATTACAAGTTATTGTAATGAAAATTGTCTACTGGATATGATTTGTTTTTAGAAATTAAATTCAGTTCTGTTTGACCTCATAAACAGCCAGTATCAAATCTTAGTAAGCAATTTTTTTTCCCCTACAGTGAGAACTGTTTTTAGCTAAAGCCATACTAGAGTATGGGATGTTATGCATGTAAAGTTTCTACCTTATACTAGTAAGGTGACCATGTGACTGTCATATAATAATCTGTTCTTTGTTTTAGATAGCCTTATAACTCATTAAAAAAAGAAATAGCCAGTTGGTCTTTAAACTTTTAAACTTTTTTTAACTTTAAACTTTTAAACTTTTGACACTCAAAGGTGTTTTGTTGTGACCAGTTCGAATTGAATTTTTTTTTTTGGAATTAATTTATTTACCCTGGAATACAAGTGCTCTTAAATTAATTCTTTGACAAAGAGATTTATTGAAAATTATTTGGGAATTCAAACTGGAATATTCTTTGTGACTCAACAAAGAACTGCTGACACATCAGAACAAAGCTGACTGTTTAAGACATCATGACCTTCCATTTTGATTCACTTAAGACTTTTTATTGATAGGCTTATAATTTTTAATTCTTGGGTTAATTTTGGATTTGATTCATACAGCGTAAGTCTTATTTTCTCATTTTTACCTTGTTTTTCTTGGGAAATTATTTTCTTAAAGTTTACAAAGCTTGTTTTCACTCTTTTCTGGTTACTTTTGCATGAGCCTAGACTTGTAACATACCATTTTCTGGGTTGGCATGTATGCATAACAATGGTAGCATAGGAAAAAATTGCTATAGAAAGTATCATCCTGATGCAGATTTTTTTTTTTTCACAAACTGCCATTTGAACAGTTTTGGGTCTACTTTTTGTGAAGGTTCATTTTCTTTTCTTCCATTTAGACAAATGAAGATGATCAGACAGCCAAAGATTTAGCTATAGTAATGTTTGAGACAGCCACACTTAGATCTGGTTATCAAGTGTCCGATTCCCTTGGATTTGCTGAAAGGATAGAGAGGATGCTGAGGCACGCTATGGATATTTCCTTGGACGCAAAGGTTTGTGCAAGTTTTTTCTCTTTTCTGATCTATACTGTAGAGAGGTTTTTCATTGTGCTTATTTTCTACCATTCAGTCGTCACAAAATAAAATGCTTGCCAGTAGCTTTTGGTATTTTCTGGGGTCTTCCTCCACTTAGTATAATTAAACTCTTATTCAGAATATAATAGATCCAGAGAATATTTGGATTAGACAGGTTTCCAACTTTCAGTGTATAAATATAATTACTCTTTGTAGATTGAGGAAGAGCCCGAGGAGGCAGCAGAAGCTGGGGATAATGAGGAGATAGATGCAGAGGGAGAGGAGGAAGCAGATAAGGCAAAGGAAGAGAAAGCCGAACCAGAAGAAGCAGATGAAGAGAAAGTAAGTACAATATATACATTGTCTACTGCACGGAGTGAGGAGTGTTGCCATTGACCCTCATTAACACAAGTAATTTTGTTTTTAGAAATTTTTAAAGTTGTGGTTATTTAACAAAAATAGTATTATTTAAACTCGTCTCTAATTCCTTTAATGAAATTGAATTGAAGTTGTGTCTCAACAAATATTTTGTTAAAGATGAGCTTTCAATGTCTATCTGCTGTAGGAACTTTCTTGACCGGTAGAATTGTTTTTACAAACAAAATTATTCTAGTCATTGTTAATGATATACTGATTGTGGACTGTTTGAATATATCTTGCAGCACAGTAATATTATGCTATGTCTTTACCCATTTAAAACATTTGATCGAGAAAAGGTCAGTTAGTGTGTTCGAAAAGGTTTTGTAATTAAAGAATTATTGTTGACTGATAAACTGTTAAGCATGGGCTGATTGTTAGTAGGAATACAATTAATTTAAAATTTTTAGATTTAATGTAACATGTGTAATTCATCTGTATCCTTGACGTGAAGGTCACTACATTTTAATGCATGTTATTTAAAGCTAAACTGATGAAACAAGTAGGCATTCAATTTCATGAAGGTAAACATTCTTTATTAGAATTCTGAATAAAACATTTTATTCAGTGGATATCTGTTAGTGATAAGGATTACAAAGATTTTATCTGTTAGATAACATGATTTCATTTATATTTTTATATAGTTCTAACACTAATTTTGTTGTGAATGTTTCCCATTTTACACCATATTGCTTTGCCTGTGTGTGTTCATCTGTGTTTACACCTGATCATGGCATAGACAATAACCAAAAGGCAGTTTTAAATTTGGAGTAACCATACTCTATATTAGAAAATTCCACATGTATGTAGTTCAAAACAGCTATCATTATCATCATCAATTTAAAAAAATTAAGCTGCATATCATTAACATGTACACATTTTCAAACTAGTTGGAGAATGGAGAAGGGAGATCGTGAGAAGGTTGGCTTGATGATGCTGTTTGATTCCACCCTTTTGAGTAGCATCAGCCAATCCTTCCATGTAAGGCCTAAAAAGCCCCAAAACAAGAGATTATTAACCTCATAAAACCAGATATTTCTAGTGGTGTAACTATTTCACCATGGGCACCAGAGCAAACTTTTTGTACTGGGTGCCGCCTTATTGTCACTTGATATTTTTTTTTCCCCTGGGTCCACGGTAAGGCATCATGGTACGGCTGTACCTGCTACCTTGGTAGTTATGCCACTGGATATTCTATATATGCAAGGCAGGAAAAAATTTTCCAATAGATTATTTTAATGAAGACCAAAGTGGGCCATAAACAGTTCGATTTTTCCCCCAGAAGTCACTTGCAATAAATTTCATAAAAATGAGTGTGAGAAAATGGACAGCCACTCATGCATATTAGAATAGTCATAATCTCAGACCCAGCTGGCACAAATGTCATTGTGCACTTGAGTCATCTCTTTGTGCACACCATATGAAATCATACATTCTTAACTCTACTCTAATGTGAAAGAAACATGGAAATTATGAATGTTCATTCAATCAAAAAAAAATTACTTGTGTCCAATTGTGCAAAAATGTGTTGCTACCTTAAAAAAAAATTCTAAAGTTTGTTTAGTCCTCCCTCCAGTGTGATAATATACTAGATTATGGATGATGCAAATTGTGACTGTCTATATGCAAAAATATGCTAACATTAGACACGCTAAGGTACCAGTTGTATGTGCAATGCATTATATCTCCATTACCCACAAAAAAGAAACCAGCCAGTTGCACATCACCATGAATGTCCATGCCCAAGAAAAGGGAAATATGACAATAAAGGCATCAAATTAGCCCTTGGATACAGTGTTTAATTTTAAAATAAAATTTACAGAAATCTTAGTGTATTAACCCAGAATAGTAAATTATCTTTCTTGCATGCTTAATGACCTCTAAGTAAAGTGACCTTGATTCGTTTTCAGTGGAAAATTATCTATTGAATCTCAGACATTATATGGATAAGTTTCAAAATGCTATCAACTTCCATGACTTGCATTGTTTTGGTTTTTATTTTTTTTTTTTTAAAAAACTGTTTTCATGCTGAAAATGAGTACAGATGGGGAGGAGATTGTTTCATGACATTTTGGTTTTCTCCTCAGAAAGTTTTAATCCATGAATAAGATTAATATCAGTCAATTTAAAGTATGAAATTCCATTCCAAAGAAAGCCAGAACACCATATAAATACTTTGTTGAGGATGTAGCCTTTTACTTCCAATGCTATCAGATCTTAAAGTACATAACCATCATCATGTATGCATTTTTCAGTGCAGCTGAGAATAAAGACTTGCAAGATTCCTGTGATTACATCCTTTATTGTCACATGAATCTCCCTCTCAGCATTGTGCAAGAGTCACAAAAACTTGCTGTTATCAACCCCAAAAGATCATAACACTGGTCAAAATAAGGTTGTGACAGCTACATCCCAGATAATACTTAAGATGTATATGGATAATGAATGGACTTGTTTCCCACAAAAACTCTGAAAATTGTGACAAACTTTAAAAAAGCTAGGAAAAAATAGGCCTCTGCACATACATGACTAAAACATAACAAATGCATCATTATCCTGGACATAAATAGAAGATGAAATGGTGCATTCTTGACACCACTGTAAATAACATAAGGAAATAATCTGGTTCAAAAGTATGGATGTCTCTTTAATCAGAAAGTTATGCCCTTTACTCATATGGAACTGTTTAGTGCTACATTTGGAATAATTAAAATATGAAATTTATATAGATATATTTAGAGACATGACCATTACAGTTTCATGACAATATAAAACATCTCATTTTTTATCTATTGTCATATCAGACAAGATCATATATATAAAGCTTTATTTGTTATTGGCGCATGTGGCATTTGGGCATCAGATCAAAATCTGGTTACATTTATGTCAGTGATTGGGCATAAATTCAAAGTTTTTGCATGAAACGAGAACAAGTAGAATGAAAAAATTTCTTCCGTTTGTGTTCAGTTTTTATCATTTTCCAATGCATCTTGATTTAAAAAAAACTGCAGAGTTTAGAATTTTCTTTCAAGTAAAATGTATACACAGACTTTGATATGAAACAAGTGTCCAAGCTATGTCCATATTTAACCATGTATTGGAGAAAATGTTTTTCTCTATAGTGACAAATTTCTTTCAGTGATAAAATTGGTCAAATTTATAAACTTTCTTATAATTGAGCATATGTGGCTTTAGACTCCTTTTGAATCCATTTGAAATAGTTGTCACAATACCTGAAAGAATACAACTTCATTTGACCAATCTACAAAGTCTCCAACAAAAGGTATGAATTGCATCTCATTGCAGTAGGTCAGAGGTCACTAGAGAAAAAGATATACATTTAGAAACAATTTTGGCAAATACACACTAAAATAAGCAAAATTATATTTTGTCAGTTTCAATTCACTTTAAAATGACAAAGCCATGCATATTTTATGCATTCTAATAATTTTGATGCCATCAAACAAGTTGTGCAATATTTTTGCCATTAACTTCTGACCTGATGCAAAAGAATATTAACACCTATATCACCTCAGAGAATGCACATGATTTGAAAGGAGGACATTAGAAGAACAACACACATGCAAAGTGTTTGGTGTAGTGGGAGAAATAAGATTAAATTCTTATTTTCCCCCCGTTTTTTTTTTTCAGACTGATGAGGCAGAACAGGATGAGTTGAAACATGAGGAGTTGTAAACCCCAGATTATCATTAGAGATGCCATTTTATTTTTCTCATTTTTTATCATTTGTTTGTGATAATACATTTACTGTAATGCAGTATGTTGTATGCAGACAAATACAACTTTGAAGGAACCCTTTAATCAACTTAACATTCTCCAACTGTGAAAATTTAAGGATTGTCATGTTAGTCATTTTAGGAGAGGTTATTTTGAGAATATTACATGTTATGGTGGGGTGACCAGGTAGTGTGATTTTCATCTTTCATTCTACACTTATGTACATTTCATTGTGTGTATTTTATACTGAGTGTATATGTTGCTCAGGTCATGAGCAAATCATGTATTTTTAACTGGTTATATTCCTGATGGTCTGACTGATTAAATGAGTGGTATGTCTGGATCATGAACATTTCAAGAGCTGAATGAAAATAAATGATTTTGTTGACTAACTTGTTATTCATGTGTTTGTCATCACTTCAATGTGTCATTCAAAGTGTTCATTCTAATCTCCCTTTATAACCATCTGTATCTGTTTCTCTTTTCTTTCTGTCCCCATGCTTTTGCATCAACCATGGGGATATTTTTGATACTCTGCCTGTCTGAACATCTATCCATCATTACCACATCTCATAAGCTGCTAGGAGTACATTTAAAAAACATGAAAACTTGTTGACATGGTAGCCATTTGCAAGAGCAACATTATATTCGGTCTCCTCCCTATTGGCTTCAGGAATGCCGTTAAAGGTGAAATTTTCAAAAAATTTCTATTGCAGGGACATTTTTAAACATTTGTCTATACCCTCACTGTTATCAGTGAAGGGGTCATAAAGTAATACCCTTGTCCATCCATCCTGTAAGAACACATTACAGCATGTAAATTTCATTTAAACTTTTCTAGGACTTTGTGGATTCAAATCAAGTATGATGTTTTACATTAGTAACACCAAGGTCAAGTTAAGTTTTCACTTTTCAGAGAAAATTGTCTATCAGTATGGCCATTGTTTCACTAAGAACTTCATCATTCAATTTCATTTCCATTTTTGAAGAACTTTACGGCTTTGAATTGAGTTTGGTATGCGGTTTTACATAAGAAGCCCATGGTTAAGTTCAATTTTCAGTCATCCAGAGCCAGTGTGTCCCCTTTGGAAAGACATTTAGTCTTCTTTTCTCTGCATAATATAGCCAGTTATTTGTTAAAAGTAATAATAAAACCAGCAAAAATAGTTTTCCAGCAAACATTTTATTTAATTTTGGTTCTTATATGACTTCGCATTTTGTTTCTCTTTTTGTTTTACACTAAGTATTCTCTTTTTGTTTTACACTAAGTAACTTCAGAAGGACATGATGGATTGAAATTAAATTTGATTCAGAGCTTTTTATTTTCTGTGTTTGACACCAAACTTGACCTATCCATTTCGTTTCAGTGTTTGAAGCAGAACATTGCCTATCAGTTTTGTTTTTTAGTTTGACACTGAGCATGGTCTACATATTTCGCTTTTGCTCAAAATCATTACAAGACTTTATAGTTTTAAAAGAAACAAATCTGATAAGGTTTTACATTGGGAAAACCCAATTTTAGTTTGATTTCACCATTTTGTAGAAAACTTTAGATTTATGGTCCTTGTTTGACTTAACCTGCCTTTTATATTTCCATTTGATAATTTTTGAAAGCTTTCCGAAATTGAAACATACAGTAGGAAGCAATATATTAACCCTTTACCAAATATAAGCGCCTTTCGGCACTCTACCAATGTACAATACATGCGCCTTTTGGCACTTTACAAGATGTCAATATAATCGCCTTTTGGCAACTCTAAAATGCAGTCATTTTGAGTGGGTTTTCATAGCACCACCTTTGGGGAAAACCCCCTATTAGATACTACCTTCATTGGTGACAATGATCATTACATCAGATCACATGGTCACTATTGGTGCTCTGGTTGCTATTTAAAGTAAGTAGATCGTAACTGGGTATTCTCCATTCGACAAAATGGTGGTCTCTGATATTGTTCAGTACTTGAACCAATAGCATCACAACTATGAAAGCTTCAATAACTTAGGTAAAGGCTCTGAGACTGAGATAGGAAGCCCTTAGTTTTTATAAATTATCAACTTCAACTGATTGAGTGATGTAAATGTAGACAAAGAACTTGTAAATTTTGAGAATGAAAAATTGCCGCTACGCGGCTTCACTGATTTGATAGTGAACAAGGTCTCTCAAGATTTTAAAGCACATACAAAATTCTTTGGTTAAAAATAATTATACAGCTATAATGAATGTATTTTACTCTTAAATTTTTCCATACATAATATATGTGTACCAAAAACATAAAATGGTTAAAATTGCTGTTAAACATAACATACACTTCACTGCTTAAAAGGCCTATGCGTAGCGGACTGCAATGGGTAACTTAGTTACATGCGCATCGAAGGGCAAAAAAAGCCATACACTCTATGAGGGAAAGGGTTAAGATTAAGGTCAAAATTGATCTTACCGCTCTGGTAGCCCAAGTGGTTAGAGCATCACCCTCAGGTTTGGGAGGTCAGATTCAAACCCTGGCCAGGTCATACCAGAGATATAAAAATGGTACTAGCAGCTGCCTCACTTGATGCTCAGCATTAAGAGGTTAGTGTTGGGACTGGTTGGCCTGGTGTCAGGATAATATGACTGGGTGGGACATGATGCTTCATGTTTGCAGCGTGATATCCCAGTGCTAGACATCAATATAAACTGCAGACATTGTAGCAATATGATTGAAAAATTGTTAAAGCTATGTTAAAACTCTAACATAAACTCATGCTAGACATCACTATAAACTGCCACCCTGCAGACATATTTGACTGAAATTTTTTTAAAATCTGTTTTAAAAAATTCCAGATCCAAATCCTATCTCACCATGTCAAACATCCAATGCTCAGGCATTATACATCGTGCATTATTCACTGTCCATCTTTCAACACTTGGCATAATTTTGTAACTGATGTTGCGTCAACTTGGTGACAAATTTATATCATTCAAATCTTGGATAAAATCAATTATGAGCAACTGCTTTGAATATTCATGAGGTGTTCTTGAAGGTGATTGGTTGAGTATGTGATCACTTAGAGGCCTCTTTTTTTAACATATGGTCAAATTTGTATCAGCTTGGAGATTTGGGATGAGTATTATCATGAGTGTCTTTTGTAAATATGACATCCTTATTGTTGATTGGTGGAGTTTATGAACACTCAAGGCTTCATTTTCTAATGGATCACACTGTACAAGCTTAATTCGCTGAAATCTTGGATGGGTTCATCTGCACATGAGAACACTCTAGAGGCTTTATTTTGGAAGGTGGCATTCATGATAAAGAGGCACTCATAAATTCAGCACAGTTAAAAGATAGTTTTCTTTGTGTGCTAAGTAATCAATTTGTTGTCTGGCCTTCCCCTCCCCTCTCATTTAGAGGTACCACTCCAGTGGCCTAGTGGTTAGAGCATCTTCCATGAATGTGGGAGGTCATGGGTTCAGTCCCCGGAAGAGTCATACCAAAGACTTACAAAAATGGTACTAACAGCTGCATCACTTGGCATTCATCATTAAGAGGTTAGTATTAAGACTGGTTGGCCTTGTGTTAAGATAACATGACTGAATGGGACATCATGTTACATGTCTGCGGCATGATGCCCCAGTGCTAGACATCACTACAAACTGCCACCCAGCAGACATCATTTCGATATGACTGAAAATTTTTTAAAGCTACATTAAAAATCCAAATCACAACTCTCATTTAGAGAGATTTAATTCAAATAACATCACATCAAAACCATGCATAGTGTACCGTACATGAAAGTGTGAGTTCGAGTCTTAAGCTCATCTAATGTGGGTATGTGAGAAAGCTTGCCAGTAGCTTCTCATGAGTCGGATTCTTCCTGGGGTATTCTAGGGTTCTTCCTCCAATAGTTATATTGGCCAGGAGTATGAGAATCACACCTAGATGTTGAAAATTGCTTGTAGATAAAATAAGTATGGACAAAAAAATCAGTTTCTTAAATCAATGAATTGACAGTTTTGTGAATAACAAAAAATGCTAGAAAATGAGGAAAACCAATGAACAAATAAATATCTTCAGGCAAAACACTCTAAAGTAGGCTTTGCCCAACCAAGCCAAAATGTTGCATGTCTGACAAATGGCTTTGTATAAATTGTGATATTTTTTGAATTATATAAGGACTTATATTTTTTCATAATTATAGTTCTTTACTTGCAATAATTTTTGTGTAAATTGAATTTGCTTCATTAGTAAAACTTTTTACAAACCAATTTTTCAAGTTTTTTAATTCATTTGTAGAGAATGCTTGCTAAAAAGTTTACTACATATTTTTAAGCAAGGGCTGGTTATATAAATAACTCTGCACCAAAAACAGTTTCTCTGATTATATGTAGGATCTCAATGGCTTTCAAATTATGACCCAAGTACTAGGGTTCTGGGATAAGGACAGAAACAGATGTATGGCTTAGAGGGGAAATTTTGGTTTAAATGTTAATTATCTATATTTATGCAATATAAATCCATATAAAAACTTACAGCAAATGTGCATTGAATTCTGTCAAAATATGTGTTAACTTTGAAGTGATATTTTTACCTCCCTTTCATTGGGTAGTATTCACTTTGAATGAAAAAAAGCAATCCCCATTTTGTACCAATAGTTTCTCCAAGTTGTAAGCTTGTTCCTGGGTAACCAGGGGTCTCGGTGTCTCTGTAAAAGAGAAAGATGTCTTATTTTTGGTTTTTCTGTCAATAGAATGGTTTATTTGCTAAGGCACCTTGATTTTAAAAATCATTTTTAGATATTGAAAATTATATTTTGTGTTATTCTAAAGGATTATGATACTGAAATTAAAATTAAAAATTTCAAAGTAACCTATTTACATAATATTAGAATTTTGATGAAAAGATTGGCACACAAAAAGAGGACTAAAAACAAAAAGTAAAAAAACTATTCAGACCACTCATAGGTGCCATTTTTCAAAAAGATCAGATGTTATTTTTTGAAAAGACAGTATGTGACACTATTTGTGTAAGCACTGGTGATCGTATTCTATCCACTGAGCAAAAGAGACAAACTTTGTTATTCACATGTAAATAAACATGCAAATTAGAAATGACAAAACTTGTTCAGAAAATGAGAACTGGCAAGATTTTGCACTGTATAAAGTGGTTGATTTTTGTAGAGTTTATACAAGGAGTGTTGCCCAGTCTGTCAGATTAACAATACACATTTTATATTGCCACATTGGTACAAAGTATATACATGCTAGTTATTTTCTTTAATGTGCAAGAAAGCAAATGTTCATTCCTACAAGTTATTTTTCTTGAATGTTTTCAGCTTTTCCAAGCTACAATTCTATTGTGGGAACTTAAAAAAAATTCACTGCTTGTAAAACATTTCCCCTGATTAATTTTCATAAAATGTGTAAATAAATATTTCAGATGCCTGTTGCACAATCTTATCTACATATAGTTCCAGCGCGTGGTGTTTTTTGTGTGTGCGATGAATGTTTGGTGCCTTTCCAAAAAATATACAAAATTTCCACAAATGTCAGAAGGGTTGGCACATAATATTCGGCGGTGGCACCTGTGTGCATCATATACTTTGTGCACACAACCAGCAGGGTCTGTTTGCATAGCATCATTTGTATGTCATTTCCAAACTGTATTATACCAATGAGATGCAAGATGAATGCCCATTTTATTTTCAAATATTTTTCTTTTTGCTGCAGCATGACAATAGGGAACTGTAGTAGCTCAGTATAAAATTTTAGGTCCCCATGCAAGGTAGACAGGCTCAATTTCTGTACAGTTCAGTGTCACTCATAATCCAAGGTAGACTGGTTCAGTATCTATACAAGGAAGACAGGCTCAATATCTAAATAGTGTCAGACTTAAAATACAAGGTAGACAGGCTCAATTTCTACAGTGTTAAACTTAAAATACAAGGTAGACAGGCTCAATATCTACATAGTGTCAAACTTAAAATGCAAGGTAGACAGGCTCAGTATCTACATAGTGTCAGACTTAAAATGCAAGGTAGACAGGCTCAATATCTACAGTGTCAGACATAAAATGCAAGGAAGACAGGCTCAGTATCTACATAGTGTCAGACTTAAAATGCAAGGAAGGGCTCAATATCTACATAGTGTCAGACTTAAAATGCAAGATAGACAGGCTCAATTTCTGTACAGTTCTGTACAATCTAAGGTAGACCTTCAGTATCTCTACAGGTCAGTGACAGACATGCAATCCAAGGTAGAAATGTTCAATATCTGCACAGTTCAGTGTCAGACATGTAATCCAAGACAAACATGTTCATTATGTACTCTGGTCAGTGTCCAACTCCTATTCCAAGGTAGAAATGTTCAATATCTGCACAGTTCAGTGTCAGACATGTAATCCAAGACAAGCATGTTCATTATGTACTCTGGTCAGTGTCCAACTCCTATTCCAAGGTAGGAAAGTTCAATATCTGCACAGTTCAGTGTCAGACATGTAATCCAAGACAAACATGTTCATTATGTACTCTGGTCAGTGTCCAACTCCTACTCCAAGGTAGGAAAGTTCAATATCTGCACAGTTCAGTGTCAGACATGTAATCCAAGATAAACATGTTCATTATGTACTCTGGTCAGTGTCCAACTCCTATTCCAAGGTAGAAATGTTCAATATCTGCACAGTTCAGTGTCAGACATGTAATCCAAGACAAACATGTTCATTATGTACTCTGGTCAGTGTCCGACTCATATTCCAAGGTAGGAAACTTCAATATCTGCACATTTCATTGTCAGACTCATAATCCAAGATAGACAGGTTTAGTATCTACTCAGTAGTCAGGTTCCATATCTTCAAAGTTAAGTGTCAGACTCATAATCAAAATTAGAAAAGTTCAGTATCTCCAGTATCAGATTCATAATCCAAGGTAGACTGGTTTAATATCTGCAGTTATGTGTCAGCCTCAAAAACCAATGTAGACAGGTTCAGTACCAGTGTCACCCTCATAATCCAAGGTAGATGGGTTAAATAACTGCATGGGTTAATGTCAGACTCACAATCCAAAGTAGACAGGTTCAATATCTGCACACTTCAGTTACATTGGTGAATGTTGCTCCAATTTCCTCAAAATAAGTCAAATGAAGTGCTGAAAGTGCAATTAAAAACTTGCAACTAACCAACAATAAATGCTTTCTAGTCAGTGTTAATATTCTTGAACCTTTTGTACCCTATCTTCTAACATCCTCTGCATCTGACATACAGTCCTGCTTCTTTAGCCTATAAAATAATTTTAGTGACACCAGCAATAATATAGCAACTTGCTCCAACCTTTTATTTCTCCTCTACAATTTGAATAAGTTTATAATTTAAATTTACAAGCTAATATATGACAATTACATAAGTGATGTTAGGTCCTCATAGACCTCTTTTTTATTGTTTTCTTGGTAAAATATTTGACCTTCAGTTGCATTATATTGGCATGGGTATCCATGTCATGTGGACAAAATTGTAGGAATAAACTTGTAGAATGAAAACTTGTATATAACAGATTTGAGACTGTGATTCCTGTGTCATTGTCTGGGATGGAGTGAAAAGTATCACGGATTGGAAGATGGGGTCAGAAGTAATGGTTTCTACCTCTGTGGTCATAGTTTGTGGGATGGTCAGTTGTCCATTGTCCATGTGCTCCATAAGCATACTTTATTATTATTACTCTTAAACTTTATGAAGGATTGCCGCAAGACTTACACGCACATTTATCCCATGGTCTAACTGGTCCTTAATTAAAATGGTGATGCTGTTGTCCAATATGGCCTCCACAATGCTCTTCTTGAAAACTGTGCCAGGGAAGTCATACTGACATAGGTTTTTAAACAGAAGACATTTTGTGATGTACAACTCCAAAATGAAAATAGTGCTTTTCTGACATCCAATGTGGCCACTGTGGGATATCTTGAAAATCTTGTTATTGCTATTCCTTCCAACTGGAAAGTTGTACTGACATTGGGTTTTCACCAGAAGACTTGCTATGATGTCCATTGGTGCTCATCGAAAATGGTACTGATCAAATCTCTAATATGGTTTGTACAGCAGCCATCTTGAAAAATTTTGCAGCTGCTCCTCCAGGATGGAAAGTCTTAATGATTTTATCAGAAGACTTCCTATGATAACTAATCCTAACTAAAATGGTGCCAAGTTAATGTCCAATTTAACAGCCAGCTTGACAATCTTTCTGTTTCTTTTTCTGAATGGATGTTCATAAAAATGTTTATTATGATCTCTAGTTGGTCCTAAATAAAAACAAATGTCACAGATCTGATGGCTACTATGACCAGATAGTGTCACCTTGAAAGTCTTTTTTTCCAGTAAAAGGTATAATTTCCATGGTGTTTGCACCACCAAAATTTTTATATTGTCTAATTACTGGTAAATGGAAATGGTGCTGATCTGATGTCCAATATAACCACCACAGTGGATAGTTTTGAAAATATTTTATCACTACTCCTGACTGGATGGTTGTATCAACTTTGGTTGTTTCAAAGCAACTTCATGTTGTGTCTACTTGATTCTAAATGAAAATGGTACCATTGAAACATTCAGTATGCCTGCAATAGTAGCTGTTTTGAAAAACACTTATTCTTCTAAACAAATGGGCATATCATCACAGTTGTTTTCACAAAAAGACATCTAATGATGTCTCATTAGTCACAAATGAAAATGGTGCCAAAGTGACTTCTAATATGGCTATGCCCCAATGGCCATTTAGAAAATCATATCACCACTTCATCTAGATGGCTGATTGACTCTGCTTTCACCAAGAGACTATTATCACATCTAATTGGTACTAAATGGCCAACATGGCACCTTTCTTGAGAAACTTGTTATTGTTCTTCCACCAAAATGAGCTTTCCACCAGAAGAGTTTTTGTCTTCTTGGTCCTAAATGAAACTTTCTCCAAAATGGAAAGTCATCTCAACATAGGGTTCCAGCCAAAAGATTTCTTATGATGTCTTGTTGATGCTAAATGAAATTGTGCCAGTCGTGACTTCCAATATGTTCACCAAAGCAGCTAATTCAAAATCTTGTTACATCTTAAGGATATTAAAAATGGTTTCAACAGTTACAAAGTAGAAATAGTCGTATCTTTAATTCCTGGATATTTTTTCTGCCAGTAGAGTACAAGGCCATCTGAGGGAATTGTTTTTAACAAAGCATGGGTATTTGCAAAATTGAGCTAATAAAAAAACATTTTTGGAGTCCAGTTTTACCCATGCCCATCCATCCTGTATCATTTTTTTGAAAATACAAAACAAAGACAAATAAAACAGAAAAGCTAAGGTGTTTGCAAAAACTTTATATGACTGTTTCTACAATAATCAAGACCTTTGAATTTATTATGTTTCATCTACTATATTACAACTTGTGGATGCTGGAAAATATTTTATATTTACCTAAAAATCAACGGGCCATAACAACATTATTTTTTGTAAATATATGTAAGCACAAATTATATCCCGGATATTTCATTGAGAAAGTTCAAAACAAAATGTGTCAGCTGCAAAAAGATAATTTGTTAAACTGCTTGGTTTCAGTGTTCTAAGGCATTGTATCCAGTAAGATTCCTTTTCTTTCCTGGTTTCGGAACTCCAGTTTAGGTTGTGAGTAATTGCATTAAGTGTTACATCACTGACAGTGTGGCCACAGGAGGAGTGCAACTTGGCTTTTGTACAGCTTCCTTGTCAGCCAATCAACAGGTGCAATAATGAGTAGAAGACACATCTTCACCAAAAGAATTCTTCAAACATACT
The DNA here is from genome assembly GCA_016746295.1 of Potamilus streckersoni. Lineage (NCBI taxonomy): Eukaryota > Metazoa > Mollusca > Bivalvia > Unionida > Unionidae > Potamilus > Potamilus streckersoni. The sequence goes on from JAEAOA010002240.1 coordinate 4,585,160, forward strand.
AGTTTCAAAGAAAATAAGACTTTTCAGCTGTCTAATTTTGCTACTTCTTAAAAGTGATGCTTGCTGAAATTAAGTGATATTTTAAAAACATTAATTCTAGCCACAAACTTCTCAGTTGAATTTATTTGCATCATGTCACACATCGTCTATCAATCAACACTTGGTATTCTCAAATTCTTAACAGACTAAGCTGCTGCAAACTATATATGATTGACTATATGGCAGCTAATGTAACTGGTGGAGAAAGGACCAGAAAAATCCCTTTCCAACCCATGGCTTTCTCATATACCCACTTTGGTTCAGTCAGAGAATTGAACCCATATAGACAGAGGGGAGTGATTGGTAAAGGTGAGTGCTTTAGACCACTTGACAACCTACGGCCCTTGGCAGATTGAGACTTTTACCAATTTTTGCAGAAAGTATTCAGGTGTGATGGTCATTACATTTCATATAAAAATGATGTAAATCTGCTATCAAATTTATCATTGTTACTGAAAATAGAAAAACATTTTAAATTACTTTAAATAACTTTACAAAATAGCTAATTGGAATTTTAACCAAATCTAAAAGACATGTCCTGGCCTGAAGGCCATTTAAATTGTTTTCAAAAATTATAGTGATTGACGATTAAATAAGGTCTCCATTGCTAAAAAGTAGAATCCTTTAAACAACTAATTTTCTAGAAAGGCTCTACAGAATTTAACATAGTTTGATATTAATTTAAGGTGACTCAAAGACCTTCCAACTTTCTGCAAACCATGCCAATCCACCTTCAAATATTGATATTAATATAAAACAAAACAAAACAAACATGAAATTGTTTTCTCCATACACTTCTCTACTGAATTTGACCTTGAAAAGAAGCTTTGATTTTACAAATGATGCAGACTTGTCATCAGACATTACTGCTGTTACAAGAAAAAAGATTTTTAAATGTCTTTTCAAAATCAGTTTTATACAAAATTTTAAAGACTTGACAGTTAGTTACCAATGATGTGACGCCACCATCAAATATTACCACTACTTGGATTTGGTCCTTTTGTTTTAACAGATGACTGCTCATTGTTTGTTTTGACTTTAAATTCATGGTTTGAAACAATTACAAAATCCAAAATGAAAATAGTGGAATGATCATATAGAAAATCAAGAACTTCAAGAGGAATACATTACCAAAGTATATAATTAACTTATACTAAGGTACTTAAGAGTTGTTGGGGGGGTATATAGTGCCATTTTCCATTGTGTTAGGCTATACATGGCAGCCAGTGTAACTGATTGAGGAAGAACCACCAAACCATGGGAAGATACTTGCAAGCTTTCTCACATACCCATATTGTGGCTGTGTCTGAGACTAGAAGCCACCATGTGGACAAAGGTGAGATAGCAGTAATCAGTAAAGGTAATTGCTTTAGACCACTTACCCCTCCCATGGGCCCCAATGTGTCTTAGAGAAATGGACCAAATTTATTTTAGATTTGTATATTTTATTGTTTTTGACTTTTCATTTGTTATAAATAAAATCCCAGGCATAATTTATGAATTGTCAATGTGTTTCTTGTTCATGTTACCTCTCTTGGTTAATAAAACTAGTCCATAACGACCATAGATTTCAGCCACCATATGTGTAATGCAAACAAGTAACTGATATATTACAGTATAACCAATTTGAGGCAGTACTATTTGTAATACAGAGACAATTTTTACTTATAAGCAACTATACAATTTCCTGAATTTCCATACAAAATCCAGAATCAAAATGATAATTCAGCGGAGATAGTGGTAAGCTATTTAAGGAGGTTTGATGTCCAACAAGCATGGTGGATTGGTTGGTTCAGTAGCACGTTTAGCACCATCCGAGGAAATGGGAGATAAGTGCCCCACAGGAGGACAAATTGAAGCAGCTGACCCGAGGTGCCCAAGGAGAATTGTTTTCATATAGTACCTATTTACTTGTCAAAATATTTTCTTACACATGACATGTCTGTTTCAGCAGGAATATTAAAAACAAGATTTTCAAGAAATGAACATCAACAGATGACACTATCTTGGGTAATGATAATAAAACGTGTATAATGTACCATTTTTACCGGCCTGTAAGACAATACTTTTGACCAGAATCTTAGCTTTGTCATATACTCTGAATCGACTTATATATGGATAAAGTGTGGTAGTGTCTTTTAGGACCTTGTATGCTTTGTTTTATATGCTTGTATTTTTCCCTGCTCTTTTGTCACAAATGCATGTACTTTTATAGCATCCTCTAGCTTTGACTGAATGCTTAAGATAATTTGCATATTTTTGTTACATAATTATTGCAGTAAAACCTGTTGTTAGGTACCAGCTGTCTTGAGACCACATCAATGCATGGATTTATTGATCTTATGTCATAATTGACCATGATTTTCTGGGCAGGAGGGACAGTGTTTCCAAGAATGTTTTATATTATCTAGGTATGTCCCACTTTGAACAATATTCTTTATAAATATTATTTTCTTTACAGTCTTGTGACTCTATGGTCTTAAACTAAACAGAAAAGAGTAAAAACCAAAATATTTCACAAAATTCAACAAATGGTTTGTTTCTATATAATACAAAGCAAAAGGGTTCCAGAAGTTCTATTAAAAGACCAGAAGTATAGTGTGTTCTGAATGAATTCCATTGGTGTTTCAAATGAATTCCAATCTTAAATTGCTGACATACCAAGAGCCTGGAAAGTGGTGATGTGCTAACAGTCTTGTTGGATCAGAATATAAACCAGAATGTATTAAACAAATTAACAAAAATCTCAAAATGATGATTTAGTCCAAAAGTATCAATGAGCACTTTGTAATTCCAATGAATAATTGAAATAAAGCATCTGAAATTGTAACTAAAATGACTAAAAGACTGATTCCACTGCATATGTGAAGATAGTGTGTGTGCGTGTGTGTTTAGATTTTAATGTGGCTTTAAAATGTCAGTCATATTGATATGATGTCTGCAGTGTGACAATTTATAGTGATGTCTAGCACTGGGGCATAATACTGCAGACATGTAGCATCAGGTCTTAACCAGGTCACATTATCCTGACACAGGGCTGACCACCACTCCTAACACTAACTTCTTAATGCTGATCACTGAGTCAGCTGATAGTGCTATTTTTATAAGTCTTTGGTAGGACATGGCCTAAATTCGAAACCGTGACCTCCTACATCCAAGGCAGACACTCTAACCACAAGGGACCAGAGTGATCAGATGTTAAGATATAAATTAATAAATCTGATGTAAACTAACAATACAGAGAACTAAGGCACAAGGAGAGGACCAGAATGAGGGTCAAACGTTCTAAGTTATAAATAAAGTCGGGGTTTTTTTTTTTTACTTTTAATAAAGATCAGGAATGTCCATGGGGAAAACCAGTGTCCTGAACTTAGATCCAAATAACATGTTTTCAAAAATTATCTTAGTGTCTACACTCATGGACAAAAGTCTGATACACAATATTTGTTTACATAATGACCCTTACAATTAACAGTATTGGACAAAAAATTGATTGATTGATTGATTGATATTTTTACGTCGCACCAGTACTATGAGGCTATTTAGCGCCAAACATAAGGTTATATCCTTTTTCATTTAAAACTGGTAAAATAATTTTATCGACCAGCGATTGGAGACCAAACAGTTAAAGGTAAAGCGATAAAAATGGTAATGATGGTAAATAATTAAAAGTTTCCTGATCAACGGGCAGTGCAAATATATGATAACGAAAACATGATTGGCAATTAAAATCTATCGACTGCATAAATATAACACAAAACTGAACAAGGTGATAAAATAAAAGCTATAATTCATGATAAATGTTTGCTTCCTTAAGGAAGTCTATAATGTTGGTAATGTTAACTGTATCAAAGAGCTCCGTCATGTCTTGCACAACGTAGTAATGATTACGTGTAGGTTGAAGACAATCCTTACAATCAACAGTTTTGGACAAAAAATTAAACACACAATATATATGTACATAGCAACATCTTGTGATGAGTACTTTTTAGTATAATGAAAAGAGAAAAAAATATACATTCATTTTAGCTTCAAAGTAGCATGAAAAGTCCTAAGACTCAACCTTATTTTACTAAATAATTCACAGGCAATATAAAATCAAATCTTTCTAGATATGCACATTTCAGAGTGAACAGTTAAATTTACAAAAGCTAGAATGGATTATTAACATGAACAATTACAGTGCAAGCAATTTCATTTATTAAAGAAATAGCAGATGCCACATGCTGAGTATTGTTAATGTAAACTGAACTGAAGCTATCATTATTGGGGTAGGTCTTTGTGTATGATCCAGATTTTGTGTCAGCCAATCACAAGGACTTTTGTAACACCAAGTTTGATTGTTTATAAAAGAAAAGTCAGTGTTGAGCTCAAGCTTTAGTTCTGATTTTCAGGACTGTTCGAGATACCAACAGATCAGTGCACACAGCATAATGGCAGGTACATACAGCTTCGTGGGCTCTGTAATTTAGTTCATATATTCATATACAGTATTTGATTTACACAAATGTACATAACTTTGTTACCAACAATTTTAATTGTACTTATTTTGAAGAAATATTCAAAACTTGGAGTTCTTTAGCAGACAGTTAATCTTTGATTCTGTGTGTATAGGGTTCAATGGCACATCAGCACAATTAAGGCACTGATTTAAAGGTAAGTTCTAAAAAAGTAAAGATAAATATAAAGAATGATTTTAAAAAAGACTTAGAAAGATAAAAGCTATCAAAATCAATGTAAACCATCTTATATAACAATATAAAAGATCAAAGGTAAACATGTTAAAACTATAAAAGAAATATTAATTAATGATAAAGGTAAAAAATATAAAATCTTTCAAATATAAAATCAAAATTTAGAGAGCCAGTAAATATGGAAAAAAAAACTAATTTATTTCATTGTACTACAAGATGCCTTCCCCTTCTCGAAAAATGAGTTACACAATTCATATCTCAAATATAAGCATTTTATTCTTATCAGTGATGTCTGCAAATGTTTCATGTCAATTTTATTACAGAAGGCAAAACTCCATGAATGTCATTGGCAAATCAGTAATGAAAGCATAAGAAATCCAGATGTTTGGTGAATCCTGGTCTGACAAGCAAATACATCTCCAGCTTGAATATAAACCACAGCTTAACTTTGCATGCTGATATCTGTGAAGAAAGATATGATAACTGAAAGAAATATATATTTTGAAACAAGAGTTATATGTGAGCTAAAATTTGTTGTACTGACCACATAAATGGAACTTTTAAAAAAATTTGGGGATCAATATTTTGAGCTGAGAACATATGCAAGTTGAGAAGTTTAATGAAATCATGGTCAGGACTAAAGGCTATACAAATTTTATTCTAAAATTTGATTGGTTAAGATCTGGGCACAGATTAAACAGAGTTCAGAATTTATATTTGAAATCAGATCTAGAGAATGGTCCTGTTTTTATAACCTCATGTCTGATTGGTTATTTTCAAAGCACAGACCCTTCTGAGATTAGAATTTTATTTTGTGTATCTTGAGCATGATAATCTTTGTATACTTTCTAAGTAAGGTTCTGAACCTGAACACAACACTCAAATTAAATTCACATCAACTTAACAAAAAAAAAATTAATTGACAGATAAGACATTCTAATAGATACTTTTTGGCAAATAACTCAGTTTTTAAAAGTTCAAGCATCCAACTTTCTATTCCATTTTTTAGGAGACCTGTCAGTTCTGCAGGAGAAAGATCATGTCCTTCTGGTCTGGTAATGATGACAAAAAGGATACAGATGGTGATGGAATACCAGATCACCTGGATGATGATGATGACAATGATGGTATCCCTGATAGTAAAGACAATGATGATGATGGTAATGGTATACCAGATGATGCAGAAGGACAATGTGACAGTGAGGATTGCAAGAAGGACACTGATGGTGATGGTATCCCAGACAATTTAGATAATGATGATGATGGAGATGGAATTCCTGATGACCTTGACAAGGATGATGATGGAAATGGAATTCCAGATGATGAGGAGAATGACACTGATGGTGATGGTATCCCAGACAATTTAGATAATGATGATGATGGAGATGGAATTCCTGATGACCTTGACAATGATGATGATGGAAATGGAATTCCAGATGACGAAGAGACTGACACTGATGGTGATGGTATCCCAGACAATTTAGATAATGATGATGATGGGGATGGAATTCCTGATGCCCTTGACAATGATGATGATGGAAATGGAATTCCAGATGACGAAGAGACTGACACTGATGGTGATGGTATCCCAGACAATTTAGATAATGATGATGATGGAGATGGAATTCCTGATGACCTTGACAATGATGATGATGGAAATGGAATTCCAGATGACGAAGAGACTGACACTGATGGTGATGGTATCCCAGACAATTTAGATAATGATGATGATGGGGATGGAATTCCAGATGACCTTGACAATGATGATGATGGCAATGGGATTCCAGATGATGAAGAGAAGGATACTGATGGTGATGGGATTCTAGACAAGTTAGATAATGATGATGACAATGATGGTATTCCAGACCATTTAGACAAGGATGCCAATGGTAACGGCATCCCAGACCATATGGAAAAGGATACAGATAGTGATGGAATACCAGATTATCTTGATGATGATGATGATGGTGATGGTATTACAGATGATGAAGACAGTGATGATGATGGTGATGGTATCCCTGATGACAAAGAAAAGGACAGTGATGGTGATGACATTCCTGATCACATTGACAAGGATGCTGACAATGATGGTATCCCAGATCACCTGGAGATTGATTCAGATGGAGATGGAATACATGACCATCTTGATGATGATGATAATGATGATGACAATGATGGAATACCAGACTATAAAGATAAAGATGATGATGGTGATGGTGTCCCTGATGACAAAGAAAAGGACAGTGATGGTGATGGCATTCTGGATCACATTGACAAGGATGCTGACAATGATGGTATACCAGATCACCTGGAAGTTGATTCAGATGGAGATGGAATACATGATCATCTTGATGATGATGATGACAATGATGGAATACCAGACTCTGAAGATGAAGATGATGATGGTGATGGTATTGCTGATAAGGATGAGACAAAAGATACTGATGGTGATGGAATTCCTGACAATATAGATACAGATGATGATGGAGATGGAATTCCTGATGAACTTGACAATGATGATGATGGAAATGGAATTCCAGATGATGAGGAGGATACTGATGGTGATGGTATCCCAGACTATTTGGATAAAGATGATGATGGAGATGGAATTCCTGATGAACTTGACAATGATGATGATGGAAATGGAATTTCAGATGATGAGGATACTGATGGTGATGGGATTCCTGATCATCTAGATGATGATGATGATAATGATGGTATTCCAGATGAATTAGATCATGATGATGATGGAGATGGCATTCCAGATAATTTGGAAGATTCAGATGGGGATGGAGTTCCAGATAGTCTTGACGATGATGATGATGGTGATGGAGTACCTGATGATGAAGAGAAGGACACTGATGGTGATGGCATTGCAGATCATCTGGATGATGATGATGATAATGATGGTATACCTGACAGTGAAGATGAAGATGCAGAAGGTGATGGAATCCCAGATTATCAACAGAAAGATACTGATAGAGATGGAGTTCCAGATTATCTTGATGATGATGATGATGGTGATGGAATTCCTGACAATCTTGACAATGACGATGATGGTGATGGTATCCCAGATGACAAAGAAAAAAACTCAGATGGAGATGGTATTCCAGATCATTTAGATAATGATGATGATGGAGATGGAATTCCAGATGAAAAAGAAGATGCTGATAATGATGGCATCCCAGATGATAAGGAAAAGGATAGTGATGGAGATGGCATTCATGATCACCTTGATAAAGATGATGATGGTGATGGAATATCTGATGATCAAGATAATGAAGATGATGGAAATGGAATATCTGATGATAAAAAGACAGATTCTGATGGAGATGGCATCCCAGAACCATTAGATGATGATGATGATGATAATGATGGCATTCCAGATAATCTCGACAAAGATGAAGATGGTGATGGAATTCTGGATGACCAAGAAGACTCTGATGGGGATGGTATACCTGATAACATTGAAAATGATGATGATGGTGATGGTATTCCTGATGATAAAGAAAAGGATACTGATGGTGATGGTATCCCAGATTACATTGATGAAGATGATGATGGTGATGGTATTCCTGATGACAAGGACAATGATGATGATGGTGATGGTATTTCAGATAATGTTGATGATGATGGTGATGGTATTCCTGATGACAAGGACAATGATGATGATGGTGATGGTATTCCAGATAATGTTGATGATGATGGTGATGGTATTCCTGATGACAAGGACAATGATGATGATGGTGATGGTACTCCTGATGACAAGGACAATGATGATGATGGTGATGGTATTCAAGATAAACAGGAGGATTCTGATGGTGATGGTATCCCAGACTATCTTGATCAGGATGATGATGGTAATGGAATTCCAGATCACTTGGAAAAAGATACAGATGGGGATGGTGTTCCAGACTATTTAGACAATGATGATGATGGTGATGGAGTACCAGATGATCAAGATGATGATGATGATGGTGATGGTATTCCTGATGACAAAGAGAAGGATTCCGATAGAGATGGAATTCCAGATTATCTTGATGCAGATGATGATAATGATGGAATACCAGATCATTTAGATGATGACAAAGATGGTGATGGAATTTCTGACAACCAGCAAATTGATACAGATGGAGATGGTGTACCAGACTACCTTGATAAAGATGATGACAATGATGGTATACCAGATTCCAAAGATAGTGATGCTGATGGAAATGGAATTCCTGATTTCCTGGAGAAAGACACTGATGAAGATGGCATCCCTGACCATCTAGATGATGATGATGACAATGATGGAATCCCTGATTATTTAGACACTGATGATGATGGTGATGGAATTCCAGATGATAAAGAGGATTATGATGGTGATGGCATACCTGATCACAGAGATAAGGATGCTGATGGTGATGGAATCCCAGACAAACTTCCTGATTCTGATGGTGATGGTGTGCCAGATCATATTGACCTTGATGATGACAATGATGGAATTCCAGATCACCTGGATAATGATGATGATGATGACAAAGATGGTGATGGAATATCTGATAAAGCTCAAAAATATTGTAAAAAAGATTCTTGCAAAAAAGCTATGAAAGAGGCCAAGAAAACAGCCACTCGGGGCAAGGACAAAAATATAGATAGTCATGATCATGATGACGAAAAACGTGGAAAATCTGGGTTTTTTTCTTCAGTAACCAGTCGCATAAAAAACATGTTTTTCTCAGATTCTGATGACGAGGAAGAGGAAGCAGAAGAAAAAGAATCAAAGAAGACAGCTGCCAAAAACATTCCACAAAAGCATGCTGCTCATGCTCAACCTATTCCACGAAAGACTTCAGGACAACCCCACGATCAAGATGAGCATGAGGAAGAATATGATCTTTTGGATTTAGTTAAAGAGGCAGTCTATGGGGATGATGATGCCACTGGCAAGAAAGGTGCCAAAAGGTCTAGTGAATCTAAACAGCAAACAAAAAAACAAGGGTGAAATTGTAAATGTAATAATTTTAGATCTATGTAATTTCTTTGGATTTTTGTTTCTATTTTGGGGCTTCACAAATTTTAATCCAAGACTTCACAAGATCTTGAGGTTTTTGTTACACCAACATCAAATATTTCAAAAGGAGAGAAACATGGATTTTACAATATAATGTTCATACTGTTTGTTGACTGTCTTAATTTTTGTACAGAAGACATTTAAGCCTTTTATTTATGATTAGTAGGCAGGAGACAATAAACATTGTCCAATAAATTATCAGCCACTTAGTTGAGAGATTTTTAATTTTAAGTATTGATATACATGTATATTGTGATATATATAATATCACACATTTTAATAGGTACTTACTGTAACAAAATTAAGTTTACCATCTGCTACTATTAGCTGTCTTCTGTTTGACTGAGTAAATATATTTTGATTTGCATTTTATGTCAATAAGAGTGATTTACAGTATAAACATTGTACCCTTCATACAGGTTTAGTTTAATGATTTCTCTGGCATTTACTATGGATCTCCAGTATATACATGTATTTCTGTATTACACACCCAAGCTGGGACTATTTTGGCATTTTTACTGGTCACTGCACATGGTCATTGTTTTAAGTACCAAATCTGACATATTGATAATTTCAAAATATTTTGAATTCCTTTCACATTGGGAAGCTTGCAAAGCATCTGGAAACCTTTATACATTTGTTTTGTTCCTATTTGGAGAGGAAAAAGACCTGTTTACAATCTCAATATATCTTATCCCATATCAAACTTATTCTTGTCATCAACTCAAAATTAACATATTTAGATTTTGGTATGTACTGACACTGAATAATGCACTGATATAGAAAAGCCTTACTTTTCCACAACTGTCCAAAATGTCTTTCATTATACTTTGAGTTTATCAAACTTTCCAATTAATTAAGTGAAAAAAATTGAAACATTACTATGATTTTACTGATATATGCTATGCAAGATGAACTACTTATATCAAATACATCAATGAATAATAAAGTTATTATTATTATTATTATTATTATTATTATTATTATTGTTTTATTATTATTATTATTATTATTATTATTATTATTGTTGTTGTTGTTGTTGTTGTTTTATTATTATTATTATTATTATTATTATTATTATTATTATTATTATTATTATTATTATTATTATTATTACAGTAAAATGACAATGATCCAGATCCTATCAAACACTACCTGTTATATAGCCCAGATAACTGATTTCATCATGCATCTCATACAGTGGGAAATGAGTTAACAATCTGGATAATTGGCATAAAGATAATCAGTTTTCCACTGTATTATTGACTGTAACAACATCATTATATTTAAGAAATATCAACCAAATCTTTAATTATTTGATATAAATTACTGTATGCCAAAATAATAAATTACATGATTAATGTTTTCCTCTCCACACTGTACTCACTTATAAGATGAGCCAAACTACAGACTGCAAAGGCCTGGATCTGCCACTGCATAATGCACCAGCAAATCTGGGTCTATGCAGTTTTTTTAAGGAATAATCAGTAAAGCTGAACTGCAGGTGCATTATGCTACTGCAGATCAGGATCTTTGTAGCTTGATTCAACTTATAGGCAAGTACATAAGGAAGATTGAACTGAACATTCATATTTACTTTCAAGCACTTTTTGATGTATGTTTACATATGTTCAGTTCAAAACCTGAACTGCTAATAATACTGAATAGATCTTTATATTGAGAATATTTTCTTGTACCATATTTATTTGGTGATAGGCCCAAGCTTGATAAGCCCACCCCACCCTTATTTGTACACAATTTTGGTAAATAAAAAGGACATATTTGACTCGTAATTAAAGGATCCCCAATTTTTTCTACAACTTTTATTAGGCTGAAATCCAAATCGTATAATGGGAGAAGTAAAATATGTATATTTAATTGTTTTTACATAATAATTTTAATGATATATTGTCTTATAGCAAATGAATACAAGTTGGAAGTATATTTTATTAAATTTTGTCACAGCAAAGCAAATCAAAGTTTGATAAATCCCATTATTGCCCAGTGTGTAGAACAAGCACTCATCTGCAAAAAGCAATCACCCATATATGCCAAGTCAGTGAAATATCTGTTCTGTGCTTTTCAATTTAAGTCAAAATTAAAATGAAAGCTTAGATTAAGCATTGGCAACTTTTTCTAGGCTTGAACCATATAGCCATTTTGACAGCCACACTAAATATACTCATTTATAAGATTCTGTTTAGTTTTGTTCGAGTAATCAGTAGAACAAACAAATAGGCCCTGATCTATAGGCATATTATGTTATGACAGATCAGAACTGTATATATAGTAACTAGATAAAACCAGGTCATGGGCTGGATGTGACCCATAGCCATACACTGTACATAGCTGGTTTAGACTCCAAAAAGATAATTTAGAATCATTTGAGTATTCTGCTTATAACATTTTGCAAATTAGATGTTTTAATAATCATAATATAATTTTATGAATTTTATCTAAGCATGGCATTTAGACAAGTGAAATGTATAATATTCACAATTAGTAAAGACTGTAGTATTTAAACTTGACATTCTTAATTCGTTTATTGACTGATATTCACAGTCCTTCACAAATATCATAGCATCATGTCATAAAAATTGCTTACTACACTGTGCTATAACATTTAACAGTGCCACAAAGCAAAATCATGGAGTAATGTAAAGTGTTTAATGTTAGGTGATAAAAAGTTTCATTAAATTATGCTCATTTGACACAAAATGTTGTGACACGGAACAATAAAACGTGCCACAAATTGCTTGTAGCATAATTATTATTCAACTCATTTCATAAACTTTATGCCAGCTGAACAGATGTACAAGGTTCTGATTTACATGGAAGCTGAGGTGATTGCTCAAGGTATTCCTCTTAAATCTGCTTTATAGCTTCCTAAAATTAAATTACCATATATACTCATAGATTGGATCCATCTGCAAACTGCATAGATTCATATCTGACATCAATAATGTCTCACCACATTTGGGTCTATGCATTTTGTTAGGACTAATGTTTAGTACAAACAACATAGACCCTAATTTGACAGTGCATTAAGTAATGGTGGAGCAGCATCCATATTATTTGCAGTTAGACCCAATTTATGAGTGAATATAAATGGTAGTACTTTTTTAGTTTATTGTTCATCTGAACATGGCTTAGGATATTCATTTTGATTGTAACTCCTATTGATTTCTGTCTCTACCTTAAATTTTATTCATCCTAATTATTAATTAATTACCATGGAGAGGCAGATAATCATTGAAGATTTAGTCAGAATGAATGCTAGTGATAGCAGTCCAATATTGCATCAAGCAGTGGTATCACCATATTGTTCCCCCTCTTTAAAATCCCTCTTTATAAGCTCATTTTGCCTGATGCCAAAAACATATATTTTCATTATTTTATCTCCATCATTAGAGAACTCTCTTTTCATAAATGCACACTTTTGCAGTAGAAGGTCTGAACTTAATTGAGGGAGACTATTGTACTACAAAATTCTATAATATTGAACTTGCCATATCTACTGTCATTCCAATCATAAATGCAGCATGTTGCAGATATGTATTTTTGTCAAAGTGACATCATCCTAGGGATTCATGCTTCTTGTTTTGTGGAGCAAAGGTAGGATGTAATGTGTTATACTGTGAGCTTAAGGACAGATTTTGATATGAAGAGCAAAAGGTATGTTGCAATAAGTGTCATATTGTGACCATAGGTAATAAGGACAGTGTTTTATATGGAGAAGAAGGATATGATGTAATAAGTGTTATATTGTGACCAAAGGTAATAAGAACAGTGTTTTACATTGAGAAGGATATGATGTAATAAGTGTCATATTGTTTTACATTGAGAAGGATATGATGTAATAAGTGTCATATTGTGACCATAGGTAATAAGGACAGTGTTTTACATGGAGAAGGATATGATGTAATAAGTGTTATATTGTGACCATAGGTAATAAGAACAGTGTTTTACATTGAGAAGAAGGATATAATGTAATAAGTGTCATATTGTGACCATAGGTAATAAGGACAGTGTTTTATATGGAGAAGAAGGTTATGATGTAATAAGTGTCATATTGTGACCATAGGTAATAAGAACAGTGTTTTATATGGAGAAGAAGGTTATGATGTAATAAGTGTCATATTGTGACCATAGGTAATAAGGACAGTGTTTTATATGGAGAAGAAGGTTATGATGTAATATGTGTTATATTGTGACCATAGGTAATAAGGACAGTGTTTTATATGGAGAAGGATATGATGTAATATGTGTTTTATTGTGAGTATGATATTTTCATATGGAGGACAGATGATGTAATTCAGATCAAACTGTGACCATAAGTAATAAGGACAGATTTTTATATGGCAATCAAATAATATGTTGTAATAAGTGTCATATTGTAACCATAAGTGATAAGTACTGATTTTTACGATGAAAACAATGGATGTGTTATAACAAATATCATGTAGGTCATAAGGACATATTTTTATTTTGAGAACAAGGGATATGATATAGTATGTGTTATATTGTGAACATGAGTAATAAATGCATGCCATCCAGTTTTTTTTTATGGAGAGTAAGGGCTGATACAAATCTTTCATACAATTACCTTGACTATCTGGAATTTGTTTTATTGCTTGTTACTTGCCCAATTTTGATCATCCAGCATCTGTTCATGGTACACCATGACCTTGCCACCTGCACTACATTTACCTGTGGATGACACAACAGCACAATCAATTGCAGGCAGCAGTGGAGATACAGAAGTACAATTGCAGATTGAGCCAGGAGATTAGGATCTATGCTGTTCATACTAAAATAAAGTGTGGTCCCTTATCTTCCAGATCATTTTTTAACAAAAGATCAGAGTCTGTGCTCTTCACATAAAATAAGAAGTAAAAAGAAAAACACTATGGTGAAGATCATAGAGGTCATGTATGCATTCAGCAGAGACTATTTTAGTAATGGCTCTCATTTTTTAAAAGTCGAAAGTAAATACATTTAAATAGTGAGTACTCTCTTTATTTGGACCCCCATATATAGATATTCCTTCTGAAAGGTAATTATTTACAAGCCCCCAATGTCAAATTATGTGGACATTTTTAAGGTTTGATCCAGTACAAACCAGACTCAATGCCATTCATTGTTAAATAATGTGATGATTAGACCTGACATGATCTTTTTATAACTCAGTTTAATACCTAGGCACCATTGTAAAAGTCCCTAATGATCATTAATTTTCCTTTTGAAGTTAAAATAATCATGATTGAATGGACTCTGACTAAAATATATTAGTATTAAATTTTAGAACAATTTTTAATTTAAAATATGTAAATGGGGCTACATGACCACACTGACATCCACTATATCATCTTCCAGATCATTATTTGATAAAAGATCGGAGAAAATCAATCAGGATATATGCTGAAAATCGTTAAGTACATGTACTATAAACAATAGTCTCTGATCTTCTTGAACATTATGTAAGAACAGACCAGGGTCTGTGCTGTTCATTTGAAATCATAAATACAATAAACAGTGGAAGCTATGATCTTCCAGAAAAATATGTGAGAACAGATCCCGGTCTGTGCTGTTCACTTTATATCATAAACACAATAAGCAGCAAAGTTTCTGATCTTTCAAATTATTATGTGACAACAGATCTTTGTCTGAACTGCTCACTGTATACAATAGATCCTGATGTTCTAGAGCATTCTGTGACAATAGACCAGGGTCTGTCTTGTTGGTCACTGGATGCATGTTATAAACAGGTGGATATGGTAAGTGAGAAACAAAAATCACTGCTGTGCAATAGAATTTGTTTACTTGCTTGTTTACTGGTATACATAATTATTGTCCATAATATTATAGAAAGGATTGACTGTACATAATATGTTGCTATGTCTTTGTGAACCCTTTTTGTGTTTTACTCTTTCAGTGACTATTCTAACTCTAACGAATCTCAAAGATTAATATTTAATTGGTATCAACAAGGCAAAACTTATTTAATTGGTATCAAAAAGGCACAAATTATTATTTAATTGGTATCAACAAGGTAAGAATTATTTAATTTATATCAATAAGGCAAATATTATTATTTAATTCATAATTAATTGGTATGAATGAGGCAAAATTTGTATTTAAACAGGGTAAAGTATCAACTTGATTCTTAATGTTGATTGCTTAGCAATTAGTCATTATTATATAATAGTTTGCAGCAGTGGCTACTAATATGTAATGAAAGTTTACCATACATATTGCTTTGTCACTGAAAAGGTATGATGAATCCTTGTTAGGTTGAAATAAAATTTCCTTTAAATTGAACGTCTTTATATGTCCATTCAGTTCCAAAACTTAAGAGATTATATTATGACTACACAGAATGTTTTATTATACAGATTACATAACTATTTATATCACATGTCAAGTGAATAAAAAGAAGATCATTCCTAAAAACATATGATTCAAGAACTGAGCTTTTCTAGAAGAATTCTTTTAGAAGCTTAAAGTAAATTGTAAATGTTTATTTTCTAATTAGGGCCCAGGTTGAGGAAGTCTGTGGAACCCTTGAGTAATACATTGTCTGAATGTACATCAACAGATTGGTTTTCACAATATAACTGTACTGGGAATTGTTGGATTTTAACCAAAGTTGGTATATAGTTTTATATCAATTATACCTTAGAAGATTTTGATCTGCAGCCTTTCTTGCTAACTTGGTTTCTGTAACTTTCTTAAGGATTGTCAGATTCAACCATATTGGCATACAGGTCTATGCTAGATCAGCCATGAACTGAATTCTGCCCAGACCAGGCTGAGTCAGTGACTGGTGCACATCATGGCGAGACACTTTATCTTGCAGTGGTGACATAGTACAATCTAGATCCAAATGTTATATTTCAACCCTGATATTTATAATGCCAAGATAAATATTGGGGTTGGAATTTTGCACTGTAGGACAAGATAGGATCCTGATCTGAATTCTGCCTAGACCAGGCAGAGTCAGCCACTGTAGTTTGTATCTGGGCAAGACACTTTATCCCATTTGCCCTGTATTTAATACAATAGTTCTCTATGAAGGCATTAGTAGAGTATGGTTGATTCTGGAGGTTATTAACCATTAGGTACATGTATCAAAATCTCAACCTTTGGTCAGGGTATGAGATCTTGAACTTAAAATAATGTGCAGAAACCATTTTTTTCTTTTTAGATTTTACGTGACCATAACATCTGACCTTTACAATCCAGAATCAGTAAGTTTCTTAATTGGTCTAACTGCATGCCATCCACAAAATTTGATCAAGAGACTTGATTTAGAACAATGCACCATCTTGCATGTCACAGAAGGCCACTAATGGAGACAACATTTTACTCTGGGATGTGTCCCATGGTGATGTTAGCTGAGAAGGTCTCTGTCTTTTCAAAAGATAGTGACTTTTTCACATAAACTTGGTCTTTTAGGGAATTTACCACTTTTACTTTCTGAGGACCTCTGAACGTAATAGGCAATGAATAACCAGTATAGTGATGATATGCCTGCCATTAAACCCCTTACATAATATACAAATGCATCCATAATATATAGCAAAAGCTATTCCGCAAAAAAAAATTTTCTTTTGAGCCTGATATTTGAATTTTTCATCACAAAATCAACAGGCCTCACCTATATTTTTTAAGTGCAAGCCCTCCACAATTTCAGGCCTACATATGTGGTCAAGAACAGGCTATGCACAAATCAGTCTTTTTTTTTTAAGTGACCTTGACCTTTGACCTAAAATCAATAGGCTTTCTTTCGTGCCAAATGCACAGGTCAGTCACATCTTTGACACTGGTAAATCACAAAGAACTGAAAGTTATGTACATAAACAATGTTTCTTCTTTCAGTCACCATGACCTTGGCCTATACTGTTTTCACCCTGAAATCCTTGTCTCAAGTACAAGTCATCCACAGTTTCATAACTGTAGATAGTAAAGAACCTAAGTTATTGTGCTTGAAATCTTTTCACTCACAATGATCTTTACCTTTAACCATTTGACCCATAGTGATAGGGTTCATTATCCCAAAAGCAAGCCATCCTGATAGTCAGTAAATTCTTTGTAAGAAAACAAAATGTATATCAAGAAAAAGCACAAACAGGCCTGACATCATTCACTTAGGATACATAACTTAAATAGTGACAATTTCGCTTAATATGCTTATATAGTCTTGTAAAAACATAACCTATTTAACCTATCTCCTTCTAAACTTTAAATATGTTGATATTACCTTTTTTACTATATCCTAACAGGGGCCCCGAGTGGCCTAGTGGTCTAAAGCGATGTCTGTTACGGATCACTGCCATCTCACCTCTGTCTTCGTGTGTTCAAGTCTAGGATTCAGTGAATGTGGATATGTGAGAAAGCTTGCCAGTAGCTTCTTGTGGGTCGGTGGTTCTTTCAGGTGATTTCCTGGTTTCTTCCTCCACCATTAATACTGGCTGCCATGAATAGCCTATCGTGTGCTGAAAAATGGCGTTAAGCCCAACAACAACAACAACAACAACAACATATCCTAACAAAAATCTAATGTTAAAGACAATGTTAACATGTATCGTTACTTGTTCATAGAGTATTCCAAGATTTTGATAATATAAACCCATTTTTTCAAGTTTTATTGAAACTGGATGAGAAATATAGTTTGTAGATCAAAAGAGGTAACACACTCAGGCAATCAGATAGAAGACATCACATTAATGTGTACAGATCTCACTGATTATATAACATATTACCATGGAGGTGAAAATTCTAGGAATTTGGTTTCCAGAATGATGACAAGCTTAGTCAAATAAAAGATTACTTCACAGGTCTACTGATAAAGTTGTATCAAAACCACATCAAGCAGACACTTTGATCACAAAATAAAAGGAGTTTGCAGCATCTGAGGTACTCTGGTAAAACAGTCTGGTTCCCTGACCAACTGAACTCACTAATATGAAACCCAGATCCAACTCAAAGACGGACAAGCCAGTATCTATTTTACAGCAATCACATTATCATAATTCATGCTTTTATTTTATAAGTCCATATGACTTACAGCAAAATCGTAAGGGTTGGCAGTAGTGTTGTATTATGTGAGCATGAACAACTGGCATAATTTAACATGCAATCGTCCCTCAAAGGGTTTGAGTCTCTACTGGCTAAAAAGAATTTCCAGGAATTCAAGACATGTCCATTTCTTCCTTTCAAATGCTTAGTGTTGAAACTATCCCTGATATTTTCAGCCATAAAGATTTAAAATTAGCTGCTGTGGTGAATATACTGCATATTGCCACCATTTGCAATTGAGATCAACAAGGCTTTGTAAAAGTCTTCTTGTGGAATCCCCATGTTGATATGACTCTCCATTTCATCCAAGAACAATATCAAAATGACAGTTATCTGGGAGATAAATGGTAAAAAGATTTTTTTCAAATGGCCATTTGGGTGCAATTTTATAAGTTAGGCACCATTTTCATATATCACCAACCAGACACCATAAAATGTCTTTTGATGTCATTGCTGGTATGACATACACTCAGGAGAAATAGTGATAATATTTCTGTCTGCAATGAGCAGGGCTAAAATTCCCATGAAAATACTGGTTTACATTTCAATAAAGCATTAATATCCTTTTCAAACCAAACACCTGGGTCTTTGATGTTTGCTGTTAGATGTGTTTTTATGTACAAGTGTATCTAAACCTGAATCGCTTTTAAAAAATGAAAAGGTAAAAAGAGGGTTGATAAAATTTTACACAAGGCAATCCTAGAACTTCATTAAGATTCATTGAAACTATGAAGAAATCTATCCAAGAATTTAGGAAAGCAAATGATAAAGAAAATAGTAACAAAATAACATTAAGAAAATTTTTTTAATGACCAACCCTGACTCCAGGATTAAACGGCCAACTGAGTGTATCACAGAAAGAACTGTCTCATCTTCAAAAGTATTCAATCAAAGTATGGAAAAAATCTAGAAAGAGGTTTATGAAATATAAGGATATGAAAATACAAAATCTAAAACATTGATGCAAATTGTATATGTGACCATGATCCTAAGGTCAAAAGAGGAACAAGCATGTCACTGAATTAAACATCTTAGCTTCATAGTGATTTATTCAAAGTATGAAGAAAATCTTTCAAGGAATTTAGGAAAAGAAAGCAAAGAACAGACTTTAATCAAAACTTTAGCACACACTATTACTGTAACTGTGACCTTGATCTATTGTAAAAGTCACATGCATGTTGCAGAATGAATTATCTTCATTTTGAATCATTTATCTTAAGCATGAAGAAAATCTCTCAAGGAGTTTAGGAAACACAAGCAAATGAAAGAACTTGAACAAAAAATTTAATGCAAATTTTTCTATTACTGATCGTAATTCCAAGCCCCAAAGCCAATGGGTTGAATAAATACTTCATTAAGGCTGCAACATTTGCCAAAACATTTCTAAACATGTGCACAGCATACAGTGACTGAAGTAATGTCATTTAATCAAACAATTTAAAACTAAATATTTCCCATGATTTGCACATTAGCTGTACCACCTGACACAATTCATGTGTAAAGCCTTGACAATGTGCATGTTGCTTCTTGCTGAACCTTTGTTTCATTTGCTGTGTTGTATCTCTTATCATGTCATGATTCAGTTTTTTAAACATCTTGTTGAATGCATCTCACAATTTAGGTGATCCAAAGTATCATTGTGATATTGTTTTCTACTGCTACATTTATGTCCATGATGAAAAAATCAATCATGCAACTTGGCATACAGCTTGCTGTAAGAAACTGAAATGGATAATAAAAACTAGAAATGGTATCTCTTTAGATTAAAAGGTTACTCATCATTGGTTAACAGACATTTTTTAAAGTAAATACCTATAATATATTTTTAAAAATGCTAGTCAGCAAGGTCAGTTTGATGTGTAATGCTGTGTAATATGTAGTGCAACCAATCCTCATCTGCTTCAGCTTTTTCAGCTTTTTCCTAGTGATGACATTCAAAATTTGAAAATATTCCATTACTTCAATTAAAGAATTAACACAAAATCTTATTTAATAGTCATTTTATATGCAGATATGTTGAAGTATATAACAGTCACATGCATGTTCGTTTACACAGTTACCAATTTTGTAAATGTTTACAAGCAGTAAACAAAGGCATTTGCATGTGTAAACCTAGTCATTTACATCACAGAATAAATTGTCTTTATAATGATTTATGTCAAGTATGATGAAAATCTATTAAAGAGGTTTAGGAAATAAATGTGGATTAAAAAATGTAACAAAAATCCTTAAAAAAAAAAACTATTGATGATGCCAACAGATGAAAAGCAACTGCTCTATCTCACCTTCCACTAACATGGGCTTGACAATAAGTGCAAACTCTCTGTCAACTTTTTATCAAGGTATGCAGTCTAGCACTAAAATTATTACAAGACAAAAGTCCATCAAAGGGACTGGTGCTATAACGACCAAAAAGAATTGAAGGCATTTAGAATCATTTCTTCTTCTTCGCTGCCAACTTTTGAAACCATCTCTGATACTTCTAATCAATAACAATAATTTCAAAGTAGCCACTGTGGCAGTTATATTGGAATTATGATAAGATACTATTTTTGTTTGTGACAAATTAGATATTACTGGTGTAAAACCCATGTGAATATTAAGAACATCCGTGCAGCAGGAGAAGCATTAATAAGATTATCATGATGGCAACCTTGGCAGCCAAAATTGAGACCAAATCACCAGTTTTCTTAACCTTGGACTGTTTGAATCAAGATTCAAGAGTTTTATTTTCCTTATCCCATGTGTAAGAAATCCACAAAGTTTGGTTCAGATCTGTGATGTCATGTTAAAGTTAATGTCCAGAAAAAGTTTCTTTTCTCTCAAACCCCAATATCAAGTTTCTTTCTTACCCAATGTGCAGTCATCCACAATGTATAGTCAAGGACATGATTTAGAACAAGCCCTCCAAAAACTTATGTGGTTTACAAGCAAAGTTATTATAAAGAAAAATATTAATATTCTTCTGAGAATCATTGACCTTGACCCTTGACCTTGTTGTCCTAAAAAATGTTAGGTTGCTTTTGTACTCCAAGTACTAGCCATAAACAAAGTTTAGTATAAGCAGATGGTGTACAACTAAATTTACCTTGAAAAAGGTAAGACAGATGGATGAATAATGTCTTAGCATTATACTCTCTAAAAATATACACAAATAAAAAATTTTTAATAATGCAAAGGCAAGGAATATTGAATCAACACAAAAGAAGTAAGAAAAAAATTGAGTGAATGGTGACCACAGAGATCCCTCTTTTCAAATTAGGAATATCAATATGACATTGTCTGCTTAACATAAATATCATAATTTCAGAGCTGCACTTTGACTGAGTTGATATGGGATATTTCATGTACATGTGTCCCCCTATAACAATCAAGATATGATCAATTGTTAAAATTTGTGTATATTGGCAGTCTGTGGTAGGACATGTCCCCTGAGTCTACTACTCTGGAGTACAAGAATTCTGTGCCAGTAATAATTTTATGAGAAAAAGATATACAGTCCATAGCCATATTAACACCACATGGATGACCTCACAATTAGGCCTATGATTTCATTGCCATACTAACACCACATGGATGACCTCACAATCAAGCCTAAGACTTCTTGATTATACTAACATCACATGGAAAACCTCACAATTAGGCCTATGACTTCATTGCCATACTAACACCACATGCACAACCTCACAATCAAGCCTAAGACTTCTTGATCATATTAACATCACATGGAAAACCTCACAATTAGGCCTATGATTTCATTGCCATACTAACATCACATGCACAACCTCACTATCAAGCCTAAGACTTCTTGATCATATTAACATCAAATGGACAACCTCACAATTAGGCCTATGACTTCATTGCCATACTAATATCACATGGACAACCTCACAATCAGGTCTAAGACTTCTTGATCATACTAACATCACATGGACAACCTCAGAATTAGGCCTATGACTTCATTATCATACTAACATCACATGGAAAACCTCACAATTAGGCCTATGACTTCATTGCCATACTAATATCACATGGACAACCTCAAAATCAGGCCTAAGACTTCTTGATCATACTAACACCACATGGACAACCTCAGAATTAGGCCTATGACTTCATTATCATACTAACATCACATGGAAAACCTCACAATTAGGCCTATGACTTCATTGCCATACTAATATCACATGGACAACCACACAATCAGGCCTAAGACTTCTTGATCATACTAACACCACATGGACAACCTCACAATTAGGCCTATGACTTCATTATCATACTAACATCACATGGACAACCTCACAATCAGGCCTAAGACTTCTTGATCATACTAACACCACATGGACAACCTCACAATTAGGCCTATGACTTCATTATCATACTAACATCACATGGACAACCTCACAATTAGGCCTATGATTTCATTGCCATACTAACACCACATGGACAACCTCACAATTAGGCCTAAGACTTCATTGCCATACTAACACCACATGGACAACCTCACAATTAGGCCTAAGACTTCATTGCCATACTAACACCACATGGACAACCTCACAATCAGGTCTATGACTTCTTGATCATACTAACATCACATGGACAACCTCACAATTAGGCCTATGATTTCATTGCCATACTAACACCACATGGACAACCTCACAATCAGGCCTAAGACTTCATTGCCATACTAACACCACATGGATAACCTCACAATCAGGCATAAGACTTCTTGATCATACTAACACCACATGGACAACCTCACAATTAGGCCTATGATTTCATTGCCATACTAACACCACATGGACAACCTCACAATCAGGTCTATGACTTCATGGCTCTTATGTCATATATGCACATTAAACAAACTAATTTGTGTTTGATGCAGTTATTGAAAGAGTGGGAAATGTTATGAACACTTTTAAATTGCAATTAATTAACTATGGTCATAATTAAAGTTAAATAAATGACCATATGGGTTGTTTTTATTGGTTTATCTGAAATAAATAACACTACAAGTTGATGCCATTTATAACTTGTAACTTATAAAATTCTACAAAGGGAGACAATTCACACAGACATGCATGGTTATCCTATCACTTTGTTCCATCAGTTAAAGATCAAAAATGTTTTACAAACAGAATGATAAAAATTTATTAAATCATTACTGACTCCACATCTCAAAATAATTTACTAACATGTCCTCACAATGTCAGAAGCATATGATAACTGCTGCCATTTCAATCTGCTGGAAAGCATGGAGGTTTCTTCATGAAGCCTTGGGTGTAAAGTGCAACCACAGACTACCAATTACTTCCACAGTGCCTATTTTCAGACATATTTTAAAAAATAAAAATGAATTTGCATCAACTCAATAATACAAATTAATTAATTCTAAGTGATTTTTTTCAATAAACTGAAATTAATGGAATATTCCAAGTTTGGGAAAAACAAGTAGCTTCCTAAATATACAAGCCACAACTGTGGATGCATGAAAAAAATATATTGATCACTTCCATCAAATATGCCATATCCCGGATGGGAGAATTTGGCAAACATTATGCTACAAAAAAAGAATTATTTTTTGCACTGTGGAATTTTCTAAGTGTAATCCTGTTAATGCAAAGAGATATGATGGTGTCAGTTAAGAGCCATATCGTAAATATTGATCTGAACACTTCATTTCTTCCTGAAATACTTAATGCCTTTTTAGACATGCACAATTTATAAAAGCCAGAATCTGATCAGTTATTGTATACCATCAAACATGGACAATACCTATTTACCCAATTAAAGTGGAACACAAATCATTTACATCTAGAAATAATTCAAACTGAAATAAATTAAGAGGGACAACAGTATGTCAAAATGTAAACAGTGGGTGGGTTACCAAACTAGTTTTGTCATTAACAATATTATTGTTGAATGTTTCTTCCCTTTGGATTTTACATAAAATTCAAAAGGATTTTAAATGGGATTTGATGCGATTTTAAATAGGATTCGATGGGAATTAACAAAGAAATAAATGAGATTTACATAGCATTCAATGAGATTTTGAATTCAGTGGAATTTTACATAGAATTCAGTTGAGTTTATGCAGGATCCAGTGGAATTTTACATAGAATTCAGTGGGAGTTTATGTAGGATTCAGTGGGATGTTATACAGAATTCAATGGGTTTCTGCATAGGATTCAATGGAATTTTACATAGAATTCCATGGAATTCTGCATAGGATTCAAATAGGACTCAATTAGAATTTGCATGGGATTTAGTTGGATTTTAAATGGAATTTAGTTGGATTTTATGTGATACAATATGATTTTACATAGCATTTAATGGGATTTTACATAGGATTTAGTAGGTTATTACATAGTTTTACATAGCATTTAATGGGATTTTACATAGGATTTAGTAGGTTATTACATAGTTTTACATAGCATTTAATGGGATTTTACATAGGATTTAGTAGGTTATTACATAGTTTTACATAGAATTTAATGGGATTTTACATAGGATTCAGTGGGATTTTACAATTTTACATAGAATTCAATGGTATTTAACAGAGGATTCAGTGGAATTTTGCATGGGATTCAATGTAATTTTTACCTGGAAGAGATTAAAGATATTGTTATAATATAGTTTCTTTTTCTTGCATCCTCATTTGCAAGCTATTCTAAGAGTTATTTTGAATTCTACTGGCTTTTGAATAGCAATAGAATATCTCTATGTCACCATGCCCAAAATGCAGAATATAAATGAGGTTCTAGGAAAAATATTTCCCCAATTTCACTAGGTACCTGTCACCTGACTAGTCATTATTTAAAAAATTTTGATTTTTAGTCTAAATGGCATTTTAGTTTAAATGCAATGCCTTGCTGAAGATGTGTGACAAAAATAATCAAAATAACAAAAACAACCAATCAATTGAACTTAATTATTTTAAACCACTTTCAAACACAACTTAACTGACATAATTTAAATTCATATTTAACTGAGGTAAGTATTTACTGACATTCATGTAAGTTAATAAATTAATAAAATACTGAAAGGTCGATAAGGTTTTTGTCATGTTTACTGATGTAAAACCTGCAATGAACTGTTGATCTATTAATGAATATGTTTCTACCTTAAACCTTAAAGGTAGTGAATCTCCTGTCAGTTACTTGGCAGTGTTTAAATTCTTGCTAATGCCAACTAGATAAAAACCACACCATTCTCAACCCTGCAAAAGCAACAATTTACTATCATATTTGTACACTAACAATTTAAAACCTCACCAAGGTCTATTGATTTCTAATCATGAAAAATACTGTTAATTATGCTGATTTGATGATTATAAACCTCAATGAGGTTTTTAGCCTTCTGTTCCTCATCTAATATCTCATATATACTGTAAATTACACTGACCATTTTGATGAATTTAAACCTCATTGAGGCTTGTTGACATTTTATCAATAAGATACTCTGATTTGCGCTCACAAATTTGATACATTTGAACTTCAATGAGGCTTGCAACTTCAATGACTTCAGATTATGAGATATGGTGGGGGTGGAGGTCCTCTCCATTGGTATTAATTATCACAGTTTAGCAAAATGACATTTTTACTGTACCTAAATTTTTGGAACTGGGAAGGGGTTCTGTTTTCTCCACTGCTTTCTTTGTTGGACTTATCATCTGAGGTTTGTAGCAAATAAACATAAACCTTGACACCTCAAAAATAAATATGAATTCAAAGTAATGTAATAAATATAAAATTGCTGCCCCAGGTTACCATATTGCTTTCTAATTTGCACTCAACTTTCATGGTAAGTTGATGTGTACCATATACAAGTCATAAACAACTGCAAACAACATAATCTCCCAGCAGATCAGGGTCTATGTAGTTTGTCCTACTAATTAGTCCTAACAAACTGCACAGACACTAATCTTCCAGCACTTTATGCAATGGCACTTTTCTGTTGAACTTGACTTATAAGTAAATGTATACCGTATGAAAAGAATTTCTAAACAAAAAATATATATAATACCCTGACCAATCACTATACAGTGTCACATATGTTTCAAAAACATTTGTAGTAGCAAAACATATGCTTAGTCTAGCACTTATTGTTACATACAACCAATAGAAGTTCATGATATTTCTGGTACAGAATTAAGAACACATTTAGGGCATGCTAGAGGCAGTGGTCCCTTCCTACTATAATACTCAGTCAGCAAAGAAGATGTTCCTGGCATCTTCACTGGTGCAGATGTGAGCTCCTTTTTGAACTTTGTCAATTCTGACACAAATCCCACTTTGGTGAAGTAATGTCCACAAGTAAATAATACTGCATCAGTTCTCTGAGTATCACCACTAGATGGCACTGCCTGATCTTGGTCCTGCAGCTGCTCATTAAGATGATCAATCTCACTCTTTTTCACAAAAATGTATTTCCTGGATTCAGAATTCTTGCTCAAATTCTGAATAATATCTTGCCAGAGTTGATCAAATGGAAGTTTATCTCCAGCAAATATGTCTTTTGGAAGACTGTCCAAAATATTTCCTCTCACATATTGCTTGATTTTAGAAAACACAAAGGGATTTGATTTTTCAAAGTTGTTTTGAATGGAATGAAGAAATGTTTTCAAAACCCTAAGAAAGAACTTGGTAGAGAAGCTATCTAACAGATCCTTGGATATACCATCTGAAGCATCCGACTCACCGCATTCTATGGATCTAAATATAAATAAATTAAAAAGTTAATTTATTATCTATTTATAAATTTTACAAGTTATTTCAACTCAATTTGGAAGCACTGTCATGCAAGGGCAGACAGAACTTACACCAGTTCCTTTTCAATTTATTTTCAATGCAGTGGTATTCATTTACAAATTAAACATTCAAATTCCTTCTACATACTTTTTACTCTACTTGTTCTATCATATTTGTTGAAATATGAATCTGTCAGTTCTACTTGCTAAAAAGCTTTGGTTGTTTTAAAACAGTAAAGGGTTTTAGCTTTGTTTGGTGTTTTATAGAACAGCAAAACAAGCAGGTTATTTAGTGCCAAAGAATTGAAATAAAAAATATTGCCTAATGGGATACACCAAGACAGCCAAACTAGGCCAATCCAATGATCAACTAGACATGAGAAAGAGAAAGGCAGGTAAATAACATACATTTTAAACCTTGACCTATTTGTGCAAAGGAACTTTAGCCCTTTCTACTTAAGAAAGCTAATCTTTTAACGGTGGCATTCTAGCAACATAAACTTTTTAACATAAAATTATGTTGTTCTAATGTCATAGCAACTACCAAAAAATTATAAAATTCTAGCAACTTTAAATTTTTGCAAAAATTAAAACATGCAAGATACTAGTAAAATCAATTTTCTTAAAATTAATATTTTTATTGAACTAAAGATCTTATCAAGAAAAATATTTAAGAAATTTTTAAGAAAACTGTGCAAAAGAAATATAATGTAATAAAAAATATGTGATTCGGATTAAATGAGTTTACATGGTTTCCACAAACTCTATATAATAAAATGACGATATAAACTGATGTGAGGTCCTAGTAGTCAGTTTTTGGAAGCATTAAATACCTGAAGAGATGAAGACCAAGAAGACCAGCAGTGGTGTCAAGCGTCGTATCCAGAAAAGCTTCCAGACCAGATGTAGACAGATGATGCTCTGACCAGTGTTGTAGGACCTACAACACAGAGGATGCACCAATTCTTACATTCAATATAATGAATACAAATTTAAATCTAAAACCAAAGACTTATTTTTACAAAAATCTTTCTAAACAACAAGCAAAAATCTCATGACAAGCTCTCTTTTTTATTCTTGAATGATTCCATGCTCATGTTAAAAATCTCTGGAAATAACTAATTTCTTTTAAACTAAAATTCTTACTGAATTACATAAAAAGATCATATTACCTCCGAATGTATACTGAAAGAAATACTTTTAATGTACATTAAGGTCATGAAAGTATATCTATGTGAACTCTTGTCTCATGCTGGTTTAGCTTGAAACAGGAAACAAAGTCACAAATTTATACAAATATTGAACCGACACCTTTTGGATTATGAGTCTGACACTCTACCAACCAAGTCATCATGGCTCCCTACAGAGAAAGGTAGAACTAAAGTCTGTCATTCCTGCTAAACAATGCATCTAAAACATGGACCTTAATTTGGTTTAAGGACTCAAATCAAACCAAAATTGTACAAAAGAAGGTAAATACTGTCAATTAATTTGCTTTCATAAAAGTAAATTACTTTTATGGAAGCAAGGGTACATTGTTTACATTGTAATCCATGTATCCATATATTTGGCACAATGTATTTAGCAAATCTAGTCCCAAAGTTAATGAAGATTATGGCTATCATTGCATAATGACAATCACTTATATGGAACTTGGTGAACACAAACGTCTCAGTGTTTTCAATGCATAAATCAGTTGTACATGTCATGGTCATTTGAAGATGTACGTATATACAAATCACTTTGGATCTCTCTCGTGGCCTAAATGGTTAGAGCATCTGTCTTGGATGTGGTAAGTCATGGGGTCGAAACCCTGGCTGAGTCAAACCAAAGACTTATACATATGTGCTAACATCTGCCTTGTTTGGCGCTCAGCATTAAGAGGTTAGTGTTAGGACTGATCGGCTTGGTTTCAGGATATGTTACTTGGTGGGACATTATGCTACATGTCTGTGGCACTATAAACTGCCACACTGCAGACATCATAGCAATATGACTAAAATTGTTAAAACTACATTAAAAATAAAAATTACACAAATTACTTAGCTTTCATAATTTTTCTTTGAGCTATTGCCCATTATTTTATGCATTCGAATCCAGTGTATGATGAAATCTAAAGTGTGCAACTTGACACATTTTTAGGGATTCCTGTGAAACCTGATACATATTATGGTCATCACCTAAAAATTTGCTCCCATGTATTTTGTAGAAGTTATTGCCTCTTTTGACTGACAGCTGGCTGCAATATATAACATACTGCTGAAGAATGACAATCAACTGAAATGAAATTCCTGCAAGCTTAACTGGAACAGTAATCATAAATTCAAAGCTACTGAAACCAGTAACAATCAGTAAAAACCAATCATAAATAGATTACTAATCCTAGGAAGGTAAATTAAAAATGGATTCTTTACTGACTTAAAGCTTTTACATCAAAAGTACTCCTTAATAATACTATATTTACCTGTTTCAGCATCTGTCTGAGCTCCTCCTCTCTGAATGCATCACTGGTCTTCTTTTCCAAGGCCAGCCTATATAATATGAGAATTTGGTTCTTATTATTCTTCTGGAATCTCTTAGTCTTTGTAGGCTTTTTAGTTTACAAAATTTGTCTTATTTAATAACATGAGGTTTAATCTACCTGGCCTATCAACATGTAATAGGTAATACATCTACCAAATTACATCTAATTATATGTAAGGCATATCAACATGCAATAGGTAATACATCTACCAAATTACATCCAAATATATGCAAGGTATATCAACATGTAATAGGTAATACATCTCTCAAATTACATCCAATTATATGTAAGGCATATCAATATATAATAGGTATTTCATCTACCAAATTACATCCAAATATATGTAAGGCATATCAACATGTGGGTAATTCATCTACCAAATTACATCCAATTATATGTATGGCATATCAACATGTGGGTAATTCATCTACCAAATTACATCCAATTATATGTATGATATATTTTTAGGTGTCTAGGCTCATACAAAGTAACAAGAAAAGAGCGAAGCCAACAATCTTTGTAAAAGTTAACAAATAATTAATTTCCCTAGAAAAACAAGGTAAAAATAAGAAAAAGGACTTAGTTTATGAAACTAATCCAAACTTAATCTTCGAATTAATAATTATAAGTCCTATCAATAAAAATTCCTAAGTGAATCACAGTTTGAATCCTGATGAAGTTCCAAGATGGAATGCAATGATGTCTTCAAAAAACCTGCTTTGTCCTGATGTGTCAACAGTTCCTTGTTAAATCACTAAGAATAATATTCCAGTTTTGATTTCTGAATAATTTCCAATAAATGTCTTTGTCTAATAATTCTGATGAATACTAGCATTTTCTAGGGGAAAAAATTACTTAATTCTAAAAAACAAAAAAATCTCAACTCAATTTGATCAAAACAAAAACACCCTTGAGCTCCAAAGGTTACAAGCAAGACTGGCCAAAATCACATGATAGCATGAGATTTAAGCCTAATTACAACGTAAAACAGATCCCCATATGGGGTCACATGATCACCTCTCTACCAAACAACGTAGAAAACATTACATGCTGATTATCACTTACACTAGGTATGGATTTGATTCTACTCAATGAATCCTATTATAAGACTGAATAATAAAAAAGTTTACTCCAAACTTAAAACTGGCTCTGAATTTAGGTCACCAATTAGCTACAATGTTTCTAGTACTGCTTGTTTATCAGGTCAAACAGAACTAAACTAAATTTTCTGGAAAAATGTCAAACCAGTGAATAAAGTTATCATTACAATAACATGTAATGAACTAAAATAAAATAAAAAAATTTTAAACTAAAACAAAACTAATTAAATTATATATGCATAAAAATATCAACAGGTAATTCATCTACCAAATTATATCCAATTATTTGTAACGGTGTCAGAGCTAAGATAGTAACAAAAACTAAGAATAGACAGATGGATGGATGGATGGATGGAATGATGAATGGACAGATGGATATATGGATGGATGGATGGATGGAAATAATGAAGACTATAGGACTCTATATCTCAATGTTGAGCACTAAAATGTGTTGCCTACAAAGATGCTTCCATAACTGTATATTTTATTTTAAATGAAATCTGCAGATTTAATTTTGACTTGAAGAAAAATCCTATACTGATGGGACTTAATAAAAGGGAGACACATATCCAAGGAAGGTTTCAAGACAAAGTTGAGATTCTCAAGCAAAAGTCTGTTCTTGGCAATGAAAGTGGTGGCCATCATGAGTGGTCAAACTGCACATAGTTCATAGTAACTGACAAGGTGTCTATCCCACCAATCCTATGTGGTGTAGGTAGAATGGCTAGGAAGCACATTTGGTATGAGAGGTGAGTCAAGTACACACCAGACATTGGATAAAAAGATGCTTTATTCAAACATGACAGAATCCATTGGAAGATGCCATTTCAGATAAAGGGCAATGGCCTTCTTTAAAGTCAAAGTTAGCAAGATGGTTTCTGGGGTCATGGTTTGGGCCTTCCATGAAGGTATCTCTTGCTGGTGTTGGAGACTAACTTGTTCTCCAAAGGCCAAAGGAGGAAGTTAGCAATTTATTATAATGGGGATTTAACTACTGGGAGAAACATCACCAGTTTTTAGTAATGTCTAGCACTGGGGCATCATGCGGCAGATATGTAGTATGATGTCCCATCCAGTCACATTATCCTGACACCAAGCCCACCAGTCCTAACACTAACCTCTTAATACTGAGCACCAAATGAGGCAGCTGTTTGTAAGTCTTTGGTATGACTTGGCCAGGTATCAAATCCATGACCTCCAACACCTGAGGCAGACACTCTAACCACTAGGCCACTGAAGCGGTCTGTTTATGGGCTTGACAGGTAAGCATTTATACACGGTATAACAGATGAATATTTTCTATGAAAGGAAATGAAAAAGGATCAGAATCTTTCACATTTTCACTCATGATTCTTTCCTCTATTAAGAAACTACTGTTGACAGAGACTTGTACACCTGAGTTATATAATTTCATAAAACTTGTGCCTTCAATTTTGACAAAGCAAAATACAATTAAATATTTTCAATCTATCAAGGCTCAAGTCAAAAATATATTTGGACCTGCTTCAATTAAATGTTCATGTAAACACAGTATACAAACCTGAAGAACCAGACCTACCTGTAATAATGTTTTAAGACCTTGACAGACTGGCCACTAAATTCATCTGTATTTCCTTTCTGTTCAGCTAATGCTCTAAGGTGGAAAGTTAGGGCCTGTTGAAAAAGGAATAGGACTGCTAAGTTTAATTAAAATTGACACCCTAATAAGTATACCAGAATCTATTTTATGTGTCATGTACACTATCTTAACAACTGTCTGACAATGCGTCATAAAGAGCCCACCCCAATAACTATTTTTTAAAAAAAAAGTTCTCTTTTGTTATTATTAAAGTGAAATCTGTCATAAGCAACCTCTGCTTTTATTAACCATAATCACCATGCATGTATCAATTATATGAATGAAATATTGCCAGCAAAGTAACTAAAGAACGTGAATTGATAATAATTTCATGTACTTAAAAACAAATGAAGATTCAAATAAAATCTTATATCTAATACAAAAAGCAGATGGTGAACATTGCCATACTTAGAAATGACAACATACAAGAACATCTAAAGCAGAGGGTTGAAATTATATCTGGCATGAAACTAATGACAGTGACAAAGAAAATTCTTGTATCAAAAGTAAAGCACAACTCTTACTTATTCTCTTAATTATATGAGGGAGAATACAGAAGATAAAATTAAAGAAATGTAATTAGGTAACCAATTCATTTTTGGGTAAGGTGATGAAGAATTTGTAAATTTATTTTTTCTATGCATGTCTGTTTACATATACTCTTTCCTAATGGAACAACCCCACACACCCCGAACACAATCCTCCAAACACAATGCTACAACTGCTGATTCATCATAATTTTATAACCAGGCTTTTGAAGTGGGAATATTGTGATACCCTTTCTGTCCATCTGTCCCTACTTTAACTCAACCTAACCTAGTATATGAATTTCCAATATGAAAACCACCAGCATCCCTCCCATAAGATCCCTGGGAGGAAGTAAATGGTCATATATTCAAATTCCAGTGAAAGTTTTGAATACTTTTATGATCAAATTTTATAAATATATTTCCAGAAGGAAGTTAAATAACACCATATATATTCACTTATACATCCGGTCCAAATGCAAACAGCATAGACTCTGGTCTTTTGCTACATTATGTCGCAGCAGTCTATGCTGTTTATTTTATTGATTACTCCCACCAAAAATGCACAGATTTTGCAATTCCAGATCTGGGTCAATGCAGTTTGTAGTTGGATACAATTTATATGTGAATATATTTGGTTTTTGAAACATATTTTGAGTTACAAATCCTGAATCATGGTTTACAAGAAAGGTCAAGGTTAATAGATGGAGGGCAATGGGGGAAACATGTAATAAAAAGTATGGAGATTTGCAATGGCAAACAATGGAAGTAGCTCTAGTCCTATTTTTTAGCTTCTTAAGTTTATACATATATAACTTTAAATGAGTTATTTTGAATTGACTGAACAATGATGGTCTCCTTCAATAGTCATTTAAAACTCTCACCTACTGTATATAATCTCTATTAAATCAAGTCCATCCCCAAATAAAACAGACCTTGATCTGTCATCATATAATGGTCAGGCAGTCAAGGTCTATGTTGTTTGTTCTACTGATTACTCCTACAAACTGCACAGACCCAGATCTGCCAGTGCATTATACAACCGATATCTGGATTCAAGCAGTTTGCAGTTGGACTTAACTTATAAGTGTGTATTTTTGGTATGTCAAACATGTGAAAGGTCACCTCTCAGAACAATCCCTTTTCTTAAGCAGCCACTTTCTCACTATTCCTACTGGTAACTCAGAGAGGAAATTAGAGAGGAAATAAACCTCTGTGAAGCAGTTACCTGTAGAAAGAAGCCAGATATGCCATGCTTTTATAAAATCTGACTTTGCATGTGCAGCATGCATCAAAATTTATCAATGTCATATATGGTATTTTTACCTGTGAATAATTCTTCAAATGGCTGTTGACACTAGCTGCACTACACCAGTCCTCCATGTCAAGACACTTTCTTATTAACTGATGTGCATTACATACACCAGGCAGGTACTGAAACAGCAGACAAAATTCTGACCATGATGCAGAGGAGGTGAAAGCTTATATTATAGACCAATAATCTATATACAGATAATGTTAACTTATTCGGACAGTAATTTTCAATGTATAATTCATGCATTTTCTAATCTATAACAGGTATGTTTATAATCATTTATAAGGGGAGTCCAACTGCAAAAACCATGGACCCTAACCTGCCAGTACATTAATCTTGGTCTATGCAGTTTGCTAGGAACAATTAATTAAGCATGCAAACCCTGATCTGCAAGCAAATTATTCCATGGAAGATCATGGTCAATGTTATTTTCCAATGGTCTCAATTCATAAGGAAAATAATACGGAAATAACCACAAACTAAAATTTATTCCAGTGCCCCTCTGGTCAATCATAAAAAAATGATGATCAGTTGTACATCTTATTGAGAAAAGAGAAAAAGAAAACATTAAGAAAATGTACTGGAACATATAATATCTATTTTCAATTTTCTACAACTGACAGGATCAAACTGACAGTAGTATTGAAAATGCATCACATTTTTTTAGTTTATGAATTCTGCAACCAGAAGTATCCACATAAAAATATAAACATTTGATAAGTCTGAGTCATTAGAAGAATTAGGTCATAGTAACCTGATTTTTAAATATTATAGTAATGTCAAATATGCATCTATAACATGAACTTTTCCAACAAGAAAATGGCCTGCATTTATTTCAAGATTTCTGATCTCTGTTCTATTTTAGCAGTCCATTAAACCCACTAAGCACTTGATCAAACATATTTAGATATGGTTGCTTTAAGGACTCAAATAACAACTGAAACAGTATGAAATGCATATTGCATTTTCAAATACTGAAGTGCAAAACCAAAAGGCAAATACTGTAAATTAATTTGCTTTCATATATGTAAATTATGTTTATGGAGGCAGGGATAATTAATAATCTTTGTGTCCATGTGTCCTTCTGATTGACACAATATATTTAGCACACCTAGTAAAGAGTATGAAAATATTATATCACGAGCCAATATGTAGAAAAACTTTCATCTGGTCTTTGGTTTAGTATTTTAAATCAGTGCAGATAACCAGGCACCAGAGCATGAGTTTACATATCCACCCCTTTTTTCTCATCAATATAGTTTACTTTAGATACTATTTCAGAGCCCTTATTGGATCCTGTAGATGCTCTTGGGGCAAAGAGTTAAAAAAAGACCAAGGTTTCAAGACTGTGGACTGATTCCCGATAAGCTGAGCAGCAACTTTTCTTGGTAACGAGATGCTGTCTTGAGTAAACAAAACCAAAGTTGAAAGAAAGTTGTTGTAATCTGAGAATGGCATTATGGTAATCTTTCAGGAAGGTGGGTATAGAGGGGAAGATTTTTCTTTTAGCCAGCTGTAAATTAAATAACACTACTATGTCATTGGCATGTGTGTCTGAAGCTGCTATGCAAAGCCATATGGAGAGACTTCCAGCTGGGTTCTCAATGGGCAAGTCTAGGCTATACAGAGATTGCTGAAAAGCAAAGCAAGCATGGATTTTATCACTATGATATTCTTAAACAGCTGTTGGGTGTGGAAGAAACACTTATAGTCCAAATGAACAGAGGAAAGTTTTGGCATTTCCAAGCACACAACACTTCAACTGGCAGCTGGGACATTAGTTTAAAATCCACTCAATGTGTCTTGTAGAAAACCAAGTTAAAGTAGATGGAAGTAAACCTGTGTGGCTTTGGCAAAAGAGAGTTAAGAAGCAAACTATTGAGGATGTCAATGCCATATGTATTGCTGCTGAACACCTACACATTTTATTCTGTCTACTGTGTTGATACCTGTAACTAGAGCAACACAATGTAATATACAGGTAAAATTGGTCAAGTATCATGCGGAACAGTAATAACAAATGTCTACAGAGATTACATCATATCCTTACGATGTGTAACAACAGAATAATTATCTGACAGAATTTACAAAGTCAAATATGGAGCTGGCCTAAACTACAAAAGACACTATTGCTGTATGACAAATTTTGACAAAGAAATTATGAAGATAAGATTTTCATCTATGATGAAGATACAGCAAAACCTAAACAGAAATAAATCTGGTGTGAGAAAACACAAAAGAATCATGCAACTGATGAAACGACAACCGAATTTGGTATCTAAGAAGCCTCGAGATGAAGCACACTTTCCAGCATAAGCAGACAAAGTAACTAATGAACTCCTGGGATTCAGCATCAATTATGAGAGGGAAGACCATACTTGTCTGACTTCTACCTGGCAGGTAGATATCTTGTTGGCACTTTTTGTTACTAACACATGCCAAAAAGACATGGTGAAAATCTTCTATAGTTTAGGAAGAAGGGATCTGCAAAGAAGTGCATGAACTCCTAATGTATTATAAACACATCAAACACATAAAGAATTAATTAAATTTTTATTGTCACTCAGTTTCAGTTCATGGATTGGAGAAGAAATCCATTGTTCCCACAAAAAAGTATGTTTTTGCTGTGTCTAATTTTTGAAGCATTTAGCAACCATGATATTTTGAATTGGCATACATGAAAAATTAATGAATTGTTTTATAGCAAGACAAAAATAAATACCAACCTGTAATATGACTGGGATGACAGTTCTTCCATATTTCTCATTACCTAGTGAGGACAGGTCTGGCATGTCCCAGATGTGGGGACCTTCATTCTTGTAATGCATATGCAATGGAAACAATGACAGTCAAGAAAAAAATCTTTGATAACAATATTCCATGCCTTTACTGCTTATTCTAAAACTGAAGATAAAAAGTTTCATATTGAGCATTTACTATTGTTTATAAAGTTGAACATTTTATGGACATCCCCATCCATCCATACATCCATCACAAAACTTTACTCAACTCCAATCATAACAAACATGTTCTGATATATCAAAAGGCTATCAACACAGGGCTAGAAGGCTGCACTGATTATTTTCTACTAAAATTTCCAAGTCCAGATTAGTGTGTTGAAATGTTGAGTCAAGTTTTATGACAGCTGGCCATGGCTGCTACAAGCAAAGAATTGAGAGACCTAACAAAGAATTAGTCGTCTTCTCTGATACAAAACAACAAAATGAATAAAAGTTGTTTATTATGCCCATGCCAAAATATTACAAATGATCATTTTTGTTAAATGTGAAGAAATACATTATGTAACTATCAGTACTTGCATTTGTCGATGTCATAAAGAAGCCCTAATTTTATTAATATCTCTAAACATTCTATTTGGACTTACAGTATCAAACAGATTAAATCTGATAAGTTAGACTTAAATTCAAGCCAGCTGTATTGCTAGGACTGATTACAATTGATTGGTCAGATTTAAATTTGGTCCAATTGTAATGCTAGGACTGATTAAAATTGATTGGTCAGATTTAAATTTGGTCCAATTGTAATGCTTGTACTGATTGCAATTGATTGGTCAGATTTAAATTCTATGTGATGGTAGTGCTAGGACTGATTACAGTTGATTGGTCAGATTTAAATTTTGTCTGATTGTAATGCTAGAACTGATTACAATTGATTGGCCAGATTTAAATTTGGTCCAATTGTAATGCTAGGACTGATTACAGTTGATTGGTCAGTTTAAATTCCCCTCAACTTTACTGCAAGGACTGATTACTGTTGATTGGTTAGATTTAAATTCCATCTGATTGTCCAGACTTAACCTTTGAAATCCAGGCCATAATATGGTGTAGAAGTTATGTTTATTAAGTAGTTAACCTTTGTAATTGAATTTTAATACAATAACAGATAAAAAAAATCAAGCTATCCTAGTAAAGACAAAATAAAGGTTTTATCACCATCCATGTAAATTGTTCTATCTAGTTTTGTTCAATGCATTTTTTTCGTGTAGGCATAGATTAAAGATACAAGACTTGTTACAATGCATGATTTCTGTTTCTTATATGATTTACTCAAATTAGAACATACTCAGAATGATGTCACATGAGAATTATTGGATAACAATCATGCATTTGAGGACCTAAATAGAACATTTTGCGTTGTAAATTGTTTTACTACAGGACAAATGTCTTGTGTTTAAGGACTTGTATGGTAATTTTAATGTTATAAATAGTTTTATCAGCAGATAACATTCCTCCATTTTAAGACACTGATGATACTTTTTCCATTGTAAACTGAAGTATACCTGGGGATAACACTCTTGTATTTGAGTATCTTAATGGTACTTTCATGTTTGCAAAGTGAATTGTACGAGGGATAACAGACTTATGTCTGAAGTCCTTAATTGTATCATTGCAAAGTGAGTTTCCCATGGGATAACAGACCTGCATTGAAAACCTTAATGATATTGTTCATGTGAAAGTTGAATTTTACCAGGGGATATCTGTCTTTTATTTAAAGATTGTAATGGCACTTTTACTGGTCTAACCTGAGTATTACATGAGGCAAATCCCTGTATTTGGAGACCTTAATGGTACTTTTGTAAATTGAATTTTACCAGTGGATAACAGTCTTGTATTTGATGAACATTATACACTCATACGGCTGTAATTAGTTCTACCGGGGACAAATCCTCTTGTGTTGGTGGACATTAATGGTACTTTTATTGTTGTAAATTGTGTTTTACCTACATCAGTTGAGTCAAGAAGAATTCTTATTCTCATTTAATTAACCAAACCATTATTTCATATACATGTTAATCAGTCATTTAATATTTTTTGTAGACAACCTTAATCAACATCTCAATTATCATTTACACTTTTTTTTAACAATAATTGATTAGTAATTATGTCAACTGATCCAAGACTTTACATCAGTCAGCATTTACAATATTTGCTGGAAATAAATTCAATAATTTTCCCATGCAAGACATTAAGAATTGTGTACTCACCTCATGATTCATGTCAGATCCATCAAAGGATTCAGACAGTGACATGGGATCCTGAAAATACACAGATCTTGGAGCAGAGGAAGGTATGTCCCTTACCACAGTGGGGACAATCACTTCTGGCATTTCTGGACTGGGTCTCTTTCCTTGATTTGCTCTAATAAATCTGCTCTTCTGCACTGAAGTACCAGTCTTGTTTATGCCAAGCTGAAGTATAACAGTATTCTGTGTACAAGTTTTGATCAAGGTGAAAAAAAAATATATTTCTAAAAGCATTCTTGTAATTGATAATTTACCAATAGCAATGGTGCTTCACAATAATGTGATGATGGAGATGGCTTAAACATTTATCTTAAGACAAACAGAGAGAAGGTAAGAATGAACTAAGTTGATGTTATTTTGGGTTTTATGACATTTTTAGACATAAAAAAGTGACAAGTATATATGGTGGAGGAAGAACCCCCCAAAAATCCCCATAAGAAACACTGACCCACATAAAACTACTGGCAGGTATTCTTACATACCCATACTGGCCAAGACTGGGACTCAAACCTATAAAAATTGAGGTGATATGTTGGTGATCTGTAAAGGCAATCACCTTAAACTACTTGGCCCCTAAAAGCTAAGGAAAACATTGAAATGATGTCCATGGATACTTACCCCTGCTGATGAAGACACTGAAATTCAAACTTTGGGCCTAAGAGATGCTAGAATGAGGCAGAATTAATTGCTATCCAACATTTATTGATATATGTTTTTGGACCACTTAATCTTTCTTCTGGATGCCAATTTTAATCTTCAGTCTTTTTATTCTTACTTCTTTTAAAAGTAATTAATGTTTTACATAGTACTGCTGATCACTATGATGACATTCAATTAATGCAAAATGGATATGTAATATTTAAAACAAATAAAAAAAACAAAGACAGTCTTTAATCACATATATAAATCTCCTTTCTAACAGAAGTGTATATCCACAGTAACTAAGTGGATAAGGCACTGGACTCACAACCCAAATGGTACAAGTTTGATTCCCACCATCAGATCAGCCTAGCTCAACTACCATCGTGTGTCCTTGGGCAAGGCATTATAATCTTATTTTCTTGGCACATTAACACCATTTTTAAAAAATGCTCCACTCCACCACCAATAACAGTGCATTTGTAGTACCCAACAATATACTGACTGGTATGAAGAATTGATGCTGAGGCATTAAGAAAACTGCAACAAAAAAAAATGTCATGAAAACCAACCCAAACTGGCTTGGACAGGTTTGGAACCTATTACCCAGTAGTTAAGAAACTAACAACTACTAAGCTACCATGTAGAGGAAGATAATGTTACTGCATTGTACTACTAATTCAGATACATCAATATATGTAGTCTCAAGATGTTGACAATGCAATGAATGGAGATGCGAAGATACAAAAGTAACTCAAATTTGTAAACTGCATCACAGTGACCTAATTCTGATATGGATGAGTTACTTTTGCTGAGATGCATCTATAACAATTTTTTTATGAGTGTACAAGTAATTAAAATAAAATGCAAGATATTGAAATGAAAATCTGAAAATATGAAAGTCTTTAAAATGTGAGATTTAAGGTTAGAGTGATCTTGTTTTGTTATGACAGTGTTACTTTTCATGAGATATATCCATATAATTTTCACAGGTGAAGGTCAAACAGGGATGAAGATAAAGAAAAGACATTCATACACACATGGGTAAAACTTTATCCCAACCAAATTTAAAAGCAAGGGGATAAAAAGAAACACTTTTACTATCCTTAATGTTGAATGAAATTTTTATAAGAATCAACAATAGACAAAGGACAATATATAAAATGCAATGAACACCAAAACTCACCAATGTACCCATTTCAAAGGAAAACTAAACAAGACTAAGTTGATAAATGTAGGAATACTGTATACAAGAAACCCTCACCTGTCCCATATCATTCCTGCCCCATGCCCAAACTAGGTTTTCTGTATCCATGGCAATGTTGTACTCCCCACCAGAAGCTAAGTACTTGATTTGTCTGTCATTGATCTGGGTCACCATGCTGGGAGACCTCTGTAATATGCAAATCACATTCAAATATGAATCAGAGACCAAATGTATCAGACTGGTTGTTGTTCTGCTTTCTGAAGTTTTTGCCAATACAAAAGACCCATATTCCTGGATTTTTTGGGTCTCATTCCATGAGGATTTTTCATCATCTCTTATGGAATGGATAAATTAAAAGAACTGAATGTAATGAAATTAAGACCTTTACTCCACTGCAGTGGGCACATTCTGATTTGAATTTGTCTCCATATATATGTAACTGTTTATTCACTTATTTCCAGTGGTATCAATTTTCTTGGTTTTGCAAAACACTAATTTTCTGTTGCTACTTAAATTCATGGATTGCAGAAGGGGATTCCATAGGAGAATCATTGTTGTTGAGTCCTACATGTGTGCTTCAGCTTTTACAAAATCCATGAAAATTTTATGAAAGATAGTGAATACAAAATAGTTTAAATCTGAATAATACAGAGATAACATGCATCCTGCTTTGTTGTTATGTTTGCCACAGTACAATGAAAACTCTGGGACTTAAGACTGCACTGTTATGTCTTTATGACAAATTACAAGGTACATAAATTATATACCAACAACCTACCAAAACAAATGCACTCCAAAAGCATGTAAAATTCTAATGTTTGATAAAGCTCACATAAAAATATGTACATCAAATCAGTTGGAACCTGCTCAACCATGTGAAAATTATATTTTAAATTTGGCTGCTTCAACACAAAAAATTCTGGCACATAAAGAAGTGACAGATTTAAAAGAACCAGACAGCATCAAAGGCTAGATCTGTGCTTGTAAAACATGCAGACTAAAAGTGTACAATGGCACTGCAAAAAGAACCAAGAAAACAAAGAAAGATATGAAAAATTGCTAAATTAGTATGAATTAATCATACTAAATTATTATAATTAACTTGCCTAAAATATAAAAAAAAGTAACTAAATTAAAAACTGCTGTAATGACCTGAAAATCTAATCAGGTCATCAACATAGAAACACATATGCCTGCTACAATTTATTTTTTTACATGAGGTGATTTTTACTTAATCATGCTAACCTGGTTTTGCCAAGAAGCCAAAGTTCAAAACATTCACATGTATGTAGAACAAAATTAAAAACTTTAACAACAGCCTGAAAATTTAATCAGGCCATCTACTTATGATTTTGTTATAGTGATTAAAACTGTCATGACTCAAAAGTTAAAAAGTTTTTAAGATATAGCACTAAAATAGATTATGGAAAGATGCATGAACAATATATGTTTGGACAGATAGGAGCATAACAATATGCCCACTTGTGTTATAGCAGTGAAGAGACACAAGTACAAACAATACAGGTATCTCCCAACTTACACAATTTCAACATACGAAAATTTTATGTTAAAGTGACTTAATACTAATGTTTTTAATCTAAACATATTTCCAGTATAGCTTATGACTAAGTCCTGAAAGAATGTCAAGTTCCAACAGCAAACTGTTTTTGAACCATGAAGAGAATATAATATGCAACAAAAACTGTCCACTCTCCGCCCTGATCACTTGTAAAGTGAATGACTGCTGTCAGCTACCTCAGTACAGCAGACCCTTATATCTGATTGGCTGCCAGCCAACCCAACTAGTGTGTCTGCTGAACTGACCTTGAACTGACCCTCAAAGACTTTGACTGGGAATCCATTCTTTGAATAAACAATATTTAATTATATTAAAATCCTACTGAAAAATATTAAATTATTTTTCTAAAACAAAACAATTTAGGATTTTTAAATGGCTTAAATGAAGGGTATTGAAGTTAACTGAATTATATATTTTACAATCAAAACTAAGGGCAGTGATACCAAATTTTTTTAAGTTATTTTGAGTTAAGTGACCACTCCTGGGAACACAAGTATCATGTATTGCTGTTCAAACTTTGGATTAAGTATTATACATAAAACAATGAAAAAAAAGGGCAGTGAAACCAAAAATTTTGAGTAATCTCTAGTTAAGTGACCACTCTTGGGAATGCAAATCTCGCTTAAGTCAAGGGTCAGACTTTTGATTAAATATTATAAATACAAGGTCAATAAGGATTTTCCATCTGTGAACCATGCAATAAGAAATGCCCACAATATTCAACTTCAAAAACACAAAATACAAAGTATCTTCAATTCAGTGATGAGAGTGCTGCAAAGTGAAATAATCAATTCTACATCTGCAAAAATAAAATACATGGAATAAAGTAAAAAATGGCACTCACTACATCCTGCCTTGTTCCATTCCCAATTTGTCCCTCCAGATTCTTTCCCCATGCATAGACATCACCTTCTGTTGTTACAAGGCAAGTGTGCAAGCTTCCACAAACAATCTATGTGAAATCAGTAATACAGTAATAT
The DNA here is from genome assembly GCA_016746295.1 of Potamilus streckersoni. Classification (NCBI taxonomy): domain Eukaryota; kingdom Metazoa; phylum Mollusca; class Bivalvia; order Unionida; family Unionidae; genus Potamilus; species Potamilus streckersoni. The sequence goes on from JAEAOA010002240.1 coordinate 4,629,309, forward strand.
CATATATTCCACTTTTGTATATGTTTAATTATACATTTTTAAAAATATTACGATTTAGTAATTATCAAGAATTCCAAGATGAACTGTAGGAATATATTATTATGTACAACAAAAGTTTATCCAAAATATTTCATTGTTGTTAGAATATATATTCAAGACTAATAAAGTGTAAACACATATTACAATTTATTTGATATGGTCACGATAATTAAAATGTTGTGTTAAGGCTATAAAATATCCATTGGACAATGAGACCACATTTACAGCTATACAACAGTGGAAATAAGTAAATATATGAAAATACAAAAATACAGATCTTTAAGCAATTTATAGCAACAAACAACATATCATATTAAATGAATAAAATGTAAACAGCATCAAATACAATTTGTTGGGGTATTCTACCTTGCTCTAAATTTGCTTTTTTTTATGTTGCTGTTGTTGGGTTTAATGCCATTTTTCAGCACAAGATAGGCTATACATGGCAGCCAGTATTAATGGTGTTAGAACCCTGGAAAACCCCGGGAAGAACCACCGACCCATGAGAAGCTACTGGCAGGCTTTCTCACTTACCCATGTTAGCAGAGTCTGGATTCGAACTCACCAAGACAGAGGTGAGATGGCAGTGATCCATAACAGAAAGCGCTTTAGACCACTCCGCCACTCGAAGACTCTGCTTCTTTTTTATGTCTTTCCTATTTACTATTTATGTCTTTCCTATTTACTATAGTTATAAACTCTTTAATCTGGTTGATAAGAAACAATATAAAATGTTCATAAAAATACTGTATATACTCACTTATAAGTCAAGTACAACTGCAAGGTGCATAGAACCAGATGTACCAGCAGATCTGAGTATATTCAGTTTGGAGTAATTAGTAAACAGACAACATACACCCTGATCTGGTGGACACATGTCATGGCTAATTATGGTCTGTTGTTTACAGCAAGTATATATGGAACAAAGTAAATCAACCTTTTTATTCACATATACTCCAACCTTTCTTTTCTTTCTTTTTCTAAAAATGGTCAGGATCACAATTAGTGGCATTCACATATACATGACCTTTACCTGTTTGATTTTGCCATTGACATAGGCTGTCTCCACAAGTTGTGGGTTCAGGTAGTTATCCACCTGGGTGGTTAAACTACCTCCACCTGACTGGCCTCTGTGTACCACTCTGGCTGTGGTTCGCAAGGCATGGGGATGGCTACCCCACTGATACACCCTGTTGAATTCAGTTGCTACCACCTGTAAGCAAAGTATACACTGCTACAAATCTCAGCTCATTCAAAGTAACAAAGAAAAGAGTGAAGACAACAAGTTTTGTAAATTTAAAAAAAATAATTTATTTCCATACAAAACACAGTAAAAAAATATAAAAGGGACATAAAGTTTGTGAAAATAATCCAAAAATTATTCCCAGAATTGAAACACACAAGACCTATCACTAAAATGTCCTAAATAAATCCAAGTTCGAATCCTGGCGAAGTTCAAAGATGGCGAAAGATGTCGTCAGATGAATGAAATATTGATATCAAAAGTTCCACATTGAATTTTATGAATACAAAAGAATTGTCAAGAGTTCTAAGCTGAATTGTATGAATCACAAAAGAATATTCCGGCCTTAGCACTTCAAATAACTTCCACTGAATGTCCATTGTCCAAATCATAGATGATGAAACACTTATTTTCCAAAGTATACAAATTACTCACATTGGCAACAGCAAAAATATATTTCTGATCTCTTGAAGGTACCTTTATGACTCAAACAAAATCACTAAAAAATGTTAGCCTTAAACACAATTTAAGATCAGGCAATAGGTCATGTGGTCACTTGACATGTGCTCCCAAATGTTGATGACACAAGGTGATTACACGATTACTGTATGTATGACTTTGATACTGACCAATCATTTAAATTTCAGTTTACCAAGTGTCTAAACGAGGTCAGCTAAAACTAATGCTAATGAAATACTTTTCAGTTCTGTACAAACAGAATGTACTTTTAAAAAATATTCAATCCTGTGAAAAAAATCATTACAATAAAATGTAATGAAACAAAAAATAAAATAAAATAAAATAAAGAATTTAAAACTAACACTCAAGAAAAAAATAACATGCAAGCAATTTAATTACATATACATAACAACATGTTCCTAAATTTTTTACCATTGCCTAATGGAGAAATTTGTTTATTATATACTCAAAAGTGAAAAAAAATTAACTATTAGAATTAATTTGCATATTTTTTTCATTCCTGTATTTTCACATAAGAAAAGAATATCCTTAAACTTTCATGTTTTAAAATGCAAAATTTCCCATCATACATTGTGATGCTTGCATATGCCAGCAGAAATTATGTCTGCTGCAATAAAAATGAGCACTGTGAGTCAAAATAAAATTGAAATTATCTTCCATATGAAGAAATTTTTTTTCCTTGAATAAGTCTGAACCAATGCAATTTACATATTTAATAAATTATTTTCCCATGCTAACTTGATAACAGTGATAAACCCACAGTGATCCATTGTTGAATCGGATTTGCTATGCTGTCAAATAGTCAAATAGTTTATAAAATGCAATTTACTGCAGCATATTAAATCATCTTAATCCAGCCACTCACTTAAGTCATTGATATGATCAACCAATGAAAACAACAGGAATGAAAATGATTCATATGTAAATGATCAGCCAATGAAAGCAACAGGAATGAAAAAAATTCATATTATATGATCAGCCAATGAAAGCAACAGGAATGAAAAGGGTAATAGGGATGATGTACTGAAAACTTGAGTTTAATCTTGTAAGCTTTCATTCTGGAGCAATATTCTGGTATACAATAGAGGACTTTTTCTTTTCCTGCATATATACCAGGCATATTTTATCTTGTGATTACAAACAATATTGTTTATCCTGTGGCTTTGCCACTTTTAAAAATATATATTTTTTACTACATGATGAAATATATCTGGTACTAATACAGGAATAGAAAAAATCCTCTCTGCATTGTCTTCATCATTTAAAATTATAAATTTGCATTTGTCACTTGTTGACATCATTTTACACAAACCTAATTAAGAGCGTTGTAAAATCTTTAAAAAATCAAAGTTATGAGCAAATGTCTAGAACAAATGGAGTCTAAATGTCAAAAAATGAAGATCAAAATTTAGTCATCACACATTTTAATGTTCACACAGCTGAAATATCACATTTTAATTTTTTTCAACCAAATATACTTTACAATAGATTTGCTCTATGAATTTTCAAGTCATTTTCTTCTATTCTATTCTTTGTCTCCATGCATTTTCATTTCTCAAACTACTTTAAATTTATAAGGCTTTACACTGTCACTGAGTTCATTACATCATATGTCTAAGATAACCTTTGTGATTATAAATCAGGAAAATCAGGATCAGTGACAAGGGACTGAAGATCCAATAAACAGGTACTCTCACTACATTGACATGGTAACATGATACATTGTATAGAATATATGAGGAGATAACTGTGCCATACAATAATCTGGGTACAGGTGGTGAGGTTCAAGCCATTATAATTAACCAACAATGACAATAGTGTAACAATAGGGTCACTTTGAATACAGTGTGTGCAAGAGTCATTTAAGCCATAGTTACATAGTATGTTTGACTGAAGTTGGGGGGGGAGAGGTTCACTTATTAATATATGCATTAAATGCAGGTGTCTGGTGTTTAAATTCATTATTCCATTTTTTTTAATTCCTAAATTTAACAAATATTACAGCAAATTTCTTGCTGGCAAACTAACCATTCAATATTGCAAGATTTCTGTCAGTTCAAACTATTCAATAATCTGTTATATCCAGAATTCTTGCTTAATTTGCTGTATGAATTTAGAACATATCACATCAATATTAATTAGATCAAAGTTCTTAGTCAAACTGCTATATTTATTTAAAACATTTTAATACATATGATAAAAATAATATTTCCTGAGTTCCTGCTCTATTTATTTAAAACATTTTAGTGCAGATCATATCAATGCCAGAATAAAATCTGGGGGGCCCCGAGTGGCCAAGTGAACTAAAGTGCTCTCCATTACTGATCACTGCATTCTCACCTCTGCATGGGTTTGAGTCTTGATTTGGACAATGTGGGTATGTGAGAAAGCTTGAAAGTAACTTCTCGTGGGTCGTGGTTCTTTCCGGGGTTTTCCCGAGTTCTTCCTCCACCATTAATACTGGCCACCATATATAGCTTATTATGTGCTGAAAAATGGTATTAAACCCTACAACAACAACAACAACCAGAATATAATCTTAAGTTGGCTTACTAACTGGAGGTACAATATGATATCAGTAAAGCCTTTTTTAAGATATCAGTAATGATACTGATACTGTACCAACAACAAAATATATTATTTACCTACTATCATGTGAATTTTGAGGTGTAACAGTTTACAATTATATTCAAACTTTTTATTAATCAATCATTGACAATAATTTTTTGTTGACAAGATTTCGTATTCTCTAACATTATTGCTACCATTAGAAAACTTACTGAATGAAAGAATTTCGTAGCCACGAAGACAACCTTCTCTTTCAGTGTGTTGACATGTACAGGTAAGGTATGTTTGACATTAGTACCCAACCCAAGCTGCCCAAAATATCCACAACCAAAAGCAAGTAAATATCCCTGAAAATGCAATATATAAATGTATATAAATGTATATCATGTATATAAAGTTTCATTCATTTCCTATTGACCAAATTTACAAATGTTAAAAGTAAACATCATAAAACTTGTATTAATGAGTTTTTAAACAACTTTGCTTCAACTAATATTCAATGCCAAGATGAATGAACCACAAGTGAAAAATTGTAAATTTCTTTCAGAAAAATTGAACCTAATTTAATATAAAATTAAAATCTAGGAGATCATATTTACTTAGGTTTACTGTGACCCATTTTTCCCATAAAGCGCCGGGTCTGAGTTGTCCTAAACAGCAAATGTTCAGAGGTCTTTCAATCTGGGGAAGATGCAATAAAATATCTTTTATGCTGTTGATAATAACAACATTAAAACATTGTGAGTAAAATGTTCCATAAACTTTTATTAACTTTACAGATGATATGTTTGGATAGCGTTTTTTTCTTGCCAAGTCATTCTGAGAGAGTTCAATTGCTCAAAATTTTTCTAGCATTTACAAAAAATGTACATGCAGTATATCACTCTCTAAATAAAATAAAACTCTCAATAAATCCTAATTACTGTGTTATCCTGCAGTTAGTATAAAACAATGCTGTAGATACAAATACCAACCTGAGAAGTCTTCACCAGGGAATGGCAATATCCAGCTGCCAGCATCTCCACTTTCTGGCCCTTGAGAGCAATTATTTTTCGGGGAACCAGTCCATCCTCAGGGTCACCATGTCCTAACTGTCCATAGACTCCCCAACCCCAACTGTAAACACTGATTAACAGCAGAAAAAGAACTGTCAGTCAGTGGATGCTCCAAATGTAAGTTTGTATTTTATTCAATCTGCAACCCTATAGTACTGAATCAGATTATATTTGTCATTTCAACATATCTAATGTTTTCATGCTTCTGTCCATTAGATATTATTCTATTATTTTGATATTGTGTAAATGTTTTAAAAATTTATGGCCATTTTGTTTTTGAGCCAGTTCCACTAAAAGCAAATGTATTAAAACTAAAACCCCATCAAACTAAGCCTATAGGTCAAGAATAAAGATTATATTTATGCATGGAAGTGGGGTAACAACTGATTTTAAAAGATCAATGTGATTATGGAAGTTCTTTTCCAGAAGGAAAATATTAGTGTCAAATGTGAGACAGCAAGAGGAAAAAAAAGTGGAACCTGTGTACCCATGAATGGAATTAAAAGTTTATCTAAAATAAGGCAGTAATCTGGAGTACAGTGTCCAATTAAATGCATGAAGAAAAAAAAGACAAATCAGAACATATTCGGAATATTCATGGGCAGCATCATATTGGTTTTCCTCGTGTATGAAGCATACAGGAACTTCAAGCAATAATTGAAACTATTATTTACAGCTGATAATGATGATTAATTTTTAAGATGTACTGGTTTAAAGAAAGAGTGAATCCAACACTACTAATGGTAGCTGTTTGCAAAAACAGAATAAGAAATACATAAATGTAAGGCATTTCAAAAACTATGTCAAAAAATTTCCAGCCTAAAACAATACATTGTGTCTTTTTGTTTTATTCTTTGGTACATAATGTCTATCCATTAACTACATTTTTTAAACAGTAATTAACCTATCACTAGAACAGAGATAATCACTCCTACTAATTAGCATATAGAAAAGAACCTATCTCTAGAAGAGAGATAACCACTCCTCCTCATTAGCATAATGTAACTGACCTCCAATCCTACTTATTAGCATAAAGTAATTAACCTGTTGAGAACAGACATAACCACTCTTGCTCATTAGCATGCAGTAATTAACCTATCACTAAAACAGAGAAAGCCACTCCTACTCACTAGCATACAGTAATTAACCAATCACTAAAACAGAGAAAGCCACTCCTACTCACTAGCATACAGTAATTAACCAATCACTAAAACAGAGAAAGCCACTCCTACTCACTAGCATACAGTAATTAACCAATCACTAGAACAGATATCCACTCCTACTCATTAGCATACAATATCATACAAAATCAAATCTGTTTCATTTTTCAATTCCAATATGAATTTGTATGAACAATAAATATACAATGAAAATATCACACAAATGATCATTGAAAATGAAGTTATGTCCATTAGAATTTGACAGTCAGCTAAACAATAGACATTAGAGCTTACAATTTTGCCTATGGTACGATACAATGCCTAATACCTTTACTAACATGTTGTAGTTTAATACAATTTACATGAATAAAGGGAACCTGCTCTTTATCTTGTCAAATAAAAAAAAACCCTACAGAAATAAGTCTGATAACAAACAGTAGTTTAATACAATTTACATGAATAAAGGGAACCTGCTCTTTATCTTGTCAAATAAAAAAAAAACATACAGAAATAAGTCTGATAACAAACAGTACACCACAATGTTGACACCACAGTAACAGCAGCTACTATTACTACTAGTACAACTATTAATAATAATACAATTACTGGTATTAAAACCTACAACACATTACTTCACCATTATGATCAAATTTTACCATATCTCCTTAATAGCCTTTCACTTCTCCCTGTTTTGCCTGGATAAGAAATGACTTGTCCCTGTTCTGATAACCAAGGATGGTCTCTGGGACTATGTTTTTCAATGTTGTTTCTCAGCAAAACACTTAATAAAATGCCAATATATTTCCTAGATAACAATGTGAAAGTAGACACCCCAGTTCCATAAATCACTTAGGGTATAGTACAAATATAAGTATTCAACAGAACTTACTCTGCATTTTCTGTAAGTGCCAGTGTGTGAAACTGTCCACATTCTATGCTGACAAATGACTCCTTTGAAATTCCTTCCACAAGCATTGGTCTGGTGTAAGTATGTCTTGTACCGAGTCCTATCTGACCATATTTAGAAGACCCCCAGCCATAGACCTACCAACCAGAGAATAATTGTATTTACTGGATATCTGAAAACAATTCATTCAGTTCAGCTGCAGTGATCATAGATTTAAGGTCACATCCACCACTTTTTAAACTGGTAGGAAGGCTGTAACATGAAGCATTACACCAAATATTACATAATTGTAAATTCAATCTTGATTATATTTTTAATAATTTTGAAATTTTGAATAGATATCACTGATTTCATGAACACATTTTCTGTCAGTTTTTCTCTGCATTTAAGTCACAAGGAGACAGCGACCCCATTATAAATGAATATCAACTGAGCCAATTTTACATGGAATAATGCATTTAAGTCACAAGGAGACAGAACCCCAACAAAAATGGACATCAACTGACTGGTTTAATTAAAATGTAATGCTACATTTAAGTCACTAGGAGACAATGATCCCATTAAAAATGGACATTATTTGACTGATTCAATTTATATGGAACAATGCATTTAAGTCACAAGAAGACAGTGACCATAATCAAAATTCATGTCAATTGTCTGATTCAATAAACATTGAACACTTTACTGTCTCAGATACACTGTATTAACCTACATTGTTGCAATGTAATGGGGTTTGCGTACATAAAATGAAACATTGTAGCAATGTAATGGGGTTTGCATACATAAAATGACACACTGTAACAATGTAATTGGGTTTGCATACATAAAAAGACAAATTCTTATATTTAAACACAGCACCATAATAAGATAGTCATGGTATAAATGTTGAGCCTGCACTCCAAACTATATTCCAAATGTGAAGAGAGTGGAATAAAATGGTATAGAGATTAGAGAAAAATTAAATACATTAACATTCAGGTTAATCTTGGATGTGAACAGATTATGGATGGATAGATTAAATAGAAGTCAAAGTGATTTATGGATGGATAGATTAAATGGAAGTCAAAGTGATTTATGTGATGTGATGTGATGTGATGTGATTATGATTTTTAACATAGCTTTAGCAATTTTTCAGTCATATGCTACGATATCTGCAGTGAGACAGTTTATAGTGATGTCTAGCACTGGAGCATCTTGCCGCAGACATGTAGCATGATGTCCCACCTTATCCTGACACCAGGCTGACCAGTCCTGACACTAGCCTCTTAATGCTGAGCATCAAGCGAGGCAGCATTAGTACCATTTCTGTAAGTCTTTGGTATAACTCGACCAGGGATTGAACTCACGACCTCCCGCATCCGAGGCGGACGCTCTAACCACTAGGCCACCGGAGTGGTTAAAGTGATTTATGGATGGATATATTCAATGGAAGTCACAGTGATTTATGGATGGATAGATTCAAATGGAAGTCAAAGTGATTGCAATGTTGAACTTCTACCATGCTAAGCTCAACCATAAATATATTTTTGTCTCATACTGCTATATACAATGAAAAAATAAATTTTATGCAATTTTTCTAAACATATTTTTAGCTCATAAAAAAGGTTTTTGACTGACTACTTGTAATGAGAAATACAAAACCTATATTAAGTGGCTTAAAATGTCCTCAAAATAATATGGCAGATCACATATTTTGTTTGAAATAGATGCAAATTACTAAACAAAGTAAAGAGATAACATCTGTTAAAAGTCTAATCAAATTAGAAAAAAACTTCAACCTTGTAATATACATATCAAATTGTTCATGTAAATGTAAAGAGCACTGAAGAAATCTATAGACCATACACTTAGCACACTGTTCATGTAAATGTAATGAACACAGAATAGATCTCTATAAACAATGCATTTAGTAAAAAAAAGTGTGTTAGTGAGTGCTTTGTTTTACTCTAACACAATTACTGTGACCTCATAAGTTTTCTACACGAGAAAGCCTATGTTGCTGATATAAAGAAAGTTATAAATCATGATTTTCAGTTTGTTGTTTTTTGTTGCTTACTTTATCATTTTCATTCACAACATTTATTGTGATTATGTATTTTCTTTTTTTACTCTGAGTGTCTGTGTGTGTGAGATTTAGATTTTAAATGTTTTTTTAACAATTTTTTTAGTCATATCCCTATGATGTCTGTCTGCAGTGTGGCAGTTTATGGTGATGTCTAGCACTGGGCATCATGCCACAGGCATGTAGCATGATGTCCCCCTGTGACAAATTGGCAGCGTTCAAAACACACCAACCTCTTTCACTACGGTTCATTGCTAGGGAATGACCTCCGCGGTGTAATTTACCCAGTGTGGATAGATAGAAAGAAGAATGCAGATCACTGAACAAGTATATTGAAGAAATAAACACAACGAGCCCCCTTTCAATGAACAAATATAAAATTTAATCAGTTTATCAACAGAATTTAAAATGGAAAGAAATCAATTACTTGGTTACAAAAGAAGGAAAATTGTAGTGACATGTACTCAAAAAAAAAGACCATACAAATTTCTTTAAATGCTAAAGTTACTTTCAACGTTAATATACTATCTTCATTGCCAATGAGATGTGAGTGCAATGATGAGAGACTTCATCACCTATTTTATGTGGACATCAAGACTTCCATTTGTCCCTGCTCTGCCGATTTTTGTCTAGCTGTTTGGTCTTGGACTCTTGTCAGTCGAATGCTGATTTAGCAATCGTCTCTGGACTTAGATTTCGGCTTAGAATTTGCTCTGGTCCTGTGGTTGGTTCAGGGATTTCTCAGGTGAATCCAGGAAAGCTGTTTCCTTTTGCCGTTTTCTTTATGTTTCCACAAACCTCAAGTATAGTCCGTCTCCTAACTGAGACAACTATCTGGCCCCTTACTCTATAACGAAAACCTACTTGTTACAAATTCAAATGTAGAGTTTGTCTACCCGCTGAAACAAAACTCCCGCTTTACTGCAAAACCACGAGATAACATCTTACACGCTCCCGGAGTCGACCACTCTTTTTTCAAGAAAGATTGAAGACTGAAGAATTGTCTTAAAGTAAAACCTTTAATTTCTTACAGAGTTACGCCCATAAATCCATATTAACCAATCGGAATAGACTGTATCCTAAATCTGTTCCGTAGAATTTTTGAATTGACAAGACAACTAAACAACTAATCATGCCGTAATTAACGTCCCTTTGAACAATCATCTATGGCCAGCTCCCGCCCTTTACCCCGGTCGATTTTGGGAAAGGATCTTATGTCATTCTCTTGTACCATAGCATATGACTCAGTCAAGTGACGTCGGCTAGAACGAATTCCCTTTTGACGTTCAGAGATGAAATGAAAATAATCATCTAACTATCTCTAGCCCTTTCTACTTTAATTAAGTTGACTTTGATACAATTCCTTTAACCAAAGCTTCTAAGAGTTTTCAAAATTCGACACATCACACCCACCCATTCACATAATCCTGACACCAGACTGACCAGTCCTAACACTAGCCTCTTAATGCTGAACACCAAGCGAGTCAGTTGTCAGTACCATTTTTTGTAAGTCTTTGGTATGACTTGGCCAGGGATTTAACCCACGACCTCCCGCATCCAAGGCAGAAACTCTAACCACTAGGCCACTGGAGTGGTCTCTCTTTACTTAGTCAAAGTATCCATACAAAATACTGATGCAAGCATCAGATGAGAATGGTGGAAAGAAATATAAAAGAAATGAAAAGAGTAATGTTCAATATTGATTGGTAAATTCATGTTGGCTGGAATCTTCCTGGGTTTATTATCATTGGGATGGATCGGTGATACAGTGATTGTGCCCTCAAAGAGAGGCTATCAGAGTCATTAATTGTAGCACTGTAGGAGGGGTGGCACAGGCCCTGCTCCCTTAATTGTAGCACTGTAGGAGGGGTGGCACAGGCCCACAACATTTCTCAGATAGCTGACAGTGCATCTCACAGCCTAAGCTGCTGTTTCTGGAACAGGGGGGACAAAGGTGGGTAACTGTTGATTCCACCTCGTCGCCAAGCAGTCAATCAATCAGATGCCCTTGGAGTGTGACTCTAAGTGACAACCAAGTGATGAAGGGGACATTCCATGCGAAGGACATGACCCCTTCTGGACTGATTCTTTGTGAAGCCACTAATGCAGCCAAAAGGTGTCTGAATTGTATTTTGATATGATGATTGTTGTACCCACAAAGAAAAATACCAAATCAGAACACATGACAAGAAGAAGGTGGACAAAATACGAACAGTGAAAAGTGTAAAATTTCTTTGTCAATATATGGAAGACTGTCTTCTACTGTCATTGGTGGCTCCAATAAAAAATGACAAGAGCTTGTGAATACTTAAATTTAGTTCAGACTGCAATATCAAAACTTAAAAGAGTTTTGACCACTGTCAACCTAAGTCAAAAGTCATATCAAATGCCAAGGTGGCCATCATGCCTATGAGGCATTAGGTCCAACAGTACTGCCAAAAAATTACAATAGGTCCAACAGTACTGCCAAAATATTTCATTAGGTCCAACAGTACTGCCAAAATATTTCATTAGGTCCAACAGTATACTGCCAAAATATTTCAATAGGTCCAACAGTATACTGCCAAAATATTTCAATAGGTCCAACAGTACTGCCAAAATATTTAGTAGGTCCAACAGTACTGCCAAAATATTTCATTAAGTCCAACAGTACTGCCAAAATATTTCATTAGGTCCAACAGTATACTGCCAAAATATTTCAATAGGTCCAACAGTACTGCCAAAATATTTCATTGGGTCCAACAGTACTGCCAAAATATTTCAATGGGTCCAACAGTACTGCCAAAATATTTCATTAGGTCCAACAGTACTGCCAAAATATTTCAATAGGTCCAACAGTACTGCCAAAATATTTCATTAGGTCCATCAGTACTGCCAAATATTTCAATAGGTCCAACAGTATACTGCCAAAATATTTCATTAGGTCCAACAGTGTACTGCCAAAATATTTCAATAGGTCCAACAGTACTGCCAAAATATTTCATTAGGTCTATCAGTATTGCCAAAATATTTCATTAGGTCCAACAGTACTGCCAAATATTTCAATAGGTCCAACAGTATACTGCCAAAATATTTCATTAGGTCCAACAGTATACTGCCAAAATATTTCAATAGGTCCAACAGTACTGCCAAAATATTCTGTAGGTCCAACAGTACTGCCAAAATATTTCATTAGGTCCAACAGTACTGCCAAAATATTTCATTAGGTCCATCAGTACTGCCAAAATATTTCATTAGGTCCAACAGTACTGCCAAAATATTTCATTAGGTCCATCAGTACTGCCAAAATATTTCATTAGGTCCAACAGTACTGCCAAAATATTTCATTAGGTCCAACAGTACTGCCAAAATATTTCAATAGGTCCAACAGTACTGCCAAAATATTTCATTAGGTCCATCAGTACTGCCAAATATTTCAATAGGTCCAACAGTATACTGCCAAAATATTTCATTAGGTCCAACAGTGTACTGCCAAAATATTTCAATAGGTCCAACAGTACTGCCAAAATATTTCATTAGGTCTATCAGTATTGCCAAAATATTTCATTAGGTCCAACAGTACTGCCAAATATTTCAATAGGTCCAACAGTATACTGCCAAAATATTTCATTAGGTCCAACAGTATACTGCCAAAATATTTCAATAGGTCCAACAGTACTGCCAAAATATTCTGTAGGTCCAACAGTACTGCCAAAATATTTCATTAGGTCCAACAGTACTGCCAAAATATTTCATTAGGTCCATCAGTACTGCCAAAATATTTCATTAGGTCCAACAGTACTGCCAAAATATTTCATTAGGTCCATCAGTACTGCCAAAATATTTCATTAGGTCCAACAGTACTGCCAAAATATTTCATTAGGTCCAACAGTACTGCCAAAATATTTCTTTAGGTCCAACAGTACTGCCAAAATATTTCATTAGGTCTATCAGTACTGCCAAAATATTTCATTAGGTCCAACAGTACTGCCAAAATATTTCATTAGGTCCATCAGTAAAGCCAAAATATTTCATTAGTCCAATAGTACTGCCAAAATATTTTGTGTTCCAATTGTGGTGGTGAAGGCATAGCAGGGATCATCTTTAACACTTTCATTGAAATGGCCTTCCTAGTTTTCTTCTTCACCTGAGAATCCTCTGATTTGATGAATACCTCACTGAAACAGCATTGGTATCTTAGTAATGATGCCTTCCTCCTTAATGATGTGTTTCCCTTTGATTCCTGTTTGCTTGGCCAAGACTTTAGCTATGTGATTTTCTGTTCAGCAGGTATATATTTCACACATAAAGAATAATTACACCCCATACCTTTCATTTCTCTCATAATACAGCTTGCATATATTCAGAGATGATATCTGTACTTTTTAAGTGCCATTTGACTTTTTCATGATTTTTAATTTTAAAATGCCTAATTCATAATTTTTTACTTACCAAGCTTAAGAATTATTCCAGCATTTTCCTTTCTAAGCCACTCTGTAAATATGGTTTATCTGCTCTGGGCACTGACTACTGAGTCATATGTTTCATCGGATTTCCTATTTATGATGATATATCTTGAATGATTGCATTGAAGCAAACCAGAAATTATATAGTTTTAGACTTCTTTACTTAAGCACCATAGTAAATAATATTCCAAAATATATTTTGTTTTAATGAAACAAAGATAACTGACAAGCACATGTTACTGAAATATATTATAATCTGAAGGAATCTGCTGCTATTTTAATACCTTTTTACCTCCCAGTTCATAGAAATGTGACATACTTTTTGTAAGAAGTGATGTCATACCACTGATATCATTTTCATAAAATCATTTCATTCAAAACCATACAGAAGAGAGCTGATTATCCGAAGTGAACATCCTTAAATTTATTTTTATGATGACTAAAGATTATTTCAATTCACTTTTTGTACAGTTAAGTTTCTTTTTATGATGACTAAAGATTATTTCAACTCACCACTTGTACAGTTAAGTTTCTTTTTATGATGACTAAAGATCATTTTGACTCACTCCTTGTACAGTTAAGTTTCTTTTTATGATGACTAAAGATTATTTTGTCTCACTCCTTGTACAGTTAAGTTTTTTTTAATGATGACTAAAGATTATTTTTGACTCACTCCTTGTACAGTTAAGTTTCTTTTTATGATAACAGAAGATTATTTTGACTCACCCCTTGAACAGTTAAGACCATGGTATGTTCTGCACCACATGACACTGATATGACCTTGACCTGAAGGGTGTGTAAAGTATCCACACGTCCTGGTGGACCAACTGTATCTTCAATCTTCTGCTCCCCACGGCCAAGTCTAAAAAAAGAGATATGGAATAATAAAGCATCTAATGATTGCAAGCAACAGTCACATTCAGCACCAAATAAATATTTGGCAGCTTTTTTCACTCACTGAAATCGTTAATCAAAATGCAGGAAGGATACAAAGATATTCATTGCCATGCAATAAATCTATATGCTAAACTAAATATAATATAATACTTCTTTAATACCACACAAATACATGTGACAAATGCATGTAGAAATCCTATATGCTGTAATGTCATTGTACAATGTGCCATCAGATTAGGGTCTACAATTTTGTTAAATTTATGATTTCAAGTAAATAGTAATCCATTATGTAACAGACATTATGGTACAAACAGTATGATAGAGACATTATGGTACAGATATTGTGGTACAGACATTACTGTATAGACATTATAGTACAGGCATTATGGAAAAAAAAACATGTTACTAATATCAATATTGTGAATAGACATGGTGCAGACATGATAGTATAAACACTGTAATACAAATATTTGGTTACAAACAGAACAGAATGGCAGTTGAGTGGATATCATACATGCATCAGTAAGTTAATCAAAAGGTTTAGTCCAACCAAACATTTTGGGAAATTTGTGAGAACCATCTTCTCTTTGTTTTATTAACAATTATTGAATTCTTAACTTCATATTACAATAAGTTTCTATATTCAAGCATGAAAAAGATCTTGTTCAAAATATGGCTACCACATATGCATGACCTTTTACAGATATGTTAATAGAGTAACTGTGTATGCCTTAAAAAAAATGAAAAGGTTAAACTCATTTTTAAATACTTTGGAAAATGTATTTTCATTGGCGATGAGTTAATAAGATGTACAAAGAGTATCAAACATAAAAGACTTATTAAATTTATTTTTTCACTATTCATAAACAGTATGAAATAAATTTTCTCTCATTCAATATAAAATGCTATTTCAATGGGTAAAAAAGATTTGATTACCTCCCCTGACTAGTTTTACCCCAGATGAAAAGATCCCCATTGATGACCAATGCAGCATGATACTGGCCACAGCCTATAGGACTAGGATGGCATGGTAACTTCTGAGGAGTCTTAGGTGATGGACTATATGTCTGGAAAGAAATAATTGGGCATGGGTTTACAACAAATTGAGAAATTTATCATAATTACTTGTAGTCCAACTTAGTATAACAAGTCACCACCAATCAACAGCTACCTCTCATATTCATCCAGTTTCTGAGTTTTCCAATTGATACTTTTTCTTATAATTAATGTCCCTTTAAGAGTTACACCTTCAAAATCAATATGTAATTCACTGAACCTGCATGTGAAAGCTAAAGCTATCAGGAAGCATGTCTTGTATACAATATTCCACACCTCTAATGACTTGTAAAAAAAAAGCTTGCACTGCAGTATCAATTATCTGCTGATAACAAATGCCAAATCAAAATATTCTAATAATATTTATAAGTCAAACAAGGGAAATAATTCTTACAGCAAACTTTGTGAATGTGCCATCAATGGTAAATTTTTGAACCTGGATTCAATTAAAACTGTTTAGTGATAGGATTTATATATTTTCAATTCTAGGATTAATTTTTGGATTATATTCACAAACTTTAAGTCCTTTTTCACATTTTTACCTTTTTATTTAGGGAAATAAATTATTTTGTTAAAATTTACAAAGCTTGTTGGCTTCACTTTATTATTATCTTTGCACGAGCCTACATGTAACACATCAAGTGATATCTAGACTGTGTCATATGTGTATCATCAATTGATACCTAAACTTTTGTCATCAAGTGATATGAAGACAAGTGTATCATCAAGTGATTTCAAGACTGACATATCAAGTGATATCTAGACTGTGTCATATGTGTATCATCAATTGATACCTAAGCTTTTGTCATCAAGTGATATCAAGACATGTGTATCATCAAGTGATTTCAAAACTGACATTCAAGTGATATATAGACTGACATGTAAATCATCAAGTGACATCTGGACTCTAACATCTATGTATCATAAAGTGATATCAAGACTCTGGCATATGTGTATAATTAAGTGATATCCTGACTGATATGTGTGTAATTAATAGATATCATGACTGATATATGTGTATAATTAAGTGATATCCAGACTCTGATATATGTCTCATCAAGTGATATCCAGACTCTGATCTATGTGTATAATTATTTGACATCTAGACTGATATGTATATAATTAAGTGATATCCAGACTCTGATATGTCTCATGAAGTGATATCTAGACTCTGACATATGTGTATCATCAAGAGATGTCAATACTCCAAAACTTGTTCATCATCATGCAATGTTCAGATTGGCATTGTGTACCATCATCCAGACTCTAATATCTGTGTATCCAACCTTGGACATTTGTGTATCATCATGTTCAAACCTTGACATTTGTGTTCAATTATATGACATCTTATTCAACACACTAGCACATTACAAACTTAACACTAAAACTGGAGCCCCTACAAAGTCTGAAAGGTTTACAAATTCTACATTTGATTAATATGACTAAAGTTTAAAGACTAAAACTTCATATATTCATGCCTGTGTCTGCCTATACTTTGCTGGATCTTCAAAAAGGTAATTATCATCAGCCATCTCCCCTAGCAGTTTCCTCTTGTAGTTGAGTGTAAGCAAGGTCATCAAGAAACAATTCAATACAGCAGCTGCATCAACAACTTTTTCTTCCTGTGGAAAGAAATAAACTATTGTGTTATTAAAATATATCCTCTTACTCCCATTTATTTGTTTCATTCACCCACAAAATATATGACTAATTATCATGTCCCTGTTGATAAGAATAGATCCAGAAGCCAATGTTAGTTGCAAAGTAAATATGTCTTAATGAACTCCTGGGACAAAGAATACAACAGTGAATGGGAAGCCAATGTAATGAATCTGACAACATATTCATTGACAAAACAGATCAATCAGTTCAAGGTCAGTGGGAAAGTTTATTAGAAAGGGTAGCTGTTGCCAAGAAAATTGTATTGCCTGTCAGAACCAAAGAACCATTTATGATCACATGTCAAACATGAAAGAAATACTAAAGGATTTGAAATAAGCATTTAGCTTATGGAGATACTATCTAGAATTAAAGAGACTGGAAGAGATCTTTTGCCCAGTCCTTCAAGCTAGTCATTAGTATTCTATCAAATGTTTTACAACTTTGTTTTATAACATAATTTATCATAATGCCTAACATCCACTATAAAGATACTGATATTATTCACAATGAAGAATCATACAGCTATTAATTATTCTTAGGTGAGTTTTATTGGACAGAATAAAGGTTTATTTTTTACACTCTTTCACGCAAAATTTTGTTAAAATTATTGGTTTAATTTTTTTGAACAAATGAAGAAACTAAGTTTATATTAATTTGACATTAGTAACCTGTGGGCATCTTTGTGTGTGTTTCTGAATAGTTACTGCCGTAATAAGTATAGCCTATGTTAAGAAAGCCTTAGATCAGGAGGAGATCCCAATTAATACAGGTAAAACCCATAATAACGTAATTCATTATAATGCAATTCTGCTTATAATGTGATGGCAGCATGTCTCCCATTTTATAATTTAAGATGACATGTCTTTTTAATTTCCTAAATACATGTTCTTGGAAAAGCTGATTATTCGTATCCCAAGCAGACCATATGATTAAGAGATTAGTTAAAACTGATGACATTGAAATTTCAATGCACATTTTCTATGGGGAAGACTTTTGCAATGTTATTTTTTGGACCCTGAGCATTGTGTTATAATGGGTTTTACCTGTATTATGAATATACCTGATCGTGACTGACAAGCATTCAAACCTGATGCAGATAGTGGGATTGAGTTGATATCATCAAGGGTATTTAAGAATTGGATGGAATTTGTCAGACCATGCTATCAGGAAAGGACATATCTATGACCCTCTTTAACATACTTTTAGTGAGATGAGGTTATAATAAAGAAATATAACTTGGGCATCACCATGTATTTATTGTCATCAAAAGAGCATGTTTATTCGAAATCAAAATAAAATTTCGTGGAAGAATTTGTTATAAATGCAATATTATATCCATATCCTGACTCAACACAGAAGAAATATGTGCCAATAACAAAAGCTGCATCATAAATTCTGAACCCTGTTAACTAAACCTTTTCAGTATTAAATACATAAACATTATTTCATGCTGAGAAATAAGTTTTAAGGAGAATTGCAAATTGCACTATATAACCAGTTCAACTAATACATTACAGTTTGTGTAACAGTACCATAACATCATGATGCTGCATTGTGAAAGTGGTATAGATTCCCTTTCCAGCCCAAGGATTAAGAAAATGACTCACTACAGTGCTAAAATTTATATAAAATGCAGAAAGATAAATATCAAAATATTATGTCATAAAGCTGGTTCTCCTATAAACCAGCTCATATTTATTGGGTACTGAACTTGGAAGTTTTGAAATAATACCCAGGGATGACAACTATATTCTCCCAGGGCAATAGTCAGAGATCTTATTCAAAACCCCATATGACATACATTGACACTTGCATCATTGATCAAACACAGTTCTCAGAAACATCTCTCTCATTATCTGAGTGTTATTTTGAATTTATGTAAAATCAAAAATACTTCAAGTCTAACCAGATGGTGCTGCACTGGAATTATAAAACCTTTGTGCACCTCTACAGACCACCCCAATTATATATTCTAAGGCTTGCTTTCTCTATCTTGAACAATGTAGAAGATGTGAATAATTTACATGTTTACCAAAAAAATAAAGTAATTTGGCCAAACATTAACATTATGATCTGTAGTTGTCTGTGCCTTTTAGCAACTGATACACTAAGAGGAAAAGGTTTTGGAAAAAAATATTTTAATCCATTTCTCACCCATTTCATCAGTCAGCCTGACTGAATTATGCTAGTAATTTAAGACCAAGTTGTCTTGTTTAGTAAGTTTATTATCTCTGCTTACAGTGCCTATTTTAAGTCATTCACAATCTTAAAAACAGTTATCTTAAGAAAAGAATAGCTGAATAAAATGCTGTGCAATGCTTTTTCTCTGATGTGTTATTAACAGCAGGTGTCACGCAATGTCTGCCAAAAATTTGAGCAAATAAAGATATAATTAACAATTCTCAACTTCACTGTAATTAGATGATTGCAATTATTCAAGGTTTGGGATTTAGGGTAGGTACTATGTATCCATATACATATATCCACGATTTAGGGTAGGTACTATGTATCCATATACATATACCCACGATTTAGGGAAGGCACTATGTATCCATATACATATACCCACGATTTAGGGAAGGCACTATGTATCCATATACATATACCCACGATTTAGGGTAGGCACTATGTATCCATATATGAAATGAAATATTTTGTGGGAGGATATCAAGAAGCTTCAGAGAAAAACATTTATTGTTTTTGTGGTAAATGCTATTAATTTATCAGCACAGCAGGCACTCAAGTGAAATAAATCCTTTATCTCTTTAAAATGGTATTTGCACATCAATTATGCTTTTGCAAGAGTTTTCAATGACAGGTGCTGATGACTAAAAATAATTATTCTACACTTAAAATTTGATTTGAGGTCACAAGCTATTAATTATTTTATAAGTTATGTAACCAAACTATATGTGGCAGTATCACATTGAGAATGAAGCTCGCTAACAGGCTAAAAGTAATTACCAGAACAAATCAACATAATTTTCCTTAAGATTTCTACATATGGGTAAATTGTATGCAACAAAAAACCTGATCCTAAAATTCATTTTGATTTCATCACTGTTGTCACACAGGTATTATGTATTTAAACATCGAATTATATCACAATAGCTGCAATTTCTATAATGGATTCCTATATGGGATTTTTTTAAAGAACAAAGCATACTGGATATCAATTTCAGCATTTTAAAAGTTTTTTGTTGCATAGGATTTAAGCATGATTTGCTCGTCTTACCACAGAAGTATAGTAATTTGTATAACTCATTAACGTTATGGTCTATAGGAAGTGAATTAAATGCCTGTACTCCAAAAGAATATTATTTAATTTAAAACAAGTACCCCTGTAAGACATCCAGGAGCCCTGAATGATCTAAAGCGCTCTCCATTACGGATTACTGCCATATCACCTCTGTCTGCGTGGGTTCGAGTCTAAGATTCGGCAAATGTGGATATGTGAGAAAGCTTGCCAGTAGCTTCTCATGGGTTGGTGGTTCTTTCCAGTGATTTCCCGTTTTCTTCCTCCACCATTAATACTGGCTGCCATGTAGAGCCTATCGTGTGATGAAAAATGGCATTAAGCCCCACAACAACAATAACAACAAGACATCCAACCTTATGGCTACTGCAATAATTTTATCTATATACTCTTGACATGCAAAATTCAACAATGATGGTTCCACTTTACATCATAATTTTTAAGTTCACTTATCTGAAGATAGTTGACATTTTCACGAGTTCAAAGCTTCCGATTTTAAATGAGTATACTTCTTAAAACCTTTCAAGTTTAATGTATTTAATACTATAGGCATAAACTCACCAAAACCCCTGTATCGCCTCCCTCAGTTGTAATGGAATTAACTGAACCCTGACTTGTATTTCTGAAAGAAAGGAGAATGAAGTAGATAAGGTTAAAAAAATTGGCTGAAAGTGGATAAAAATATCAACTGAATCGCCTTCTTTCAACATAAAAAAATACATATGTATCATGCTTAGAAAGAATCTATTTGTCCAAATCTCTTTTCGACTAACAGTCATGCACAAGCAAGTCAAAGTGACTGTGATGATGAAGTTCAACATGGTAAACATATGATATATGTATGAAATGTCTTACAACCTGTTATTCATACTTGATAATAGAAGTACACTGTATCTTCTTTATAAGTTCATAGCAAACAAAATTAAGTTACATATATCGTTCCCTTAAGAATATTAGCTGGTATAAAATCAATGTTTACTGTACAACTTGATTTGACCTGTACAATATTACATCATGGTTATTGCATGAATTGTTAGCATGATGTGACCTGTACAGTATTATAATGATTACTGCATGAATTATTAGCTTGATGTGACCTGTATGCTATTACAACATGGTTATTGCATGAATTGTTATCTTGATGTGACCTGTATAATATTACAACATGGTTATTGCATGAATTGTTAGCTTGATGTGACCTGTATGCTATTACATCATGGTTATTGCATGAATTATTATCCTGATGTGACCTGTATGCTATTACAACATGGTTATTGCCTGAATTGTTAGCTTGATGTGACCTGTATGCTATTACATCATGGTTATTGCATAAATTATTATCCTGATGTGACCTGTATGCTATTACAACATGGTTATTGCCTGAATTGTTAGCTTGATGTGACCTGTATGCTATTACATCATGGTTATTGCCTGAATTGTTAGCTTGATGTGACCTGTATGCTATTACATCATAGTTATTGCATGAATTGTTAGCTTGATGTGATCTGTATGCTATTACATCATGGTTATTGCATGAATTGTTATCCTGATGTGACCTGTATGCTATTACAACATGGTTATTGCCTGAATTGTTAGCTCGATGTGACCTGTACAATATTACATCATGGTTATTGCATGAATTGTTAGCTTGATGTGACCTGTATGCTATTACATCATGGTTATTGCATGAATTGTTAGCTTGATGTGACCTGTATGCTATTACAACATGGTTATTGCCTGAATTGTTAGCTCGATGTGACCTGTACAATATTACATCATGATTATTGCATGAATTGTTAGCTTGATGTGACCTGTATGCTATTATATCATGGTTATTGCATGAATTGTTAGCTTGATGTGACCTGTATGCTATTATATCATGGTTATTGCATGAATTGTTAGCTTGATGTGACCTGTATGCTATTATATCATGGTTATTGCATGAATTGTTAGCTTGATGTGACCTGTATGCTATTATATCATGGTTATTGCATGAATTGTTAGCTTGATGTGACCTGCATGCTATTACATCATGGTTATTGCATGAATTGTTACCTTGATGTGACCTGTATGCTATTACATCATGGTTATTGCATGAATTGTTATCCTGATGTGACCTGTATGCTATTACATCATGGTTATTGCATGAATTGTTAGCTTGATGTGACCTGCATGCTATTACATCATGGTTATTGCATGAATTGTTAGCTTGATGTGACCTGTATGCTATTACATCATGGTTATTGCATGAATTGTTAGCTTGATGTGACCTGTACAATATTACATCATGGTTATTGCATGAATTGTTAGCTTGATGTGACCTGTATGCTATTACAACATGGTTATTGCATGAATTGTCAGCTCGATGTGACCTGCACAATATTACATCATGGTTATTGCATGAATTGTTAGCTTGATGTGACCTGTATGCTATTATATCATGGTTATTGCATGAATTGTTAGCTTGATGTGACCTGTATGCTATTATATCATGGTTATTGCATGAATTGTTAGCTTTATGTGACCTGTACAATATTACACCAAGGTTATTGCATGAATTGTTAGCTTGATGTGACCTGCATGCTATTACATCATGGTTATTGCATGAATTGTTATCCTCATGTGACCTGTATGCTATTACAACATGGTTATTGCATGAATTGTTAGCTCGATGTGACCTGCACAATATTACATCATGGTTATTGCATAAACTGTCAGCTTGATGTGACCTGTACAATATTACATCATGGTTATTGCATGAATTGTTAGCTTGATGTGACCTGCATGCTATCACATCATGGTTATTGCCTGAATTGTTAGCTGGATGTGACCTGTATGCTATCACATCATGGTTATTGCCTGAATTGTTATCTGGATGTGACCTACACAATATTACATCATGGTTATTGCATAAATTGTTAGCTTGATGTGACCTGTATGCTATTATAACATGGTTATTGCATGAATTGTTAGCTTGATGTGACCTGTACAATATTACATCATGGTTATTGCATGAATTGTTTGCTTGATGTGACCTGTACAGTATTATAATGATTACTGCATGAATTATTAGCTTGATGTGAGGTGTACCAGGCAGAGAAGCAGGATACCATTTCTGTACTTTTTGCTGTGATGGCAGTTATTTGTCGATAGATATTTAACATGGTATAAACTAAATGAACTGTGCATTCTTTAAATCTGGACAATTTCAACCATTAAGAGCTACAAATATTATTTTTTTAAGTTGAATACCCCGCAATTTCAGCAGTAATTGCCACTAAAATATATATTTGACTTATTTAAGTCATTTAGCATCTGGGTAATCACTTACAACTCTCCCTTGTATAATGTGCTACATTATAAACCTGGCAAATGTGGATATGTGAAAAAGCTTGCCAGTAGTTTCTTGTGGGTCGGTGGTACTTTCCACAGATTTCCCGGTTTCTTCCTTCACCATTAATACTGGCCGCCATGTATAGCCTATCGTGTGCTGAAAAATGGCGTTTAACCCCAGAACAACAACATTATAAACCTTGTTATAATGCACTACATTAAAACTTGATTCCAGATATAATTGAGTACTATTCCTATGGACCTTATGACCAAAATCATATCTGTATAACAATAGGGGTTTTAGGAAAACAAGATAAAGATCAGTGTTATATCATTATTTCTTTTTCGAAATACATTTAGCAAATTTCAATAGTTCCATCATAAAGCAGCTTAGTATATTACTCTATTATCAATACATTGTGGTTCCATACATTCCATAATTCTCACTATAAAACCATTGACAATTATGGACTCTTTGACAACAGCATTGTCATAGGGGAGTGGAATAGCCATTACTGTATACATGCATAATGGAATAGTCCATATTGTATATATGCATAGTGGAATAGTCCAGATTTTATACATGCATAGTAAAATAGTCCAGATTGTATATATGCATAGTGGAATAGTCCATATTGTATATATGCATAGTGGAATAGTCCATATTGTATACACGCATAGTAGAAAAGTCCATATTGTATATTTGCATAGTGGAATAGTCCATATTGTTGTATACATGCATAATAGAATAGTCCATATTGTATACAGCCTTTTGAACAGCCTTTCTGACTAGAAGCCATCCACTTCTTACGACCAGAATTCATTGGCACCAATGAGTTTGTGTTCAAAAGCATCACTCACGAAAGGCCACCTCACTAATGCAACCAGCATATTAGTGCCACAATATAAAATTGACCCCTCACAAGTGGTTGCATTTTATTTTTTAATATGTATCTAGAACCAGTATTTTATTCTATAACTTGTGTTAAGTAATCTGATTTCTGTTTCCCATTGTCAGATTTTCATTACTGAAAGAAGTGTTGACTAAAGTACATGTACCACTAAGGTTAATATTATATCATTTAGACCTCATGAAAAGCCACATTTATTCTATAAAGCAGAGAAAGACTCAAATTTTAATCCATACAAAAAGGTAAGCACACGTAATCCGATTTCAATTACTGCTGTGTTATCATGAGATGTTAGGTTTAATCACTATAAAAATTGCTAAGATTGCAATTATTGAAGAGTAGGTAGTAACAGCTGAGACGTGGCATTTTTGATGTACAAAATGGTTTGATAGCCTACCCTTAGCAAGATGTTGAATTTGTTCACTTTCATAATTAGTGGCTATAAATAATGACAATAACTGTCAAAAGTACAAATCCTAACTGCTGTGAGGTGCTATTGTTCAGGTCAAATCTGTGTACATATCAAAGCTGTTTTGGCTTCTCACTTAGTGTCATGAAATGTAAAAACAATAGGGTACCAGACTGCAACTAATGAATCAAGTGACAAAATTGCTGACTTTATAACATAGCATTTTGCTTAAATGCAAAAAAAAATTGTTTTATCAGTCTTGTAGTCGGCAACGTTGATGATTATAACCGGACATAATTATCAAGATCATAACAGGGTCAGCATAGGCTAAAAATAGATTTTGTGCAGAGAAATTAACCTTGAATAAAATAGGAACAAAGACCAAAAATTCATGTGACAACACATTTATTGCTTACTTGATGAAGAAGGCAGACATTTCATCTGTTCTAAAAAGGTTTCGTCTGCATAATTAATCACATGCAGTTAGCATCATCCGAATAAATCATTACCAAACAATAACATATCACGTAAACAGATACATATTATTTTAGAAGAAAGTTGGTTATTCTACTCAATGTCGTTGGGTGAGGTGGGGTGGGTGGACTTGCCAAACAATTTTAGGTAGAAAAGACTCAAATAAAACAATTTTATGCTGAAAAGACTTGAATAAACATCATAACTGATAAGGCAGTTATTCAGCAGTAGTGGGAAAATGTAGCAAACGGAAAGAGAATTATGTATGTACCAAGATATAAATGATGTTCTTGAATGGTTTTGCAGTGTGCATGACAACACCCACTCGCATATCATGTTTACGCCAAGAAGAACTATTAATGCATATTCAGTTGAAATAAGTCTATTATTATAACAAGAAGAACCATTTAATAATTAGTATTATTTTTAAACAAAGATATTAAATGCTTTGAAGAATGTAGATTTCTTACTACATCCATTACATATACTTTTCACAAAAACTTTAGTTCCCCTCTGGAAAGGCCACCCGTCTTATAAGACGACTTCCCCGATGCAGAACGGGTGGCAGTATAAGAGGGGTACTACTGTATGTGCATAGTGGAATAGTTCCTACTGTATACATGCATTGTGGAATAGTCCATATTGTATATGTGCATAATAGAATAGTCCATACTGTATACATGCACAGTGGAATAGTCCATACTGTATGTGTACAGTGCTCTCATTTATACTGTATACATGCATAGTGGAATAGTTCCTACTGTATACATGCATTGTGGAATAGTCCATATTGTATATGTGCATAATAGAATAGTCCATACTGTATACATGCACAGTGGAATAGTCCATACTGTATGTGTACAGTGCTCTCATTTATACTGTATACATGCGTAGTGGAATAGGACATAATGTATACATGCATTGTGGAATAGTCCATACTGTATGTGTACAGTGCTCTCATTTATACTGTATACATGCATAGTGGAATAGGACATAATGCATATACCTAACAAATTACTTGATTTAATTAATATATCATGAATAGTACAGTATTTATTTATGTATGTAAGCTTATTTTATTCATCTACCTTCTGGAATGTAACTTTCTAGTAAGATATCCTCTCATCTGTAACTTGGATGGATCAAAAACTGCAGCCAATTGGATAAGTGATTCAATGCAGAGGTCATTGAGGTTGCTAAGCAAAAGGTCAAATTTTTGGACTGCCAACTGCGGCTTTTCACACAGAACATGGACCAGACTCTCAGCATCCAGACACTGAAGAAAAGAACCTGTTAATAAAAAGAAAAGAAAAATGTTTAATCTTAATATTAAACTTAGTCTGGTTTGTAAACAGCTGATACCAGGATGTAAACAGCATCACATAATGTGATAACTTCAACTCAGAAGCTTTCCAAACAAATTTTGTGCAAGGTAAAAAGCAAATCATATACCTTAGACTTAATATATTTTTTACAGCTTTCTTTCATTTCATAGACAAAAAAATAAAACATGCAAATATGTGAACTAATTATGAAAAAAGTAAATATCTATTCCTCAGTTTAAAAACTCAATAGCAGGATATTTCTGAAAAGAGGTCCATGAAGAGTAATTAATAAAATTATGAACTCCATACCATTTAGAAAGCTTGAAAGAAGATTGACTGTTAAAAATTACAATCCATTTTTGATAATGATTTAATTCTACTGGATAAGAACAAAATTCTTTTGAAGTAAATGGCAAGCATCATTTTTCCTTGTTTGCTTGCAAACACAGGGTAAAATACTCCTTCAGCTTTAAATTATACAAGATTTACCTCCAGCAGCACGAGCCAGGTGAGAATTGAAGCCTTTAGACAGGAGCATTTCCAAAGCATGTTGACTTAAGCGGTACTGCCCAATCTCTGCAAGGCAATCTAGGGCATCTATTACCAAACCTTTACTCTGAAACAGATTTAATCTTTCAGAATTTTAAGGCTCTGCACTCTCATGATGCTTCTATCATAGTTGAGATTGAGGCTGATTGCATTCTTATCTCTTCTGATGAGAAGTCAAATAGATCTTGCAAACACAATCTTAAACTTTGGTAGAAGAATGAAACATTAAGGCAACTCAGATCTTTGATCAGCCTAAACTTCTTGTTGTATCTTTTCTTATAAGTAACAACCATGAATAGATTTCTGAAGATTGTTACTTTCATACAAAAGCCTATTTTTCTGTGAACAACTGAATATCCTGCTGAAGAATATGGCCCTTCTCCTGAACTGACAGCACAACTGTTCAAAGGTGAAAGGAAAAGGATACACATTAACTGCTGTTGTTGGGCTTAATGCCATTTTTCAGCACACGATAGGCTATTCATTAAGGCCAGTATTAATGGTGGAGGAAGAAACCGGGAAATCACCGGAAAGAACCACCGACCCACAAGAAGCTGCTGGCAAGCTTTCTCACATATCCACATTCGCCGAATCCTATACTCGAACCCACGGAGACAGAGGTAACGGACAGACCACTCGACCACTCGGGGCCCCACACATTAACTGAAGCCCCTCTAAAATGACATGGGTCTGTTTTTTGGAAATAGGCTGATACAATGTGATCAGAAATGCTGGAGTCTAGCACCCACCAGTAAGCTGTCTATTGGCAGTGGTAGTTATAAGTCAGTATTAAGAAGCAGGAGGCTTGTAGTTTTGCTGTTGTCTTTAGTTCTGAACAACTGGTGGCAAGGGCAAGAGTTATTGACCATTCTCCTATATGATGAAGATTAAAAACAAATTTTCAGCTTTTAGTGGAGCTGGATCTGGTAGGTAACAGGTTATATTCATAAAGTTAATGTGATCAGGGAATTTATTCAAAGGAGAAATGTAAAAATCAGAGTAAAAAGTAGGACATTACATACAAATGACATTTGTTCTTTAGCTAAACACACATCTCTACTTGCTTATCAGCACCTCTAATCCTAAAAAATATCTTTTTCCAGGTATAACACTGTGACAGTTAACCTTGATCAGTTCACTTACCATATATAGTCACTTATAAGTTGGAGACAAATAAAAAATGCACAGACATAGATCTACCATCACATAATTGATATCTGGGTCTATGTGGTTTGTTAGGACTGATATCAAACAGCACAGACCATAAGATACCATCACATGATGTGGGCAGATCTGGGTCTATGTTTTTCCAGTAGAATCTGACTTGTATGCAAATATAGATGGTATCTACAAGCAAACCTTCCATGATGACACCATATAACAATGAGACCATATAACAGTCTAATGCTGGCTAAATTACTTGTACATGCAACAACCTTGGCTTTTACTTGGAAATACTCTAACCATGGCAAAGTTGCTAAATTACTTGTACACACACTAACCATGGCAAAGTTGCCTAATTACTTGTAAATACAATAACCATGGTAAAGTGGCTAAATCACTTGTACACACAAACCATGGCAAAGTGGCTTAATTACTTTTAAATACACTAAACATGGCAAAGTGGCTAAACTACATGTAAATACACTAAACATGGCAATGTGGTTAAATTACTTGTACACACACTAATCATGGCAAAGTTGCTAAATTACTTGTACACACACTAACCATGGCAAAGTGACTAATTGTATGCACACAAAATATGTCAAAATGGCTAAATTACTTGTATACACCATAACCATGGCAAAGTGGCTAAATTACTTGTGCATGCACTAGTCATGAAAAAACTGGCTAAATTACTTGTACATGCACTAACCATGGCAAAGTCTAGCAGGATTTCCTCAAATCCACTCTCAGCCAGAAGTCGAATGGCTTCTATATCCTTGAAATCAAAGTTGTTAAACAGGAATTCCCTGAAAAAGACAACAAAAAAATCTCCAGATATTACAACAGAACCATGTTCTAATCAACAAAGGAAGGACCGTTGAAATTTACCAATAAAACAGAGTTTCA
This sequence comes from Potamilus streckersoni, assembly GCA_016746295.1. Lineage (NCBI taxonomy): Eukaryota > Metazoa > Mollusca > Bivalvia > Unionida > Unionidae > Potamilus > Potamilus streckersoni. Next base: position 4,659,213 of record JAEAOA010002240.1, read on the forward strand.
TTAAAATCCTGAACAAATGTTAGATTATATTCTAGTCTGGACTTAAATCAGCTTATCTATGTTTTTTTTAATAAAACCATTATCAGCATTCTCAAATTCTAAAATCTAGACTAATTGATATCCTTTGGATGGTCCTATTATTCAAATTTCTCACTTTTGAACATCAAGACAATTAATAGCCAACTTTTAATTAATTCTAGTACATATTTCTGAATGAAATTTCCAGAACTTTCTAATGTGTTGTTAAAATTAAAATATTTTGCCCTTTATAACAGTTCTCAAACATGCACTTTGGCAGAGTTGCCAACACAAGAATAAAATGTGATTAGCTGCCAAGGTAGATTAACCTGCCACAATGTTTATGGGATTGTCATGCAAAACTAGAAACTTGTGTGCCTAATGCAACCCAGATTTCATTCTCAGATAACCAGAAAGAATGTGATTGTTACTAACTGATGTTCATTTATATTATCAACCCACTATAAAGGTTCATTATAACCAGTACTGTAACATGTACAATCAATTAGATTTAATCATGTAGTCGCATTGGATATTAGATAAGAACCAGTTTCATACTGGACCAACTAGACAACATAAAGAAGACTTTCAGTGTAAACCCCATAGCTGAATTGGAGAAAAGATGGACATGGCTATACAGCCATGAATGTTGAACCGTTGAAGATTATGTGGCTCATAAAGGCCACAAAAATATTTTTGATCAGGATTCAAACAGCCACAAATCATGAAATACTTCAATTAGTTGTGACAGGATGTTATTGAGCGATTGATATATATAATCTATGTTGGGGTTTGGACTGAGACAAGGAAATCCCAGTCAAAGGGTATCTTTGTCTCCCCATGAGGCTGGCCCGAGTGGGGAGGCATATAATATAACCCCGGAATTGGGATTCCCTTGTCTCAGTCCAAATCCCAAGGTAGATTCTTTTTCTTACACAATATTTATCATTTAAAGTAAGAAAAAATACCATTACTCATGCAGTATAGTTCACACACAAATGTTTACATGCAGTGCATTAATGCTAATATGTTAATAAGGACTGTTGTGTGACATGACATCAGAAGTACACAGTTTTTATGTGTGAGCCAAAAAAAAATAACATAAAATGTTGCATAGTTTTCAGGTATTATCACATTTAATATATGGATGTTGTGTGAAATTAACCATAAATGATGAATATTTATTACAAGAAAATGTTTCATTTTAATCAAATCCAATTTTGAAGTTATAATGTAAATAATGAAACAATGCTGGGTACTCAGCTCTACTGTAGTTTTACTTAGTACAAACTATAATGAAGAGTAACATGTTGCATTAGATTATTCATGGGTAATTAGAGATCTGTATCACTATCGTACATAACTCTCCTTTTCTTTGGAGGAGGTAAAACTGCTTGTAATATGCTTGTGACATACTTGTGTTGTCCTTAATAATAAATTGTAAAATTACCCCCATGTATAAAAATACCTTCCAAATACGAACCCTAGTGGATAACCATGTGCTAAACTTTCAAGTTCACAAATTCTTTGAAAATTTATTTTTATGTCTTGGAAATCTGGCAAGTGCTACAGTGAAATTTGCTTATGGATTAATGTGTTGACAGATAAATGATTCCTTCTGGCTGGTAAGTGCATTATTTGTCATTAAATATCGTAGGTATATTTTTTACTCAACTGGGGTACAATGGAGATGCTTAACAAAATTAGATGAGACCATGTTTGACATTTCTGTCTGTTACTAAAGTTTCTGCAGTTGTTAAAAGAGTTGGGAGGCTATGAAGTGTATAGGTCTATAGTCTATGCGGACAGATCACCGTTTTCTGTCATAGTTCATTTCACATAGCAATGAGAATTTTATCCAATCTCTAGCACAGTCGATTTTCAGATCAGTGTCATTAAATGTAGCTAACAGTATATAATTTGTTTCACATGAAGTGTTTAAAGCTAGTTTGGTAAATTTTAGCTACATTTAATGATGCTGACCTAAAAATGTACTGAGCTAGACCTGCATATAGGATAAAATTAACCATGCTGTGTGGAATGAACTAGCAAAATACCAAAAAAGCTCAACATTGTGTATGTGTGTCTTTGTCTCTCTCAAAACGGTTTTGTATTGTTTGTTCCCAAAGACGGATTTACCTTAAGTTACTATGTTTTTATTAGATATTTTTTGTTGTTGTTTCCTACTAGAATAACTATGTCAGGCACAGAAGAAGACAACAAGGTTAACTTTTTTTTCAAAGTAGTTCTGAGTGTGTGGACACCTAGACTGAGACGACTGGTCTGAGATGACTGGACTGAGTCAAGAAAAGTATGGTTTTCAAAACAGCTATATTTCTTTCTTGCATGGGTAAGAAAAATAAAATCTATGTTGGGGTTTGGACTGAGACAAGAAAATTTCAGTGGTCTTGTGGGGAGACAAATAATGTAACCTACGACTGGGATTTCCTTGTCTTGGTACATAAAACAAACATTTATTATTTTTCTCACCCAAATTTTTCAACTCAATTAAAATAACCATGCACCCTTGTAATTTAGTTATCAGATTCAAAACACATTATTCATCAGGTACTACTACTGCTTCTCACTCTATACAAAGTCATCAGTTTTGTACTCTTTTATGAAAAATCTCACTCTATACAAAGTCATCAGCTTTTGTACTCTTTTATGAAAAATCTCACTATACAAAGTCATCAGCTTTTGTACTCTTTTATGAAAAATCTCACTCTATACAAAGTCATCAGGTTTTGTTCTTTTATGAAAAATCTCACTCTATACAAAGTCATCAGGTTTTGTTCTCTGTTATGAAAAATCTCACTCTATACGAAGTCATCAGGTTTTATTCTCTTTTATGAAAAATCTCACTCTATATAAAGGTCATCAGGTTTTGTACTTTTATGAAAAATCTCACTCTATACAAAGTCATCAGCTTTTGTACTCTTTTATGAAACATTTCACTCTATACAAAGTCATCAGCTTTTGTACTCTTTTATGAAAAATCTCACTCTATACAAAATCATCAGGTTTTGTTCTCTTTAATGAAAGATCTCACTCTATACAAAGTCATCAGCTTTTGTTCTCTTTTATGAAAAATCTCACTCTATTCAAAGTCATCAGCTTTTGTACTCTTTTATGAAAAAATTTCACTCTATACAAAGTCATCAGCTTTGTACTCTTTTATGAAAAATCTCACTCTATACAAAGTCATCAGGTTTTGTTCTCTTTTATGAAAATCGGAATAAGTATCTAAAATAGCATCTAGATATATATGCCACTCTTAGAAAGGGAAAAATAAATCAAGACAAATGTTATAATTGATATGTGTTGAAAGTATTGTGCAATGAGCATCTCAATTCACATGCTTTTGTTTTCCAAATATAGTGCATTAATATGTTAAAGAGGGCATTGGCATGAGCTGTCGACCATAAGTACACAAGTTCTATGCATGAGAAAATACAAACATATAATCATGTTATTATTAATGTACTATCACATTTAATTGACAGATGTGATATGAAATTGACAGTAAATAATTAATATCTTTTATACGGTTATGTTTTAACTTTCATCAGTTATAATTTGGAAAATATTCTATGGTAGGCAAAGGTATAATACTGTGCAGTACAATATGCCTAGTGGGTACAGTTCTTGCAATGTTTGTAGTGACATCAGGAAACTTCTAATTCATTACTTTCTTGGAAATTTAAATTTTGTCCTGATGAATGAACCACTCTGGTTGGCAAATGCAGGAATTTTCATTTGCAATCGCATTATATTTGATTCCACTGGGGCAGATTATTGGTGTTTATAACAAAGAAGAAAGCAGTTGGACATAATACATTTCTGGTTTTTACCAGCTTAGCAGTAGCACTTGAGAGAGTTTGGCTCTCTGTGACCAGTATTGCCTGTGTGTTTGGAGCTCTATCAAATAGTTTTATGTATGTGTCAAAATATTTCATGTTGTTACCAAAGTTAGAGAAACTATCAGTTGCTTTATAGGTGAATTTCTTTTTGTTGTTATTACTGTACTAGATTAGTTGGTTGGTTGGTTGAATTTTTACGTCGCACCAGCACAATGAGGCCATTTAGTGCCATACAAAAGGTTGTATCTTTCATTATGTACAAATGGTAAAAAGGTTCTGTATGGTACTGGATTAGAAATTTTTGTGAACTGTGCATCTTCTGAAATATGTCACTGGATTTAAAATGGATTACACATAATGCACCGCCAGATCTGGTTTTGTGCAGTTTGATAAGATTAATCAGCAGAATAAACAACACAGACCCAGATCTGCAGGTGCATTATGTTATGGCGGATCAGGATATTGGTTGTTTGCAATTTGACTTGACTTAAAAGCAAGTGTATTGCTATACAAAATTGTTATTGCCTAATATTCCATACCTGAAGTTTTCTTCTAGAGTTGTTTTTTCTTGTGTGTTCTGCTTGATCTGGTAAACATAACAGAGAATCAGGAGGTCTGAAAGCTGATTTCTCTCAGTAGGAGTAAGCTCTGCATTATCTTTCATCACAACATGACGTGTGTAGGACAGCACTTCTGATATAAACCCGTACTTTGCAAAATACTTTGATCTTTTGACTGGATTGCACTGTATGAAAAGATATGGCAACAGTCTAAAAATATTATTTCTGCATTTAGAATGAATTGCAATGTTCATCCATTTATGTTCCATTCTGTATGAAAAAATTTCTTACCAGCAAAATTACACAAATTTTATATATCACAGTTACATAAGACTAGCTATGCACTGTAAATAACAAATAGCTCAAGCTACAATCATTCACAACATTCTCATAAACTATACAAAGTGTCTTCTAGACTGAAATATCCTTTCCTTTGACATATCATTCAATAGGCAGTGAAGAAGGAAAGATAAGTGCAGAGCATAGTTCTGGATAGTGCGTGAACTGCTGTCAGACCTGGATAGTGTGTGAACTGCTGTCAGACCTGGATAGTGTGTGAACTGCTGTCAGACTTGGATAGTGTGTGAACTGCTGTCAGACCTGGATAGTGCGTGAACTGCTGTCATTTTTCTGGAGCAGTTTTTGTCATTACTCCATACTCTAACTCCAACCCTTTAATTTTACCTTGAACATTAATTCAAATATATCTGCATATTTGTCTTTTATGTCAGTTCTAAACTTAATATAACCATAATGTGTCAAATCTTAGTAATTATATATTCTTGAGGCCTTGTCCAAACTGCAGACATCAGCTTCACATATGTCAGGTGTATATGGGCCAATTGCCATGGCGATGCTATACTAGACTACATCTATTGAATCTGCACAATGAATTTCAAATAGAAACAAGCTGTAGAGATAGATGGAGTTGTTGTCACAATCAAACTAACTAACCTATATATTGTTTGTGCATCGGTGCAAAGTTATCATTTTCAACATACTTTTACATACTATTAATCTGTATAGGGCTTATTTTATTTTAGAAAGGTAGCATTATAATTTTGACCCATGACCAAGAATGTATCCTTTGACAATGTCTGCTATCAAAATAAAGTTCCACAACATTTAAAAATTTTCAAACTCGACACAGAATGGAGAAACCATATCAGTGAAAAGATTCACATGGCAAAGCTGATTCGCCTATGAATATCACCTTTAGATTCACACCAACCCACTTGCTGCAATGCATGAAAATGCCAGAGAACCTGTGATTTTAAACCTCAAAAAGCACCTATACTGAACAAAATCAAATGTATTTCAAGTATATGGTGGTGACAATTGCATTCCAGATATAACTTTAATGAAGAGTAAAGTGGAATAGACTTTCATTAAAATCATGATGAAAATTTTGGTAAAAAAAAAAGATCTAAAAGAAAACAGACAGATGTTTATGCACATTGTATGCCAAAACCTTTTCTTCAACCAAACCAACACAAATGTATTTCTAAACTAGAATTGACATATTGTTCATATAACATGAAATCACACATTCCTGGTAACAATATAAATAAGAAAGGAAAAACATGAAATTAAAATATTGGGGTATCTTCAATCAAAAACGTATCTCAAAGCCAATATTTAAAATGTATATAAGGAAAATTAGAAACTTTGTAACATACTCCCTCTCCCTACAATGTTATAAATATTCCTGATTAATGAATGATATGATACCTATTTTTCATTGCTACTTGTATAAATAAACTACAAATGAATTGCTATTCTGGAGTACATTTCATCACAAAAACAAAACAGAAAGTTATCTGAAAGTGTACAGAAATAATGATTTTGTGAGCTGGTGTACCTCACTTTTTGACCAAAAATAATTCAATATCATGCTTTGTGACCTTTGACCCTGGATTAGTTTCCAATGATAACATTGTAACATAAATCTTGACATCTGTGGGTTAAGTGGTGATAATCTCAAATTCCTATCTATTACCATTACTCAAGTTGCACGGGTGAAAAAGTATACAGCACAAAATCTGAAAATTGCATTTTTCTTTTAGAAACTTGAATAGAAAAGAGATGGGGACAATGAATCATGAAATTTAAGTCTTTTTAATCATACCTTTCGCCAAGTCAGAGATACTAGTACCATGAAAAGCTTTACTTTCATCAGAGATACTAGTACCATGAAAAGCTTTACTTTCATGGGTTTAAAATTTTATGGTCTGGGCAAAAAGTATATATTCATGGCATTGATCTACACAAAAAATAATGCATGTGTCTTGGTAATAGATTATACTGACATTCATTTTCCATTCATTTTTAGCAAACAGCTTAAATCCATACTAAATTAATTAAGTTGATTAATTAAGTTATTCATTGCTAACATCTGGAGTAAATATGGAAATCTTAAAGAAAATGCAGACTTCATTCTCTATACATGTCTTAGCTAACACATTTAATACAGATATTGTAACCTTAATTATGTTTTCAGGTGTTTTTAAAGATCATTATCAAAAATAATGTTCACAATAATTAGGGATTAGGCACTTAAACAAAGCAAAAGACTTCAAACCAGCCACATGTAACAGAAAGCTGCAAACCCTAGATTTAACTGTTAACAACATTTACATGGAGGAACTCAATTCTTTATTTTATGAGTGGTATTTACAGGTGATTATAATGATCAATTAAATGAACTTAAGGACAGTCGAGATGTACCTGAAAACATCTACCCCAAAGCCAATTTATGCAAGTGGCTTTTCTGCACACAGCAAAGTAGCACTCTGAAGAGACTTGACTGAAATGGGCTTTAAAAAAGTTGGACTAATTTGCTGATTGTTTTTTCAGCAGTTGGCTGATATGTATAAAAAATGTATTTATAAACATGAATATGTGTTTTGGGAAATGAAGGACACAGGCAGTCAGTAAATAAGCATTTATTAATATACATTAGGTAGAGAGTCATTACATTTCTAAGATTTTATGTTCCTGAAATTTTGATTTCAAATTAAATTGTAACCAATCAGTTTCTGTATTTCTCATCATTTATGTACATATCATAATGTACATCTCACATTCTCAGCACCATAGAGAGCTGTGGTATTAAAACAAAGAAATAGGTGGTGCCTTTCCATTGGATACAAATGGGGGGATTGATGTCTGCTTAATTGAAATATGATTTTGTGACCTTAAATTTATGGTCTACCTCACCCACAAAAATGGGAACCCATAAATTTCAAGTACTTTACGGTAATAACAATAAAAGTTAAGTATGAAAGCAAAATCTGAAGGAGTAAGTCTGAAGACTATGCAAATCATTTTTAACATAGCACTAAAATATTATTTTTACAATGGCTATGGTCAATGACGCACCCTCATAAATTTGAATCAATCTATGAAAATAAAGATTTATAATGATATATAATTTAATTGATTAAATATAGTTTGAATGAAACACAGTGCATCTTTCACTAGCTCCTTTTCAGACCCCACTTTGTATACTAGGGTATATCTACCAGACATGATGTCATTAGTATATATTAATAAGCTAGTAACTAAATTTAGATATGTTGACATGTTGAACCAATCAGATGACTGAGTTTAGAGCATGTGATCAAACATTGTGTTATATATATATATATATATATATATATATGTATATGTATATGTATATATATATATATATATATATATATATATATATATATATATATATATATAGATACACACACACCTATCAAATGGAATGCAGAAAAAGAATTAAGAATTAACAATAAGATTCACATAGCAAACAAGAGCCTTCTGTTAGTTCTGTTTAGTGTCCCATGTGAAAATCGCAAAATTTCAACCCAAAAAAGAACCTATACCGAACAAAACTGGAGACAATTTCTATATATTGAAATGACAAATGCAACCTATATTTTACATTAATGAGGGGAAAAGTGTTTATCGCATAAACAAATCCAATACATATACAACAAATTCTTGTAATTATTAATCTTGGGATTAACTAGTAAAAAACAAAGTACAAAAGATATATATAACAGCCTCATGGAACTTTGAACTACAATATTCTACCCTCATTTTTATACATTTTTCTTGAAAATAGTTCATGTTTAATTTAAATCTCAATGATATATCTAGTTTAAGAAAACTTTTGCCTAATCTTTACTGATTTTAAATCATGACTGATGTGTTTTGCTACTAGACCATGAGTAAATGATGAACTCAACTTTGCATCTCTACAATCACAGTTTTGATCCATGATTCCAACATTTGACTGAAAAATAACTTAAACCAAAAAATGTATTGTTTTTCTCTCATTATTTTTGTTTTCTCCACCTCCAAACTATACCATACATCCAAGCCATGAATAATAATTAAACTAAGCTGTAAGACAACAATTTTTTAAAAAAATTATTTAACCTTTGCCATCTGGAACAGTCTGCCCGCTCTAGTACTGTTTCCTCTACTCAGTATGTACTCAGCAGCCACCTCCAGTAAAGAATTGAGATCCAGACTGAGACTGACTCCCAGCTGTTCTGCCACAGATGTGTCAGACTGATGCACACAAAACTCCAGGAACAAACGTTCAGGAGAAATTCTGCAAAAGGAGAAAATGATATAATCTAGTTCTATTGGATATATTTTGGTTTAAACTAATAAATGGAAAATTCTGATCTCCAGAAGTATTAATACTCAAAAAAAAAATGATTTTCAAGGAAACTAGTACTCTACTAGCTCAACAAAAATGTGCAGAAATTCTTGAAAATTTGTTTCTCAAACAAATTCATTAAAAAATTTTTTTGTTCTACATCTGAATTAAAGTTTACACAAATAAGTGAAGTAACAAAATATGTCATGGCCTTTGACCCTGAATGTAATGTCATGGACACAAGATTACTAAACTCTTGTTAAATATTATCAAGATATACCCACATGTTATGTTTGTTGAAATCAATGATTAATAAATTTTTTTAAATTACTCAAGTGGTGTCATTCAAGGTATTCCGAGTTTGATAAAAATCCATTCATACTTGTTGGTGTTATAATACTCACAAGCAAACATTACAAAATTACAGGAGTCAAGACTCGTTAATCTTGCAATCATTGTCACAGTGCTGACTAGCAACTTCAAAAAGTTACAAGAATAATGGCCTGGTCTTCAGTCAATAGAGCTAAAAGCAATTTAAGTTCCTTCACTTTTGTTAAGATACTCAGTTTTAATTCTTCATAACAACCTACCACCATAATGACGTTTTGGGAAATTATAAGTCTTGGGATACCCTTAATTATTTTCAAAAGAAATTATTTTATGATCTATAAAAGTTGTGACATGAAATTATAAAAAATATTTCAAGCAATACAAGTCATAGGATATCACAGGTATTTTTTTTTTTACTACTCAATCAGCATATTTCATTGACTGTAACTTTACTTTTAACAAATATGATTACATAGCTGTTAAGAAACTATGCGAATTATTAGATGGAAATGTTAAAAAGTAAATAAATTTGTTTGAAATGTAAACAAATGCTTAATTTTCCTGTTTTCTTATCATTTCTGCCTATTCCAAATAGGTATAATCTGATTAAAAAGTGACAAGAATTAAAACATTAGCCCAATGCTGTACCAATGTTAATTGTAGCTTCTCCCACATCCGCTCTATTTTATTAATGTCAGTTCATTATATTTTTTTGTTAAAGTGAAAATGTAAATTCCTAATTTATTACAATATTATGCCACAGTGTAAATATTTCAAACATTTAGTTGGCTAGTATACACTATTACATCACCACACATACATTGAAGATTATAACGTGCACTAAGTGAAGTACATCCCTTGGTTCAAATTATCAACTCCAATGAACTAAACTTTAATAACATGTCTAAAATAGCATTCCAAATAATGCTTTGAAATAACTGTAATACCATAAAAACATACTGGTATTTTGCTTTGAAGTAAGCGACCTTAAAAAGTACCTATTTACTCTGCTATGGAAATCATGCTAATATTAAGGCAATTACACATCAAAGAACTACTTGTGATGGCTACAAATTAAAACTAACAAACTTGTTGAAGATTACTGAATAAGGGGATTAAAACTGTTGAATAATTCTGATGAATTTTCTTAAGTAAACTCCCAGTCTAAAGTACAACTTTTTTTTAAAAGCAACAATCTGAATTTCATTCTGTTAAAAAAAAAAAATCAGCTCATTTTGTTGTGTAATAAATTTTTGCCTTTTTCTTTAACAGTTCACATACATGAACTTTGGAGGAAATGCCAACACAACAAAAAGGGTAATTTAACAACATGCAACTATCTGTAAATAGAAAGCTCACCTCGGTCGACATTCATATACACATGTGTCGGTGATAATGATACAGCCATCCATTACAGTATGCGAGTTCAGTTGAATGTGTAGGGCTGAGATAACTTTATTTGGATCCGCACTTGCACTGTCCACTTTCAGTTTTGCCCTCTTCAGCTCTTCCTGTTTCTCGTGCCAGTAAAATGGGAAGGATTTCTTAATAATGGTAAGAAGTTTTTCCTCTTTGGGGAAGTCAAACTGCTGTACTACTGCATCTTTGTTAAAATCCTGTAATGATGTTTATAAACTTAATGCATTTGTGGAAATTATAATTTGAAATCTGTATCTGATTGTGTTGACTTAAATAATTACTCTCTGTAGTTTTTATTCTTCAAAAAGAAGAGTTATTTTTGTTAAATATGAAACATAATGAAAAGCAAAGTCAAAGCTGATAAAGGTTAAGGATGTTAAATGTCATGAAGGACAAACTACTTGACCTTGATCTTCCCAATATGCCCTTGAAATCATTGTGAGGTTACTAAGCGATGAGACTGTTCTGATGGTCTAAATGGTTACAGCGTCTGCCTAAGATGCGAGAAGTTCCAGGTTCAGACTACAGCCTAGTCATACCAAATATTTATAAAAATGGTACTAAACACCGTCTCATTTGGCACTCAACAATTAGGAGGTTAGCATTAGAACTGGTTGGCCTGGTGTCAGGATAACGTGAATTGGTGGGAAATCATGCTACATGTCTGTGGCATGATGCCCCAGTGCTAGACATCACTATAAACTGCCTCACTGCAGACATCGTAGCAGTATGACTGAATTGTTTTTAAAGCTACATTAAAAATCCTAAACACACACACACACACACACACACACACACACACACACACACACACACACACACACACAAACACACTAATGATGACTTTAAATTCAATGGATCTTCAGAAAGGACTGATGTTTCATCAGCCAAAAATCCAAGACAAGTCAAACTGCCAATATTCTTGAGACTCTCCAACATTCCAAATCTGGTAACAAAAGTATTTTCTTACATATCTATTTTAACCTGTTCTCAAGGTTCTTGCAAGTGTAGTACAAACATTCTTAATCATGGTCTTTGACCTTCAAATTGATATAATAGAAAATCAAAGAACTTGTCTGAGACAGTGTCAAGAAATACCCTCATGTTATGTCTGGTTACATCTATAATTATTACTTATCAGGAGAAAATGAGGTTTAATATTAATTGATTTAATCTTATTTGTATAACCAGCCCATACAGCTAAAACTCATGAACTTTGACCCTTTCATCAACATCAGAGTGCCGACAATCAACTTGTTTTTTGGAATAAAGCCAAATATAAAGTCTGTTAAAAAATTCACTTGTAGATTTACAAGTATTGTGTTCATAAATTGCAGGTATAACCTCCAGCTTGACCTAATGGTCAGTTAGATCAGATTTTCAAAAGTGTGAATATGATAGCAGTCATTTATCAACCCCATTTAAATGTAGTGAAAATCCCATGTCAATGTCACATTTCATGCAAGAGGATGTCTTGTGATGGACACTGTGGCACCATGCACCATGTTGGAGTTAAGCATCATTTTCATCCAGTAGATATTGTTAATGTTTGAGTGAAAACCCCATGCTGATGTGACCATCCACTCTAGACTAGTAGCCATGTAAATGTTTTCATGATTGTTATCAAGACAACAATTTTTTATCATCATTTTAATACTGTAAAAACTATACATTGCAAGATGGAAGCATATTTTTTTAAATGTCAGAATGGCCATTCATTCAGGAGAAGTAGCTATTTTGAAATTTTCAACTTTTAGTAGGCCACACTGGCATTATTTTCATTTATAATAAAAACTGAAGGACAAACTACTTGACCTTGATCTTCCCAATATGCCCTTGAAATCATTGTGAGGTTACTAAGCGATGAGACTGTTCTGATGGTCTAAAGTGGGAAAGTGACAAAATATTTTCAAGATGACTGCCATGGTGACCATGTTGGCTATAAATTGATCAGCAACATTTTTATTTCGGACAAACAAGGAATCATAAGAAGTCTTATATTGAAAATCTTGTTCCTATAAATCCATTTGTTTAGCAAAAGTAGCTATAACATGATTTTCAAGTTGGATACCATGGCAGTCATATTAGATGTCTGACTGGCAAAAGTTTCAGTTAACAACAACTACTTATTATTGAAATCTTGTAGTTAAAATTCCAGTATACATATAATATATATGTCTAATTCAAACATAGCATATGGTTCTGGGGTAGAGATCTCAACAGCTTTCAAGTTAAGATTGAGGGGAAAGTCGTTTAACCCTGGGGCATGACATAGGGCCTGTACTGACTTGAATGTATGTCTGATTTTGTTTCCTCATGTCCTTCAAACTTATATATGGTTTTAGGGTAGTTGTTTTTATGGCTTTTAATGACCTAGTATTAGTACACCCCCTTCCCTAAGGCAAGACCCATTAGTGTAATCCAAAAAAGTGTTATAGACATGTTAAATAAACTAAAGTATCTGGCAGTTTCATAGTCACTCATTAAAAAAAAAGTTAACAAATATGGCTAACTTCACTCAATGATTCAATCAGAAAGTAAAAATGCTGCTCTAACAGCATTTCAACTAAGTCAACAAAAATGGTGGACCTGAGCGATCCACATATTATCAGAACTGAAAGAAATCTATGAAAACTACCCAGCACTCTCAAAGCGTAGGAAAAAATGGTCATTTTCATAACACTATTACTCCCTGGATAAATGTGCTGCTAGTTGTTTACTAGTAGCACCCAGAATTTAGTCTAAACTGGTGTAATAAACCATCACATCGGGTGGAAGATGGCAACAAAATGATCTCTACCGAACAATCCAACAAGGAAAATTTAATAAACCTGTTGCAATACATTGATATGGTGTGATATATGTGCAATGCAACTGTGAAGTTCCATTCACAAGCAAAAACTTAACTGTATTGTGAATTAAATTTTCAAAGACAATGAAATGATGGAAGATAAGAGAACTTTAGTGTAACAGGCTGACATGTAGAATGGTAACTTTGTGTTAAACAATTAAAGATGGTAGTCACATTGGTATTGGTGGGGTAACTTGGTAAATGAGCTAATTGGTAGATAACCTTCTCAGTCTCTGCAGACATTTCTGCCCTTTGATTTGAGATCACGATGAGTTTATTTTCTCCACCCAGCACAGAGGATGTGAAGATCACTCGATCTGTGAAGACAATGCTAACCGAACCATGTGGAAGCTTGTATACAAACAAGGGGGAGTGCTCTACATTACTGTCATAGATCTGAAATTATAAAAACAGGCATAAGTGCTGAATACACAAAAAATATTTTTAATCATAGACACAATGGACAGATAATTATATATAACAAGCTCTTAATTTTAAACAAAGATTATTCAATTCTTTAGTCTCATTTGTGTGCTGCTGCCTTGAAGCAACATTTCCAACCAAATGTTGTACCACAAGATATAAATTCAGGCACATCACTAAAGCTGGCTACAACCAGCATGTATTATATTTAGCTATATCAGTACCTCAGTCTTCATATTTTCTAATAATAAAAATTCAATATTGTATTTTTTTTCAATGCAATAAGTACAGAAATATACACATAAATTTTATAGTTAATTTTTAATCCTCTCATTCCAAACAAGAGACCCAAATGGGGATACTAAATTCAAATCTTTCACAAGAATGCCAAAGCTGTTCATGAGCTTAATAAATCTGGTCTGATATGGTCAGAAAATTTTGGAAAGAAAGTCATTCTATTACCGTAATATATATTAGTAATAGCTGTACTTGCTGAGAGATAAGTATCATTTATTTCCTTTCTGCCTACAAAGCTAACAATCTATGTCAGAGGAAGTGATGCAATGCAGGAAATATGAACTGCCATACTTGACTGAACTGTCGATTTGAGCTAAGTTTTTTTTATTATGCATATTTTGAAGAGCTTTTCAGTAGGTTCCCACTGTTAAACATTTGCCCCATGGGCTGCTGATAACTTCAGATACCTCAACTTATTATTGTTTGATTTGTCTGAAGAAATTGTATGTCATACCTAAACAAAGATAACTGATAGCTGATAATCTATTGTCTTTGGTACACATCATCAAAAGGCTTGATTAATACAAAATTTAAAGTAAAGGATACCTTCACCTGAAGTAAAAATCATCATGGCATCTTAAAATTCCTGGATTACATCACTTCCAATAATGTAGGTTGTAGGGGGTGGCTACACTTGGAAACCACTTCTTAGGATGCAACCCAGAACATGATTCTACCAGTCCAAAGGAACATTCTTATCACATTTAGTCAGTTTTTTTCTACAACATTCCAAAGAGATAAATGAAAACAACACTTTTAGATGGTTGTTAAAGTTTCCAACCATCACAAATTCTGGTTTAAAGCAAGTTTTAAGAATTTTCTATGTTCAATCAAAAATGGCTTGGTGTGAAAAGAAACTGAAAATATGTATTGTTCAGCTAGCAGCCATGAGAAGTACTGTTGCTGGATGAACCATCCCCCCTCCATTCTTGTTGAATGTGTCTAATAAATACTATTACTCACCAATCAAATTTTCACTTCAGAAAAAGCCATAATTTTACAGTCATTACAATAAAATAAAATGAGTAACATTCTCTGTGACAAATC
The DNA here is from genome assembly GCA_016746295.1 of Potamilus streckersoni. Lineage (NCBI taxonomy): Eukaryota > Metazoa > Mollusca > Bivalvia > Unionida > Unionidae > Potamilus > Potamilus streckersoni. Next base: position 4,674,684 of record JAEAOA010002240.1, read on the forward strand.
TGTTATAGAGTTTAACGCCATTTTCAGCACAATATAGGCTATATGTGGTGGCCAGTATGAAATCTGTACTAATAAGTTCCAACAATCTCACTATTAATAAATGTCTAAAATAATGTTATAATTCCCAAACCAAGTCCGTATCACAGTTTCTCACAATGTCAGGCCAGAAACCTCTTTCAGCAAGGCCTCAGATAGAAACTGTCTTGGTCATTTTGCAGTGAAATCTTCAATGATGCAAAATTTCAAAACTACACAATGCCTGTAATCTCATATGCTGGTCTACTGCCTACATGCATCTAAGAATTCTAATTATTAACAGATCTTAGTGAAAATGTGTGACTGTAGCTTCACATTTCATTTATAAAATGTATATATTCATGTGCATATCAGATTATCAAAGTGTAATTTGGTTTATAATTTAACCCATACAACTGTGGTTGCAACATAAGTCACACTGCCAGGAAAGGTCTCTCATATGCAACATATGTTAATTTTTCATGTAAACAACTGTTTACACATCCGTACTTCAACTTGACCTTGTAAAACTAAATCTAATTGGTACACTGGTTCCAGGAAAAAGCATTCTGTTGTAATTACATTTTTGCATTCATCAAGGAAGTTTTACAAATTCTTGTTCAAAATATGTATTACCTAGAAAATCCATAATGGCTGACTCCCAAAATGGTTTATCTTCATAAAGAAAATACTGGCTGATTGTACCGATGATGACAAGAAGTTTTGAAGAAGATGAGAGTATTGGAGCTGGGAAAATGTTACTGGAAATATCAGTGAGTGATGTGCTGGAAATTAGTGTTGAATACAAGTCTGATGTACATGCTGGATGGGAACAAACTGCATGCCAGTCAACACCCTATTTCTGTGGTATTTTTATATTAAGCTAAAAATGGAGAATACCAGGCCTGTTAATCATTCATGGCTATTTCTGGATGAGAATTTCTTGCATTTGATCATAAATCATACAAATCTTCGTGCAGATCACAGAATAAAAGGTGCAGACTTTACTGATAACAGCCACATGAGAAAAAATGTAAGACTGTCACACCAGATGAACTGAAACTTAAAATTCTCAAGATGGCAGTAGCCATATTAGATGTGTGAGTAGACCATCTTCATTTAGGACAAACTACGCATCATAAGAACTCTTCTGGTGAATACCCATTGTCAATATGACTTTCTTTTCTGAAGAAGTAACAATAACAAGATTTTCAAAATTGCTGCTGTGGAGGAGCATCATTTACATTTAGGACTCATTGTACAAAAGAAGTTTATCTGTGAAAAACCCATGTTGATATAATTATAAATTCAGGATAAGTAGCAATAACAAGAATTTTAAGATATCAGATATCAAACTAATACAATTTTTGTTAAGAATCAACAATACATCACAATCTTCATTGTTCTTTATAATCAGCTAGTCATCATAAATGTTTGCAGTAATTTGCTACAAACCACTCTTTAGATATTTGTTATGCACCCTAAAGTCATTATTAGCATGTGATCACCACACCTGATTTCGACCAACTGGCAATGAAAGTAAAGGAAAGACACTGAGCATTTATTGTTTTCTTTGAAAGAGACTAAATTGTGTGTCATGAAAGCAATTTCAATAATACCAACTTGCAAAAAGCGTTGTCTTACCGTCTTTTTCGTGCAGAAGCTTATATGGTATGTACCAGTAAAATATGAAATATAGATCATAATGACCTTCTTTTGTAGAAAGGTGTGGTATGTCTTAGTACAATGTGAAATGTAGGTCACAGTAACCTTCCTTTCTTTAAAAAGGTGTGGTACTAACTGAAATGCATACAATCATCAAGTTTTATGATTCTAGCACATAGCACAGAGTTTAAAAATAAACTCCAAACACAAAATTGAAGCATGTATATGGGTTTAATGACTCATCAGCACAATCCTGGCCAGGTTGCTTTCCGTCAAATTTTGTCAAATTCAGTTCAGCATTTTTATTAGAAATCATATAAATGTGCTTATAATTTATGGGTTCGGCCAATGTGGGTATGTGAGAAACCTTGCCAGTAGCTTCTTATGGGTTGCTGGTTCTTTCCAAGGTTTTCTCACATTCTTCCTCCACCATTTATACTGGCCACCATGTATAGCCTATCTTGTGCTGAAAAATGGCATTAAACTCTACAACAACAACAACAACAACTTATAATTTAGCAACCGTAGCCATATCTGATGGCAAATCAGCATCATTTGTAAGACTTTAAAATATTTTTATACTAGAATGTTTGGCTGAAAATAGTTTGTTGATTTTTAACCCATTACCTCATACAAGTACCTTTTGGCACCTCTACCGCATTCACATACTGGCCCCTTTTGGCACTTTTACCTGATTTGAATACGAGCGCCATTTGGCACCTCTCTAAACAGCAGCCATTTTGAGCGGGTTTTTGTAGCGCCACCTTCGGGGAAAACCCCCTCTCAGATACTACATTCATTGGTGTGAATGTCCATTATGTCAGATCACATGGTCACTGTTTATGCTCTGGTCGAAATCTGCTATTTAAAGCTAGTAGGTCATAACTGTCATATTCTCCACTCTATAAAAATGGCGGTCGCTGTTATCGTTCAGTACTTGCTCGAGTTTTCATGATTCGAATCACAACTATGAAAGCTGATATAACTTAGGTAAAGGCTCTGAGACTGATGTAAGAAGCCATTAGTTTTTATAAATTATCAAATTCAGCTGATTTAGTGATGTCGATGCAGACAAAGAACTTGTAAATTTCAAGTATGAGAAACTGCCGCTATGGTTTATCATGCGGCTTCACTGACTTGATATTAAATGAGTTCTCTCAAGATTTTAAAACACATACAAAATTCTTTTGTGAAAAATAATTATACAGCTATAATGACCGTATTTTCTCTTAAATCTTTCCATACATAATATATAATACAAAAACATTAAATGGTTCAAATTGTCGTTAAACGTAACATACACTTCACTGCTGAACAGGCCTATATGTAGCACACTGCACTGGGTAACTTTGCTACATGAGTATTGAAGGGCTAAATGAACATACACTCTATGAGGGAAAAGGTTAAGAAGCTTAAAATAGCAATCTTGAAAGATGACACCGACGTCTACCAGATTTGAGAATATGCACAACAAACACAGGACAAAACCACAAGCTTACCTGGCCTTATTGCCAGACAAGCTAACAAGAATCAACTGGTTCAAAAAGTGTCAGTATCTTATATCCATCATTCCAGAATATGTACCATATCCTACAATACCTGATAGGTAGAAGTCTTGTCACAATGAGCAGCCACAAAATGGCGTCCCTTTGCATACTGTGGACTCAGCCAAACAGACCGCTGGAACTGATAAAACCGTAATGGAATAAAGTTGGAACTGTTTGGACCTGAAATACATCATTCTGTTTACACATTCCTGATGATACCATTTCTTATTTACCAATTCTATCAATGTGTAATATTTATACAACACAGATATGAATCACTACCCATGGATTTTTCAGTCATCAAAAGGTTTTTCTCGAAAATGTGTTCAAATACGACTAAAATTCTTCTGATCCAAATGGATAAAGTAAGATAACTAATGGCATAATAATTAGAAATCAACAAATACATAAACCCTGATTTCAACAGTAGTTTTATTTACATGTTCCTTGCATTCAATACTTAATAATGCTCAACTTTATAGCAAGAAGAATCAAGTAAGGGGACATAATCCAATTACGTATGATAGTAAGAAAAGTATTAACAATTGCATGCACTAGTGAAAATATTCACAGGGATGAGATTTCCCTATACTACCACTCATACATGTTTTACTTATCCACTGCATACATCATTTTTCAGAAGAAAAGAAAATGTTGAAAATGAAAAAGTGTCTGTACAATATGGGCATTACAGAGTATAGTGATGATGTCAAAAGAATGAAGTCCCAAAGTAAGCACAGGAACTTATTTACCTCTGTAGTAAATTAAATTTATCAAGCCAAGGGTAAAGCTCAGTATGTGTGAGAATGCAGTATCTCAATTATGTACCATATTTATCAAGCTGATGTATAACTCAGTATGTGTGAGAATGTAGTATCTCACCTATGTACCATATTTATCAAGCCCAGGGTAAATGCATGAGAGAATGTAGTATCTCACCTGAGCACCATACTTTTTAAGCTCAGGGTAAAATTTGGAATGTGTGAGAATGCAGTATCTCACCTAAGCACCATATTTATCAAGCTTATGTACAATTCAGTATATGTGAGAATGCAGTATCTCATCAGAGCACCACATTTATCAAGCCCAGGGTAAAACTCTGTATTTTTAATAATGCTTTATTTCACCTGAGTACTATCCTATAATGTTCACACAATATCAGCTACAATACGGATTCTTAACACTTTTAATGCTGACTCCATCATCACTGAAAAAAAAAACTTGCCAGTCCTATGTCTTTCATATACATCTATTAGTGAAACAACAAATGAAGAAAGTGCGGAGCTGACCTGATGCCATGAATATACTGGAGATAGGGAGATGTCTACCATCTATCTCATCGTAACCAAGTGCAGCAAGTTCTGTATCTGTGGGAGGCAATATCTCCATCATTCTCATTTCCAAAAGCAACTTCCACTGTATGCCAGAGTTCCCTGTGATCTAAGCAGATAAATGGAAATTTGCATTTTTATTACTAAACTGTAAAGACTTGTTACTTTGTACTCTGATAATACAAAACAGTTAAAAAAAAATAATTAACAAAAGTCAAGCTGATCTATTGCTAATTGATATGCACAAATAATTTAAGAAATGAAAAGAAAATTGATCATAAAAAGACTGCATTATAAACTAGTATTTACATGCCTTGCTAAAAGCACAGTAGTATCTGATGTCAGAACTGGTCTCAATTACATTCAAATAGAATCAATTAAATTCCAATTACTTTTGAAAATGTTTATTACAATCCCAATTACTCAATTTTTAGCAAATGGAACTCATAATTATATTTAAAAATGTTATTAGCTATTTTTTTTATTACTTTGGGCGATATACCTTTATCTGATTAGAAATATATTTCAGAGTCGATATAACTGCATTTTAAAAATTATGAGGGAAGGAACAAAATTCCTGAATGTACTTGTCCCCTGGGATAAATGCAGTGTAGAAAGCACTTGTCTCATCACTGAGTTTATTCATCCATTGAGTCAACAACATGACTAAGTAAACAATGTTTAATAAACCTCACCTTTTGTCATCTTGCCTTTGTTTATTAAACTTTACAACAAGAGAAGACTTTGCAGAATACTAACATTAGCTTCCACAGCAAATTTTTAAGGAAATTATGTTTCTCTGAGAATACTTACCCAATCACACTATGTTAGGATTATTAGCCTGCTACCTCATGAATCCAGCCCTACTAAAACATTAAAATCATCTTGTCCTGTCTATATCAATGGACAAAGAATAGTAACTCTTGCACATTACCTCCCCTTGGCACCACCAACTATCTATAGTTTTTATCTGAGCGAGATGCAAACAAGGATGCTCGCATGGCAAGGTTGTTGGTAGGGTTTTTAAGTAATGTGATTGGGTAAGTATTATTGAAGAAAAAAAATTTGTTTAAAAATTTGCTTTCTCCTTTTTATTAGGAGAATAAGCAATAGGAGGGATGTTGAGCATCTGACCTCTCAGGTATCCTTGAAAGGAAAAATGGCTGAATTCTCCCATGCAAACAATAACCTGTTCTCCTAACTAGATAAACAACATGTCCTGGGTCACTTGACCTATGACCCTAACATACAGCTAAGGAGATGATTATTGAAATCTTCCTAGCTACAAAATTTCATCAAACCTAACATGCTGTGTTGATTGATCCAGTTGGATAGAAAAGGCTGGAAACATGATATCCTGTTTTCCAGCTCACAGAAATTGTTTGAAATTTTGGAGCAGTAGCCTACATGAGGCAAATCTGATCTGGTGAGACATCAGAGTATACTAAGCCTACAACCCAATTTAGCCACAAAGAAAGGGTTAGAAGCATGATATCCCGTGTTCCGGCTCACACCAGAAGGAAAAAACTTGTGTATGTGCCACGACTTTTCTCTGCACACTTCAAGTTAGTGCTTGAGAGTACGAACAGGATTTTGCATGGATACTGTTCTCGACCTGGTTATGGAAGATAGCGAACAAGTGATGGTTATTTGATTACCAACAGATGGCAACCTATTTCTGGTTACAAAGCCTGATGGTGTCGTGAGAACCACAAAACCCTCTAATCTGAAATGAAGAGAATTGATATATAGAGGCATGCAGCTCTCTTTTCCTGCATTAGGAGCTAAAGCTATCAGGAAACATAACCTGTATGATAGTAACTATAACGAAGTGTAGGCAGAGGTTTCAATGGCTTCGAATCAAGCCATTTTAAAACTCAGAATTGTTTCCATTTGGAGATAAAATGAGGATATTAGTCAAAAAAGACCAATACTGTCTAAAAGATCTAGACTCTGTTTGCCATGATGTCAAAATGTGTCCAAGAATTTGATATCAATTGGAGCCCAACTGTCTCTCCTCAAAGAGCCAGAGAAAAGTTGGCCAGCTGACGAGTTGAGACAGAGAAACAATGTTGTTGGTGTGGCACCAGTCTTTGAAAACATGCCATGAGCATTCAGAGTGGAGGGTCATCTTACTCTTGCGATCCTCTCCACAATCAAAGGTTTGAATTGTTTGCCTTGCAAGACTGTCTTGGTAACAGCTAGGTGTGTAGAAAAAGAGGACAATCTGGGCAGGGAAGGTTCAATGGATGCTGGAGTAGATATGGCTTGGGCCATAATCTTCCCAGGCATATCTATCAATAGAAACAATATATCATGACTTGTCCCACGACTTGTCCCATGACTTGTCCCATCAGAAAGAGGCAATCAGAATCATTGTGCCATTCACTAGAAACAATATATCACAACTTGTCCCATGACTTGTCCAACGACTTGTCCCATGACTTGTCCCATCAGTAGATATGGGTTGGGCCATAATCTTCCCAGGCATATATATCGCTAGAAACAATATATCACGACTTATCCCATGACTTGTTCCATCAGAAAGAGGCAATCAGAATCATTGTGCCATTCTGACTTTTTGATTATTTTTAGTACCAGCACCGTGGAAGAGGAGGCAAATGCCCACAACCCCTCCCAAATGTTTGAGAGGGCATACACGGCACAAGCTTTTGGGGTAGGATGTGATTGTTGCCAAAAGGTCAATCAATAAATGCTCCTGAAGTGCACAAATCTGAGTGAAGACTGATGGAGAGACATTTAAGTGTGAAGAACATGACCATCTCTGGATTAAATCTGGACCAAGACACTGAGGCTGCCAGGAATGTGTCTGATTTGCATGTTGATATATACACTGTTGCAGCCACAGAGAAAATGCCAAATCGGAACACACAGGTTGCATGATCATGATTGGCTCAGAGTTGATCTTTCCAGAAATGAAAGGTATTGATTACAGCCTTCATTTCAAGGATGTTGACATGTAGAGGCCTTTCCTTGAGTCCCAGTTGTTGGTAACAGTTGTGAAGGTCAGCAACCAGTAGAAACCAACACTGTATGCACAGGCAGCGGTACCTACCACAATATATTTCCACTTAGGGCTTCTCCATTAGGATTCCATTAGTCAGCCAAACTGGATTGCCCTACTGGTGTGGGGATGATTGATTCTTGGGTGTAATCATGACTGTTTGATGAAGGGTATATAAAATGGGGTGCCACTGTGCTGGCAAGAGCATAAAAAGATAGCCAAGTGGACTCAAGTCCACTGCCATATTTAAAATAAACCGAGAAGTTGCAAGAACTCTCCCTCTGAAATCCATGTCTTGTTGGAAATGGACTCAACGAGTTCAACAAGTCTGGTAACATGAACACAAGGGAGACACATGAGATTCCAGTTGGTTAAGAACTCCATACCCAGATAGATGAATTTTGATGGAGAGACCATTCTGACTTTCTCTGTTCATGACAAAGCCTAGATGATCTAGAAGAGAAGGAAGATCATTCCTGCCTTGGAGTAGGATAGATCTTACTATGTGTTTCTGTAGGATGCCACCCAGGTATGCTGCCATTGACGATGTTGGCCAGAACAGGGAGCTGACACAATTAATAATCTGAGTAAAAGCCCAGGGGCTCATGTTGAGGCAAAAGGGATGAACAGTGAACTGATAAACTGTCGCGGTAATCAAAACAAAATGGGGAAATATTTCTGACAGTAAGATCAGTAAATCAATTGGATATGTAATACTGTATAATGTTCAGTATAACCAATTTTGAAATTTACATTTTGCCACATCTGATGCAAAAGTTATCCTTACTTTTAAAAAAAATCTTACTTAACAGTTGTATAAAGCAGATATGTTTATATTATGTATCATTTGCATCAATGACAGCAACATACTTTTATTGTTTATATGGTTACTGATTTGTAAATTTTTACAGGCAGTAAATTAAACAAAGATATTTACAAGTATAGATATTGCAGCCCTACATCTAAGGAACTCTGCCAAACAAAATTGGCAGACATGATCCATATTTCTGAAAATTAAGGGAAATATGATTATCCTTACAAGAAGGTGAGTGGACATTTGCTGGTCATCCTGAACCAGCTCTATACGTTTGACATGAGCATCCACAGCTGATTCTGCCACCAATTTTTTCTTCATCAGGTCAATAAAAAAGATTTCACCCAGCTGCAAAAGTAATGAGAAGTGTAAAAAAAATTAAGTACATGAAAAATTAACAAACCAGTATGATTTATTGATTCCAACACAATTTGTTGATAGATTTAATTTTAAATTTCTATTAATAAGGTACAGCTCAATCTGCAAATGGATAAAAATGAAAGTCTGCACAAAATATACTGATATACCACATCAAGCTTTATGCATGCATAATAATAAAATAAGTTCCAAGAAATTTCTGATAAATAAATTTGAATGGAACACAGCAATGAAGTAAACAGTTGCATAAAGAAGACTAGACCATCAATATCAATTTAATTTTCCAAGCAATCTGAAGATTAATGGTTCACATTTAAGAAACTCTTCGTGCTAAAAGTGAACTCTAATTCAAATTTCTTATAATTTATGGTACAAGCAAATGGCAAAAGTAACTCATAACCTTAATAATACACTATTACAAATAATGTGATATAACAATGTGTCATTACACTGCACTTATGATTATTGTTATATAAAAATCTTGCTAGACCATTATCAAAATAGGACATTCTCATTTCAAAAGTATATAATTCTACCAATCTCTATCATAGATTATGAGAAGAGTATCTTAACTGAGATAACACCTGTCCTGCAATCCAAGTAAGATGTACAATTTGACATCCAATGGAGATTTCAGGTCTTTTCAACAGGAAGACATGTCTTTCAATATTTCTTGGTGCTTATTATCCATAATGTGCTGATAAAATCCCAAGAATGTTAAATTTAGACCACCTACATCTTAAGTAATTATGTAGAAATACCCATTTTTAATGATAAATGTTAAATTTTACATGACCAGTCGATTCTATCTGCATCTTTCAGTCATTATAAAAAAAGACTTCAATGGAGGTCAAACCAATAAATCTATGTAAAATGACAGAAATCGTGCTCATTATGAAGCCCATCCAAAAATCACTATGATATAAGGACATATTTCGAAATTTGATCTATGTGAAATCTGATCCATAATCCTCTCAATAGGATATGCAGATCTTGGCTCTCATCGAACTCAATCACAACCGTAATGATATAAGCATATATTCAAAGTCTGATCAAATCAGATCCAAGTAGAAATGAGGAAAACCAATCTGACACAAGATCATAATATGCATGGATCTCACTCATTTTCACACTCATGATACAAATCCATATTCCAAGTTTTGAGTGAAATTATATCTGAAATGTGGACTCCAATGCAGTAACAAGCAATGGTTGATGGATGGTCAAATGATGCATGATGTATGACAAATACAAAGCCATACAAAAAGCTCATTTAGTCTTATGACCTGATGAGCTAAAAATAAGGGCCTATGGCATAGCCTATAAAAAAACTCTGCCTCAGTGCCTGAAAATGATGTAAACTGTGAGGTTTTTAATTTCACCAAAATTTGTTTTTTCCAAAAGGTTTTGTTTAAATATACACATAAAGTGAAATAAACAACTAATATTAAAGACTGAAATATATATAAATAGCTCCAATGTAAATTTCTACCCAAGACAAAAAACAAAGCTATCAATCATCATCAATATTCCTTCCAGTGATATTCATATTTTCAATCCACAGTTAACCTTTCTGTTTGATACTTCAAATTAAATATAATTCAGATTAGAATTATTTCTAAATAAATTCATCAACTTTTTGCCTCAGAAATACAGTATACAAGGGATTTTGAAGCAGAAAGGTAAAGAAAAAAATGCTGACAAGAAATATGTAAATTATTATGAGCAATATACTTGTATTACCTTCCAAATATCTGACATTTATACCTTAGTTGCCATGATAGCTATTTGCTGATCATCTAATGTGTGCCACCAAATTACAGTAGTTGGAACACCTGCAATTAAGGTGGTATAGGTAAGTAGACTTTCAAGTATGGAAATATTAGTAATCTATTGCTAAACACAATTTCTAATCTCCTGGATGCCAATTATGGAATGTATACAACTATTAATTACTTCCAAGCAATGAATAAAAACAATTGCTTTGTCTTGCTGGCTAATAATGTTATCATGCCTGTTATACACTTGCCTGAAAATTTTGTTATGATGTATGTTATTGTTTTACCTGTAAACAGTATTATGATGTATGTTATTGTCTTCCCTGCAAACACTGTCATGATGTATGTTACTGTACTGCTGGCAGTGTTATGAAAGATGTTACTATCCTTCTGCCAATAAGTACTATGATGTCATAGTCATACTAACAAACAGTGTGTTATGATGTATGTAATTATCATGCCTGCAAAAAAGTGTTACTATTTAATTATCTTGCTGGTGAACAGTGTATTAATGTATATAATTATCATTCCTTCAAACAGTGTTATTATGTATGTAATTAGCTTCCTGGAAAATAGTGTTATGATGTGTTTAGTCTTCCTTGCAAATAGTGTTATGATGTTATTATCTTGCAGGCATGCAGTGTTATGATGTATGTAATAATCATACCTGCAAAAAGTGTTATTATTTAATTATCTTGTTAACAAATAAGTCTTATGATGCATACCATTGTCTTGCTAGCAGTGTTATTATGTATGTTATTGTCTTCCTTGCAAGCAGTATTATTATGTATGTTATTTTCTTCCTTGCAAGCAGTATTATTATGTATGTTATTGTCTTCCATGCAAACAGTGTTATTATGTATGTTATTGTCTTCCATGCAAGCAGTATTATTATGTATGTTATTGTCTTCCATGCAAGCAGTATTATTATGTATGTTATTTTCTTCCTTGCAAACACTGTCATGATGTATGTTATTGTCTTCCATGCAAACAGTATTATTATGTATGTTATTGTCTTCCTTGCAAACAGTGTTATTATGTATGTTATTGTCTTCCATGCAAGCAGTGTTATTATGTATGTTATTGTCTTCCATGCAAGCAGTATTATTATGTATGTTATTGTCTTCCTTGCAAACAGTGTTATTATGTATGTTATTGTCTTCCATGCAAGCAGTATTATTATGTATGTTATTGTCTTCCTTGCAAACAGTGTTATTATGTATGTTATTGTCTTCCATGCAAGCAGTATTATTATGTATGTTATTGTCTTCCTTGCAAACAGTGTTATTATGTATGTTATTGTCTTCCTTGCAAGCAGTATTATTATGTATGTTATTGTCTTCCTTGCAAACACTGTTATTATGTATGTTTTTGTTTTCCATGCAAGCAGTATTATTATGTATGTTATTGTCTTCCATGCAAGCAGTATTATTATGCATGTTATTGTCTTCCATGCAAGCAGTATTATTATGTATGTTATTGTCTTCCTTGCAAACACTGTCATGATGTATGTTATTTTCTTCCTTGCAAACAGTGTTTATGATGTAATTATCTTGACAGCAGCAGTGTTATGATATATGTACAGGGGGCCCCCAGTGGCCAAGTTGTCTAAAGCACTATCCGTTATGGATCACTGCCATCTCACCTCTGTCTGCGTGGGTTCCTGTCTAAGATTCATGGAATGTGGATATGTGAGAAAGCTTGCCAGTAGCTTCTCGTGGGTCGGTGGTTCTCTTCGCGGATTTCCCAGTTTCTTCCTCCACCATGTACAGCCTATTGTGTGTTGAAAAATGGTGTTTAGCTCTAGAACAACAACAACAACAACAATGATGTAATTATCTTGTTGGCAAACAGTATTATGATATAGCTGCTGCTGTCTTACTGGCAATCATATTTACAATAGCATGCTGTCAAACATTGTGATTATGTATGTCATTGTCTTGCCTGCAAACAGAGTTATGATTAAATTATCATGGCAACAAAAAGTGTCATATTGTATATTATTATCTTGTGGCAAACAGTATTATGCTGGATAGTACTGTCTTGCTGACAGTGTTATGATGTATGTAACTGTCTTGCTGACAGTGTTAGGATGTATGTAACTGTCTTGCTGACAGTGTTATGATGTATATAACTGTCTTCCTAACAGTGTTATGATGTTTGTAACTGTCTTGCTGACAGTGAAATGATATATGTAACTGCCTTGCTGACAGTGTTATGATGTATGTAATTGTCTTGCTGACAGTGTTATGATGTATTAATTGCCTTGCTGACAGTGTTATGATGTATGTAATTGTCTTGCTGACAGTGTTATGATGTATGTAATTGTCTTGCTGACAGTGTTATGATGTATGTAAATGGCCTGTTGGAAAACAGTGTTATGATGTATGTAATTGTCTTGCTGACAGTGTTATGATGTATGTAATTGCATTGCTGACAGTGTTATGATGTAATTGCCTTGCTGACAGTGTTATGATGTATGTAATTGTCTGCAGACAGTGAAATGATGTATTAATTGCCTTGCTGACAGAGTTATGATGTAATTGCCTTGCTGACAGTGTTATGATGTATGTAACTGTCTTGCTGACAGTGTTATGATGTATGTAATTGCCTTGCTGACAGTGTTATGATGTATGTAATTGTCTTGCTGACAGTGTTATGATGTATGTAATTGCCTTGCTGACAGTGTTATGATGTAATTGCCTTGCTGACAGTGTTATTATGTATGTAACTGTCTTGCTGACAGTGAAATGATATATGTAATTACCTTGCTGACAGTATTATGATGTAAGTAATTGTCTTGCAGACAGTGAAATGATGTATTAATTGCCATGCTGACAGTGTTATGATGTATGTAATTGTCTTGCTGACAGTGTTATGATGTATTAATTGCCTTGCTGACAGTGTTATGATGTAATTGCCTTGCTGACTGTTATGAAATATGTAATTGTCTTGCGGACAGTGTTATGATGTATGTAATTGTCTTGCTGACAGTGTTATGATGTATGTAAATGGCCTGTTGGAAAACAGTGTTATGATGTATGTAATTGCCTTGCTGACAGTGTTATGATGTATGTAATTGCCTTGCTGACAGTGTTATGATGTAATTGCCTTGCTGACAGTGTTATGATGTATGTAATTGCCTTGCTGACAGTGTTATGGTGTATGTAATTGTCTTGCTGACAGTGTTATGATGTATGTAATTGCCTTGCTGACAGTGTTATGATGTATGTAATTGCCTTGCTGACAGTGTTATGATGTAATTGCCTTGCTGACAGTGTTATGATGTATGTAATTGTCTTGCTGACAGTGTTATGATGTAATTGCCTTGCTGACAGTGTTATGATGTATGTAACTGTCTTGCTGACAGTGAAATGATGTATGTAATTACCTTGCTGACAGTATTATGATGTATGTAATTGTCTTGCAGACAGTGAAATGATGTATTAATTGCCTTGCTGACAGTGTTATGATATGATGTAATTGCCTTGCTGACAGTGTTATGATGTATTAATTGCCTTGCTGACAGTGTTATGATGTAATTGCCTTGCTGACAGTGTTATGATGTATGTAAGTGCCTTGCTGACAGTGTTATGATGTATGTAATTGTCTTGCTGACAGTGTTATGATGTATGTAATTGCCTTGCTGACAGTGTTATGATGTAACTGCCTTGCTGACAGTGTTATGATGTATGTAACTCTCTTGCTGACAGTGAAATGATGTATGTAATTACCTTGCTGACAGTATTATGATGTATGTAATTGTCTTGCAGACAGTGAAATGATGTATTAATTGCCTTGCTGACAGTGTTATGATGTAATTGCCTTGCTGACAATGTTATGATCTATGTAATTGCCTTGCTGACAGTGTTATGATGTAATTGCCTTGCTGACAGTGTTATGATGTATGTAATTGTCTTGCTGATAGTGTTATGATGTATGTAATTGTCTTGCTGACGGTGTTATGATGTATGTAATTGCCTTGCTGACAGTGTTATAATGTAATTGCCTTGCTGACAGTGTTATGATGTATGTAACTGTCTTGCTGACAGAAAAATGATGTATATAATTACCTTGCTGACAGTATTATGATGTATATAATTGTCTTGCAGACAGTGAAATGATGTATTAATTGCCTTGCTGACAGTGTTATGATGTAATTGCCTTGCTGACAGTGTTATGATGTATGTAATTGTCTTGCTGACAGTGTTATGATGTATGTAATTGTCTTGCTGACAGTGTTATGATGTATGTAAATGGCCTGTTGGAAAACAGTGTTATGATGTATGTAACTGCCTTGCTGACAGTGTTATGATATATGTAATTGTCTTGTGGACAGTGAAATGATATATGTAATTGCCTTGCTGACAGTGTTATGATGTAATTGCCTTGCTGACATTGTTATGATGTATGTAATTGTCTTCTTGACAGTGTTATGATGTATATAAATGGCCTGTTGGAAAACAGTGTTATGATGTCTGTAATTGCCTTGCTGACAGTGTTATGATGTATGTAACTGTTTTGCTGACAGTGAAATGATGTATTAATTGCCTTGCTGACAGTGTTATGATGTAATTGCCTTGCTGACAGTGTTATGATGTATGTAATTGTCTTGATGACAGTGTTATGATGTAATTGCCTTACTGACAGTGTTATGATGTATGTAATTGTCTTGCTGACAGTGTTATGATGTATGTAAATGGCCTGCTGGAAAACAGTGTTATGATGAATGTTATTTATTGCTTTCTCTGCAAAGAAAATCACACATTCATATGTCCAGTGATATGAAATGCATTAAAGTGTATACCTATTCTCTCACATCATCATAATTATATAACTGTGTGTAATTCGTGTGACATCTACCAGGCAGACTGGTCTGCCACTAGTCATGTTGGTGAACAATTTCCATACAACAGGATGAGAGATTGCAGGATCCTTTCATGAAAAACTCTTGCAATAATAAAAATTTAAACGCAAAACAAATCAAATTTAAAAATGTTGTATGAAGCTCAATAATTATATTAAAAATAAAGTAAATTCAAATAGTTTTATCTTTTGAACAAAAACATACCAGCCTCCTTTCCGAACCTTAGTTCCATTCAGCAGTTTCTATTTAGCTCTGATATTCCCCAGAAATTAACCAATGCCCATGTGTAAGTAATTGTGCCTAAATGTATATTGAAGATGCTTCCAAATGATCAAGACATACTGGTACTTGCTGTACTTAGAGCTTATCAAGTGTTTCTTTCATCATGGAATCAACAGAAGAATGTGATCATATCCAAGGTAATTACCCAAATGGATAACTAAACAGCTGGTTCATTTATACCAGAACATTATTTATATTAAAATCTTTCAAGATGGGGTTCTAATGCATCCCTTATGGTCTTACAGCATCAGGGATGCACAGACGTGCATTAATGGAAGTCCTACTAAAGACTTTGGAACTCACTTATCTGTAATGAACCATGAAACAAAGCTTTCCATGTACTGAGCATTCCTTTTGCTATCTTCCCTTTTATCATTAAACACATCAGCAAATTAGTAGCATAAAGCACTGATAATTAGATACCTTCATTATGTTACCTACAAAATAACATTATAACAGTATCCATAAGTTCAATTAAAATGTGTTGACCCAAAACACTACCTTCACCACCAACTCTTATGCAGGTAGGATTTGCATGCCTTGTAACTTTTTCAATTCTAGTCCCTTCATTTGATTTGATGCAAAGGTTGTGATTAATATAACACAAGGCAGGTCTACCTTTAATTGTGTGCAACAATCAAATAAAAACATTTGCTCAAAATCAAAGATTAAACCACTGTTAGCACTTAAGTAGGCTCTCACAAAAATGCTTGCGGATATGGCTGATATGATTCACATTGGAATACGAGAAGGCATATTACATGTATGATTATTACACTAAAGACGAATTAAAAGATGAACTAAAACATGAATTTCATTTGACAAAACTGATTTAAATGGTATTCCTTTCTTGAAGTGCCACCACCTGAGGACATTACTGATACTTTCATGGATCTAAATTTTGTTCAAAATCTTGTTTATAGTGTACTGAGAATTTTTATTGGTAAAGAAAATTTCAAAAAATATATGCCAACTTATTGAACATTGAAACTTTCATGATTTTGATTCAAATTTCCATCCACTAACTGCCACTTTTGATGGTAAGATGAGCGATATATCTAATTCTCATTTACGAATTTTCACCAAGATTTCATCACATTCAACAAGCTGGGGTCAATTCTTTTGGCATTTGGAAGAAAAATGGGATCCACATCTGACTCCGCATTATAAGTAGGTTCACAAGCTATCTGGGCTATTGAGGGATGTATAAAGTTCCATAAGAAGAATTCTCCTGATCCACTGGCCAGACATCATCAGCAACACCAACCTAAGGCAGAGAACCTCTCAGCTTCTGGTAGACGACATGATAATGAAGAGAAGGTGGGGTTGGATATGATACACCCTATGTAAGCCGAAAAACAACATTAACAGACAGGTATTGAGGTGAAAACCTCAAGGCAAGTGGAGGTGTCGACCAAGAAACACCTGGCAATGTGACCTTGAAGTAGACATCACTAAGCTGGGTCACAACTGGAGTCAGTTCAAGGGGATGGCATAGGACAGAAGTCTCTAGCGATCTTTTGTAGGCAGCCTATACCCAAGCAGGATTAACGGGCAAAACAACAAACAACAATAAAGTTCCATCAGCATGGTATGAACAGCCTCAGAGACAAATAACTAAGAATCTTCTCCGGCTGCCCTGGGGGCCTAAGTGGATAGAGCATCTGCCTCAGATGCAGGAGGTTGCTTGTTCAAACACCAGCCAAGTAATACCAAAGACTTTCAAAATTGATACTACCAGCTACCTCACTTGGCACTGAGCCTTAAGAGGTTAGTGAAAGGACTGGTTGACCTGGTGTGAGGATAATGAAACTGGGTGGGACATTATGCCACATGTCTGTGGCTTGATGCCCCAGTGGTAGACATCACTATAAACTGCCACACTGCAGATATCATAGCAATATGACTCAAACTGTTAAAGCTACATTAAAAATCCAAATCACACACACACACACAAAATCTTCACCTAAACTCGAACAAGGTCCTAGTTTTTTTTTAACTCTACCTTTTCCCTCACTGCATGCAAGTCTAGCTCTATTCAGTTTGTTATGAGTACTCAGTAGAACGAACAAAACAGAACCTGATCTCCAAAAACATTCTGTGAAGGCAGATCTGGGACATGTTCTTTGCATTTGGACTTAACTTGTAATTGTGTACATATAGTATTAACCAAGTGACCATCCCAATTTCAATTTTGTAAAGAAGATAATGAAAACTAGATCTAGCAAAACTGCTGTGTAAAGAATAAAGACATGTATTTTGTAAAATCTAGATCTGAAATCGTATCAAATTCCACAGATCTGCTACTTGAAAGTTAAAGAATCTGTTAAATAAATGTAACACCTGATTACTTTTACATAAAACTGATCCAGTGACCATTAGTGGTTAGAGCGTCCGCTTTGGATGTGGGAGGTCATGGGTTCGATCCCCGGTCGAGTCATACCAAAGACTTACAAAAATGGTACTAACAGCTGCCTCACTTAATGCTCAGCATTAAGAGGTTAGTGTTAGGACTGGTCAGCCTGGTGTCAGGATAATGTGACTGGGTGGGACTTAATGCTACATGTCTGTGGCATGATGCCCTAGTGCTAGACATCACTATAAACTGCCACACTGCAGACATAGTAGCGATATGACTGAAATTTTTTTAAAGCTACGTTAAAGATCATAATCATATCATATCACTTTTACCTAAAAATGAAGAATTATAAAAAAAAACATTTTCACCACCATACAAATTATACTACTAATGAACTGTAACAGTTAAATTTACATCTCTGCCATTGTGTGACATCATAATGACTTAATCGTGAATGGCATTTATTCAATGACAAGTAAACAAAATTAATCTGCATAAGAATGAATACTGAATTTAAAGTTTCTATAAATGATAATAATGTTTCAGTGTGTATATTTCACTGAAGATAGAACACAATTACTTTTTTATATCTT
Organism: Potamilus streckersoni; assembly: GCA_016746295.1. Lineage (NCBI taxonomy): Eukaryota > Metazoa > Mollusca > Bivalvia > Unionida > Unionidae > Potamilus > Potamilus streckersoni. Next base: position 4,693,338 of record JAEAOA010002240.1, read on the forward strand.
TTTATTATTAAAATATGTAATAAATATGTTACTGAATCTGTACACAAAATATTTATGTAGACTCGTTGTTTTGGCAGGCTGACTTAAAATCTAATCTGCATCTGATAAACAATTTGTACACACACATTTTCAATGCAAAATCACTGACACTAAGATTTTCTATTCAAATTCATCAACACTAATAACTTCAATGTAAATTCATCAACACTAATAATTTAAATGCAAATTTATCTAAACTAATAATTTTAGTGCAAATTCATTCCCACTAATAATTTTAATGCAAATTCATATACACTAATAATTTTAATGCAAATTCATCTACACTAATAATTTTTGATGCAAATTCATTCCCACTAATAATTTTAATGTAAATTCATCAACACTAATGATTTTAATGCAAATTCATCTACCCTAATAATTTCAATGCTAATTCATCTACACTAATAATTTTAGTGCAAATTCATCTACACTAATAATTTTAATGTAAATTCATCTACACTAATAATTTTAATGCAAATTCATCCAGACTAATAATTTTACTGCAAATTTCATTCACACTAATAATTTCAATGCAAATTCATCTACACTAAAAATTTTAATGCAAAAATTCATCTACACTAATAATTTTAATACAAATTCATCAACACTAATAATTTCAATGCAAATTCATCAACACTAATAATTTTAATGCAAATTCATCTACACTAATAATTTTAGTGCAAATTCATCTACACTAATAATTTTAATGCAAATTCATTTTTAATGTAAACTCATTCACACTAATAATTTCAATGCAAATTCATCTACACTAATAATTTTAATGCAAATTCATCTACACTAATAATTTCAATGCAAATTCATCTACACTAATAATTTTAATGCAAATTCATCTACACTAATAATTTTAATGCAAATTCATCAACACTAATAATTTTAATGCAAATTCATCAACACTAATAATTTTAATGCAAATTCATCTACACTAATAATTTTAATGCAAATTCATCAACACTAATAATTTTAATGCAAATTCATCTACACCAATAATTTTAATGCAAATTCATCAACACTAATAATTTTAATGTAAATTCATCTACACTAAAAATTTTAATGCAAATTCATCTACACTAACAATTTTAATGCAAATTCATCTACACTAATAATTTTAATGCAAATTCATCTACACTAATAATTTTAATGCAAATTCTTCAACACTAATATTCTAAATGCTTATTCATCTACACTAATAATTTCAATGCAAATTCATCTACACTAATAATTTTAATGCAAATTCATTTACACTAATAATTTTAATGCAAATTCATCTACACTAATAATTTTAATGCAAATTCATCAACACTAATAATTTTAATGCAAATTCATCTACACTAATAATTTTAATGCAAATTCATCAACACTAATAATTTTAATGCAAATTCATCTACACTAATAATTTTAATGCAAATTCATTCCCACTAATAATTTTAATGTAAATTCATCAACACTAATGATTTTAATGCAAATTCATCTACCCTAATAATTTCAATGCTAATTCATCTACACTAATAATTTTAGTGCAAATTCATCTACACTAATAATTTTAATGTAAATTCATCTACACTAATAATTTTAATGCAAATTCATCCAGACTAATAATTTTAATGCAAATTCATTCACACTAATAATTTCAATGCAAATTCATCTACACTAAAAATTTTAATGCAAATTCATCTACACTAATAATTTTAATACAAATTCATCAACACTAATAATTTCAATGCAAATTCATCAACACTAATAATTTTAATGCAAATTCATCTACACTAATAATTTTAGTGCAAATTCATCTACACTAATAATTTTAATGCAAATTCATTTTTAATGTAAACTCATTCACACTAATAATTTCAATGCGAATTCATCTACACTAATAATTTTAATGCAAATTCATCTACACTAATAATTTCAATGCAAATTCATCTACACTAATAATTTTAATGCAAATTCATCTACACTAATAATTTTAATGCAAATTCATCAACACTAATAATTTTAATGCAAATTCATCAACACTAATAATTTTAATGCAAATTCATCTACACTAATAATTTTAATGCAAATTCATCAACACTAATAATTTTAATGCAAATTCATCTACACCAATAATTTTAATGCAAATTCATCAACACTAATAATTTTAATGTAAATTCATCTACACTAAAAATTTTAATGCAAATTCATCTACACTAATAATTTTAATGCAAATTCATCTACACTAATAATTTTAATGCAAATTCATCTACACTAATAATTTTAATGCAAATTCTTCAACACTAATATTCTAAATGCTTATTCATCTACACTAATAATTTTAATGCAAACTCATCTACACTAATAATTTTAATGCAAATTCATTTACACTAATAATTTTAATGCAAATTCATCTACACTAATAATTTTAATGCAAATTCATCAACACTAATATTTTAATGCAAATTCATCAACACTAATAATTTTAATGCAAATTCATCAACACTAATAATTTTAATGCAAATTCATTCCCACTAATAATTTTAATGTAAATTCATCAACACTAATGATTTTAATGCAAATTCATCTACCCTAATAATTTCAATGCTAATTCATCTACACTAATAATTTTAGTGCAAATTCATCTACACTAATAATTTTAATGTAAATTCATCTACACTAATAATTTTAATGCAAATTCATCCAGACTAATAATTTTAATGCAAATTCATTCACACTAATAATTTCAATGCAAATTCATCTACACTAAAAATTTTAATGCAAATTCATCTACACTAAAAATTTTAGTGCAAATTCATCTACACTAATAATTTTAATGCAAATTCATTTTTAATGTAAACTCATTCACACTAATAATTTCAATGCAAATTCATCTACACTAATAATTTTAATGCAAATTCATCTACACTAATAATTTTAATGCAAATTCATCTACACTAATAATTTTAATGCAAATTCATCAACACTAATAATTTTAATGCAATTTCATCTACACTAATAATTTCAATGCAAATTCATCAACAATAATAATTTTAATGCAAATTCATCAACACTAATATTCTAAATGCTTATTCATCTACACTAATAATTTCAATGCAAATTCATCTACACTAATAATTTTAATGCAAATCCATCTACACTAATAATTTTAATGCAAATTCATCAACACTAATAATTTTAATGCAAATTCATCTACACTAATAATTTTAATGCAAATTCATCTACACTAATAATTTTAATGCAAATTCATCAACACTAATAATTTCAATGCAAATTCATCTACACTAATAATTTTAATGCAAATTCATTCACACTAATAATTTCAATGCAAATTCATCAACACTAATAATTCTAATGCAAATTCATCTACACTAATAATTTTAATGCAAATTCATCTACACTAATAATTTTAATGCAAATTCATCTACATTAATAATTTTAATGCAAATTCATCCACACTAATAATTTTAATGCAAATTCATCAACACTAATAATTTCATTGCAAATTCATCAACAATAATATTCTAAATGCTTATTCATCTACACTAATAATTTCAATGCAAATTCATCTACACTAATAATTGCAATGCAAATTCATCAACACTAATGATTTTTCTGCAAATTCATCAACACTAATAATTTCAATGCAAATTCGTCAACACTAATATTCTAAATGCTTATTCATCTACACTAATAATTTTAATGCAAATTTATCGACACTAATAATTTCAATGCAAATTCATCTACACTAATAATTTTAATGCAAATTCATCTACACTAATAATTTAAATGCAAATTCATCAACACTAATAATCTTAATGCAAATTCATCAACACTAATAATTTTAATGCAAATTCATCTACACTAATGATTTTAATTCAAATTCATCTACACTAATAATTTCAATGCAAATTCATCAACACTAATACTTTTAATGCAAATTCATCAACACTAATAATTTTAATGCAAATTCATCAACACTAATGATTTTTCTGCAAATTCATCAACACTAATAATTTCAATGCAAATTCATCTACACTAATAATTTTGATGCAAATTCATCTACACTAATAATTTTAATGCAAATTCATCTACAATAATTTTAATGCAAATTCATCAACAATAATAATTTTAATGCAACTTCATTCACACTAATAATTTTAATCTAAAGTCATCAACACTAATACTATTTTAAATGCAAATTCATCTACACTACTAATTTCAATGCAAATTCATCAACACTAATAATTTTAATGCAAATTCCTTCACACTAATAATTTTAATGCAAATTCATCTACACTAATAATTTTAATGCAAATTCATTCTCACTAATAATTTTAATGCAACTTCATCTACACTAATAATTTTAATGCAAATTCATTCACACTAATAATTTTAATGCAAATTCATCTAGAATAATAAATTTAATGCAAATTCATCAAAACTAATAATTTTAACGCAAATTCATCAACACTAATAATTTCAATGCAAATTCATCAACACTAATAATTTCAACGCAAATTCATCTACACTAATAATTTTAATGCAAATTCATCAACACTAATAATTTTAATGCAAATTCATCTACACTAATAATTTTAATGCAAATTCATCTACACTAATAAATTTAATGCAAATTCATCAACACTAATAATTTCAATGCAAATTCATCTACACTAATAATTTTAATGCAAATTCATTCACACTAATAATTTCAATGAAAATTCATCAACACTAATAAGTCTAATGCAAATTCATCTACACTAATAATTTTAATGCAAATTCATCTACACTAAATGCAAATTCATCTATACTAATAATTTTAATGCAAATTCATCTACATTAATAATTTTAATGCAAATTTATCTACACTAATAATTTCAATGCAAATTCATCTACACTAATAATTTTAATGCAAATTCATCCACACTAATAATTTTAATGCAAATTCATCAACAATAATAATTTCAATGCAAATTCATCAACACTAATATTCTAAATGCTTATTCATCTACACTAATAATTTCAATGCAAATTCATCTACACTAATAATTGTAATGCAAATTCATCAACACTAATGATTTTTCTGCAAATTCATCAACACTAATAATTTCAATGCAAATTCATCACCACTAATAATTTCAATGCAAATTCATCTACACTAATAATTTTAATGAAAATTCATCCACACTAATAATTTTAATGCAAATTCATCTACACTAATAATTTTTAAGCAAATTCATCAACACTAATAATTTTAATGCAAATTTATCTACACTAATAATTTTAATGTAAAGTCATCAACACTGATACTATTTTAAATGCAAATTCATCTACACTACTAATTTCAATGCAAATTCATCAACAATAATAATTTTAGTGAAAATTCATTCACACTAATAATTTTAATGCAAATTCATCTACACTAAAAATTTTAATGCAAATTCGTTCTCACTAATACTTTTAATGCAAATTCATCTACACTAATAATTTCAATGCAAATTCATCTACACTAATAATTTTATGCAAATTCATCCACACTAATAATTTTAGTGCAAATTCATCAACACTAATAATTTTAATGCAAATTCATCTACACTAATAATTTCAATGCAAATTCATCTACACTAATAATTTTAATGTAAATTCATCTACACTAATAATTTTAATGCAAATTTATCTACACTAATAATTTCAATGCAAATTCATCTACACTAATAATTTTATGCAAATTCATCAACACTAATAATTTTAGTGCAAATTCATCAACACTAATAATTTTAATGCAAATTCATCTACACTAATAATTTCAATGCAAATTCATCAACACTAATAATTTTAATGCAAATTCATTCACACTAATAATTTTAATGCAAATTCATCTACACTAATACTTTTAATTCAAATTCATCTACACAAATAATTTTAATGCAAGTTCATCAACACTAATAATTTTAATGCAATTTCATTCACACTAATAATTTTAATGCAAATTCATCAACACTAATAATTTTAATGCAAATTCATCTACACTAAAAATTTTAATGCAAATTCATCTACACTTAAAATTTTAATGCAAATAAATCAACACTAATAATTTCAATGCAAATTCATCTACACTAATAATTTTAATGCAAATTCATCAACAATAATTATTTCAATGCAAATTCATCAACACTAATATTCTAAATGCTTTTTCATCTACACTAATAATTTTAATGCAAATTCATCTACACTAATAATTTTAATGCAAATTCATCTACACTAATAATTTTAATGCAAATTCATCTACATTAATAATTTTAATGCAAATTCATCTACATTAATAATTTTAATGCAAATTCATCTACTCTAAGAATTTTAATGCAAATTCATCTACACTAATAATTTTAATGCAAAATCATCAATTTATACACAACAAAAACACAGATCCAGTTAAGTTTTTATTTAAAATTATCAGTTTGCCTTGGGGATCTGTCTGCTGCTACTTATGAAACTGTTTTGTTTCATTCTGTCAGTGAGTGATTCAGTGGCTACTGAATGGCACAACATGGTTGTACAGAGGTCACAGATGGTCTGTGAATTTCCCTGACAGAATGTTATGGATAACCTTTGAGTAAAGTTTCTTCAGCAGAAACTGAAGGGGCCCAGCGATGACTGGGTTGTCCAACGAAGGTTGGGATGACAGCGGCAGCTGTGTGGACTTCACTCAAAGGGTTTAGTTTGAATAAGCCATATATTGCAGACATTAGATTCTTGGGTGAATAAACTGAATTCGAATGAAGTGAATGCCCAAAGAGAACATATGCGCAGCAGATGTTGTCCCCCCAAGAATGTACAACACTAATAATTTTAGTGCAAATTCATCTACACTAATAATTTTAATGCAAATTCATCAACACTAATAATTTTAATGCAAATTCATCTACACTAATAATTTTAATGCAAATTCATCTACACTAATAATTTCAATGCAAATTCATCTACACTAATAATTTTTCTGCAAATTCATTTTTAATATAAATTCATTCACACTAAAACTTTTAATGCAAATTCATTCACACTAATAATTTCAATGCAAACTTATCAATGCTAATAATTTTAATGCAAATTCATCTACACTAATAATTTTAGTGCAAATACGTCTACACTAATAATTTTAATGCAAATTCATTTTTAATGTAAATTCATTCACACTAAAAATTTTAATGCAAATTCATCTACACTAATATTTTTAATGCAAATTCATTGATACAAATAATTTTATTACAAGTTCATTAACACTAATAATTTTAATGCAAATTCATCTACGTACACACTAATAATTTCAATGCAAATTCATTGACACTAATATTTTTAATGGAAACTCATCAACACTAATATTTTCAATGCAAATTCATTGACACTAATATTTTTAATACAAATTCATTTACACTAATAATTCAAATGAAAATTCATCCACACTAATATTTTTAATGCAAATTAAACCACACAGAAATTTTCAAAACTGATTTATCAACACTTACATGTTGAATGAACATTCAATATTTGATACATTTCCTTGTTGATTCTTGAAATTAAATCATAAAAATCTTTGATAAAAGGCTGTGTGACTTAAAATATCTATATTAACACAGACCTGGAGGCTTGCAGGTAGTAATAATAGTCACAGATAAGAATCTTTGATAATAAGCTGTGACTTAAAATATCTATATTAATCACAGATCTCTAGGCTTGCAGGTAAAATATCTATTTTTACACAGACCTCTAGGCTTGCAGGCAGTAATGATAGTCACATCATCTAACTTCCACAGTTGATTCACCTGAGCTGTCTTATCCTAAAAGAAAATGAACATGATAATTATTTTATTTTCATACAATATATTTATTTTATTTTAATACAATGTGATATTTATTTTATTTTCATACAATGTGATATTTATTTTATTTTCATACAATATATTTATTTTATTTTCATACACTGTGATATTTATTTTATTTTCATTTCCTTCAACATTAAGAAAATAAAACGATCACAACAAAAGTAAATCTCACCAAAATTTCCCTATATGTCCAACTGAAAACAGCACAGATCCTGACCTGCCATTGCATAATGTGCCAGCATATCAGGGTTTATGTTCATTGTTTTACTGATTACAAAAAAATGCTGCATGCACCCAGATCTGCTTTGTATCATGTTATGGCAGATCTGGGTCTGTGCAGTTTGCAATTGCACTACACTTATAAGCATATATATGTATTTTTACAACTATCATGTAAGGAAATACCATCATATTAAAAGTAGAGGGCTATTTCCTTCACAAATGCAAGTCATATTTTAATCTTTTAATTTGCTGAGCCGTTACATTACTACCATATTTTCTCACATATATCCCACAGACGCAGATAATCTGCACCTTCATAAACCCTGTGGGTTTTGGGGTTTTGTGTTAAAAATCATTGGCATAACCTGCACCTTTGTATAACCCACAACCATAGAGTTGGTGAACTTTTTTGTGTATGTTCACATTGTCTAACCATTACTGTTTTCAGAAGGACTGAATTTGTCAATGCTTACACGTGGATGATGAACATTGCTACAACTACTACATTTTTACTCACCCGCCCATCGTTCAAATTTGTATTTACGCTATCAAGTCAGTCAGTCCCGGTTCATATCCAACCCTCTGCATTAATTCAAGTTAGTCGCCCTGCTCCACTATATTCCAGCTGGCAGCTGGTGGATTTAAATTTTAAAGCCAGGTACTTTTGAGCCGGATATGCAATATAGTGAGGTCCTGAGGCTGAATGCCACAATTGTCAATTTCGAATGTAGCTTGCATGACATCAATTAACTATTCAGGCTCAGTACACAGAGCTTGCGAGCATTGGCTGTCTGTAGGAGCTGTACCTCAACTACCGGTTACATAAATGTGGACATTTCTAAATAATCTTGTATTCTTGTGAAGTGTAGATTCGAGTTTAAATAAATTCTTTTTTAAATTTAGAAAATGCTAAAATGAAATTCTTACACAGCAGACCTCAAGCTAACTGCCACTGCATATGCTGAAGTGCATGGCAATAGAGCAAAAGGCAGAAAATTTTATATTGATAAGAGTGTAATCCAAGGTTACAGAATAGAAAAAGGGGCTTTGGAGAAGATGAAGCCATGAAAATGTGCTCATTGCCTAAAGCAGAATGGCCTATCCTTGAAGCTTACCTAAAGCAGTGTATCGTGGCCCAGTGGGAAAACAACCAACCAATCTCGACAAATGCGAACAAACTGAAGGCCAAACTCATGGCAACAGAGAAGCACACTGATGATTTTAAAGGAGGAGTACATTGGGTATATAAATTTATGAAGAGGAACCAATTGTCAATAAGAACATGAACGACCGTTGGTCAACGTCTTCCCGAGAATTGGGAGAAGAAGATGGTTTACTTTCATGAATTCGTCCCCAGGGAAATTCAGAATCTTGACCTTGCACATTCTGCCATTGTTAATATGGACGAAGTACCGATATGTTTCAACATTCCAGCAACAATATATTGAAATTTTATTATGTGTAAAAAATGTGTGATATAGCCCACACCCTTACATAACCCACACCTCCTTGCAGGGTTTGTAAAATCTGGTATAACCCGTGGAATATATGTGGGAAAATATGGTATATGGCTAACAACTTGTTCATGCCAAATAGTATGAGCTTATCATAACCGAGTCTAAACAACATTAAGGAATAAAATTAAACTTTTGATTGCTTCGTGAAAAGCATAAGGTGCTTGTGACATCACTAAAAACACCAGCTTGATTACACATGACAGAACAAACAATCAAAGTTTGATCTAAACTGATTCAGTGCTGAAGAGATGTCAAATATATGGCCTATGCTTACTAGTTACATGATGCACAACTGAGGCCGAACCATACCATAAGTTTATGTGGCTTTTCGCCACATAAGCTAAAATTCTATTTGGGGCCCCTAATATAGTATGAAATTAATTTCTCAATTTTTCCATGTAGCTGTAGGTCCCTATACAAGTGAGCATTGGAAAAACAAAGCAAAGTGACAACTCCTCTGAACTTACCAGCATTGCCAAAGCAGGCAGGATGAAGAGACTGCCATTTTCTGCTGCCACTATTAACCAGGCCACTGTTGGGTCAAGGCACATGGATACAATGGGATGATCTGAAGGCCATGCTATCTGTTTAACCACAGGGGACCTTCCACTGGAACCATACCTCAGAAGAATAAAACCTGATGATAGACAAAAGGTTATATGAGTAGTATATAAAGTGTAGGTTTAAACTGCTTATGGTTTTCATAAAACTTTATAGAATATTCTCTTTGTAGTACTGTTTTCCCCCAAAATACTCAGTTTTACAAAGGTACAGTAACTTGTTCTAGCAATCACCTGCATATACTGACCACCTGCCTATAAATACTATTGTAATAAACATAGGTTATATGAGTAGTATATTATAAGGGGTTTTAAACTGCTTTTGGTTTTTCATAAAACTTTATAGTAAATTCCCCTTGTATTACTGTTTTCCCCAAAATATACTCAGTTTTACAAAGGTATAGTAACTTGGTCTAGCAACCACCTTCATATACTGACCACTTGCCTATAAATATTACTTTGTTCTCAGTCCCTTCAAAATTTACTATATATATATATATATAGTACTGGCTTGATTTCTTGCTCTCAGATCATTAAAAACACATAACCTTTCACAAATATATTTTGTCTAAATTGTTTTGTTCATTAATTCCCACATTACCTTGCCACCTTTGTCATCCAATGAGTATAATTAATGTGCCAGCATCACTGTAATCGCAGTAGCTGACCGCAATCAACTAATATCTTCTTATATAGGGGATTCCCACCATAAAAAGCTGGATGTACATGATTAGCTACTATTCTTACCTATCAGGGTAATGACTGACATGATAAAAAGGCCAATTCCTTATTATCTGCATGAGAAACAATAATTACTGCTCAACATTATGGATCATAGCTGACTGAATTCATATTTTAACTTAACAATTAATTAAAAAAATAAGAGGGACTTGATCATAGTAATCTCTTTTGACAGACACTTTTTTTGAGGGGACCATGGTCATTTTGAATGTCTGCATATATTATTTTGCCATAAAGGATGTGACATAAATCTGAAAGTTCGATAAAAGGGTCTGTATTGGAATTGCAAGTCATAAATCATTCCAGTCATACAAGACATTTGGATATAAGTTGCATTCACACAACTAGAATTGACATAAACATGTTTTATTATATGCTACCTGCAAAATGTTTTGGTTTTCTCCCCTTTCTGTCACTTAGTGTAACACCAAAAATTTGTAACATGTGGTAACAGAATGAAAAATGTATAAGAGTTATCATACAAAGTTTAGCAACTGGCACCATGTTGGTTTATCAGCTGCACAAACATAAATACCCTGAAACTGATCACATAACTGAGCATAGAACTGAGCACAAAGCTTCTAAAACTGTTTTTAAAATATCCTCACTCAGCAGCCTATTACACCTTTTAAAACTTTCCTCAATGTTAGAGGTAAATTGGCAAAAGTGCAGCCATAATGTGTGCATGTGGTTCAAGGTATCTCAACACAGGGGTCTCAAAAAATTATCTGCTGAGCTAAGCCCTCCACAGTTCCTTTCTTAAATCTTATTCTCAAATTGTTTTCAATTGTAACATTTTTTTAAATATTCATGTTGATACCTGGTAAATCACAATTTTCTTTTAACAGCAAGTGTCATTGACAATCCTATCTAAAACTTGATACTACACGATTTAAGCTTCAGGCGCTATCTAAAGAAAACTGGTACATATAATGTGATGTAGTACTAATGCACTATTCTTCAATTAACTTGTACTTAATTAATGTACTTATACCATGTAGCATATTTTACAAGAAACCTTACCAAAAATCACTGGGACTATATTTATTTTTTCAGATTTTCATATTTTCAGTTCACTGACAGAATCACAAATGTGAAAAAATGATTTTTTAGTTGACAAGTAAATAAATATACTAGCACATTATCATCAATAGCAACCTTAATTTTAAAGATCTCACGATTTATTTAACCAATAAAACATTCTTTGATTTTGATGGCAAATATGTGTATATGTATAATTGTGAAACATGGAAAGCGCTGGTGTTACTTAGAAAGGAAGAGGCAATATGAGAGAATATGTGTGTCTATGTGCATCTAAATGCAAACAAATAAAAAAGCTGTTTGCCTTTGAAGACTTAATGAAAAAATTGCTGAACAATGAATGTTCCTTGTGAATACATTTTTACCGTCTTAAGTAAGGCAAGGCATGAGGGTTATTACAGCCTGGGTAATTAGAAGTTTTTAAAAAAAATGTTTTATTAATCATTAATACATAAGAAAAAAAATCAAACATGATTAAATAATACACAGATAATAATAATCTTTGTGTATTTACAAATCTAAATAAAACCTGTTTTTTTGTTGCAATGCAATGTTGTGAACTTAATTATATGTAAATAGCAAAGGGAGATAATTTGGATTTCATATATTGTTTAGCAGCAATTATGAATTTTGCTAATGAAGTTTAGACCGGAGTTTAAGCAAAGAATTTAGACCTGAAAATAAAGAGAGACTGTACTGTTTATTATTTTTTTTTATAAAACATTTCAGACTGAACTATTCACAGAATATAATACAGAGTGTTCACATCCTTGACCTAGGAAATGGAATTATTGTTAATTCTGATGATTATATTTCAACAATGATTTCTTCTGAATTATGTTGGACTACTAAACTTACAGTAGATTTTACCATAGTAAATGGATCAGTAACACTTATTCTTCTAGGCAAGGTAGGATTTTTCAAAATATTTTGAATGGCGCACAAAATTAATATAAAATTTTTATTCTGCAACCTCATCCACCACTCAGAGAACCAATAATATGTATGTATGTATGTATGTATGTGTGTGTGTGTGTGTGTGTGTGTGTGTGTGTGTGTATGTATGTATGTATGTATGTATGTGTATATACACACACACACACACACATGTCATTCAAAAGCTAGTGGATCTGTGGTAGAAAAATAGAAAAATTGTCACAATATTTTTGTCCCTTCCAGGTGTCATGCTACGAGGTGAAGTGGGTGACTAAGTCACATAAATATTGTAAACTACACCTTCTTCTTTTAGGAAAGTGAAAACCACTTTGCCCTATGATATTTTTGAGGAACACTGAATGACCATAGTTCTTCGCCCTAGCCAGATATATCCAGAGTTGTACTGAAACTGAAGGCAAAATATTGGCAAGCATCAAGCCATCAAATGCTGGTGTTAATATTAATACCACTTTATTAGATGGTCTGTTTTTGTAAACCTTTGGGGAAAATACATTAAGGAAAATACAGAAGCAAAGTATAAATATTGTTATTGAAGAATTAATGTAAAAGTGCAATTATGTAGACCACAAACATATGAGACTATGCTCTGTCATAGAATTTGAGAAGCACTGTAAGGTCATAGTTCTTTTGACTCATTTCTCATTTCTGAGAAAAATACAGACAAAAAAAGCAGCAAAACCAATAATATTTAACCCATGCCTGATATTACCACACATATGTAGACAAATTATAAAACCCTAAATTTGCAATCCTATCAATGGACTTTTGTAAAAATCCATAACAAGATTGGTCACATTAAGTAAACTACTCTTTCTAAAATCAGATGCATTGACATGTTGGCTATTTTGATTCAGTTAGAAAGAAGGGTTTACTTCATTTATATCTCAACTTTATTAATTCAGTGTATTATCTATGAATAGTTAAGGTAATATTTTATTGGCAAAAAAGAATCTGGGATGAACAATATGGTATGGAGACATGTGCATCTGCTCTCATGTACATATTAAAGGGGCTGCTTTAAACAAGTTTAAAAATCCTTTTAACTGCCATTTTATACATGTAATGAACAATCATAAACGTTTTTAAAAAAATCTTGTTTGAGGGTAGCTGATTAAGCATTTTTACTAACTTGCAATTAAAATACTGCAGTCTAGTTACTCATATCAGTTACAATTCATAATAATTTATAGCTTCTAAAGTGCTTTTTTAAATCATATGGCAAAAATACACTACATATGAATAATAAATTTTATACATGTACAAAATGTGTTTAAAATATAAAACACAGAAAAATTTTTCAACTTGAAAGTTTAAAACTAATGTCAAATGCAGATATGCATCATGCATACTGAGAAATAGACAGCATAATTCCAATAAGAGAACTAAAACACACACACACATACATACATTATATATATATATATATATATATATATATATATATATATATATATATATATATATATATATATATATATATATATATATATATATATATTATCTTGCTTTGTTCCACTTCAGCTTTCACTTCTCCATGTTCTGACTAAAAAGTGAATTAACTTCTCCCTAAAATTCATGTCTTGATTGACCCTAGCTACGATGTCGTAGCCTCAACTTGTTTTGTTGTGGTCCACAAGGTAGGACTAAGGTACTAATATTAGTACTAGATTGATCCCAGTCCTTCATAATCAGACCAATTTGGCTAACGTTGGTTACCTGTCTATATAAGCAGGAAATTCACCATACCTTACTTTTAACTGACGAATCTGTTTAAGACGTGATGGTGGTCTGAGTTTCCTCTTACCGTTCCCACAAAAATCTGATAACTGGAAAACTATGTTGGGGTGCCCAACATAAATGCCCAAATATAAAAAAAAAAAAAAAAAAATAGAGGTAAGGGTAGCTAAGGAAACTCGGACTAGATAAGTGGCAGAGTTAACAGACATTTTATGTACCTGTCCCTCTAAAACAATCCAGATATAGAGATTTGTTTAATTATAAGGGACATTGGTAATTTAGGGTGGGAAATTGTGATTCTCTGTTGGACCACAGGAGTCTGCAGTATTATCATGAAATAATTATTTTATAATACCGTTAAGGTGATTTCATGTAGTCAGAAATTTCGTCGTACTTTAATGATAAAACTACAGACTCCTGTGATTGTACGTTGTTTTAGGATAATGGAAAAATTAATTATAAAAGTTCATTGGTTTCAATCTATATCCAATCATTAGTCCTTTTTTTACCGTTAGTACATGCCAATGCTAACAGATTTGCCTCTCCATGTTCCCTCCATGTGTAAATGGACACTCTGGGGGAATCTGCAACATCAATATCGTCCTTTATAGACAACAAACGCACTAATTCGAACAAGGGGTACATGTTAAGTCACCATGTTTACTTTCAAAATCATGTGATTAGTTAGTGGAGAGTACAATATTGTAGGGGCAACAACTCCTTCAATTCAATTCTGTAGTTGAGAATGAGTACTGTATTGTGCTGAACAAATATTTACAAACGAATGAGTAAATCTATCTAACAGATTCTTTTACCTCCAGGACCGCAATAAACCGGATCATTTGCCGTCGAAATGCATTTTTCTCTTCTCATATTCCTGATTCAACCTCTAGCGAAAACTACAAAGTATCCGATCGATGTCTTTCAATTTGGATACTTGATTGTGGTATCTTATTCACTGATTGATATATTTTAATGAAGGAATTTTTTAAAACATTTTGTTAAGTATGGCACCAGACAGCAAGTGGGAAACTTGAATATAGGAAATTTATTTATTTATTTATTTATTTTCACAGCAGAACATTGGACTGCAAGTGGAGAAACTTTGCATCCCGTAGCGAATACTTCAAACACAGGCCATTAGAAAAAGTTGGTGTATACATTTCTGCTTTGTTTCTAGTAAGTTTGGATGGCTGTTCCCAACTTGCCCTTCCTTCCATTTTCTGTATTTCCACAACTTATCCAAGTGCAAGACGATAGCCTTTTGCAAGATATAATTAATAAGCCTTAATCTTTTACTCATATAATCGAATTCAACCGCGAGCTGGATGATATAAAACCTAATACAAAAGTTGTATAGAAACTGGATGATAAATGCTATTTTATAGATCTAGAAAGGCAACAAACTCAGCCAATCAAATGGAGCATATTTCATTAATATGCGCAGACATCACTTATAACTGAACCCAAGACAACAATATATGCTCATTCACCAAGCAATAACAAAATCTGATCAGAATTCGGTCTCCAGTGTGGTATCAGGCTCAGCTAATCAGATAAAATATTATCTAATTAATATGCGTAGATCTTGCGCATGATCAATATTCATCCAGAATTTTTAAGAATATAAAAATATGTAACAAGTTTTATCAAAATCTAGTCTGGAATATAGTTTCAAGATTGCTGACGTACTAAACTAATCAGATTCAGGACAGTATAATTAATATGCATGGCTTTCACTGATAAAAGTGTATAAAAAGATATTAATGATATCGGCCTACTTACCAAGTTTTATCAAATTCCTGTCAAAAAAAATTTGACACGTAGGGACGAGACGGACATGTCGGAACAGTGCGTGACTCCATATGGCCAAATGACATCCTCCTTCTACCCTGGTCCTTCCGGCAGATCCATTTAACAAATAAAGAGCAAGAAGGAGTTTTAAGGGATGTATAGTCGAAAATGAATACATGTTGTTGTAGAGTTTAACGTATACATGGTGGTCAGTATAACTGGTTAAGGAAGAACCCTAAAAACCCCGGGAAGAACCACCAGCCCAAGAGGAGGTACTGGCATGCCTTCTCACGTACCCACGTTAGGCGATCCCGAGATTCGAACCTAGGCAGACAGAGGTGAGCGATAATGAGAAAAGGGAAAATATGAAGAACAATGCAGATCGAACTATTTAAGCAAGAGAATTAAATGTGAATATAACGTTCTGGTTGAACAAGAAAAGTAATACGTTTTCAACACCATTCGAACCTAAACCAAATGAAATTGTGAGCAAAACGGGATCTGTGATACCAGCAAAAAAGACAAACGACCTCGTTGCATATTCAACCATCATATGACCAATAAATGAATCAATAAATATAAAGGGTGGAGATGCATGTGAAACATATCCAACATCAGTAGTTCAACAAAACTAAGAAAACCTACAGAATACCGTCTATGCTCATTTTTGACAAGAAGCGAACTGCAAGCAACAAAACTCCTGATCTGCCGAAGATCATGACTGCAGATCTGGGTCTGTGTTGTTCGTCCTGCTGACCATTCCTAAAAAAATGCACAAACCCAGATCTGCCGGCACTTTATGGGACTGCAGATCTGGGTCTGTGTTGTTTGTTATGCTGACCATTCCTAACAAAAAGCATATAGGGACAAAGGGTTTATAGGGACAAACATGGACATACAGAAACAAATACACATCCAAACAAAGAAGATGGAAACACACAGAAAAGAGGACAGAGACGTTCCAAACAAGACTCACAGACAAAATAGAGACTCCAAAAAGAATGGGTACAAAACACTTATTAAAATATATACATAGGCTTTATGGACTGTACTTTGGTTTAAGCACTATCCATTTAATACGTACAAATTTGGACATGGAACAAACATATTAGCACGTTATGTTTCCTGGATCTAGAAAACTACTTTTTAAAATAAATTAAAGTTCGAAAAAAACATTCAAAGTATATGCATTTCATAAAAGAACGACATTTTTTTCATACTACAAGAAACAAACGATCAAATAGGACAAATTTTGTGCTTTACATTTTTTTCAGTCACGTACGCTGTTTAAATCTGGTTAGCTAGCACATGTGTCCCAACGTAGATATTTTTCATCACGTACTCCCTTTCATTTGTAGATATGTTGATATATCGATTGTGCCAGGTACACCAATAATCAATGGTGGTCATTGTCTTCTTCCCATGGAGGTAAAACGTGTGCCATTTGAATGGTAACTTTTCCATCGGTGATGTGAAATTTTTCTCTCATCGTATGCGCGTCTTCAAAAGCCCTCAATAGTTTGGAAGAAGTTAATTTTGCAGGTGCACTAAACCCGAGACATACAGGAGAGTTCAAACTGTCGTGATACATAGATAGGCTCAAAACGACCTCGATCGTTGACTTTACACTGACGTTTGAGTTCCACTAATAGTGAGTCAATTAAGTCCGTAATGAAGCATGCTGCTTCCTCGGCTGGAACGCCAGACACGAAGTCTTTAAATTTCACCGTGTAGGTGTAAATTGTCGTCCTAAATTATCTCTAAAGTCGCTGTCTGAGTTATTTCGATACTAAAATACTCCTTTAGATCCACCGAATCCTCTTCCTTATTGGACGCATTGTGCTGCGACAGTATAGTGGTGAAAGAGGTCATTGATGTTTGTTCCTTCTTTTTGTTTCATCTGCACATAGTGATTTATCTTTCTCGGCGTTTGTTCTCGCAGTGAAGTGTTGTTCATGGAAGTCGTCCCTTTCTATACTGTGTGATATCAGAGTGTTCATGAGATAAAGTCTTGTTGCGCTGGTTGCATATATTTTTCCATGGCGTTAGTAAATAAACTAAGATTTGGTACTACATTGGTGACGTGATCGTGACACACAGCATAGCACTCGAGTTTTTTCTCGCTTGATACATGCTGTGTGAAAGGATTCATATTTCTCACTTGGCGTTTGCAGTCACGATTAAGTATCGGTCTTTGAAGTTTTTCCCCTTTATATGCTGGCCAATATAGGTGTGTCTGTATGGAAAGTGAGTGGGTTGGGAAGACGTACTAGCTTCTGGTACACATTTGTTCAAAGGCCGACTGACGATTTGGTGTGTGGTTAAATGTACAATCTTGTGCGGTTCATAGGTGGTCACTCTAAAGTTTCCATCCTCTCCAGATTGCAACGCTTCTTTCACTGCAAAATTCACCACCTGACACATGCGATGATTTAGAGTCAATCCTTTCACTTTACACTCGGTGTGCACTTCTTATTTGTCCCGGTACTCGTAGCCATAATTGTTAGGACTACCACTAGCAAAACGTAGAATCTTGTCCTCGAGGTGCTCGTACGTCGAGGCTCCTAAACGATCTTCGATTTTAGGGTAACAACGATCGTAAGGACGTTGAATGTAGATACAACTGTCCTTGTTAAATACTGGACGCTATCTTCTAGTTGGTGTAAGGTTTCGTAGTTTTAAACGAGCATGGGCTGTCACGTAGATCGCAATGATGGCATTTCCAAATTCGTCAGCCTCTACAAACTCAAAAGTTCTTCTTTGTAACTGACAATGATCAAGCCTTCAAAAACGACGTTCACGTGTTTCATGTATTTTGTTTTGTCGTGAATCATCTAAAAGTAGCGTGAAGGTTCTGTCAAATATTCCGTCTTGGGTAAACACGGTCATTGTGCGATTTCCTCACATGCAATTCAACATCACTTTAGCAAATGATCGCCTTCATTCGTTTCTCTCGATGTGGTCTAAAGCGATGGTCAAAGTATTTCTTTTTGAATATCTCATGGTCTTCGGGAGTTTGGAAGCAGTAAGGATAGCCGCTAGCTTCTTGTTTCAGTTTCAAAGAGGCATTCCCGTAGTTCGTGAATATGCCTTTCTGAGTCTCGTCATCCTTGCGGTACTGTTCTGTTCTGGGACAGTGGTAAATTTCGTACACTTCTAACAATTGGTATTCCAGATCCAGAGCTTTAAACAGCTAAACTCTTGATCAACGTTCCAGAGTGTGATGACAAGATTGTTCTTGTTTACAAGTTTCGGCACAAAGGAAACATGTTTTCCATGGCTATGGTTAAGGTAAAACGGGATGGTACAAGTCGGTGGGAGGTAAGACATTGCATTTAATCAATCCTTCGTATTGTCGAAAGTTTTCCATGTCGATGTGTTCCGTCAGCAATTGTGGTAGACCTGCTGGAAAGTGACTATATTTTCACACGTAAAGATGCAGCGAACACACATCAAGATTTCTTTTGATTCTTTCTTGACTTCTAATATCTAGATAATCCATTCTGTGTCCTAGCATTTTCTCAATTCTCTCTCGTGTTTATATTACACCATGATGGCTTCTTGGATAACAAAACTTTGACTGTCCTTCACTCATATACCTAATATGTATTACCAGAGTATGATTTTTTTTAATCAAGTCTTGTTCTATTTTGTTCAGTAGTTCTACATTTTAAAAAAAAAAATACGTAAAATCTGATGTGATTATGATTTTTAACGTAGCTTTAACAATTTTCAGTCATACTGCTACGATGTATGCAGTGTGGCAGTTTATAGTGATGTCTAGCACTGGGGCATCATGCTGCAGACATGTAGCATGATGTCCCACCCAGTCACATTATCCTGACACCAGGCCGACCAGTCCTAACACTAACCTCTTAATGCTGAGCGCCAAGCGAGGCAGCTGTTAGTACCATTTTTGTAAGTCTTTGGTATGACCGGGAATCAAACCCACGACCTCCCGCATCCGAGGCGGACGCTCTAACCACTAGGCCACTGATTAGTGCAGAGCAACAAGTGAACCGGAGAAATATAACACATCTGTGCAAAATCCACCAAAATCTTATTTCTCATAGCGTTTATTCCTTCCAGCAGTTTTGTTTAATAGACAGCTGTATCTCAGCCGTGTATACATGATGTTGCCAATATCACAACTTTTTTCAGGTGTATTGCTATTATATCTGCGAGGAGACTAATTATGACAACAAAGTGTGCTGACCAACAATTAGTTAAAGGGGTCTCCATATCAATGGAAATTTCAGCAGACAAGCTTTCTCTACCTTATTCAATATTTTGTAAACATATGAAAAATCAACTTAATATATATATATATATATATATATATATATATATATATATATATATATATATACCTATTCCTATCTTATGAAACAGTAGTTACTGATATACAGAAATAAAATAACAAATGTCAGAAACACTGACATCAATCATCCCTAGAAGTTGAGGTGCCAAGGCAGGTATGCAGATTGAGAGGACCCTTTTAAGGGGAGCAACCTGGTTTCCAAAAAAAGAATTATCAAAATGCATACCAAATTATGTTGAAAATACAATACTAATTAACGGAGTTGACATGTGAAAAAATAAAGCTGTCTAATTTAACGTTTCCCCTTGTGCAAGAAAACCAGGGAACAAATACCATGCCCTGAGAATGGAGACTATGTAGATCAAAAGTGCCAAGCTGACCTCTGGGACAGAGGGCAATTGCTTTGAAAAGGGTGGCAGTTTTCAAAGTTTGTAAATTTTTTGGATCTGGTAACATTCCATTTGCACAGAACACTGAAAATTGTACAAAAGTTTACAATGGAATGTGAAAATCACAAAATATGAGGTCTTATGTCCAAGGTCTGCAAGAGAGAAGCAATGAATTTAAGATTTCAGAAATGACCTTGAATAGCTGTATAGACTTTTCACATAAAAAGCTTATAAAGATAAATCAAATGTCAGGATGATGGCTCTAAAAGGGCATGGTATTGTAGAAATTAAAATGCCATCTAGAAAAGCACATCATATTCAAGGTAAATTTCTGCCTTTAATTACACAAATTTATGCTGGCAAAGCCTATGTAGCACAATGAATACCTTCCTATTTCTCACAATTTACTTATTTGCCTGAGCAGCTTTGATTTCGTCTAACACTGACCAATTTTCTCTTTCACTTTCCAAGATAGATATCAACTGAAGAAAAAGCAAACATGCTCCAAATTGCTGGGAGGCAATTTGATGAATACAGTGAGAAAATTCTGCATCAGAAATTCTGAATGCTGAATCTTATCAGTAAGTCTGCTCAAGTAAATATTGCAGTAACTAATTCTCCTGACATTAAAATTTGTCTGAAATGAATGTCAGTTTTTCTAAGTCTTGTACACGCTTTCTATATTTTTAATTTTTTTTTATCCAACATAAGGGATTTATCTAATGGCAATATACTGTAATCATAGAATATAGGCACAATAATCAGCTCCACTAACGTAAACATAATGTCTCACAAGGCTTGCATAGACTGATGCAGTCCGTTTATACAAATTCATTCACTCTTCTCACACCCATATGCTCCTTAGAAGTTAATGTATGTAAAGAAAAAACAGCATCACAATTTACTAGTAAAAGTGGAGAAAAAGCTTAATTTTAACAAAAGAGCATAAAATCATAAAAAGTACAGCGAAAGGAGCATTATACATCTCACCTATTTATGACATTTTGTTTATTCAGAATGACCTTGACCTTGGTTCCAAAAATCAATAGCCTTCTTCCCTATTATAAGTGCAAGGCATCCAAAATTTGCTTGAGACATGTCTTGCAGAACTAATGTTAATGTGCAGAAAGCATCTTTTTATTATTTCAATCACAGTCAACTTAACCTTTTGACTCCCATCTTCACTAACCAAGGTTCCAAATAACTTGATCAACACCTTGGTGTATCAAGCAGATATATCTGTGCTTTGAGTATGTGAATTTCATTGGATGTGGCAACAAGGCACAGCATCCAATCAAAACTAAGTTGTTCAAATTTGAACACCGATTCTACATGATCAATACAAGAGTACACAACTTGAATGGACTACTAAAGAAGCACTTTTTCCAATACCTTTCACTCCAATAGACTTGTAATGGCTTCCTTCTGGCACATAGTCATATTTTCAATGTTAAATTTACAAAGTATCCATTTTTGGTGAATTGCCACCACCATTTTCTGCACATGAATAATGCATCACCCTATTGGTTTGTTAGCATTACATACTATGGGAGGAAACACATGAAATCCAAAAGATATCACTAGGACAAAGCACCAATATAGCTGTTCAATCTGCCAAGGTGGTGGTGTTTTGTTGTAGGTTTTAATGCCATTTTTAGTACAAGTTAAGCTATCCAGTATAAATGGTGAAAAGAACCAAGCCACTCACACCAACCCCACCAAAGTGTAGATAGAGCTATTGGAACCTTGGCTAGTTAAGATGGTGGACTCTATAATCAGTAAGTTTGTTGTTAACACTACACCAATTGCAGGCATTAGTAAGTATAAAATACAAAGAATTTAACTGTGTTGAAACAAGTTTTCTCATTTCAATCAGTGACCTTGAGATATTGTACCCAAAACTGATAGGGTTTTTCCTTTTCAAAGTGAAAGTCATCCACCATTTTGGCAACAGTACATATTATGATGCAAAAACCAAATTGATAACAAACTGGCACATCCAATTTATGCACACCTGAATGAAATAGAATGAATGGATGCCCTGCCACATAAAACTTGATGAGATCAGACACAGCAGAACAAGCGGATCAAACTGTCCTAGAAAGCAGCAGGAACATGAGATTGAAATCTTGTGTTGAAAATGCTGTGAACGTGGATTTTGGAGTCAAAAATTATATTTAAAGAAAAATTCCACCCACAAAACTGATATCCTTTCATATTATCAAGTTTTTCTTATGCAGCCATCTGTATGACATGATAAAAGTAGCCTGCTAAGAAAGACGTTTAAAGGAAGTTCTACAATAATTTGTGACCAATGGTTGTTCAAGAAAGATTACTTAAAAAAAGGCAACCTAAAATGCAGGTTTTACTGGAGTTCAATAAGAAGTTCTTTTTTATCTTGTAGGGCACCACATCTACTTTGTTTTAGTGAAGGTTGTCGTAGGGTTTCACGCTTTTTCAGCATGAGATGGGCTATACATGGCGGCCAGTATAAATGATGGAAGAACCTGTGAAAACCCTGGAAAGAACCAACCCATGAGAAGCTACCGGCATGCTCTCTCACATACGCATATTGGCCACACTCACGCACTGAGGTGAGATGGCAGTGATCCATAACTGTAAGCACTTTAGACCACTTTGGGTCCCTGTTTTAGTGGTACAGGAAGCATAACTTAAGCTTTAGCAAGGAAACCAAATTGTTCATTACCCATTGATTGAAAGAATTTGTATGTCAAAAGTAGGACAACAAATTTTGAAAAAAGGAAACAAAAAAATCCACAAAAGGACAGAACACTGTTAACCTTAATTTTTCTTTATTTTAAAAAATTAAGTATTCCCAGTACACAGAATGAAGGCAGAAGAGCTGTACTTTTAAACTCTCAATTACATCGGACTCCCAAGAGGAACTGACAGGTTCACTTTTTCCCAAGAGCCTTCATCACCTGAGATGTCCAAAAGTACATGACCTCTGACAGGACAACCCAGACTGTATGCAGAGTCTACGAACCTGCTCAACATCCGCAGCCACCTGCTTACAGCACGAGTGCCAAATGAGGATGAAATAAAACATGAAATCAATCAATTAAAATGAACAATATCGAAGTTACACATGTGAGAATGTTTCTGGGAACACAGCTGATAAAATGATTGTGTGTGAATTTGATTCATAATTTCAACACAAATTATCTGGCACATACAGGATATTCAATGTTTGCAATACAGTGATGAAATGATCAAAACATGATTTTACAGGTTATGAGACTGACCATATAATTTGCCAATGTGTGTGCATGCTTAAATAAACAAAATGCAGGCCAACAAATAGCTTTAAAAAAATAAGAATTCTACTGATTTACAGAAAAGAAACCTAATATATCCATTATATTTATTGACATTCTTTTCATATTCAGTAAATTACAAAAATATCACCTTTTAAAAAAGTTCAAAGCCACCCCCATTTCCTTAACAATTATATGGTCAGTCCCAACTGTTTTCAAGAAACAGGCAGCTCTTTCACAACAGGCAGTAAACACTATTACTTGAATGTCAACATTTTATAATCCCTTTCATTTTGGTATTCTATGGAACACCTTTTACAGGCAAGAAATATGCAATTCAACCTCAATGAAACAATGAGCACAATATTTCATAATTGTTTGGATTTTATCCAGTTTATATTCTCAAGAACCCATAAAGTCTTAAATCACATTCATATGGTTTTTATCATTTATATTCTCATGTGCTCATAAAGTCTTAAATTGCATATGTATGGTTTTGATCCAGTTTATACTCTCATGAGACCATAAAATGTTGCATCATGGGTTTTCTCCTGATGCATTATCATCCTATAGTTTTTTTTTCTACTATGCATCCTAATGCACTTCTATAGGCTTCAGTTTCCTTCAATAGTTGTTCATTCAACCAGGGTCCAAATTACATTGCTAGATGTCCCTTAATAAGCAACCAGACAATTTCATGTAACCTATATTAGTATGGTTTGTCTCCAGTGCCAATTCTTGTGTATGTTTCTAGTTCTGAACACATCACCTCATTATATATTTTTATACAATGTACATTTTTGACATTTAATACACCTGCCATTTAAAAAATTCTGTCTCCATGGACTGGTTGTTTTTTCCCCTTCATTGATGATAAAATGGAGTAAAGTGCTTTTCCAAGACAAATTTAGGCAATGGACTTCAAAGCTGCCTAAATAGTAAATATAGGGTTACCAGGTATCCTCTTTTTCTTTTTTGGGTCCTTACAACTCTCTACAGATGTCCTATGTATTTTTTTAAAAGTTCAAATATGGTAACCCTAGTAAATTAAGCTAACAATGCCAGATTTAATTTGCATAATTTCTCTCCAGTTTGTGCTCAAAGCATAGTTGCTACCATTGGTGCTAAAACTGCCTAAAGCTGATTTACACACTGCATTAGTAATATACTGGCTTCAGCATTTAATTTTCATACACTTAAATGAAAATGTTACAGGCAGTACTTCAAATTGTAAGTGTGCAGTCCCTAATTCTTTCATTAAAAAATCAAGAAGTGATTACAACGACAAAATTGCCATTTTGGACAGTCATTGTGGAAACAGACTATTGACCCCTAGGTCTGGGATTATAAAATGTTGCACATGGTTGAGAAAATATTCATCTCCAAACTTTGGTTGATAAACTTCCACGCTTACAGCTGCACAAAATGAATGCCATTTCACTGCTGCTCACTTCTTGGAATTCTTTCTGCATTCACTGAATTGAATGCTCTGAAAGTCTATAAAGTCTGCATATGGTTTTGAAGATCTACCAAAGCTCCCCATCACGATCTTTAGCAGGGACCTCAATGACCCGAGGCTTGTCAATAATCCGGGCTGTTCTGTTGCCTTTCTCTACAATGCCAATGATCCATGCCTGGTAACCTTCCTGTTTTTCTATGTCCTTGCAAAATGCTGCTGCCTGTTCACGTGGAAGTGCTATCAGCAAACCACCTGAAAGTAAATAAAGACATATCAAAGCATGCATGTATTTACGCAGGGTTAGATATTTCAAATGTCTGTATTCTGCATAATAACTGACAAATCGACTCAAATGACATGATTCATTTGCTAACAAGAAATATCAGATACTGGGCAAAAGTTGTTCATAATTATCCCATATAACTGTTTGGATCATGATGTTTTACCACACATATAAAATAAAGTTTTACAAATTAACCAAGTCTTAATTTGGTTGACATGGATTTCATGCCTAGAGTTATAAATCCCAAAAGAATTCTATATGGATTCCATTTGGGTCATCATGTTTATGACACAATGTCAGAGAGCAGGGCAATTTACCTCCAATGGAGGGTGCAAATGAGTAAGAATAACACATGCATTGATACTTGTTCTATACAGACGCCAACATCCACATAAGTGAAAATTATAAAATACTGTAATTTTCATAGTTGTGGATAATTATAGTTGTTTGCCTTTTTATACATCAACCTGAGAATTATCTCAGCTGTCACAGACATATGCACTCTTTTCTGTCAGATTTTTAAAAAATATTGACATTATGTTATACTCAATTCTAATTGGTAGTTATTGTTGAAGTCCAGGTAAAACAATAACCATCAATTCAAACTTGCCTGATCTGTGGGAAACCATAAAAACTGCATCAAAACTCATTCCAATTAGATACAAGCAACAGATAAGCTTCTCACAAAAGTGGCTATTAAATGATCTGTAAAGGATTTTAGTTGTACACAGAAACAATTTTGAAATATCTCCCTTTTCAGTGATATATGTAATCAGTTACTACCATGCAGATAGGATTTTAAAAAAAAAAAAGAAGCACAGAAATAGCACTGCAAAAGTTACGGTCACCTAGTTAATTACAACAATATTGTCCTTTTTCACTAACAGAAACGAGTTCCTGCGACTGTGGCAGATATTTGCATATGCAGTAAAATCAATGTGATGAATCCCTATGTAAATCATCTCAGTTCCCACACTCAGACTTGTTCTAGACAAGATTTTTTTTTTCCTTCCAAATGGATGAATGGCCCAAAAGGCTGAATTAAAACCACTGACAACAAAACAGGTCTGTTTGGATTATTATTTTTTATCGTGACAAGGATGAGAAAGGCATGTGAACAGATGACAAGTCTAAATATATCTGTGATCTGCATACTGGAAACAACGAAGATGTCATCACATATAAAACAGGCCCATCATATCATGGACAGACCTTCAAAAGATGAAAAGACCATCAGGTTGATATGTGTATTGATAATGTATCATAACATACACTGTGGATTGTAAATTGTATCGACACATGGCACAGGTGTATCATTTCACCCCCACAAGATTCTACCACTAGTTGTATTAGCATTAGTCTGTTGACTGTTTCTGGGCATAATATTTTCTTTATCTGCAAATAAACAGTTTTCTGTGCTATGAACTCCCTTTCAAAGTCCGCCATCTGAAGGGTCATGTGCATAGCTAGCTAGCCAGCATCAAGAAATTTTTAAATTGTTCTTCATGGTTGTGTTGTAGAATTTTCTGCAGTTCAGGGGTGTTTTGTGGATAACTCTGCTCTGAAATGCATATCATCTGGTTGCTGTTGTGTCACTAAAGAGTTGACATCCACTGAAATGCTAATTTCCATACAAAGTTGATTTTTCCACAATATTTGTAGAATATTATACAACATACCCCCTATTGTAACATATGTACTGCAACAAAAGTCAAGATTTCTGAAATTCTGCATCAAAGTTTGGTTTCTTCCAAGCACCATTTTGTATTAATCCATATTTGGACAGGTGTATTTTAATCAAACAGTATTGTTTTTAATCATTTTTACTTATTACTAATTTTATCTTGATAGTTAAATGCTAATTTTAAACAGAGCAGAATGAATTTTTCAATGATTGACTTGGAACTAATCTGCAGGAACTCTCACACATCATTGCTTTCCAAGTACACAAATATGTGAAGTTTTGTGAAAGAAAATTCCAGTTCCCCTCAAAAGATTTCATGATAAAAAAAAAATTGAACAGTGTATATACATTTGTTTTTTAATTATTTTATTCACCCTGCAGACAAGTCCAATGTAGTTGTTCAGTAGTTGATGTGAGGAGTATGGAGTCCACCAAGTTCTGTCAATTAAGCAGCACTCATGATCAACTCTCAAGACAAATAAACCAAAAATCAATGCATTTATTTTATTCCAAAAAGATTGATGACCAAATCTGATTAATTTCCCTTACAAAACTCTGATCCTACTGAGATGACACTTCCTGGAGGGAGATCATGTTTTAAATCAATAATTCATTTTTTTCTCTTCAAAAGCCCAAAACACAAAATTAAGAACCCACAATAAATAATTTTAAAAAAAGCACAAATTTTTATACGAACAAATTTTAAATGATTCACAGTATTTACACCAATAGAAGTATTTATAAGACATAATTCACATTATTTAAATGAAAAGTCTATTATCTTTATTGTTTAAAGATTTCAGATACAACATTTCCAGTTCTAATCTTTTACCCTAGGAAGTAATGTAAAGACATGGCCCTGAAATAAGCTTCTTTTTTAAATCTATGTAAAATCAGAGCTATTAATATGAAATTTACCTATGTCCCAAAGAAATTTGGAGTCATCTGGATAAAAATGGACTAGATAATTACTGTCTCCTAACTTTTTGTCACAGGAAATCAATTTAATCCACATACCTGATGTTTCTGCCGACTGTCCCTGCAGAAGGCCAAACATGTTCCCACAAGCTTTACTGATGGCTGCCATCTTGGCAATAATGGGTAGATTGTGGATAACAAAACTGACTTCATTTTTCTGGATGGAGGCAAGATTTTTGGCATGCCCCAGTAGCCCAAATCCTGTAACATCTGTGGCTCCATGTGCATTAAATTTGTGCATCAGACGAGCAGCTGAAAAATGAAAATGAGTGTTATGTTGCAAACCTTGCAACTATATTTATCAGCTGATAGCAATTACAAAGGAAAATATTTCACACCCAACATAATTTTTAGTAAAAATCAAACAATGTAATACTTGCTGACAAAGGATTTACATGAAATGTTAATCACCAGATATATGCATGGATCTGATTAAATTTTAAAACCCAAATGTCCTGGGAAATTACATTGTATTAATATGTTTATATGCTTATGAATAAATATGTACACATTTGCATGCTTATATTATGAAACAGGCTCCAAGTAGATAATATGCAAACCACCTGGCACTCTTCCAAGTAAAAGTGGTCATTAAACAACTACAAGTTCATACATGGGGGGGAGGGAGAATACTTAGAATGTCTCTTTTATGGTAATAAACAAAATTAGTGGACATGATGACAGCATAAACAAATCAGCTTGGAATCTGTGAGGTCAGATTCTGAACTAGACTAGTTGGCAACCTTGTGATAATTGGGAGACAGGGAGTGAGTGTTAACTGAGAAAAGAAGCCAGTTCTTTTACAACTTGCATTTAAATGTGACATAAATGGGTGCTTGTGTCTCAGAATCAGAATGTCATAACTAGGCAACTTGTTCATGTCATATTGCTAAGTAACCACATACACTAATCAATTACATGTCCTTAGAACCATTTCTACAAAGTTTAATTACTACTGGTTCAACTATTTTGAAGCTGAAAATGGTTCTTCTATATGGATCCAATGAACATGGCTGTAGAAAAGCAACAGACAACCCAGAATAATGTTGACAACATATCCTTGAAGCGTTCCAAGTTTAAAGACTAAAACTGACTTG
The DNA here is from genome assembly GCA_016746295.1 of Potamilus streckersoni. Lineage (NCBI taxonomy): Eukaryota > Metazoa > Mollusca > Bivalvia > Unionida > Unionidae > Potamilus > Potamilus streckersoni. The sequence continues at coordinate 4,723,330 of JAEAOA010002240.1, forward strand.
GACATTTTGGTTAAGTTGACAATTCGTCTTCCATGTGTCAACCAAAAATGTCACTTATGAACCGACGTTAGAGTATGTCCTGAGAACAATCCTACAAAGTTCAATTGAAATTAGACATCCCATTACCCGTTCTGTTTAGCCTGGCCATGCTGAACATTGCTCTCTGGTAGGCCTTCCGCACATCATCCTCAGTAACAACCAACTTTATTCTGTTCCACCGTTCAGGCTGGTCCAACCACTGGTAGGCATTAACTGCCACTTGTGTGCCTAAAGGTTTTGTCATAACCAAAACATCACCAACTACTGCATTGTCTGGCCTAGAATACCAGAACATAATCGTATTAGATCTTTGAAGGATGGCTGTATAAATGAATGAATGATTCAAGAGATTGATAGCTTTTTCTTATCTTTTTGAGGATTGTATTTTGAATTCAAATAATTTATTGATGGAGTTGCAAACAATGCATGGATGTGCAAACTGATCCAGGTCTACACTGTTTGCAGAAGCCATTGAACTCATTTACAGCCAGTAAGGGTTAAGTAAAGGATTAAAAAGAAATTTAACCAATACAGCTACTAAATAAAAAACACATTAGCTCTAGTATTTTGAACATTGTCTAATCACATTTAAGTTACAACCTATGCTTTAAACTAATTTTCAGTTATTTTGTGATATTGGATATGAACAAGTTATTAATGATTTCTTACAATGTTGACCCATACCATACTGAATAGTATGAAATCTATCTGGAGCACTGTTAAATATAATTTACATGTTTCACACAGAAGTAGCGTTGTGATGTACTTTACAATATCATTTCCAGATTTAAAAAATGTCAAGGATGTTCTTCCCATGAAGCATGTGATTTGTGGATAAAAGAAAGCACAGGGCTTTACAGTAAATGAAGTAATTACAAAGCTTAAGGTGGATACACAACTTGAGATTGCAGCTGAAACATGGTGGCCAACTACCCCAGGAGCTGTTCCCAAATCTCCTGTTCAGCTTGTTAGAGTTTTACATAAGCAGGATATGGTATTTACCTTGAAGCCAAACCACACCTTTGTTGTGCTAATAAATGAGAAGGGCGATCAGCTCTTGCTAGACTCTCATCTGCACTATTCTGGTACAAACCTGACGTATCATGAAACACTTGTGAAGCCTGGCACAGTAGCTGCCATTGCCTTTTTGCCATCTGATACTTCACCAGTGTTATGTGAACTGTAAATTTTTACCCTGAGGATGGCCATGCATAGTTATTCTTTAAGTTTACCTTTAATTTTATGTAAAGAAATGCAATATATCATTAAACAACATTATTTTTCATATTGTGGAATATATTTCCAAGGAAAAATACATTATGGTAAACAGAAAAAAATGCCTAATGTCACTCCATCATGTAAATAACCCTTGAAAATAACTTGATAATAACAAATATTGATTAAAATCTGTATATTTTGAAAACTGTCCAGAAAATACTGAGTTTCGAAATTGTATCTGTAAAACCACAGGCTTCAGTATTGGCACTGGACACTCCTGCAACTCCATCCAGATGATAATTTGTATGTATGTGTGTATGTATGCATGTGTGCATGTATGTATATTAAAACAAGCATAGTTTTAAAAAAAGAAAACAGATATTGATATGTGTATGCAACATTGTTTTCTTCTCAGGCATTATTGTCATACTTGTCTTAATTGTTCAAATATTAGGTATGTCAAATTTCAACAATTTCAACAATTTTCAACCATACTGGGTTTGTTTGATCCACAGATGCATTTAGTTTAAGAAACCAACAACAATTAAATGGAACAGTTTTCAAGTGACAAAGAAATATCTTGAAAAATCTTTTTCTTATTGCTTTTCACAAGGTCATCATGTTTAATAAAAAAGAAAACCAAACCCCACCCCACCCCCAAGTTTCAGTGACTTGTAAATAATTAACAAATTTACAATAACTAATAATTTGACATCTATACGTTAAGTGAAAAGGAACATTTAAAATTTAGACACCATTTATTGTCAGAATTCTAGGACATCAGTTTAGAGGAACTATTGAAAAACTCACACTTTTCTATGTAAGCCAGAAATGGACTGGTTCCCAGCATGTTCTTCTTATTATTCAATGTGGATTTGCCATTAGCTGGCCAAATAGTTCGATACTATCCATAAATAATTCACTTTTACTTGATTAGTAAGATAATAGACCAATTCCGGCCAGTTAATGTAATCATTCAAAGAATAGTTTTGAAATATTTCCTCTAAAACAATATCTCTGCATTCTCACTGATCTGAAGACAGCAAGTGGTGTCTAAATGTTTCACACGAGTTGAAGTTTTGATTTGAAATGTTAAATTACTGAAAATTGGACAAATTATTCACAAATCTCTGAAAATAATGTTTTTTATGGTTCTACAAATATGCTGACCTCATGAAAAACAACCATATTTCAAAATAATACGTTTTTGTCATGGGAAAACTGTTTTGTGAAATTGTTTTGTTTCTAAACTACATTCATCTGCAGATTCAATGAGTGCTCTGGTTGAAAATTGCATAAATTTTACTGGTGTAATAGTTGACAAATTAAGCCAAGATACAACAATAATGCCTGGGAAAGACAACAACCTGATATATATTTATATGTATGTGTGTGTGTGATATGAGATGCATCATCTTCATACAAGACAATTAAAGCTGCATGTTCACTGTGTATTGGGGAACATTTTTCATGTTTGCTGGCAATAAAAGTAATTCGGGCATCTTGTATTTTTACTATTTCTTTAATCCCTTCATATAGTATACCTATTACCTTGTCTAACTTGATAATTATTTTTAAAACTTACATGTATGATCCTACTATAAAATTTAATTTATAATTTCTGGGTACTATTATTTAGGTGCTTTTAAACATTGATCTTAAACCATGTAAATATTGGGTTTTTAATCCAAATAAACTGTCATTTATGCACGGTCATGAACTTCCGAAATTCGCTTCTATGCATGGGTGTCCAAAATTCACTTCTGTGACTGGTGGTGTATGGAAAAAAAAATCACTTCTATGGGTGGTCACCCTTTTTTTAATGAACCTTCCACCCCACAGGGGTATGTTTAAATGGAATAGCCCTAAGTTGTAAACAATAGCTAAAAAAACAAAAAACATAGCTAACTTTTGTAAATGATTGCCAACTGTAAAAAGAATATTTATGGATCACGGTTTTATGTTGGAAATTATCACATTCTTTTATGATGCAGGTCAAATGGAAATGTGTATAAATAAGGATTTAACCCATTCTATCCTGAGAAGCAATTCTAAATACACTGTGGTAAAACGAAGCATCACACAGCAGCAGCAGAAGAAATTGTGATGACCTTCACCAAGTTTACAAAAATGTTGTATAACAATGTATCTCTGAAAAGATAATAAAATTGGCAACACAGTAACATATGTTTTGTTAAAATTTATTGATGTACAAGCTCACAACTGTATTTTGAAATAGGGATTTAAAAAAAAATAAAAATGAAAATTACCATGAACTTTAGTGAATCTTTTCTCATGAAGATGAATGAAATGCTCCAAATAGTATGGAAATAAAATAAAGACAATTCTATTTCTAATATTTTGGTCCAAATTTGAAGTTTATAGCATTGTTAGTTCAAACGTTATAAAAATTTAACCAAAACTGCACAATACTAGGAACAATTTGTCAAGTTTACAATCTAGAACATGTACTTCAGCCTACAGTTTCTCTGAAAAAACCTTGTCCACAAATTAATCCTAGAAATCTTTAAACCGAATCATTAAAAGTTTTGTCAAAATTTTGAAGTCCACATCATCACTAGGTCAGTATTCTTCTGGGTATTGAACATTTGCCCTTCAATCAATTTAAATCCTGGATGCAACCGAGGAGAAAAATTACCCCAGACATAATTGTATTTAAATCCTTCAAAGTTAGCGTAATTGTCCGAATCGCTGTCGAAAAGTGGATGCAGTCATGCACCATCTATTTCTTCAACTTCATTTACATCTAAACCATCAATTAAGTCAATATTATCTTCATAATCATCAAAATCTTTAACTTCAATGTCACTACCTTCACTATCAATATCCATGTTCACATCTGAGTTTTTGTCCATCATTTTATCGATCGATTTTCAAATCAGCTGTTACGTTTTTAATGTTTTTTTTCTCAAATTTTTCTGTGCACGCATGCTTTAACCATTTCCTGTTGTCGGTGAAGAAGAACACAAGTATTTGTGATGTATAACACGTTTCTAGACGCTACATAAACACCTTGTGAAACTACGACTGAAGGTGTATTCCGGATAAAATGGTAGTGCACAACCAGAGGCATAGTCAGGATAGAATGGGTTATTAAGCAAACAATTCATTCCTGTTTCAGATCAGTATATATCTGACATTCAGAAGGAATTATTTATTTAAAATATTCATTAGAATCACTAAAATGCTTATTGGTGTTTGGATTAATACATTACGCTGGAATTGAATGAAATCACTCAAAAACATTCTGGTCTGCATCATTGTGTTACATCAGGACATTCATGTCTATTGGAATTAATTTAGAACATTCCATATTTCTGAGCTTGTGATAGGACAAGAATATTTGGGATTTAATTCACATTATGGAAAGTGTCTCTTAAATTTCACTTTGAATTGTAGAGAAATAAAATGCATGCAAATTTTACTTTTATCAGTTAAATAGTTTAATTAATACCTTTAGTTATAACAACCTAGACTCTTTGAAGAACTTGAGATTCAAATTACAAAATAAAGCAATATTGCAGAGTGCAGAGAGCTTTTCTAACTTGCACAGAAGACAGATGAAAAATCAGTTTTAGATTTTAGCAACTTACATGATGAACTCGTTAGGCTGACAGACTGTGGTAGCAACACCTCCAATAGTCAGCCAAGGATTTAGAACGGTCTGGCCACCAGTCACTAATGTTCCTGCTTCCTCAGCAAGATCCTGTGAATATTGTACAGCTTTATGATCAAAATGAAAAAAATGCATGAAACCAATATGGTAGTAGATTTATGTCTGAAAACCCACATTAAAGAGAATGTTAAAAAATATTTCAAAATTTTAAAATATCTTTATTCAAAATTGTGATAACGGCGTGAAAATCTAAACAGAGCATCTAAATATGCGTACAAACATGAACAAATAAAACTTGTCAAATTTACATGGATTTGCTTATCCAATTAACAAAATTTCTGTCGAGAATATTGGAGTTCACATAGTTCAAACATGTAATAAGTGTCAAAGGTTCAAAATAATGCCTGCTCATCTATACAAATACTATTATGACATGGTTGACTGTAAAGTACTGAAAAATGTGTTCCCAATTTGGTATTGCTTCAGTTTTACTATTTTCTTTCCATGTATTACTAGATTTCTTTCAAACTATTTATTTGCAACAAGAAGGCCAAATCCTAAGTGATATCTAGCCAGCCAAACCCTGTGCATGCTTATTGGAAGTCTTAGAACAATTTTAAAGAAAACATACGGGCTACCCAAAATAAGTAACACAAGATAAAAGTTACAATCCTATCTTATAGTCTACTGCTAACCTAAATACTGAAATAAAGGTGAAATGATAAAAAATATTTAATCCATTCATCCAATTTAAGAATTTCGTACAAACTTTTAGACAAAACAACAGACCTCATCATCTGCATTTCTCTATGCTCTTCCTCAGTGCCATGATATTGTTGCTATGTACATACTGTTTTTATTATACTAAGAACCACCATTTTATGTAAAAGTCTGTCATATTAAAATACCTTTGTCCCTAGCTGTGTCAACATAGAAAAACTCATGTTCAAATATTACCCCACAAAAAGTTCCAGAAATCGTTAAAAATAAGCATAGCTGCCAACCCTACAGGCACACAATTAGTGAAAATTGGGTTAAAAATTTGCAAATTTTGACACGAATTCGCCAAGTGATCTTGGGATATTTGACGGAACAAATGTTTAGCATTGGATCCAGCTGATAAAGGTAGATTGTGTTCAACAAGAAAACTTGTAATGTTTCAGTGTTGGTAGTTTGCAGGTCTTCTGTCAATGGCTTAAAATATTCCAGAGCTGAAATCTGCTTAAGTTCTTAATTTTCCCTACCTCTATGTGCTTTCTGCTACCAATGTGTTTCCTCACATCACGCCCAATGCTAAAATTTGTGGCACACACTGTGTGCAAAAAGCATGATATATATCAGTGTTTCTTAGTTGAATGCACAGCCAAATTTGGGTATATCCCAAACTAAACATCACCTTTTGTGCAACACATATCTTTTGCTTGTGGTGAAGACATTTTCAGCATCGATGCATAAATGCTTTTACTGCGTATATTAAGTTTGGTCCCAAAAATTAAATTGAAACTGCAAGTGCTGCTCAAATTTGATTACATTTTAACTCTAACTTCTTCTTTGGAATTTCAAATGAGATAACAAATATTATTCTCATATACCAGTTTCCATGGAAATTAGAGTTTATACAATCATTTAAACAACTGTCTTTCGCTGAAGGTAATAATCTCCCTTTTCCCAATGAACAAATTTAAGCGCTTACATAAATGTCTTTTTTTTTGCAAAAAAACCCCCACAAAAATCAATGGACACAGAAAATAAAGTAATCAAGAGTATTAATCAAATTTTTACATGGTTAGTATAAAGACAAGAAAATTACCAGTAGATAATGATATAGAACATGCTAAAACATTACTCTAATTATGACTTGAAGGGGAATAAGGAAAGACATAGGCCCCAACAAATTACAGGCATTTCTCCTATGAAAACAAAATAAAAGGTAGGAAGGGATCTATTTTTTTTTAAAATAACAATTTTGCATTAGCCTACAGCTTCTAGATTAAAGTTACAAGTTCAAGCAAGAAACTAACACAGTTGGTATCAATATTTTTTAACTACGTATTTTTTGTTTTACTTGATAAAAATTTATAGGGTAAGGGCCATTAAACTGGATGGATAACGCTTACCTTGAATCCTCTCATCATCATTGGTATGACAACATCCCTTTCCTTTTCAGACATCTTATTACTGACAGCTAAGAGCATCAACATGTTGTCACAGTCTGTTACCCCCATGGCGTACAGATCACTCAGTGTGTTGGCACAAGCAATCTTGCCCTAAAATTAACTACGAACTTTGCATATATGGTCAAACAATGAATAAAAATGAACCTGATCTTGAGTATTTTTCTTTAAAAAATAAAGGGAAATTCTCACCATGCTAATCTGTACCACTGAATACCATATATATTAGCCTAAAAGATCCAACAGAAATAACACACCCTGATCTACCATCACATAATGCATTACTATACCAGGGTCTACTTATTAACTCTCGACAAACTGCTTAGACCCAGGTCTGCCAGCACATATGGGTCTTTGCACATTATGCAACAGCAAATATGGGTCTTTGCAGAATGTAGTTGGATATAACTTATAGGCGAGTATACAAGGTAACAAATAAATATCAAATTAAAAACCCATGTATTTAAAGTTTCTCAGGAGCTGGAAGCAAGTGGTTAATGTGCTAGACTTGCAACCAGACTGGTGCAGGTTCAAATCATGGCAAGACCAGGCTAGGTTTGTTGCCATGGTGTTTTCTTAGGCAAGAAACCACTTTACTCCAACTACTCTGGCAAAATATACCTTTTATGTGTAGAAAAGCCATTACAGAAGGCACCATTTTCCTTCAATAGCATTAACAAAACAAATTTTTGCACCCTGACAAGCCAATAAACAATTACTCCAATAGCCTAAGGCCTTCCCAAAAATGTATGTTTCCATTCAGCTGACCATCTGTTTCTCATTGTCAACCACAACACTTCACCCCCAGGTAAAAAAAAAATTCTCAAAATTTGACATGTGCAGCTAATTCAATCAAGTTTGTCTGGTATTTTAATCATTAGAAATATATATGTATATATATATATGTATATATATATATATATATATATATATATATATATATATATATATATATATATATATATATATATATATATATATATATATATATATGCAATAAACTGACAACGAACAGTAAAAAACTAGTAACTAACTAGCCTAAGCACTTTTGACTCTTAACGAGTCTTTTTCAAAGGCAAATAAAAAACATATATACGACAAACAAATAAACACAAAAACGTTGTGTTTGTAAACCTCTACATGGCTGTCTCCACATGTGTTAAAACTATAAATACAACCAGCTTGTATAGACTAGTTGCGGAAACTGAAAACGTATAATTCCCTAAAAGTTTACAAGCCAAAGCGACATCTATTTTTACTTTTTGTACATTTATGTACAATAGGTGCACCTGGACAAATTTTTGGGGTGAAACAACTTCTCTAACCTGTTTAAACAGGGTGAATTTCTTAATTTGAAGGTAAAAATAAATTCATGGCAAAAGTTCTTCAAAAACTTGTATTGCAAAGTTTTCACTCTCAGTCACCAAAAACGTTACCAAAATGTTTTGGTGAAAAATATTTACACCAAATCGATTACAATCAAGCCATTAATTTAAAACTCTTAATAAAATCCTCCATTTATTAAATGCAGCAAACTAACTAGATACCTACTGTGTAGTGTACATTTAAAACTAATTAACTATTATAATGACTTAATTAAAATTCATACAAATATTCTGTCTTATGATAATTGTCTTTCTCTCCACCACATTAAAGATTATGACATGAAATTCATACAGCTTCCTTGGCTGCAAATTGGAGCAGAAGCAGCTCAGTTGGTATATCACTGTACTTGTACAAGAGCTGCAGGTTTTCCAACATCTTGTAAATGACAGCCCAGATCAGCTGCCTCAGCATGTCCATGATAAGACAGACATGTAACTCCTATTTCCTCAACATGAGAAACCCAATGTTAAAAGTATAGTTGAAATAAATAAAAAAAATTAAATCAACTATAAAGAGTGTTTTCTCATTTTGGGTGTTATATACACAAAATACACATCCTGGCACTTTTTTCATTCAATTTCAACAATGACAATGTCTGGGTCTAATAAGATAAAACTGGATTGTACTTGTGTTTTTGCTTGGACAATCCTCAGATTCTTCAGTAAAAGAACAGCACCTCTGCTTCATATGCCCTGTTTGTCTACTAGAGCAATAGTTCCCACCATATCATTTCAAACCCAACTGAGTAGTTCCAACTGATACATTTGCACTTGGTGCCAACATTCATAGGATCTCTATATCATCCCATTGTCACTACTACACCAGACAAAAATTATCTATACACTTGCCTACTATAGTTATAACACTATAAAAATACATTATAAATGCAAGTACAAAAATTACAGGAATATCTAGACAGGATGGAAATTTCAATACACTTTAAGGTACAATTACATACACATGTACATTGGCTAATTTCCTAGTAATTCAAGTTCTAAAAACAAGATTTTCTGCTCAACTATCTGAAAGGAATTTCCAGAAATTCAATAAAAAAGTTGATGTTAGTCACTGTGACAGCCATATTATGGATACAAGAATGACACCATTTTAATGAAGGGCAAATTGGACATCATTAAACAGACTCTTTGGTGAAAACCACATGCTAATAATAAAACCAACCATTTGAGACAAGTACTGCTAACAAGACTTTTAAGCTGGATTTCATATTAGCTATAGCTGCATTGTTGAAAGCTTACCTTTTAAAGCAGAAAGCATTAATCCACCTCAGTGAATCTGACCTTTGGACCCCAAAATAAAAAAAGCTCCAACTTTATTCCAAATGCATAAAATCCAAATACAACACTCTCTTGATAACTCGCACCCGGATAACTCGCGAACTTGCTTATAACTTGGTGTCCAGCATGGCTCCCAATTTTTTCAAAGAAAATATATTTTAAAATATGTTGAACGTGAAAAAAGTCGTGATAAGAAATGGTAAATTAAACCTTGATATATAGCTCGTTTTTATCATCGAAAATGGTGATTATTGCCCATAAAGATAGATTCCATATTGTGTAAAATTTGCAATTTCTAATAAGATATCACATATTATGTTAGTTTTTTTTTAAAATAAAAAAATAGTTGTCAATACACTGTAAATAAATAGCGCTCAACGAAAAATTCTAGTAAATGCTAACATGCAGCAACAGAGAAAGGAATAAATACCAATGAAATGTCTTGCTAGGTGAAATTCACATTATAATCCTTTAATTTCTTCTCAACACTATAATCGCAACCTACATATTCTATGAAAACATGAAAAGAATCTGTCTACTGTCACATGGAAACCTGTGAGTACTTCCATGAGAACATAATTGAATGCTGGCTTTGTTTTGATCAACAGCTTGGGGAAGTGTTTGTTGCAATAAAAGAATCAATTAAAAACTACCTGTGTTGTTTTATCATTTTCAATATGTATTTTGTATCAAATCAAGCAAGGTAAGTACAATAAAATAAAGTTCAAAGGCATGCCAATAGGTGCAAACGCTCTTATATTCATTACCGTTATCAAATTTCATTTTACTTGACCAATCGAAAATATTTTCACATTTTATGTCTTAACATCATTAAAGTATATAATATCAGTAATGTATCCTAATCATTTGTAAATGTGATCATGGAGAGCAAAGGAATTAAGCGAAAGGCGTACTTAGTGACTGAAAAGCTGTTCATCATAGATGGTGTTCGTAATGACAAAGCGAGAAAAAAAAATTTGCAATGAACTAAAAATTGCTGAGTCGACATTTAGAGGTTGGCTTAAGGATGAGCCGAAACTTCGAAATTACTCACATGATGTTGATTCAGATGAAGGGATGAAACAAAAATGAGCACGGACTGCAAGCGATAACGAATTAGATGATGCTGTGTATGCATGGTTCACACAACGTGTCACAAACCGCAAGTGTTATCGTGTTTTAATTTAGATCATTTAAATTTTTAGACCCATCAATTTCATGTTGGTAATTGTTAACACTTGTGAATTTTTTTTTCTTCCATTTTACGTCTACCACAATAAATATCTACACATCGTTCGATCGACATTGTTTTTTCAAAATGTGTCGATCTTTCGTATTTAAAAATAAAAACGTCTACTTTGGATCTAACAATAAAACTAGAATGTATACCATTCACAGCAAAAATTGGTGACGTACACAACATGAAGTCGTACATGTGCTAAGCGAATGGAAACCACGTGGAATAGTGTTTTGATGATCAATATACTGCAGAACTTGACTTGTAACCTTTATGAAACAAAAATTGAAAAGCTTTCTTATGCCAAATGCAATCTGTTTATAAAGTCTGGTTGAGAAACAAGTTACTGTGCTGAAACTAAATAGGAAACAGAAAAACAAATGGATGGATTTCAAAACACGATGCATTTAATTTAATGGTTGGCACAAAATATTACTGACAATACATGCATTTATCATTTGACAATTATTCAATCCTTAAATACAAATTGCATGACATTTTGTATCAGCTTCCATAATGCACTGTATCAATTTTTTTTAATTTATGGTTATAATTTTCTTCCCACATAAACTTTGCTATTTATTCACAATGATCACAAAATAAAACGCAGCCACTCAATAATGCTGTCTTCTAAGCATTCAAAAAATGACACTATTTCCAAAAAAATTTTTTTGGCTGTTTTTTTTTTGTGGTATTTCGTATGGATCGGCTTTTAACATGAAACTCATTTCAGTAACAGGCAACATTTACCACCCTTTTCTCTTATTGAACCTACCAGTATTTACTTATAAAACACATATGGTAATTCATGGATGAACTTGAAATGCAAGTAACCAATTCAAAAGTGGAGATAATATCTCAAATGGACAACCAAAAACAAATGTTGTCAAAAGTGTCCAAAAAAGAAAATATGAAGGTCACCATCTTACTGGTTCTGCTTTTTTTATTCATCATTAATTAAATAAAATTTATTTATTCATCATTAATTAAATAAAATTGATCCTTTTACCTCATACAAGCACCTTTGGATGACTATTCCATTCACATATAAGTGATTTTTGACGCCTGCTGTAAAAATCAGCCATTTTGAGCGGGTTTTTGTAGCACCACCTACGGGGAAAACCCCTATTGGACACTGCATTCATTGGTGTGAATAATCATTACATCAGATCACATGGTCACTGTTTATGCTCTGGTTGAAATCTGCTATTTAAAGTAAGTAGGTCATATTCTGCACTCTCCAAAATGGCAAAGGCGGATTCTGTTCTAAACTTACTCAAGTTTTCAGGATTAGAATCACAGCAATGAAAGCTTCAAAAACTTAGGTAAAGGCTCCGATACTGATGTAGGAAGTTATTAGTTTTTATAAATTATCAAATTCAGCTGATGCAGACAAAGAACTTCTAAATTTCAAGTATGAGAAATGGCAGCTATGGTTGGTCACACTGTTGCACCGACTTGACTGTGAATGAATTCCCTAAAGATTTTTAAGTTCATACCAATTCTTCTTTGAAAAATAAATACAGAACTATAACTCCCATATAATAAATTTAAATGTTACTACACATAATGTATGTGTACCATAAAGTAAAATGGTTAAAATAGCTGTTAAACGGAATGTACACTTCACTGCTCTACAGGGGGCTCCGAGTGGCAGAGTGGTCTAAAGCAATGTCCGTTACGGATCACTGCCATCTCACCCCTGTCTGCATGGGTTCGAGTCTAGGATTCCGTGAATGTGGATATGTGAGAAAGCTTGCCAGTAGCTTCTCATGGGTCGGTGGTTCTTTCCAGTGATTTCTTGGTTTCTTCCTCCACCATTAATACTGGCCGCCATGAATAGCCTATCGTGTGCTAAAAAATGTCGTTAAGCCCAACAACAACAATCACTGCTCTACAGGCCTATGCATATAAAGTATAATAAGTAAAAGGTGTTCTATTTATAGCGCACTGCACTGGGTAACTTTGCTACATGCATACAGCCATACACTTTATGGGGGAAAGGGTTAAGCAATAATTTTATCCTGAATCTGAAACAATGATGCATAACATTCATGAATTTATTAGACTGTAAGCTTAGAATTAGTCAACTTCACCAAAAAGAATGTGAATAATACAAATCACAGGCTAATAATCTAATCCCGGTTTATGTGCAATAATGGACAAATACAGTCATTGCTCTATCATATATCTTTTTGAATAAAGCATTTAGCTAAGTGGTAAAAAAATTATTGAATTTCACCAATTTCCTCAAGTTTCACGACTGTATGGCTGACAAAAAAAAAGTATATATACTTACTTAGAAGTCATGTCTAACTGCAAACAACAAAGATCCTGATCTGCCATTGCATAATGTGCATGCCTATCATGGTCAATATTGTTTGTTCTACTGATTACTACTAATAAACTGAACAGACCCAGATCTGTTGCTGCATTAGCAGTTGGACGCGTCTTATAAAAAAGTTTATTTGGCAGGCACTTACCAAGGACAAATTTAAAATATTTGGTATGCACAAACCAAGGACAAATTTAAAAATTGCCAGAAATTTGGTTCAAAAAACAAATGTGTCTACTCTTTTATGCAAAAAAATTTTTGTTCCATAACTCACTTTTAGTTTGAAGACTCACTTTCTGGGTAGCATATTCAGGGGTTAAGGTGAGGAAGGCCTAGATAAAGTTACAAGTCAATTTCACTTCTCTGGCAACTTTTAGTGAAATTTAGTGAAATACTTCTTTGTTCGCATTTTCAACTCAGCTGAATGATCTGAACATGTATCTCCATTTCTGAACAAAGATGCAAAAGTTTGGGATTGCAATGTTGTAAAGCATATTCTTTAATCTCCTTTAAATTTTCTGTGACTGTAGACTGTGAAATAACCAGAGGTAGAGTTTCACCAAATGATGACTCTTTGTCACTATTACTATCAGCAGTTGGAGTACTCAATTTACCTCTCTGAAGAATATCCTTCTTCCAGTCTGGCCCTAAGGAACCATTAGCAATTTCTAAACAGTGGTCCATATCGACATATTCTTCCAGTGTCATGCCATTGAGAAGAAGTTCCATTGATGGATGCATGTCTTGTTCACAATCTTTGCTCTCTGGCTTTATGGCTTCCACACTGACAAACAAGCCACACTTAGCAAAACACCTTTCTATGGTGTAGGCAGACATAGCATCCCACACTGACTTAATCCATAAAATGGCATCCAGAACAGTGATAGTTTGAGCTATTTCGGTTGCTGTAGAGCAATCATTCATTTTGTAAAGAATGTGTCATAGCAGTTTCTTCCAATAATTAATTTTTACGGCCTGAATTATTCCTGTATCACAGGGTTGTAGTTTAGATGTTGTATTTGGTGGTAGAAAACCTATTTTACATTGCTAAACTGAACATCTGGGTGTGCACTGAAGTTGTCTATGATAATTAAAATGTACCGATTTTTCCTTTTCATTTTGTTGTTGACAGTTTCAAGCAGTTACAAAAGATGTCTGATGTCATCCAAGCTTTTCTGTTGGATTCATAGACAACACCCAAAGATCTTAAATTAAATGACCAAAAACATCTTGGGTTGCATGAATTACCTATAACTAAGGAGTACAGTTTTTCTCCAATTGCACTACATGCTAACAATAGTGTCAACCTCTCCTTTGCTTTTTTCCCTCTTTTGTGAACATCATCTTTCTGCACTAGGGACCTGTCAGGTAGTCCTCTGTAAAAAAAAATGTCCTGTTTCATCAGCATTAAAAATATCACACAGGTTATACTCTTCAGTGATAGCTGGTAGTCTTTTTTCCAGTCATCAACTGTCTATAAATCTATAAATTCACATCAGCTGATTCTCCACTGAGCACACTTGCTTTGATATTGTATTTATTTTTGAAGCTCTCCAGCCAATCGTTTGATGCAGTAAAGTCATCATAATTCAATTCTGCTGAGACAATAATTGCTTTTTCCTGAATCAGCTTTCCACTTACTGATATGTTTTTACTCCTTGCAACACAAAACCAATCCCATACGTGATCGTTTAGATCTCCATACAATGTCCGTCATGCTGTGGCATATTTCCTCTGTGCTTGTGCACCTTTCTGCTATTCATTTCTAATGGACTCCTTGCCTTTGATAACATTCTGAATTTGTGTTTTGCCGACGTCTAAGCTGGCTGCTATTTTTGAGCTGTCTCCCCTTTTTCACTTCTTTCAATTACATTAAATCTTTCTTCCAGTGTTAGAATTGTTCTTTTTTTCTTCGGAGGTTCTGCCATTGTTAAGTGTTGATGTAATAATGACTAGATATATTTTGAATTTGATCAGGATTTGGGGAAATGTGAAATATATATATATATATATATATATATATATATATATATATATATATATATATATATATATATATATATATATATACATATTATTTACCAATGAATGAAACCCTATCAAAAATAATTAACTCATCAAGAAGCAATACATTTTTTTGAGACGAAGTTTAAATCACCAGTGTTATAGCTGAATAAACAAAGGTTGTGACCATCTGCACCCAGATAAACAAATGGTGGCTTATTGAAACACTGTAACAAAAGAAATCATTTTAAAAAATCAATCCGGAAAAGATTCTAACTTACTAGTGTTAAAGACAAAGACCTCATTCACCCACAGGCATTATAGATTAACTGAAAAGACAAATGATGTACTAACTCTACACTGAAGCCCTTTCAAAAGATTCATGACTGGGACATTAGGACTACCCGCAATGTGTGGGTTTTCACAAAGATAAAGAAAAAATACAAACATCTAAATTGAACGCATATGTCCAATATTACTCCCTTTGATAAAAAAAACGGTTAATCTTACTGGCAATTCTCATGATTTCGGCACTACAATGGCAGTTAGTGACATACTTTTTCTGGTTTACTGCAATACACCATACGCCGGACTTGTAAATTTCACACAACTGGTAGCTAGCTAATTTTTTTTAAATACTGTATTTGAACAATCTTTACTATTTATGCGGTCATTGATACAAAGTATTAAATGATGGTTATTGGTGTATTATCTTGCCTTATGGTCGTTTAATGTTATTTAATGTGCTTTTGTTTGCATACTACATGTATCCCGAGGTCTCTTGTTTACAAAGGATTAAGTCAAAGTAAATGATCTGTTTTTTGCGATTCAGTTGTTCATAGCAGTGTTGAATTGCATATTTTGCCAAGAAATAGCAGTCGCTGGTCGCGTTCAGCAGGTGGTCGCTCATGACATGTTCTACCATACCACAAAAACTGCACTTTTAGCCACAAAGATTGCAAAATCCCAAATACGTACCTTTTTTTTAAATTACAACCAAATTGTCTAAGTCTAATAACCCATGCACTTTTCATGTAAATCCATCTCATGCATATTTTCATTATATTATATGCAGCCACCCTAACTAAATCTTATTAAATAATGAATCCAAAAGCCTGTGTAGTCTTCTTCAAAAATGGTATAGCAAAACTAACAGTTTAAGTAGGTGACTGTTATTAATGGTTGTAAAATATTTTATTTGAATGAATGCACAGCACAATGAGTGATTAATCAGCACACACACATACACACAAACTTTACCATCATGTAGGGGTCATCCACAAGGGGATAAAAGAAGTCTGTGGTTTGTACAAGGGAAAGTCCACCATGACGCAGAGGAGTAACAGATGCATCCATGCCAATGCCTAAAATTAAACAATTGCAGGTTAAAAAAACTGATGGTGGCATACTTAGAAGTGAATGGTACATTATATGCCATTATAAACTCCCATCCCTACTATAATAAAAATTAAATTTTCACCATGTGCCTACTGGATAAGTAAAAATAATTTGGATGTGTTAATTGCTCCTGAGCTTAGTCAAGTATATCAATTATTAATCTTTTCATTGTTCAGTTTGGAATACTAGCTCTTCTATTTGGCAGGTGTTATCTACATTAAAGATGTTACACATTCATGATTAATTATTTAACAACTTTTACTGAAAAAATTAAAACCACATTTATTTGCTGTAAGATCATAATAACCACAAGAGACATGCTTCAAAATATCAGGTCTATACATCAACACTAATCCGACCCACATTTATTAAACTCTATCATATATGATGAAATTACCAATTACTTTGTGACTAATACTTTTTTTTTAAAAATTCATTAGTTTAAAAGTTTTATTTTTATCAAAGAAATACCCAACCCATACTTTAAGAATTTCACTGCTTCCCAAACATAAACAGATGTCTTTCATAAATGTATATATTGGGTTTAATGGCACATAAACATAATACATGTACTGACAATATATGTCAATTAAACAAGTGCTAAATCTAATAACCCAAGGGAGACAAACCCTGTCAATAAGCATAAACATAGAATCCTACAAGATAAAACATACAAGATAATGTTACAATTCTTGGAAATGTATATAAAATAAAACATTAAAGAACAAAATAATTCCTTAAAATACAGTGTCACATGGGATGGGAATGCACAAATTACATTTGATTAAAAAGTCAAAGAATTTCTCTGACAGAAAATCAAAAAGTATCATAGAGTTCAAATCAAACCAATCTTACTAAACAGGGTGCAAGTTGATACACTAAACCAAACAAAAGTACCACTGTCATGGACCTGTAACCCCCACATTTCAAAATGTCTATAATCTTTCAAGTAATGATGAATAGTTTTCAACAGTAATGTGTAGTACTTCCCTTGCTTCTATTTTACCTAGTCATTCCACTTCACACAACACAATCTGTATGCCATGAGTACAATAAAAGTTTTGCACAATTAAATATTTACAGAAATTCTTCCTTTTTTGAGTCAAGTGCTAAAACACTTCATCAGCTGTGTGACTTCTATGTGGAATTCCACTCTCCACTTACGTAAGAATATGAATGTAAAATATACTGTTATAGTTCCTTCATACAAAATCACCATAAAACAATTTATCAGTTTATCACTATTTCTATACAGGAATGAACTGCTGACAATCTTGAGTAAATTACAGCTTTCTTTAGTTTCATTTTTCTTGTGAAAATTACTTAGAACCACACTGTCAATATAGGACAGAAATGTTAATCCACTTGCAGGGGTAAAGCTAGACAAATTTTAGGTATAAGAGACTTCTACTTTTGGTCAGAACAGGGAGAAGTGGGAGCTAAACAGGGAGAAGTGAGAGTTAAAAAGGGAGAAGTGAGACAGAAACAATAAACATGATATATATATATATATATATATAGAGAGAGAGAGAGAGAGAGAGAGAGAGAGAGAGAGAGAGAGAGAGAGAGAGAGAGAGAGCTGCATTATCTTATTTTAATGATGTGCTCTATTTCTTGGTATGCTTTTAACAGTTTTAAGCAATGCCTTATTTTCAAGTTGAAAAATATGTGTTATTTGTGAGTATCAATATATTTTGTATGCATATAAAAAAATTATATTCATACCTATTCTATTCATACTTAGTATATGTGTGTTTGAATTGAAGTAAATGCATTGTATTTTGGCTGTATGACTTTAAAAGCACATCTGAAGCTATTCTTTTTAATTAATTTGTAACTGCAAGTTGGTAAATATGCTTAATTAACAAACAATTATTTTTTTGTGTACAATTGCAGTCAAAAAGATTTATAGCATTCTTTGAAACAGCCCCTAATACATGTACATAGGAATAAATGCACAAGTGACTTCAAACCATCCTGTTTGTCCTGATTTCATTGTTCCCGATAAAACATTACTGTAACTATCCATAGACACCATACTGAATCACTAAAGTCGATATACAACTAAACTGGACCCTTTTTTTACCCCCAACCATAAATCCAAGAATTGGTCTGGCACAGAATGAGTGCATCTATTTTTAGATAGAGGGCTTTTCTTGAATTACACACTTTCTTGCTTCGTTACATAAATCCATTAAAAGTTCTGCATAGTTATGGTTTGTCTACCTACTGGTAATAATGATATTCATTGGTTAAATATTATTTGCTTCATAACTATATATGTTTTTCGTATTTTCACAGTTTAATGAAGTGGCATATCATATACGCAGCAATGTCTGCCATTAAAATTTCATTTACGGTTTCAAACTGATTTTATACAGAAAATACTCAAATTTATTATAATGCTGCCTTTTTCTATTTTTTCAAAGTAAATACTGCCAGATTTGATTGCATCATTTTGTATAAATCTGAAGGCCTTCAAGCTAAGACCATTTCAAGTTATTTGGGTTAAATCATGTGAACTGGATACTTAGAACTTGTTACAAGTTTTTTATATTTTTAATAGCAGCAGACATATTTGATGGAAGAGTGGAATCATCTGTATAAACTCAAAAATACAACTGTTAACAAACATTTAATATTTGTAATGTAAATAAGTATAAAATCAAAAATTCCATTTTAAATAAATAAACGGAGACCAATGGATTGCTGAAAATGTGTAACATTTTTCTCTCGCAAAATTTGTCTTTTTACAAAACTTTAAACATCACATGATATTGTTTGTGATTAAATGGAAGGCAGGTTATATGAAAATGTCATTTCATTATGACAATAAGTTTAATGTTGATCTAAACTTGTTATGTAAATGCAATAAGGAAATGATTACAGTAATGACCATAACATTTTGCAAGCCCATAAGAACTGGTTTAAATTTTGTTCAGTTAATTACAACTTAAAATTTACAAAATAATTTTTTTCTAAAATTACTGTTATTGACCTAAAAACCAATTTAGCACTTTTATTTGATTTCACTCAACTGGAACATTAACTTTAACTTTATGTTATCTGCCAATTTTTCATTCCTCTAACAGTTTAAAAAAACATCAAAGCTGCAGACAACACTAAATAGTTTTAGATACACAATGCTTGTTTTGGCAAGTGGTGTGCACCCCAAAATCACGTGACTTTACCGCTAGTTCGCCATGTTGTACAATTGGGGATCGGGAGTCAATTTCATTTATTTTCACCCAAATATTAAACAAAATACTCTAACTTGTAAAATGCACAGGGATTTACACACAACATGTTATATTTAACTAATCTATACATCACACACAACTAAATTAACACAACTTTTGAAGCCAATTACAATTAATTTCTCGGAATCGAGACTTTAGTCTCAGTTCCAAGAGAAACATTGACACAGCATTTCATACGATTTTGACACTTACCAATACGTGGAACTTGTGCAACATATTGGAAATGCGCCTGTTCTGCATCCTGGGTCTTGCTGTCCTGTTGAAGTCCCTCAAGAAGTTTGAGCAGTACTTCCTGAGGGACTTTACACCCTCATCCCTTTAGGTCAGCAAACTTGGTGAGTCGGAAATTGGGATCCAACTCATGTGCCGCAGGATCGAACGGACGGCGCATTGGAACAGCAGTTGCTGCCTCCATTGTCAGTTTCAAAAATTGATTTCTGAAAGAAAAACAAGTTGTCACTTAATATATTTGTGAATGTAAGATCCAGTTATGGTGTCAATAGCTATGTCAATATTCAATGCCGTCGCGCCACCCATACAAATATAGCCTTCAAATATGGCTACCTCCCCGACGAAGTTTTCGCGCACTTATAAGTGCCCGGATATATCTTTTATCCTTGCAATGACTCGTTCCAATCTGGACCATGTGACGCACCCAAGGATCATTCATTATAGATAAATTGCAAACCTGTTCCACCCATATTTTCCGATATAACTAAGGATTTAAGAAAATTGTAATAATAACGAAGATAATCCAGTGGTCTTTAATCTTTTAGGAGAGGCCATCTTTTTTAATTAATAAATATCTGTCAATCTTTAATTCGTTAAATAGTATGGATATTATTAATAACTGCATACTGAGTATACTTGAAATAATTTTATATGGACCAAGTGAATTGACATGGAAAATGGCATACATTTCGTAAATATAAACTTCTACAATAGTATAGAGTCAACATTAATGAACAAGTTTGTTTAATTTTGAACACACACAAAAATCTCAGCTTCTTCCGGGAAGAAGATTAAGGTTTAATACCAATAACCTGCAATAACTAAAGATATTTAAAATATTATGTCTTGGCACATTTTAATAGCGTGTTTAATATTATTCAGTTATGTGCTTTGTTTAGAGGCCATATTATAAAGTCCACCTCAGGCATATTATGATATCCAAGAGTAACGTGACATGTCTTGGGAAAATGAGTGAAGTTTAAAGTGAAATTACCTTAGTGAACCATTAGCAGGCTCGGGGTCATCCATTACGAGTACTGAAAGACGTTTTGAATTACTATAGTAGTCCGACCATGATACTTTGATAGTAACGTAAAAGTAATATAACATAACCGTGAAGGCATGTGAGAATATGACTAGATAAGATAAGATTTATTTATAGTCTGCGTGATTTAAAACAAGCAACTCAACATGGGCTCTAATTAGCTTTACCGACATGACATAAATACAGAATTAACATCAAATCGGCATGCGTTGTATGGCATACAAATGCAACATAATACAAAGGGGTAAAAACGGTACATGACCTGAAAATATTAACAAACAAGTTGTTTTTTTAAAAAAAGGCATTAATTAAAAGTAAAGTTGGTATCTAAGAAACTTAATAAGAAAAACAAGTTAGGAGCTAACCGGATGCCAACAAATTTTAAAGTGTGGGTGACATTTTAAATCAAATTAAAAGAGTAGCACCGGTTTTTGTCATGACAAGCTAATATGTAGTAGGGTACCTGATGGTGCATGAAACAAGGAAAGTAAAGAAAACCAAACTATATTAGTGGAAGTCGTCATGGCAGAATAGTGGGGGGTCAGCATTATTTGCAACTATTGTATTTATTATTCTAGAATAAAACTAATCATCTACACGAATAAATATTTTATCCATTTTTAAAGTGATTTGTAACTAGTTCCAAAGGAATGGCAGTGGCATATCTGAAACACTGTATAAACATTGGTCTGAAAAAGGAATATTCTGTACAAGCGACTTTGTGAGACGGTTAGTGGATCAATCCTGACAATTTTCGTAATAAATTTGGATTCTATGTAAATTTCCTACAAATTCAGGGGCTTCTAGGTGCCATAAAAATAAAGAAGAAAATTTAATGTATCAGTTTTAATATACAGTACCTATGTATAAGTCCATTTTTTTTACTTGTATAAAAAATGGATTAAAAGGGACAAACAAGAGCTTATTAACGCCCATTTGCAGTAATCATGAACCATCCTTAGTTGCAAAATGGGACACAACATTTCACAATTAAAACGCAAATGAATGGAATAAGCTTTTTTAGCCTCGCATGGAAACCAGAAAACCAAGAGCTGCATGGCTTCAAAGTAAGATTTTACACAGAAGTTTGGCAAAAAAAAAAAAATAATTTTCTAAAAGTTTGTTTAACATTTCAAGTAATTTGTTTTTCTCTCTACTATAAACTATGCAGAAGTTTTATCTCGTCTTCTGTGGGAGTGTCCAAAAGCATAATCAATGTTGACTAGGTCCGTAGGGTGGATAAACAGTAATCATCTCTATAAATTGTGGGTATTAATGAAAGGATTTCTGCTTGGTATACTAGATGAAATCTGAGGATGAGGGTAACTTATTTATATTAGCAATGAAATTATATATATATATATATATATATATATATATATATATATATATATATATATATATATATATATATATATATAGAGAGAGAGAGAGAGAGAGAGAGAGAGAGAGAGAGAGAGAGAGAGAGAGAGAGAGAGAGAGAGAATTTAATAATGAATTACGAAATATTTCTCATATTAAGAAATAACAAATTAAACTTTCTGTCTGAAAAGTATTATGCATACACAAAATGCACAAGGGGAAATTTTGATACAAAATGGCTTCTTTACTAAAAAGTGTTTATTAAATCAATTAAAAACGTATCACTATTTACCGTTCGATCCGTAGTAAGTTATGTGTTGATAATGTGTGGATGCAGTAATAGGATCAGTATACGTTTCTTTATACAATTTTGCATTCGAATGTCGGCTCACCCATCAAACTGTTTCCTAACCAATCGTTTTCTGCCAGCAACTTCTGGTGCAGGATGCTTACACCATATGAAGAGGTAAGATTATAAAGTAATTTCAGGTGTAATCATCATACAAAAATCTCAGAGCATGCTCTTGAATTTTTGTTTTCTTAAACTTAGTAGATTTCTTATCAGAAGTGCGGAGATTATGGAGGGAA
Source organism: Potamilus streckersoni (assembly GCA_016746295.1). NCBI lineage: Eukaryota > Metazoa > Mollusca > Bivalvia > Unionida > Unionidae > Potamilus > Potamilus streckersoni. Next base: position 4,746,539 of record JAEAOA010002240.1, read on the forward strand.
TAAAGTACAATCTGTATGGTCTTGTCAGCTTTTGACCAGTACATGACAGTAATTAAGTAGTCCTAACGGTTTCCTACATAGACTTTATACACGTGAATCAAGTTAGAATAATCAACATAACAGTTTGCTTATGTTAAGTACACGTTTCATGCTGGATATTTTTTTTCACCCACAAGTGCTTGAAATTTGTCAGGAGTGTCTTGTATTTTATTGTTATTGAACCAGACTATGTTAGAATGTTGAACTTTTAATCACGAATATCCGTCAAAGTGGCAAAGTCCAGCGAAGAAAAGGATAATTTTGTTATCGTCATGTTTTTACATAGAACCATATTTAATATAAAAAAAAACGATATCATTTATAAAAAGATTTAAGAGTAAAGGTTCAGGGATTGATCCCTGAGGAACTCCTTTTTGATATTTTGTCCAGCTAAACAAGACGCGCAGCATTTTAATTTTGGTGCTTAAGATTTAATCTGTGTAAAATTCAAAAACTTTATCTAATTTATTATAATTTTATTTTTTTAATAATAAATTTAATTTAATAATTTAATATAATAATAATAATAATAATAATAATAATAATAATAATAATAATAATAATAATAATAATAATAATAATAATTTAATATAATTTAATTTTATTCTAATTTATAGTAATATCTTTCTTACTATTCTTGATACTTGGATGAGTAAAGGGGTTGAAATGATCACCCCTTCCATATACAACGCTACATTAAAATACAAATTATTGAAGATTTATATATTTACATAACATTGTTTACATTTTATGTACCTTCAACAACAATGGCCCTATTTTGCCCAACATGGTAGAATAACCGGACTTGTTTACATTTTATGTACCTTCAACAACAATGGCCCTATTTTGCCCAACATGGTAGAATAACCGGACCATGACAGCCACATAAGGACATATGAGAATATGGAAATGGTTTCAGGCAATACACCATAATTGTTAAATGCCACGTATTTGAATTTCATCTAGTAACCAACGGGACTTTAACCAAAACATGGATATATTCCATTGGTAGTTTGTATGGCAGCCAGAAGTATATAGTAGACAAAAGATATACGTGACAAAAGTACTTTTTCGTGGGTTTCTCACGCGATACGTATAATACAAAATAAGAGACCAGAAAACTGAGATGATTCGAAGATTTAGAAGTAGGTCCTTCAGATTATCTGAATATACAAGGTGCCAAATAAAGGCAGAATTCGACGAAAAAATAAAAGAATTTTATTTGTTTGAAAACTCTTGGGAAATAAACCTTCCAAATAAACACTAACATGAAGTACAACACTACAGACTATAAATGATAAAGACTGTAAAATAATGTAATAAGTATGCAAAATAAAAGTACATGTAAAATCCTTCAAACATAATTACTGAAACTGTGTTTTTCTGCAAATCGCTTTCCCTCATTGAATTCAAAGTTTTGGTATTGTATTCCGGCAACACCCAGGAGTATCAATGTAAATTTAGGTAATTAATACATTACGTCGTGAAATAAAATTTTATTCGCTTTAAAGATCATTTAGAATTTACTGAAGATGACCTGTGTTATGAAGGTGAACGAGATGTGGCTGCTGTGAAGGGAGCAATTGATGAAGACGCTTGATACACAGTGAAAGATAATTCTTTTGTTACAGGTATTCATTCGTCAGCTGGATTAATATATTGAAAAATCATTTGAAGCTCAGAAAGGTTTGCGTAAAATGAGTCCCGTATTTGATTACGGCTAATTAGAAATATGATCAGGTTGAAATCGCCAATAAATCCCCAAGTTACTAGCTAAATATAAAAAGGTGACCAGAAACGGTTGAATGAGATTAAAACATGTAGTGAAACATGGATTGACTTCTTTTTCAACAGACTCAAGAGAAAATAATAAAATTTGGATTAGAGATAGCCAGCAGATACCAGGGATCACTCGATGTAATCGGATTGTCCCTAGTATTTATTCGCATTTTCTTTTCGATGCAAAAGGTCTGGTCATCCAGGTACCATTGCCTGACACTGTTAGTGTCACTAGGATTTTGATGCCTTCGAAGTGTTGTCAAAAGATGTTGAATACTACCGAATCCGCGAAACTGTGCCCGAGGTGTCCATCTGCTCCATGCAAATAACTAGCGCATAAATCCGTTGTCTTGACAGACTTCTGAATGAACACGGCATCTAAACAGTCCTGATTTAACTCCAACTGAGTTTTGGTACAAACTCGTTATCAGCAACTCTTTGAAGGAGGCGTGCGAGTCACGATTCTGGTCGAAGTACCGTTTTCACCTATATGTACAACATATCAAGCAGTAAATAAAGAAAGGCATTGATTAATTGGATCACATACTGGGACAGTATGCAGAGGTGCATGGAGAGTACATTGAAATGATGCACTGACGTACCCTTCACTTATGAAAGCTTTGCTGTACACCAGACTAAAATTCAGACCTATGTAAAGACCCCTCTTATTTATTATTTTAAAAACAACGGTTGTGTTTTGAAACACACTGTTATGATATATTTCTTCTTTTATTGAATTTGTAAAAGTCTAATCGCAAATGTGATTGTTAAAGTCGACAAGTAAACAAAAAGTTACTGGTAACTGTTGAAAATAAGGTCAAGGTAAGATTGACTGATATGAGTGTTTTGAGGTAGCCAAATTTGAGCAACGTGATAGCGTTTTGTGTAACGACACAAAAACTGCCATAGCATGTAAAATACTGCATGTATTAAGATTAACTTGTCTGTGAGAAGTTTTGTTATTTATGATGAAATTCCTCTTCCAGAAGACGTATGATTATTCCTTGAAATGTTGTGCGTTGCTACGTTTGAATGAGTAACAAAGTAATTTTCTTTTAAACAGGTCTCATGAAGACAAACAGCCACGAATCATTTTGTCGTTGTTTCATTATGTACGAGACAAAAGTGGGCAGTATTTGCTTTCAAATCTAGATAATCCCAGTATTTGATGATGTCAGACATATTTATGAAAGAGATGGAAGTACGGGACGTCAGGGATTTTTCCCTGGTGGAAATCAGACGGCTCACCAGTCTACACACTCTTGAACACCCAAGCTTAATACAAAGCTTTAAAAGTATAGCAATATCGTTTTGGAAGCCTAGTAGATCCTTCAATCCCTTTATGACATACTATTCTAGGTCCATTGAAGATAGGGTATGGGTGAGAGAGAGAGAGAGAGAGAGAGAGAGAGAGAGAGAGAGAGAGAGAGAGAGAGAGAGAGAGAGAGAGAGAGAGAGAGAGAGAGAGAGAGAGAGAGAGAGAGAGAGAGAGAGAGAGAGAGAGAATTAGAGTCTAGAAAGCTTCATCAGGACCTAATTTAATTGATAATGGAAGCGAATAATGGTTGGACAATGAAGCTGGGTTAAGAACAATTCTGCTTAGTTGAAGAGCTGATGAAAATACGTAGAGAAATACAGAAGGAACAAACACAAATAATAATCAGAAGGAGTATATAGTTCCACAATATTGTCAGGAGTGACTTCGAACTCGATGATGAGAAAGGGTTTGAAACGTTTGAGAAAGCATAGTATATAGCTGATGAAAATTATTTGATTAACAAGGTTCCATTTGTAAATAAATCATTCTCTCAATAGTTTTTTTTTTTAAGAAACCGTTTCAGTTTACTTAGTGTACTTACAAGTCTCAAACCGGTATAACTGTGAAGAATTCAAAATTTCTGATACGATTGATCAGAAATTTCTTCCCACATGCACATGTTGTAAGAGGAAAGGACGTGTTATTTCTTATTGCTGTAGGGTGAAATACAAGCAACAGAATTCTAACAGAGCAGTTACAAATGCTCTTCTTTCAAAGAGGGCAATATCTCGGTCATGTATTGAAAGAAATACCTTTATTTTGGCTACCTTACCCCAATCTGATTTCAATATGGAGATCTATGAATTATTCATATCGAAGGGTTTAGTATCACCTATTGGTGATTATGCTAAGACTCCTCTTATTAAGATTTTTAGAGACACTGGAGCTTCTCTGAGTTTGCTTGTTGTGGAGTACTTTGACCTTTTCTGAGAAGTCTTGTTCCTGCACTTGACGATCCATAATAGTAGACTGTGTCGACCCTTTTTCAAAGACAAGGTTAGGGAACCAATGCGTGTTGACGATTATACGTGCATCCCACAGGTTTTCCAAAAGCTATTGCATGGTGAATATTGAAAATGAGATATTAGTAAGTCGGGTTACCGACAAAGGTGTTCAGTTGTTGTTTCCTGTAAAGGTTTCTGAGATTCTTCTTAGAATAGGTACTTTTGGTTCTTATAAAGTTAGGAAGAAAATATGTTACTTAAAATACATTCCTGCTACTGCGCGAGAAAATAGGATCAATTTTGTGATGTTTTGTTGATATTTGAGGAAGGTGTCGACAGAGATAACTATGTAAATTATTTAGTGAATTCAGTAATACATGTCCCATCCAAACAACATTTATACTAAGCTGAGAAATCAGAGCATGGTGATTTTGAGGTGACCATTCTTCCCAATTCTGAAAGTTTGGACAATATGGACAAGATATTTTTGCATCTGCTGCCACAAGATATCAACGAACTGAAACAGTACTAAAAGAATACCAACATTTATTTCCAGATAAACCAACACGAACAAATGAGATCTTCACCGACTGTGAAATAGCAAATTCTACGCCTATGAACAACATTCTTCTAAGATAATTCCTCTCAAACAAAAATACTTGAAGAAAGAAGTTCAGTATTTGAAGAAAAATGGCGTCACTGAACCAAATAAAAGTGACTGGCGTTCATCTTGTGTTCTAGTGCCAAAATCAGATAAGATTATCCATATATGTACTGATTAGAGAAAAGTAAAGTGTCGCTAAGACAGATTCGTTCCCAGCTCCAATAATCGATGACTGTATTGACAGGATTGCAAATGACAAATACGTCACCAAGTTTGTTCTTTCCAGGTGATTCTGGTAATTCCATTTATGGGGAGAATAAAGGAAATTTCAGCATTCGTGACTCCAGATGGACATTACCAATACAAAGGCATGCCATTTTATGATGAAGGGTTCCCAAAGTTCTTTCCGACATTTGGTGAATATGAAAACATCCGGTATAAGAAGTTATGCCGCTTACATTGATGACACCTTGAAAGACCACATGGAAAACACCCAAAAGTTGTTTGAAAGACTCCATGAAGCAAATCTGACAAACAACTTGAGTAAAGGTGACATTGGCCGTGCTTGCGTTACCTTTTTAGAACATGTTGTGGGACGCGGTCAAATAAAACCTGCAGAAGTTGAAGCTAAGGCTATTTGAAATTTTTGAATATGTCTAGTTAACATCGGAAAGTTTGCTCTGATTTTTCTATGACTGCCGAAGCTCTGGACAATTTCTTAAGTAAGAAGACCACGTTTCGCTGGTCAGACTATGGTCAGGAGGCTTTTGATAAGGTAAAGTTAAAGGCCATACTCAAGAGTGCGCCAGGTCTTTCAGCTCCAGATTTCATTAAATTCTTCTAAGTGCCTGTTTATGCCAGTGGCATATGGGTTGGTAGAGAAATTTTACAAAAAGACAGCAATGGTGTGGATTATCCAGTGTGCTATTTTTCAAGGAAATTTAATAAGCACCAGAGAATTTATTCCACGACAAAGAAATGAGTGTTTGGCTTTGATGATGTGCCTGCAACACTTTGAGTTTGTATGTTAGTGGAGATCCTTTTCCAGTTGTTGTTTTCAGTGATCACAACCCTTTCACTTTGTTAATGAAATGAACAAAAATCAAAGACTGTTACGATAGAGTCTGATGTTACAATCATTCAATATCGATGATAGATACATCAAAAGAAAAGAAAATTTGATTACAGACGCCTATTCACTTGCATAGAAATACAGTATTGTATTGCATTGTTTTGTATACATTTTAGTATCATTCATTTTCTTATGCAATATTAATTACATATATGCTTCAGATATATTCAAAAACGTATTATTGCATAAATCTTTCTTTTCTTTAATGAGTGCGGCTTTAAGGATATATGTATCATGTATTATTTTATAGTATTGTGTAATTTACATCATTTTCGAGCATGACATTTACTTTTTAATTCTATAATTCCGTGGATGGCCAGAGCAATAGTAAGAGCACTTGTATATAGTTTCGCCGTTCATAAATATAGGTTATTGCCAAGTTCATATCAACAACTAATTCGGTCAAAGTAGACCAACGAAATGGTTGACTGTAGGTCACGCCAACATTACATGATCCTAGGAGAATACATGAACTCTAAAGATACCAAGCATACTCTGGGTGTTGATGGGCTCAGTACTTTAAAAAAGTCAGTTGCAGGCTGTTTAATATATTTCACATTAATAATAATTTAAATTATTGGAATCCTTTTCATATGCGTTGATTTGATGCGTACAAGTGGATATTTACAGGAATTAAATATTAAACGTTTCATTTTTCAGTTACAGATCAGTCTTGTAAGAGAAGAGGAATTGTGATTTATTTATGCTGTGATCACTGAAATTGTGTAGTGGAAAACCATTTATTCTAAACAGACAATAACTTGCTTGATTATTGTATAAAACAATAAAGGACTTGAATAATTAATAATTACGTTGGATTAAGTGAAACATTCAAGGACATACGAGATATTCTACTTTCACTAGATTAACCTCTAATTAAAACTTTTGGATTTAGAACAGTTATTCTCTTTGGTGCTAACACATAAGCACATTAGAACCTTCATTCGGAATACCTTTGGATCGTTTACAGATTACTGTGAAACTTGAAATAAATTTTTAAAAAATATAATAATTCATACAATATTTGAATTGTTATCTTTGTTTTAATTCTATTTTAGGGAAATAAATTTATATTTTGGATAAGTGAATACTTGTTGGGTTTTACCTGGTCTTGCTACATAGTTTAAGATCATAGGACGTAACAATGGCGATTATGGCCCACACGAGTAAGCGTTTGTTAAAAATCATTATTATTTAAAAAGGGTAAAGTACATATTTTGACGTGACTACTAATTTCTTTACGTGGGTTTATGAGCGTTAAGTCCCCACTTTTCTTGCGCCAGCGGACCTCGTATATCTGGCTGCAGTGATCATAACTTAACATTTATGAGCATAGTGCACGTAGTTTTACGGCTATTAAGAAAACAGATGTAGTCTAAGTTCTATAAATCTGTGATTTTCTTTATGTGTGTAATATGCAAATGTTTACATTTTTCTCATAACGATTCTTAATTTATAATTGATTTGCTTTATAATGCAAAGTGAGTGAACAAAAACTAGTTTCAAATCGATAGGCAGGGACGTCCAACTATTTTTGGCTGTTGATGAAAACAAATAAAATGCTTAAGGTCTCGGGCTGCATGAATAGAAACGGTTCCTTATCACTAATTATGGATATTAATTAAATGCATATTTTCAAAAGGACAACCTACATATGCGCTGGACGGACAAAGTTATGAGCTTGGCCACGGATGGACAAGCCTGATCCAAGAGTTATGGATTCGCCCAACATTCGTGTTTTGCAATATCGGTGTTCTGTTTCAAATAATTTATATTTTATTTTTCTCGAGCAACATATTTCATATTTTTTAGTACTTATAACTTAATTTATCGCTCTTCTTTATTGTGCTTTGTTGTTGTTGTTGTTGTTGTTGTTGTTGTTTGATCTCGATTACTTGACACCAGAAACCCAATCATTCTAGATAAGATGCGGGTACAGTTTAGTTTCGTGCCAGACAGAATGAAACGTCATTCCACATCATTGTTGTCTCTTTGTACGCAACGTTGCTAATAAAGTATGACGTAAGCGATTGCCAACGTTACAAAACAATTTTTCCGACTATGGTAGGGTCAAGACGTAATTTTCAATCGCGCTTATTTTAATAATGGAAGCCCTACTGAATTCGCGAGTTTTCACAAATTTGGTGGGTGACGACGCTGCGCAGGCTTTAAAATGTAGTATTTGCTGGGAATTTTATAGCAATCCGGTCATCTTAACATGTGGCCACACATTTTGTTACGAGTAAGTCTCTCTCTCTCTCTCTCTCTCTCTCTCTCTCTCTCTCTCTCTCTCTCTCTCTCTCTCTCTCTCTCTCTCTCTCTCTCTCTCTCTCTCTCTCTCTCTCTCTCTCTCTCTCACACACACACACACACACTCTCTCTCTTTGTATGCATATGCAAAATATATCATGAATTTTATATTTCTGTGTCTGTACTCATTAAACCAAATAGGCCCACACCGTACTAGTATATGTTAAATCAACAAAATCTTAAACGCGTGTGCACGCACAAACTTTTATGGATTCGAGATTTGAACTTCATTAATGCTAGATTAGATCCTACGAGATTACAATAAGACACGTAAGCATGAATGACGTTTAATGGAAAAGCATTCACGTCTGTCTGTCTGTCTGTTTGTCTGTCAACTTTTAATTTCTGTCTGTCTGTCTCTCTGTATATATATATATATATATATATATATATATATATATATATATATATATATATATATATATGTGTGTGTGTGTGTGTGTGTGTGTGTGTGTGTGTGTGTGTGTACTTAAACGGCACGTAAAATTGATTACTAATTTTATCACAAAAATCACTAATTTCGAACCGACTGGGGCTATGCTCACTGCATGATTATTAGATTCAACTTTAATTTAATCGTGACCAAAATCACGAAAATAATTTAACTGTTTCTAGATCATCTTTTCAAAAAAATATATTTACAGTTTCATAGAACTGATCGGTTCTTGCTGGCTTTACTTGAGACGTTAACGGTATTTAAACATCGGAATTTCTTGCGCGGACTGAGTAGCTGAGTTTAATTTTATAAGAGTACCTTTAATCATTCATCAGGTTATTAGCCATGAAAAGCAGCGATCGTAAAATCAAACGTTTGCATTGAAAATAGCAACAGGAAAGTACCCATATCTTCCTTTTGAAGTCGATCATGTTTACTGTATTTGGGAAAAGAAAGTTGTGTTATACATAACAGCAGGAATGATTCATCAGAAAGATTGCTAATATTTTCAGTGGACACAGTTTCCTCATGATCTTCTTGTTTGTATGTTTAAGCTGTCTTCTGGAAATGGGCAAGCACGCCAAGCTTAACTATCTCCACGTTCCATTCAAAGACTTGAAGATCCACTGCCCAAACTGTCGTCTTCCGCTCTCCGTCCAGCAGCTTATGTCCCGGAACGTCACCTTCAACTACCCACTGGCGTCACTTCTCGAAGCTCTAAGAGCTTCCACGGTCACAGAAAAGGTATCTTAATGTGCTAAAAAGTAAGAGAATATGATATCAATATTCATGCTTATATAACTCACAGCCAACTGAAAGCAGCTAAGTCCAAGAACTTCTGACATATATCAGAATTTACAATGTTCTCACTTTGGTGACCATACTGACGGTTCATAACTTTGATTGAATATAGTCTAGGTTAGGATTTATAAATCTGTTTTGAGTCAAGTCTAAATTTTAATTTAAAACTAATTGTTCAGAAATAAATGATATTGTATTTGTGCTCATTTTACATTAAATTTATGAAACAAGACGAATGATTTAATGTTGCAGACTTTGGTGATCAAATGATTAAAGTCATTTAGTTAGTTTCAACTTTTAATTTCCCATGAGCAGAAATAGAGAATTTTGATTATCACATAACAAGAAATACATATTTTATTTCACAAAAGCTGAGAATGGTGCAATTAAATTAATTTTAATGTATATGTATATACGGATGTCGCAGGTATTGTTCCTTTGCCATGCATTAGGTAATGACGTCACATGTGACGTAATTATATGTTATACGTGTTACAAAGAGAACAAATTATTATATGCTCATTTATTTCTCCTTTAACTTTACATTGTGAGAATATTTGAGTATTTCCCGATATTGCACGTCTCGTGCAGCATTCATAATATATGCATGAGAAAAAGGAACTATTTTTTAACGTAAACATTTTTTTTTTCAGGAATGAACTAAAGCAGATATTTCATGGACTGCCACATACCAGCCAATGTTTCATAGACTGACAGATGCAAACTGATTGGCACATTTTGCGTTAACTTTTTTGATACAATGTTTCAGTTTTAGGCTAGCTATAGACGCCATACAGGGTCTTCACAATAACACGCAAGTAATAAGACATAAACTATCTTTTTCAGCTGGTAATAAAAAAATGGCAAAAATATACTTACAATTTTACAGCCTGAGTTTCCTCAAAATGTACTTTCTTAGTTCTGCAAATTCGAATTACATGAGCCATATCATGAGTTCTCAAGGTTGATCACAGTTCGAAATTGTACTGTAATTTCTAGTATATTCCAAGTGAAATTACACCATCCTTACTACACTCAGAATGAAAAAAACATTAAATTTCATAGCATCTTTTCGATATTTGCAATTGAAAGGCTTCATAATTTTCCCCACATTATGATCTGAATCATTCAACGACAGAACAGAAACACGCATGCCGATGTCAACACCGTTCAATACCATTAAATTGGCAGACGCTGCTGGAATCCGATGTAAGTTACTTCATGTAGATAAATCCAGACCATAATCACAAAATTGCGCTGAATCGACAAAAATATCAAAACGTATTCATTCCAGATGAAATGGAAAAGTTGTTGCAATGACTATTTCTCCGAATTTCAATTTTAAGTAGACCAAACGCCATTTTCTTTCGAAACTTACGGCTAGCGCGCGACCAGCTTCAAATTTGTCTGGGCGGAGTTACGTATGCCAGTGGTTTAATGATGCAGCTAAGCTTATATATTCAGTTTGGAAAACGACACACATTCGGTTATCTTGTTTATTGTAGTGTATTTTTGTTTGTATATTTAAGCATTGGGAAGAATAAGAAAATGAGCATATAATAAAAAGATTACTGCATTTCTATGGGAAAATATTAACTCGTTTTGTCAGATGGATATACTGCACTCCCAAGGTCGTGCAGTATAACCATCCGAAAAACTCGTTCATAGTGTCCTATTCAGATGCAGTAACCTATATATATGATATGGCTATATAGTTAAGCAAAAATTACTTATGAAGAGAGCAATATCATTAGCTACGGGCTACCTTTGTCTAACAGAAAGAAATGCACAATGATAATGACCAACTTCTCAGTATCCAGATGAAAATACAAAAACCGAACAAAATAAACATAACATACTAGACCTTTTGAAACAGAAATAGATAAGAGATGGAGTAATTTATCTAATCATTACATACTACAGTTGATGGTAATAATATATTATTTTAATTATTCTGTTGGAGGTTTGCTGATATATGAATCAATATTATCCTTTACATTTGCATTGCTATTGTTTTGTTTCATGTATTTTTTATTTCGTGTACACAGTGGAAAACTGGTAAAATATATAACCTATAAGACTCGCTTGGTTCAGCTTTTGCGGTATTGCCTTTCAAAAGCGCATATAGGTATATACCAGATGATATGTTTACCAGACAAATATATATACTCAGAGTCTAAAGCTTAAACTTGCGCTCAAAAGTTTTATGATCTCAAGGCCTGGTATACAACGTCAAAATATCAAGAGGAAAAAAAAATTAAAAAAAATAAAACAACAAAAATCCACTGTTGCCCAAAAGGTGGTCAATATAGCTAAAGCTGATGCTTTAAACACACTTATGTGCTCACTAGCAAGTTTTCAAAGTCATGTGAGGCTAAGGAAAACAAAACAACAGAAGAAAAAAAAATAAACAAGCAAAAAGGCCGATTGTGAATATTTGAGATTTAGAGAGCACTACGGTAACAGGGGCATAGAACATTTTTGTGATTGTGAATATTTGAGATTTAGAGAGCACTACGGTAGCAAAGGAATATGATATGTTTCTGATTGTGAATATTTGAGATTTAGAGAGCACTACGGTAGCAATGGCATAGAACATTTTTGTGAATGTGAATATTTGAGATTTAGAGAGCACTACGGTAGCAATGGCATAGGACTTTTTTGTGATTGTGAATATTTGAGATTTAGAGAGCACTACGATAGCAATAACATAGGACATTTCTGTGATTGTGAATGTTTGAGATTTAGAGAGCAATACCACAGCAATGGCTTAGGATATTTTTGTGATTGTGAATATTTGTGAATATTTGAGATTTAGTGAGCAACACGGTAGCTATGATATAGGACATTTTTGTGATTGTGAATATTTGAGATTTAGTGAGCACTACGGTAGCAATGGCATAGGCCATTTGTATTTGAGATTTAGAGAGCAATACGGTAGCTAGGGCATAGGACATTTCGTAATTGTGAATATTTGAGATTTGGAGAGCACTACGGTAGCAATGGCTTAGGACATTTTTGAGATTGTGAATATTTGAGATTTAGAGAGCACTACGGTAGCAATGGCATAGGACATTTTTGTCATTGTGTATATTTGAGATTTAGAGAGCACTACGGTAGCAATGGCATAGGACATTTTTGTGATTGCGAATATTTGAGATTTAGGGAGCACTACAATAGCAATGGCATATGATATTTTTGCGATTGTAAATATTTGAGATTTAGTGAACACTACGGTAGCAATGGCATAGAACAGTTTTGTTTGAGATTTAGAGAGCACAACGATAGCAATGGCATAGTACATTTCTGTGATTGTGAATATTTGAGATTTAGAGAGCAATAGGTAGCTATGGCATAGGACGTTTGTGTGATTGTGAATATTTGAGATTTAGAGAGCACTACGGTAGCAATGGCATAAGACATTTTTGTGATTGTGAATATTTGAGATTTAGCGAACACTACGGCAGCAATGGCATAGGACATTTTTGTGAATGCGAATATTTGAGATTTAGATAGCACTACGGTAGCAATGGCATAGGAAATTTTTGTGATTTTGAATATTTGAGATTTAGATAGCACTACCGTAGGAATGGCATAGAACATTTTTTGTGATTGTGAATATTTGAGATTTAGTGAGCATGAGCACTACGGTAGCAATGGCATAGGACATTTGCATTTGAGACTTAGAGAGCAATACGGTAGCTAGGGCAAAGGACATTTTTTTGATTGTGAATATTTGAGATTTTAAAAGCACTACGGTAGCAATGGCATAGGACATTTTTGTGATTGTGAATATTTGAGATCTAGCGAGCAATACAGTAGCTAAGGCATAGAACATTTTTGTGATTGTGAATATCTAAGATTTAAAGAGCACTACAATAGCAATGGCATATTACATTTTTGTGATTGTGAATATTTGAGATTTAGTGAGCACAACGGTAGCAATGGCATAGGACATTTTTATTTGCGATTTAGAGAGCAGTACGATAGCAATAGCATAGGACATTTCTGTGATTGTGAATATTTGAGATTTAGAGAGCAATACGACAACAATGACATAGAACATGTGATTGTGAATATTTGAGATTTAGAGAGCACTACGGTAGCAATGGCATATGACATTTTTCTGGTTGTAAATATTTGAGATTTAGTGAGCACTACGGTAACAGCAATGACATAGGACATCTGTATTTGAGATTTAGAGAGCAATACGGTAGCTAGTGCATTGGACATTTTTGTGATTGTGAATATCTGAAAGTTAGAGAGCACGACGGTAGCAATGGCATAGGACATTTTTGTGTTTGTGAATATTTGAGATTGAGAGAGCTCTACGGTAGCAATGGCATATGACATTTTTGTGATTGCGAATATTTAGGATCTAGCGAGCAATACAGTAGCTATGGCAAAGGACATTTTTGTGATTGTGAATATCTGAGATTTAGAGAGCACTACGATAGCAATTGGCATATGACATTTTTGTGATTGTGAATATTTGAGATTTAGTGAGCACTACGGTAGCAATGGCATAGGACATTTTTCTGATTGTGAATATTTGAGATTTAGAGAGCAATACGGTAGCTATGGCATAGGACATTTGTGTGATTCTGAATATTTGTGATTTAGAGAGCACAACGAAAGGAATGGGATATGATATTTTTGTAATTGTGAATATTTGAGATTTAGAGAGCAATAAGATAGCAATGGCATAGGGCATTTCTGTGATTGTGAATGTTAGAGATTTAGAGAGCAATACGACAGCAACGGCATATAAATTTTTGTTATTGTGAATATTTGAGATTTAGAGAACACAATGGTAGCAATGGCATAGGACATTTGTGTGATTGTGAATATTTGAGATTTAGAGAGCACTACGGTAGCAATGGCATAGGACATTTGTGTGATTGTGAATATTTGAGATTTAGAGAGCACTACGATAGCAATGGCATATGACATTTCTGTGATTGTGAATGTTTGAGATTTAGAGAGCAATACGACAGCAATGGCATAGATCATTTTTGTGATTGTGAATATTTGGGATTTAGAAAGCACTACGGTAGGAAATGCATAGAATATTTTTGTGATTGTGAATATTTGAGATTCAGAGAGCACGAGTACTACGATAGCAATGGCATATGACATTTTTCCGATTGTGAATATTTGAGATTTAGTGAGCACTACGGTAGCAATGGCATAGGGCATTTTTATTTCTGATTTAGAGAGCACTACGGTAGCAATGGCATAGGACATTTTTGTGATTGTGAATATTTGAGATTTAGAGAGTACTACGATAGCAATAGCATAGGACATTTCTTTAATTGTGAATATTTGAGATTTAGAGAGCAATACGACAGCAATGGCATAGGACATTTTTATTTGAGATTTAGATAGCACTACGGTAGCAATAGCATAGGACATTTTTGTGATTGTGAATATTTGAGATTTAGTGAGCACTAATGTAGCAATGGCATGGGACGTTTTTGTGATTGTGAATATTTGAGATTTAGTGAGCACTAATGTAGCAATGGCATGGGACGTTTTTGTGATTGTGAATATTTGAGATTTAGAGAGCAATAGGGTAGCTATGGCATAGGACATTTTTGTCATTGTGAATATTTGAGATTTAGAGAGCACAACGATAGCAATGGCATATGATATTTTGGTGGTTGTGAATATTTGAGATTTAGAGAGCACTACGGTAGCAATGGCATAGGAATTTTTATTTGAGATTTAGATAGCACTACGGTAGCAATAGCATAAGACATTTTTGTGATTGTGAATATTTGAGATTTAGAGAGCACTACTGTAGCAATGGCATGGGACATTTTTGTGATTATGAATATTTGAGATTTAGAGAGCAATAGGGCAGCTATAGCATAGGACATTTCTGTGATTGTGAATATTTGAGATTTAGAGAGCACAACGATAGCAATGGCATAGGATATTTTTGTGATTGTGAATATTTGAGATTTAGAGAACAATACGATAGCAATGGCATAGAACATATTTGTGATTGTAAATATTTGAGATTTAGAGAGCACTACGGTAGCAATGGCATATGACATTTTTTACGATTGTGAATATTTGAGATTTAGAGAGCAATGCTGTAGCAATGGCATAGAACATTTTTGTGATTGTGAATATTTGAGATTTATAGAGCACTACAGTAGCAATGGCAAAATAGATTTTTGTGATCAATGCAGTAATTAGACCGATTTTCTTCCTTCATTAAATTAACTTGCACAATTATTATTTCGCTATTTCTCTGGGAATTTACTTAAATATAGTGATCTCGTGACTTTCTGTAATACGAGTCTGGCTTTCTGTAATTCTTTTTAAATACCATTATACCATGCTTTTTTAGAGGAAAAGAAGGACGATAACCATCATAATTACAACACGTTGATAATACATTGAGCCTTAATTGTAATGCCAGAGGGGACGTTTAGTTCGCATTTTAAAATATCGTAGGTCTACGTATATTTAAATACAAAGCCATAACTACGTTGTCGTAGAAGATTATTAGTTTTTTTTTCAGATAAATGATCTTGTAATTTTATTTTTTTCTTTTCAGGAAAGTAAGTCTACGAGTACTGAAGAAGACTCTGAGGAGTACCGTTATGATGCCGCCAAACTGGACAAGATACGAGAGGATATCGATCGCGTATTCGCCACCTACCGTCTGAACAACAACGTCATAGATGATTCCAGGCGCGAAATAGACAAACTCAGGGAAGAGCTCTCGAACTTTTGGACTGGCAGCCAGTTTTCAAACATGCCAAATGGTCCACCTGAATGTTTATTCGGATGCGAAATGGGATTTGATTATAGCTTGTTGTATCAAACCGGTGGACCACTAAACTTTGGGCATGAAAAGAGTAAAGTTAGTACTGGGAAATCAAACCCCCCTCCGGGTTTAACTGCTCCTCCTCCTGGATTTGAAAATCAACAAAAACTGAAGATAGAATACGAAGATCCAGCTATTATGTCTTGTGGAACAAGCATACCGTCAACCTCTGTAATTCAGCATTTGAAAACTCCCTTACCTGCTTGGGATAAGAGTGACTGTGGAAAATGGCCAGTAATCGCAACCAGCCGTCTGTAACAGAAAATTTATAAAATGCATAATTTTTTTTAGTAAACAAGGGTATACACGTTTATTAAGAAGACATAGCGGACTATATTTGGAAGACATTTTAAATTTCATATTAGATTAGCGAACACACACTCTCGTTGTCTGTCTCCCTGTCTCTCTCTCTTAAAGGAGGTGGGGCATCGACTGAACAAATGTTGATATAAAATATCCATCATGATGTCCTGATTAACAAGATACAATCAAGGCTTATGTATTGATTTTATTTATGACATTTTTCTTGATAGAAATTCATTCGTCATTAACAATGACATCAAATCATTCTTACATAGAATCAAAGCTATTTCTTGCAACGTATGCATACTGGATTTTTGTCAGTTATTTAGGCTACCAAAAGTTCATTTTCTATTTCTAACGTACATTTTAGAATTTTGAACTTAGGGTTTATAGGCAGTCGGTTTCCAAGAGCGCTGTTCTTTTGTTACATTCTTCTTATCTGCGTCTAAGATATTATTGTAAATACAGGTTTATATATATATATATATATATATATATATATATATATATATATATATATATATATATATATATATATATATATATATATATATATATATATATATTATATATATATATATATATATATATATATATATATATTGAATTGATGGGGATTGATATAATTTGTTTCGTTCTGAGAAATGCCCCTTCCTGTTGCATCAATGTTCCTCGCTCCTTTTAGAACTTAAAACCTATATAATTTTATTTTGACTGCATGGTTTCCACAGTCAAATGAATGGAAAATTTGTATTCATGTACGATTGTAGATTTTATATATATATATATATATATATATATATATATATATATATATATATATATATATATATTTTATATATATATATATATATATATATATATATATATATATATATATATATATATGTGTGTGTGTGTGTGTGTGTGTATGTCAATTTATATGGTGAACGGAGATATTTGTACCAAGCATGAAGCTTTTATATATAATTTTATATTTTTATATACACGATTTTGAGAAGCTTATATTTTTGTATACTGATATTTTTTACCCAGATGTCTTACACCAATTTATTAAACTACCTGTTTAGTCACTTGTGATAATTTTTTTTAAAATTGTTCTGGATTTAATAAAATCTTCATCTCTCTCTCTCTCTCTCTCTCTCTCTCTCTCTCTCTCTCTCTCTCTCTCTCTCTCACTCTCTCTCTCTCTCTCTCTCTCTCTCTCTCTCTCTCTCTCTCTCTCTCTCTCTATATATATATATATATATATATATATATATATATATATATATATATATATATATATATATATATATATATGTGTGTGTGTGTGTGTGTGTGTGTGTGTGTGTGTGTGTGTGTTGCTAATTATTCACATTTACAAGTCGATAGTTAAAAAATCTGAACGTTATAAAGAAGAGAATTGCCCGGGAAATAACAAAAGGCATTAATGAGCAGGAGCTCACGATATTCATACTTCGAATGGGATGTGACGTCAGGAGCGTCAAACAACTCTTAATTGTACATCATTGTGACTAAGCATTGGTACACGATACACACTCTCATCCCGTGACTACTCACTGGTGTAATTACGTGAGTGAGACGGTTTCAAAGTTATGATAGACGTGAACTAAACCCTGAACAGTAGGTCCTAATGCCATCGTTTCAGAGAACTGTACACCTTTATCCTACAATGAACCCATATTGCAACTGTAGTAGCTATATTTTAAAAGGTACTGGAATCTGAACACTGACTCAAGTTTTTAATTTGATAAACGGTGAACAGTTTGCTCTTGTAAATAAACACATGTCTTTTCATTATCCTCATCTTTAACACGATGTACATAACTCTTGAAAATAATATAAGTACACCAAATGGCTAAAATTCATATTTTTTGTTATGAAGACCATGATATGTATTAAGTTTCGCATCAGTCCTCTGAATACAAATAGAGCAGCTGCATTCACACAATTCTGTATGACAAAAAAAAAAAAAATGGACCATCCTCTAACAGAAATTGACGAGCACGAAGATATTTTTCCATATAGGCTACGTATCTTAAGAAGTCCATATGACATAACAAGTTTCACTTGTACTCCCTCTCCCCACGTCTGATCTCACCAATAAACATGTTTTGGCCCACAGCCATAAAACCTAATCACAGTATGTTTTGCTCCCACCCCAACTATAATTTTGCGGGCGCCAATGAGAAGTTGCGGTCACAATATTTTATCATACTCTGCATTCAGTTGCAGAACAAAAATGAAAATATCTTTATCAAAACATTGCGATGTAAAAATAACCATAACAAAGCACTGCGAGGTGAAAATATATCTAGCAAATAATTGCGGGGGAAATAGGTGCATCCAGCTTCAAGTATAAACGAGCAATAACTCCAACAAAACTCATATGATTCAAGCTTCTTTTTCGGAAAAATGCAATATTTCAGGAAAAGGGTGATTTATCTATGCGCACATCTTCTAACAATTACTATAATATGTACATAATGTCACCGTGATCACGCAAAAATACTGAGATGAGTTACGTTAGCTGGATTCCCTGGATTCGGTTATAACACTGTTTTCAGTTGCATGTCAAAGACGGCAATAACTCGAATAACACTTTTGTAAGCAAAGTGAGTTGTCTATATGCGCATTCACGTGATGGCCACAATATATTGCTACCTTCATGGCGATCAAAAAAAAAAACAAAAAACAAAACGAGGACATAATATTTTCCCCGCTCACTACATTTAACAAAGATGCAAAAAGGAAACAAACTTTAATTGTCACGTAAGCACAATAATTTAGAGGTCATGATTTTATCTGTCAAGCATCATGGCAATTCATCAAAAATGGGAGATGCCATAAAGAGTGTGCCTGACGTATACTAGGACGGAAGCGGGGTATATCAATGAGCGTTAGTATATCACATCACATTTTCATTGAAAGATCGGTCCACATTGCTATTTTGGTTTGTTAATTGCAATGTATTGAACTTTTAATATGTACACGATATGTAACCAACGTGGAATCAGCTGTGGAAAGTAGATCACAGTAACCAAAATAAGTTGCGTGATCCATGAGTTACATTTGAGGTAATAAAAGAGACATTCTTTAGAAATCGAGTCCTAAACAAGCTTTAATCTACACATGACAGCGACCCAATCTTATACAGTTACAGCCCAGGCAGAAAGATCTAACTGACTTACTGACGACGGACATAAAATGCGAATCCCGCTTATCTGAGCTAGGTTATAAAAAAAGGATGAATGACAAACCAATTAAAGGTTATATTTTGAGAGATTTTGCCAAACTTAAGTGGACTACGGCAGCATTAGATTTAATAAGACTATCTTTTTTCAAATTAACGGGTCATCTTTCGTGAAATTAATTTGTTTCATGTAATTTCACTCTATTTTGTAAATTGAAATATATTTGAAAATGTCAATAAAATGTTAATTTAAAGAGACAGCCAGAATCTCTCTCTCTCTCTCTCTCTCTCTCTCTCTCTCTCTCTCTCTCTCTCTCTCTCTCTCTCTCTCTCTCTCTCTCTCTCTCTCTCTCTCTCTCTCTCAATATCACGCCCACCATACAGGTATGGAACGTGCGACCCTTAGATTAAAGGTCTAGCGCTGGATCAAGAGTGTATATGTAAATTTAACTCGGCCTTGGTGCTATCCTATAATAATAATTGGATGCGAAATTTAAAGGCAGACTAATTACTATAATCAACCTAACCACGCGTACGAACCTATATTACATTTTATTTAAACCAATTGTTTTTTTTTATGTTATCAATTTACCAGAGATTCATGACTGTTGATACTGAAAATGCTGCGCTAAATGGATGAAAAATGATAAAATTATTAACGATTTATTTAAACATGTAATCTAAATGAACAGTCTAGGTATATAGCAGTTTGAGTGTCACGCGACATCACAGTCGGACAAGTTAATCATGACAGAAAACATTACATTTTGTAGTAGTTCACACGTAAGCGAAAACAAGATTAGTTCGCTGTCCATGGCATTTTAATTAACAGCAATAAGTTGACTTACGATAGAGTTTGGAGATTTGTGAATTGACGAGAAAATTAATGGCAATTTTTTTAATTAAAAAAATCCATTTATCTTGTAATGGTAAGCAACTATATATATATATATATATATATATATATATATATATATATATATATATATATATATATATATATATATATATATATATATATATGCTTTTTATCTTTGTTCAAATAACTAAGTAAATAAATCGGAGTCGAAGCGGGTCTTTCTTGCTCATAAACCCTCAGTATCGGTAATAGACTGCATCGGGAAAAAAAATATGTTGGAAGGCTACATCTTTTAACGGCACATTTTATACATCGGCTCTGTCACGCAAGGAAATGGGAATTGCCGTTTGCCAAGGTCACGCCCAGGCAGACGACTTGGACTGGCATGAGACGGTATCGAAAGGAGAATTTAAATGATTGCCAACATTAGCCGATGATTTGGCTTATATAAACAGCGTTTTTAAACACTCACACACACACACACACACACACACACACACACACACACACACACACACACACACACGTTTTCTCCCAATAAATCTCCATAACTCAGTAAATCAACAATTTGGCTAAAATTGATTGAGAATTTCTTCCACGATTTCACATTTTATAGACCGAAAACAAGTAAATGAATGTTACGGTACACGTATCGCCTTTAAATGTAACTTTTATTAAATAAAACCTATAAAATGAATTATGATAATCATAATCATGGAAAGTCAGCCAGCATTGACAACATACCAGCAGAACTCATTTAAGCAGGAGGAGAAGAGATAGTCGCAGTACTAACAACAATCTGCAACAAGATATGACGGACACGAGAATGGCCCACCACATGGACTCAGTCCTTGGTCATTGTTGTCCCCAAGAAAGGAAAACTATAGCTATGACAAAACTAGAGAACCAAAAGTTTAATTAGTCATCCGAGCAAAGTCATGCTGAATATAAATCTTAAAGACTAAAGTTCAGGCAAGGAAAATTATTGCTGAAGAGCAGGCTGGCTTTAAAGCAGGAAAGAGCATCACAGAACAAATCTTCAATCTCAGACTCCTTTGTGAGAAATACTGTCATCATCAGCAGAATCTATTCCACGTCTTTATAGATTTTAAAAAGACCTTTGATAGGGTATGGCATGTAGCTTTATGGGCAACAATGGGGAAGTACAACATTAGTTCAGACCTGGTTGTTGAGCACCTCTATGACAAAGCCACCAGTGATGTCCTTGTCAATGGCAGCAGAGGAGACTGGTTTCTAACAACAGTTGGAGTCAGACAGGGATGCATACTGTCACCTACACTTTTCAACATTTTCCTTTAAAGGATCTTTGAGGATGCCCTGCATGACCACAAGGGCAATGTCAGCATCGGAGGAAGAACAATCACCAACCTTCACGTAGCAGATGATATTGATGGTTTAGCAGAAGAAAAAGAACTGGCTGACTTGGTTGAGCGCCTCGACACAACCTCCACAGCATGCGGTATGGAGAAAAAAATTACCAAACTGATGACAAACGACACTAATGGCATCAGTGCAGAAATAAAGGTCAGTTGACAGAAGCTGGAAAGAGTCACAAGCTTTAAGTACTTGGGATCAATTATCACAGATAAGTGCTACAGACCAGAACTACTTTGCAAGATTGACCAGACAACAGCAGCAATAACAAGGTTGAGACCAATATTGAAAGATACCAACATTGCTTTTATTCCAAAAAAGAAGGATTGATGCGCTCGATTGTCATATACATCTTTCTGTATGCCTGTGAAACATGGACGCTCAAATCAGATCTACAAAGAAGGATTTAAACCTTCGAAATGAGATTCTTCCACAAGATCTTGGGCATCTCGTACACTCACTATGTAACCAACGAGGAAGTCCACAACAGGATCCAAGGAGCCATCGAATCCATGAAGACCTCTTGACCATTGTAAAAAAATGCGCAAACTGAAGTGGTACGGTTATTTCTCAAGATTATCTGGATTGGCAAAAACAGTCTTGCAAGGCAGATTGCGATGGTGCAGAAGAAGAGGTAGACAGAAAAAGAGGGAAGACAACCTTAAGTAGTGGTGTCACAGAATAAGGCCAGAAATAATTGGTATCGTCTTAGAACGATTTGACAATTTTAGTTGTACATGCGTTCAACGTTACCTAGGGTGGATAAGTGTTTTTGTTTTAGTTAAGCGACTGCATTAGCATGTATCTAGTCGTAGATCGCTTGCGGCCAGAGACACTAAAAGCACGATATGATCAGGTATTTTACTCTTATTAAGACCCGTTCTCATGAAGATTTAAGATAAGGTTCTTATCTAACTGACACATTGGTCTTTTAGATATTGTCAAGGAGTGTACGTTCTCAATTTTCATTCTACAGCCATAGGCTAAGTGTTATATTTTTATTTTTTTTTATATGTGAAGCATATTCAGTTTTTATGTTGTATCGTGAAATGTTGCCTTTATCACTACAGGGATTTGAAACGTAAAATTTTGAATTGTTTTTTCTATTAAGAGTTTAATTTAGTAGCATGTATCTTTAGATTTTAATTCCGTACCTATTATTATTAACAGTTTGGTTTTATTTTAGCTGTGCGTGTGTATGCAAGTATATCGGGCTGTCGGGCTGTCCGTCCGACTGTCTGCATGGAGATGGAAGCAGGTGCGACCATCAAGGCCATACAAGAAAGGAACTGCTGATTTGTAAACTTGTGCGCATGGTGAATCCATGAAGAGTGTGTAGCCAATACAAGTGTGGGCCAACCCAAAAATTCAGAACTGTGTGGTTTAACACTGAACACGTAAAACGGGTCAAAATGTTTCGTTTGCAAGTTTTACATATACGTCTTACGTGGTTATGAATTGTACGCGTTGTACAAATGACCGAGTCACGAGTCAAGTGTTTGGTATTAATGTTATGTTGATTCAGTTAATCATATTTGTTTTAATTGATGATGTTACTTCAATCGAATACAATTGTTACCTACACTTTCATTACACGAGATTATTTGAATCTTTCATTACATAAGATTGTGAATTTTACTTTCATTACATAAGATTATCTGAATCTTACTTTCATTACATATGATTATGTGAATCTTACTTTTATTACATATGATTATGTGAATCTTACTTTCATTACATAAGATTATGTGTATCTTACTTTTATTACATATGATTATGTGAATCTTACTTTCATTACATAAAATTATGTGAATCTTACTTTTATGACACATGATTATGTGAATCTTACTTTTATTACATATGATTATGTGAATCTTACTTTCATTACATATGATTATGTGAATCTTACTTTTATTACATATGATTATGTGAATCTTACTTTTATTACATATGATTGTGTGAATCTTACTTTTATTACATATGATTATGTGAATCTTACTTTCATTACATATGATTATGTGAATCTTACTTTTATTACATATGATTATGTGAATCTTACTTTTATTACATATGATTATGTGAATCTTACTTTCATTACATAAGATTATGTGAATCTTACTTTTATTACATAAGATTATGTGAATGTTATTTTAATTACATAAGATTATGTGAATCATACTTTAATTACATAAAATTATGTGAATCTTACTTTTATGACACATGATTATGTGAATCTTACTTTCATTAAATAAGATTATGTGAATGTTATTTTAATTACATAAGATCATGTGAATCATACTTTCATTATATAAGATTATGTGAATCTTACTTTCATTACATATGATTATGTGAATCATACTTTCATTACATAAGATTATGTGAATCTTACTTTTATTACATATGATTATGTGAATCTTACTTTCATTACATAAGATTATGTGCATCTTACTTTCATTACATAAGATTATGTGAATCTTATTTTAATTACATAAGGTTATGTGTATCTTACTTTCATTACATAAGATTATGTGAATCTTACTTTCATTACATAATATTATGTGAATCTTACTTTCATTACATATGATTATGTGAATCTTACTTTCATTACATATGATTATGTGAATCTTACTTTTATTACCTATGATTATGTGAATCTTGCTTTTATTACATATGATTATGTGAATCTTACTTTCATTACATAAGATTATGTGTATCTTACTTTCATTACCTATGATTATGTGAATCTTGCTTTTATTACATATGATTATGTGAATCTTACTTTCATTACATAAGATTATGTGTATCTTACTTTTATTACATATGATTATGTGAATCTTATTTTAATTACATAAGGTTATGTGTATCTTACTTTCATTACATAAGATTATGTGAATCTTAGTTTCATTACATAATATTATGTGAATCTTACTTTCATTACATAAGATTATGTGAATCTTACTTTCATTACATAAAATTATGTGAATCTTAGTTTCATTACATAAGATTAGGTGAATCTTACTTTCATTACATAAGATTATGTGAATCTTACTTTCATTACTTAAGATTATGTGAATCTTACTTTCATTTTTGAATATATGAATCACATTTTTGTTTGCCCATTTGTGAATGGTTGTGTTCAGTAAGTGAATGAGTCGTGAGTTTGTAGCATGAAAGAATCACACTGTATATATTAAAGGATATACTTACGTTTATCAGTTCATTCCATAAACTTCCATCTTTCACCACATTAAGTTGTGTTGTTATCTAATATAAGCATCCATCCAGTTCAAATCCTGTTACAAGTGGACAGGCATGGAAATTGGAGATTCCCAAAGGGCAGTAGAAAACAGGGAAAGATGGAGAGAATGGGTTGTAAAGTCAATTGCGCTTATCCAGGGACCTCTTGGGTTAAGAGATTGATGATAATGATAAATTATTATTATTATTATTATTATTATTATTATTATTATTATTATTATTATTATTATTATTATTATTATTATTATTATTACTACTACTACTACTACTACTACTACTTAAGATGCTGATGATGATGAATACGACAGCTACGACAACCATTATCATCATCATCACCATTATTATTATTATTATTATTATTATTATTATTATTATTATTATTATTTAAGATGCTCATAATGATGAATACGACAGCAACGACAACGATTATTAGTATTATCACCACTATCAACGAAAGCGTGTGGATATTGTGATAGTCCTTACGGATGTACGGTCATTTGCCAGTAAAGTACTCGTACACTTAAAAACTGATGACAATTAAAATCATATGGATGTAGATTGTGTATTGAAATTTGCACAAATTCATTCAGTTTGGACTGAGTATAGATTATACATCAGTTTATAATAAGTCCCGAGTTGTGTCGCGTATGTCAAAAAATTGGCATATGAGAGTAAATGCCCAAGTGTGATGCCCGAGATCCATCTTTACAGTGCAGGAACTTATCCACAGGGGCATAGGAGACCGCACATGGGCCAAAGGGGAGTACTTGCCCCACCCTCCCTCGATTTCGCCACTAAATATGTTTAATAACATATGATAATATATTATTTTGTAATTACCTGTCTGAGTAATTTCTAGTATTAAATGTCCTTTACTTGTCTCCTAGATTCTCGGTAACACTGCAAAGTACTAAGCCCGGTTAAGATACCGAAGAGTGTGGATAAACTGCCCTCAGTCAAATCTTATTGGAATTGTTTCATAGTTGGGACCATTCCTAAACGATAACATATAAGAACAAAATGTTCAACTCTTAGTCATCAACAATTACATTGTATCAGCGGAGAATGTGAATAGATAGATTATAAGATGCAGTTTGTCTTTATAAGCATTCAATTGCTTTTGACGGATCAGAAGAATAGAGGTATTATTGATCCTGTTTTCTTCTGATATCCTTCGACTGTCCGGGAAGAATACTTCCTTTTATTCTATGATTATAAATAGGGTTTTTACAGCGGAAGTGTATGTCTGCTTCCTGTGGGGACCGTATAAGATTTTTCTTTTTTGAGATATATATACAATGTCACGTAGAGCATATATTGATTATTGACCTGAGTTTCTACGGACAGTTATTCAAGGTCTGCTTAACCAGACATGACTTGCCTTTCAGATTTTGTATGTTTATCCTGTTTTTTTATCCACTATCATCACGCAGTGGAATCGAAGTGGGTTCGTACTGAGCCAGATGTGCTTGACGAAAGCTTAAAAAAGCAAAAACCTGAAAAATCATTCCGAGCGACAAAATAAATAAATAAATAAATAAATAAAAAAACAAAAAACAACAAACTCCTGTTTACCCCAATGATCCGTTTTGACAAAGGACCCTATCATACCGAGCCTCTTTAATGGTATAATAGATTGAATGTTTTGTCAGAACGTAATTGGAGGAAATTTTGTTAATCGGTACGATTATTGCTTTTTTTAACTTTAAACTCGCATCGAGCACCTGTGGCTTCGTAAAACTGGTAGCGTATAAATTTAGTTGCTTTACGTTATTAAACCAGTATTCTGATGTTTTATAATCACAGGGACTTAAAACTGACATGTAAATAATGCATGTAACATGTACACTGACCGAGGTCCAATTGTCGCCATCACAGGCGACATTGCTGCTGTTACGAGTTTGGATACTCCGCAGCCCCTAGCCCTCTATGCATTGAAACCATATACTTAGTTGCATATGCAATGAGCCCCTGTGGTTGCTGCACACAGTATTGTGAACGATATCAATGTTTCTTGCTCAGTGAATTTCAAGGTCAGCTGCTTTAAATGTAGCTACAAAGTGTACCTGATTTGTTTTGAAGAATTTCAACACTATTCAGATCAACTTAGAGTGTAGCACATCTCATTAAATCCATGTTGAAACAAGGTTGTATGTTTACATAAAATTTTAAAATGCTACTTTGACCCGTATAAAAGTTTACTTTTGCATTGCATTCCAATACACATAGATATACCCTAATTATGTCAGAATATACACTTCTGGCAGCAAATCTTTTTTTGTACTGAAATATAGATTTTATTGCTCATTATATCGACAAATCAGACATAAAAGATTTTTAAATTTTTTTATTATGTATTTCAATTTAAATCTACATCCCCAAACACTTACCTTAGTTAGAGGCCACATGTTTACAACAGTATCCTTTAGGGAAGTATTTAGATAGTATAGATACTAATTTATCATTAAGACATGGTATTACAGAATTTATTCTAATTGGTAGAATGATAATGAAAGCAGTGTAGCAAATTAGTATATCCTTTAATGTTTGCATACATGCCATTAGCTTAAATGTTTGCTATTTACCTTTTGAAGATATTTTTTCAGATACAAAAAAACTAATTCAGCAGAAAAATAAATTAGCACTGGGACAGTGACAGGTACTATCTTGTATATTTGTAACAGTTAAGGTTAAAATTATGAGCATGATGATACATGTTTTGTATGTTCATTTCATACATATGTTGTGGTTAATTAAGGATTTCTTCAGCAAATATAAAATGAAGGTTTCGTTGATCTTATTATAGTACAGTTTTTCCTGGCTGGCTAATTTTATTTTAATAATTACTTGCCATATGTCTCCTCATAACATCTGGCTATGAATGAGGAAGTTTTGTTAGTAACACATTACTATAGTGCATGTTTACAAAGAAGGTCTTTACAAAAAAGGTAGGTTTAAAGAAAAGGACAGCTCCATACTTCAGAACCTGAAGTCACTCTGTTATTCAAACTTGCAACACTTACTTGATAACCTGTTTGATCCATGATCATCTATTGTTTTCACAACTTTTTATGTGCTTGTTTTCATATTTATATCCAAAAATAAAGAAATGTTGGAATGTGCATACATTGGTAACATTCTGGAGAGAATTCAGTCTGGGTTTAATTCACTACATTTGAAACCTGTTTCAGGTAATTTGTTTGTTTCAGGTAATTTGTTCCAAGAAGCAATGATTCTTAATGAAAATGTTATCTTAACTCAAAATTAGTGTCTTGTGTTGTTAATGACTACTATACCAAAATTTTGTTGAATCCATGGGATGATTTAATTTTATAGTCAGATATGAAATCATTCCTATGTCACAACCTTGATTACTAGGCTACTGTTTCCACCCTTTAGTACACTGTGACTATGACAGGTTTAGGGATGGTAACATACCTTATAAGTAAATTATTATATGGCATGGTTGCACAGATTTTGCTAGAAATAACTTACCAGTGGTCATTTGAAAGTTTGTTGAAATGTGAACTGAGTTAAATTGAGGCATATGACATTATGATGATACTGTGGCAAAGGAGATGATGCAAAACTGAAAACCTGTTTAACTTATCAAATTGTGGTAAAGGAATTAGTTACTTGTGACCATATAGGGAAAATATTCAATAAGGATGTTTATGCCATGAAGACACATAACTAATTTTTGTTCAAAAATTAATTAACTGTGCTTTGCTAAAGCAGATGAACAATTGAATTATCTGAGCATTACAATAAATGGTGTACTTATTTCAAAATTTGAAATGTCTTTAGTGGAGCACATAAGAGTTGACTTTCGACTGAGGTGCATTATTCATTTAATACAGTAGCTTAATTATGTATAACCTTACATTGTAGTAAATCCTTTTACATTACAATCGATAAAGATAATGCATCAGGTGATATGTAATAAATCTGAAACACTATGCAAGTAAGCCAGTGTAGGTTACATATTTGAAACACATTTATAAACCTACCATCAATAAAGAATAATAAACAGTTATAGTAGAGTTAAAAATGTTGCAGTTCTTTTTAGCATATTACAAATTCAAAGTGGGTTTCATTCTACTAAAGAATAGATGTTTGGAAATCATAAAATGACAAAGTTGGACATCCAGTTTGATTGATTTTCTTTTAAATCAGTGAGAGAAAATTTTCATAATGGATGAATGACAAAGTGTGCCATATAAGAAGCATTTTACTGGTCTCTTATTCATAAAGGTGAACATAGAAAACCATTTAACCATTGTACCCTGATAGTGGCAATAATTTTGACTTAGCCAAAAAGTAGTTTTAGTTTTTCTCCCATCCATTTTAGTTTTTCTCCCATCCAAACAAATGGACACAATTGTTATCAGAGATCTGATGGGCTGGGGATACATAATTTTCCAGTTAACCAACATGGTTATTTGCTTATAAAATTGGAGGCACAGCTTTTATCTTACCTTGGTTAAAATTGAAATTGAATATATTATTTGAATATAGCTATAAATAAACCAGCCATTGATAGCAGTTGACTTTAAAAAGAAAGCTATATGACTGATACAATGTCTGAGATGCTTAAATATGGGTGTTGAAAATAAATATGTGGATTCAGATAGTTGGATGGATGGATGGATGAATACATAATTTACCTTTTACAATATCACATAATAGAGGTCTAACTATTGAGCAATCATTTAAAATATAGCTTAATATAACATCTGGAACACATGAAATAGATTATCAGGAAAAAAATTCTATTATTGTAACAATTATTATTATCATTCTTCTTCTTCTTCCTATTATAATTATTATTATTATCAAAAGCTACTTACTGTATATTTCTTTTTATACAAATGCTGATTGCATTCATGTGGCATGCAACTGTTCCCACATGGCCTCACTGCTGTATCAAAATTTGATTCTCACAAAACTCCAGGATGAACATGCCAGAGTATGTGTACACATGCCACTCTTTTTCAGCATCTATTTAATTAATAGTGTGTTGGTAGGGATCATGTTTGAAACATTCATTGTGTGAATTTTTGCTTATTATGCATACCTGTAATAGATTACAGTGTGAGTTGACAATGTAGCAGTAACATTATTTAAAAAAAATTAGACATGAGGTCTTAATAATTTTTGTGTTTCAATTATCTTCCTTTATCATAAATACCAAAATTATGTTAAAAATGAACTTAACATTTTTCCCATAGCTTTGACATTAATGACCCCCAAGTTGGACAGTGTTCAGATTTATTTAATGAAATTTTCAGGGTTAAAGATAAAAGTTTTGAAACTATTATTGAGAGTTTAATTTATATGTCCTATACATAGTTGTGAACATAAATAAACCAAAAGTTTGGAAAATTAAAGGTATAAAAACCCAATTCTGGGGTAGCAGACCATATGGGTGTAGCTTAATTTTGGACCAAGCTTATTTTGGACCATATTAAATTCTGATTTAGACCATGTTACATTCTGGTTTGGACCATGTGAAATGATATGAAGTTTTCAATGTAAATGTGACTTTTATGATTGTTTAAATATTTCTCATTATGTCGATTTCAGGAACACTGAGCAGTTAAAAACTGCATTTAAGCAAGCAAATCCTTGATTTTATGTGAGATAATGGCATTGTTCTGTATAGAGATCAAATAAAATAATATAAGATTTGATCTTGCATTGCCAATTTAATAAGCAAATATATTCAAAGTAGCTCATTCACAAAATGAAAATGGTTTATTGTTATGGCAAAATGAAATGGTTTATTGTTATGGACAAGTAATAAAATTACTAACACTCTCAATGATTCTGAAAACCAGGCTCATTTAGTAAATTGGCCATATATTTGACTTAGTATATTAATGCTTTTATTAGATATATGCAGAGTAAAGCTTCATACCATGTATTGTATAATAGTACTAAATAAAACTCATAAGCTTAAGAATAATATTGGGGTCCTATCAACTCTGGATTTAGCTGAATGCATTATCATATATCAATATTCTGTGAATCCTTTAGAGCTCAAAAAAATACTAAAGTAAAACAAGTATGTATTTTCCATTGTTTTTCATGATGACCAGTCTCATAGTCATAGGCCAGAAAAGCTTTTAGAATGGGTTGTTATTTGTTGTTAACAATCCATCCATCTCCTGACAATAATTGATTCTCCTCCATGACTGCTTACGGCAGGCATGTGTAACCCTTTTACCACAGGCCATTTGTATCCCAGTCCGTCACATTGTGCAGTCAGTGGCCATGTTTGCAGTCATTTTAACGATATGCATTTTACTTAATATGCAGAATTAGTGATAAGGAATTATTCTTGCTCATGCAGTCTATGATCTGGAGTATTTTATTTGTTTTGATCTCTGGCCAAGAAAAGTTGGATACCCCTGATTTAGAGGATTGCCATGAAAATTTACACACACGTTTTCCGTGGTCTAGTTGGTCTTAAATGAAGATGGTGTTGCTTAGACATCTAATATGGCCACCACAGCTGTCATTATTTTTGGAGAAGCAAACGGAACAGTGCTATATCACATAGAATAGCAGGGCAGTTAAGATCTGTCATTGTAGCTGACAGGAACAATGTCTCAAATATATTGTGGGACTGTCTATCTGATTATGCCCTTATATATAATTCACACACCCTCCTGTTTTTTGTACCCCTTACCACTTTTAAAAATTAAAATCATCAAGGTTATAAAAAAAATGCAGAAAACTTGGTAATTTCATTTATTGATTTATAATTTCTAACCTGATTGTTGCATAGGGTTCCATAACACTGTAGATTCTTTGGCATTTCAAAGCAAACAGAAGCTCCCGATGTTAACAAGCAGACAGATGGCTTGTTCTTTTCTGGTCTCTAGAATAGTTTATTTTGTAAAAACTGCATCCAATATTTTTAATGTCTAGTTATAATACATCTAAAACAAACCAAAGACATAAAAGGAGGAACTTTTGCATTCACGAGTTCAAAGAAATGTAACTCAAATATGTACAGAAAAATTGAGATTGTTAAAGACATTGAATTATGTCATTTCTTTGGGCTGGAAGTATAGACCTTCCCGTGCAAATATAGTGATTCATGTCTGTAAACAAAATCCCACTTGATTTTAAATGCTTACTAGTTGACAGTATTTGTGACCCGACCCTCCCCTGGCAACAATCGGGTTAGAATTTATTACCAAGTGAATGAAATGACTAAATTTTGTGCTTTTTTTATATCCTCGAGGCCTTTGTTTTTAAAAAAAGTAAGGGTTTTTACAAACAGGGTGATGTGACAGTACTATAACTTTAATTATTAGCATAAGTTTCTAATGTGCAAATAAATAAACATAAAATAGAATAAGCTTTTTATTTGTAAAATAAATATAGCACAGTTGCTAGAATGCATCCTGCATTATATTTTACCTTTTTTCCAAAGTTTTGTTATTATATTATGTCATATTTTGGAGCAAGTTCAGACCTCCCAAGTTCAATTTTCCAATCAGCAAGCTGAATTTTTCATACACTTCCAGACAACCCTGTCACAGCAAATTTTGTAGATAAAGCAAGAGTACATTTTAACAGATGTTTCAATGATCTCATTGAAATAATCATTATTGAAGCATCCATATATAAACAAATGCCATTAATATAGTTTTGAATTTCATAAAATTTCAATGTGTTCATTCAGATACTGTCTATACTTGCTTATAAGTTTAGTCCAGCCGCAAACCGCACAGACCCAGATCTGTTATTGCATAATGAGCCAGCAGATCTGGGTCTGTGCATTAGGAATAATCAGTAGAACCAAATAACTCTAATATGCAGTTGCATTATCCTATGGCAGATCAGGACTTTTGTTGTTTGCAGTTTGTCTTGACTTAGAAGTGAGTATATATAGTAATTATACAAACTCGTGTAGTAATATATTGATATTGTTCACAATAACTTGTTGATGTTGAAATATTTTTTCAGTTGCTGAGCGGTACCAAAGAATGAAAGGAAAGCATCAAGTGAGGAGTTCAACTGCATCTAGGGGCAGCAGGAAGCCTATAGCACCCATTAACAAGGAAAATAAAAAGAATTTTCTCACAATTGACAAAAAATTCATCAGTTTTGGATTTTTGATTGTTTTTGTTGCAGTTATTATAGTTTATTTTAATGGTCCAGATGTATTAAAGATTTTTACAAACAGCTGTATTGAAAGCACAGAAAGGGTTCAGGTCAATGATTCAATAAAAGTTGCAGGAAAGCCATCAAAACTTGGAGGTTGGAGATTAGCAGATGATAAAACACTTCAGGAATTTGGATCAGAAATTTGTAGCATTGATGTTCACAATGCGGATGAACTCTCTGTGAAGGAATTTGAAACAACATACAGGTTTAAGAAGCCCTTAATTGTAAAATTTAAGAATGGTGCCAAAGATTGGACAGATCCAGAGAAATGGACTGTGAAAAGTTTAAAAAGAGAATATGGGGAGTGGTCAGTCCTCTCAGGCAATTCTTTGGAGATAGTGAGGCTTGGAGGAAGAGGGGATATGACAACTTCCTTTTCTCAGTATGTTGACAAGTTTATGAACATGCAGGACACGCTTGGAGAACCATTGTAAGTGTTTAAAGTCTATATTGGGTTGTATGAGTTAGTGGAATGTGTTAAAAAGTATGAAAATATTTCAAAAAAAACTTCTGACAACAGTGAATCATACCAGGGATTTTTAAGGGGTATCTAGGGGTGAATAATGGACTTTTTACCCATTATAAAACATAAAAGACTCATGCAGATTCTTATTGCTAGGAATTTGATTCTGAAATTATTTAGTTTCAGTAGAACTTTTTACTTCCCAAAATGGAGGGATTAGTGTCCCTTGCCAATCACAAAAAAAATCCATCATGCAGTCTCTCACCTGGTAAACTCTGTTTCACAGTGATTTTGTGATGGTGCCACACCTTGGCATTCATTTTCCATGAGGTATATTTTACATCATTACATGACTTTTATTTACAACATCTTCCCCATTTTTGGTTGCAGAATGTTTGTTTTGTTTTTTTTCCTTGTGAATATGGTCACTTTTGTTCTCGATTTAATTTAACATTCATTGTGATCATAAGATATACATCTGAGCTTATCAAGGTGTGTTTGTTTTAGCAAATACTATAAATACTCACCTATAGGTTGAGTCCAACTGCAGACAACTTTCCTGATCAGCTGTAGCATTGTGCACCTACAGATCAGGGTCTGTGTCATTTGTTCTATTGATTATTCAAAATAAACTGCATAGACCCAATAGACCCAGATCTGCTGGTCCATTCATTGGCAAATCTTGGTCTGTGCAGTTTGCAGTTGGACTTGTCTTATAAGTGAGTATATATGGTAATTTCTGATTGGTATTGATAGTTTTCAGTAAATAATTTAATGACATTCATATAGTTTATTGCTCAAAATAATTAAAGCCAAAATTTGAATAGAAAACTTGGCAGTGCTACACCATTTTTGAAAGGACAAATTCCAAGGTACACTAAATGATACTGGCTCTGTATAAAATTCTTATTAAAAGATGTATATAATGAACTAGCAAACACATACATTGGCCCTTCAGTAAATTAAATCATAGTTCAGCCATTAAATTTAAAGGATGCATGAAAAAAGAAAAAAAATATAGTGTACTAAAATTTAACAAATTCATATGTCACATATATTCACAGTAATAAATGATTATGTTTGTTATCATAAAGATATTTAGTTTCTGCATGTAATCTACAATCCATTAGAAATCCTTTTAATGCACTACTGCCATATGTATCATTTACTAAGGAAAGATGAAGAAATAAAAGACTAAACTTAATGCTGAATAAGGCTCTATCAGGGATTTGCTACCATTTGGGTGGACTGTATACAAATAAAATACTGTAATAATAATAATAATAATAATAATAATAATAATAATAATAATAATAATAATAATAATAATAATAATAATAATAATAATAATAATAATAATAATAATAATAATAATAATAATAATAATAATAACAGCAGCAAAAACAACAACAATAATAATAATTAATAATAATAACAACAGCAACAATAACAACAGCAACAATAATAATAATAATAACTATAATAATAATAATAATACAAACAAGAGCAACAACAATTATTGATCTGCCAGCACATTATGCATGACAGATCAGGGTCTATGTTGGTCGCAACTGGACGTAGCTTATAGGTGAGTATATACAGTGCAACTTCTTGGTCATGGTATGGTAGATTGGGTGGGTCAACTACAAAAGCAATTTATTTGTTCGCTTACGATGTTCTTGTACAATTACTGTATAAATATCTTTCAAATATATGTGTGGATATTATCAGGACAATGTTTGTCTGATCTTTAGTATAAATCATTCTGTACCTATTCCATTTAAATCTATTTATATTTTAAGAATGAGATGTCTAAAGCATTTGTTAAAATAAAAACTTGAGTGACTAAAGGACATATACATATATTTCTTCTTGCAGCTATGTGTTTGATCGAGAATTTTATAAAGACTCAAGTTTACCAAAGACTTTAAAACCTCCAGAATACTTCAAAATTCAGGTTTGTACACCAGCTCAACTCTACCTCATTATAACGTATTTCATTATAACATGTTTCTGGATATGATGAAGTACCCAAATCTACTCCATAACCAGAATAATACCATCTGTATGGATTAAAGGAAGACATGGCAAATCTCAGTGTTACTTAAAGATAAAGAGGGCCACCCTGTAGCCTTCTTAAAAAGCATGCCTATTTTATCCTTTCCATTTTTTAAAAATAAAAATAAACCCAAGGCAACTAAAAGCCCAAACATTTCACACAAATGTTCATGGGATTTACACAGGTGGTTCAACCTTGCAAATATTTACTTCCCCAGCTTGAAAATCAGGAAAGAAAAGTTGCAAAGTACAACAATTCAGTAAACCACTTAACTATTTGTAAATATTTAAATAAGAAAAGAAATGTTATCAGGCACAACCATTCATTACCTCACTTTTTTGCAAATATTGCTGTGGCTCTTAAAGGAAAGCATTTTGTTTGTAAACTTAATTCTTTACAAAATAAGTGCCATCGATGTTTATCAGAATGTGCCATATTACCCAATAAGCTATACCGTGGTAGCCTCATTTTGATCTGGGATGAATAATTAATGAGGTTCTGTATGTACTCAGCTCATATGATCTTAAATATTTCATCAAGAAATATACAGAAAAGTAGCTGTGAAGCTGCAGATAAAATAAACCATCGTGAATAAGAGCCATGTCACTTCATAATCTTTTTTTTTTACATTGATGGTGTAATGTAATTTTGATAGTTTAGTTCAGACTGGCCCACAGGTAATTTTTTTGCAGCCTGTGATCATCCAAATTGTAAGTTCTATAATTATAGTACAATTACTGTAATATATATATATATATATATATATATATATATATATATATATATATATATATATATATATATATATATATATGGATGGTCTGCTGCAGTTTACATGTTTGGTAGCTAATGGTGTGGAAGATGTTGGAGCACCATGGTATTGTTGATGTTTTCTTTAGTGAAGAATACTTAACTATGTACAACTGTTTCTAATTTTACATCAGTAAGAACAGCTCTGCATCCACCTTACCCCGACTTTTTTCCTGATTTTCAACAAGTAATCATACAGGTTTTATTGATCTATTACATTTTGGAGTAACATCCGATATTGCTCCCTCACCCAGTCTTGCACATTGATGCACTTAAGTATTTACACTACACATTGTGTCATGGGGTTAAAAATTTCTGCATTTGGCTTAAAACTGTTACTCCAGCTGGAGTATACAATCTGTACTAGAAGAAGTAAATTTTAGCTGCAGTATGCAAGCAGGACTAGAGGAAGTAAACCCCAGCTGCAGTACACAATCTGTACTAGAGGAAGTAAATCCCAGCTGCAGTATACAAGCAGTACTAGAGGAAGTAAACCCCAGCTGCAGTATACAAGCAGTACTTGAGGAAGTAAACTCCAGCTGCAGTATGCAAGCAGGGCTAGAGGAAGTAAACCCCAGCTGCAGTATACAAGCAGGACTAGAGGAAGTAAACCCCAGCTGCAGTATACAATCTGTACTAGAGGAAGTAAATCCCAGCTGCAGTATACAAGCAGTACTAGAGGAAGTAAACCCCAGCTGCAGTATACAAGCAGTACTTGAAGTAAACCCCAGCTGCAGTATACAAGCAGTACTAGAGGAAGTAAACCTCAGCTACAGTATACAATCTGTACTAGAGGAAGTAAATCCCAGCTGCAGTATATAATCTGTACTAGAGGAAGTAAATCCCAGCTGCAGTATACAAGCAGTACTAGAGAAAGTAAAAACCCCAGCTGCAGTATACAATCTGTATTAGAGGAAATAATCCCAGCTGCAGTATACAAGCAGTACTAGAAGAAGTAAACCCCAGCTGCAGTATACAAGCAGTACTTGAGGAAGTAAACCCCAGCTGCAGTATGAAAGCAGTACTAGAGGAAGTAAACCCCAGCTGCAGTATGCAAGCAGTACTAGAGGAAGTAAACCCCAGCTGCAGTATGCCAGCAGTACTAGAGGATGCTATTCCAGCTGCAGTATACAAGCAGTACTAGAGGATGCTATTCCAGCTGCAGTATACAAGCAGTACTAGAAGAAGTAAACCTCAGCTGCAGTATACAATCTGTACTAGAAGAAGTAAACCCCAGCTGCAGTATACAATCTGTACTAGAGAAAGTAAACCCCAGCTGCAGTATACAAGCAGTACTAGAAGAAGTAAACTTCAGCTGCAGTATACAAGCAGTACTAGAAGAAGTAAACCCCAGCTGCAGTATACAATCTGTACTAGACAAAGTAAACCCCAGCTGCAGTATACAAGCAGTACTAGAGGATGCTATTCCAGCTGCAGTATACAAGCAGTACTAGAAGTAAACCTCAGCTGCAGTATACAAGCAGTACTAGAGGATGCTATTCCAGCTGCAGTGTACAAGCAGGACTAGAGGAAGTTACCTCAGCAGCAGTATACTAGCACTACTACAGCTAGCCTGCTTTACAGTATATATCCAAAGATATACATACTGCATAAAAGAGTAAACAATTCCGGAATATATCTACAGTATGACCCTGGTATAGCATGCTCCATTATAACACAAATTTGGATATAATACAATTTTAGAGTGGCTTCCAATATTTCAAATGTATATTTCTCGTAAACAAAAATTTTGTTTTCTTTCTTAAAAGTACAAAAAATAATGTGCAGAAAGTTTATTATCATTTTGGGGAAGAGGTTATTTATGAATTCTAATGCAAGAAGATTCTGGCATGGCTTGTGCAATTTAATATACATGTATTTCTTGTACATGGGATAAGTTTTTTCTTCATAAAGGTATGAAAAATAACTTGTAAAAAGTTTATTCAGTGATCACACTGGTTTTGCCAATATCACAAATTTATTTTTGCTTACTGGTAAAAAAATATCCTGTTTAGCAAGTTTATGTTTTTGCAATATTACTTGACATTTAAACTTTTATATACATCCTTGCATTTGGGGCAATGAAATTCAGTGGCACCATGAAAGCAAGCCAGTACAAGCTTCATATATAATGCACTGGAATTTATTAGATAAACAAATTCTTTGTTTTCATTGACAAACCATCTTAACAGTGCATTGCTATATCATAATCTTCCTATTTTGACATCAGACCTTAGTACAGTATGCTGTGAGATTTCTGCATTTTTCGTTTTATATTTTGGACATTTCTGGTATAGTCCGAAAATACATCCCCGTTGGCTTGTACCACCACCACTGATTTTAATAACGGAAACATTTAATTTGATAAAAAGTGAAAGGAACATAGTTAATTCATTCATTGATTTATATTATCTAACCTGAATCTGAGAAGAATTGCCATAACACCATCATCGCCTGTGCGTTTCATGTTTAACAGAAGTTTTCAATGTAATAGACTGACATGCTTGAGAACCATTTCCAGTTTCTAGACTAGTCCCATTTTCAGCAAAGGGGCGCATGCATGACTAAATATGTACATATGTCTTCCGATATTTACAGTGTGGAATCAAGCAAAGGAAAAGAATGCCAAAAAATTTGCCTTTCATGTGGATTTAACAAGTGGTTTCATTAAAAATGTTCATGTGTGCAAATGAAAATAATTCCAAAGTCAAAGTTATTGCAATTTACGGAATTAACTGGCAGTTACTGAATAGGATCAATTACGTCATTATGTTGTCGGATGGAAATAAACTACCCCATAGTATACGGAATATAGTGCTGTGTTAGTGTTAGTATGGAAAGTCTGTTAAGCATGAAAGGTGCAAGGGGATGCAAGTACTAGTGCCATTCTGGTGACAGTCAGGCTAGAAATTATAAATCAATGATTCAATTGACTTAGTCCTGTGCACTTTTTATCGCATTAAACTTTTTAGTTATTGAAATCGGTAGGGGGTTACAAACCAACTGGGATGTATTTTCGGACTATAGTGGAGATCAGCGGGACCAAGCACTGTCTCATAATGGATCTCTCAGATAAAATAGTGTCAGACTATTGTTCGCTTGCTAGTAATTAATATATTTGTTTAGACTGACCTTTGTATGGGGATGGAAAGTAAAATTCCTCTTTTTTTCACTCATAGAATTAAATCTTTCAGAACACCACATTTTCTGTAGAAATCGCTGTCAGAACAGAACACATGTTGGCCTTTTTATAAAATTTCTGACAGCTGTGTGAAAGGCAGCATCACTCCAATACCAAAATTGTCACAAAAACAGCCAAAAGATAAACAAACAAAAAACATCAACTTGTTTGTTTATCCAGTAGTTGTGTTACCATTACTAGCTACAGTCAACCAGCTTTGAAGGCAGAAACAGTAACGGCTACAGTTGACCAAATGATGGCTAATTTCTTTTGTTTTTAAAATGTACACAGAAAAAAATTTTGTGTACCAATTATTTTGTGTAAACTTCCAAGTAAAATAAAAATTCAGCCTCAATCAATGTTCTACATTTATTTGATGTTGCCGCCGCAATGGGAAATGGGTCCCCCTAAGCTGTCCTTAGTGGTAACTTCAATAGCACATGCATTCTCCTCAAAGGAAGTCAGCATAGAATTTAAATTCTAAAAAAATGAGATCTTATGGATTGTTGGATTTTTCCAAAGTGACTGGAACACATTTATTGTGCTTTGAAAGTTTCATTTTTGCAAGAAACAATTACACTTTCAGTTGCAAAAAAAATTTCCAATCTTTTGAAACTATAGATATCTACTGGTCAGGTTAATTGAAGATGGGGTATCTTGCAAAGCTGTTAAATTTTTTAATTTGTTCATGTTTTTATTTCCGTGTCATTAGTCTCATCTCCTGGGTAGCCTTGGCAAGATGACAGGCCAATTTAAGTACATGTACATGTGGCATGTAAACAACTATAGCCACATGATTTTACTGACAGTTGTAGTGAATGTTTAGTGACATTTGGATATAGATCAAAACAAGGACTACTGATTTTTTTTGTATGTGTGTTATTTGTGTTTTCTAACAGGATGTGAATCATACATGAATTTTATAACTCATATGTTCAGTACTTAACAGATTGTGAATTATACTATACAGATATAAGTTGTCAATATACAAGTTTTTTTTTTAAGTCAAGTTTATGGTCATTTAATCAAAAGCACATATTCTTGCACTAGCTTTTATTACACTTACACCCACCCACCCCATTATATTTAAGTTAAATGCATCACTTTCTTCAGCTAATGGACTTTGTTGGTTATAACACGATTTTGTCTATGACACTGGTTTTATGGACCCTAACCACCGTGTTATAGCGGGATGTATAATAATATGCATGTTTCATGAGAATGTTTTAAGGTAAATGAATCTTGAAATAAAAATTAAGTCAGTTGCCTTTTAGTTTTCCAAAACCAAGCAACAATAGCTTTAAAAAATGTTTTTGGTGAAACCCCCTATAAGACTCTTCATTAAAACGGATTAGGATTAGCACAATAATGCATGGCTACAGACATTTTACAGTACCTAATGAAAGCATGAAGTAATACAAAGCTTTAGTACCAAAATAGACTTGAGCTATAGTTAATGATTTGGCAAGAAATGTTGTATTCTTAAAGAAAATGAAATATTGCTTGATGCTTATTGTTGAAAGACATTTGCTTCTTAAAAAGCTGATAAATGATAATCTAATTGTTATTGAACTATCAACAATATGCTGTTAAGTCTTCTTTGTGTTTGTCTTTAACACATCATTTGTACAGCCATTGCACAACAAATTGTAAGTTAAGCCAACAGATATTTGCTAAGTCATATAGAATATACATCTAAGCATCAGACAGTGTAGATGTGTCTATAAGTTTCTCACCAGAAGTTGTAAAATCAGTTTACATACTTATTTAAGGGAAAACAATAAATTTCCAGTGTCTGCTCAATCAACCATCATACACTCCCACTGAATCAAGTTTATCACACAGATTGTCAAAATTAGTTTTAGTCATGCCATAATCAGTCACGCTAGTTAATGTTTTTTCTCTCGGTTGTTGTGAAGGCATCGTTATAAAAATAAGTTTCAGTGAAGATAGGTTTTTCTTCATGTTTAGAAAATGACTCAACTATTTTTATGGAGATTACTGTTTACCTATGAAATCAAATGATTATTTATTCCTAAACTTCATCCAATAATTTGCACATTTGGCTACTTGTCAGTCAGTTAAAGAATTGTTCAAAACTTAATTTAAGTTTTCATTGCTGTTGGTTAAGTATATTGTAAAAATGATATTGACAAAACATGTGGTCACTAGTAAATAAAATTTGAATGGACTGTATTTTACTTGGAAAATGCTTTCACTTTAGCCAGAGAAAATGCATGAAAGAGAGAT
Source organism: Potamilus streckersoni (assembly GCA_016746295.1). NCBI lineage: Eukaryota > Metazoa > Mollusca > Bivalvia > Unionida > Unionidae > Potamilus > Potamilus streckersoni. The sequence goes on from JAEAOA010002240.1 coordinate 4,788,704, forward strand.
AGAGAGAGGTGTTTAAAGAGTCTATGAGCATTCATGTAAATAATAGAGGGCAACAAGGTTGTTTGATTCCACAAAACTGATTTTGTCACTTTCTTTAAATATAACCAGATTATTATTGTTATTAATATTTATTATTATTATTATTATTATTATTATTATTATTATTATTATTATTATTATTATTATTATTATTATTATTATTATTAATATTTATTATTATTATCATTATTATTATTATTATTATTATTATTATTATTATTATTATTATTATTATTATTATTATTATTATTATTATTATTTTCATACATTTTTTTTCCTTTTAATCTTTTTAATTGTCCAAATATTCTTACTCATAGGATGATGTTGATGACAGTATATTTTTTCTGGGTGGTTCTCAGAGTGGTGTAAGTTTCCATAAGCATGCAGATGCCTGGAATGGCGTGATCTATGGCAAAAAACGCTGGTTTCTGTACTCAAGTCAAAGGACACCACCTGGAGGTAGTTATTAGCTGTCCATAACTTTATCATTTTTAGACTATATGTACATTCCTATTGGTTGAAAACATTCATTTTACAAAGTTCATATCTCTAGCATGATATTAACAATGCCAGCTTTAAAATTTATGAGCTTTTGAAAGAAAACTTTAAAAATCACGTCAGTAAGTGTCATACCTTTCGTGATTAATACAGATAAACAGACAACACATTGCTTTTTAAGAATTTAAAGGACACAGGCAAATTGTATTTTATCACCTTGAGGATAACAGACAGTGAGGGATGATCAAACAAAGTCATAGTCCAACATCAATCATTGTATTTCTTCTAAATATCGTTCATGGGTCAGTATATTTCCACCTTAACATGGCACATGGTGGCTATTAATATATAATCATGGATCCTAAACCATTGATCTGGGTATTCTAGCAAATAATATATAACTATGGTTACAGAACTGTCCTTCTTGACATTTTGGCTACTAATATCATCCATGGTTCCAGAACCAACTACACCACTTCCTCGATAACTCGCGCACAACGGGGTCCAAAAAACATCGACCGCGTTATAAGCGAGGGCACGAGTTATCAAGGCACTTATAACAAACAACAAATCAAATAAATGGATCGACGTACACATGCAAAAGGGGTGGGTGGGTTGGTTTGGCATGTTAGTGTTGAATACTCAATAATCATGTTTTGATTAACTATGATTAAATATTTCTTCATAGCGGTGTACTTTGTTTACTTTTGTCATCATAGAATAACATTAATTTCAGGATAACTTACAGGATATTGAGGAGATCAACAAAAACATAATCCACACGTTTTTCATTGGCTTAACACATGTATGATTTTGCACATTGTGTACTACGTCACAAATAATTGTTTTGAATTGGATAAATTCTTGTTTGATTCAAAGTAGATTTTTTTTTTACACAAGATCAACACCCATTTAAAAAAGACACAATGTCGATCAAACGACAGGTCAATTTGATTGCGGTAGAAGTAAACTGAATTTTTTTTTACAAGGGTTAGCCATTACCAACATCAATTTAATGGGTCTACAAATTTAAAAAAACGTAAATTAGAACACGATAATACTTGTAGTTAGTGACATGTTTGACAAATATCATTTCACATTTTCAAAACATAGGCTTCTTTTTTTTTACTCTTTGATTTCTCTGCCGCCTCTCCATATTGTTCACGGGTGATTTTCTCTCTGAGCTGGTTTGCATAATTACATGCGGCTTCCTGATTCACTGAGCGTATTTCTCCCGACAATGAATTTTGTTTAATTCTATGTCAGCGCTGAAATCTTCAAAAGTGATAAAAATATTTTTAAAATATCACATAAAAATGTAAAACCATTTTGGACTGGTCAAATAAAATGAATTTTGAGAACAGTAATGACCTCAAGAACTTATGCTGCCTTTGATTTTTTTTATTGTACTTCCCTTGCTTGATTTGATACAAAAGACATATTCAAAGTGATAAAACAACACGGGTGTCTTTTAATTGATTTTTGTTTAATGCAACAAACACTTCCCCGAGTTGTTGATCAAAACAAAGCCGGCATTTGTTTAGGTTCTCACAGAAGTACTCAAGGGTTTCGATGTGACAGACGATTGACTATTTTCATGTTTTCATAAAAGAGAATATGTTGCAATTCTAGTGTTTACATTGAAGCAAAATTAAAGGATTAGAACGTTAATTTCACATAGCAAGACATTTAAGTGGTGTTTAATTTTTTATCTGTTGCCACCTCTTAGCATAATATTTCATTGATTCTGTTTCGCCAGAATGATTAAATATAGAGTATTAACAACTTTTCTCTCAAAAATCCCCAAATATAAAATGAGACATCTAATTAAAACTTTTTCATGTATTTTTCCGTACATTTTAATTTTTTGTACACAAACCAGTTATCAAAATAATAATTATTTTTATGTATCATAATTATTTGTATTTGAAAAATTGGTTAAGTTATCGGACATAAAATTTCCACTAAGATTTACGTTTGTAAAAAAGATCAAAAATACCGTAATCCCATTTTGTTTTTACAAAAATGAATGATTTAAAATTATTTTTTTGTGTATGAAAATTTACATAATATACAGTATGTAACAAGGTTCATTATAATAATTCTTATTGCAAATTTTTTTTTTACGTTTAACACTTTTTAAAATATATTTCCTTTGAAAAAAGAAATCGGGAGCCATGCCGGACATGGCATTATAAGCGGGTTCGTGAGTTATCCAGGCGCGAGTTATTGAGGGAGTGGTGTATGTAGTTTTTTTTGTCTACTGGATATTCTGGCTGCTAATATAAAACTATTGATCTGGGTATTCTAGCTACTAATATATGACCATGGTTCCAGAATCATCAAGTGTATATTAATTGATATTAATATCTAACCATGATTCCAAAACCATCCATCAGGGGTATTTTTACTTTTACTATATCTACCCATGCTATCTATCTGGATATTCTGACTATTAATATAGAGCCATGGTTCTAGTACCTTCCATGTGAATATTCTGGCTACTAATATAGAGCCATGGTTTTAGTACCATCCATGTGAATATTCTGACTACTAATATAGAGCCATGGTTCTAGTACCATCCATGTGAATATTCTAGTTACTAATATAGAGCCATGGTTCTAGTACCATCTATGTGAATATTCTGACTACTAATATAGAGCCATGGTTCTAGTACCATCTATGTGAATATTCTGACTACTAATATAGAGCCATGGTTCTAGTACCATCCATGTGAATATTCTGACTACTAATATATAGCCATGGTTCTAGTACCATCCATGTGAATATTCTGACTACTAATATAGAGCCATGGTTCTAGTACCATCTATGTGAATATTCTGGCTACTAATATAGAGCCATGGTTCTAGTACCATCTATGTGAATATTCTGACTACTAATATAGAGCCATGGTTCTAGTACCATCTATGTGAATATTCTGACTACTAATATAGAGCCATGGTTCTAGTACCATCTATGTGAATATTTTGACTACTAATATAGAGCCATGGTTCTAGTACCATCCATGTGAATATTCTGACTACTAATATAGATCCATGGTTCTAGTACCATCCATGTGAATATTCTGACTACTAATATAGAGCCATGGTTCTAGTACCATCTATGTGAATATTCTGACTACTAATATAGAGCCATGGTTCTAGTACCATCCATGTGAATATTCTGACTACTAATATAGAGCCATGGTTCTAGTACCATCCATGTAAATAATCTGACTACTAATATAGAGCCATGGTTCTAGTACCATCCATGTGAATATTCTGACTACTAATATAGATCCATGGTTCTAGTACCATCCATGTGAATATTCTGACTACTAATATAGAGCCATGGTTCTAGTACCATCTATGTGAATATTCTGACTACTAATATAGAGCCATGGTTCTAGTACCATCCATGTGAATATTCTGACTACTAATATAGAGCCATGGTTCTAGTACCATCCATGTAAATAATCTGACTACTAATATAGAGCCATGGTTCTAGTACCATCCATGTGAATATTCTGACTACTAATATAGAGCCAGGGTTCTAGTACCATCCATGTGAATATTCTGACTACTAATATATAGCCATGGTTCTAGTACCATCTATGTGAATATTCTGACTACTAATATAGAGCCATGGTTCTAGTACCATCCATGTGAATAATCTGGCTACTGATATTTAAAATTTGTTCAAGAACCATTTATCTGTGTATTATGGTTAACAATATACAGTAAAAACTGTCGTGAGTGACCTCTGCTAAGAGCGACCACCTGTCGTTCCAACCACAATTATAATGCACAGATAAGATTGGCTTATAGAGTTAATACTAGTATGTCATCTTTAAATGAAGCTTTTGACTTTTCTCTCTGAGTAAATGGTTCTGTTTTTGGATGAGATAATTGTTTCTTTTATTTCATTAATTGTTAGATATGCAGTGCACATGTAGAGATTTTTCGTATTTTTCCACTGCCCAGTCAAAACTGTCTTTATGTTCGATATTACAACTGAGCACTAATAATTTTAATACCTAGAACCTTAATGATAATGTATGAACCTCTAACTAAAAAGACACAAATTTTAAGGCTGGAGAAAATAATTATTGCAAATGAAAGAAGTGAAAATGAGCAGATCACATGCAAAAAAGCAGTTTAAACATCGGTAAAACAAATTTAGGTTGTTATAAAAAAAAAAGAAATACTTCAGAAATGATTTCATATGCTAAAATATGTGATCTTCAAATGTAAAAGGTTATTTCATGTTTAATGACAGACATATATCTTTATTGCTATAAAATTTTGTTTTCAGATGAATGCATACAATATTTTAGCAAGAAATATTAATAAACAATAGAATATTCGTAAAATGGATTTTGGTTATTTTTCTTGAAATTGTTCTGAAACTGGAATTTGGTAACTAGTCTTTTTGTACAAGCCTACTATGAGAGACCACCTGTCTTGAGAGACAACTTTTTGTTGGCTGAAGGTTTTATTGTAATACCATGGTTCCAAAACCATCCATCTGGATGTTCTGGTTGTTCATATCTAACCAAGGTTCCAGACACATTCATCAGGATATTCTGGCTTGATATACATAAACATGGTTTAAGTACCATCCATTTGGAGACATTTATAGTATACATATGGTCTTTCCATCCTAAAATTTTAACATCAAATTCTAGTCAAAATAAGTAAACTCACAACAAATTGTCTAAAATTCTTATACAGATAAATGTGATTGATGTGAACTCATTTTAAGATTTCTCTCAAGATTGTGCCTACTTTGCTTAAAGGTCACTGACCACACTCCAACATGTTTCTGTTTATAACAGATTTGCATTACATGATTAAAAGTGGTTATACTCGCACATAAAGAATAGAAAATTATCAAGTGTAAAGAAGAAATAATTTAATTACTCGAAAAAAACGTATACAATGCAGTTACTACAGTTACTACCCCTTAGCTATGATTTCCCACCTATAGAGGATGCCAGCCGGAAATGACGTACATTTATCCCCACAAGACAAAGTACATGCTTCTTGCTGTTGAAAAATAAAACATTATAAATCATGGATAGGGAACATTTAGATGAAACTACTGAAAAACTAATTTAATGTTCAGCCTCGTGTTGATATGCATGCATGATGTACTAGATTGTGTCGCTTTGAAAACTGTTCCATTGTTTCAATTTATTTTGAAAAATCCTGTTAATATAAGTAAAAAGGAATCAATGTTGGCTTCTCTATGTCAGCTGACTTTATTATGAAAAAAAATCTGCACACTTAAAAAGAATCCAAAGGAACCAAACTTAACTTCCTTGTATCAACCGACTATTATGTGATCATAATTTATAGTTGGCAGGGCAAATAGTGTACACAACAATAACGTGCTTTAATAACACTTTTTTAACCCATGCTAGCAAAATGAATATCATTTGCAAGCACAATAGATGTATTTTAAAATAATGATTTCTTTTTGTAAGATACCATCATATAGTTAACTTGGATACAATACAATCTTGGTCAGTTTGCACCTTGTAATATCATGCATGAGTGGCAGGTGCTTTCAAACAATTGGGCAATATTTTCGTCTCTTTCATGATTTTGTTATTTGACATAAGCAATACACCCAACAGTAAGGACACGTACACAAACCGGCATCCACTACATGCACAGAGTTTGTATATTTTTTTTCTTTAATAAATTTTGCATGATGAAAAAAGAAGGAATAAAAGATAACACAGCAAGGTTAGTTTATTTTATTTTATTTTCAAATAAATGTATGTTTATAATTTTTTTGTGCCTTGCAGGTGGGGGAAGGCACAAATTCAACGTAAAATTAATTCCGTTCTTATTTGTATGGAATATTGGAGCAAATATGATTGACAATATTGACTAATAATGACATGCTTTTAATTTACACACACACACACACATTAAGACAACTTGAAAAATAAAAGCAAACAATAAAATTAACTGGTAAGATTATATTGCGGCAACATTGACAAAAAGCTCAACATCCTCTCTCTCTCTTTCTTGTGTAACTGAGCGTGTATTATATGCAGCCGTGTTACAATGTGGAGCCTAAAATTAAATTTGTTTTAATATCTCATGTACACTACCGTTAGGAAAATGAATACATATTCTGTAGAAGATTATCTGTTAAGTTCCATTGTTTAATAAATGAATATTGAAAATTTTACAAGAAGACTTAAATTGTGAATGTCTTTGTGTAGATGCATATATTTTTTAGCATAAAAAATGTATATAAATATTTGAATTAGAATGAGAAAGATATGTATGTTGGTGTTTTCTCTCATATATATTTATGTTGCAAAGTATGATTATTTTCTTTGAAAGGATATCAGTTTCATTTAAGTTTAGGTTTTTTCATAAAACCTATTACTAAAACATATCTTACATAGTATCTACTTTTTGTTTTAAGAAAAAGAAATTGTTAAAACTATCAAGTTGAGTCGAGTTGGGCCGAATTGTCTTGAGCCAAATTGACTATAATCCGGCATTAATGATACAATTTCTCCATCCCCTCACCTTATTCTATCTCACAGCTTGAATTAATTTTTTTTGGTAAACAGTGTCTTTTGGAAAGAGAAAGAATCCTTTTTCCCATCGTTACTCTTTTGGTTACATCCATATGCAACACAGTGCATCATATTTTCTGTACAAAAGCACGATCATAAGATATATCAAATGGACATTTATGTCGGGAAATTAAACACTTGAATGGCTGGTTTGAATAGAAGGGATAAATGTATGTCATATCAATGTTTGGCACGTGGAAACTACCGACTGTTTACGGAGATTGCTGAATAATGTTTTCGTCTACAAAAGTGGATTTTTAAGCGTAATTGATCATTTTTATGGTAGGCAAACCAAAATGCATTTTGTTTATTACTATAATAATATCACAGGTTTGTATAATATAGGTGGCCAGTGACCGTTCATGTTGCATCACATCTATGCATACTTTGCTTAATGTATTACATCTATACATAATTTGCATAATGTTGCATTACATCTATGCATACTTTGCCTAATGTATTATTTATACACAACAAAAACACAGATCCAGTTATGTTTTTATTTAAAATTATCAGTTTGCCTTGGGGGACTGTCTGCTGCTACTGATGAAACTGTTTTTGTTTCATTCTGTCAGTGAGTGATTCAGTGGCTACTGAATGGCACAACATGGTTGTACAGAGGTCACAGATGGTCTGTGAAACTCCATGACAGAATGTTATGGATAACCTTTGAGTAAAGTTTCTTCAGCAGAAACTGAAGGAGCCCAGTGATGACTGGGTTGTCCAATGAAGGTTGGGATGACAGCGGCAGCTGTGTGGACTTCACTCAAAGGGTTTAGTTTGAATAAGCCATATATTACTGACATTAGATTCTTGGGTGAAGCACAACATCTATGCATAATTTGTATAATGTTGCATTACATCTATGCATACTTTGCTTAATGTTGTATTACATCTATGCATACTTTGCATAATGTTGTATTACATCTATGCATACTTTGCTTAATGTTGCATTACATCTATGCATACTTTGCTTAATGTTGTATAACATCTATGCATATTTTGCATAATGTTGTATTACATCTGTGCATACTTTGCTTAATGTTGTATTACATCTATGCATACTTTGCTTAATGTTGTATTACATCTATGCATACTTTGCATAATGTATTACATCTATGCATAATTTGCATAATGTTGTATTACATCTGTGCATACTTTGCTTAATGTTGTATTACATCTGTGCATACTTTGCTTAATGTTGTATTACATCTATGCATACTTTGCATCATGTTGTATTACATCTGTGCATACTTTGCTTAATGTTGTATTACATCTATGCATAATTTGCATAATGTTGTATTACATCTATTGCACCATTACCATATAAAAGTTGTGTTCAGCCAAACCTTTCACTTAAACAGTTCATCTAGTAAAAATGTACACCATTAAATATATTCACTATATGTTTTTATTTACTGTTAATACTAATTTTATTACAGTATATACAGTACAGAAGTTAAAATAATCTGGAAGAAAAATTTAATTATATGAAAGAATTCCTGTACAAGTGAAATGTAGAAATTGGATATAGCTTGGAAGAAAAAAATACATTACATTGATAAAGTTTAGGTGCAACCTGAAAATTAAAAACTAGTTTTGTTGACTGTATGATTGTTGTTTAACTATATTGCTGTCTGTATTTCAAGACAAAGTTGTCATTTTGTTTTATAACTTGAAAGATGGACTCCACACAAATACAGTAAAGGAGGTTTAAATATTCAACTTAAATATGGGTAAGTTAATTTAGGCAAACCCTTGAAAAATACTTTGAAAAATCCTCAAAATTAGTGCCAAGATTTTTGCATGAACCATCTTCTAAAATGTTAGTTGAATGCATACTTTGTTCTGGAAGATTGGTGATTTTTAAAACATTAATGCAATACCAGAACATTGCACACCATGTTGTTGCAGGCAAGACAGGAATTCACAACCTATTAACTTTTAAACTTTTGGATCTATAGTTGTTGTTGTTGTGGGGCTTAATGCCATTTTTCAGCACAAGATAGGCTACACATGGCAGCCAGAATTAATGGTGGAGGAAGGACCCTGGAAAACCCTGGGAAGAACCACCAACCCACGAGAAGCTACTGGCAGGCTTTCTCACTTACCCACGTTAGCCAAGTCTGGACTTGAACTCACACAGACAGAGGTGAGATGGCAGTGATCCATAACAGTCAGCGCTTTAGACCTCTCAGCCACTTGGGTCCCCTGGATCTATAGTAAAATATTAAAATGAATGCAGCCATGATGTAGAAACTATGTAACTTTCAACAAATTTAATGCCAAATTTGAATATTGCTGAGGATGATGTAACAAGCTTTCTACTAATGACTGTAACCCAAGAGCCATGAGAAACATTGGTAAGTCAATTAATCTCAGGGGTTTCGAGTGGCTGAGTGGTCTAAAGCGTTGTCCGTTACGGATCACTGCCATCTCACCTCTGTCTGCCTGGGTTCAAGTCTAGGATTCACCGAATGTGGATATGTGAGAAAGCTTGCCAGTAGCTTCTTGTGGGTCAGTGGTTCTTTCATGGATTTCCCAGTTTTTTCCTCCACCATTAATACTGGCCGCCATGAAAAGCCTATTGTGTGCTGAAAAATTACGCTAAGCACAACAACAACATCAATTAGTCTCAGCTCAAGGTAGTTTGAGATGATTTATCAACTTTTGCTTAAGCAGGTGAAACAGGGAGGACTAGAACTCCCATAATGTTAGGTTGTAAACTTTAAATCTGTAGTGATATGCATAGGTTTCACATGAATCCAGCCTCTTGTGTGGAAGATGTGTGACTGGAAAACATTAATGCAAAATGTTACCTTGATTTGGCTAGATTTTCAGATTTCTGCTGCACAGAGGTTCATTCTCCAGCCAAAGGTGACTATCAAAACTCTGCCATCATTGTAGAACTACCTGGCATGTTCACAAAATCATACTATCAAGCTGATAAACTATGGAGGGAGGAATTTTTATATGTTAACATCGAGGGTTGTAGAATTAATATCTTAAGAGATGGGGGGGGTAACTCTCCAATTGAATTAGAAATATCTTTTCTATTATATAGGTCTCTGATTCTGTTACAGAGGTCACTAATTTCTATAATAGAGGTCTCTAATTCTATTATAGAGGTCTCTAATTATATTTTAGAGGTCTTTATTTCTATTACATTGGTCTGTAAATATGAAAATATATATTGTTGGCAATAACTGATTTAGAGAGGTCACTAATTCATATAATGAATTTTCTAATGGATATGTAGAGTTCTCTTATTCAATTTTAGAGCTCTATAATTTATTTGGAGATCTATCAAATTAATTAGAGATTTCAGTAAAAATTGAATATATGTAAAATCAGTCACCCATAGAATCAAAGATAAAAACAATACAACTCCACACTTAATGTAATCTATAATGTTTTCTTTATATTAAAGGTGTGTATCCAGGATTTACACAGATTGATTGGTTCAAGAAAGTGTACCCAAACTTGACAGATAGTGAGAGACCACTTGAATGTATACAAGAAGAAGGGGATATACTCTATTTGGTAAAAGAACATGTTTGGGAACTGCATTCACACAAAGGCACAGCTTGTGGCAATGGGCATATACTGTCTATGCTAGCTTAAAAGTTGGATCCAACTGCACAGACCAAGAAATTTGCCATTGTATAATGCAACTGAAAATCTAGTCTTATAAGTTTGTTAGGAAATGTTTGTACCAAAGAACATGTACCCTGATCTGCCAGCAAATAATGTAACTGCAAATCAGGGTCTTTGATATTTACAGTTGGACCCAAGTTATAAGTGAGTATAAATGGCAATATGTTGAACTAGACCTGCCAACCCAACAAGGATTTTGGTGCAAGTCTTATAGAATTGACAGCTAAAATATAGACACATGGAATAAAAGCACAAATTAGAGAAATATGATTGTTGCTGTAAAATCAAGATACAGGCTTGTCCATGCTTAATTTGGATCTGGGTTTCATATTAGATTCAGTGGAATTCATCAGGGAATCTGACTAACTTGACCTGTGTACCTCAGATCTTTACAGTGTGCATATTTTGTGATGCAGAACATCTGCATGATTAAGCCATTGCTTATTTATTTTAAAACTGGTGTCATCCTAGCAACATGTGAAGACGAAAGGGACAGTGACAGTAAATCTCTTAAAATATTTTAATAGTGCAGAAGAACAAAATGGAAAAATCCAATTCCTGGGGAAAATGTAGGAAGGGCAACAATAACATTTAATGGACATCATGTATTGGTTTGAGCAAATCACTTGACAGGAAAGTGGATTAAAGCCATTGAGCTCTGTTGGGTTTTGGAACTGCGGTTTGTGAAACTGTATTGCAGGTTATTAAGGATAAAGTAAACATTACAAACGTTTGAGTTGAACATGACATTACAAATGTTTGAGTTGAACATGATGTTTACCAATGCTGCATTAGTCCTACCTAATTCACACTTTTGGAATATCAAGTGCATGTTTTCCAACTTGGCAATAGAAGTATGTTATATGTTTTAACATTACTGAAAACTGGTCCAACTTTTGGGAAAAAAAGTGGCAGCCCATTGAGAAGGTCCTGTTAGTGTTGGCAGGTCTGTTCAGCATATTTCAATAATTTTTAAATCTGATGAACATTTTTGTATTATCCTTCATTGATGGTAAACTATTTAGAGAATAGGAAATTAAATGGAGAAATGATTGAGCTACATTAATTAGGGCTGCCAAGTGGTCCCAACTTCTGTTGGTGGCCCAAGAATTATTTGTTTCAAATGTCTTAATCCACAGTTAGTTTACAACATGGTGTCAGGACAGAAAGGACTAGAACAGAAAAGGCCCGGGTTAAAAGGCCCATTCCAGACTTGACAGTAACAAGCCAGAAAGGACCAGGACAGAAAAAGTCGGGGTTAAAAAGGACCACTTTTAAAGTTTTTCAGTAAAATAATAATAATAATAATAATAATAATAATAATAATAATAATAATAATAATAATAATAATAATAATAACAAAAATTAAAATAATAATAATAATAATAATAATAATAATAATAATAATAATAATAATAATAATGTTACAATTTCAAAATTTTTGTGTTATTGTTTATAAATAAGCCTCTAATCACATGCTATACAGTGTTGTTGTAGTGTAAGGTATGTGTAATACTTGATGATGTTAATGGTTCTAAAATTATTTTACCGCAAAAAGATCTTCGTGATATTTTCTTTTATAATATTAATTTGAATTGATTCATGTTAAAACCAGAATAATTGCTCAGAAGTTTTGGGTTATATTTTGGGAATTATTTGTCAGAACCTGAATATTGTAAATATATTAATTCTGGAATATTTATTCATTTTTACATTCTACTCTAAGTCTTTGTAGACCTATTACTGTGATATTAAATAAAGGAGAATTTAATATTCCTGTTTCACTTATTGTTGTTATTATTAATAGATTTATAAATCTGAAATTGTGTTAGCTGTTTTTTTTTAATTGTTGTTGCTAATGCTAGTTAGAGAGTAGTAAATTACACCTTTTCTTTGTTTTTTTTTTTGTCCCCTAAAATCTCTTCCAGTTTTGAATTGATCTTCATTGCAACCGCAACACAATAATGGTGCCTACAAGACACACAGTAGAGGTAATATTTATTTAAAAGAGTAGTTTTATCAAGAAAAATAAACTATGCATATACATGTATTCATAAAATTGAATGTATATAAAGCATGAAAAGAGTCAATAGTCTTTAATAATAGAATCATGGTTCAATTAAGGCATTACCATAACTAAGTTGGCATGCACAAGCCATATGTGGATTACACTAACTTGTATTCAATCTTGATATATTATAACAACTGTACTATTGATTTGTTTTACTTCAAATGTTTTCTTTTCACAATTAGTAATTTGCCTTATTTTATCTTTCTCACATTCAGTAACTTGATTTATTTTTTTCATTGTTTTTTTTTCATAAAAGAATTAGTAGTAAGTAGCAGTTAATTACATGATCATTTAAATACAGAATGTGATACATTGCACAGTGATACCAGTGATTCATTACTGCACAGTATTCATTGATATTTCACAATAAAAACTAAGGATTTAATATTCATGTATTATTTTTTTTTTTATTGGTATGCAAGATAGTAATTATAATGCAAACAGAAATTCATCTACCAAGCTGCCTGGTCTAATAGGAAATGTTCAGTGACTTTTCAGCTACTTTTATTGAAACAAATCATGATTCAAGGCACATTCTGTATCATGTTTTTTTTTAAATTGTAAAATGGATTATAGCTTTAAATAGTGTAATTTGTTGATTTGTTGGATTGTTTCTGCAGCTTGGTAAATATGATGCAGAAATTGGTATCTTTAAAACAGAACTTGAATGCAATGTGGAAATAAGTAATTCTGCAATGTGATCACAGGGCACTTTATTCCTATGACAACTGTAAGTAACAAACAGAATTATTGTAAGACAGCCTTAATTTATGAATGTTTGTTAGATGAAAAAGATATAAATGTTAGATGAAAAAGAGATAAATGTTGGATAAAAAAGAGATAAATGTTGGATGAAAAAAAAGATCAATGTTTGATGAAAAATAAGATAAATTTGTTTCATATAGAGGAGTTTTAACAAAAATGAAAATAAAAATATACCAAAGATTGAGCAACAACAATTTCTACTAACTCAACAAAACAAGATCAGACTTGCATCATTACCATTGACAGTAATTATATTGTTATTTACTATAAGGGGCATCTGGAAATAGAGTGACATAAAAATTATGAGTGTTAAGGGTTAGGAGGATGCAAACCATAAGCCTTTGTGTTAAAAATGCCCAGAAATACTCCTTTTGTGATAAAAAAAATTCACAAATCTCGGGCCTCCAAATATTTATTGTTGGAATCATCCTTGTCATGATGGAAAGTGAAATCAGTATAGATCTGTGAATATTTTAGGATTTTTCTGAATTTTTTTTTTCATTTTTCAGATTGTTTTTTTCTATTGCAATTAGAATCAAGAATTCCTTTTCCATTAGCATCATTAGCCTGCAATTTTTTAACATCAAACATCTAAACCCTTTATGATATATACTCAAATGGAGAATTATATTCATACCTTTTTATCTGAGTTTTATGTTCCATGCATGTTAAATATGAATATTTGTGATGACAGAGCAATTTAAGATTTAATTTAAAGTTTGGAATGGATTAAAGTAGTTGTATGTGAATTTTCTGTGAGTTATGTCCCCCTCTTTAATGAATTATATCATCATGCACTACAGTCAAGGTACACTATTATGAGAATGCTCTGTCAAAAATATGAAAAGTAAGACTTTTTTTCATTCAGGAATAATGATGTTTGAAAAATGAAATCATTTTTTTGTGGTCTTATTTTAGCCAGAGGGAACCTATCATGGCACAATCAATCTTGGAGACACAGTGGCTATAGGAATCCAGAAAAAGAGGGCAGTCACTGACACAGAGAAGCTCTTTTATCAAGGTAACATCACATATTGTTCTATGAATTATTCTAATATAAATTTTGAGTTGTTGTTGTTGGGTTTAATGCCATTTTTTTAGCACAGGATAGGCTATGCATGGTGGCCAGTATAACTGGTGGAGAAAGAACCCAGAAAAACCCTGTGAAGAACCACAACTCATGAGAAGCTAATGGCAGGTTTTCTCACATAACCATTATGGTTGAGCCCTAGACTCAAACCCACACAGACAGGTGAGATGGCAGTGCTTTAGAATGGTCACTTGGGACACCTTTCAATTATTAGTGTTTGGTTAGGTAATGGAAATTGCCAAGTCAACAGAGTCCAAGTGATTAACAGGGTCTTAGTGATTAATTGCCAATTCACCAGAGTCAAAGTGATTAGCATGTTCTTAGTGATTAATTACTGAGTCACCAGATTTAAAAGTGATTAGCATGGTCTTAGTGATTAATTGCTGAGTCACCAGAGTTAAAAGTGATTAGCATGGTCTTAGTGATTAATTGCTGAGTCACCATAGTTAAAAGTGATTAGCATGGTCTTAGTGATTAATTGCTGAGTCACCAGAGTCAAAGTGATTAGCATTGTCTTAGTGATTAATTGCTGAGTCACCATAGTTAAAAGTGATTAGCATGGTCTTAGTGATTAATTGCTGAGTCACCAGAGTCAAAGTGATTAGCATGGTCTTAGTGATTAATTGCTGAGTCACCAGAGTCAAAGTGATTAGCATGGTCTTAGTGATTAATTGCCAAGTCACCAGAGTCAAAGTGATTAACAGGGTCTTATGATATTATGATGCAGATGCAATTACTGATGAATCAGTTTAAAAATTGTTAAAACTTCTGTGGAATTTCCAAATTTGAATCAGATTAGATAATTTTATTTGTATTGCAGACTGTTACAAATTTAAAAATTTGCTGTGAAAGTAAATTTGTTTTGGCTTTTCCTGCACTTTATTTAGAAAAGCGGGAAAATGCAATTCTGGTGTGGTTCACAAAAAAGAACCATTCCAGGGAATTTAAATATTGTAGAATGTATGCAGCCAAAGATATTCCCAGTTTAGATGGGATTTGAAGTAATATATAATCTGATCTTTCCTAACCATCACATCTACTCATTGACTATTCTAATTTCCCAACAGCAAATTTCCTTTATAAATGTCCTGTATGTTATGGTCACCTGCCTTCTGTGGCCTAGTGGTTAGAGCATCTCCTTTGGATGCGGGAGGTCGTGGGTTTGATCCCCAGTCGAGTCATACCAAAGACTTAAAAAAATGGTACTAACAGCAGCCTCGCTTGATGCTCAGCATTAAGAGGTTAGTGTTAGGACTGGTCGGCCTAGTGTCGGGATAATGTGACTGGGTAGGACATCATGCTACATGTCTGCAGCATGATGCCCCAGTGCTAGACATCACTATAAACTGCCACACTGCAGACCTCGTAGCGATATGACTGAAAAATTGTTAAAAGCTATGTTTAAAATCGTAAGCACCAACACCTTCTGTAATCAGTGGCCAGGTATTTGTTTGAACCAAACAAGGATTTCTCCCTGCCTTAACAGTGAGTGCTTATACTAGGCTTACTAAATGTTTGCTTCATGAGGAAGGTATTGTTTACATAAAGAAATATCATGTAATCAGTGTGTAAACTTCCCTTGTACTTTGCTCATCTTGACAATCTAACTCAAGGATGTCAATGTCAAATTTGAAAGCAAGGCAGTTTTTATGGATAGATGGTTGAAACAATTCGTTTGCTGGATGATGGGAAAAGTAGTTTTGTTATGACAGCTATAAATGGAAGTCACCTTTTGTGAAGTGTGACAGGTATATTTCAGTATCTTGATCTATTGACCTGTGAATCAAAGAAAAAAGTTTGCGTTTTAGCAGAGATGCAAATTACATCCCATTGCATTATGGTCAAGGGTCATTCTGTATTTAAAAACTTGTGTGTAAATGCAGGCAAAGTTAGAGTTTGGGGGTCACAAAAAATTAGTCATATATACCTTTGTTTGATTTCCTTTTCATACACGCATCTCATATTAAGCTTACTTTTAATCTCAGTGAATTGAGCAACTGGCTTATCCATAAACTGTAGTTTATGGGATGGAAAAGAATACAGTATATTTGTGTGGAAAACAAATTTTTGAGAAAACATGTACCATATTTTGTGATTTTGTTGAATAGTCCACATAAAACAATCTCAGTAATAATAACAATAATAACATAGTATTTTAAAACTCCATTTTAAAAGGTGAACCTCTTATATGGCAGTCATCTTTTGATCAAAGTCACTTTTGTCTTTTCCCATAGTTGGCTGCTTTTGACAGGTTTGACTATTTAGAGGTTTAATTGAAATATCAAGTAACAGAAAGAGGAATATGAAGCCCGTTTTAGACTTTTAAAAGGATAACTAATATTAAATTAGTTTCCCTCAATGTATGGTGCCTCAGTGTAAATTGTCATTTTTATAATTGTATGGAAATTGATTCTTTTAGATTGTTTAAAATAATGTTATACACAGTATCTTCTATTATAATGTAACCTGATATATAAGGCAGTCCAGTATCTTATAATGTAACCCGATATATAAGGCAGTCCAGTATCTTATATTATAATGTAACCTGATATATAAGGCAGTCCAGTATTTCTGTTATGATGTAACCTGATATATAAGGCAGTCCAGTATCTTATAATGTAACCCGATATATAAATCAATAGATATAAGTATCTTCTATTATAATGTAACCCGATATATAAGGCAGTCCAGTATCTTCTGTTATAATGTAACCTGATATATAAGGCAGTCCAGTAGCTTCTGTTATAATGTAACCTGATATAAAAGGCAGTCCAGTAGCTTCTATTATAATGTAACATGATATATAAGGCAGTCCAGTATCTTCTATTATGATGTAACCTGATATATAAGGCAGTCCATTTAAATGGTTATCATAAATAGTGGTATAGTGAAGGATATTGTAAATCAGTAGCTGAAAATTGTGTACAATTTTTAAAGCTTAGTAAAGGAAACATCTTAATCCAGGTCTCAGTAATATCAGGTTTTCAGAGTTCAGAATTAAAAATTGTTGCATACACAATGAAAGACTTATTTGAACCTTATGAGAGTTTGAGTTATTTGCTTTCCAGTACATGATGTAGATCTAGCTCTTCGTAATGTACGAGAGAGCGGCGACTCCAAACTTCTGGAGGTAAAAGTTGAATTGTTTGAAAGGCTGCTTCAGCTCTTACCAGGTCAGTAACAATTACCTAGTTTACATTTTTCATGAGTAAATAATAATTTGTTATTGGTATGAACATGGTGTGCAGTGATGCTTGGTAATTTTGAGTTCCTTTGGAAGTTGTATGTATAATGATTAATTTTTAAATTGATTTTTTTGCTTCATAATACTTGATGCTTTTAGATTCTTAGTTCTTAAAACATGTAAAGGGTTTTTTGTTCTATTTTCGATGTCAATTTTAATTTTTTTAGGCTCATCATCTTATGCTTCTATAACTTTAAAGTAAGGCTGTATTTTTTACATGAAGTTCCAGTTACATATATTATAGATACATGCTTCATTACATCTGTGTATATGCCACACATTTGTCAGTTGAAAGGTTTTGAACAGCATATGCTGAAAGCAGCCATACATTGAATATTATATCTTATTGTGTTTTTTCATTTATCCATGAAACTATCAAATAAACAAAATCAGATCTAAAGGTCACCAACTCCAGTTTACAGTTTATTTCTTTGTCATATATTCAGCAGTGGTATGACTTGTTGCAGCTCAACTGGTTGAAGGCTATATTGCTCACAAGTTGTCAGTTAAATGGGAGTAGTTATGGGCAACTTAATTATTTAATGAACACTGGTGTGGTAATTTCAAAGATCAGTTTCTCAGTAAAATTGTTTGTTTGTTATTCTGTTTTTAAAAATCTGTAATGTACAAATATGCCCAGAGGAGACAGTATCATTCCTTCTTTTAGTGAATGAAAGAGCACTAATCACCATGTTATAATTTAAGCATAATAATGAACGAAAACTGTAACCCTTAGCCAGTGTTTTTATACAAGAGATTAGCTTCTTATTACATGAAGCAACATGTTAATGTAATTTTGACGAATTGATGGTACCTTAAAGATACACCCCTTCATTATCTGCAATGAGTTTCTTAAAGCTATGTGTAACAGCATTCACTTCCAAAGGATAGAACTGAAGTGTTCATCATGTCATATTGACTTGCCAACCATTGCAATATTAAGTATAATGTGTGAATCAAAACAGTAGGCTGAATTATAGCTACATATAAGTTTCTCATTGGAAGGGATTGTAGGTGATTGATTCCTGGACCGTGAACATTTTAATGCATTCGTTGTGTTCGAGCCAAAGACATTCCCTGAAAATATTAGTGACATTGAAATGCCATAGTTTATTCATGATCACATAGACACTTTGTGCCTTGTGAGCACTGAATTTTGCACCAGAAATATATATATATATATATATATATATATATATATATATATATATATATATATATATATATATATATATATATATATATATATAGGGGTGAAACATTTAATCAATGCATAGATACTTTTTTAGTTTTGATTGTAGATACAAGAGGTGAAGAAACAATACAAAACTTTATCAGTCATGAATAATTAGTTCTTTGCCTTTTTATTCTTTAAATTGAGAATTCATTTAGGACATCCGTCACAGGCATATGCACTAATTTCTGTCAGATGAAAATAATGAAAAACAACAACTATTGTCAACACCCACTTGCCTTCTAAAAATTAGCACAATTCACATGGATAGAAATCTCCACCCACCTCCCTATTCCCTGCTAATTATTTCATCCCATCAGCAAGTACAGCCACTTATAACATATATAATTATGTAAAGGAGACAATCTGGACTTGTTCTACATGTTTGATTTAAATACTTCACAGATAAATTTATAACCTCTTTTACATGAAGCTTCTCTCTTGCTTCATATCTTGGCTATTTGGATTGAATTTGAAGGCTACAATACCATTGTATTGCAAAGTGAACTACTTTAAATTCAGGTCTCATTGGTGGTTATTGTTTGTTCATGTCCAGGGTAAAATAGAAACCACTAATCAGAACTAATTTATTCACTATGTGGCACACCATAAGAATTGAATCAGAACTTGATCCAAATAGAAACAAAGCAGTAAATTAACTTCTTACAAAAGTGGCTTTTAAATGATTGGTAAAGTACTCAAGTAATGCGTGAGGAATAAGTTTGGAATATCTCCATTTACATTGATATATATGTACTCAGCTACTGATTATGCTGATAGGATAAAATGCAATGGGACAGAATTGGCAAGGGAGCAGATTCAAAACCACTTAAGTTATAGTCACCATGTTAATTTCTAAAAGGCGAACAGTTGTTGCCAGTAATTTCTTTTTTGACTGACAGAAATGAGTGCCTATGGCCCAGGCAGTTGTTTTGCATATGTAACAAGTACAGTATGATGGATTTGTTTGATAGTCATCTCCGATCTCCAACTCTGACTTGTTCTAGATAAGATTTCCTTGCCCAAGGAAATTGCACCTTTTCATTGCATCTGTATATTTTCTTTAGAGAATGCTGAGGTGCATATGAAAGCAGGACAAATGTACAGGGAGATGGGAAATTATGTGAAAGCTAGAACTCACACAGAGAAAGCTGTACAACTTGATAAACATTTTGTTGTAGCCTTGCTCAACCTGGCTGGCTTACACTTTGAGGTAATTGCATAGAGTTTTTTTTTTGTATTGTGGGCAAACCTTGAAATTGCACTTTTCCTTTTGGTACTTGTTTTTATTCCATAATTTTTAAAAATATCCTATTGCATATTTGTGGCATTAAATTACCAATGTTTCCATCAGTTTCAAAACTATTCCAACTGAAAATTATTTTAATTTTGTTATCTTATGAATATGGTTTTATATAATAGCCAGCTTTCCTCAAAAGTTACCTTTCAAATGTCAATTAAACACAACATGAGAAGGAAGGTGACATTACTGCGCAAAAAATGTTACACAGAGATGATGTTCTGGCCAAAAAAAATAGCTATTAACCCTTAAAGTGATAATACTGTACTGCAGTACAAGATCCCTCAGTGCTGAATTGCTTGAGGGAAAAATGAAGAAGACGGCATAGTTTTTAAATTGCATGTATTTCAAAAAATATACACAATAGATACACAAGCCCTATATGAAAAATCATGGTGGATGTCTAAACTTTAAGATTAGCATTAAGGCACATGTGTAAGTTTAACATATTTGCATGTACAGGTGCAAATACAGGTAAAATGACAAATTACCATTTTATTTCATGTCTTTTTGTTTGTTTTTGCATTTTAAGGTTCAAATAAATCAAAGAAATATTATATTCTTTACTAGTTCAAAAAGTGTACATGTATATGTTATGTCTGTTACGATGTCATATCTAAATTGTGAAAATCACAGGTAAAGAAAAGGTAGGTTTTATGAGCATCCACTCCATGAATGTTAGAAGTTTAGACCCCCAGAGTCGGTAATAAATGTTCATGAAAATGTTTCAATTCTCATTTGTTATATTTGCATTAAAAAAGTCTCAGTTCATCGGTTCATAGATCACCATCTCAACATTTAATTTTGAAATGCCAGTGAATGGGTAGTTGACAGGCACGCCATCTTTTCTCGTCCAGCCAGCATGTACATCAGACTCCAGTTCTGTGTCAATTTCTGGCTCAAAATTACTCGTGCATTTCCATCAACACTTTGACAGCTCCAGTAATTTCATCCTCCTTAAATCCTTCAAAATTACTGTCATCATTGTTATCAGAAGCCAGTATTTGTTGCAAGAAATCACAGTAGTATTCAGCATCGGCCATTTTAATTTTTTTCTAGGTACCATGTGCTCAAAAGGGACTATTTGTAAAACTTCTTTGCTAGCTACATAGTAAAGCATAATGGAATGCTCGTTTCAGGCCTCATAAACCAATCAAATATAGTTTTACAAGCAGTCATGGCAGGCTGAAGTAATATGATGTGTGCATTGTTGCTTGCCTGGAAAATGACTTAAGTCGCGACAAGCGCTACAAGACCTTAACTCGCGGTGCAACTCATGTCATGACTAGCACTTTAAGGGTTAATACTAAAGGCAGAAAAACATTTACCTGTACAACTTTATCTAAAAGCAATGGCTGAATAGACTTTAACACAAACATATTCAGTCAGCAGTACTGGATGATTAAAACAGAAAGTATCATATAGACTCATATATTTTGGCAGCCACATTTGCAACTGGTTTTTAGGAAGAGATCAAGCTACTGAGCAGTCTCAGATCCACTTGGAGCTCTTGTTTTAGCTAACTAGTATTAACTTTTGGTTTCAAACTTTTATGGCTTTAATTTTTTATTCTTTGCAGCAGGGGCATATGTTGTTACAAACACAAGTCCATTTTCATTTGGAAAAAAATTCTTTTTAAAGCATTGGCATAACATTGGAGTATAACAGACACCATCAGTCTTATATTGCAATAAGTATTAGTGTTAAAACAGGATCAGCTATTGGAGACAAATTTGTCACTTATTTTTAAGAACAAAAGTTCCAGATATCATAGATACTTGCAGCAAGTCAAGTCTTACTGCAAACAACAGAGATCCTGACATAGGACCTGCAGATCAGCATCTTTGTTGTTTGTTCTACTGATTACTCGTAACAAACTGCACAGACCCAGATCTGCTGGCATATTATGCAATGGCAGATCTGGGTCTATGCACTTTGCAGTTTGACTTGACTTATAAGTGAGTAAATTTGCCTGTCTCCACAGTTTCAAATTCTTATCTCTAGCAGTTCAGATCTGAATTTTGAAAAAAGTTTAGAGTTTATTTAATTTGCTGTAGAAGTACCATCAGTTCAATGACACTGTGGCATTGATATTAGTGTAATGTCGTCTCCCACATGGAGGATAATTACACCTGTACAAAGGTAATTATTAGCCTTAGTTGGGTGACTACATACCCATGCACGTCACAACTTTGTCATTAAACAGAGGACCACAGGTACAAAGTGAGTAGGTTATCATTGTGTTTATCGAGGACTTACTTTTTAGCTTGTAGGAGGTATGTCATGGATTGTTGTTAGACTTTTGCATGATGGGATATTCAGGGTCCCATATGATTGATAGACTTTAGCATCAGAAGTTTTAGGTCATGGTGAAACATTGGTGTGATTTTAATTAGCTTGGATGAAACATTAATTGCATGATGGACAATTGGTAATGCTTTTGTACAGCATGCTGTTAGAAATAGGAATGCAATGTACCTGTATCATGTGATGCTTTTGTAAAGTTAAAAATTTCAACATTTTCAGAGGTGAATTTGCTTTAAAAATTGTATGTATGTGGACAAAGTATTAAAAAAGAAAGAATAACACATTCTGTCTTGTATCCATGGTGCCTTTTTTTCCTGCATGCATACAGTTTTCCTGCCCTTGTTGTTGATCAAACATGTTTTGCAAGTACTCTAAAACAACAGAAATATTGAGAAAGACTTTGAACTCAAAGGCAAAACTTAAGAGATCAAATGTTTAGGTCAGGCTGTTAAGTTTGTCTATCCATTTTCGTGTCACTCATTCATGAACTCTTTGGTGAATGTTTGTGTTAAGCTCAATTTCGCAAACATTGTTGGATACAATCACATAGATGCATTATGAGAAAGACATCAGTCAAAACATGATCACTGTGACCTGTATTTCAAGTATCATTTGATTTGTATTAAATTTTACGGTTAGCACATTTTATCAGACATTGTTGCTTGCACAGTTGTGTATGTTGATATCTAGGTGATCGTTTTTAGTGAGTGAGTGGCTTCTATTGAGTATGTTCTTAAGATGGGTAACATGTACTGGCACTACATTGCTTTGTATAACTGATATTGCTGTGATTTCTGTTCATTTTAAAGTACTTTGTGATATATTTATAGCTTAGTATATCATGTACTTGTGCAAGTGGTGTAATGTAATTTGATTTACACGTGTTATGAAGTACACTTTACTATTCAGATGAACAATGCTTTGGTGTTCATCCATACTGGTGTCTTTCTTATTCCTTAGTGCTATTGCAAATGTCAGTGAATTACCCACATTTCACATTTAAATGAATTAAAATTAACACCCAGGCAGAAAAGTATACCCCATGTCATTCATGTATATATGCAAACAAGCAGCATGGGTTTCCATTGCCATTTTGTGTGTTTGACTGGGAAGAAGATTCAGCTCTGGATGGATTTGATTAATGTGAATTCAATATGTATGCAGTTTCTCAGAAGCACAATATACCAGTATATATAAATCAGGAGTTTACAAACAGGTTGCATTTGAAACGTGAAGCATTCTTGAAACAAGAACAAAAAAAAATGTGATTGTCTGAAATGTGATCCTTATTCATGCATGAGATGCTTCCTAAAAAGTGAATTATAAACAAATTATCCAATAAGTACGACTTGTTGAAAGGATGAAATCTTAAATCATTCCTGGCATAGCGTTTCAGTTCAGATTCTTGACATTGCCAACTGGAACTAGATCAGTGGTATAAGACATGACATCCAGAATTGTGTCATCCAGTTCATCCAACCAGACATTAATATTTATTTATTGGAAGAGATTTACTTAAGTGTCTTAAACTTCATTTTTGTTCAAAAGTATTATTAATTAAATTTGATTTCCTCATTTTTGTTGACTATTTTATTACATTCTAAAGTTGTGTATATTTTGAATTTATACACTGGAGGGGAATATGATCTGAATAAACCAAACAATTAACAAGACTCAGGTTTAAATTTTTTTAGTTCTAATGGATTTGAAACCAACAGATGGCATACTGTCACAGGTCACAAACAATGGAACCATGTCTGGTCATATAATAATGTAATAATATTGTTGTGGTATTAAAAATTTTTGCTTGTCTGGCACAAGATCTTTCAGGAGTGCTAATTTCAAATGAAAAAGAAGACAGTAGGTGAATATTTTTTTTAGCCTTGGAAAGAAAAATTTTGAAAGTATTTGAGAAGTTTTATAAATTTATGTTTGGTGTGTGTGATTTAGAATTTTAAGGTAGCCTTTAACAAGTTTTCAGTCATATTACTACGATGTCTTCAGTGTGACAGTTTATAGTGATGTCTAGCACTGGGGCATCATGCCACAGACATGTGACATGTTGTCCCACCCAGTCACATTATCCTGACACCAGGCCGACCAGTCCTAACATTAACCTCTCAATGCATGGTAGCTGTTAGTACCATTTTTTAAAGTCTTTGGTATGACTCGGCCGGGAATTGAACCCGTGAATGAGCACAAATGTAAGATTCTATTTATAATGGGACAAAAATTTCAGATAGACAAAACTGCAGATTAGTGTTGTATAATAACATACTTTAAATAAATACATTTGGATTCCTCTGTCATTAAACTTTAGTCTTATTTGGTCATGATGTGATTTCTAACATAAATGTTATTTGTAGAAATTTTTTTATATAAACATACTAATTTAGAAAATACAATAGTCATGTGATAAACTGTTATATTTACATGCACTACTAATCCTGTATGACTTATATGTGCTATATTGCTACTAAAGCTAGGAGATGCAAATGAAGCTGACCGCCTGTATGTGCATGCTATGAGCTTGAACCCATACCTCTGGGATGTATATGCCCAGTATGGAGACTTCCTGATGAAAAGTAACAGACCCAAAGATGCTGTTACAATTTACAAGAAGGTAAATTGTTTAAAAAAAGGTTTAGGATAGAGGTGAATAATTATAATTACTGTATTCTTTTATTTTGCCAATGGGAGATAATGGACCCATGAATAACTATAATTGTATTTATTTCATCAGTTAGCTCATGCTAGATAATAGCCCCATGAATAACTATAATTGTATTTATTCATCAATTAGCCCATGCTAGATAATAGACCCTTGAATAACAATAATTGTATTTATTCATCAATTAGCCCATGCTAGATAATAGACCCTTGAATAACTATAATTGTATTTATTCATCAATTAGCCCATGCTAGATAATAGACCTACCCTTTTTGTACTGAATTTTTCCAAATATCTGCTAGGAATATCTTTCATCCTCACTTTTTTTGACATATTGACTGGCTTCCTGTTTCTATAAAGGGAAAAATACTGTACATATAATCAGAAAATGCCTGGGTTCTACCTTGAAAGTATAACTATAAATAAAAGATTGCCTTTTGAAGCAACAAACTAATTTGATCTAAGCAAGTTGTGCAGTTTACTTTTGAACTTACATACTTATATGTATATATTTACTGTTTATGAGCTTTAATACCCCACTCCCTGGATAACTCACACCCTGATAACTCACCAACCAACTTATAATGCAGGGTCAGGCATGGATCCCATTTTTAAACCAGAAAATACCCAAAATTGATCCCAGAATTTTGAACTTGAAGAAAATCGTAATCAAATTTGGCAATAGAAACTTTGATATATTGCTAGTTTTATTGTCAAAAACAGTAGATGGGATCTGGAAATTTTAATCAACATTATGAAATATCAACTTTTAATAAAAAGTCACATAATTTGTCACATTTTCTTTTCAAAATGACATCCTTAGTACAGCACAATTAATGATTATTCAAGGACATTTTGATCAATGAAAATGTCACGCCTAGTGGAGGTAGTACTTAAATAAATACCATTCATTTCTTTTTACAATTGAAATTTTTGTTCTTTGTTCATTTTAAGTATAATCATTATGAATGTACTGTGTCCTCTTGTAATGAAACATAAAATAAGTCAATTTATGTAACAGCTATGTCCATGAGCATTTATCATGAGGAGGTAGAATAAATTTTTTTTAAACGCATACAGATCCTACATGCTTACAAACCAGCAGCCCCAGTTGTATGTCAGGTAACTCGTTTCATTTGATCAATTGAACACTTTTATAAATATTATTGTGTATGTAATCAAATTGTTTAAAACTACCGTACCTTAAATTAACCTACTGTCATAACTGTGATTAAAGATAGCAAGGCAACCAAGCGAAATGAGAACTTCGTAAAAGAAAGCTTTGTTTCACAGATATGGACCATTGTGGGAAAAATGAGTTTCAGAGAATTCCTGAATTGACACACAGAGATATCCTCAATGATGATATGAAGTTTCAGTTACTTGCAATGAAATCATGGCATCAGTATTTTCATTGAAAAATATAAAAATTAAGTTTTGACATAGATAATTGTCTCACAAAATAAATGTGTAGTTTTGAAAAAAATTAATCTTGTTTGGTAATGTATCGAAAGTTAATCTGGTTCCCTGCTTCATAGACTCCTAGTTTCACAAAATACTATTACACATCACTCCAGGAACCAGAATAATCAACAAAACCAAAAGCCTTTTGGTTTTTTGAAACCAGCTGGAATCATGTTATTGATCTTTCAGATGTTGGACACTTTGAAAATAAATATAATTTATACAGAATAATGAACAACTTCTTTCAGAAAAAGCACTTTATAACAATTTTTCTTGACTCAATTACAAAACAAGCATTCATCCATTAAACAGCTCAGTCTACCCCTTCCCACTGCAAATCCCATGTTTTTCTGGATATGTAGTGGGTTTGGGGGAGGTCCCTTGGTAATTAGCAAACTCACTTATAGTGCTGTCAGTGTTTTTGGACCCCAATGTGCTCGAGTTTTTGAGGAAGAGGTGTACATCTTTGGCTTCTCTTTACATGAAAAAAAAGCCAAAAACAGCATGCATATTGCATGTTGGTTATTTAATATTTTACAGGGCAAGCTTAATAACTCTTTTTATGTATATAGGGGCTATTACAAGTTGAAGCTTTTCTAAAATACTAACACATTTAATTTTTTACTTTTAATTTTAGGAAATTTTTATTATAAAATAATCTCTAAGACATATCATTCTGATCATTTTCTGCCAGCAAACAAATTTGAATAAGTGATTGGAATAAGTACATTTGACTGGAATATGTTCATTTGACTGGAATAAGTACATTTGACTGGAATAAGTATATTTGACTGGAATAAGTACATTTGACTGGAATAAGTACATTTGACCTAATAGTAAGATTCATGATATTGGTATCATTTTTTTGTCTTTCCTATTAAAATTGTTAGAAAAAGCAAGATGTAGTGATCATATTGGTTATCTGCCCTTCCTTTGTAAATCACGTATCAACTTTTGTTTATGGTGGGTATTTTTGGTTGACCCCATGTTTGTGTGAAGTGATACATAGTTATTACTTTTTGGGCAGTAGCAATGGCTTTGTTGTCAATAGTTTTTTCAAAGGTTTGGTTGAAGGATTTTATATGCTTACATTTTCTAAACCCCTTGGTGGATTTTCTTCCTATTTGGGATGAATCATTAAGTAGTTGAGAGAATTTAATCTGTGACATGCTTGCTTTGCCCCTTTTACTGCATTACGGTTTTAGTTAAAGTTTTTACCTGTCTGCCATAAAGCATAATGTTGTCTGATTATTCCCATTGTGGTTTTTGTATACTAACTATAGTGTCAACCATCTAGTTACCAGACTTTGTAACTTGTAACAAGACTGTAGCTTGCACTTGAATAAGGAAGAAGTCTTTTGACTTTGGGATTGATTTTAACTCAGAAGCTCAAAAGGTCAGGATCACTGACAAAATGAAGGAAAATGATTTTTGTACAATAACTCAAATTCTCCACCATCTACAGTCACCAAATTTTGTGGATTCAGTAGCTTGCAGTTTAGGTAAGGAAGAGCCATACTGATTGTAGGATCACAAAATTTAAGGTCATGGTCACTGACTGATAGAAGAAAAATATTGCTCCTGCACAATAATTTAAGTTCTGTCATCAATAGTTACCATACCTTGTAGACAGCTTGTACTTGACATAAGTTGTTGTTGTTGTTGTTGGGCTTAATGCCATTTTTCAGCACACAATAAGCTATTCATGGCAGCCAGTATTAATGGTGGAGGAAGAAACCGGGAAATCACCGGAAAGAACCACCGACCCATGAGAAGCTACTGGCAAGCTTTCTCACATATCCACATTCGCCGAATCCTAGACTCGAACCCATGCTGACAGAGGTGAGATGGCAGTGATCTGTAACAGACAGTGCTTTAGACCACTTGGTCACTCGGGGCCCCATACTTGACATAAGAAAGAAACCTATCAAGTTTGGAGTTGCAGCATCAAACATCATTTCACTGACTGAAAGAAGACCGCATTGGCTTGTGCATATTAACATTAGTTTTACATAATATACAAACTTTGGGGATTGCATGCACTTGGAGTAAGAAGGCTGTTTATTTTGGGGTCAAAAGTTGAGAGGTCAAGGTTACTGACTGACAGAAAAAAATATGGTTCTGCTCAATAGCACTAGTTCTACATATAGACCTGGCCAAAATTTTGTGGATGGCTTGCACTTTGAGTAAGGAAGAAGCATATTGATATTGATTTTGGGGTCAAGAGGGTAAAAGTCAGGGTCATTCTGACTGAAAGAATAAAGAAAATAGAGAACCATTCAACATGTGGCAGGTGTTTAATGCAATATTCATGGTTTTCTTGTTTCCTGCTGATATTTCCTAAATCCATTTGTAGACCCTCATCATACTTGGTATGAACTATTATGAAAATAAGACAATTCATTCTACAACATGCTGACTTGCCCCTTGGCCTTGGGGTCAGGATGATAAGAGAAAATTCTGTTAAGGTTTTAGTTAAAGTTTCATTTGTTTATATTTCCTAAACCCCTTCATACTTGGGATGAGTCATTGTGAAGCTAAGAAAATCCTTTATGTGGCTGCTTGCTCAACCTTTTGACCTTGGGGTTAAGGTCCCATGTTTTGCAGCCTTAAAGGTCACTGGCCACTTATATTGTACAAACGTGTTTTATTATTATAGTCATAAATGAAATGCATTTGTGATGTACGCATACCATAAGAATGTTTAATTGGCCCAAAACAATTTCGACCCAAAAAAATATATGCATCTTCACAACAACATTCTCAATTTAAGTCTTCCAGTTAAATTATCAATATTGATTTATAAAATAATACTTAACAGATAATATGCTACAGAATATATATATATACATTTTTGTAAGGTAGTGTATAGGAGATAATATAACAAATATATTTAATTTTAGGCTTCAGGTTGTAACACAGCTGCATATAATACATTCTGGATTACACATGAAAGAGATAGGGAGAGAGACTAATGTTGAGAAGTGTTTAGTTGCTGCAATATGACACTCTTATCAGTTAATTTTATTGTTTGTTTTTATTTGTCAACTTTTCTTAGTGTGTGTGAATGTAAATTGATAACCTGTCATTACTAGTCAATATCGTCAATCATATTGCTCCATTATTCCTAAAGATAAGAAAGGAAATAATTTTATGTTGAATTTGGCCAACCCCCACATCCAGCATGGTGCAAAATAAATTTATAAACATAAACTTAATTGAAAAAAAATGAAAGTAACTTTGCATTGTTATTATTTATTCATTTATTCCTTCTTTATTCATCATGTGAAATTTATTAAAGAAAAAAATATATCTACAAATTCTGTATATGTAGTGTATGCCAGCTTGCAATTTAGTTTTCAGTATTTTCATCTAAATGTTCCCTATCCATAGTTTATAGTGTTTTATTTTTCAACAACAAGAAGCATGTACTTCATCTGGTGGTAATAAATGTATGTCACTTCCAGTTGGCATCCTCTGGGTGGGAAATCCCAGCTAAGGGAAAGTAAATGCATTGTATACTTCAATTTAAAGTAATTAAATTATTCTTTTTTTCACCCTTGATAATTTTGTTCTTTTTGTGTGAGTATAGCTACTTTTAATTATGTAATGCAAATCTGATATAAAAAGAAAAATGTTGGAGTATGGCCAGTGACCTTTAAATGGAGATCTGATGGGCATGTTCTTCTGACATTGTATTGGTTACCTATCAAATTACAACTATGAAATTGATGAATGGTAAATTTTGCTTACAAAATTTTCAGAGCTTTATCTGATAGAATACATAAAAAAGTAGACTTGAAATTCCAAGTCACCAAAACTTGAATTTTTACCAGTATCTGTCAGATCTCCACATATGACTGTTGAGATCTGATTTTAATCAGATTGCATTAAAGTTTAGACTTGCACTGTTGCAAGACATAGTGGTCAGATTGCCTCTCAGTCCTCATCTGAGTGTTCCAAAGCATTTTTTTGTTTTCACTCATCACTGACCTCTGTCCATGTGGGCTTTACTGTAGAAATTAAATTCTTTCATTACAAAGTCATGCTGATTAGATATTTTCATTGAGCATTGTTTGCTATCTGTAATATTTGACTGTTACTTTGATGACAAATTTTAATTGTTATAATAAAAAGTTTTTTATTATTATGAAATATTAAATGAGATAAATTTTAAAATTAGAATTGAATTGTAAAATACAGTCATTTAGCTTGTGTAATATGGGCAGATTTAGTCAGCATATTAAATTTATAATACATGAAATAACTGCAATTATTGATAATACATTTTTCACCTATTTCCAGGGTACAGAAATAAAACCAAAGATGTTACCATTCTGGTTCCAACTGCAGCGTGCACAAAAAGCCATGGGTGACACAGATGCAGCAGCCCAGACACAGACAGAAATAGACAAACTGAGAGATAGCAAATAGATTAACACAAGATTCATTTTTAATATACATTCCTATTAATAGAAACAGAATAAAAATGAATAGGAAAAAAAATATAAATAAATATTATCACAAAGCAAATTATATTCATTTTTAAATAATTTTAAAATGATTTTTTGAACATATTGAGTAACAAAGTGATCTACCAAAGTACATAATGAATGATAGGGAAACAAAATAAAGATTATCACAAAGTGAACTTTATTTTTTTATATAATTTTGAAATGGCAGATGATTTACCAAAATTTACATTGAATGATGGGGAAAAAATGAAAAAAGATTTACAAAATGAACTTCATTCAGTTTTTAAAAAATTTTGAAATGATTTTAGAACATGCTAAGCAGTATTGTGACCTTCCAAAGTACATATTGCATAATTTTTTAAAAAATGTAAAGAGCTTGTCACAAAGTGAACATTATTTATTTTTGTTAATAATTTTAAAGTGATATTTAGAACATATTGAGTAACAAAGTGATTTAACCATTTGAATAATTTGTTTGTTTGAAAAAATTGCTAATAAGGTGTTAGCAATTTTTTTTGTATTATTTTGCGATTTCATGTTACCATTTCAGTTTGTGACAGCGTATACCTGTCAGTTGTTTCATTATCTTTTCAAGTTTTTTCATGAAACTAATATGAACTCAAAACTATTTGAAATATAATAAAATCTGAATCAACTGGTTCACATGATGTCAGGTACAATTTGAACAACAAATCTTAAAATTAACCATAAGAGGCTTCTCCAAAGACTGTAAATTGGATGACTATATATGAAAAGCATTGTCATTATGAAATAGAGTTTGCAGTACAGAACTTAAGACCTTTCATGAAACATGTACACAATTTTATTTAAATCAATCTTTAGATTGAAAGGTGCAAAATGGAAGTGAATATGAGTTTTGCTGACTCATGACACTTCATATTCATTGGAACTGACATCTATAATTGTTTTTATTACATGACTTATAGAAAAAATATTGCAATTTAATTTACTTTAGAATTGTACAAATGCCATTTCAGCTGCTTGATAATAAAAAGTTCACATGGTGGTCAAGTCAATTATCATGACCATTTGACATGAAAATCACATGACATTTTGATCCATCCAATGAAATATTATCTCATAAGAATCATGTAATGTAACAATACTAAATATCAAGCAACTGTTAGATTTGATCAGTGTTTAACAATAATCATGTTAGATAATGGTAATAATTATCTAATATTTATTTACTGTTCACAACATAAACTTTGAGATCCATGCCATTATTGTTTGCATTAATGTCATTTGTCCATGTGACAGGCACAGTTTTGTCAGTTCAGCTGGTCTTTATGATGCTGTTCAAGATTAGTATGTTGGGATTTCCTTGGTTTCTTTTGCATGCATGCTACAAGTCTTTACTGGATAGCCATTGAGTAAATGACCCAAGCATGCAAACATTTATGGATGAGCTCAACCTAAAAGTACAAACCATGTTGAATGTCACATGCTGTGATATCACAAGGAGAGCTACATGTGTTGGAAAAAAATCCAAATCTTTAAATGCAGTTATTTGTTATGATCAGATCTAACCCATTGTCCACTTTTCTTGACCCAGTTTAGTACCTGACTACCATTGCTAGAATCCATTGCAATAATTTTTGTCTAAACAGTTTTTGTTGTGTCCATTAAGGTGCAGATTATTTAATAATCATGATTAAATAAATTCTGGTTAAACTATATTAGTATTTAATTTTAGAACAATGTTGATATTAGCATTAACCCATTTCCTAATATTACATTATAATAGCCAAAATGAGGATGAATGTAGCTCTCATAAAAAGTGATACTCTATTGTTTTGGAATGATTTAGTATAATTTTTGAACAGCTATGGATTGGAGTTTGTTTGCTTTAAAGTGAAATATATTGATCAGACCAAAATTATCATTGTCACCAAGAAAACCAGGGATTTTTTTCTTTGCCAAATAATTTAAGTTTTTCATTATTATGGAAACTTAAGTGATCTGTTTTTAATTTTTGTGTTGTTATTGTATCTGCATTTGCAACGATGACATTCTCATTACACCACATTTAACAAGAATTTATCATTCTTGTCTAAACCATTTTGGCAACTGTGTTTGTCTAAGTTGTATCATCAGCACATAGACCAGTTAATGATACATCTCCAGTCTTATGGGGATGATCATTTATAAAACAAAGTAGTTAGAGTATAGATCATTATCACATACCACAGTTTATTCTTTTTCCGTTTCAGATACAAGTCTGCTTAAAGTATTATTGCCATTGGTAATTTAATTATGAAATAAACCATTTGTGAGTTGTATCACTACAATGATATATAGTTTTTAAAAAAATCATGATCTAGAACAATGAACATTTTTTGAAAATCAACTATAATGATCCCAATTAAACTTCCTTCATCTAAAGCCCATAGCCATCTCCCAACCATTGATATTAGTGCCATTTCACAGAAATGGTTTTGCTTAAAAGCAGATTGGGTATTATGGCAAAATCTCTGGTAATTGAAGACAATGAATCAGGTATTTAATTTTCAATTTCTTTTTTAATAGTTGGAAGGACAGATACTGGCATAAAACTCATATTTCGCTTGTTTTCCAGACTTTCTGGAAAGGCATATCATAATTATTTACTAATTTATAAAACATGTACATTATTTTCTGGTGATGTGATCACAAGATTTACTTTATTTTGCCCCCAATTTGTTGTCTATTGATATTTTTATGCCTTATGTTAATACCATTGTATCAATCCCTAAGTGTGTTTGGACATTTTTAACTTTGTTATTTTTATTATTGTTAGTACTGTACTCATAATAAAAGCTATATTATGCTCTTCAACTTGTGCAAGTTTGATGAAGTTTTAAATGCTGATTCAGATATTCTTTTATAGATACTTGGTGACAGAGTTCTTTCCCATACTTCTCAATGTAATGACATTTTCTAGGGGATAAATAATCAACAGAATAGCACTAAGATTGCACCCAAACCTGTAACATGCCAAAACTGCTTGTCCACATGTGACATCAGTTTGCATATAGTAACCCATGTACTTATACACTCAATAGCCCATGCCTCCAAGGAACAAAGTGAATCATTTTTCAATATCTGTTTTTGAGCCAGCCAGGTTCAGTATAGTTAAAGAGTGAACCTGCTATAACACGTTGATTGGGGTATATAGAACCCGTCTGTAATTTAGACTAAAACATGTTATATAACCAGCAAAGTCAGTCAGTTTAAGAAATGGCTCCAGGATAGGTGGGCACAAAAATACATTTTTTTATTAAATGATGGAAACTGCTCTGAAATAATCTTGTATACTGACAATTTTTGTATGGTGAAATCATCCATGTATAAATTAGATAACAAAAGGGGAATAATACCTCTTTGTCCCACCATGTTTGTTACATGGAAAGATCTAGACATTACACTTCTCCAGCGCACATAGCACAACTATTTGCCATACCAGTTAATGAAAGTGTTAACAATGTATGGTTTTCAAATATCAAGCAACTTTTTAAAGTGTCCAATGATTGACCCTATCAAATGCCTTACAAGCGTCTAAAAAGCATGCAAACACTGGACTGCCATGTTCTACATTATAGCTGACAGTTTCCTTAAAGGCATCGAGGATTAAATCTGTTGAATGTTGCTTTTTGAAACAAAACTGATTATTGGAGATTGTGACTTCACAGCTTTGGATGCATTCAAATATTTTTAAAATAATTGTCATAAGTGCTATAGTTGTGTAGATACTAAATTTTGTTTTCATTTGCTTAGCATTTATACAGAACAATTGTTTCAAAGGTAATCAATTTTCTTTTTGTTTCAGCAAAACTACTGTTTCTGGGTACATTTTTTTTAAAAAAAAAAGAATTTGCCATCATTTGGTTGATTGTAGAAGTCACTCTTCTGCCTTAAAAGGCTGGTTGATTGTAGTTAGTCCTGTATGACTATTAGAGTGTATCACAGCATACAGATGTCAGTATACGCATATTATAATGTAACAGTGTACTGTTAAGATGAACAAGGAATTAATGTAACATCAGATATATCCAGTTTGCAACTTTCCTTCTTTGTGCCTCTAAATTTCTCCACTACGAACCCAATATTGTTCAAGTTTAAACAGCCAACAATGTTGAAAAGCAAAAATTGCCAGATGGTATATTTTGATCCAATAAGGAAGAAAGTCAGTTTGCAACATCAGTGAAGCCCAGCAGGATTCCTGAACAAACCTTTTTACTTTTCATTGTTTTTACTTTTAAGAAGGTACCTTTTTCATGGATGACAAAAATACATGTTTATGAAACTTCAATTGCCATGCATAATTGTCTTATATTAGAATTCATTCCACCCAGTCTATCTCCACACCAGAATTGTGTTGGATCCAAATTTGTGTTGTATCGGAACATGCTGTGGCTGGGTCACACTTTATAAGCTTTCTTTTTGGGTCTTCAGCAACAGTTGGAATAATTTTATCTTTTCAAGGAAACAAGATTCTACTGTTATCTTGTTATCTTTTTGTCTTGCAGTGAAAAAATGGCTAATTAGGAGTAGGTAAATCTTTAATACTCTACATCTCACATAAAATAGTACAAAGCGAGATACAGATGTCACTCTTCCAGCATTGATGATGGTGGTTAATGTTGAAGAAATAAATCATACCCATCTGGTGTCACTTGTTTTAGATAAAGACTGGTGTTGTGAAATCAAAGGGTACATGTGACTTAGAGGCTTTGCCCCTATGTGTTTTCGAGTTTTGATGGATAATTACAAAATAATAG
Source organism: Potamilus streckersoni (assembly GCA_016746295.1). Taxonomy (NCBI): domain Eukaryota; kingdom Metazoa; phylum Mollusca; class Bivalvia; order Unionida; family Unionidae; genus Potamilus; species Potamilus streckersoni. Next base: position 4,824,907 of record JAEAOA010002240.1, read on the forward strand.
CATTAAAATAAGTAACCATGGTGATTATTTTTGCTCCAATTTTCTACATAATTTCCATTATACTATTTCATTTAACCCACCATCTCTTTCTCTCAGATAAAAGCAAAACACATAAAAGCTTGGTTGTGCCGTTTTATTCTTTGTCTTTTCATCAACACACCACAAATAGAAATGTTTGCAACTTCCTATTTACAAACCAGAAGTGGGCAGAATGCATAGGAATTTGCGCAAGATCAAATGTAGCCCATCTATTGTTCCAATTTTTTTTTTTTATCAGATCTTGAAAATTCATAGAACAGCATTTCTCCCTCTGTTGTAATTGCTATTGTGATGGGGGTAAATCATAGAGCTAGATCATGTACCTTTGAATGAGGGCCTGCACAAGATTCACATGGTTATTGCCAGTACTCTAGTCAACACCAAATTTGATTTCAAGGGTTAATAGGAATAAAAAGTATTGTAGAACAATAACTGTCAAAATTTGCAGCTTACATTGCCAAAAAGGCAAAGTTATCCCCTGATGCAGATCTATATCTATAAGCTGAAATTAAAAATTTTTATGGTTTTAAATATGAGTAACATCTACGCATATTGCGCATGTGATTATGATTTTTAATGTAGCTTTAACAATTTTTCAGTCTTATCGCTACAATGTCTGCAGTGTGGCAGTTTATAGTGATGTCTAGCACTGGGGCATCATGACGCAGACATGTAGCATTAAGTCCCACCCAGTCACATTATCCTGTTCGAACTCATGACCTCCCGCATCTGAATCGGACACTAACCACTAGGCCACAGGAGTGGTTCTATGCATAGAAATGAGGTAGTTGTTGTTTTGGGGTTCAACACCCTTTCGCAGCATAACATTGGCCATAGCTGGTAGAAAAATAACCTCAGGAAAATCTCATTAAAAGCTATCAACCCACAAGAAGCTACTGGCAGCTTTCTCACATGCCCTCATTGGCTGAGCCATGAAGCCTCATGGACAGAGGTGAGTGAGACGGCAGTAGTTGGTAAAGGCACGTGCTTTAAACCCCCCCTTTCGTATTAATGATATGGTCTAGCAAATGTTTGGCTTACCTTATTGGTAAAACTCTGTTGACTGCATTTCTGGCCAGACTTTAATACTTCTATCATCAAGACCATGGATAAATTTGGTTCAAGTGAAAGTATTGCATATAAAGTTTCTTTTAGTCCTGATTGTTTTTATGACATTTTTCTAAACATTGTTTTTTAAAAAGTATATAAAGTTATATCATTGTAATCTCTAATGAATTTCTTTCCATTTAATATGTTAATTGAGGTGATCTAGTTTTCAAACTTAACTGTTTTATTTATTTTAATTAAATTTGGTGCATACTGTCTTCATAATTATATATATCCTATGGTAATTGCGATTGAAATTTTGTAAAAATAGTGTCTGCAAAATAACTTAATTTTACAAATCATACATTGACTAAATTTTGTGATTGAATTGCAGATTAAAGTAGAAATTTATTGAATTTATGGTTCAGGGTCACTGTAGGTGATAAATATAAAATGGTTTCTGCAAAAAAGTTTCAGTTTACGACCACATACTATCACCAAAAGTTTGTCAGTGGCTTATACTTCAGGTAAGAAAGAAGCCCATTGATTTTTAAGTTAAAGGTCATTGTCTCTCTGTGGCTGAAGGAAAAAAACTGATTTTTGCATTATAACTTTAGAATGAACAAACATGTACCTTGACCAAAGCCTGGAGCACTTGGGTATGGGAGAGGCCTATTGATGGTGAGGTTATGTCAAAGGTCAAGGTCACTAAAGCTCAAAGAAAGATGGGATTTGCAGTTAACTTTTAGTTTCAAATAAATTTTCTGATGAAATTTTGTGGATGGCCTACTTAAAGAACTTCAAAATTTGGAGATCTAAAGGTGAATGGTCAAGGTCTTGGTATGTCTGAATAATGCATGTGTTAGGTTTTGACCAAAGATTGAAGTAATTAAGAACTATAGGTCAATCTCCAGATTCAACCATGCCCTAGTAGTGCCTGCATGAAGTACTATTCAACATTAGGCAGGATATAATGTGCTGTAAACAGTGACCTTGTTTACTAATCTTGAGGCATTAATATTCATAGCCTTTGTTCAAACTTTAGATACATGTCCATACCATTGGAATGGTGATAGGTTCAACTAAAAAAAAATTGATACATGCAAATCAGGTGATCTGGCATTTGATTGGTGACACATTATGTCAGAGTGCTTACTGGGTGTCAAACAGTGTCCTGCACTCGTCAAATAGATCTGAAATATGTTAAAACATTTTGTTAAACACAATGGTCCCTCACAATAAAGTCCATTTGTAAAGTAACCCCATGTATAACAATTTCACTGGTCTCCATGCCTTGATGTATTTCAATTTTATCTCACAAACAAAAACTTAACATGATGTAACCAATGCCACTACCTTTTTAATACATGCAAGAAAATAAAGGCTTGCTTTACCTGGGTAAAGGTTTATAAAAATAACTTTTTCATAATAAGTTGGGTTTTTTTGTTTTACAAAACAGTTGTAACATTTTGCAGGGATGGTATATTTAAGAATAAATGTTTCATCAAAATGCATTTTTTCTTTTTCATTTGATTAAATATACCTATTTATAGCAGCCACCAATAGGAAAATGCAACGCAATGGTGGCCTTTGTAGACAAGTGACACCTGAAGGTAGGTCCAGGTCTAAAATTGGTGTGTGGTGAATTTATGTACTATGAACCATATAGCATTAGATTATTAGTAGTAGTATCATTATTTCACCAACACCCATCAAATCAAGAAAACTAAAGACATGTGCATACACTCCTACACCTCTCACACAAGCTTTTATCTCAATAGAAATGGCTATAAAATAAAATTACTGACAGCTTACCTGAAACAAATCAATGACTCTTACTAGGGTAGTTGGTATAATTGCACATGAAAACAGGTGTTCACAATTTAAACAACAGATGGATTAAACTGCTGTTCAAACTCGAAGAGATCAAAATCCAGTTTATATAGGAAATTTGCCAGGGTTAAATTAAAGTGGCCAATAAACTTAAGATTGAACAGGTCTGACAGTAAATGATTAAAGAAAACTGCATTAGGACATGACAATGACATTATATGCCAGATTGCAAAATAGTCTTGGGCTGGGGCTGGTGCAAATCATTGTGTTTAATCCTGACAGGTAAATGGAAAATCATATATACAAGTTATAGAGAAAATAAGAAAATAATAATCTGAAATATGTTAACATTTGCCCAGGAACCAGGCATATGAACATGGCAACAATAATAAATTATCACAAAAGAGAAACCATGGAACAGACATGAAAAAATAATCAGCTTGATCTGATGTGGATCTTAGCACCACATAAACAGTGTACAAAATCTTGATGATGTGGACCTTTGCACCATACAGGCACTGTACAAAATCTTGCTGATGTGGGCCTATGGACCACACAGGCACTGTACAAAATCTTGCTGATGTGGACCTATGCACCACACAGGCACTGTACAAAATCTTGCTGATGTGGACCTATGCACCACACAGACACTGTACAAAATCTTGCTGTAGACCTATGCACCACACAGGCACTGTACAAAATTTTGCTGATGTGGACCTATGCACAACAAAGGCACTGTACAAAATCTTGATGTGGACCTATGCACCATACAGGCACTGTAGAAGCTGTACCTGATGGGTTACAGACAGAGACTATACTTCTATACCTTGGTCACAGATCTTGGCACTAAATGAGCACTTGACATTATATGCTTAGTGACTGACTTTTTAACTACTTTTCAAAGAATTGGTCATTTATTTTACCTTCGAACAATACAACATTACCCATTTCTTTTGCAGCAGATGCTGATTTTAACAATGAACCTTTATATCAGCCTGATTGGCTTTATGGCTTATGATACATCATCTGATGGAATACATAGTTTTATAAAGTGAATTTTCAGTTCAAGAAAACTGAGAACAAGATAGATAAAAGCTTTATAATTAAATTTTACAACATTGCATCTATAAACTAAACAAGACTAATCCAAAAGCAGTTTTGAAATAAACAAACAAGATACATAAAGTTACAGTTCTAATATAATGCAAACTTCAACGAGACTTTCATCTGAAGATTTCACAGGCATTAAATAGATACACTATGAATGTGAATGTTTATTACATGAATAGAAATTCTGACATCATGGTTATCAACTGTTTAAAAACAGGATTCATAATATTTACTCAGCAAAAATGAGAATAGTGCATGAAGACTATTTATTTGCAAATTACCATTTTTACAAGCTGTTTATAATTACAATTTTTCTAAACTCTGAATCCTCAATACAGAATCCAACTTCCAAAGTATTGTACAGTCACACTGTAGTAATCACTACATGTATCTTGCTATGTGTAATGACTAAAGAAATTTTAGGTCCAACATGCACAAAAGTAGGTCTGAATCTGATGAAATTACAAACCTGCCAAGTATTAATACCATTGAAACTAGTATAATTATGCTGGGTTAAACTTTCCTCCATACAGTAACAAAAAATGTCAACTTTACGAAAGATATTAGTTTTATATGCATGTTCAATCTGGTATAATTTTAACAGTTACGCAATAATACCTAAGTGTGAGTATGGATATGGCAATGTCACTTTGGAGATGTGCTCAGATTAGCATTGACAAAATTGGGATGAAGCAGATGGTTTGATGTGGGGAATAGAGGAAACCAAAACACTAAGTTATGGAGTGACAAAAATTGAGAAGATTTGGAAATGTGCACAAGTGAAAGTTTCAAAGTGTAAACCCAAATTATACTCGTACAAATAACCAATATTATTAACTGATTAAGACACATCACAAACAGAATATTGCAATATTCTCAATGTATAGAGCTATGAAGGTGATGAATACTTTTAAACCAATCAGGGATACACAGCTCTTCATAATACAATAACATGAAAAGGGTGAAATGTGAAAGATTTTGCACATGGTGAGAGAAGTTATTAAACGTGCTGAACTTGTTTTGATATACGATGCCAAGAACAAGTCTACAAAGAACAAGTCTACAAAGTGATATATAAAAGTTGTGTTTGTGTGATACTGTAATATTAAAATTTGATAGTTTATAATAATAACTGAAGTTGCTATTTCAGGAAGACAAATTTAATAGGGAATTTATTCATTTTGTGACAACAATAAAGTAATTTATGTTTTACATTGTATATCATGTGAGAAATCTGTAAACAGACATATATACCCGTGGCATTAACGGTGTTTACTTTACTATGAAGCACCAATGACAGAAACCAAATGTGCCAGCCTTCACATTTGTTCATTGCACACATCAACACTTGTCAATTTGAAGCATCTCACTAGGTCTCTGCAAGCAAGTGTCAGCCCTGTTATGTAGAGTAACCAAATGCTTTTTATTTGAGAAATGTACATCACAAGATTTCAGCATGAAAATATAACAGACAAGCTCTTCAAGTTAGTCAATACATAATATAAATAACAGAAAAAACACAATCACATTTTCTAAAATAAAAGGATTTACACTTAATATCCAGATTTTATATCTCAAGAAATGGGAGTGGGAATGCAGAGGCATGCTCATAATATAAACAGAAAAAGGACTAACGGTTTGATCTTGCTTTGATCGCATCTAACACCTACACAAAAATGTACATATCTGACTAGTGGTATTTGAATAAAGCCTGCAATGTTCTTTCATTTGTTAAAAATAAATGGAAAGCATACCCTAGGTATGTTTTTCTTTGGCTTAATTGATAGCAATGGCAAAATGTACTTCTAAATTGTTTGCCTCTAAGTGATAAACAGTGAATGTGGTAACTTTGTTTCCTGTGCAAGAAATATTGATAGATTACACTGCCATTTTAAAATTCTGCAAAAGCAAAACAGTTGATAGGAACCTGAGAGAAAACTGGGTCAATTGTCACTAAAGATGAACTTTGCACGAATCACTTTTACATCAGATCTGTGGAAAGTCTGTCAATGGTTTCTTGTGCTGAAAACAAATATCTTAATGTTAGTATGATTCTTTTAGAATATTAAATGGTAATCACAAATCATAGCCTCATGATATATATCACATATAGATATGTGTAAGTAAAACTTTAGAAAAAAAAAACCTTTAAAATCAAAACACAGTAATAATAAAGTTAAATAACACACATAAGCACTATCTCTAGCTAAAATAAACCTTTTTATATTTTCAATACCTCTAATACCAGACTCGGTAAAGCATCAGACTTACAATCCAAAGATCAAGTGTTAGATACCCACCCAGGCCAGTCCTTAATATGTCCTTGGAAAAGCATATGGCTACCATTTCCTTGGCATGATATAACCAGTACTGTGTTAAAAATGCTGATGAAAACCCATCAAAACAAATGCCAGTAAAACAACAACAGATTCTGCATCACTTGATGATGAGTTTTAAATTTTCATCCAAATTCCAAGCACAGCATTACCTCATTATAACAATGTCCATGACAAAGAGAATATTACCTTATAATGAGGTACATCATATATATATAATTTTTGCTGCTGCATAAGATGGTATTCATGGTTATCCTTTTCTAGTAAAAGAAACTTATAATTAAGAAGCCTCTAATGAGAGAGTGATGTATTCATAATTTGTTACAATGTCTTTTACTCTGAACAACTTCACTACACAACATGCCACCTTACATAAAGCCTTAATATACTTTGCAGTGCTTGTCAGAAATATGCAGTGACGTGTAATGCATCATTTTGTCTGGAATGAAACTGCCATTTTTATGCTATTTAAAGGTTATAAATGTTGACATTTTTCAAATCTAAAACTCAAACTGATGCTTTATACAAATGCACTTGTCAACTTCCAGGTGCTGGCAATGTGGCAAAAAATGCCCATAAAAGTAAGATGTGATGAACAAATACAAATATAATTAAAATGAAATGTTGCTAATTAATAAAAAAAATGCAGTTAAAAATGCCTCTACTCCCATTTTGACCAAGATGTTGTTCATGGCGGTAGAGTATATAAATGGCATATGCAATAAAGTTCTCTATTTTTTTTTAAAAAATAGTGCTACTGGAGAGCTCTGGATCAGACTTAATTTCTACTATCTGATATTTAACACAATCTTTGCTGTGGTCAGAAAATTAAAATGCTTAGACACAAGGGAATTTTATTGACTACAGATATCCCTCAAGTGTTCTTTTTTTTTCACTTGGAATTCCCTTTTAGTCTCACCTTCACATTGTTTACCACAGTTGGTGCAGGTGAGTAAACAGATGACATTGCATGTGGTAAAGTGCATTATGTTTTTATTTATATTTGAGGTTAATAAATAAACTTCTAGAGATTTTATATTCATTTTATTGCAGAAACTCTAATTAATGGTCTCACCATCTAATACTTTGTTTGCTGTTGCAAAAGTTTTTTCAGTAAGGCTAGGGTATTTGCCAGAAAACTTTGCTCTTATTAATTGGTTACTGAGTTTATCCTTTGTGCAAATATTGGTTGATCTTGAATAATCTCTGATAGACTCAATTCACAGTAGGCCAGAGATTTCTTTTTATTTACCTTAGTGGTATTATAAAGAGAACCAAGTTCACTTTGTGATACTATAAAATAAAACTAAGTTAACTTTTTTGGTACTATAAAATACTAAGTTAACTATGTGGTACTATAAAATATTAAGTTAACATTGTGGTACTATGAAGAGAATTAAGTTAACCTTGTGGTATTATAACGGTAACTACGTTTCTGTCAATAAACACAAAATTTAATAAGAATTTGCTTGCCAATTTTCTACTTTTAAAATCATATTTCTTTATGTATCCAAAAAACAGCAAGAAGACAATAGTTTATTTAGGCACAAATGCTACAACTCTAAGTCATGACAATACTAGTCACATGACCTCACAAGTAGCTATACCTGCTATACCAGTGATAAAGGGGTATATAAATCTCACACTGACATAACAGAGCAATTAGCTAAACAAACTAACCAAGTTGTATTATTCCCTCTGAGGAGTTGCAACAGTAACTAAACAAGTCAGGGACTGTGTAACTAGGATACTCCAGCAGATGGGAGGGTCCACTTGCACATCCGAACAGTTATTATCTTTCCTAAATAACAAATGTACTTTATTTGCTGGACATTTTTAAGGTGATACGTTATATAGCTAGAATGGAATGTTGTGGCATCATACATGTGATTCCACTGGCAATAAGACAAAAATTTTAGTTTAAGAAAAAGTGGTACTTTTATGCATTTTATTCAAAGAAACCATTCACAATCAGTCTAATGGGCACCAGAACTATTCCAAACTAAAATACAAAGTCCTGTAAACTAAATGATTAAAAATACACGCTGTAACTGAATTCAATTACATATATGAACATAATAAGCATAATGTAATAGAGCATAAAACAACACATTATCTGAATGTATAGGATTTAACAGTGTGTAGGCAAAATGCAAACTATACTGTGTCATGGAGTTTACTTTCTAAAATAGTAAAGACAAAACATTGCTTTTTCTCTGCATGATACAAACAAACATAAATGTAAAAAAGTATTAAGAGACTGAATTGCCAAAGCACATCAGTATTTGCTGCTGCTTTATTTACATATCAGGAAGAAAAGACAGCTGTAAATGCTGAGAGAGAGAGAGTGAGAAAGAGACAGAGAGAGAGAGCCATCATAGTTATTTTTTTTTACCATTTATACTCACTTATAAGTCCAACTAAAAATGACAGAGACCCTGTACTGACATCACATAATGCACCAGCCGATCAGGGTCTACATTTGTTCTACTGTTTATATTTAGCAAAATGCATAGACTTGGATCTACCAGCACATTTGGCAATGGCATATCTGGATCTGTGCAGTTTGCAGTTAGGTTCAATTTAAATGCAGTTATATATGGTACATAGTATCTAATACCTTCACAAAATTAATTTTACTAAAACTGTTCTCTCTTATTTCTAGGGGTATACTAGTAAACTGGAAATACTGCCACAAGGCCATTAAAGTAATTCATTAAAATTGGAGATCATACAATGTAAGGAATCTAAATTAAACGCAAGTTAATTTCATCAAACCTATATTAAGTACACTAGCTCTATTAAATAGTGTTTATTACTAAATGGATGAATGCATTGTGAGAGTTGGAGTGATACTAACTTACATCATATGCCACAGAAAAACATACTTTCTGAGATTTTGCGCATCATTAGTCTGTTTACTATTGTAAACATATCACCCATTTTTAATAAGTTATGAATGTTTTGTTTTAACTTTTGTTTCCTGATTTGGGTAAACCACAGTGATCAGAAAATGTCAGAACAATTCTGACACTTAACAAGGAGCATGCTGTAAAATCCAGGCATTCTTTGGGTACTCTGATATCAAGGTTAATGTGGATAAGTATGTGGATCCAATTCTGTGTCACACAACACAATTCATGGGTGGTTTCACTGTATTAAAGATAGTCATAAATCCATGGAAAGTGAACCACATTGTGGAAAACATTTCTGTGATCAGTGAGCTGTATATGGCTGCTATGTAGGGAATAAATGATGATGATGCTAGATACCCAGTGGAAGATCTTCTATTATCACAGGTATTAATTTGTCACCTACTTTTAATTGACTAAAGAATCATCTGAAGCTTAGAAAGGTCTGTGAAAATGGGTCCTGCATTTATTTACAGCTGATCTGAACAGTGATACAGGTTGAAATCACCAAACAACTGCTTGCCAAATGTGAAATGAGTAACCAGAGGTATTTTAATGAAATTTTAACAGGTGACGAAACATGCATTTACTTTTTTTAAATGGACTAGAGAAACAAAGTTTAGATCAAGTAAACAAGCGGAGACCAAAAATTGCTCAACACAATTGGACTATCAGTGAAGATTTATCTGCATTATTTTTCTATGCGAAAATGGCTTGGTTGTCTGAATAGCTTTGCTTGACTCTGCTTGTGTTACTGGACACTTTTATGCCTTCAAAGTGCTCTTAGAAGTCATAGAACATTACTGAATAACCATGTATGTACCAGCACCTGAGGTATCTATTGACTATATGATTGCACCATCGCTAAAACCTGCCATCATGACAGATATACTAGAGCACAGCAGTCATACTTTGCTACATGTTCCATACAGCCCTGATTTAGCTCAAAGTGATTTTCTGTTGAATCCCATTATCAAAGAATTACTGTCTGGCATATGATCTGAAAGCTTCAATGTGGTTGGAAATGAAGTTTTTAAGTCAAAAGGAACAACATACCCAACAGTGAATATAAAATGACATTTACTAATTGGATAATAAGGTTGACAAAGTATGCAGAGGTGCAACATAAGAACCTCAAGTGGAGGCACTGACATATTGGTCACTAATAAAGAACTTTGCTGCAAAGCACACTATTCTTCATAACTTTTTAAGTAACCATCATACTACTCAAAATAATCTTGATAATATTTTTGAGTTTTCTTTTCATGTCATAACTGAATTTACATAAAGATCGAAACATCTGAAAATTTACTGTGGCAATTTCTTAAACATTTCTACTATTGTTTCAAGTAATTAGTGAAATAATATCGAGGGGACATAACTTCTATTATGTCTAATCATTTAACTGACAACAGAGTCACACTTCTGGTGCTTGGGAAACTACAGATAACTTTTGCCCTCCATCTTGATGAAAGTACAGAATTATTATACTTTTTTCCCTCAGTTATGCACCATCCCAATGTGAAGCTACCAACCAACCACTGCATATCGGAGAAAATTGTCCCAAAAAGCTATATGCAAACTGTTGTGTGAATTATGTTGATGACTAACTTATTGGAAGACACAGATTTTCCAAGTTAGTAGCCTATGTTATTAGCTAACTAATCTTGGCTGGTTACTTACAAAGTCTAACAATTTACCTGAGGTGCCTCTCTTGACAAATAAAAATATCATACATATGGATGTATACTAATTATAGCAAGATTATAAAGTTTGTTACTATTATTAGTAATACAACCTATATTTGGTAAAAAGCGAGTGGATACTATACCATTAGACAAGAAGGGTAAAAAATCTAACTTAAAAGCTTTACAAGATTCAACAGCAAGCTCTATCTGAAGAAATTGATTTCCACACCAGTTCTGTTGACTTTCAAACCTCTCTGTACATTATATAAGTGCAGAGTCTGACACTGCTTAGTTCAGCAATAAAATGAATTTTCTATTAGTGTCTGACAAATAAGAGATAAGAATTACAGATGTAGATAAACTGTGTAATATGATCCACTATTAAGTGCCAGCACCAATCATGCAAGTGATTACAAATGCAATCTAATTAGAGTTACATGCAACTACCCTAATTACTGAAACAAAACACCATGATACACATAAAAGGAAGTAAATAAGCTAATACCAATGGCTACATTCAAGCTGAATATATAAACAACAAGGAATAATAAGCAGTTTGAGACTAATGAACTCTTCAAAGTATATATTTTACTCAAACAAATGTCAATATTTTAAATAAAAGTTCTTTTTACATTGAATTTTGAACATAACTGAACTTTAACAGCAGTAACAAAATGTATCATTTATACAATTTATTTTTTCTACTTTGATCACTTTCCCCACCTTCTCTAATCCAATACATTGATCAGATTGTCATGATCTTGCCTTGGTGATCTTCATTATATCTTTGAATTTATTGCTGAAGACAGTTCAGATGTCCCAATTAAAAGCTCTTCCACAGTAAACTCATAATTAACTGAAACTAGTGATAGAGTTTTGAAAGCAAAAAACTTTCCTTTGTATTCAATGAATATTATCAATGTCTGAAGCAATATGGTTGGATGTGTGAAATATCTGCTCAGAAATCTACAAACTCCCATTCCTTTTTGTGTGACATAAAATCAATCTTAAGATATCATTCAAATAAGACTTCTTTTTAAACAAACTATGAATCAGACATAATATACATAGTTCTGTCCTAACACAACAAAATATTCAAGCCCTTCAGAGAAACAAATGGCCTTGAAGTTGGTGGAAATGAATCAGAAGAGTTTTGTTTTCCTTCAGTCACTTGCCAGTTCAGGAAGCAATTAGTTTTATAAGAAAATTTATGTGAACAAATTTTATCTGTCATTGAAAGTGCTCACAAGATAGGATTATGCTAAAGCAATTAAATATTGAAAATCTGTATGAAGCCTAAGCAGACCATAGGAACTTGCTGAACTAATTTTATTTTATACACAGAGCATCAAATATATCTAGCATAGTCATATCAATCAACAAATAGGCCATATTCTGCTTAGCAACAAAGTGTTTCTATCAACACTTAAATAATGGCTGTCATTAGCTCAGGGTTACAAGCTTTCTGCAAACATAATTGTCAAATTGTGATAAAATACACAAAAACATCAATTACCTTGCTAGTACATATTTTCTGATGCTGAATTCATTAAGTTTATATGATACATTAAATAGCAAAATATTATAGCATAATTAATGAGCAACTGCAAACAAATACAAAAATCTAGCCATTACATAAATGCATTAATAATTTTTTGTGTTAAATTGTTTTAATACTACTAGATACTACACACAATAGTTAGAAGCAGATTGAGATAATAACTCAGTAATATGCACTACCATTCACAGCACTCACCAGCAATGCAACTAAAAGGATTGCATTGATATTAATAAATGTTTCCATGCAGCCTGAAAAGAATCACACTTTAGTAATTAGTATCAACCATTTATGTACCTGGAACTATCCGGTTTAAAAATAAAACCTACCATTAAGCTTGAGGAATTGTGAGCAACTGCCCACATAAATATGCCCCTGCCCCACTTGCATTCTACCACTAATGCAAATTAATCTAATGATAAAAACAAACCCTACAACTCTTCTAAAAATAGAGAACCACGATTTGTCAACTTGCACATCCGAAGATGATGACAATATGTACCTATTTTCACAGCAATCCACTAAACATTGTACTAGTATTGCAATCATCAAATTCTGTCATACCTTGCATTAAGCTTTAAATCAAGAAGGGCAACATCTCCAACAAAACTCGTGGGAGCACAAAGGTTTGTCACTATGTACATCCTTAAATGATGACCATAATATGTACCAAGTTTCACAGCAATCCATTAAAAAACAAACTGCAACTGTTGATGGTTGCATCTACTGGTGGTTACAATAAGATTTATCAAGTTTTATGGCAATTCTTTAAAAACTGCAGGACTAGATACAACAATAATATTGCGTTATACACTGAATGAAGCAGAAAGCCCCCCCCCCTTGCAATAATTTTAACAAAAATTGCAGGAGCAAAGTGATTCACTAAAATGTGCATCTTCAGGTGAATACCATGATATTGATAAAATTTTACTGCAATCAATCAGATCTGGAGCACTAACAAGATTATATCATACACTAATAAAAGATAAAAAAGGGCAATACCTATAACCATCTTGCTGATATGAATGTTGATATGACTTTTCATTTAGGCAAAGTAGTAGTAACAATATTTTTAAGAAAGCTACTGTGGCAATCTTAAATAATATATGATAATAATATAGGATAAGTTGAAAAAAAACTATCAGAATGGTATATTTACTTTTTTAAACAGCATTGGAGATTAACATTTAACAACATACAGTAAAAAAGTATGAAAACTGCTTGCTTTCAGACTTAAATGTCATTCTGGCACAAAAATCTGTAGATAAGCAATCAGAGTGAGTTGTAAATCTATTTACTAAACTGATTCATTTTAATAACAAGTGCCCAAGTGCACCTGAGACTGCTCATCTGGCTGACATTTACTTAAAGTCAAATGCAGAGGGTTAATATGATTCTTGCTGAATTTAAAGCTTTTTCTATTATTTATGGCAACCATATTTGATAACAGATCAGCATCAGTAAATAAACTTGAAAGGCCTTCATGCCAAGAAATTGTTAAATTTGGTAAATTCTTTTCAGCAATTTTTGATTAGTCAACTGAAGGTTTTTTTCTCTTAAGCAACAATGGTTATATCCCTAAAAACATCTTTTACAGAACTTGAAAAGCCTTTATGTCAGGATGCATTTTTAAAAATATTAAAGTCTTTTCTATTTTTTTGTAAAGGCCATATTTAATTGCAGATCAGTATTATTTGTACAAGCTTCATAGCCTTCACGCCAGAATTAAACTCTGCCAAGTTTAGTTTGAATCCATCCAGAAGATTTTGAGAAGCTGAAAATGGCACATGTCGGCAGATAATGGACAAAGGACTATATTTTAAGCTCACTCAGCCAGATAAGCAAATAAAACTAATCATTGGGTCATATGTACCAACAATAAAATCAAAAAATGTCTGCAAAATTATTTAAAAATCTGAATATTAAAAATGCAAAAATATTTTGAAATATCATCTCCTTGAGGCCTAAAAGTCAGATCAAGAATCCTCATATAATGATGCCTATGGTGACCAAATTAGTTTGATGACACCAAGTTTTTTCACTTTGATGTATTCATTTTGATCATATCTTCAACTTTTTATGAATGATTTCTGTATATCAATGATTTGAGCAGTCTGCTACCTTAAAAGCTATTAAACCATGACATATCTTATCATCTACACATCAAATGGGGATCTGAAACTTTGCATCAATAGTAGGTTGGTAAGATGTGTGATTAAGAGTGATAAACAATACTTTTAAAGGAATGTTGATTCTTTGAATTTTTTTAAAAAAACTTTTATGCATTGTAGTGCCAATATTTTTTGTATATCTTGGTATGCATATTACAGAACTTTCCTAAACCATCTGCTGTTTCACTAAACGCCTTAATTTCTTCCTCAAACTAAGATTTCTTAATATCTTTCTCACCAAAAGGTTGTGAACAACAGCTATTTCACAGATCATTCAACATCTAGAATTAAACTAGTAATAAAATCTTGAATTTTCCTTAAAGTCTAGCATTATCTCCCAGGAAATATTGAGACTTCCTGGAATTTGAGGAATTTCTTTTTATTTTTTAATGAAAAAATTTGCAATGAGTGAAATTTTATCAGAAAGTGTGTTTCCATCCTTTTTACAAGTTTGACTTCAGAAAAATTAATAATACTATTTGAAATATTATAACCAAAAATGTAAAATTTTAATTTGAGGAACATTTTGAGAATTATAGTGAAACTGGTGCATGGTTCCTTTGTAAATCAACCTTCCGCAGACTGGTTATATATTTTGCTTTTCATAAGATTGTCCATGTACTAATCAATCCTCTTTAAATCTGCCATCTCTATAAAGATTTTGATTGCCAAGGTATCTGGTTTTGGTAGGTTTTACAGTTTACTCCATTTGTAACTTACCATGTGGTTCTGGGTTTTAATTCCTCTACTATAGCCTGGATAACTTCTGAGGTGGAGGCCTGGCCACCCAGATCTGGGGTGTGGACCTTAAAGGAAAGATTATTGAAATTATTTTTTGTCTGACACAAAACTAATAATTATGTATAATATCTGTTACAAAAACTGGCTAACTTGCTAGCAGGTGGTCAAAATATTTGTGTGTGTGTGTGTGTTGGATTTTTAACATAGCTTTAACAATCTGAGTCATATTGCTACATCTGCAGTGTGGCAGTTAGTACTGATGTCTATCACTGGGACATCATGTTATGCCCAGTTACATTTTTCTGACACCTAACCATCTAACACTAATCTCTTAATGCAGAGCATCAAACAAGGCAGTTGCAAGAACCATTTTTATAAGTCTCTGGTGTGACTCAGCTGGGACTAGAAACCATGACATCCCATATCCAAGTTGGATGATCTAACCACTTAGGCTATCAGGGAGGTAAAAAATAGGTCTGATATCATCTACATACCCACTATCTGCCTAAGATATATATATATATACACACACACACACACACACACATATATATATATACACCACTCCCTCGATAACTGGCGCCCGGATAACTCGTGAACTTGCTTATAACGCGGTGTCCGGCATGGCTCCCGATTTTTTTCAAAGAAAATATATTTTTAAATGTGTTGAACGTGAAAAATGTGGTGATAAGAAATGGTAAATTAAACCTTGATATATAACTCTTTTTCATCATCGAAATTGATATTGCCTGTAAAGATAGAATCCTTATTGCGAAATTTGCAATTTCTAAAAAGATATCACATATTGTTTTTTTTTTTAATAGAGAAATAGTTGTTAATACTCTGTAAATTGTAAATAAACAGTGCTCAATGAAAAATTCGGGTAAACGCTAACTTGCGGCAACGGAGAATGAAATAGACACTAATTAAATGTCTGGCTAGGTGAAATTCACCTTATAATCCTTTAATTTTGTCTCAACTCTATAATCGAAACATACCTATTCCCTTAGATGAAAGCAGGAAAAGAGTCAGTCAACCGTCACATCGAAACCCACGAGTACTTCCATGAGAACCTAATTACAAGCCGGCTTCGTTTTGATCAATGGCGTGGGAAGTGTTTGTTACAATAAAAGAATCAATTAAAAGAGACTGGTGTTGTTTTATCACTTTGAATATGTATTTTGCATCAAATCAAACAAGTTAAGTACAATAAAAGAAAGTTCAAAGGCATGCCAATAGGAGCATACGTTCTCGTATTCATTGCCGTTATCAAATTTAATTTTACTTCACCAATCGAAAATGTTTGCACATTTTATGTATTAAGATCATTAAAGTATATAATATCAGTAATGTATCTAGGACTGTCATCGGGTAAACCGGTATAGAAAAACCCGGATATCGAAACGTAAACGCGGAAACCTGTAAAAAAAAAAAAAAATCGCCACACTCGCCAACCACTTCAAACAGGTGTGACAGCTATGGCTATAATTAGAAACTAGATCTCTGCTTAATATAAATAAACAATACGTCAGACCGTCTGTTTGGATTAATAAAATTCATTGGCGTTGTGCAACCGGTCCAACCGTTATCCCCAAGGCATTATATACCTAGGTTAAAACATTGGTTCTACAGATAATAAACCTCTTGGTAGACGATAACTATTGAATGTGGGTGCTAAATGATCGGTACATTGCGTGCTCTTTTAATGAAATCCAGAGGGATACCTTTGATTTCCGAACAAACATGTCAAAGAAATCCCACTATGTATATTATGAACATTCATCACCTAGACACCTTGAAATCTCATAATGCAAAGTAATCTTTGCTCGTTGTTTTTCTAGTCGACTAGCTCTGCGAATTTCGAAAGTTAGCCATCGTACATGTACCGATATTTCTATATGCGATACTACTACGTTTTTACCAATAACTATCTTAAGAATAATAATTCCAAAATAATAACC
Organism: Potamilus streckersoni; assembly: GCA_016746295.1. NCBI lineage: Eukaryota > Metazoa > Mollusca > Bivalvia > Unionida > Unionidae > Potamilus > Potamilus streckersoni. Next base: position 4,842,303 of record JAEAOA010002240.1, read on the forward strand.
TTTATGCGACTGCGTGGTCACATGATATAACTGGGGCACACATGCGTGGGTGATTCAAATCTGCGGTCAAAACGTTAAGTCATACATGTGCTAAGCGAATGAAAACCATGTGGAATAATATTTTGATGATCAATATACTGCAAGTTATCATGAAATTATTGTTACTCTGAGGAAAAAAAAATATATACTGATATGAAGAGATATTTATTCACTGTTAATCTTAGCACGTTTATTAATTGAGTATTCAACACTGTAACATGCCAAGCCAACTTTACCCCCTTTTGCCTATACGTCGATCCCTTTGTTAGTTTTGTTGTTTGTTATAGGTCCCTCGATAACTTGCGCCCTCGCTCATATCGCAGTCGATGTTTTTGGACCCCGATGTCCGTGAGTTATACGGCCACCCCTTCTGCACTGGGAAAGTTGCCTTATAAAGTGGGTGGCCTATCTAGAGGGGGACTCAATTTTTTTTTGAGAAGTATATGTAATTTACGTAGTAAGAGAGCTTCAATTTTTAAAGCATTTAATATCTTTGTTCAAAAGCAACATTAATTATTGAACGGTTCTTGTTATAATAGTTGACTTATTTCAACTGAATATATATTAATAGTTCTTATTCTTGATGTAAGCGTGATATGTGAGCAAGTCTTGTTGTCAAGCACATTGCAAAACCATTAAAAAATGTCAATTAAATTTTGGTACATATGCAATTCTCTTTCCATTTGCTCCATTTTCCCACTGCTGTTAAATAAATTCAATCGGTTATGATGTTGTTTATTTGAATCTTTTCAACATAAAATTGTTTTATTTGAGGCTTTTCTACCTAAAATTTTTTGACAAGCCTTCCCCTGAAGTCATAAACTATAATAACCGACTTTTTCTGAAATAATTGTTTCCATTTATGTGATTACATGTTAATGTTTGGTAATGATTTATTTGGATGTTGCTATCTGTGATTTAATTATGCAGATGAAACATTTGTTTAGCGGACAAAATGCCTTCATAAAGGAAGCAAGAAGTGTGTTGTCATGTGATTTTTCGGTCTTTGTTTGGTACCCGGTTTTGTTCTATTTTTAGCAATTGCTGACCCTGTAATCTTGACAATTACGTCTGGTCATAATCATCAATGTTGCAACAACAAGACTGATAAAACAATTTTTTCCGCATTTAAACAAGATGCCAAGTGTTTTTTAAAAGCAGCAATTGTCATATGATTCTTTACTCACAGTCTGGTACCCTATTGATTTTACATTTATTGACACTAAGTGAGAGAAGATATGTATGCTTATTTGAGCTGAATAATTGGACCTCATGGCTGTTACAATTATTGCCATAGTAATATTCACTAATCATGAAAGTGAACAAGCTCAACAGTTTACAAAGGTAAGCCATAAAGGATATCAAATCATTTTCCCGCCGACTTCTGTATTGTACATCATAATGCCACTTCTCATCTGTTACTACTATTAATAATTGTAATCTCAACAATTATCAGTGGCAAAACCAGACATCTTAATATAAAAAGCAGTAACGATAATCGAAGTACATGTACTTACCTTTTTGTATGGATTAAAATTTGAGTCTTTCTCAGCTTTATGGAATAAATGTGGTTTCTCGTGAGGTGTAAATGATATAATATTAACCTTAGTGGCACATGTACTTTAGTCAACACTTCTTTCAAGAATGAAACCGGACATCGGGAAACAGAATACGGATTACTTAACACACGCCATAAATATAATTGGTTCTAGATACATATTACAAAATAAAATGTGGCTGCTTGTGAGATGTAAATTGTATATTTTTGCACAAATATGCTGGTTGCATTAGCCAGGTGGCATTTTGTGAGGGGTAATTTTGAACACAAATTTGTCGGTGCCTTCAGATTCTGGCTGTAAGGAGTGAGTGGCCGCTGGTGAGCGGGGCCGTTCAAGAGGGGGACTACTGTGTGTATATATATATATATATATATATATATATATATATATATATATATATATATATATATATATACATACATACACACATACACACACATTAAAGAGCAGTTGACCATGAAATCTAGGTCAGAAGGATGATAAAAAGTATTAAAAGGTTTCTTTATTGTATCTTCTTCCATGAATTATGACATACCAGCATTTATTGAACACTGAAAGGACTTTGTAAAATGATATTTTCTGCTTAAGGTGATCAAATTTTGTTGTTTAAACGTTTGCCTATTTTCTGGAATAGCAGTCATATTCTAGATCAATATCATCTGAAAAGTTATCTAGTCAAGTTGCTTTCTCTTTTTACAAATGCTGGTGCATCATTATATGTGGAAGACACAATACGGAAACCTTTTAAGAGTTTTCATTACATAAACTGAGAACTGATGTCATTTGCACTTTTTACAACAACTTCTTCCTTCCTATCTATACCACTGTCAAATTAAGTAGATAAAAAGCTGTATTATAAAGGAAGTGAGCTTATCACATGATCACTGGATATAGTCCAGTACTCTTTCATATGTCTTGTTATCTATGAGAGAGAAACTTTGCTGACTAAATTATCAATTGCATTATGATAACCAGAAGTTAAGCTGACTTGATCTGATTTATGATGTTCTTCACAGGTGTTAGGTTTTGTCATCTTGATAAGTATCAGTGGTGATAATAGCCAATTATTATCAAGGTGACAAAACCTAACATTTAATGAACAAAAAGCAGTAAAGACTATTGGATGACTTACCTCTCTGTATGGACTGAAGTCAGGTACTTCACTGCCATGTTGGAAAATGATATGTTGAATTTAGAAATCATGAAATATTTGCAAGATTTCCACTTGTAAACCCCAATATGTGTTTGCTCTTGATGAGCAGATACTATAATTGAATCTGACCATACTGGAGGGGTAGCTGACTAGCTGTCCTCCAAAATAGGTACTTTTTTAAAACAAAAATGTCTGTACAAAGGGATTCTGGCTATAAAAGGTGTGTGACTGTTGGGCAGGGTGACTGTTCAAGGGAGAGACCAAAACAGAGTCAAGTTCTCAAAGAAAGACCAAAATATTGAGTGTCTTGTAGTAATAAACAATAAATTACATATTTATATCCATTTTTTTTACCTTTGATGAAATAAATAATTATACTATGCTTACCATCCTTTCACAAAGAACGGCCATCACAGATTCTCTTATCAATGTGGCGTGCTTGTAAATACTGAAAAGAATGAAAAGTCATCTTATTGTACTGCTTATGTAAATCATGTACTGACCTGTTATAGGCCTCTGTCCAGATCTGTTGTCACATGTACTGATCATATAAAGTTTATTGGTGTGGTCCCTCCCAGAATTATCCTCTGAGGGACCCACTAGTTCCAAAACTGATCTTATACAGGCCTCCATCCAGATCTGCTGTCACATAAGCAGATTTTATAAAGTTTATTGGTGTGGTCCCTCCCAGAATTATCCTCTAAGGGATCCACTAGTTCCAAGACTGATCTTATAAAGGCCTCTGTCCAGATCTGCTGTCACATAACGTGTCAGCAGACCATAATCTACTCTGTTTAATGAAATTGTAAGTTAAAGTAGAATTAAATACATAGACCATGACATGCAAACATTAAATACTACCAAAAATCAGGTCTATGCTGTTTACAGCATGGAATATATTACACATAAACAATTATGGTAATTATTCATAGAGCAATACTTATCATTAAACTGAAAGTATCTGCAGCAAAATATACAATTAAAATGGTATATTTTCATTTTTTGAAGCAAAATTTTCCCCGTTTCTTTGCAAACAAAATTTTTTATTAAAGCAACTTGGACACAAAAAAATAAATCAAATTAAAAAAAGACTAATGTGATTAGCACATTATATGCCTGTTTAATAGTCCCATGTATAGGTACTTGGAGGGTATAGTTGACTGGTTATTATTGATCAATGTGTAATGATAAATTGGACCCTTGGTCAAGATATGAGGTCCTGAACTAAACTCACTGTGCAGAAACTATTATTTTCTTCTTAGACTTATCATGACATGACATCCAGACCCCAGAATCAATAGGATTCTTTACTATAAATACAAGCCATCCACAAAGTTTGATCAAGGGCAGGTATATAGCTGTGCTTTATAGCACTGCAGCACAAAAGTGGCTATGTAGTACCAACAAAAGGTTAAGTTAAAAAAAATACATGGATCAAGTAAATTACTGAAGAACAAAAGCTATTTTGCAAAACACATTATCCCATAAACCATAATGACCCTAAACTTTGACCTTTATTTTACACCAAACTCAATAAGCCTGAAGTGAATGCCCTCCATAAACTTTAGTCAAAATACTATTAAAGTCAACAGCCAAAATCCTTTTTCTTTTTCAGTCAGTGACCTCAGTCTTTGTCTTGTCATTCCTTTTTATACACAACATGCAAGTCATACACAAACTTTGGTGAAAGTACATCATTAAGAACCAAAGTATTTGAACAGAAACCATGTTTTTTTCTTTCAATCACAGAAACTATCTTATTTTCCACAAAGTTTTGTCTGTGTATGTAATGTAGAACTAATGTTATTGTGCAAAAAACATTGTTTAGTAACCTCGACATCTGGTCCTTTACTTAAAAGGACAGGCTTAGTTTTTGCGGTGCAAGCCATTCATAAGATTTGATTATGGTATGTGACACAGAATTATTGCTAATTTCATTCTTTCATTTTGTGATCTTAACCTTTGATCTTTTGACCTCAAAATTTAAAGGATATTTCCTTACACAAATTAAAAGCTATACACAAAGTTTGCATTAGATATGTGATGTTGAATTCTTTATTGTGCAAAAGCCATTTTTCTTGTTTCGGTCATAGTGACTTTTACCTTTGACCTTTTGACCACCAAACTGATATGGTTCTTCCTTATCTCCCCAGCAAAAGTCATCAACAAAGTCTGGTAACTTTAGATGGTGATGAAATTAAGCTATTTTGCAGAAAAGTCATACCTTACTTCCATTTCAATAAATTTAATTCAAGTTTACATAAAAAACCTTCCACTTCATGTTTCTAAACACATTAATTAATCAATATTAGGCCTGAATTTTATCATATAAAATAAGTTAATAACATGATTTTCAAATATGTTAGATGAGAGAGAGAGAGAGACTTGAAAATGAGTAGAAAAAAAACAGACAGAAATCTAAAAAAGAGGAGGAGAAAAAATTGCATGAAAGAAAAAAGACACTAATACTTCTGTAATATTACCCCAAGTAGTCTAACATATCACAGGCTGCCAGTAACATTCCAGTCGGGTTGGCAATGTTCTTTCCCTTTAAAGTTCTTCCTGAACTTCGAGAACCCTACAAAAGAATTTTAAAAATTGGATTTTTCTTGGAAACATTTACTTTTTGACGGAAAATCTTTTTCTTGTTTAGAAAATAATCTTGTAAAGACCCTTTCTGAGTAAAATATTCTCCAATATAATAAATAATAAAAATGGAAATCTTGATATGATGGAATTTTTAAACAATACAAGGCCTGATATCTTATAAATAAAACAACAGAAATGTAACAAGTAACCATTTCCATGCACTAGTGAAATTATCAATGACCTCATTTCCCTTGAATCTGTTTTTTCCCTGAAGATGCCAGACAGGATTAAATGAAAATTTCAAAACCTTGGTACAAATATAAATGTGTAATATTTAGAAAGGTGAAACTAAGTTAAGCTTTATTTATATGATATTCAGACTAACTAGCAATAAGATTATATAATTCCCAGTTTTTCCCCATCTTTTTCAATAAATACGCAGATTCAATACCCATCAAGGCCAGCCCGAGCCAGCTTCCTCTGTATGTCCTTGGGAAAAGCACCTGGCTTCCATTTCCTTAACACAATATAGCCAATGTGTTAAAAATGATGTTAAAGCCAAAAAAAAACAATAAATGCTTGTAAGAAGGAATCTATTCATTCAGACAATGCTGTGTCTAACCTGTGAACAGTGTTATGAAATGTACCTTTTTGCTATTGCATGCCAGAGAGGAAATCCTAACATATCAGGGTGCAAACTTTATATATACAAAGATATTTCCACCAGTTTTTCAAATGAATAAAGCAACTGATGTAGAAGATATATAAATCTGAAAATTGTTGCATAGAATTTTAATATTATTGATGATGACAAAGTAGTTGGTACTGATAGTATGAAAGTCATACATTTGTTTTTCCTATTACAATTGAGACAAAACACAACATTTTTACTAGTACAATTAGTGCTTATATACCTGTTCAAACACAGCAAAATTCTTTCCAATGTTTTGGCCAGCTACAACACCTGGACCACCAACAATACCAGTAGCAATGTTGCTGAGGATGTTTCCATACAAGTTTGGTAGGACCAATACATCAAATTGCTGCGGTTTTGACACCATCTGTAGGAGCAAAAAAAAATAACTTATGACCTTATTATGGTTTATGTGTATATGATTTCCATTATTTGTTAGTTGTGTAATGTTTAATTGTAGTTTGCATTTGACCTTATCCAAAATCAAGTTCACTGTGTTCCAGATTAGAGACACTGTCAAAATGTCAAACTCAAAAAGAGCTGATAAAAACAATGCTTTCTCATGAAGATAAAATGTAAACTAATCACACAGACAAGCATTTAAATATACCTTTGCCTCAATAACTTTGTGCTCAAACATGGGCCATGATTATAAACTGCAGCATTATTAACACCAAGAAACACTGGCATTTTACCGGTTAGTGCCTAATGCAACATAAGTGCAACATTAGGTATTGTTTTTAAACATCATGAGGCATACCACATATTTTGGAATTATATTTGGTACATTTCTGAATTAAAATGTTTGAAAATTCTTATTTCATTAGACACAATTTAAGTCATTAAGATCCTTATCTGGGATACAAAAAACTGCAGCCTTAATATATGTATTGTAGTATCCTGTCAAACTCAGGCAATGATCAGATATTAAAATTTCACAACTTAATTTGAACATTTTATGTTAGTCCAACTCTACTATGGTCAATATCATTTTTAATTCATTTATTCTTCCAAATGCCACAATTTCACTTGGCAGTATGTTTTTTTCAACTGAAATTTTTTTTATTCCGAACCAAGCCCTGGTTTCACTAAAATACTCAATATCTATCTTAAATTGTGATTTATGTTATCTTGCTTATATTACTTCAGACAATATTAAACAAATTGTATCATCAAAAGGGTGCAAAATCACTTTTTGCTTTTAAAAAGTAACACATTAAATGCTTTTGATTCTTCAAAACAAGTTGAGGAATGGCAAAACTCTGAAGAAATTCTCAAAATTTCTCACATGCATGGCTAGATTCTTTAAGGAAATTAAAGATTTATGACTATTTTTTTAATGCTTGCTAAATTTTCTCTGGAAAAAGAAATAATTAATAGAAAGAATTAAGAATAACAGAAAAGGGGCAGCTCCAATATTTAAAGAGCAAGACATACCTACTTCAAGAATCCACACAATATGACAAACTTTAATGATAAATTTAATATAAGCATTAGTGACAATGCAGTTACTGAGAAAAAAAAACTGCTGTAACTCACTTTTCACTAAAAATTTTAGTGACAATGCAGACATTAATGGAAAAATGATCACTGTGTCTTGCTTTTCCACTCATGGGCTCAATAAAAAGTAGCAATAACAAATTTGTATGTGTGTGTTTGTGTTATTTAGAGTTTTCAAATAGCTTTAAAAAAATTTCAGTCGTATCACTATGACGTCTGCAGTGTGGCAGTTTTTTAGTAATGTCTAGCACTGCGCATCATGCCACAGCCATGTGACATCATTTCCCACCAAATCACATTATTCTGACACCAGGCCAACACTAACCCATTAATGCTGAGCATCAAGCTGCTAATACCATTTTTATTCTCTTTGGTATGGCTTAGCCATGGTTCAAACCCATGACCTACTGCATCAGGGCAGATGCTCTAACCCTTTAGGCCACCAGTGCAATCATGTTTCCGTGTATATGGCATTAGCTCTATCGAATATGAATATGTCTATATTGGTATTGGTATTTTATCAAACTTCTCCAATATATAGTTTTTCTTAGAAGCATTTTAGCACCCGAGAGTCCCATCTACATGTTCTCTGACAGAACATCATCAAAGGATGCTTCCCAGCAAAAAAAGAGGGTTGTCGCCATTAAGTTGCCCAATCCACACTGACATGATGTCCAATAAACTTATTAACTGAATTTCCTGTGTTTTTTTTTCAAAAGAATTTGAATATTCCTTTTTATAATTCTTTGCTGAATGCTTACACTTTTTATGAAACTTATTATCCCTTTCATCTTCAAAGAGGTTTTTGTTTGATGCCTTTCTTGAACAATGCTATGAGAGCCAACTTGATAATGGATACATTTTGCATGCAAAAATATGGACTAATAGATACTAGTGTAGAAGTTAGACTAGTTCCCTGAACAAATCCACTGACTCCAATATGAAAACAATATTTGGGTCCAACTTGGGCAAGTCAGTTTTCATTTCTTACTTCAATAATCATATATTGCTAATTTTTGCTATTATTCCTAAATCCATTTAAGGGTCATTTCAGTAAGACTAACAGTCAAATTTTCAGTGCTGGAAGGTATGATTATGTTCCAAACTATATGAAGCTTTTCAATTAAAACCCCATACTAATATAATGATCCATTCAGGATGAGGAGTGATAAGATTTACAAGATGGCCACTAGAGTTGTTCGGATTATAACTGATAATCAGTTGGTTGAGCAAACCAATGAGATAATTGATTGTCAAACTCCATAATTGATCATGGAATGGGAGAGTACTTCATTTTAGTTGCATACAAAATGCACAGGTTAGTAAAACTCCTGTGTAAATGGTAAGCTATATACGACTTCCAATTCACTATAGTCAATCTGAATTATTTGTTCCCATCATAACTTACTAATACAGAACCATACCATAAGCCTTTAAGTTCAAACTTTCTTAATTAGGAACATATAGTCATTATTACATGATTTTGCTGTTAAAATGTTGAGTTAATTAACTTAAACGAATTTTAATTTTCAATGTAATAGACAGACACGCACAGTTCCTGGACCAGTCCATTTTCAACAAAGGGTGAATGCACGACTAAAGATGTACATACATATGTCATCTATTTCTGATATTTACAGTGTCGAATCAAGCAATGGAAAAGAATGACAACAAAAAATTTGCCTTTCATGTGGATTTAACAAGCAGTTTTATTAATATTTTCATGTGTGCAAAGGAATATAATTCCAAACTCAACGTTATGGTAATTTACGGAATTATCCGGCAGTTACCAAATAGGATGAATTTCGTCATTATGTTGTAGGATAAAAATAACTACCCCATAGTGTACGGAATAAGGCACCGTGGTAGTATGGAAAGTCTGTTAAGCATGAAAGGTGCAAGTGGATGCTAGTATTAGTGCCATTCTGGTCACAGTCAGAAATTATAAATAAATGATTCAATTGACTTAGTTCTGTGCACTTTTTATCACATTAAACTTTTTAGTTATTGAAATTGGTAGGAGGGTACTAACAAAAAGGGATATAGCATCGGACTATACCACAAATATCAGATCAGTAACATTATCATACACCATAAATAAATATCTTTAAGGAACAACACTCTGTTGATATGATTATCCATTCAGGATTACTGTAGTAGCAATAACAAAATTTTCAAGATGGCCTTATTAGTTGTCCAAGAGTGAAAATTTTCATTAAGGACAAGTGCAGAATTAGAATCCGAGTGTTTGCAGTTAAGGCAATCCTTCCTTTAGTTCTGGATGAGTAGTATTAACAATCCTTTTCTAACAGACACTGCTGATGGATGGACATTGTGTAACAGATGAAAGGCCACCATATAAGCTCTTTCGGTCTATGACCAGCAGTGCTACTAAAGGAGCAAACATGTTCTTCATACTGCCAACTTTATAGTGAACTGACCAGTCCTATATGATAAAGTCTGAGTGTTTGGTATTTTCAACTAATGAAAGTTTGGCATTTTCTGCAAGTTAAATTAAGACTAAAAGAAACAACAGTCTTGTCATGTACATACCTGCATACTGGCATTGTCAACAATCATTTCATTAAACTTTATGTCTGGATATTCCTTTGCAACATTCTTACAGCAATTTAAGAACAAACCATCACCAAGTTTCCTGAAATGAGAAAATGCTTATAAAACAAATCAGTTAATTTTTGCAAACAGATTCTGCAGTGTAGCAGTTTATAGTGCTGTCTTGCACTGAAGCATCATGCCACAGACATATAGCATCATGTCCCACCAGTCACAATATCCTGACACCAGGCTGACCAGTCCTAACACTAACCTCTTAATGCTCAGCACCAAGCAAGGCAACTACTATTATTATTTCAATAACTCTTTGGTATGACTTGACCAAGGCTCAAACCTGTGACCTCCTGCATATGAGGTGAATGCTGACTTGACTTATAAGCATGTAAAGATGGTAGGTCATCTACATATGTAATACATTCTATTAAATTTCTTTTGCTTGTCTCAAATGACTTTTGCCTAATTGCTAAACAAGATTAATGTCAAAAAATAAATAGTGTTCCCTCACTACTTCACGATTCATTTATCATGGACTCGCTGTTTTGCGGGTTTTAAAATGTATAAAAATATATTAAAAATATTAATTCTAATATTAAAAGAATATTATAAATCATAGAAAAATTACCATTTACAGTAAACTGTGTATTTATTCGGCGGATGAATACACACCCAAAACGAAATGTAGTACTTGCATCCGTTTAAGATGCTACTTGCCGATGTGAGATTGTACACAATACAGTTAAGGGTTATGTATAAGTGTATGGGGAGGGTTTATAAAGACTTAAAATAATGTATAACTACTAAAAAAAGTATAGCATCCCTACTTTGTGGAAATTCACTTATCGCGGGTGGGCCTGGAATGGAATACCTGCAATAAGTGAGGGAACATTGTAGTCTTAAAAGGTCAAAAGTGTGTTAAACAAACCCTAAAAATTACTGTAAAGTTAATCTACACATGCAAAAGAATTTAAATGCCTGTGAAATTTAATTCCATCTATCTCAAGAGTTCCATTTTCTTGGTATGGAAAGTTAGAAAATATGTAAAATGGTTTAATAGGAGTAGGATAAACAGTACAATATACATTACAGATTTAGAGTATTACAATACTCATTTTAAGTAAAGCCTATTTTAATAGGTTGCAAGGCATGACCTTTGACCCCAAAATTATAGATACCTTTTTTGTCTCAAACGCAAGCCGTCCACAAAGCTTGGTCATGATTTGTGGCATAGAACAGGAGTCATTTGTTGAAGCCATTGGAACCACTTGATTTCGTCTTGAGCTTAATGCAAAACTCATTTTTCTTTGAGTCACAATGACCTTGAACTTTGACTTGTTGACCGCCTACCCCACATTCCAATTATAGACCTTTAAGTGCAAATGTTCCATGAACTTTGGACAAGGTACATAGCCTAGAACTAAAGTTATTAATATAATAAAAAAAACTTCATTCTGTAAGTGAATTTGATCTTTGACCTCTTGATTCCAAAATGGCTTCTTTCCTATCTAATGCATAAGCCAGCCACAAACTAAAGTAAAGGATCATAATAGAGAACTGAAATTGTTGTGTAGATATTTTTTTCATTTTTTAGCCAAAGTGACATTGGGCACTGACCCTTTAATCCCAACCAAAGGACTTCATATCAGAACTCAAAATATGTGTCAACCATTTTTCTTCATACTGTGATCTCGACCATTGAAATCACTGATCATTAGGCATTTTTTCTATCTCAAATGAAGTCTATTTACATAGTTTGATCATCTGATCAAATAAGCAAGTAAAATTATTACTGAAACTGTTGTCTTTTCAATTCATGTGACCTTGCCCACAGACCTTTTGAGGCCAAATTCAGTAGGTTTTTTTTTTTCATTCCCTAAATGCAAGCTACTTAAAACGTTTAGGAATGATAGATGGTGAAGAACCTGACTTGTTGAGTGGAATAAAAATAGGAAATTAATGATACACTCCACCTTATAGTGGGCATATAATGACTCACTGGTCAGAAAATCTAATCAGGTCATCTTTATATGCATACAGATATGCTAGAAGTTAATTTGTCTTGAATGAATGTAATTTGTAAACAACCTTCTTTAAAAGAACATACATAGCCAAATGAATGTCACTGATGCAGGCAGTGGAAGCATAGAAACTCAATTGCTCATTGATGAAAGTTATGATGCAAACCGAATAATATAAAATGCCACTTATTACTAGCAGCATTTAGAAAAAAAAAACCTTGTTCAATTCATTTCATGAATTTCATGTCAAATAAATATTTAAAATTGTTAATGAAAAGGTTAAGAATGTCCCTTATGAAATAATAAAAATCTTCAAAATACTTAGCCATGACCGATTTCTCAACATGGATGATATTTTAAAAAATGCTCACATTACTTACATTATATTCGCTTTATGAATTGCTGTTACTTTTTTTCTGCCATGTTTCTTGGCAAATTCAAAGGCATATCTGGCAATTTGGCTTGATTTCTTCTCTGTTATGATTTTAAGACTTTGGATAACACCTGGAACATTCTGGAATCATTTGTAAGCATTAGAAAAAAAATATGATAAGAAATTCTCAAGACTACAAAAAATTCTTAAAAGTCAGTGATACTTTTCGAAAAGTTCAGAATTACAATATTTTTCCTCAAGCCTAAGACATTATTCAAGAACAAATATTAATCTCTACAGGTTTCTTTTTCACTGTCATGTCAGCACACATGGAACATAACCATTGCTTTTTTTTATCACCATAATTTTGAAGTAACTACTTCATACAAAAGTTAAATTCAAGTTTAGGTACAAATGGCACAGTAAATGTACAAAACAAAAGTACCTTGAAGGGACTAATACCTTTTCTCTGAATACAATTTCCAGAAATTCGAGAAAAGACCATTTCTTCTTGATATTGCTAAGTGCTGAAATCATCTCTGATATTCCTGAGTGATTTGACTGTCAAATTAACTGCCATGGAATGAATGTAAGATCAGCAATATTTTCATTTCAGACAAATTAGACATCATTTTGGCAAATACCCTTTGCAAACATGACCATCCATTCAGAAGGAGAAATGATAACAAGATTTTTAACATGGCCATCATGCCAGTAATATCTGATATATGATTAGAGCCATTTATATTTAGGACAAACTAGATGTCATAAGAAATCATCTGGTTCAAATCTTATATTGATATGACCATCATTCCTGAAAAACTTGCAAGATTTTCAATATGTGCACCATGGCGGCCATACTCAATGTCAGATCAGCATTATTTTCATTTATGTCAAACTAGACACCATAAGAAATCTTGTGGTGAAAACCCCATATTGCTTTGACTTTACATTTAAGAAGTAGCAATAACCAAATTTTGAAGATGGCTGTCATTGTAGCCATATTTGAGGTCATAATTAGTCTTCAAGGTAAAAACTCCAACAGGCACATTGGATATCATATTGGCACTTTGCTCATTTAGGACTAAATAGAAATCATAAAAAGTCTTTCAGAGAAAAGCCATGCTGGTACCATTTTCATTTACAACCAGCTTCTTAATAAGTCTTGTGGCAAAAACCCCATTCTTACAGTGAAAACCCCATATCAATATCACTTTCTGTTCAGAAAATAATAAGAATTTCAAGATGGCTGATGTGACAGTCATATTAGATGTCATATCAGCAACAATTTTATTTAAGACAAACAAGACATCATAAGAAATTGTTTAGTAGTTAGTTAAACTCAATGTTGATATGACCATGAGAAACAATAACAAGATTTTCAAGATGGCAAATGTGGTGACCATATCTGAGGTCCAAGCATCACCATTTTCATTAAGGACCAAGTAGACATTGTGATCATTGTTTGTGTAAAGTTTCCTGGTAATCATGCAAGTCGTTTAGTCCGAGTAGCAATAACAAACTTGTGCTAACAGATGGATTAATGACAGATAGTGGACAAAAGGCTATCTCTTGACCAACAGAGATAAAAATATGACACTGGATGAATGATGGCACATGTTACAAATGAATTTATCTACCCCTATAGTAAGATAAAAATTTCAAAGTTCTGGGTAAAGCTCAAAATAAATCTTTCTGTAAGGTGAGAAAATTCCATATATAAATGAAGTTCTTGCTGCAGTACATTTAATTTTTATCTGTGTATTTGTCACCAAGTGATGATGTTCAATACACTTTTATCATATATTCAAACTGCATAGGCAAGGAATCTTATTTTTCTTTCTCTCCTGCTGCTGCTATTTGCAGCTGAACTTGGCTTCCAAATATACACAATACCAGAAAGAGTGTGACACCTGAAAGGAACCAAGCAAATCTGTTAACATAACTTATTCAGACACCTTTTATATATGCAGATGAATATATAAATAGATGGTAGGTCCATTAATCCTTCTATCAGTATTTGTACATTGTGTTTACATGCAAAAACATGAACCTCCTCACCATCAGGAGTAGGTGACAATATACAGCCTAATATGAAGGATTGATACTAAGGCAACAAAAGTTAAACCATTTGCAAAGAGATCTGCAAACACAGCTGAATCAGGCTGGCCTTGTTAATGACTATGCCACCATGTGGAGTGTAAGATTACTACAAATATATTACTTATTAGGAGCATGTGAGAAATGGATAGGTCATAATATAAAAGGAACTCAAGCATGATGATTAGATCACAATAACCTACATTTCATATGGTCAATGTTACTCCTTCTGGGATGCAACCACATAACAATTTCATGTATAAGAAGAAATAGAATCCAAGATACTGATGGTACAATAAACAAAAAGCTGAAAATATATATGACATTGGAAGCATGCAAATTAACCATAGTGACCTAGGTTTAATACCTGAGATGCACATACATAGAAATTTTCATAGGTGTGGATAAATAGTGCACAAGATCTTTATGGCATCATAAACAAACAGCTGAAAAAAATAAAGGTTACATGAGCATGAAATTAGATCACAGTGACTTAGTTTTGATAGGTTGGGTTACCCTGTCACAGGGTATTTTTTTCATATCATGAATAGCTGAAAATACATGGCACTCATGCATAAATGTTAGGTCATGGAGACTTTGTTTTGTACAACTGATTTAGTCTTATCTTGATGCATATACATACCAATTTTCAAGATAATGAGGTCATTATGAACGAAATGTTATATATACAAAAGTAATTCAGACTTTAAAATTTGGTCAGTGACCAGTTTTGTAATGGTTGAGTTTTTCTTGTGGTGATTCATCCATGTACCAATTCGTATCAACATGGCGGAATAAGATTTAAGATACTGATGAAAAAAATACAGCTGGGAAAAAATGTTGCTCAAGGCTGAAAGTTTGGTCTTTATGACCTAGCTTTTATATGGTTCACTTAGTCTACCTATGATGCCTCCACCTACCAATCTAGATAAGTTTTAGTCAAAAGGTTCCAAGATACTGAGGGTATAATGAATGAAAAACGAATAACACATGAAGGAACAAAATAAAATATCCCTTAACATCTTTATTTGCAAGGGGAAGAAAATATATTCAAAGTTTGTTGAGCATCTGCAGCCATATTTGTATTATCTATTCATAATCTATCACTTGAATACACACAATAACTCAAATGACTTGATCAACCACATAATGGCACATTATTGTATGTGAAACTCGAAAAAAATTTAACACACCAAAATCTCTAATTAAAAATTAAGCCCACAGCTCTACGATTTTTTAAAAAATTCTACTGTATTTGCAGTGTGAGATGTGTCAACTACTAATTTAAAGAGATGGGTAAAAAGAATCATCATTGAAACTAGCAGCTATAGATCCGAGTCAACACAATAGTGATGTGTTCAATCCCTTTATGAAAAACTGAGTGCCATGATTCAAAACATGAATATGAAACCTCTACAACTGATCTGCATGGCAACAAGCAAAAATGTTATATATTTGCTCTCCAAAAAAGATATTTAACTTAGTCTATAGTTATGAGATACCTCATGCTCTAAGTTGGAGTACTCCCCTTCTGTGTTCTCTCGAATTAGAACGATATCAATATTTTTGTGCTTTGCTGCTACACCAGGAAGTGACTTGCACCAAACTATACTTGCAAAAAGGTTCAGTTCAGTCCTGTATCAAAGAAAACAAGAACTGATAAGTAGCTGGCATAATTAATGCAAAGAACAAAAGTGCAAAGTGAGCTTGATACTGATCAAATCTCAAACAAAAATTCAAATTTACTTGAAATAACTGATTATGATTGATAATCAATATGTTGTGTGGAACCAATGATTGATTATTTACTTCTAACCGATTCCCATCAATAATATATATATGCTATGAACTATTTAGCTTTCTTACTACGTACATATACTTCTCACAAAAAATTTAGTCCACCTCAGGAAAGGACACCTGTTTTATAAGGCCACTTTCCTAGTGCAGAAGGGGTGGCCAAAGAAAAGAGGGGGGAACCACTTGATATACGAATTTATATATATGAATATATATGATATGATATAATGATATATGAATATATAATGATATGAATTAATTATAGGTTCTTTAATTAATTAATTTGAAATAAAAGGTGGCCGCTTGTGAGGAGAACATTTTAAATTTCTGTACTAATATGCTGGCCATTGGTCGCGTTAGAGGGGTGGCCATTCTTAAGGTGTATCTTTGAACACAAACTCATCAGTGCCAATGGATTCTGACCGTAAGAAGTGGGTGGCCGCTAGTCAGGAATGTCGTTCAAGAGGGGGGGTCTACTGTGTATGTGTGTGTGTATATATATATATATATATATATATATATATATATATATATATATATATATATAACTGTAATTTAATTTTGTAGAGAGGTTTTATATATATATATATATATATATATATATATATATATATATATATATATATAAACCCTCTCTACAAAATTAAATCGTGGGTTGGTGTTTCTTCCCCGGGTTTTCCAGGGTTCTTCCTCGACCATTAATACTGGCTGCCATGTATAGCCTATCTTGTGCTGATAAATGGCGTTAAACGAATAACAACAAAAACAACAAAATTAAATTACAGTGTTATTATAAATTAACTCAAGATGGCAACATACCTACCAATTTGGGAGGAATGAGAGTCAGACCAGACAACCTAAGTTCATTGTAAATAACTGCCAAGTTGTTGGCAACTTTATTGATGGAGTATTTCTATTTTTATATAGATGAATAGAGAATCTCATACCTGAGAAGAACATTTATGGATCTTGTACTATCCAGTCTGGTTTCCACATTTCCTGTAATCAGTGAAATAAAATCATAATTAAGGAATATTCAGGTGTAAATATAGAGTGTTTAATAAGGCTGTGATGACCAGTATGATCAAACATGAACATTCATTTTCTAAATATAAATGGTGGAGAATTTCTTTCTACTACACACCTTTTCTTTTCAGACCTGATCATAAAACCCTAATCTAACAGTTCAGACTTAAAATATGACAACAAAGTGTAAAACGGACAAAAGAGAAAACAAACTACATGTATCTAAATGATGCTTTCTTTCTATAATGATGGTCAGAAAAACCAAAAAAGTCACCTGTGTGGTAAGTGATGCCACCTTAATTTTAGCAGTGTTTTTGTGCAAATGCATAAAAAGGTATTGATGGCTCACTCAAATATGGAAGAAGCATCCATATGGCATGGTTTCAAAATAACTGGTGCAAAATTTGCATGGAACAGTGCCTGTAATGTTCACAGTATGAAAGAAGGGTGATTTGCAAACATTTTGACAGCTTCTTTGCATAATATCTCCAAAATTAACAAATCAAAGCATAAATGTGTAACAGAAAAGGCCCAAAGAAATTTCAATCTCTTCTGCATGTCCACTACTGGAAATGAATAAAATAAATTTCTGGAATGAAATTAAAGTGATAACAAAGACAGCAGTGTTAGCATCATGACTTATAATGAGAAAGGTATGTTACACTGCTAAGTCAAAAATTTGTATCTCCATCTCTGGATGAAAATGGTACAATCAGTCACAATATTTAAATTACATCTCTATAAGTAGACACACAAAATGATTTTCAATGACTTGTCATCAGATGTTGACTTTATAAAGCAGATTCAAATAACTTTTTCTAAGTAAACAGAACACAACAGCAGTGAGTTATGACTGCAGCAAACTGTAAAGCACTGTTAAGTTAAATTTCATGCAGTAAAAATAGGAGAAATTTCTTCCTTCTCCACATGAGTCCATATGTATATTTCACTGTCAATCCAAGATCAAACTCAGATTTTACTATGAATTCAATGATGGGCTGACCCTGAATATGGGCTGAGCTCTCATGAAATCAGTGAAAGACTTCAATCAGTGAAAGACTTCAATCACATGAAGGAAAAAATTTGACAGTTTATTTTTAATTGCCAAGTGTTGAAACCATCCCTGATATTTCTGAGTGATAAGATTTTCAAAAATTAGCCATTATGGTAGCTACATTTTGGATGGACAAACTGTACACCATTACTGTCACATTTTAATGGGCATGTTGTGCATGCTACTAACAGAAATGTCACCTATACAAATAAGAGTTAACCACTCAGTAAAATGATAACTTTTCTACCCTGTCATAATGTAAAAAATTAAACAGCAGCAGTCTAGGTAATCTTTCTGACTGAATGCTTGTGTGACACCCTGTTTAAAATCTCAATCTTTTTTAGTTAGAATGAGTTTCATGTGTTTTGAAATAAAAATTATAACGTGGATTATGTCCCATCAAATTTATGTGGTCAATGTACTGTACAGATACTTCAGCATAGTCCTTATGAAATGCTCCATAGCTGATCAACACTGTCAGTTTGCTATGATAATTAACAATCATCTCACTCATATATATATATATATATATATATATATATATATATATATATATATATATTTATTTATTTATTCACTGAAACAATTAACAACTTGCAAGAAAGGTAAGAAATGTTTTTAAAGAACATAGATGCCCTTCCACATTGCCTAAAAACTAATTTAAATGCTAAACTTGATCAATGAGTGATGAATGGACAGATGTAAATATAGACATTTTTGACATAGGAATGGCTGAACACACAACAGAGAACTATATGACTAATAACAATAAAACATGGTTTTAATAACAACCTCTAATCCAATCTGATTAAAATTAAAATCAGGTAATCTGTCTCGGCCCCAATGATGTGCCTGATGAGAGCCATATGATCTTATAGTAACCTGATGAAATAGTTATTACCTTTGAGAGCCACTCCATTCCTCTGGACAGAGAGTAGTGCATTCTTCACAGTCTCTGAATCTGCATTATCAGCATTAATCTCCACCTCCTCAAAGTCCACTGGAGCACCTGCATACCTACACAGTGATATAGTATGTGCTATAGATGAACCTTACTTCATGGTCAATGAGATAAAGAATAGAAAGTTCATTCACTGAATTTGTTAACTGCTGCAGGGTGATGTTAAGAAATATCAATAAACTGCATGTTCTTATAAAACTCCTATGCATCAGGCTAATATCAATGAAAGTTCTTCCTGCCGCTTGTGGAAAAGGAGCAATAAATGTTAAGGATGACATTTATTCAATCTCTGTATCTTTTTTCTGGTATTATTGTGACCCGAAAATTATCCTGTGATATTACCACTATATTACAATATCATTATGATAATGCCACAATATTTAACCTATTTCTGATCAATAAAAGACCCAAGCTACAACTTGTAAAAAATTCTATTTGTTCCAATGACCATTGGCTGTGGTTTATTAAGATTTGTATCTCACAAAAATGTCTTGATTGCTGAGTACACTGATGATTACAGTTGATATGGTTACTCTGTATTAGTAATGTGAATTGAAAACAGATTTACATGGGCCAGAGTTTATTGGGAAGATTATCTACCATCTATATAATACTGCTGATCTATATAATTCATAAAACTATATTCAACAATGATACATGATGAAGGCAATATCTGACAACACCACTCATCTTTTTTTCAACACCTCCATATCAGTTTGCCTTTCAGTCTATTTGTCTGCCTATGCATTTGTCTGCCTCATTTTCATTCACATACACAGGCACACGTACCAAAACAAAAACTCTCCAAAATTGTAAATCCTACAAGTATATCTAAGCCAAATATTATTTATAAACAATAAAAAATCTAATCAGCTGGAAATTAATTATTTAAAAGTATTATAAGTTCCAATGAGATTAACTGTGGGATTAAGAAATGAAAACAGAAAAGACTATTGTGAGTCCCAAAATTTTTTTCTAGACTCAAATAATATATTTCCCTGAAAATGAATATTAATTAATTACAGTGGTTGTTCAAATTCATTGATCTTTGTTAAATTGAATGGAATCTGTAGTACATTGGTCTTCATCTCATGAAACCCCTCTACATACAGGCCAGCCTAAGATACAAGGCAACCCTGTCCTATACCAATGAAACATATTTATACTATTTTGCTCCTTACATCTACCCAAGGCAACCTCTTTTATGTGGTCATATTTTCATTACAAAAGCTGAAGGCCTCACAAAATGGATATCATTGTACAGCTATCTAACCTTCTAAATTACATATACAGTGGCCCTGCTTCATCTTGCTTAACGATGGCCAGATGTGTACACTTCATACCTGAAAATTTGCTGAACATGTCCCAAAAGTTCAGGCCCAACACCGTCTCCTGTAAGAAGGGTCACAATGTTTCTGCCTCCATATTTGGCAAATTTGTGCTGAAATACATAATTTTAAAAGACATTTGTTAATAACAGTTTTTAAGCTATTTATTCTGTTTTCTTTATGGTAGATTTTTCATTTATCCATTAACAAATGACAGCATATAACTCAATATATGATTCATTATCTGGACATGGACTATCTGACCATTTAAATTAGCCAGCCAGGAAACATATTTCCTGAACCAACTATTTCAGATTTTTCTTTAATTTTTCCAAATTACATTTTACAGAGACAAAGTGCTTGATAAAAATTAGCTAAGGTAACTGATATTTTATGGCAATGCATTCATAACTCAATTTCAACTTTGTCTCTAACCAATGGTTAGCCATTTGCTCTCCTTTATGCTCCTAAAGGCATTTTTGGTACTGAAGACGACAACAGGTACCTGGGTACTTGGGTATTAGCATGTTAATATAACTCGGGTAATAAAATGAACAACTTGGTACCCATTTTAAAAAAAAAGCATTCCAAGTTCAGATCAAAATACAAAATAATGATTAGTTATAGGCTCATGTGATGTGCGCATTTATTCATCAGCACAAGCATGTATGGTACCTTACAATTTACTTGTCATATATACTATATAATAATACAAGGGAGAACACTCCTCTCCTTTCTCACACAATCTATTTGAGAATCAGTACTGATATTTAAAGCTAGACCATCCTAATTTCATGTGTGTCCATGGTTTGTGCACCATTTTTCTTGAGACTTAAGTGCACTTGTTTTGAGATCCTGATGACATTAACTAGGTCAATACCTTTTGTCAACAGTAACAATAAGAACTGATTAAGAAATATTAGACAAAATACATTTTAAATAAGTACAACAATTCAATCAAAGAAAACACAGTATAAATGTGGAGTCAACTGCTGCCATTTTTGCCCAAAGTTTGTGGCCCTGGAGTGAGTATTAGCTATTCAAGTTAGGGCCACTGTTCACATGTTTGTTTACTGGACTC
This sequence comes from Potamilus streckersoni, assembly GCA_016746295.1. NCBI lineage: Eukaryota > Metazoa > Mollusca > Bivalvia > Unionida > Unionidae > Potamilus > Potamilus streckersoni. The sequence goes on from JAEAOA010002240.1 coordinate 4,864,146, forward strand.
TTGTTTTATAAGCAGGAAACCAAGACAGATATTTTTGTTGTGGCAAAGGCAACACAAAAATTTGGTTACCATAACATGCATTTCTTATACCATGTTAGGAAAAAATGAACAAAATAGACAACTATACAGAATAAAATTTTTGACAGCAATATTTAAATGTAAGGGAAATCTGTTATTTAATAACACTGAAAAAAAATCTAATAAAAATTGGTATCAATGTGACTGTTGGATGTTATATGACTTAAAAATGTTAGAGGGATTTTCTTAAACTTAAAAACATGTTGCACTATGCCATCTTTAAGGGATGAACCATGGCACACTGAGAATACTACAACAGTCATCAATTGTGAACTTTACAACTATTTATGAAAGTTACTGTAGACATGTAAACTAGTTAAAGTGAGTTTTATGCATAATTAATTTATTAGTTTCTTCTGTGTCTATACTCTTGTATTAAATACTAATATACATGTATTTATCTGATTTTGACTAAACTGCAGAGTCAGGTAAGTAGCAAAAATAAATGTATAATAAAATAAAATATGTACATTTTTCAAACAGTTACCTGTAATTATTCCAAGTAATATATAGACTGCTTTTTTATACTCAAATTATGCTTTTTTGCAACTTATATTAGTAATAATTATGCTTATGCCTCTCTGGCATGTGTGAACCGACAACAAGACAGTTCAGGTTTACATTCAATACAATTTTCCTTTGATCTAGTATCAGGGCAACTGATCATTAGGATTGACAGGTACCCTAGACATTTTCCCAATATTTTGACATCTCTATTTGGTACATACCCTATACACTCTCTCATAAGTTAAATCCAACTGCAAACAACATAGACACCAATCTGATATTGCAGTATGCATCTGTTGTTGCAAATGTCACAAGTAGATCAGGGGCGAATGTTAATTACTCAATTTATTACTTATAACAAAGTGCATACACCCAGTTCAGCCAGTACTTTATGCAGTATGCAGATGGACTCAACTTAAAAGCAGGTACATATGGTAATCTTTTATTTAGAACAATCCAGTCACATCACTACTGTAAATGAAGAACAAAATTCACAAGAATAATAAAATGTAGCATCTAAGATCAATTAAGATGGCAATTCAGAATTAGATTTTAATGACAGTGACTGTGAGAAAGCTTGCCAGTAGCTTCTCATGGGTCGGTGATTCTTTCCAAGGATTTCCCGGTTTCTTCCTCCACCATTAATACTGGCCGCCATGTATAGCCTATCTTGTGCTGAAAAATGGAGATAAGCCACACAACAACAACAAAATAATGACAGTGACACAGTTGCAAAACAAACACATGTAATAAATAGAATGCACAGCCAGGTGTTTCTCACTCACTTTGAAAAACAGTTTGCTATCCTAATTATTGTGATTTAGGTTCTTAAGTTTTGTATTTAATCTTAGGTTCTAAATTCACATGATGTAGGACAGGAATCTCAAATTCAAATCACCATGAGGCCACCTTAGGATTTGTACACTGACACTTGTTTAGGCTCATTTAAAAATAACAAAGAAAAGAGTGAAGCCAACAAGCTTTGTAAAATTAAACAAAATAATTTATTTCCCTAGAAAACAAGGTAAAAATAGGAAAAGGGTTTTTGGTTTGTGAATATAATCCAAACATTAATCCTATGATTTAAAAATATAAGACCTATCACAAAAAAGTTCTAATTGAATCAAGGTTTGAATCTTGATGATGTTCCAAGATGGAAGATGATGACATCAGATGAATGCAGTATTGTACTGATGTGTCAACAGTTACTTGTTGAATTTGATGAAGAGCACTTATTTTTCCAGGAAAAATAAATTATTTTAAATAACACATTCAATTCAACTGGTTACAATACAAAATACCTTTGAGCTCCATAAGGTATGAAATAAGACTGAATTCAATCACTAAAACCATTAGTTTTAAATAGTTTTAGATCACATGTTAGGATCATGTGGTCGCATAATTAGAATGTCACAGAAAGTCCATAAGACAACTGACACATCTCCAAAAAAGAGCTTTTAAGTTAATATCAATCCAGAAAGAAAGCAAGAAAAATTTAGCTGGTAAGTTAAAAATATTACCTATTAAAGACCGAATCTGATTAAGAAAAGCAAATTAATGTACAGGATATCCAATAATAGTGCTCCTGAACATTTACAATCACTATTCAAGTATAGGCTACCCGGAAATACTCCCCACCTGCAATCAATGTCTACCAAACATTACAAAATTCCCAAATCAAATAAGGAATTATTCAAAAAAGTTTCCAATACTCTGGAACTGTGCTCTAGGATATTATTTCAGTTGAGATTAGAAATGCCCACTCCATTTCCTTTTTTCAAACCCAGTATATTCAGTGGCTTCAGAGATGTAGCAAAAATAAGTAAATTCCTTTGAATGAGGGCCTCAAGGTAGATTAGTTCTTAGCTAATTGTGTTACCCTCTTTAAATAAAGTCATAACACATGCACCACAGACGAATTTGGTCATACTGAACGAATTTTATTATAAAATTCAATAATAATTTTTTAAAAATAAACAAAATTTTTACAACAAAGCTGAAGCAAGATAAGAATGATATTGATTATTACAAATGATTTTCACTGTGTTTACTAAATCTGAACCAAGTTCAGGAACTAGGTCAGCTAAAATTACAATGTAGTAACACCTTTATTTACTAGAACTGAACTGGATTTTCTGAACAAAAGTTAAATCCAGTGAATAAAATTATCTTTATAATAACTTCCAATGAAATAAAAATAAAATAAAATTAAAAACTAGCACACAAGTAATTAAATTACATATGCAAAACAACGCTGGCCAGCAGACACACCACTAAAACCTATTCATACAGCGAAAGTGGTTGATGTAAAGGATAACCAGTTGCATGTTGGAAACAAGAAGTAAATGATGCAACAATCAAGTTTTTATCACAATTTTGCATTACAAATTTTATTTTACAAATTCCTGGTGTCACTGTGGACCATGTGTTTGATACCCCTTATGTAGGATAACTGGAAAAACTGGATATTTTGTCTGAAAGAATGTACTCTGGATTTTAGATACAATGATTTTTTTAAAATTAGCATTATCCTTACCTCACTAACTTCAGATGAGTAGGTGCAATTTTGGAAGCCATGTCCTGTTGATGTGATCTGTTCATAAAAATAGCATAACAGTAAAACTGTCTCTAACTGATGTGAACGATTTAATAAAAATACATACAATAACTCAATATTCAGAAAACTATAATATTGGCTAAATAACAGTGATTTACTCTGGAATTTACAAAATATGAGATACTTTGGTATTTTCAAACAGAGGCATTTGAAGTCTTTTGTGTAGGGAGGCTGTTTTTATAGTTAAACATTATCCTGTTTAATTAATTAAACTTATTCCAAATGTTATCAATTTAATGCAATTTAGCAAGGAATACCAACTAAATCATCTGCAATATTATTTTAAGTGTTTTTTTATCTTCATTACAAGCCTCATTTACTTAAAACATTAACCAACCTATTGTACCTAATGACCTGCTAGGCACCAGATTAGACAGAGCAAGAATTGGTCTATACTGTGTCAGATTCATAAGCAGTGTCAGGCAGATTGTTTTCTGTGAATGCAATAATACCATTTTGGAAGTAACTATCTGAACATCAGAAGCGGTGCAAAAGTCACCTGTTTTAGAACAAAATAAATCTTTACACCTTGACTGATACGCGTTGGCTGATAATAACATGGAACGCTGTATTATCACAGTAATTAATGTTGTTATAGGTACATATTAAAACTGTTTTGCTATTGCTGCATACTTGTAATTAACAAAATTTCTAGACTTTCCCCTCATTCTATTTATATTAAAAAAATCTTTGTCAGATGAAACACATAAATAAATGTAAATAAAACAGCATTTGGTGGCTGGCCCGAATTAACACACCATGGGGGAACAACTCCATATTATCATGGTATTTGCTTAACTTAGGTATGGTAGCACGCATGTATTATAATAAACATAAATTTTAACTTACTTTTAAGAAGGAATAACCACAATTGCATAGGAGAAATATTTCCACAAAAAAATGAAAGGCTCCAATGATTAAATCTAACACACAAATGTAATTAACACTGAAATCCCATGAATAACATTACAAATTAAAAACAAATATTGTTTGCTTTAATTTTAAATGGAAAGTAAAAAAAGAAATATAAACATAAAAAACTTAGTATTAACATTTTTATTATTATTATTACTGTAATAATACTGACTTAAAGAAAGTTTAACTGTTATTGTTTTCCTCTTTATGTATGGTAAGTATAATCATAAGCAACATTTTGTCATTTCTGGTCCATATTAGCTACCATAGAATGAAATTCCAAGAGTAACATTGTAAGGACATGTACCTCACCATCAACCTATGACCTATGATCAAACATCAAACATATACTAGGTATATTTTGTAATCAAAGCCAATGCAAGTATAGTTAGTTTGACTGGAGTTTTGCATATGATGGAATTGCATGCAATCCATGTAGAGTGATGTTCATTGTTTTTTATGTGAACTTATAACATACTTGCATCCTTACTTGCTACAGCTTTATATCTGTAAACATGCATTAGATGGTGCATGTACAAAATTGTGTGTGTGTGTGTGTGTGTGATTTAGAATTTTAACATAGCTTTAACAATTTTTTAGTAATATCGCTACCATGTCTGTAGTGTGACAGTTTATAGTAATGTCTAGCACTTTGCATCATGCCACAGACATGTACCATGATGTCCCACCCAGTCACATTATCCTGACACCAGGCCAACCAGTCCTAACAATAACCTCTTAATGCTGAGTGTCAACCGAGGCAGCTGTTAGTACCATTTTTGTAAGTTGTTTGTATGACTTGGCTGGAGTTCGAACCCATGGCCTCCCACATCTGAGGCAGACGTTTTTACCACTAGGCCACCTGTATTGGTTCATGCACAAAATTAATCAGAAAATCCCATCAGTCACAATAATTTATAGCCTGTGATAATTCAGCATTGGAGTATACCCAGACTGAGGTTACATTACCATTTTTCTTTACAACAGGTTTAAGGCCCAATAGTCTGAGTTTGCTAGGCCGTTTATTAAGCGGCTAACCTATGCTGACACCAAATGGTATCGGCGAATTCTAACGTTTCGATAGAAAATGGACTATACACCCAAACATAAATGTCCATATATTACAAATGGGGTGGCAAGAGCCAGAGGTAACTCGGATTAAAGGCAAAAAACCTCAGGTTCTATAATTTCCTCCATTAACTAACAGTTTCTTAATTTATAGGTGTATTGCCTTTTCTCTCTACGCGATTATATTTAAATTTGCAAGTTCAGTGTTACCATACTTGGGTTGGGTTTTAAATCGAGATAGAACGATCTTGTTTACCACATTTCGTTAATTCTATTTAAACGGGAAATGACTGCGAAAAAGAATTGTATGAAAAAATTAGTGAATACTTTGACCTATAATATTAAATATTTAAAAGTCATCTAGCTACCCTCTAATGAACTGGACAAAGCACGTATCTGGCTTCTTTCGTCGTAAAAATCCTCGGAATTAGGATTTACCGTTTTGTTGTTTATTTTCTTTTACTCTTTTAAAATATAAGCGCTAACTTTATAACACTCACATCTTTTATACATTATGTACTTACTGTCAAAATTTTACTTTGATTTTCTAAGAAGTGTTTCGATAGTTTGGAAATAAATGGACGCAGACCTTGACATGTACGTCTGAAGGAAGCAGCCATTTTGACCTTGACCTTGGATACATGTAAATAGAGTCTTGAAGACGTCCAATTCTAAAATTCTCAATATGTCTAGACTCTTGACTTTGTGTCAAAATACTGTTATGTTTCATTCTGTATTTATGCAACGTTTATACGTTATATACAGTGCCATTTTAAGAAGATTGAGAGCCCTATTCACACACTTTAACCTTAAAAGTAATCAGAATTGCACTACAGTCTCTCAGTCTCAGATAGAAAGTATTGCATTGCACTTCCATGTGCATGCGTGTCATTTTGTTAAATTTATTAATATAGTACTAAACTGCTAACACAACCGACACCGAAATGTTGTTTTTGGGCCGCCGCTGGGCCCCCTGCTATGCGGGGCCCTAGGCACGTGCCTCGCGTGCATATCCCTTAAAACGGCACCGGTTATATACTCACATATGGAAAAGATGGAATAACAATTTTAAAAAACCAACACATTAAATTGACCAATGTTTGCTCTCTATAATTAATTTGACGAATATTCGCCATCTAAATAGTTACTCAGTACTGAGAATAAATGCAGCGATATAACTTCATTTTGACAGTGAAAATAATATTTCCTGAAAAATATACAAACTTAAAAATAAATAATATATGAAATAATAGAGAGAGAGAGAGAGAGAGAGAGAGAGAGAGAGAGAGAGAGAGAGAGAGAGAGAGAGAGAGAGAGAGAGGGGGGGTGGGGGTGGGGGACGATATTACTGGAAAACGGAAAATTAACATTATATGAAAATATTGTCACTTATGGAAAATTAATCAAGATAATAGAAATAAACTTTAAGCGGCTCTTGGGGAAAAAAGGAAATATTAAACATCAGATTTCAATATTTACAAATTAATAAATATAAGAAGAAAGTAATGTTAAATATATTTTTAGGAACAAATAACCTTGCCTACCAAGGCATATAAGTACAGAGCAGCGTCTATATCAACTGAACATATAACATACACGTGTTGACTGGAACGTAGTATTACTGACCAACACCAAAATCAGCCAATCAACAACCAAGAGGATTAACTGAAATACGTACTAACTGGCATACACACCTAAAGATCAGAATGCACACAAACTATCACCCACATTCCACATGACCAACACATGGTTTTACTTCCAACACCCACATATACTAACCAATATATAGTCTAAATGTCCAACACAGACACCTGGTGGCTAGCAATCACGCAAGTTGTATATTGGGACTCCCGAGCGACAAGGTGATCTTAATGTTAAAAAAGGGTATTTCCACTCTGGCGACAAAGGGAATTTAACATGGGGAAATTTAACATGGGATGCATAGGGACAAGGGATTGGGACAATCTAGCGACAAGGGATTGGGACTGTCTAGCGACAAGGGATTGGGAAAGTCTAGGCTCAATATTATCAATTTAGCTGCAATGGAAATCCTAGACAAAAGGTCGTAAGCAAAAATAGCGACAAGGGGAATTTGACATGGGAAAATTTAACAAACACACAAACACTCCTAGCTTCAGATTTGAGTAGTCTATGCAGTGTTATGCCATGTGATCCGTTATGCTTTAGAATATTTGTGTATTGATGGACATATGATTAGGTACGCTATAGCAATGCGGGAATGACCAACAAACACAAATATCGCCATGCGGAGCGGGGCATATAACTTTATAGAACGCCTAACGGACATAGTTGCCAATGTCCAGTACCGTAACGCCAACCCACCCGTTCCTTTCTTATTGCCCTATACAGTCCCGACCTATGTTTAACTTTCCTTGTCCCCCTATAGTCCCACCCATGTTAAATTTCCTTATGTTAAATTCCCTTTGTCGCTATCTTTGCCAACGACCTTTTTGACTGGGATATCCATTGAGGCTAAATCGCTCATTTTGAGCCTACACAGTCCCAATCCATTGATGCTAGACAGTCCTAACCCCTTGTCGCTGGACAGGCCCAAACCATTGACGTTAGACAGTCCCAATCCCTTGTCGCGAGACAGTCCCAATCCACTGTCCCTATCAATCCAATTTAAAATTCCGTCGTCGCCAGAGTGGATATGCACCTTTTTAACATTAAGGTCCTCTTGTCTCTAGGGTGTCCCTTTACACTACTCTCGTATACTAACCAACAAAGAGTGTAACTAGCAGTGACCTACAACAACTGTCAACAACCCACACCTACAGACAACATATGTAAGGGTAGTATGCAAAGTTAGTGCGTACAACAATGAGGATGATTGTCAACTTTTAGACAGACACTCACTCTCAACGCTCTCCTTTTTACACGCCGAATAGAGGAAGAAAAGTCCCTTGGAAAGAATGCTTTCTAGTGGCAGCAATCACATAGCCATGATTTATATATAGTACTTTTTTTTAAAAAATGGTCGAGATTCAAAGTAGCAATAACATCACGAATTTTTGGAGACTATAGAAATTATGGTTAAAACTAAACGCAGTAGTACAATTTGAAAATTTTAGTGGAGACTGAAAAATATCCAAATCAATTGTCAAAGTTAGGGCTTGGATTAAATTAGTTCTAGAATTTTCAAACTAATACGTAACTGAAAGGAAACAGGAAAAGTTTTAAATATAGCAGAGACATAATGCTATGATTTCTATACTTTGGTTAAGACTTAAAAAAGAAATTCCTCAAAAATTTACAAACGTTTTAAAAGATATGTAAAAATTTTAAAAAGTAAAAAATTGGTAAATTCACATTTTTATAAAACAATTCTATACAAAATTAAACAAATCATACTAAATTTAGCAAAGAAAAAGGTCCCGACAAATTTATAATTGCCAAAATGCTTCAATATCCATTTCTCAGAAATAAAGAGACTATTCAGTTATTGACCAATAAAAGACAAACCCATGAATTGTTTGTCTGTATTCTGTTGTTAATAATAATAATAATAATAATAATAATAATAATAATAATAATAATAATAATAATAATAATAATAATAATAATAATAATAATAATAACAATAATAACAACAAGAGCAGCAGCAATAATGAACACAATAACATTTTCATTGGTATTTCCTCAGGAATATGAGTCACAACGAATTTGCAAATATTTCAATGAAGTCCATATTTTTCTCGTGAGCGCACATTGTTCTCGAATTTCTATAATGGAACTAGCTCGTCTGCATCTTCTTTTCTGAGATTTAATCTTTGTTGCTCTTTTTCTCTTCCTTTTCCTTCGACTTTCTTGACATTCTGAAGACCGGATACCAAAACATTTGGTAAGGGACATTTGTTCTCCATTCTTAGGATGGGGGGGGGATGGAGATATTTTTACTTTAAAGTTATGGACATTCTGGGACTCAGTTACCTTTGCCTTGAGAAATATAACAGGTATCTTCACTATTATTTCGAGAAGAGCTGTGGTTTTAGTTAGAATTCAATAATCTCTTTTCCTGCCTGGATCAACAGATTTTTTCAGCTCTTATAGCTCTTGTTTGGTATTCTATTTATTCACAAATGAAATTTGGATGAATTGTTTTCCTTTCGACAGAGCATTTTTTACAAAGCATGCAACACGTGGGATACAATAGCGATGATTATGCAACAGTACAAGAGAAAGAATTGTACATACCCCCTCCCTAACTAATTCCTTATTGCTCAGCTTCTCCTCGGTACACAAGATACATGAATTACAACTCAGTCGATACTCTTTATTGAAATGTAGTTTTACCGTAACGTATCGATTGAAAAATATAACGTTTTCTCTGATATTTACTTTTGTACCAATAATCATACTGTCAAATATAATTTACTCATAGGGAGATAATTGGAATGCACAATATTCTCCGTTAACGTGATAAGAGTCTCCTCTTTCATTGTTAGCGCTAAATGCAAAATTTATTTCAAAGGGCAGTGACATTCGGCAATTGAGCAGTTGTTTCCCGCCACGAAATCAGAATACTTCTTTTGTTAATTATGCCTCTCCGTCCCCGTGGGAAAACAAGGTGTTGATTACGCCTAGCCAGCAGACCCAGTTTCCCTCCATACTTATAAGTTTAGCCTACGTTCTGCTGTCATCCTTGATCTCTTCCCAGATTTTAAGGAGTAGATCGTGCGTCATTTCTATTGTCTGTTCAATGACGTCCCGCGATATGCCGTCTGGGCCTGTTGCCTTGTTAATTTTGAGTGCTTGCAGGGCCATTAAGATTTTTAGCTTCGAGGGGGAGGAGGTGTTGACTCGGAGCAGTTCCTCTACTAGTGGTCTGTAAGGCGCACTTCTGTTGGTAACTGCCTATTATGAATTACTTTTAAATTTTCAGTCCATCGTTGTCTCTGATCTTCCTCTTTGCTGAGTATTATCCCTTCTTTGTCTTTGACTAACTTTGATGGGTTCATTGTTTTCCATGAAAGTGTGCGTGTACTGTCATATAACCTCTTCATACTGTATATTTCTTCTCTGTTGCTGTCTTCGTCTATGTGAACATGTCTCTTATATTTATTTTTGTCTTTCTTGACGATTTTATTGACTTGATTGTAAACCTGCCCATACTGGGCTCCTTTATTTATGTTTGTTCTGTTCATCTGTGCATTGATTAATATGTGGCTTCATTGTTCTACGATCTGATGCAAGCCATTCTTTGTTTCTTCTTTCCAGAATTGTGCTACAATAACTCTCCCACAGCTCTCTTGGTTCGCTCCAGTGGACGTAGATGGATATCTATGTCAGGTTCCTGAGTGCATTGTATAACTGCAGCTAAATTGGGCAGTTGCATTTGTTACTGATGCCTTTGTACTTTAAATTTTCTATGTATAACTGTATTTGGCTTATCGCATCTGTCTCTGTAGGTCCTGAGTTTTGTTCCGAATTGACCCACTATTAAGTGTTGATCGGATGCTGCATCTGCTCCGCTTTTAACGCCTACAAGCTGACATTCGAATACACAAGCATCAAATTCATTCATTATAGTTTGATCTGATGGGATATCGAAAATGCTTTATGAATTTGTTATTGCTGTCAATATCTTTTGAATGCAGAACTATTCATGTTTTTCCACTCTGAATAGCAAATAAGTTTGGAAAAAAAGTTAATGGAGAGCGTTTGTTTTCAGGAAAATAAGTTTGTAAAGGGCGAGAGGATGGAAAGAAATCAATTATCACGCGCTATTAGTTCTGTTGCGTGCCTTGCGAAACATTTAAGATTGTGTTGACAGTCAAAATAATATCTTTCAGGAATATTCAATTCATACACATTCATTTTAGGAATCTCTAGTGTTAGTAACATTTGTTTCAAAATAGCCAGGATAATTTGTATCCAAGTGTCCTTGTATTTCTTCGTCAAGTATTTATGAAATGCAATTCATTTGTTTTTCAGCGACATTCAAGATTTAGTGAGATGAATAATCTCTGCTAAAGTCGCTTCAGTCCAGTTGTATGAGTTAATGTTTCGTGCAACAAGAAAATGTGTTGTTTGGAAACAGTCCAAAGATATGTTAGTGGGTAAAGTCCAATAATATTGATTATCAATATTTTCGTTGTTCTTGACTCCTGATGGAGAAAAGATCACTTTCCAACAGTTCTAAAGAGTTGTTGTTTACTAAGCAGAAAACAAAACTGCGAAACTAACTGTACTGAAACTTATATATAACACTGAAAAGCAAAAGAAAATAATGTATATTCAATATAAATCCAAAGCTTTTCCTGGTATGAGGTCTAAAACAAAAGAAAAAACAGCCATAGATTGATGTCTTGACAACAATCGTGATTAAAATCCTATACTGAGCTCAATACAAATTTAAGAGAATTGGCGACAAACAATTATTTTTACACTGACTTCTTGAAACTAATGAATAATAATGCACTGGCAAACAAATAGAAAATATCATGTGCAAAGATAATTTATTCAATTATTATGACAACGACTAGAAAACTGGTGTGATCATTTCATACCATTATAGACAACGTGACTGTGAACAAGATAGCTTTGTCAGATCACAAAGAATAAAGATGTTTAGCGCACAGCATAAGCCCACTACCAAACGCTATTTTAAAATGGGGCAAATTAACAAGCAATTGTTAAAACAAAAGATAAAAAAAAATATTGCAAGAAATAACTTTTTCTGTTGACTTTGATTTGTATTGGAATGAGGAGACTTCAGTCAAAAAAAGAAAAAATACATTACTAACTGTCGCTAATTTTAAGCGACTTCTTAGAGAACATGTTCAATTGATTGTGTACCAAGGAGTACATGCTTAATAATAATGGGGGAGTTAGGATACTATCTCCATTTAGGTACGTGAAAAATTGTAAAATAGGGAAAAACAAACATTTTGTTGTGACTAGATTATGTTTTGTTGTAAACACCGTTGTGTCCAGGATAGTATCGTACTTTGTACCGTCTAATTAAACATGTGAAGTTAAACAAACAAGGAAAGTCTAATTCAATAACACTGTATTTGCGTATTGGCGGATGAGATCGTCCCAAGAACTGGACGAACATAAATAATGCGCATAATAGACTAGTTCACAGTAATTATTATAGGCTCTTGAAGTTAAAAGTTACATAAAGTACTGATTTATTCCTTTGATTTAAACTAACTCTTTTTTCCCCATACTTTATCCGTTTGTAATCTGTAAGACGCTAGTTTGCTGATGTAATAAATAGTAAAAGCTCATCGCGGGTAAGTCTAAGTCTCTCTCTCTCTCTCTCTCTCTCTCTCTCTCTCTCTCTCTCTCTCTCTCTCTCTCTCTCTCTCTCTCTCTCTCTCTCTCTCTCTCTCTCTCTCAGGAGTTGAATTAAAATAAACCCAAGTTTACTATTTTGCGTATATTTTCAGTTGGTATTTATCAAGAATTCATCGTTTTTACAAGTGAAGTCACAGAAGAGGATTTAGAAAATAACTCAAAATGCGCCGATTTTTCTTTGTGTTATATAATGCTTGACGCACTTTGAGCAACTGTCGTAATTTAAAAAAAAAACAAATAAATAGTAAATTAACCCTTTTCAACGCAAATGTATTTTCATTCAGAGCAAAAGAAAATATCACAATGATTGTGACTTGACTTGTTTGTAAGATACCATTCGAAATCCCGAAGTCAAATTATTGGTAAAATACTGTGTATTGGAACAGCTAAGACGACTTGAATGATTTTTTTTTTCACAGAGCTTGATTTTGAATATACAATCGTGGTTTCGTTACACTGGAATGATACACATCAATGAGCAGATAAAGCTTAACTTTCAAAAGAGGTAATTTTTATTGGGACCATGCTAACTGTGAAACAAAATAATCAACATATACTCGTAAGTATTATTCATATTACTATTTCATACATAATAATAACTTTATATGTATTAACACAATTTAGTTGTCAATGTCAGTACAGATAGTTACACATTTATCCTTTGGTCTAATTTCATAAAAATATATTATGTATTAAATTTATTAATGCATCCATGGTGGATTTATCGGGAAAGGAAAGGGGTAAAATGACTCTAGTCATATAATATATATATATATATATATATATATATATATATATATATATATATATATATATATATATATATATATATATATATATATATATATATATATATATATATATATATTCTCAATCTTTCTCCAACATCACATTCCATAAGGTTGACATATCCGACAAAATGAAGTTAGTGTCTGCTTTAGTCAAAATTACTTTAAATACGGAGTCAATCTATCTTTAAATTTTGAGCCTTTCTGACGCAAAACAAATAAACTACACACTGAGGGCTGCATGTTAGCTTTATCTAAAACATTATATATATATATATATATATATATATATATATATATATATATATAAATATATATATATATATATATATATATATATATATATATATATATATATATATATATATATATATTGAGAAAGTAATCACTCTAAATTTTGTAATTTTAACCATACGCATCTCACTCTCACCCACACACCCACTTCTCTTCGTTTCCCATTGACTCAGAGATTCAACAGACTGGTATCAAAAGTTAGTTTGATTTAACAATATTGTGGAAGTAACATTGAATATTTGTGCTAAAATACTGGGTGTACTTGACCATTATGTTGCACTGTGATACAAAAATATACATGCCTGTAACACTATCAATGATGGGATATTAAATTTTGACTAATACGCAAGATTAATAGAATACCACCCGTACTTTTTCAGCACGAAGATGAAGTAGCTCTTATGACTGCATAGATCGAATCTCAAGTAAAATGAAGATATCCGCAAAACGGGTAAGAAATGTATTATGACCTCTGTGTATACTAACGTAAAGTGACCTCTATTGAAAATAATGTATCGTAGCCTGTTTGGAAAGTAAAGTATCGTGACCTCTATGGAATGTAAGGTATCGTGGCCTATGGAAAGTAAGTAAGAATCATTCAGCCGTATCATTAATAGGTCACATTGACTTAAATTTCAAGACTGACTTCTTTTTGAACTCTCAGTCATTCCTTTGTTTACAACATGAATATCCTGAATCCTATTTCAATTTCAGTCATGAGAATTTTATGTCGAAACATCTCAGGAAAGAGCAGCTAAACCGCACAAAACTTCGGGCACTGTGACATAATTTTAAACATAGTATTTTGGACCGTTTTTTCGATACATCCTCATTATATGAGCTCTATTTTACTACACTCAACTGCATCCAAAGCACTCGGTCCCACTACACTCAAAACATTGATATTGGTTTGATGAGAACGATGTTTGTCATACAGATACTTCTGAATGAGAAACATATGCTAGAGAGGGCCTGTTATAAGACGGCTCTTCATTATCTACAACAACATGAAGTGGACTGTCCAATGCAAACTCGCTGAGTTGCAAGACTCATGGCTAAGCAAATTTCAGTCCTACACAGAAAGAAAAAAAAAATGCCGTCAGGAATTTCTAGAACGCGTTGAGGACAATCGACGAGTCTGAATCATTAGGAACATCTCCAATACTGAGTGCTGACAGGTCCATACTTCTCACTGACAAAGGATATACACGTCAAAAGATGGGTAGAACACTTCAATAATATCCTAAATCAATAGTCATCTTCAGTTAAGATGGAAGTGGTCATCTACTCCAAAAGTGTAAATCAAAATAACACTTGCTGATCCTCTAACGGTAAATGAAGCTGAGAAACCAATTGACCTGCTGTCTAATGGTAGACCATATGGAGTAGATCTATCAGATGTTATACCAGCAAAAGTCTACAAAGCCAAAGGCACGCATATGGTACAGAAACTAATTAAACGCTTACAGTCAATGAACCGCTCTGGTGGCCTAGTGGTTTGATCCCCGGTCTTACAAAAATGGTAATAACAGCTTCTTCGCTTTGCGCTTATCATTAAGAGGTTAGTATCAGAACTGGTCAGCCTGGTGTCAGGATAATGTGACTGGGTGGGACATCATGTTACATGTCTGTGGCATGATGCGCCAGTGCTAGACATCACTGTAAACTGCCACACTCCAGACAACGTAGCGATATGACTGAAAAATTCTTAAAGCTACGTTGAAAATCATAATCACATCACATCACATCACATCAAGTCAATGAGGACACAAGGAACTACACCATAAGAGTACAAGGATGAATCCATCGTTCACTTGGACAAGCGGAAATCCAGTCAATGAGGACACAAGGAACTATACCACAAGAGTACATGGATGAATCCATCTCCAACTTGGATAAGCGGAAAGGCAACAGACAATCGTGCGACAACCATCAGGGCATATCCTTGCAAGTAATAGCCAACAAAATCCTCACTAGAATTCTGCTCAGTCGCATATATAATCACATCGATATAGGCCTTCTGACTGAGAGTCAGTGTGAATTCATGAAATGATGAGAAGCCAGGTCACGGTGTTTGCAGCTCGTCAACTCCAGAAGAGATGCCAGAAACAGAATTCCAACCAATGCATGACATTCATCGAACCGACAAAAACTTTTTACACACTCAACCATGGGGGACTTTGGAATATCATGGCAAAATTGGCTCCCAGAGAAATTCATCGTGCTGGTTATGCAATTCCATGATGGAATACTCGCGCTTGACATGGACGACTGAGAGTCATTTGAACCATTTCCAGTCACCTATGTCAAGCAGGGTTGTTCTCTGCCATGCTTACTGATGTGTGACTATGATACTGGTGTCAGATACCGGACTAACAGCAAGCTCTTCAATCTGATGAGATGATAGGCGGCGAAAAAGTTAAAAGAAGTGACTGATCGTTGTCTATTATTTTCTGACGTCTTTTCCTTGAATGATCATGACTATTCAGCTTGTGACAATTTCGGTCAAAATCAGAATCAAGAAGACGGAGAGGATGTGCCAGCTTGTACCGGAATAGCCTTGCCTAGAGTCTTCCATCACAGTAAATGGCCAAACCCTTTCGGCTGTGGACAGGTTCACCTATCTCGATTTCTCACGTGAAGTGCATATCGACCAATCAACACCAGAAGTGCTAAAGCAATTCTGGCCTTTGACAAACAATGCACACATATAGGGTTGCAGAGGCATCAGACTTCAAAATTGAATTTAAGGTCGACAAAGCTATTGCCGACCTTGCTTTATGTATGCGAATCCTACTAGGCGATGTACAGACGCCATGCCCAAACGTTTAGCCATTTTCACACTGTTACCTGAGGAAACTGACGAGGAAAAGACGGCAGGACATAGCCCACGCACTAAAGTTCTCACCCAGACGGGTATTTCATGCATTCACACCCTGCTGATGAAATCACAGATGAGATTGGCAGGCCACGTCATCATTATATTCGAAGAACGACTATCAAGGAACGGCCTGAGCTGAAGAAGAGAAATCAATCTCAGGATGGGCAGAATAAACACTTAAAAGAATCCCTCGTCATTCTTGAAACACTTCAACATTAACCCTGAGTCTTGAGATCTCACACATGATCGCTAAACCTGAAACAGTCTCATCTATACTGGAGCTATAGACTTAAAAATTGGGAAACCGCTCCGGTGGCCTAGTGGTTAGAGCGTCCGCCTCTGATGAAGGAGGTCGTGGGTTCGACCCACGGCCGAGTCATACTAAAGACTTACAAAAATGGTACCAACAGCTGCCTCTCTTGACGCTCAGCATTAAGATGTTAGTGTTAAGACTGGTCGGCCTGGTGTCAGGATAATGTGACTGGATGGGACATCATACTACATGTCTGCGGCATGATGCGCAGGTGCAAGACATCACTATAAACTGCAACAAAGCAGACATCGTAGCGATAAAATTGTTAAAGGTACAATAAAATTCATAATCACATCACATCACTTTAAACTGTGGTAAGTTTCAAAGACAGGGTCAGTACAGAAGTGCAAGCAGCTTAAATCCCATAACTGCATTACTTCATATGTTGATCAAATAAACTCAAGCAGTATTTACTGTCAAGCGTGCCTAATTCAGTTCAAAATACATATTGTCCCGATCAGCCACTCACGTTCTCGTATAAACCGAACCAGTTAGTAATGTCATGGTCATTTTTGAACTTGAAGGACGAACAACATTATACTTGCCCCTACACTCATGTAATTTGGTATGTGGATACTTACCATACTATAAATAGGTCACTGTACCGAATTTTTCACGCTTAAGACATGTTTTTTTTGGTACAACCTTTATATATATATATATATATATATATATATATATATATATATATATATATATATATATATATATATATATATATATATTACCTGCATACATTGAAATTGGTATGTGGATGCCTCTTAATGAGAGTAAGTTAACCACACTAAAAACTAAGTCCATATTGCTTTGTCTGTTCATGATTAAGTGGAACATTTCGCCATTCATTTTTTGTACCTTTTATATTTTAGCACTATCACGTCTAAACTAATTCAACCTTGTTTCAACACTGATGAAACTTTGTTCATGGATGAATATTTTCTTTCTTCCTCTTGGTTGCTGAACCTCTAGCTAAGACGTACAATAATTTGGCAGGCGATAAGATTTCCTGTCTAGACCTGCCTTTAATCAGCTATCAAAGCATATCCTGGCAATATTGTGTCATTCCCAATGCCTCAGTTTCTATCTTACATACCAGCTCTCATGGCGCAACTCTTTGTAATGTTGTGTATTTCCATTTCCGCAGTTTCTTTCCAGCAAGTGGAATATTGTTGACTATTCTTAATATGCTTTGTTGTTAGGAGTATTCGTGTTTGCGAGTAAATACAATTATTCAACAAACATCATTATAGATTTTGATTATGATTTTACGCAATCTTTCATTAATGCAATGAACATGTGGGATAAACTATATATGTGTCTGTGCGTGTCTCTGTTATTACAGATGGAAACCGTAATATAAAGTTGAAACACAACATCTGTATTCTGCTGCTATTAACAAGAACAAAAATAACAAGAACTAGAAAAAAGCAACAAAAGGAACAACAACATCAATAATAATAATAATAATAATAATAATAATAATAATAATAATAATAATAATAATAATAATAATAATAATAATAATAATAATTGATATGTCTTTTGTAAATCTCTTTAGCCCATATGTAAATTTTTAAAATATAATTCTCTATTGATTAAATAGCGTACATAATATAACAGGATGTTTATTGTTGTTGTTGAAAAAGGAATGAAATTATATTACCACTACAATCAAATATTTCAACCCTTAAGTATTTTGTAAGTTAATCTAGACGACACCTTTTCCTTTCATTTTTTTAAAATATTCCGTTTCTTTTAAATCTCTTTATTTGATGCACAAATTTTCAGGGCAGATATATTTAAAGGCTGAGTTTGACGGAAATATTGAGTAAGATTTAAATATTCTATAGACTGGTTTACAATTGTTTCAATCTTTTTTCAGGTTTGTTTCAAATGCACACTCTGTATTTTGATTATTTGTATATGGACTGTATGGTTAACAAGGCATGCGTGTTCTCCAAATATAAGAATAGAAATTGTGTCGAAAGTCAAAACACGAACAAATGAAAAAGCTGATGAACTAAATCAGTTTGAAGACGACGTATTGAGGAAAGATGGAAAATTAGCTCACTATATGGATAAATTATTCAGTCTTATGTTTGAGGAACCAGACTTTTCAAAGAAATATCTTGTGTATCAGTACGATCAAAGTTTAAATAATATCGGTGATTTCTTTCCCGGCGCTATTACTGGCTTTTTGATCTCCATTTTGTCGCAGCGGTCTTTTGCAATCAAAGAAACAAGTGGGTGTTCTCATCTTTCTTGGTTTGAACCACGGCTTATTAGTTGGGATGTCAAAGAAGAAGATTTAAGAGGTTTGACGTCAAGCAGACATGATGTGAGGATGATGACAAATTTCAGACAGCAGCTCGAAAATTACAACTTCGACGAAAAATTCATTCAGGACGTTATTTACTTTGTAGTTGAGGAAGAATTCATTGCTGAAATTCGACGTCACTTCCGTACTTTTGACACAATGCCCTGGATTCTAAATATGGCTCACAGTGATATAATACGCATTGCATTGTACGGTTTGTTCCAACCAAGCGAAGTTCTTGTCAAAAAGGTAAATGAAATATTCCAACCGTACAACGAATTCAATCACCTTGTCTGCCTCCATGCTCAAATTAATGTGGCAAAGATGTATTCTTATTCGTATTTCGACCCTGTTTGGAACTTTCTTAAGAATTACGGTAAACGAGCGAACATAACATATAACATATATATTGAAATAAACAGTGAACAGATTAAAAAAAAGGCTAAAGAAGAATTTGGTTCAACTATTGTGGATTTTGACAATTACTTTTATTTATTCAGTGACGATGGGAACAAATGTAATGAATACTTTAGAAATGTACTACAAATGACGATTCTACAGAATTGTAATGCATTAATTATAACAGATTCCCTACAAGGGAAGTACGCAGCATATATGCGCGCCTCATCGGATAACCTCTATTGTTATGTTGGCACTTCATCTGTATTCGAATGCAATAGAGACGTCCTAAAGTCAACGCTAAGTTGGGACTAAATATGTGCTTGTTGGCAATTAATATAATATCATTTTTTCATGTGTGAAAATGTATCATTGCAGCTGAATATATTTTAAATTTGGTGGATATCATGTGCTGACTTGTTTACAAATATGAAACTCAACACATTTCTAACTCAGATCTGGCTTTTTAGATAAGCGAAAGACTAATAGCAGAGGCAAAGCTTGCATAGCACCAGTTGACCTCATGTCCATGCAATGTTATCAACTAACATCATGCGATGTCATGGAAGTTTATTATACGGCAATTAGTTATTCTTAGGAACGTTACGTTTGATAGGATGAAATTGTGTTGTTTTTTGTTCTTTCTTTCTTTCTATAAGTGACCATCTTCTCTAGGCTAAACATGTATCTATAATAAACTGTAAAAATTTGATCTTTTTGTAGACTGAAACGGCAATATTTCGGAAACGTTCATTAATGTCCGTTACATTTTGAAAGAGGACGACAATAGAAATTCTCTTCATTCCATCATTTGTTTAAAATCAATGTCTTCATGCCATATAAATAAAGTTGGTTTTGATCGTCCATTTTACACAGGTTGATTTGTGTATTTAATTGTAATTTTATTATACAGTTACGTTCACAACAATCTAACGATTACATTGGAAAGTGTTATGACCTCCGCTGAGGAGAATTAAAAACAGACACAAGAAGACGCTTCTTATATTTTGCAGAGCACATTGCGGTTTGGATGTCGGTTTTGACCCAAG
Organism: Potamilus streckersoni; assembly: GCA_016746295.1. NCBI lineage: Eukaryota > Metazoa > Mollusca > Bivalvia > Unionida > Unionidae > Potamilus > Potamilus streckersoni. Next base: position 4,884,701 of record JAEAOA010002240.1, read on the forward strand.
GATTACCACGCCTTAGTACTTCGTATTTATATGTTACTGAATTTGTATAGGAAATTATTATATGCTCATTTTTATCTCTGTTAACTTTACCGTGCAGTATTTTAAGATACTGAACGTCTTGATATTTGCAGGTACACGAACAACATGTGCCTAAAAAGTGTGTAGTGCATTAGGAACTACTTTGTAAACAAACTATGTATACTCATGCTTTAGGTTTTAGTTGACGAGATTTATTTGTGAATGAACTAAACAAGCTGTTTCTTCTATTTGAAGCATAGATGATAAAGTTAACGATGTGGACGAGTTGACTGAGTCATAAATGAAACTTTCAAACAAGCAAACGAATAAACGTGATACTCACAATGTCAACAACCAACGTGAGACGTAGTAATTGAAGATGACGTTCTGATCTTTGAAACAGTTATTTAGGACAAATATTTGCTCTGAAGGATCTTTAAAAATATAGCATAGAAAAGCATATTGAGGCCAAGAGCTATCGTATATATATATATATATATATATATATATATATATATATATATATATATATATATATATAAGAGAGAGAGAGAGAGAGAGACGTATCGTTTTGCACGTACGTCATAATACTTGATAAAAGCAAAAATACAGCCAAAAGTCAAAAGTTTTGGTAGGAAACTGAGAGCCTTACAACCAATAAGCCAGATGACGAAAATGTATTATTTCCGCTGGTTAAAATGGGTGTAGCACAACAGCTGCCTTGCAATTTTGCCCGTGTAATTATTTTTTTTACCATGTTAATCAAGCGACAGAAAACACACATTATGATAATGAGGTCCCTCCAACAGCGAGATATTAAAGGTCGAGCGGAAGGAGTGTAATTGGAAATTTGAAGCATTTGATTATTGAATTGTTATTAAATTGTTATCCATTTAATTCCAACCTTCTCTATGTTGAACCATTTAAACGTCGGCATTGCTAACTGGGGGTTCGGAGCTTTACATATATTTTTCATTAATTTAACTTCCAATTAAAATCAAGTCTATGTGGGACTTCAATAACAGTTTAAATAAAATATTGGGAACACCCCACCCTGACCACATACAGATCCCTCATAAAGAATTTTCTTTATGTGATAACATTTACCACACTGGAGTAACGCTTAGCAAAATCCGATAGAGTCATGTTGTCTACGTGAGTCCATTGGGTGTAACGCTTAGCAACATCAGACAGAAATATATTGTCTGTGTGAGCCCGTTGGGTGTTACGATTAGAAACATCAGACAGAAATATATTGTCTATGTGAGTCCATTGGGTGTTACGCTTAGAAACATCAGCCAGAAATATATTGTCTATGTGAGTCCATTGGGTGTTACGCTTAGAAACATCAGACAGAAATATATTGTCTATGTGAGTCAAGTGAGTGTTACGCTTAGAAACATCAGACAGAAATATATTGTCTACGTGAGCCCGTTGGGTGTTACGCTTAGCAACATCAGACAGAAATATATTGTCTATGTGAGTCCAGTGGGTGTTACGCTTAGAAACATCAGACAGAAATATATGGTCTACGTGAGCCCGTTGGGTGTTACGCTTAGCAACATCAGACAGAAATATATTGTCTATGTGAGTCCATTGGGTGTTACGCTTAGAAACATCAGACAGAAATATATTGTCTATGTGAGTCCATTGGGTGTTACGCTTAGAAACATCAGACAGAAATATATTGTCTATGTGAGTCCAGTGAGTGTTACGCTTAGAAACATCAGACGGAAATATATTGTCTACGTGAGCCCGTTGGGTGTTACGCGTAGCAACATCAGACAGAAATATATTGTCTATGTGAGTCCAGTGGGTGTTACGCTTAGAAACATCAGACAGAAATATATGGTCTACGTGAGCCCGTTGGGTGTTACGCTTAGCAACATCAGACAGAAATATATTGTCTATGTGAGTCCATTGGGTGTTACGCTTAGAAACATCAGACAGAAATATATTGTCTATGTGAGTCCATTGGGTGTTACGCTTAGAAACACCAGACAGAAATATATTGTCTATGTGTGTCCAGTGGGTGTTACGCTTAGAAACATCAGACAGAAATATATTGTCTACGTGAGCCCGTTGGGTGTTACGCTTAGCAACATCAGACAGAAATATATTGTCTATGTGAGTCCATTGGGTGTAACGCTTAGAAACATCAGACAGAAATATATTGTCTATGTGAGTCCATTGGGTGTTACGCTTAGAAACATCAGACAGAAATATATTGTCTATGTGAGCCCGTTGGGTGTTACACTTAGCGACATCAGACAGAAATATATTGTCCATGTGAGCTCATTGGGTGTTACGCTTAGAAACATCAGACAGAAATATATTGTCTATGTGAGTCCATTGGGTGTTACGCTTAGAAACATCAGACAGAAATATATTGTTTATGTGAGTCCATTGGGTGTTACGCTTTGAAACATCAGACAGAAATATATTGTCTATGTGAGTCCATTGGGTCTTACGCTTAGAAACATCAGACAGAAATATATTGTCTATGTGAGTCCATTGGGTGTTACGCTTAGAAACATCAGACAGAAATATATTGTCTATGTGAGTCCATTGGGTGTTACGCTTAGCAACATCAGACAGAAATATATTGTCTATGTGAGCTCACTGGGTGTTACGCTTAGCAACATCATATAGAAGTATATTGTGTAAAGCACAAACTGAAGTGGTACGGTCATGTATCAAGTTCATCTGAAATGGCAAAAGAAATCTTGCAAGGCACAGTGCGTAGGGTGCAGAAGAATAGGCAGACAGCAAAAGAGGTGGGAACACAACATTAAGGAGTGGACAGGTATGGAAATTGAAGATTCGCAAAGAGCAGTAGAAAACAGGGAAAGATGGAGATAATTGGTTGCAAAGTCAACTGTGGTGCCCCAACGACCTCTTGATGATGATGATGATGATGATGATGATGATGATGATGATGATGATGATGATGATGATGATGATGATGATGATGTCTATGTGAGTCCTTTGTGGGTAACGCTTAGAAACATCAAACATAAACATGTTGTCTATTTGAGTTCCTTGGGGTGACGCTAAGCAAGGTAACAGAAAAATGCAATTGAGGAATGCAAAATCATTAACGTTATGTCATAAATAAAGTCTTATCTACTATTCAGTTTTCTCGAAATTGATTAAGCTCGCTGAATAATGCATTAAGTTGTATTATTTAACTCGTTTTATAAATTTGACGTGAAATAAACACCCGTATACGATTCTTTTATAATTTAATTGAGGTCTGCCATCTTCTGATTTGATATATCAATCAGCTTTCTGATAACATTTATTGATATATCAATCAGCTTTCTGATAACATTTATTGATATATCAATTGGCTTTCTGATAACATTTATTCTATACTGTTGTTTTGGGGTTTTTTTGCATTAAAAAGACAAGTGTCGAAGGTCTTTTTAAAGACAAATGTTACATACACGAGTTTCTAAATGGACAAGAAAATACACTTATATTTCTACCTGTGATGTTTTCAGTGATGGCTCGACCTATATACACCTGAATTACCTCTACAATGTACCATAGCTATGAAAATGTATGTCGAAATACTATTTTTTGGTCTGTTTTACAACTGATGCAAAATCTACACGAATGGAGCAAAATTATCATGTATTGGTATGAATTATTGTTTGCTTCGTCCAAAATAGCACGGTAATGCAATTCACATAGTAATCATCGTTTTCCCATATTATGTCAGATACTTAAGTCGAGAAAAACTACATATCGCTCAAATGACCCCCCCTTACTATTTTCGTACAAAAGAATTTATTCTTTTGTTTGTCTTAAGTGCTAAACATCGGTAAATTATATTTAATCTTCATGCAAGTTACTCTTTTGAATATAAATGTGATCACGAAAAGAGTTTCGTATATCAAGACTGTTTATTTAAAATCGAGCACCGTAACTTTGTATCGAATTCACCTAAACAATGTAAACTATAGATAATACCACATATTTTTACGCTTCTGTCCACAGAAAGCTAGTCGAAACTTTGCAGTCATCTAAAATGCATTTTCTGGCATGGAAACTCACCCAAAAACGTACACAGACTTTCGCTCAGGCTAACCATGAATGACAGATAGAGGCAAACGAAATAATGATATAAAACAGTTTTCAGTGCAAATGTGAAGAAAAGCTGTTTAGAATGAGAAGAAAATCGGGAGCTAGCAGCTTGAAGGAATGAAATTAAATACAAATTCGATACCATGTTCCACATATATTTTAGCGTGTGTATCAACTTCTGAGGATACCATCCTATTTCCACCTTACTTTCCGCTACTAGTCTTCGACTATGAGAAGACTGAACGTTAAAAAGGGGCAAGAGGAAAAGAAAACAACCAGATTATTGGAGGGAGGAAGAAAATATTGATAACAAGTGGAAGAAATCGGTTGATAAAAAAACACAGATCACGATGAGGTTCAAATTCGTAAGTAAGATATGTTTAAAAAGAATAAGACACACACACATACATACATGCATACATACATACATACATACATACATACATACATACATACATACATACATACATACATACATACATACATACATACATACATACATACATACATACATACATACATACATGCATGCATGCATGCATGCATGCATGCATGCATACAAACATACATACATACATACATACATACATACATACATACATACATACATACATACATACATACATACATACATACATACATACATACATACATACATACATACATACATACATACATACATACATACATACATACATATATACATACTGGATCCCATTTCATTCCATAACTTGGATAAAAGATAGGAAACAAAAACTGCTTTTGATCAAAGGTTCACTATATATATATATATATATATATATATATATATATATATATATATATATATATATATATATATATATATATATATAGCTCTTACAAAAAGTAAAAGAAAAGAGTGAAGACAGCCTGCTTTGCAAAATTAAACAAATAACTTATTTCCCTAGAACACCAAGTAAAAAATTAGACAGAAGAACGAACGGTTTTACGAATCAAATCAAACAATAATGGAAGAATTAAAAAAAATTGAAGTCAAAGTATTAAAAAGTCCTGAATGAAACTGAGTTCTAATCCCGATCAAATCCAAAATGGAAGGCGATCACGCCTGTTATAACCTTCAAAGTGTAGACGTGTCAACAGTTTCTTGTTGAATCACAGAAAATATTATTCTAATTTTGAATTCCGTATAAATTTCAATGTATGTCTTTGTCCAAGAATTGTATGGGAGCACTTCTGTATTTCCAGGAAAAATAATCACTTGAAATTCAATAAAGAAAAAATTCAGTTCAAACTGGTCACAACATAATGACAACTTCCTGTGTCAATTGTTTAGAGCCTGACTGAACTAATCTCTATCAAGACAACAGCTATATACTAAGTTAAGACGCAAAACAGATTCCCAGATAAGGGTCAGTCTTCTAGAAAAAAAAATATGTTTGTAACAAGAAACACGTGTTTCATATCACGTATGGCCTTGACATAACTTAATGATTCTTACTCAGAAAAAAATTAAAAAGTTGTTTGCCAAAACTGTCATCAGTTCTGAAACAGGGTCACAAGCAAGATGCAGTGTTTCTATTATTAGGTGTTGATCAGTGAAATAAAAAAGTCAGGTCAAACTGAACTAAATTTAATTATGGACAATATCAAATATCAAATCCAGTAAACAAAGTTACATTACAATAGCCTGTAATGGAATTTAAAAAAAAATAAAACTAACAAACAATTAATTAAATTAAACATATATATATAATGAAACTCGATTCTATTTTATTATGAAATGAGAGCAAATGCTTGAAAGTAGCTTAACATCATTAGCTTTTGTGCGGGCGATCTTCGTCCAATGAAGAACCGACGGCCTAGTTTTGGAAACTAGTACTTAGAAAACTCAGAAGGTATTAGAACAATAACCTAATAGAACCTATTTACAATGTTAAATAAACCTTGTAAAGTCGATTACAAATCAGTTTCGTAGATGCATTGAAGTTTAAGTTTCAACCACAGTTGATGCGAGGCAAACGCACGGACGGACAGACTGGCAAAGTGAGTTTAGCATACAGCCCCATCTCGGTTATGGAAAGTGGCTCGTGACTATATTTGCACAAAGTTTACACTGATCTCAATAAACTGTAAATTTAGCAAAAAATTCCAGCGTTAACCTTTAGCCAACTTCCCAAAGGAAACATTTTCGCTGAAGTTATTCACCTCAAGTTTGTCTGACGATATTATACTGCTAATATATGAAGCAAATGTCGAAAAATAGTGATAATTTTCAACTTGCGGATGCAAATAGCAGCTATTTAACCAGGAATGTTATTATACATGAATTTCCTTGTAATAAGACAAATATAATAGTTGCTTCAAAAAATAGCTTTGATAATCGTCAGCACATAGCTAAAATTTTTCGTCGTTAATAATAATAATAATAATAATAATAATAATAATAATAATAATAATAATAATAATAATAATAATAATAATAATAATAATAATAATAATAATAATAAAAATAATAATAATAATAATAATAATAATAATAATAATAATAATAATAATAATAATAATAATAATAATAATAACGATGACCTTATATAGCGCATAATCTTTAGAAGCTCTAAGAGCTTTACAATATTTGACAACGATTAAAAAGAATAAGTTTAAGTTCCAACCACAGTTCTATGATGAATATGAAGGAAAAAATCAATGACTTGCCGGTCTAGTATTCAATTTACTTTGTATCTGCTGTTATTGGTTTCATATATACAATTTCTTTATCCAGATAACTCGTCAGATGACACCCTTGGGTATGGCTGGATTCGGTCTGGGAACATTATACGTCATCTACATAGCATATGCGTGGGTTTGTACCCGGGAACAACTGAAAACCCTCACCTTAGAAGTAGAGGAGAATGATGACCACCAGTTCGTGGACTTTGGAGAAACCAAACCAGATCACATAACGTTTGATGCTGCCATCGAGCAGTATGAAGCAGATTTCAAGGAAATTTTCAAACATGCACCAGACGATAAGAAATTTCTCATCTATGACTGCCGCTATCATTGTGGAGGTTGGGGTGACCGTATTAAAGGGATGGTTACGGCATATCTTCTGTCCATATTGTCCAACAGGACTTTTGGGATACAGCATTCTTATCCATGTGGCCTGTCAAATTATTTGGCGCCTAATCTGATTAACTGGCAGATAGAGGATTCTAGATTGACCAGCCCAAGTGTACATACAATCGACTACATGAATGATCATATAGAAATTCAAGGCAGGATTCAACATACAAATTTCATCGAGTATAAACATGATGTAATCTACCTGAACGTCAACCAAGATTGGACGGACCAGCTGAAGAAGAATAGAATAGCCAGGAATGTTCTATCTCCTCTCCAGAAAAAGACCTACAGTGATATTTTTCGCATAGTATACTTTGGCCTCTTCAAATACTCAGACGTTCTAAGAAATAAGATAAAAGATTTTGTCTCAGAATATGTTGGATATAATAAACTTGCATGTTTTCACGCTAGAATTGATCATCCGGGGAATGAAAGGTATGAAACGACCGATTTTGGCTCAGTGTGGTCTTTATTGCGTAGATTTAACTTGACTAAACGATATAAGATTTTTGTGGCCTCCGATAACACGGAAATAAAAATGATTGCTAGTGCTTTATTTGGGAATAATTACATAGCGAGATACTGGAATGTGGGTCACGTGGACGAGGCAAGTTCTTGTGAGGACTTATTGGTGACGTTGACAGAACATAGCATTCTGATGAGATGTGACGTTCTGGTGCTGACAGCAAGCGGCTTTAGTTACCAGGCGGCTCACTTCCGACAGACGTCACGTAATTTGTTCTGCTTTTTTAGGGCGCACGGAGTTTATCCTTGTAAACGAGAATTAATTAAATACCTGTACGGTTGGCCATGTGGCATGAAGGACCAATTTTGCTACTGATGACAGACAACTTTCAGTGTATGATCACTCGATATATCTTATATTGATGTGGTTAACCGTTATTACAAATAAACAACGTAACAAAGTATCAGAGTTCGTTTTAAATAACGTAAACTTTGTGCAAACTCTCTGATCGAACACGCATCCCTGGCAGCAGTTTCAAATCTTCAGTATTATCAGAAAAATAACAGCTTTTGAAAGTTGATTTTCGATCCAATAAATACATAATGAACTTTACAAAATATTTCGATATATGTAATTAGGTGAACGCGGTTTAATATAATCATTAACATTCTTTCGGGTTTAAATACCAGCTGCAGAGATACGGGGTGTTTGACAAATTAATGTTCAAGCATTTTGTTTATATGCTGTATGCTTTAAATGCTGAAAACCTTTTTTTGTAATTGCATTATCCGTCATTCAATTCAATTAATTAAAAAAAAAAAAAGAAGTATCCTCCCAGTCCGCTTGGGTTATTGAACTGAATAAAGACTTCTCTATACAAAACACGAGAGGCTAATTCCTAATCTTTCTAATTTATATGAAAGAATGCTATTTAGTTTAAGTTTTATCGACTATGAATTGTGTAACAGTACACTTTTTGCAAAAATGTGTAGATTCACAAACTTGTGCTACTTTCTATCCGTCAGAGCAGTTTGGGGGCCCTAGGTACAAACTCTAACATTAAAAGTAACCGGAATTGCCTCTCAGTCACTGAGTATCAGATATAGAATATCGTATTGTATTTCCATGTGTATGTGTGTTATTTTATTTAATTTATTAGTATAGTACTAAATTGCTAACACAACCGACACCGAAAATTTGTTTTTTGGGCTGCCGCGGGGCCCTAGTCATCTGTCGGCCGCAATTGTAGTTTGTCCCTTTATACTTCGGTTTTACTTCCAATATCCAATAGTTCTAACACTGTGACGGGCAATCCAAAATGTTTATTACTCATATATTTAAACGTTTACTTATGCAGAGATATACATTATATATGTTGCTTGAGAAGAGCATGTTAAAGTGTTAATGTCAGCAATGATAAACTTGTTTCATTATCATCCTTTTTCACTGGACGATACGATCGTGCATGCTCCTAAACCACAGGGGTATAGATATATTCTCGCTCGCTTAATATGCAACTATACCGCACTGAACAAAATACTGCCCCGGTATTGGTCCACATAAAATCAGGTTTTCAGTAGGTGGTGGATGTTATTTATGCTAGACCAATGAGAGGATAGTATTCCATTCAGCTTAATGCACTTCAACATAAAGCTAGCGCGATCATCATGACCGTGTCGAGCGGTAGCGTGTGGACACCGTCTTGGATAGAAAGTCACATTATTTGTGTAGATATAACAAATCGAATGCCCGAACTAAACACCCGGACCAGATTTATAATGCTATTAATATGTAGATAGATTGTGATTGGAGCTTTGATTCTTAAACAGGTCAAGCGAATAGTGAGAGAAGTGTCGTCCCATATTATTATTACCCTTATAGCATAAGTGTATACATAAATTGTCAGCAACTATACCAGTTCCTCTGTCCTAAAACATAACACTTGAATGAGTGCAAATATACAAGACCACGATAACGTACACAATTTACCGAATATAATTTACCATCTATCACTTTTCTGTGCATTAGACAAAGTCAACTCGTTTTTAATTGTTTTATTTGAATGTCTTTGTATTAGAGGCTTGCATACCCACTAGAGACTATATTACGGTGCTGCTATATACAATATTCTTATTCAAAGTAATATTTTTTCAACATTAAAAATGAACATTTATTATAACTTTTTCAGATACACATTTTACAAGGTAAAATGGGCTACCAAAAACAGAATCCAAATCACACACACACACACACACACACACACACACACACACACACACACACACGGGCCGGATAAGGTAAAATGTTTGGGGCCGGTGTTCCAAAATTTCGAAAAGGCACCATTGCAAAAGTCTATGTATCTATTTAGTCAAATAAACGTGTGCAAGACAAAAACTATGGTAAATTTTTAGTGATAAGCGACTGTACGTTTGTGTGTGTGTGTGTGTGTGTGTGTGTGTTCTTAGCCTGGAGAGTACGGAAATCCTGGAAACCTATAATTATGCATTAAATCAGCTTTGAAAAGCAATTGTTCAGCGATCTGACAAAACTGCCTGGGGTAACATATATTACTAACATCTCTTCTATTGAAATGAGTTTATACTATAACATTCAGTGATTTTTTTTTTGGCGTATAATGTAAAAATTAGAAAGGGTTGATTAATTGAACATATTTCTTAATTTTCAACTGGTGTTTCTGTCGTTGGAAAATGAACGAACTCGGAAAAAAAACCACAGTCAGTATGTGCTGCCCAGTTATAATTTCGTTTGGGACAGAGTGGAAGATTAACTTTCCAAGGACAAAGTTCAATCAATACTATATATGTATATGTGTGGTATATATATATATATATATATATATATATATATATATATATATATATATATATATATATATGTGTGTGTGTGTGTTTATATATATATATATATATATATATATATATATATATATATATATATATATATATATATATATATATATATATATAGTATGTACGCTGTAACATAGATATACGACGAGATGTACATTGAAAGGAAACGAGGTTTGCCGAGTTTTGTTATTAATGAAAAATTTATACGATGAGCAGTATATAAAAAATACAGCAATACATGATAAACATACAATTTATTTATATTACATACACATACTTGCATTTCTAACGCAGTAAAGAATGACTACAAGCAATTGTGTACAGCTGGAATGAATGAACTCTGCACAGTCCTGACCAGTATGTACGTTACAAAATGTAGTTTTTAACATTTTGAGAATAATCGAAATCTCATTTTTAAATTGATAAGTTACTTTCTTTTAGTTTTCCTTTTTTACTTCTATTTTCATTCATACTGAGTAAATAAATATATACTTATGATTTACTTATATAAATAAATATACACTTATGATTTTTTGAAACAAAAAATAATATTTAAAGGAAGAATGTAGAGCACTACAAACACATCATTGTCAACTACTTGAAAATTTATAGCGCTGGCTTTCACATACCGGCCAGCATATTGAAAAGAGTTGGAAATATAAATTAAGCGAAATGAGGAACCAGGAAGAGGTAATTTACAGTCCAATTAATTTAATGTATTTACAGTTCATCTAAGTCATTGCTATGATTTAGTTAACATTGCTATCAAGATACGATTATTTACATCTTCCATTTCTAACTTTCTTCTCTCCGTTTCTTCGTGAGATTACATTTTTTTTTCATTTTCATAGGTCCAGATACATCATCGCATAATACAGGAGATGGGGGGGAGACTTACTTTAATGACATTTATTCTGTGCTCATCCCTAAATTTCTTTATTGGTTGATGAGTCTGCTGCCTTACACAGTGAATAGAGAAAGGAGGATAGAACGGTCTTCGGATATTTTAATATTTAATATTGTATTTTTAGACCCATATTAATTGGTTTTAGAGACTGCTCTGGTGGCTTAGTGATTAGAGTGTCCGCCTCGGATGCGTGGGGTCACGGGTTCGAACACCGGCCGAGTCATACCAAAGATTTATAAACATGGTACTAACAGCTGTCTCGCTAGGCGGTCAGCATTAAGAGGTTACTATTAGGACTGGTCGGCCTGGTGTCAGGATACTGTGATGGGTGGGACATCATGCTACATGTCTGCTGCATGATCCCCAGTGCTATACATCACTATAAACTGCCACACTGCAGACATGGTAAAGATATGACTGAAAATTTATTAAAGTTACATTGTACTACAGGCGTAATTTCCGTGTATTATTTGATAATAAAGAAACAAAACTTCAACCACCTGTCTTATTTATATAACTATCTGTTGGCTCTTTAATGTTATTTAGTAATTTTCTCAAGACAATAATTTGGTGGAGATTGGTATCTATGGACGCTATAACTGTTTACAGACATCCTCCTAACTTTGAATTTCACTTCTATTTATATTCTTTTGAAAATAGTCGTGTGACGTAATTCTGACCAGTCATTACTTGTCCGGCCCAATATATTGGATTGTGCCGAACGGATACTCTATAATCAGTGGCATAAACAATTAGTCATCATACAGTTTAATTAGCATCACCTGTCTGCTTACACTCAATTAGTAGCAAATACATTTTGTAGTTTGTAATATGTCTTGTCCGTCAAACATCAAAGCCTTTTAAGTATTAACAAAGGTTGCTAGACTTGGGTGACAGTATGCAGGGACATGTGAACGCTGGCAACGTTAAAAATACATTGACTAGCATAAAATGAAGGAAGAATGCAATATTTAAAGTTCAAAATATGCTCATATATGTGTAGTAGAAGGCTAACATTTAAAAGGAATAAGTGAAATTTAAAAAAAAAATGTGATATTTCACTAAGTGTGTGTAGAGCCGTTAATGTGATCTATTGTTGGCCATCCTAGCTGCAGACCTATTTTGTAGTGTCAGCTGATGAAGTCATCAAACTTAGTGCTGTTCAAATGCTGATTTGGTTGAGAATTTAGTTGTGATGAACGTATTATTGAGTGTGATAAATTCATATGAAGTAAGTTCTTGAAGATTTTATGAGTAGTTATCGATGTGCAAGATCGAACTTGATGACATTGCAGTTGTTATATTATGACCGGCAACCACACTTGACACATGACATGTAGGTTAACTATATGACATGAAAAACTTGTTTACTTTTGAGTCGAGGTAATCAAGATAAATTATTTGGACGCATCCTGAAACTTAAACAGAATAACCGGTGTAGACCTTCTTCACAATGGTGTTGTATGACGGAGCTTTCGAGTTATTGTCTGTTTCTGTTTTTCTTTTTTTAAACTGGCTGAAGATAAAAGAGGAAAAAATACGTGCTTCATTTGTTTAATTTCAATGCAGTAGCGTTCTTTTCTTCTATTGCATATTAATAATAGTTTTGAACTTGAATACTTGTTTTCTTTTAACAGCAATAATTTACAGTCATATGCATAAATAGTGGCCCTGAGTGGCCGAGTGGTCTAAAGCGCTCTCCGTTACGGATAGGGTTGCCAGATGATAATTTGATAATGGAGGGCAGATGGGTCTAAAAAGGAGGATTTTCTGTATAAAAAAAGGAGGACATTCAGAAATTAAATGAATTTTTTTATATTATTTTACTTTATTTTAATCATATTTAGCTGAGCTGCCAATTTTGGAAAGAAGTTCTTGGTTTTTTAACAAATAATTATAAAAATCTTCACATGTCATGTTTTTGAAGTTGTATTGAGTAAGAATAAAAGAATTAACTGACTGCACACTTAGTCTATTCCTCTCTTTGCTCCACTGAATATTAATCAGTGAAAAAAACTCTTTCCACATTTGCGTTATGTGCGCTTATACAAAAATAAAACTCGCAGATCTTGAGAAGAGATGTTCCTAAAAGTTTCGATGATTGTCGTAATCGTATGTGGAGCAACAACTTGATTTACTATAGCTTCCTTCTTAGTTTTTCCGCATTTAAGTTTTTTTTTGACTGAGCTTTCGAGTTATTGTCTGTTTCTGTTTTTTTTTTTTTTTAAACTGGCTGAAGATAAAAGAGGAAAAAAATACGTGCTTCATTTGTTTAATTTCAATGCAGTAGCGTTCTTTTCTTCTATTGCATATCAATAATAGTTTTGAACTTGAATACTTTTCTTTTAACAGTAATAATTTACAGTCATGTGTATAAATAGGGGCCCCAAGTGGCCGAGTGGTCCAAAGTGCTCTCCGTTACTGATCACTGCCATTTCACCTCTGTCTGCGTGGGTTCGAGTCTAAGATTCGGCGAATGTGGATATGTGAGAAAGCTTGCCAGTAGCTTCTCGTGGGTCGGTGTTTTTTTTTTTTTTTCTCGCGGATTTCCAGGTTTCTTCCTCCACCATTAATACTGGCCGCCATGTATAGCCTATCGTGTGCTATAAAATGGCGTTAAGCTCAAGACAACAACAACATAAATAACGATTGATGATGGCATTTATGCCGATGAACACTGCTTTAATTACTGTTAATAATGAGTGGTCAGAAATGAAAACATTAGAGAAATTATTAGTTCTGCCAGTGACTGACTAAGCCATAAGATGCGATATATCATTTAGTTTTCATTGACGGATATTAAAGTTTGCTTCTCATATTACAGAATGCATGTAAAGGGAAATAACCGCAGCGCTCATACGGCTCTTGGCCAACGTCGTTACACATCCATGTTAGGATTTCAGCAGAATTTTTGAAATTATTTAGAAGTCGGACTACACCGGTTAAAGAGACACGCATATCTAGATAAAGCCAGAGAGACAAAACAGATCGCTATGAAGCCAAAGTTCTGACTTTATTAGAACTCATTTTAAGACCCGTATCTAGATTCCAGTCATCTGTATATTTTTGGAAGTAAATGCGAAAACAATACTAACACGACCTTATTCAAGTGCGACTAATATAAGTGAAAAAATATAAAAAGAAATGTAACGTCCAAAATTGAAAACAAGCATGACAAAAAAGATGGTTGACTACATGTGACCCTTCCTCCTTTTACAAGCCGATCTTTATAAAAATAAAGAAAATAATTAGACCTGCACTATTCATCAACAATCTTAGTGCTGTTCAAATGCTGATTTGGATGGGAATTTAGTTGTGATGAACGTATTTTTGAGTGTGATAAATTCATATGAAGTAAGTTCTTGAAGATTTTATGAGTAGTTATTGATGTGCAAGATCGAACTTGATGACATTGCAGTTGTTATATTATGACCGCAATCACACTTGACACATAACATTTACAACTGCATTCTGAATACCGGCACCACACCTGACACATGTACAACTGCATACTGAATACAGGCACCACACTTGACACATTACATATACAACTGCATACTGAATACCGGCACCACACCTGACACATGTACAACTGCATGATGAATACCGGCAAACACACTTGACAGATAACATGTACAACTGCATACTGAATACCGGCACCACACTTGACACATAACATGTACAACTGCATACTGAATACCGTCAACCACACTTGACACAAAACATGTACTACTGCATACTGAATACCGGCACCACACTTGACAGATAACATGTACAACTGCATACTGAATTTGGGGTAAGTCAATCTCTACATTTCCAATCACACTGCAATGTTCAGATTCGCTCTTTCATCAGTATATAATCATCTACATAAACAATAAGTTAACTATATGACATGAAAAACCACCAACCCCAAGCATCATATAACGCTTTAGAGCCCTCATGTATATTACAGTGAATTATGTAGTACACATGCGTAGTTCGTCTTTTAAACTATTCCGTTTAACTGGAACATCAACATTCAACTGCAGAAGATATGTTGTTCTTAGTTGGAACTAGGATTACATTCTTGCTTCAGCGTATATTTCTTTATTTCTAGTCGCTGTTGTTTGCATAAAAAGATGGAGGAGGGGTATTTTCCTAATGTGGTGTCTAAAGTATAGAAGAAAAAAAAACCGAAAAGGCAGAATAAATTAAATACTTGTTTACTTTTGAGTCGAGGTAATCAAGATAAATTATTTGGACGCATCCTGAAACTTAAACAGAATAACCGGTGTAGACCTTCTTCACAATGGTGTTGTATGACGGAGCTTTCGAGTTATTGTCTGTTTCTGTTGTTTTTTATAAACTGGCTGAAGATAAAAGAGGAAAAAAAATACGTGCTTCATTTGTTTAATTTCAATGCAGTAGCGTTCTTTTCTTCTATTGCATATAAATAATAGTTTTGAACTTGAATACTTTTCTTTTAACAGTAATAATTTACAGTCATATGTATAAATAGGAACCCCAAGTGGCCGAGTGGTCCAAAGCGCTCTCCGTTACTGATCACTGCCATCTCACCTCTGTCTGCGTGGGTTCGAGTCTAAGATTCGGCGAATGTGGATATGTGAGAAAGCTTGCCAGTAGCTTCTCGTGGGTCGGTGGTTCTTTTCGCGGATTTCCAGGTTTCTTCCTCCACCATTAATACTGGCCGCCATGTATAGCCTATCGTGTGCTAGAAAATGGCGTTAAGCTCAAGGCAACAACAACAACATAAATAACGATTGATGATGGCATTTATGCCGATGAACACTGCATTAATTACTGTTAATAATGAGTGGTCAGAAATGAAAACATCAGAGAAATTATTAGTTCTGCCAGTGACTGACTAAGCCATAAGATGCGATATATCATTTAGTTTTCATTGACGGATATTAAAGTTTGCTTCTCATATTACAGAATGCATGTAAAGGGAAATAACAGCAGTGCTCATACGGCTCTTGGCCAACGTCGTTACACATCCATGTTAGGATTTCAGCAGAAATTTTGAATTTCAGCATCGAAATTTGTTAGAAGTCGGACAACACCGGTTAGAGAGACACGCGTATCTAGATAAAGCCAGAGTGACAAAACAGATCGCTATGAATCCAAAATTGTGACTTTATTAAAACTCATTTTAAGACCCTTATCTAGATTTTAGTCATCTGTATATTTTTGAAAGAAAATGCGAAAACAATACTAACACGACCTTATTCAAGTGCGACTAATATAAGTGAATGCATATAAAAAGAAATGGAACGTTCAAAATTGAAAGCAAGCATGACAACAAAAATTGTTGACTACATGTGACCCTTTCTCCTTTTACAAGCCAATCTTTATAATAAAAAAAGAAAACAATTAGATCTGCACTATTCATCAACGATATTATTTCTCCCTCTCCCAAAAGGTAATATTGTTCACAAAGTATTAAGAAGCTACCCACCACACTAAGAAATTAAAGGTTATGTTAAAAATACTAAGGCCATATCTGTCCTGTTGAAGGGATTTATAAAGGTTAGATTTCAATAACCTCTGTATATTCACGTAAATCTCTCATTAAATATTTTCTGACAATAATACACTATTAAATACAAGAAGGAACATTATAATTTATAGTAGTTAATAATAATAATAATAATAAAAATAATAATAATAATAATAATAATAAATTATTGTTATTATTATTATTATTATTATTATTATTATTATTATTATT
Source organism: Potamilus streckersoni (assembly GCA_016746295.1). Lineage (NCBI taxonomy): Eukaryota > Metazoa > Mollusca > Bivalvia > Unionida > Unionidae > Potamilus > Potamilus streckersoni. The sequence continues at coordinate 4,901,893 of JAEAOA010002240.1, forward strand.
ATTATTATTATTATTATTATTATTATTATCGTTGAATATTGTCTCTTCTCTCCTACTCTTTGGGATTGGGCAACATAAAATTCATGGATATTACATACATATTTGGTCCCTATTATTTGTATTGCACGGCCATCCGTAAGAATATTTTATAAGATCACGCCTGCACGGGTACAAACCGTGAGTTCTGAAGAAACAATACAAATCACGTGATGTTTGCCTCAGATGCGCCGCCTGGTAGCTGAAGCCGCTTGCGGTAAGGGCAAGGACATCACACCTCATAAGGATGCCGTGGTCGCTCAATGTCGCTAGAAAACCGTCGCACGAAATGTCCTTGTCGATGTGAGTAACTTCGTGATCTATTCTTACCAGATTTGATCCAAACCTTGACCTTGCCAACTTTGCGATGTCCTTGTTATCAGAGGTCAAGAATATCTTGTATTCACCAGAAATGTCGAACTCTGCTAGGAATGACCAGACTGATTCAAACTCATCAATATTATACCTTGTGTTTTCCCCTACCCCTGTCCTTGCATGAAAGCAAGCCAACTTCTTATTTCCAACATTATTCTGTATAAAGTTTTCAATATTTTCCCGTAACGTATTGGAAGGTTTGAAGAGTGCAAAATAAATAACTCTAATGACATCGCTGTAAAATTCACTTTGCATCTGAGGTACGATTGTCCTGAGAACAATATGTTTTCTTAGTTGATCAATCCAGTCCTGATTAATTCTGACGTAGATTACACTGTCTTTATACTGACTGAACTCTATATTTTGAATTTTCTCTTGGATATCCTCGTGGTTTGTTATATAATCTAGATCGCAAACGCTGAATAGTTCGTTTTCTGCCAGCGTGAAGTCCCAGTTCACAAGGTTCGGGATAAGAAATTGATTAAGTTGACACGGAAAAGTAATGTTTATCCCGAACGTTCTGTTGGATATAACTGACAATAAGTACGATGTCACTATACCTTTGATTCTGTCTCCCCATCCACCACATTCACTACTGCATATATAAATCAAGTATTTGTCTTTGCTCACATTTAAGTGACCAAACATCATATTAAACTTTGCTTCATAGTTCTTGATTTCCTTATCAAACGAAGTGTGAAGAGGAGCAAACAAACCTGTTTCTTTGCCTTTGTTTTCGATTTTCACATCAGAATTACTATTCGAATTTACTAGGAGTTCAAATTTGTTGACAAGACCATGGTCGAGTCGGTTGGAATTGTTTCCAAAAGAAATTGCCTTTCCAACTGGGCTTTCTTCGAGAAGTCTTGTAGAACTTTTTTTGGATCTCATAAACAGGTCGTAGCCTTGATTGTTATCGTTGCTGAAACATTTTGTGCGCATTCTATTGTGGAGGTTAATTAATATCAACGTTGCAAAGAAAAGGTACAAAGCCGACCCGACAACGAAAAGAAATCTCTGAAATGAACAGCACGAGAGTAACGTGATTATATAGCATCATTAAATACCGTTGTTTCTCGCTTAGAAGTCAAGTCAAACTGCAAACAACAAAAATCCCTATCTGCCATGAATAATGCGCCTGCAGATCAGTTTCTATGTTGTTTGTTTTACTGATTATTCCTAATAAACTGCTAAGACCCAGATCTGCCGTCACATTATGCGCCGGCAGATCTGTGTCTGTGCAGTTTGCAGTTGAATTCGATTTATAAGCGAGTATATAAATTATGTTTTGTGTTACACAAATTAGGTTTCAAAAAATGTAAAAGCTATGATTCTGGAATATTCGACCAAAGTGACCTGGCATTTATAAATTTCGTCTGAATATTCAGTGGATCCTAGTCCATTTAAATAATAAGTACAGGGACACTATGCATTTTCAATGTGGACAAATTTATCTTGTCTATGCTAAATGTGAAAGAATTAGTTTTTCTATGTCAAGCATGAAAAAACACACCCCACAATGTACTAATTATCTCCACATTTTTTGAAGAAAATGTTGGCTTTATTGTTTATCCCCATCAGCACGGTCTGAATAAGTCCATACGTGTGTTCGTATTGTCACAATGTCTTTTAACACCTTTCTAGATAAAGACTTGCGACCTCGGCCATTCTTCGGACGCCGAGCTCAGGGCCTGGGGATGGAGACTCTCTTCTCTCTAGGGGAGCTCACCATAACTGAGTATTGTCAGAGAATAAGCAGATTTACAGCCGAAATGTAGCTTGCTGTGTGGATCTTATCTCAAGAATAATTTTATGCTAGTAGGTTAAGATAGTTTGATTTAACCATTTTGAATCAGAAATCCTTGAATTTACCAGATAATCTGAAAAGATTATCGCACATTGCTTGGATGAAACTGTGTGTGTGTGTGTGTGTGTGTGTGTGTGTGTGTGTGTGTGATTTAGATTTTTAACGTAGCTTTAACATTTTTTCAGTCATATCGATACGATATCTGCAGTGCGACAGTTAACAGTGATGTCTAGTACTGGAGCATCATGCCGCAGACATGTAGCATGATGTCCCATCCAGTCCCATTATCCTGACACCAGGCGACCATTGACTCGGCCGGGGTTCGGCTCTGACTACTAGGCCACCGGAGCGGACTTTGGAGGAAAGAAACGGTTGTTTTGAAGCAAAGAAACGATGCAAGAAAATTATTTAAGAAAAGACTAAAGACCAAAGTAACCAGGTTGTTAAACCATTAAATATAATATTCACACGGAGACTGTTTAGTCTAAACAAAATTGTTATGTATGCAATTTGCGTCATTATGATAGTCGAGCCATTTCGTCCATACAAGTATGGACAGTGCTAAATTCTACTAGCCATGATTTTATCATCGACATCATCGGAAATAAGTTTGAGTAGGTCTTTGGATAAAAGTGTTAAGTTTATGGAATGTAGAATAGCATACTATAGTGATATATATATATATATATATATATATATATATATATATATATATATATATATATATATATATATATATATATATATATATATATATATATATATATATATAACGTGATTTCAGCTGCAAATACATTGCGTGACATTGGTCTATAATTTATTCATGTTTGACCTTTATAGGTTACGCACACGACAGACCAACATAAGATCTATAGTAGTTGACAAATCGAGAGAGCTGGCACACTTGTAAAATTTAAAAACGTATCAGTTAAGGTCAAGCAATAAATATATAATACTATCAAACCTATAAATTCTAATTTCACTATTCCTCTAAATTTGTCAATTAATCTGCCACAACTGCTGAACAAGGACACTTATGAAATTTATAAATACATGCAATGAAATTGTATTACTATTTGTAACTTACAAGTTTTAAAAGCTGCACACCAGTTGTGTTTTTTTTTTTTTAAATTTTAATTAAATATTGCTGCAATGTAATGTTCTTCAAGGAGCATGATTATCCTTATCACTATTGACTACGCAATTTGATGTAGTCTCAGCTTCTTATCTTGCACTACCAGACAACACTTGTACTTTTCTGTATCAGCTTCCCATTTCCATGTATAATTAATTCAAAGTCACGGGGACATTTCTGACTTGATCGAATTTTAAAGTCGGATTGAAATGCGCATCCAGGCATATGCTGGTGTTCTTATAAAGCTTCCATTATTGTGATTTTGATACAAACTAAGGGTGTCAGTGATAAGGACCTTCATACTAATCGTGTCATATCATGTTCATCGTTTGATTTGTCTGATCCATAACAGCAGAGGAATGTTTCCACTGCAAAAATAAATGCTGTATGATTACCAGCAAGAGCATAACAAAATGCTACGATGACATCAACGAAAGAAATTAATTAAGAAACAAACAAAAAAAAAAAACAAAAAAAAAAAAAAACGAGAGAAAGATCAAATCATTTATCTTTGTGAATATCTTGAACATTATATATATATATATATATATATATATATATATATATATATATATATATATATATATATATATATATATATAAACACACACACAAAAATATATATATATATATATATATATATATATATATATATATATATATATATATATATATATATATATATATATATATATATATATATATGTCACATGTAAAACTGATTCTATGGTAAGCAGTTACTCCTGTAATGACAAATATTATAATATTACTTGTTAAAAATACAGATGCATCAACCAACAACAAAACAACAGGCACACGTTATTTGTCAAGCATATTTCAGTTTTGTGTTATATTCAAAGACAGATCCATTGATATAGTTGATTTAAAGATCACTCAAACGGTCTATCATTTTACAAACTAGTCCAACAGAGAAAAACTGAGGAATTTTATTTTACGAAATAATTAAATACTGAAGCAAGCCTACTTCGAGTACCTACTTCTACCAGAATGGAAGAATGTCAAGATAGATTTGGAGATACAAACCCAAATATCCTTTAGAAGCTACTGTTGTGCAAAGACATGGAATGCAAGTGCCTCTAGTTAAGGAGTGTCAAATAGTAGAAGCAAATGGACAGCTATGACAAGAGGTAAATGAAGCTGAGACTAGGTATATCAAATTTAAAACAAATTACAAAAATAATCAATCGGTAATGTAGATACTACATAAATTTGATCACAAAATCTCTTAAATCTGACATCCAAATTTATGAAAAACAGCGACATATAAATAGTTAAAAAAGACATAGTAAAGAAAGAGATGGAAAAACGAAGGTTGTATTGCAAGAAGAATTAGAACGGACGTGAGCATAAAAGCGCAAGTGGTTAAAACCTAATAGCCTGAGAGCACATTTATAAGACATTTTTGAAAGAGATAGGGGAATAAGTTACTGTTTACCCGCTAATGTGAAAGGCTGAAGGACTCACGGTACTAATTCAGTTCCCTTGGTAAACGTATGCAAAGACCACGATATTAAAAATTCAATAACTTTAAAATTCTGAGTTTTCATTATCAAACATAAATTTATCAGTATGGATGAAAACTGGATAACAGCTTCTTTGTAGAGAAAAGGATATGAGCCGCAGCATTTTTTGACCTACATGTGTTTGAAACGTATGCTTTCAATTCCGTACCAAAGAGTCACTGTTAATTTTAGTAATGAGTGTTTTAAACTCTAAACTGTTAAAGGATTGAGATTTAATCAAGAAAACAATGTCTCTATTTTTGTAAGTTACTATTAAGATAAGCTTTCAAAGATTCTTTTTTCTACAGAACAACTTTCATTATTAACCAATCCTGGTCACACAAACACATATATACTCTTTTTTATATTCGACCATTTCCAGGCTGGTTTCCAAACCGTTCAAGAAATAGCTGATGTAACTACTGTCATATATACAGCTATATCCATGAATATATTTATAACACATTTAGCAAGAAGTGCAGATTTTCCTACGACTGTTTCTCTTCAGCCTCCTCCTACCCACCTCCTCCTACTCCAATTGTTACTTACCCTTGTACCCAAAGCAAATCATTTTAGGCAAAACGATTTTGCTTTCTAAAAAAATTGAGTTATTTTTCTGAGCTATCGAACATGAAGAGTAACAATAACAATTATTAATCGTGGTTTAAGAAGTTAGGTTGTTTAAATAATGCCTCAAATTTCTGTTACATTCTAGAAACTCGTTATTTTTGAAAAACTGAGGCATTCATCATCCTTATTACAGCTGTTGGTGTTTTCATCTTCAGTCGTCTCTGTTTTCATCTTCAGTCGTCTCTGACATAGAAGTGTACTTATAGTCATCATTTATTTAATAGCACAATATATTCATCTGCTTCCCTAACGTTAAGCGATTCCCCAAATCGTTTCCATTTCACAAGTATGTACTGTTGCCTCACATTTTTTTGGCATTGAACATCTTTTGGGCTTAGTATATGTTATATTATTTGTTGTACAGAGATAACTCGTTCGTAAAACACACCTTCCATATTATCACGTTAAGTCTTCCATTTGTAAGCTGCCGTGTCACGTGATGTTAATTGTCTGGTTTTAAACAATTTCCTCGCTAACGTTTGGAAGGTAGCCCCGTTAAAATATTGTTGTGTATTTGAAAGTCTATTTCTCAAATATTTAAAAATAGACCTATTAAATGTATCCGATGTCAAATATTCCACTATATTACTTTTGATCTGTTTTCTTTCTTGCTTTTTATATTCAATGGGTGTAATTGCATCCGTTAATTAGCTTTGGCATCATTGTGTGTAAAATGCTTACAAATTCTAGTCTTAGCTATTATTTTCCGATAGAGGGAGAGGAAGTGAGATCTTGATCCATTGAAGTAAAACATAAAGCCTGACTAACCAATGTGAGAGATATAAATATAACTAAATATAACTAAATATATATATATATATATATATATATATATATATATATATATATATATATATATATATATATATATATAACTAAATATAAAGTTAACATTAAAACAACCCCGTTATCTCTTTGTTTGAATGGAATAAGGTACGGTGAAAACTAGTTGTGTTACAAAATAGCATACCTGAGAATAAGAATGTTGATTGGTCTATTTAAAATATAAAAATGATATCCTGCAATGTTTTAATAAAAATGTAGATTGACGTATTTCAATTAACGATGATAATCGTGAAATACGAGAGAGAGAGAGAGAGAGAGAGAGAGAGAGAGAGAGAGAGAGAGAGAGAGAGAGAGAGAGAGAGAGAGAGAGAGAGAGAGAGAGAGTCATATGGTCAGTAATGGTCTAAATCAATGATGATTCAAGTATAATACTGACTTGAAGCAACCGTAAATAACTTTACAATTTGTCTGTCGCTTCACGTGTACTATTCTCACTTAATGTTAGAATACGCTTTATTAACTTAAAGTACGCAAGACACACTTTATCGCTTGTAGCTCGGTTTTTATTGACATTACTGCATGTATGGTAATGCACTTTCATGTGAGCATTCACACTTATCACTTATGCAAACATTTGAATGCATGTAACAATAAATCACCGATTAATGTCTGGATTTCTTGCTCTACCGGCTATGCCAAGTTTTTGGGTCATGAACCATACAGATAAAACAGACAAGACATCGTTCAACATATGACAGTCCTTCAAATTTGAACGTGAAAGAAAATGAAAAAAATTTCACTTTATTGGAATTTTTGTTTCATTTAATATTTAACTCGTGTCCTCTTGGGCACTTTAAAAAAATACATGTGCTTATCATGCACACACCGGTCTTGAATTTCTCGAACTTTGTACTTTTTGTTGAGTTCAGCTTTATTTAAAACAACTTTCAAGTTTAAAATAGAATCGTTTCTTTTATTTATATAATTTTCAGTGTAGAGTTTAGTGTCGAAATACCTTTCGTATTTCTTATCAGTTTATGTGACTTTGCTTTTATCTTTTAGTATACTGAATCAAAAATAAAAACATCTAAATCCATACAATGTTGAAATGTGATAAATTTGAAAAACAAATTGATTGTGTACCGACAACTATACGCTTATTTATCCAGTAAATATATACATCAAACATTCTGATAACTGTAAACAGAATCATATATTAAGATAGATATAAACACAGATAACATTGGTCTCACGCAGCACCGTACCTTACAATGTGTTGCATGTTTGATGATTGTCAAACTTTAGTACAAAAACTTAATTATATTTTACTGCCGCCACAAACGTAATTCCACCACTTATTGTTAACTAGGTAATAATAATCAATACTTTGTTAAGTCTTATTTCTCTTACCAAACGTGGCATTTCTTAGTCCTTGCTTACAGATGGCTTCCAGCATAGACTGGACGAGTTATACTCCAGAGTCACCTATTTTTGAAATCGGTCATATTGAGCATGGAAAACCCACTTAGGATCATATGTGAAGGTCAAGAGTAGTTTGGTTCTCTGCTTCATATTCTCCCTACATTTGCACTACGTATAGCGTACGAAGCAGGGAATCAGGCTAATAGACCAAGGTCAGGAGGTTTGAGTAGGAACATCCTCGAACTTTTCCGTCAAGTTGATAAAGAAAACGCGGAAGTAAGTTGCTGCTATTGAGAACTATATTCTGGACTACTTTTGCTCACGTGGGATTATATTACAGGGGAAGGAGACAAAGTAACAATTGCAATATTATCGGCATTTGTAAAATATGTGGTGCACTCCATAAGAGGCGAAATACCAAATACATCAAACTGATATGTATTCATATAACTACTTTCATGGGTATTTCACGATATGAGGGAAATGGCCGAGCGATGATTTGAATGGCTGACGTTTCGTCCAATGCAGTTATTTACCGTAGTGAACTGTCACCATTTCCCCTAAAATCGACACACAAAATAAGTATATTTTAAACTGTGTGTGCTAGTTGCCATCTTGGAGCAGGTTAATTTGCAGTAGTGGAACTGATCCAGTTGGTTTTACCTGTAAGTATCGTTATCAACCTAAAAATATTTTTCTCGACCACTGTCTATTTGTTTATCATTCAGTGGGTATCAATCACATACTTATTTACTATCAACCACTCATCGAATGGTGTTGGTGTTAGCAGAAGTAGTAGTAGTTGTTTTTTTGTTGTTCTAGTTTTTGCCGCTGTTGTTGTTGATGCTGTTATTATTGTCTTCCATGGCTTGATTATTGCATCGTTTCCAAATAACCGAACGGCAATCGAGGAAACAAACCTGTTCGTCCATTTTGCATTTACTTTCTCGATAATTAGCAAAAGAAATCATATTGGAAAACTTTTGATTGAGAGCTTCATTTTACGTCGAAATTGCGCATGGTCAAATATTATAAACTATATTAAATAGCGTAGTTACAATGACGGCCAAACAAAGGTTTCTTATTGGCTACTGAAATTTTCATAGTATTTCACCTTCACCTTAATGTAACCGTGGCAATTCTTTGCATAACTTACATTTCGTAGAGGATGGATGTTGTCAGCTGACACAAAACTGTTGTCTGCGAAAAAGTGGGCGCTCCACTAAAGAACATTGTCCCTGGGCGCCTCAAACCTTCGCGCTAGCACTGCATGTGCATTGAAACAGTCCCAGTTTTCCAAATATACTTGTTTACCTTAAGAGCTTTAATATTAATAGGTCACACATAGAAATTTCTCCTAGAAACGATGCTAGAAATTGTATTAAACGTTGGTAATCTGGGCAAAAGTTGTCCGGAATGGTCCAAAGCTCTCGTTTATACCGGTCACTGGAATCTCCCATTTGTCCACTAAGGTTCAAACCTCTATATCTGACGAGGTGGGTATGTAAGAAAGCTTATCAGTAGGTCCTGGTGGGTTGATGGTTCAAACCGGGGTTTTCACGGGTTTTTCCTCCACCAGTTACACTGGCCTCAGCATGGTGTGCTGAAATATGGTGTTAATCCAACAACAATAACAGCATCTGGGTTATAGGAGCACTAGCTCTTGGCGAGATATTTTATTGACATGAATATGAGAACGCAGATAATTTGTATTTCATTAGATAGGTAGAAAGATAGTACATATTTCAAGTGAAACAATACACATCGGAAACGTTACAATGCCAACATTAACAACAGTTAAAGAGACCAGACACAGTATATCACATGAATATAAACACTTTTCTTTTTTTAATGAAAGAACACATATAACACCACAAATTTGAAAACAAATATAATAGAAATAAGACAGTTTTACTGATTAAAAATGCATAAAGAAAATATTTAATAAGATATTAGGCAATGAGGGTGTTCTATGTTAAAAGAAGGTATAAAAGAGAAACAAAAGTAAGCATTATGAGACCATAATTTAAGCTGGAGACATTCGGTAAAATTGATAACTTTAAAGCTGAAATGTCACTGAAAAGATACCATAAAGGACATTAACAATGAGAACCCTATCAGGTCTAAATCAGCTAGCTGAATTTTTAAACTCAGAGATTGTATTCTTTTAATTAGACAGATTTATATATAAGATTATATATAAGGTTGCTAAAAGTCAGTTTGAGAGTCAGTATCTACTCCAAGGATTTCACATTGTCTTCTATGCTGAAACTGGATACATTTTATGTGTGTTTGCCAAGTACAATCGCTTGGAATTTCTGATGGTTTGGCTACAAACAATTCAGTTAATCTCTTGCTCCTATTCTGCAGAAAAGAAATTACATTATTTGGATCTTTATCAATGTAAGATATGGTGTTGTCAACATCGTAATTACACAGCTTTGTTTGTTTTATGATGTAGAAAATATAATTAATAAAGATATAAGACATTAAATATGAGAAGTTCTAGTTTTGATCTTTGCGGTACTCCTTTGGACATTTTATCCTAGTTATTGTATGAGAATCTAGTTTAGCCTGTAGTTTTCAATTGGTTTGATTGAGTGTTATGTGCTGTTATCAATTCATAAATGAGACTGTGAGGATGACTGTATAAGGCCTTAAACAGGTCCGTTAGTATTGTACACACTGGAGTTTTTTTTCTAGGGCACCCCTCCAGTTAAGTATCATGCTGACTGGACTGTAGTTACCCTTTTCCAAAGGATCAGATAGTTTGAACATTGCGGTTACCTGTGCTTCTTTAAGGCGATCTCGAAATTTTTTTTGCTCAGCACAAATATTAAAGAGTATTGTTATGCATATTAAATTTGCATTATTCGCTGGCTTTTCTTAGTGACTGTACCTTATGTGTATCAGTAGTTTGTACTTGACCTTGTCCGAGATCAAATTCATTGTGTTCCTGACCAGGGACATTTATTTTGTAGAAAACATTATACACTGCTAATATTTCTCTGTTAGTGTGGATTAAATATTCAGATCATTATCAATATAAATACGTTTGCCTGTTTAGAGTTAAAAGATACATTCTTGATACTGACTATACCATATTCTCGAATCGAAACTTCCATTCAGTGGCAGAGTATTTTTAAAAAATGGTGACCTAGTAGATTGTTGCTTAATCTTGTCTTTTAAGGATTACTCATTCCTGTCATAACATCTGAAAGCAGAGTTGGTTTTATTGTTGTGTTCAGTTTTACATTCGGGTAGATTTATTTATTCAAAATATTATTCATTGGAATTACAAAATGCTCATCAATATTATTTTGGACAGGAAAGTTAAATTGAAATTACAGTGAATTCAGACAAGGACATTTTTTAATTATATTATTATGATACATCAAATGACACTAGCACGTATTCACAATCCAGGCTACTGGCACATTAGCAGGTTCGAGACTACAGGTACATCAACTCAATAAATATTGGAACTCATTTGGAACACCATTGGAATTCAATTAGAACTTTATATACATTTGTACTTGTGATAGCATTTTAGGAGTATTTTAGAATTAATTCATAATACCTTGAGATCTTTTTAAATTTTCAATTTGTATTCTAGGAAAATGTAGTATTTGTTGAATTGGAACTCATTTGGAACACCATTGGTATTCAATTAGAACTTTATATACATTTGTACTTGTGATAGCATTTTAGGAGTATTTTAGAATTAATTCATAACCCCTTGAGATCTTTTTAAATTTTCAATTTGAATTCTAGGAAAACGTAGTATTTGTTGAATTTTACACAACGTTTTATTTGTGGTACTTAGTATAAGATCATAGATGCGTAACAATAGGACAATTTTTGAGCATTAATTTGGTGAGCATATTGGAGGGTATTAAGAAGTATGTTGTCAATACCAGTAGATTTCTTTGTATCAATGACGGACCTCTCCGGTGTCCTAGTGGTTAGAGCGTCCTCTTCGGATGCGGTAGATCGCGGGTTCAATCCACGTCCGGGTCATACCAAAGACGTATAGAAATGGTAATAAACGTGCCTCACTAGGTTTTCAGCATTAAGAGGTTAGTCTTAGGACTCGTCGGCTTGATGCCAGGATTATGTGATTGGGTGGGACACCATGCCACATGTATGCGACGTTTAGCTCCAATGATAAACAGCACTATAATTTGCCACACTACTGACATCATAGTGATATGACTGAAAATTTGTAAAAGCTACGTTCAAAATCAAAACCACACACACACACACGCGCACGCACGCACGCGCGCACACACACTGTATCCAAGCATTACATAATTTTGAAAACTAGATATGGCATTACATGTTTCACATTAAGAGTTTGTTAGTTTTTAGGTGGTTGATTGTCATGAATAGCCTGTATATTAAGGTGAACAGTATGAAGTTCATTTGACCCAGGGTGTTTGTTTTTTATGTCGCCAAGATTGATTCGTCAATATTCACATTTCTTTCCTCAATGTCAATTAAACACAATAATAGAATTGGGGTTGGGAATAACATACAAGTTTTTGTTGACCAAAAGGACACTTACTCCAAATTCTGTCTGTTTGAAGTTGTTGCTAATTTTTGTTTTAGATATTCAGAATGAATATATATATATATATATATATATATATATATATATATATATATATATATATATATATATATATATATATATATATATATATATATAGAGAGAGAGAGAGAGAGAGAGAGAGAGAGAGAGAGAGATTATAAATAAATACCAGACTGAGCAGACTCTAGATTGTGTAGTAGAAGTAGAATCTTGATAATAGTTTTTAAGCCCTGCAGTACTCCATTGAAAAATTTCATATATATATATATATATATATATATATATATATATATATATATATATATATATATATATATATATATATATATATATATATATACACATTTCTGAAGTGCACTTGTCTTTGCAGATAAGGAAGGATACAGACGGATGATAGACTTCTTATTTAAATTTGTTTCAGACCTGATCAAAATGAAAAGAAACAAAATGCGGGTAAAATTGAAAAAGGTATATGATATGCACAAACAACCAAGTAATCAAGACCAACAAAACAAAATATGCAATAATAACAAGAAATATACAAAAAGAGCATGTATACACACTTTGCAAAAAAGATAAAATAGCTTCCCAGGTCTCTGAAGTATAAGACATGTAGACTTTAACGTAATCACAATAGGAACATCCTCAGTCTTTTCCCTCAAGTCGAGAAAGAAACCTCACATACAAACAATATCAAGAAATAGACATGTACATGTACACTCATTTTAACACACAACTTAAGAATTCAACTGATGACAATGAATGTCTTGGTAAACATGTTATTTAACATGTTCCGGTTCAGAACTTGTTATATTCAGAAAGGCAACAGTTCGTCTGAAATTTTAAAACCTTTGAAACGATGAATGTTTGGGTCTTGTGTCACGCAGATTTGTTTTACTTTTAGTAATTGCAACAGGAACTAAAATCGCCATTTTAATTATAGTCCTGGTGTTTCATAGCCTATACATTTTCAAAAACACTTGGCATTAAGATCTTCAGTTCCTGGAGCAGAACTGTGGTTTGATTTTCCTTGAGAGAAAACATTTAGGAGGGACAACTCATAATCTTCTAGATTATTATTTCCTGATTGGTCATTCTTTAAAGATATTAAAGATTTTAAATTCCTTTCTTCTGCAACCCGACTTTTAATCTCCAAAAAAACTAAACTTTCGTCCAAAACCTATAAAGGTGCTAGTTTTTCTTTTCCTTTTCATTGTTAATATAAATATCATCTATTATATTTTACATGATTGGGAATAATCTAAAATGTTTTTGTTTGTAGTATTGTTTTAGAGGTGATTGCATTTTATGCTGGAATATTTAATAAAAAAAAATCAGCTCTAAATTAGGACGACTTCTGATGACCTGATCTATTGTCTCTGTGAATATATTACAAGTGAAAATTCAGTACATGCTGAGTAGCTGAATTCTTTTTAGTGCAGCTCGAGTATATAATAAGTTCTTGGTGAAGCGCTATGCAATCAGTTCCTAATAATAAATGTTAAGATCTAAAATTAAAAACAATTCTAAAAAACTAAAAGAAAGAAATCAATGAGATAATTATAATTATTTTAAACAGTTAACATCACACTTGGATTAGTTCGTAGCGTTTTTAACAGTATAAGGGGTAATGCTCCTTATTTTCACCGTCATTGCAAAGACAGTTACTCGATTGTATTATTTACACTGCATTTAAACACGACATTAGTCCACTTAGTTATAGTATCATGTGACATAAATAACTATTTTTTTTATTTTTTAACGTTGTCTAAAAAATAATCAATATACTGTTTAACCTCATTCCAGTAATTATATCTGCCGAGCTCAACTTAGATCATATGTAGAGAATTGTTACGGTAGGGTTTTTAGTTATACCCTTGAGTGTTACGGGGTTTAACTAATTATTTTTATACCCGTGTATGGTTTTGGTTATATGAAAATGGGGTGGGGGTGTTTCCAATATTTATTTAGGTATGGCACCCACCCATGCTCGATTATAGTTCAGAAGTTAAGTAGGTGAATATGGTTCTGAGCCCCCAGTCAGCAATGCCGACAGTTAAATCCAAAAGTACTAAAGGGTGAATTAAACAGTTAAATACAAAAGTACAAAGGGGTAGAATTAAATAAAACAATTTAATTAATAATAAAATTTCAACATGCGAGCTTCTCAATCGCTCGACCCCTTTGTGCCTATTTCATCATTTGAATCAGTGTGAGAAGTTCGCCCTGTCCTTGGTTCTACTCATCTGTCTCTCTAAATTTCTCCTGCACTCCTCCTTTACTCCTTCGACTTTCCTCTCCACTTCTACTCCTCCTTTGCTCCTTCGAATTTCCTCTCCACTTCTACTCCTCCTTTGCTCCTTCGAATTTCCTCTCTACCTCCACTTCCCTTTCCGTCGACTTCCTCGTCGAACCGTCGACTCCAATCTGTCGACCCTGACTGTACCGACAGTCTTACTTCAATCTTCTCTCTGACTCTCGGGACTCTCCTTCTAACTGAAGTTATCCCACCCGGAAAGCTTCCTATAAAACACAAGGAGGGTGTACTATTTTGCTTGGCACATAAACTCACACTAATCCCAGATAACTTATCATCAGATAAGGCTATCAAATTTCATGGGTCACGCATCCATTCCCACCGAAATACTCATACATTCATGAATGGTAAACACAATGTAAAATCATAACATAATAACACATCATAAAGCACGATATCAATTACTCTTATACAAGCAACGATAATTGATTCACATCAGTATATAATAACCAACACATCTATTTTGCATCACAAATCATCCAAATATATAAATATGCAACTATCTATGCTCTGAACATATTCAAACATACATTCATAATCTTGCTTACATAAATCATTTCCTAACTCCAATACAAATCTAAAATAAGTACACAAATGAAACTCTACAAAGTAATTCTTCATTTTAACAATACTATTAGTAATTGCGTAAACATAATATTAGTACTTACAGTTACGGCGTTGCAATGTGTGAGTCAAAAATCAAATGAATATCTACCTTCTGAAGCTTTCTTTGTTCCAATCTTTTCCCTGCGATTCACGCCAAATTTACGAGTGCGTATCTCGGAGTAGCCTTTAATCGTGCAATCACCTAGTAATCTGCCTCGGTCTACTAAATAATTCTGGGATGGAGTCAGTTTAATATCCTCGAAACTTTGAGGTATGCCCACCCACTAGCTTAATTCTGATTGGATGCGGTGGACTAACCATTCCCAAGTTGTAAATCAGCGGAACTGTCAATATAAGTTGCCTATCATTTTATTACAAATGGCTCTTTTGATGTCATATTAAAGGATTAGCATCCAGGTGTAATTTACATGTCCTGTTCTGCACAAAGAACATTTTGGCGACTACGACTCGCTTGTCTTCTTGCTCGCGATGTTTGTCCACAGATTAAACACCGGATTAGTGTCAGTTGGATAAACATTCGTCCAACTAGGTAGACCGTGACAAGAATGTAAGGAGTAAAAGCATCGAACAGTGACCATCCATTAAATCTTTATAAAGGCATACATGGCTGACCCACGTCATACGAAAAGGGACCATTAGGCTTTTGTAACCAGTTCTGTCTGATAAAGGCTTACAGCTTTTGGAAGATAGATTAATGTGCAGTGCAGGCTTTGATCAAACTGCTCTATTGAGCAGGTAGTTTGGGTTTAAGCTGGAAAGTAAAGTTTAACAAATAGCCATATATATAAAGATCTCATTACCATATTTAAAACAATAAAAGAACTTGTACAATCGGTCAAAGATTATCGAAAATGCATTCATTTTATCGTTTTTAAATTCGTCAAAAATATCTTTTATACGAGAAAAAATTTGATTGCGTCAGTTCTAAAGTATAAACACAAAATGAGCAATCCTTTTACTTTCCCTTTTTTACTTTCCCTTTAAATGCATGAGAAGGGAATAGAGGCCATAGAACAAACATCAAATAGACAAATACTGAAATTTCAGCACAGCTTTGACAAGATTCGAACTCTCTGTTTGTGTTGATATTAATAACATTTCGCCGCACAGTCAATTTTACACGAGATTATTGTATCATCTCTGATGCACACAAAACATTATTTAGAAGTGCCTTTTGGCACTATAGTTTTAAACGGGGTTCATCCTACCAGATGTTGTGTGCCGATGATGCAAACAAGTAAAAGATGCTAGAGCTTCCAACCAAATTAAATTTTGTTGTGTGTCTTTTGCAAGAGGCCAGATGTGCCTTTCAGGTAAAATATCCTAGATAGAATGTAGCATAACCAAGCTGCAGTATTTGTTATGCTTCTTTGAAGCATACGAATCAATAAGTCGGTGACGCTGCAACTTAGAAATGCCGTTTATACCAAAGCAGCTTAACGCATGATTAGTCCAAACAAATTTAGTGTTATATGTCTCTCAGGGAGACCAGTAATGCAGTACTCCACGTGGGGCTGTAACCGGGTATCTACTCTGTATTCCGAGTTCAGTATATGGGTTTCTTTTACACCAGTATTCTAACCAATCCTGATGTCACAAAACAAAATTCAAAGATTTATCTCCATCATTACTTTTATGCACAATATGATGCTAGCGTTGCAATAATTCTAGTGAACACTGGAAACTTGAAAACAAGACTCTTTCCCATTCTTATCCCAGCTTTGTGTATCCTTGGCAAACGGGTATAATTTTTTTGTACAAAATATAATGCACACAAGTCAACATTCACTATATTGTACAAAATATGATGCACACAAATCAACATTCACTATATTGTACAAAATATTATGCACACAAATCAACATTCACTATATTGTACAAAATATTATGCACACAAATCAACATTGACATATTGAACAAAATATTATGCACAGAAATCAACATTCACTATATTGTACAAAGTATTACGCACACAAGTCAATATTCACTATATTGTACAAAATATTATGCACACAAGTCAACATTCACTATATTGTACAAAATATTATGCACACAAGTCAACATTCACTATATTGTGCAAAATATTATGCACACAAATCAACATTCACTATATTGTACAAAATATTATGCACACAAGTCAATATTCACTATATTGTACAAAATATTATGCACACAAGTCAACATTTTCATATTGTACAAAATATTATGCACATAAGTCAACATTTACTATATTGTACAAAATATTATACACACAACTCAACATTCACTATATTGTACAAAATATGATGCACACAAATCAACATTCACTATATTGTACAAAATATTATGCACACAAATCAACATTCACTATATTGTACAAAATATTATGCACACAAATCAACATTGACATATTGAACAAAATATTATGCACAGAAATCAACATTCACTATTTTGTACAAAGTATTACGCACACAAGTCAACATTCTGATATTGTACAAAATATTATGCACAAAAGTCAACATTCACTATATTGTACAAAATATTATACACACAACTCAACATTCACTATATTGTACAAAATATTATGCACACAAACAACATTCACTATATTGTACAAAATATTATGCACACAAACAACATTCACTATATTGTACAAAATATTATGCACATAAATCAACATCCACTATATAGTGCAACATATTATGCACACAAACAATATTCACTATATTGTACAAAATATTATGCACACAAGTCAATATTCACTATATTGTACAAAATATTATGCACACAAGTCAACATTCTGATATTGTACAAAATATTATGCACACAAATCAACATCCACTATATTGTACAAAATATTATGCACACAAGTCAACATTCACTATATTGTACAAAATATTATGCACACAAATCAACATTCACTATATAGTACAAAATATTATGCACACAAACAACATTCACTATATTGTACAAAATATTATGCACACAAGTCAATATTCACTATATTGTACAAAATATTATGCACAAAAGTCAACATTCACTATATTGTACAAAATATAATGCACACAAGTCAACATTCACTATACAGTGCAAAATATTATGCACACAAACAACATTCACTATATTGTTCAAAATATTATGCACACAAATCAACATTCACTATATTGTACAAAATATGCACGAAAGCCAACATTCACTATATTGTACAAAATATTATGTACATAAGTCAGCATTCACTATTTTGTAAAAAAAAATATTATCTGTCCATGTTTACTCTTCTGCTTACCGTTTACCTTTCCACACATAGCCTTTAAAGTACGGCCTCAACATAAATTTATTGAACGGTTAAAGTCGTTGACAACTGGCAAGAAATCTTGAGATTAATAGTCTACAAGTTGCTTGAACTTTAGTTTGTCCTTGAAAAAAATTTAATTAACTTTTGCTACCTATCAGGATATCTATAATTTCATTTTGGATACAGTTCATTTCTCCATCGAAAATGTTCTCTCCATATATTCCTGTGATAAATTTTTTTCTTACTTTGTATACTACGATACCAGCAATTTTCCAGTATTACAAAGGTTGTCAGCAGTGAAATCATTAGTTGTCAATTATTTCCCAACATTATCTCAGACCCTTTGGGTAGAATTAAAACGGCAGAGGTAATTTCTTTGTTTGTTTAAATTTGTTAAAATCTTTAAAACATTTTGGGGTAAAATTGGAAGTACAGTATTCTCTTGACGGGTATTCTGATTCATTTATGCTATTTTTTATATCAACAACGTTTGTGGAAGATCTGTTTTCTTAGCGTCGTAATTCAGAAATAGCTTGCAAAATTTAACATTGCATTATGAACTAAACTTTATAACGATTTCGACGTGGTAGTTGAATTAATTGTACTTCTAAATTTAGAGAGGTTAATCAGTGCAGAATTTCATAAAAAAATTTTTCTCATTGAGCTTTTGTTAGTTTTTGTCATTCACACCTCCACCTCAATATATATATATATATATATATATATATATATATATATATATATATATATATATATATATATATATATATATATATATATATATATATATATATATATATATATATATAAAGAGTATAACAATATAAAGTTTCTGTCTGTTAGTCTATAGTCTATGTTCTGGTATATTATAATACAAACAGCATATGCATGCTTTTCTGTCTGTTAGTCTAGGATCTATAATCCGGTATAATACAATATAACTTGCATATGCATGCATAACAAGTGGATATTTGTCTCTTAATACATGTGCAAACTTTCAATAAGGTAAAAACTATTGTAATCATAGAGTTAGTGTTGTAACAAGTATAGAACATGAATTTATTTAAAAGATACGAATAAAGAATCTTTGCTGTTGAGAACTCTAATATCTTTGCAGGTATTTATTTTTGTCATCGTTTTTGTAATCATCAACATTTACTTTCTTCTGACGCTCAGTGGTGATTTACCTTGCGACACGAATAACACTAAATGGAAAGATCTGCATGTAGCCGAGGATAATAAAGCTGATGATTCAGTAAAATTTTACCAGGATGTTTTGTGGAAGGGTAAAAATTTAGAACACCACTTAGAGCAGCTGTTCAACATCATGTTCAAATCCAAGAAACAAAAGAATGCTTACATCGTATACGATTTTGATGCAAAATATAGTAGCATAAGTGAATTTTATAATGGTCTAATAACTACTTTTCTAATTTCAAAACTAGTGGATCGTACTTTTCTGATAAATACTGACCGTAAATGTTCACCAGCATCGTTTTATCGGCCAAATTTGGTAGCCTGGAACATTGCTGTGGAAAAATATCGCCATTTGAATTTGTTTACACATGACCTTAGCCGTGAACATAACTTTTGGAAAAGGTTTGAGAATTTTGATTTTGATGAAATATATACTACAGACGTCGTGAGAATACTAGCAAACACGGAACATATTGGTGAAACCAGACGCCATTTTAAATCGTTCGACAGGATTCTGTTTCTGCATCTTTTATCTGATAGTGATATAATCCGACTGATTATAAATGGATTGTTAAAGCCAACATATAGTGTTTCTAGCGCGGCAAAAAATATCACATCACGAACTGAGGAACAGCCTCTTATTTGTTTCCACGCCGAAATTCCTGCGGAGAAGAAATACGAAGATTACCGAATGGTGTGGAATCTTCTGCACTACTATTCCCAAAATATTAGTGGCCGATCTCCTAATATTTTTCTGAGCATAAATGATTCAGAATTGATTGAAAAGGCGAAACTAGAATTTGGACCAAATATACTAAGTGTCCATTCTGGCAAAGGAATCCTCGAAAACCAAGAAGAATATTGTCACATTCTATTCAAAGAAATCGTATTACTGGAAATTTTGAAAACTTGTCAAACTTTGATAATAACAGACACCGTTATCGGTAAATATGCTGCCCACATGCGCAATCCGTCTTCTAATCTGTTTTGTTTCACTGGAGGATCTTCTATATTCAGGTGTCAAAGGGATATTGTGAAGTCAGACCTTTGCTGGAGCTAGCTGTCTTACTTCAGATGCGTATTTATTTAGGGTTTTTTGTTCTTCTTTTTTTGCGTAAATATATTTGTGGAGTGCTGTTGTCGTAGCGTCGTGATTCGTGAACAGCTTGCAAAAATTTAACACTACAATGTGATGACAAATTTTGAATTGTCGAGTTGTGGTAATTGAATTATTTTAAAACGTTTGCGCACTTTCTCATGTTTATTAGTGGTAATGCCCAAGAATTAAGCTGAGAAGTATCAAAGTTTTTGTTTAATTAAAACGGAGTATTATTTTTCCCAGTGTTTTATACACGGTTAGTAATCTTTACAAGTTTCAAAATTATATACACAACTATCAAATTTATAACTGGCATCTATTAGAATGGACACTGTTTCAGTTGGTAATGTAGACACCATACATTATTTTCTATGCAATATGTTTTCACCTTGTATTAAGTTAGTTTTAGATATATACACTTGAAACTGATGTAAGGATTTCCACTTCACCCATTGAGGAAATAAATACAAATTTTATTTGCATTATTCAAAGTTACTTTTTATTTTGAAAATGGATGTCTTTGACAAATATTAACTTTTATTTGATGTATGTTGTATTTAGCCAATTAAATGCTGTGAATCCTTAACTACAAAAGAAAATCTAATCTGTAGACCTTCTTACAGAGTCCGTATTATTGAAGATAACACTGAAGTTGTTGGCGTTAATAATATTCATCAATGCGTGTGGCCATAGTTATTACGTGGATATGGTCATAACTACGACCATACGCATTGATGCTTTTGTTAATGCTAGCAAAAAATGACATTATCAACATAATAACTATGACAAAACATATTGATGAACGTTATTAATGCCAGCAGTAAACGTGGATATGGTCATTTACTGCTGGCATTAATAACGTTCATCAATATGTTTTATCATAGTTATTATGTTGATAAGGTCATTTTTTGCTAGCATTAACAAAAGCATCAATGCGTATGGTCGTAGTTATTGTGTGGATATGGTCATTTTCTGCTGTCGTTAATAACGTTCATCTATTCGTGTGACCATAATTATTATCTGTATATGGTCATTTTCTGCTGGCGTTAATAATTAAATTCATCAATATGTTTTGTCATAGCTATTATGTGGATATAGTCATTGTCCGGTGGTATTAATAACGTTCATCAATGTGTTTTGCCATAGTTATTATGCGGATATGGTCATTTTCTGCTGGCGTTAATAACGTTCATTAGTGCGTGTTGTCATTATTATTACTTGAATATGGTCATTTTTCTGGCGTTAATATTAACATCCATCAATGCATTGTGGTCAAAGTTATTAGGTGGATATGGTCATTTCCTGCTGGCGTTAATAACGTTCGTCAGTGCGTGTGATCAAAGTTATTATGTGAATTGGGTCATTTTCTGCTGGCGTTAATAACGTTTATCAAAGCATGTGGTCATAATTATTATATGGATATGGTCATTCTCTGCAGTCATTAATAACGTTCATCAGTGCATGTGGTCATAATTATTATGTGGATATGGTCATTCTCTGCAGTCATTAATAACGTTCATCAGTGCATGTGGTCATAATTATTATGTGGATATGGTCATTTGATGAGTCTGTTAGTGTTTCAGATAGTTAGACGATAAATTCATATCACCAGATTGTTGTATAGTTTGTGAACCTTTCAACCACCCAAATCCAGATGATTGAAGAGAAACTAAAAATGCTTTTGGTTCACAGGGACGCTTTTCAAAGATATGGTTATAGAAATATCAGTTGCATTTCTTTCGTTGAAATCTATTTGTCATACATTTTAAAGTAAATTCCAATTAGGAACATAAAATAAATGGATGGGATGAGCCAGATTCATCTAATTCTGAAGCCAAAAAAAAACTTTTCAGCTATAATTTTTACATCTTTCAAAATGTCCAGCGAGCCTTCGCTGTCCCTTAATTTTCAGAGGCAATAAACTACCGTTTGCATTAACTATCGGTATATCAATTTTTGTTAAAACGGAAAACTTTAATTTAAGAATTTCATAGATATTACATTAATATATTAAATACTTTCATAGAGATATTCCATACTTTCATAGAGATATTACATACATTCATAGAGATATTACATACATTCATAGAGATATTACATACATTCAAAAAGATATTCCATACATTCAAAAAGATATTCCATACTTTCATAGAGATATTACATACATTCATAGAGATATTACATACATTCATAGAGATATTACATACATTCAAAGAGATATTTCATACTTTCAAAGAGATATTACATACATTCAAAAAGATATTCCATACTTTCATAGAGATATTACATACTTTCATAGAGATATTACATACATTCATAGAGATATTACATACATTCATAGAGATATTACATACTTTCATAGAGATATTACATACATTCATAGAGATATTACATACATTCATAGAGATATTTCATACATTCAAAAAGATATTCCATACATTCAAAAAGATATTCCATACTTTCATAGATATAACATACATTCATAGAGATATTACATACATTCAATGAGATATTTCATACTTTCAAAGAGATATTACATACATTCAAAAAGATATTCCATACTTTCATAGAGATATTACATACTTTCATAGAGATATTACATACATTCATAGAGATATTACATACTTTCAGATACTTTGATACGTCACACATTAATAAATAAGACAAGAACGGGCACATTTGATCATATCTGAGAGAAGCTTCTTAGATGAATTGTTGACATCTAAAAGCATATTCGAATCTGAAGTTATTCAGAAACACAAGTAGGTCACATTCCACTGAAAGATGACGTACAAAACTATAAAATCTTATTCAAAGGTCTATATTGAATAAGGACTGGGTTTTGTTCCCGTTTTTATGGAAGAGTAAATATTGTTATCTATCTTTTGGCTCTTTGTCTAATTGTGTTATTCATGATACAAATGACACTCTCCTATATCAAATCTGAGTTTAGAGTTTTATTGTATGCTTATAACATGTGCTGGTGTTGGAAAATGCAGCATAAATTCTGCATTTGGCAACTTAATAATCAATATCGTATATGAGCGCCGTATTGTTATACAAAGAAATTTAGCAGGCTGCATTTTCTATGATCAAAGTAACTTCAAACGATCACTGTGGAGCAAGGTGGCGCTGATACCAAGAAACTAAAATACGTAAATTTTACGGTTCACGTAGCGTTCGAATTTTCTTGCTATTGCACTGTTGGTACCTCAACTGCTCCTATTATAAATAGTACTTCCGTTTCCGCACATTTACCCTGTTGCGGTATACTTCTTCACAAACATCCACAAATATCAGAAAACACAGCTTCTTGTTATTACCCATAGAGTAAAGTCAAAGACAAAATACATTTAAGAAAATTTAATTTAGTCTATCTTTCTTCACGTTTAACAGTATTAACGTTATAAAGGATGGGCCTGTACTGTACTGTACTTATGTAGATTCAAAATATTGTTTTCAAATGTACGATAAAGTAAACATTTTGTCTGCCTCGTAGGAAATATGAATACACAAATTCATATTCTACAAAACTATTAAAAGTATTACATTGGACAGTTTGAAAAAATAGATTATTACATGAAGCTAAACGTCAGCGTCAGGCTAGAGTGTAAGCCAATATGTCAGTGTAACCTAAACTTTGATAAATCGTCCGATAGCCACACAGTCAAGGAAGGTTCGAATTTTCGGAAGAGCATTTTACTTTTTCTTTATTATAATATCCTTTTGAATGTGACAAATATTGACTAATAGTAATAACGATTTTAAGGCACTGTTGGCATATTGTTGGCTATATCGAACTAACCTTTATGTGTCCATGGAAAATACATTTAGCTCCCATTACCTCGTCGTGATATAGCCAATAATATGTTAAAGGTGCCTTTTAAAGCAACAACAGCAAAACAACTTCAATTGTATTACAACGTTAATCACGTACCCGGCATGACGTCCCTGTATGTAATAGGCATTCCATATCTTCGACAAACAGTATATTTAACCAGCAGTATTTGTCATAATATTTATGTGCATGTGCATCAATAATATCTATGGAACTATGTTGGCATACAATATGTATCTTTCAAACACTAATTGAAAAGAAACTATACTTGTTACCTTACATAATCATAAGTGAATATACCTAATCACAGAAGCACGGTGTTTTTTATGTCCATTTAGTAACTCTCTCTCTCTCTCTCTCTCTCTCTCTCTCTCTCTCTCTCTCTCTCTCTCTCTCTCTCTCTCTCTCTCTCTCTCTCTGCAGTATTAAAACAAGTGTAATGTGTAACATATAACACCTTATTCTGCAACAATTTTAAGTTCAAAGGTATAATAATGCTGTAGAAAATAAAGACGGATTGTTTTTGGATAATTTCTAAACCTTTGTCCATAGAATTATGAATGTCTTAATAGCGCCAGCACCATGGAATGGGTGTTGGGTTGGATATCAGTGATGTTATACAGTCTGCACATTAGAATGAAGGCTTAGACCTGTTTTGGTATGACCAGACCTTAAGTGCAACAACTTCTTGGACAAAAACACTACCGCACGTACAAGATTACAAGTTAAAGCTTAATATATATCTTAAGTGACGTAGAGTATGTATTTCGATATTTCGATTCTCAAGTACAAAATGTATAGATTTTTAACAGTCGCATTTCTTTGTCAATATGTTAAAATGCGGTTGAAAAAAACACATTTTTTTGGATACTGATACTTGCTTATTTTATCGATCAAAGTCCTTATAGTATTCACTTCAAACCTAAATCAAAACGGCTTATTTTTCTCATAAGATATTGACTGCAGCAAAATTGTTAAGGAAGAAATCGAAGAACACGCTCAAAACAACAAACTCATATATACCTGGGATGAAATTATCTTAGTCGAAATTTAGCTGGCTAAAAGAAGACCTAGCAACTTCTGCTAATGCAACTTCATTTTAATCCAAGTCATAGCACATCTAAGGTTTCTGAATGTAAGCTTGAGTTTGGTTTTTGCTTTATGTTTTCAAGTATACTTGACTCGGTATTTAGGTGTGCAATACGTGCAATCGTCTTTTAGCAAGATAGTATCCAAGAGCATTATCTAACATTTCCAGATCAAAAGACTACACAATTGAATAACATTTTGTTGATCAGTCTCGTCATATTATTCCCATATAAATCCTTTAACTACGTTTTATATGTTCCTCAAATCACACATTTCTTTTCAGTTTCATGTCAAACTACAAATGAATTTCATTTCAACGCTATACCTGAAACTGAGTCAAGGTTGAGCTATATATCGTGTGCTATTTGCTCTTGTATTTTTTTAAAAAATCAATATGAGGAATGTTCGACTAATACGATAAATAAAGCTTTTAGAGATACAATATATAAAAATTTTCAATAGTGCAACCCCTTGTATACCAAATTAAATATACGAACAAGAATTGATTAAAACTATTGTTTCTTTTATTGTCTTCTTGTTCGAGGACCTATATTAGGGTATAAACGATTTGTGATGCTCAAATGTCTTCGGAATGAGATAACACCACTTTGTGAACAAGGAAGCGCGATTTTGGTCAATTTCTTCACAAGTTAAAACCTGTATTAATGCAACTTTAAACCAAAGATCATTATAGACTTAGTGAATAGTTGTTGTGGATAGAGAGTATCAATGAGGAATGCACAGAAAAGATGGAAGATGTCAATATTATTGTTCGATATTTTCTTAATACAGGGTTTCCATGGCAACCAACACGTGAGCACAAAACTTATGTCAGAAATTAAATCAAACCACCTCATAATTATAATATACGTCATAATAAGAAATTTTTAAAGGGGGGAAGAATATGGTCCTTATTCAGTATAGTCCTTTAGAGAGAGGGCAGAATATGGTCCATATTTAATATAGTCCTTTGGAGAGGGGGCAGAATATGGTCCTTATTCAATATAGTCATTTGGAGAGGGGGCAGAATATGGTCCTTATTCAATATAGTCCTTTGGAGAGGGGGCAGAATATGGTCCTTATTCAATATAGTCCTTTGGAGAGGAGGCAGAATATGGTCCTTATTCAATATAGTCCTTTAGAGAGGGGGCAGAATATGGTCCTTATTCAATATAGTCCTTTGGAGAGGGGGCAGAATATGGTCCTTATTCAATATAGTCCTTTAGAGAGGGGGCAGAATATGGTCCTTATTCAATATAGTCCTTTATATGGCCCTTATTCAATATAGTCCTTTGGAGATGGAGTAGAATATGGCCCTTATTCAATATCGTCCTTTACGAACTGCGAAACACGTGCAGTTTAATGTGAAAAAACTCAAGTGCAACCGACTTATGAAAGGGGAAAAAAATTTCCGCAGAAATACGGCGACTCAAACAGTTTGATCTGGACAGTTTTTCGTTTTTCTCTGGAAATTAGAGAACACTGATAACATTATTAGTTTATTTCATACTATAAAATTGATAGCGATGTTCAGTGGTTATTTTAAACATCTTAACTGATTGCAATCAACTGCACTTGACATATGGTAGGGGAGTGATAATCTCCATTCAAAGGATTCGTCGTATTATCACATCTATGACATGGGGTCCGGAGCATTCCATTTATTCTGCACGAATTCTTTGCTGTCGATTGTTGAATGTGAACCTGGCATATTGATTCGTCGTGTACTGCACGCCTGTTGTAACCCTAGAGGTATTAAAAGGTACAACCAAACTTGTATATGAGTTTACAAGTGACATGCTTGTTTATCTGGTCGGTACACTGGATATTTGTAATGCAGCTATCGCCTTACACGTAGCATTTATAACGGTACGAGTGATCACTAGAAGCAGAAGGAGGCAATGGAGCCTCTGTTAAAAATAGGGTTAAAAATTCTTGTGACAAAAAAAAGAGAATTTAACATGCTCCATCTGAGGCGTAGCGAAGGTGTGACAAGACACCGCGCGTGCTGTGGGTGCCACTTAAAGGGGGGGGGCGTATAATCGGTGAGCAGAATAAAGATTTTCATACTTTCAAAGCCTTGATAGGGGCTCAGTTTTTGTTCTTGCCGTGGAAACCATATGTCCTTCCTACGCCTCTGGGCATCATATGAATTCATAACTACAATAAAACAGCGTGGCTTGAGGTTGCGGTCTGTACTCAGACTGAAATGTCGTAAGACATGGCATGAAAGGTATTTCATGTGTGGTTAGTCTATCCGTTTATTGTTGTTATTGTTGTTGTTATAGGGTTTAGCGCCATTTTTCAGATAGGCTTTACATGGCATCAGTACACAATTAATAAAATCCGGTTCAGTACCCACGAATGTAGTCCTAATCTATTTTTAGATCACTTTTTCCTGTCTCCGTTTGGTGGTAATACAAGAGTTTAATTTTGGTATTATTGGTAAGGATTTGAAGGCAATTTTTTATTCTTTAGAATGTGAGCTTATGGTGTGGTTGTCTGTGTGTATTTCGGCGACAGTGCCCATTGAGTAATAAGGTCATGGTGATGATCCGGAAGTTAAATCTGTGTTCCGTTGCGTGGTGTTTTGTTTACAATTCAGCCTCTCAAAAAAATGCAGGTCAACCCTTGAAAAGAACTTCACCGTAAAGTCATCTTTGAAGGTATTTTAGATTAACATATGATTTGTATTGATTGTCACACAGTGGAAAGTTCAGTTCTAAGAAACAGATGTAGAGACTATATAGTAAAATGAATTGTGTTCTATAGCCACATTGCGGCCAGTATTAATGGTGGAGAGAAAACCCTGGAAAACCCCGGGAAGAACCACCGACACACGAGAAGCTATTGTTAGGCTTTATCACTTACCCACGTTAGCCGAGTCTAGACTCGAACTCGTGCAGACAGAGGTGATACCGTTTCTGATACCGTGTTAAGTGCAGCAGTAATGTGATATACGCTATACTTTTCTTTATCGCTGGTGAGAGAGTCTATTAGAACTAGACATGCTGTTGTTAGCAGGTTAGTATTAGTTCTGTTATCTGCTATGTCTAACAGCGTCTTTTTATAATAATAGTCCATACCGAGTTCATGGTATACTAGACCCTTAGCAAATGTGTCCATGAGCTCACAATTTTTAAGAAAAGTTTGTTTCCTTGTTTCAGCTAGTTTGTCAAGTTCGTCGTGAATCTTCTTTAGTCGCTCTTGTTCTGGTTCTTACTACCTTAAAATTTTGTTTTTACAAGGTTATATTTATCAATAGTCAAAGCATTGTCTTTATTTAGCTCAAGCAGTGTAATTATCATTTTTTTAACCTTTAACCGCCGCTCCTCCTCGCAGTCACACACAGGGCAGTATTTGCTAATGTTATCAAAGTCTCTAAAAGCGTGTCTCAGTTGAGAGACTCTTATTCCTGAAACTCTGGCAGAGTTATCTCTGTTCTCAGTTAAACCAGTGGAACATAAAGTGATTTTTTAAAAAAATTCGAACAATGATATTTATCGCTCTTGCTTCTTCAATTCTTCCTGTGTCTAGCAATTCAACATCAGCTAAATCGTCAAGTGTATATATCTGGAACATCGTCAAACCTGGGTAATTATCTGTAGCGTCAACAACATAAATCCGGAAATACGAGTACTTGTTTGTGGTTGCTAAAGGATAAAGTATAAATTGCTTGAAATTGGTAATTAAAACAACTGGTATCGTATGCAGCGTAGTCACTGTCGAATCACCACAGTGCGGTGGTATATAAAAAAATTTGACGAACTGTTTTATAACGCTGCTGGCAGATTGCCAGCGTCTGGGCAGTTTTCTGATCAGGAAAATGACAGTTTTTGTTTATTTGTTAAGTTAGCAAAAAATAAAAATCGTATGTTCAAATCTGGAATTGACAGAATTTTGGACTTTGAAAATTAATATATTTGGTCAAAATCTAAAATTATTCTAAATGAAAAATGGATGCAAAGCGAATAGAGATTCTAGAGATATTTATTGTAACCAGAGCAGCGTTCAAAAACAAAGTTGAGCAGGAAGGTTAGGGTCTAAGGCAGACGGCAGAAGAAACTTTGTTAAGCAACTACCAGAGGCCGCACTTGGTAACGGCCAGATATTTATGCGGTATCTCTGGAAGAGCTTAAAAAGTTATCAGAGAAAGGACTACTTGATCTACTTGAAGAAGGACATAACAAAGTTACTGAGCGAATAGGAGATCCAGAAGAACTAAACAATCTTGTATCTGAGTCAGTGAGACAACATGAAGAGTTAGCAAAGGAAAGAAAAGCTTCTACTGAAATTATGGGTATAAAGATGACAAGGAAGGATCAAATTATGTTTCACAGAAAAGCTGCAAGAAATGTCAAGATAAAAGTATAACAATTTTTGACAGATCATATTCCTAGAGAACAACATAACTTTGATCAAATTCGCTGATTTAGAAAACACATATGACGATTTTATTGAAATTTTGAACTGAAAACTATTTTAGATACAGGTAAACAAGTACAAGAAAATATTACCAAAGCACAAACTGAAGCAGAATTTTCAAATTTGTATAATGAATGCATGCTAAATTAATTGCTGGTGTTATATTTTATACTGGATAGCAATTATAGAAATAAGACAATTTTATTTTAAATGGGCATTTTATTTAATAAAACTGATAAACGTCTTCCAGAAGAAATACATGGAAAAGAAGGTCGTGGAATTAACAGTTTTTAACTCGACTGCTAATATAGTTTTAGACTGATGATATTAATATCATAAAATGAAGCCCGAAACACAAGCACATAAATCTACAGCGAAACTGTTGAAATTTTAGATCAAACGGTTATCTAATATCCGACAAATTTTACATAACAATTTTATCATGGCAAAATAATTCGCGGCGATCTGATTTGCTTACCGCAAAGCACAAACCTCCAGCAGTCCAGTTTTATCTATCAAACAAAATAGAAATGTTATCAACTATATTACTACTCGACTCACCACAGACTATAGTGGACAGTGCAAACTTTTATGTTATTTATAATTTACCAATCGAAAGCGATAAACAATACTAAATTGGTTTAGTTTCAGTACTGCCTGGCACACTATGACAAATATTAGAACTAACCTGAATAACGATTTCACATTTCATTCAATTCAGCCAGCTGGCCGGGCTTGGATGTTGGCCAAGATACCGCAGGTCGCTTATAAGGTTACATATCGAAATAAACCAGTAAAGTTATTACTTAGAACCAAAGCTGAATCCGCATCAGATAACTATAACACACAGCGTGCTAGAATCGCTCTGAAAAATAGGTTTTATTGTTGGTTTCAGTACCACAAATAACATAGGCCAGTTATTAGGTTTTGCTACGAAACAATACAGTTTTGAATCGCTAAGTGCTTAAATTTCATACGATGGCTTGTCACTCTTGGACATAACAGATGTAAATTCGATTTTAAAAAATGGCTCTATTGCCAGAAGATCGTATACAGCACGTAGTAGTAAAGGTCAAAATAGTTTTTAAAAAAATTCTCCTGACGTAACTTCTGGTTTGTTAATGCGAGTAAATCTAAGGTAGATAATCTGCTATCATGTTAGTGTTGAAAATCAAATATCTTCTATCATGATGACAATGATTGATCAATCCGGCCTAAAGCTGAATCTCAATAACGAAATTGTAACAGATTATCTGCACATGGGGTCAGTGAACTCTGCTAATCGCAGGTAGCTGACTACAATTAGTTAACTAAATACAGTGAACTAGCTCACCAAAGTCAATTTTATCAGAAAGTTTTTTTTTTTATAACAAAATGAAACAATAAAACAACCTATCACACAGATATCGTAGGATGTTACTTTGGAAATATATTCTCAAAAATAATCGAAATTGTACCTGAAATTGCAAAAAAGTAAATAAATAGCGCCTATCGCCTTTGATGCATCAAAAACTTTTGCCACAGGAGCGTCTTCTGCAGCAGGTTTAGTTTTTGGACAGAACATTTTTGATACAATTAAGGGTGGATCATAAAGTGTCCGTCAAGTGATAGGGATATAAAAGACTCGTTTTCTGAAATGTCACTACTAAGGCGCTGATGAAAACGACAAACAACTGCTATCTTCACCAGGCAAGAAATTATTAGAAAATTAGTAACTAAAACTAGATCCACTCGACTGTATATTGCAGCGTTCTAATTTTTGTTTAGCAATAACAGATAAAAAAAATGTCTGTCAAAATTACGTTGATCTGACCAAGGAAATACCATCTGATCACTCAAAAATGGGTTTTGAGTTTTTTGAGAACATTAATGAAATTTAAAACAAACTTAACAAAAGAGGGGTTCGCAATTTTAATACAAGGGACAAGGACGTTTTTTCCGACCACATAAAGCCGTTTTTGAAGTACGAGGTTGTATAATAACAATGGCGGTACCACCAGTTGCTATTGCAACTGGTACAAAAGTGACATTTGTTAATCAAGGTTGGAATTTTTTTTAGAAGCGCCAGATATCAACTAGCTAATCAAACCATATAATATATTTCAATGTACCTACCAATTGCAAGTACTATTCTTAATGTGGTTTCATTTAGTGACGATTACTCGACATCTGTTGCAACGAATATGTGGTTTAAAAATACTGGACTTGGAACAGCTTCACTAGATAATTTACTTAGAGTTGCTACAGCCCCCGTTGCTGGTGCTAGCGATGATGGGACTCGTACTAATATTAACGCGTATTTATCACCACTACATGCTCAAATACACGACAGATGCTACAGCAGATAACGAAGTGGATAATGTCAGACATACGCTAATAGCTCTTTGTAATGCAATTGGAATTAGCCACCAGATGCTGCTGCTAAGACAGCTGCAATGCTGGCAAAAGCTGAGTCTTTGGTCAGATGATTAGAGCTCAACCTTAACACGAAGGTTATGCTAAACGACAATAATTCTTAGACAGCACACATCAAATAGCAATGATGCTTCCGCTTATCAAAATATTCGGATTTTGGAGAGTATACAAAAAGGTGTTTCGTGCTATCAAACATACACTTATACTTGACCGAGCTGATCAAAACGATTGTTTGATGAGAGCTTATGGTGATGATGCACATTTTGTAATTTCATTACTAGCATTGTGGATACGACGTAGAGTTCCATCGATTGAGAAATCAATAGATCTCGAGACAATGCTAACATGATTTACACAAGATTCATTCTATGCTAAACAAAGTTTATTAAACCGCAATACCAAATTCTATCAACATGTGGAGAACAACAACAGTTCCAAGCGAGCCGCTACCAATGCATGTATTTATTGTGTTTCAATGACATAATAGACGTGGAAGTCAGCTTGGAAACAATTCTGTATTTGATAGTCATTATGTCAGACGAATATTTTGTCAGAATAAATTCTAAGCAGCATCCGGATCGAGCAATCTTTGCTGCTGATGCTGCCGTGCTAGTATCTTGAGTTTATATGTACCTTGTGGAAAAAAATATCAGAATGCTGATATTGGATCTCAAATTCAATCGAAGAATTTAGAACACTTTATCCGATATTCCATTTTGATGTTAATAAGCATAGCGAACGAGCTATCGCGTCAAATTCTGACATTGAAGTTATGTCGTCACTTGGACACATTCCAGGAGCTATTAATTATTATGCTAATGATCTAATTGTATCTGACAGATTCTTAGCGATAGATTCTTGCAAGGGCGGGATAACCGTCCAAGACTAAATGCCAGGTGGCCAGGTGTAAAAAAAATGCTTCTAGTAAAACTTTATCAAACACGCAAGCGGTGGGAATGTTCTTTTTGTCTAGACTGACTACAAGGTTCTCTGCACTTGAAGTGGTTTAATCAAACAAGAGTGCGGAGTGTATTGATCCTCTACCAAACTACAGAATTGCTGAAATACAAATATTATCCAGCAAAAGGAAAATAAATACAGGATGAAATATATTGTGCATGAAGTAATTTATTTGCCCAGACAAGTTAAAAAATTAACACAAGCTATTATTAAACGACAGTCTGTTTCGCTGAATATAGATTTCGTAACCCCGGACGCAAGATCGCAGAGCGATCCACTGCCATGAAAACTAATATTAACACAGCGGTAAATCAATAAAATACGACTGCAACAATCTTTCATTTTAAATGTATCAGCAGCACAAGTCACTGCAATCCGTGGTGGTTTTCTGGGACCTGCTTTGGCAACTATTGCAAAAATTGTTCAACCCAAATTACTGCCAGTACTGGGCATTCTGGGGACAGCTGCTGCCTCGGGAACTATATCCAGGGTCACAAAGAAGGTTGTGTCTGGCGATGAAATCAAACATTTAGTGTAGTATTTAACTTCTTTTTGACAATTATAAATTAAAACAAACCCTAAAATACGAAGCGTTCAAAAACGTAAAACAGCAAAGAAACGTAAAACTAAAAACAAAAAGACGAACCGGGAAGCTATTTTCAAGGTGGATTCATAGGGCAATTGCTAGCAGGAATAGCGGTTAGTCTACTTCCCAATCTGCTAGGAATATGACGTGGGTGAGGGTTAATGCTGTCCAGTACCACTCTGCGATCAATCTGTTGAGAAACTGTGAGATCTTAGATTAACTGAAATATGTCAGCGGATTTATAGAAGTCGTTTTTAAAGAAGATTTATCGTTTCTCTCTGCCAGCAGCAGCAAACTGAGTTATAAATGTCCAAACTTGTAACAACGGAACTGGCACGCATTGGATAACACTTTATAAAAACAACTATTTTGCTTCGGTTGGGCTACAACTAGGTGATACTATTAAATAATAAAATATAGCATCCCAAAAGAATGTAAAGTCGTCCGGTAGTGGACTGGGCGATTTTCTGAAATTTAATATTATTATTTATACCTAAACCAAGCCTGGAAAACGACAAAATTGCAATTTCATCTAACAAACAAATTTACAAATGGCTATGTATTGCCTGAAATACAGAAATAAAACGGAAAATACAAATGAAACCACGGTAACTACAAAATATAAACGACTAATGCTGAAAAGTATATGCGCTTACTGAAAAAAGTATGTTTCTCAAACGTGACCCATTATTTCCTGGAGATCAGGGAATACCAATAATTTCTAAACTATTTTAGTCGACGATTAAATTATAACAAAAATGCAAGGCCATCTTGCAAGCAAAGCGTGTACATCTGAAGTTGATCACGATATTTTTTTCTCGAGTAAGATAAAATAAAAACTTATTTCCAGTGTTGTAATCAACTGCTTATATCGGAACCGGCTTAGATATTTACATATTAATTGGTAAATTACAATAACCTAAACATGGATGGATCCTGCGAAACCACAAATATACAGGTCAATGGAATCCACTCCACCACAAACAACTTGATGAAAATGGCAATCCTTTCCGCGTGTAGGAGTAGCTCAATCAAGTCGGCGCAATCGCAACTGTGACAACGAAAACAATAAATCTGGTTACGACCGTATATGCTTCACGAGCTAAGCAATATGAGACCGAATTGATCGTAAACTAGTACAAGCTAATTTTGGAGCGTAATATAAAATGGGGCGTGGATAGCCCCGGCTAAGAAAAAAAAAGAACTTTACGAAGATGGAGAGCAGAGTGGTCTCGCACATAAACTTCACAAAAATACAAATGAAAAAAAAAACGGAAAATGCAAATGAAACTACGAAACATTGTTGCAGACTCAGCTGATGATATATGGGCAATATATCTAGCTGATGTCATACATTCAAAAGCACAATAACAATAAAAGGTACCTGATGAATGTAGTTTATAGTTTTAGTAAATATGCGTTTAGTGTGCCTGTTACAGATAAGACAGGTAAATCTATAACCGATTCGTTGAGAGAGATTATTGTCAGCACAGAAAGAAAACCGAATAAGATGTGTGGACAAACCACAGAGCTGAGTGTTTTAACAAGCAATTCGAGCAGTTTATGAACAAAACAAAAACTCCAAATACATCACCGGAAATGAATGGAAAAGTGTCATCGTCGAAAGATTTAATCGCACGTTAAAATAAAAGATTTAAATGCAGCTTACAGCTATAAACATTATCAGATATGCCGACTATCTGCCAAATATTATTTCAGATTATAATAAGACAGGACACGATACACTTGGAATGTAACCAAAGGAAGCTATTAATAACCCAATACTGGTGAGCGAGAATATGAACCGAAGACACAAGTTTAGCGTGGCTGATAGAGTTAGAAATTTTCTGGTGAAGAAAACTTTTGAGAAAGGATTAGTTCGTAAGTGGCATGTCGAAGTATTTGTTGTGGAGAAAAAATTAACAACAATACCTGTAACAAATAAGCTGAAAGGAGTTACAGCGGACAGAGCCGAATATATTTATAATCGAGCTAGTGACAGCAAGAAAATGAAAGTAAAGTATTGTCAAATGGAGAGATTACGGCGATAGTTTAATAGCTGGATACCAAATAGTAAAGTAAAATATATTTGATTAAATTGCTATCGATTCAACGATCTGATTCAGTCACCATAAATCTTTTCGTATTTAGAAAGGGCAGACTTACATTTCACTGGCCTGCATAACGATATCAAATATTATCTTCGTGCTTTTGCTAGTACGCTCTCTCTTAAAAATCATAACAAATAGAAAATTTTTCGACAGCCATACACATCTAACTGTTTACGGTTCATAAACAGCTTTAATAACTCCCGTATTATTTGATGTTAAGAGACAGTAAAATTAAATGTTTTCATCTTCTTAGCGAGGTGATATCTTACATTATGCCGCACCGATTTCGTTTTTGTTGTATTTAATAATTTCAGAGGATATGACGCTGAGATTGTAGTTGGAGCATTCGGTAATAGAGGTATAATAATCCACCAAAAAAATAATAATAATAAAATAAAGTGCATACCAAATAGAGCAGAAAAGTATACGTCAGTGACACTAGGCAAGGTAAGATTTGTTGATAGTCTACAGTTTATGGTATATCACTGGACGAGCTATTAAAATGCTGCAGCGAATATTATAATTTGTCTCAACATTTCGGTGAAACTGCTGGAAGTGTATTTACACGAAAATGAATTGTTCCAGACGATTGGAGCAGATTTGATGAAACGTGTCTATCTGACAAAGATAAATTATATTCTAGGTTAAGTTTGTCTGATGTATCCAACAATGATTATGCCTATGCTTGGTCGATAATGGGATTCGTTTGGCTGCAAAAATTATAATGAACTTTACTTAGCACAGACGTTCTGTTGAGAGCCGATATATTTAAAACTTTCAGAGATGTCAGCGCCAATAACTAAGGATTCGACCTAGCTTTGTATTATTCAGCACCCGGAATAAGTTGAGACGTATTACTCAAGCACAGTAAAATTAAACTGGAGCTGCTAACATACCCTTATCTTTTCAACTTTATAGAACGTGGAATGCAAGGCAGAATACGTTTCATAACAAAAAATATGCCAACGTTAATAATAGGCATTTTCCCGACAGCTCCATTAAGTTTTATAATTTTTCTAGATGCTAATAATTTGTATAATTACGATGTATCGAAGTTATATGCCGTATGGCCGATTTAGGTGGATCACTGAAAACGTTTTTGATGAAACTGATAGAACTATACCGGATGATGATATTTATTTCACAGAAGTTAATATTGACTGACTGGTTGAGCTTCATGACAAGTATAACGACTATCCATTCTGTCCGGATTCGATGATGATCAACAACAGCTTATTATCATAAACACATAGAGATTATTCGTCTATTGCTAGCATTAGAGGTAAATCTGTTATTAAAAAGTTAGTCCTTAATCTGCTTGAAAAACAGAGATATGTTTTATACTATAAAAATCTTAAGAAAATGTTAATCATGGTCTGGTATTAAGAAAAATTCATTGTGGGCTAAATTTAATCAAAATACGTTGAATGAAGAGCTAAATAGCCTCAAATAGAGCACAAAAGAGAATTTGTTTTAAAAAAAAATTAAAGCTTATGAATAACGGCGTTTTTGGCAAGACCATATAAAATATTACAAAGCGAGTCAGTATTGAGATAGTCAATAACGTGGACCGTCGTAATAAACTTGTAGCAATAATGATTTTGTCAGTGTAAAACTATTTAATGAAAATCTAGTATCCATTCAACGAAAAAGGACAAATCTAAAGTTGAATAAGCCAGTTTATGTTGGTATGGTGGTACTTGAGATATCAAAATGGCTAATGTACCGATTTCATTATGATTTTGTTTAAGATAAGTGGGATGATGCAGAATTATTATTTACTGATACTGGCTCGCTTATGTACAAGATAAAATCTGATGATATTTATCAAGAGTTTTACGATAACCAAGCAACGTTTGATCTTTCATATTATCCAAACAGCAGCAGATTTCACTGTGATGAAGTAAAAAGAGTAATAGGAAAATTTAAGGATGAGAAAAACTTTGTTCCTATCCTTAAGTTTATCGGATTGCGTAGTAAAATATATTTACTAAAATTAGCTGATAATAAAGTTAAGAAAAAAGAGCTAGGGGAATTAAAAGAAAAGTGGTAGGTAAGGTGATAGGATTCGATAATTATAAAATCAGGCTGGAATCATCGTGAGGTTATCATCGCGACAGATTTCGCATTCTTTTGTTGTCCTCCGGTCTTACATGAAAACAAACCCCAACGATATGCGCTTAGCGGAGAAACCACGACTGAATCTGTTATATTGATATTGTGTCTTCGGCTTCATTCAACCCATGCTAATTTTGCATAGTTTTATGCGAGCGCTGTTTTGTACCTTTGCCATGTCTTGTACGGTGGAGTTACAGTAGACCTCTTTATGTTTCGTTGGCTGCGGTTGTTAGGACATGTTTTGCTTCTAAGTGGCAAGTAGTATTCTGTGCTTATTTAACTAATTGATATAAACTTGGTGCCTATCTCTAAAATGTCACCCGTTACAAGAAGTTCCCTCCCATATACCACATAGGTGCTATAGGTAGAGACCGCACTCAACGATGTTTGCTTGCTTTTGGCGCGTCCGAGCAATTACTGATGCTTATTTAACAGACTTTGTGCATAGTCAGTTTGGTTGACCATATATTCTACGTTTTCAATAAACTTGTTTTGTTACATCAGATATATTTCCTGGCCCAACTATCAATGTAAACATTTCGGTTTGCGAACCCATGATTGCATAAACATACACTAATACACTTTTCTTGGAACGCTCTACCCACTTTCATAACTTATTGCGACTTGTCGAGCAATTAAAATCATTGTTAGCTTCGCTGGCTTGTGTAAAGTAGTCTTATAGCCGCTGTTGAGATTGGTTTTTCATCGTCCCCAGGCCTAAGTTATAGCTTTGCATCTGCCGCCAGTCTAAGTTTTATCATACATTAAAGTCGTTGCAAAAACAATCGTAGTAAACCATGCCGATGCTGTCATCAAGCGAGCTCCATCCTGTTTTGCCATAAAAGGCACACCACATCTAAGCGATAATTTTTCTTGCATGGTAGTATGCATGGAACCGCTAAAAGCCATGCACTATTTCTTGCCGTCTTGCCGTTTCTGCTTTACAGACATCAGGAAATTGCGAACGCTTATTTCGCAGCCAGTGGTCGCGCACCATAAGGCAAAATTTACTTTATTTTGCCAAAACTACTTCTCACCATCTGCGTTCTGGAGACCCATTGATATTTTTCACAAAACGACAATTAGCACAGACTAATTGGTTATGTAAACAAATCTGATCAAGAACGAAACACCATCCCCTACAAAAACGTTCTTCGTTTACCAAATATATTTAATGCCATGTTTGGCATCTCATGTGCTGCAAATGGCATTAATTCCCAAAAGCAAAAAAAAAAAACAAAAAACAAGAAACCTTTAAAATAAAACTTCAGCCCAAGCAGTCCAAGCTTGGATGCAGAATCTGACACGAGATCACACATGTCCATCATCTATGTTGAAAACGTTTACAATTTTTCCCACTTGTAAAAACGCATTTTAACAGAGCTTAATAATTTCATCCTTTGTTAGCCTGTTATGATATGACCAAGATTACTGATTTGATTTGACTCAACCGAATAATGCATTAATGGCATGATCCTTGAAATAAATTCAATTATGTCAAATGGACAGAGACTGAATGTTATGCTATGCCAAATCAGGAGGCTGCAACGGTCGCCAAGTTAATTGTTAATCATTTCCTCTGCCGTTTTGGTGTGTCACGTGAGTTGCATACGGAACTCTTTCAAAGTTTTCATGATATTATACGTATTAATAAGACATGAACTACAAGATTCCACCCACAAAGTGATGGCTTGTTTTCAAAGTTTAGAATAATGGTTGAGGACTATTTTATGCAAATACATCTCAGTATATTTATTGGGATGCCAATTAATCCTTGGCAAAGATGACATATTTAACATCATTATCTGAGAGCACTGGTCAATGGCTGAGTATCATGATGATGATGGGCAGATAAATACAAGTAAGTATCGGTTAATTTACTGTATGGAAAACCACCATCGATGTGGGGACGCTAAGAACAATTTTTGTATTGTCCTTGGGGGATATGGGATATCGACGAAAGATTGAGTGATAACGTGATTGAAGCTAGCAAAAGACTGATAAAAAGATGTTTCAACAGAGCGCATTAAATCAAACACAAAGTAGTGGAAACAGTCTGTATTGGAGCTTTAACCAAAACAGAGAGGAAATCTCTAAAAGCTTTAGAGAAGTGGGTAGAACCGGATGTTGTAATTGAAGAGATCTTATATTTGGTTTATCGAGTCAAGAAGAGCTCAAATGCCAAAGAAAACGTTGTACCATGAAACTTTGAAGCATTTTCATATGGATATCACAATTGGGTCAAACATAAAACTGAGACGCCTTAGAAAGGGAGAACAAGACAAAAACATACCGAAGTACTAAAGTTATATGAAAAAGGAAATGGAAGAAGTTAATGGAAACTTTAGAAACAGATGTGGTCGCAGCAGAATACATCAACTGGTCTCAGCGTATACCCTTTAGATGAATCAGTCGGCCTCTCATCCTTTAAGAATCTTATGGATAAAGGAAGTCACATTATGGAAAATATCATTTTATCCATATGATCTTGATCTGGAAGTGTGCATTTAATTGAATCATTTGTCCCTATGATGGCTGCATATACGCGTGTACAAAGATTAGACCACAAAACTTGACTTCCCAGATGAATAATCTGCATGCCGTTCTTGGTAGGGCGTATCAAGAATACTCCCCAGTCAGTAGTTAGATGCTGGAAACAGCAGGAAACATTGACATTGTCGAAAGGGTGACGACAAAAGAACACATGCAGAGCTGGGGAACGTAAACACGTGGTGAACAAGGAGCCAGAGAAAATGATTCTGGAAGAGTACATTCATGCCGTATTTCTGAATGGTTAACCATTCTGGCTGCTATGATTGACCAATACTATTGGATGAATGACCGATCTTTTCACGAATCTATTACACTTACACTACAAGAATCCTTATTTATGTCTCCACACGAACAGTGGCACATCTATCCATTTGAGAAACAAAAACTTTTCATTTAAGTCAAACCAAACAGTTCACTCGAAAATGAAATTTCATTGCCTTCCTGCCTAGCAACTGTCCGTCGCACAGAGGTAGAGATCATGTGCAGGTTGGACTCAAACCCCAATGCTACCTTGGTACCAAGACAAAAGCCCAATGTCTCCTTACTTCTGGAGGTTTGCCCCTTTATTCTCCAACAATAAGGAACTGGACTAGAGTAGAAAATGAGTCAGTTACATTGAGCAAGATGCTGAAATGCTCCCACTGCTCTAATCTTTGGAAGGAGATTAATTTAACATGCAACCACACAGAAACTACTGCTTGAGAAGTACAACTTCCTTGCTCGGCCACGGATACCCAAGACAAAAGATATTTATATGGAGGGCATTCATTTCGTACCGTTTTACATCTGCTTCCTACGAATAATACTGTCTTGTGCTTAAGATGGAAATTGGTCCATGGAATAATTTCGGAATGCCACTGCAGTCTTGGACCAATCCACAGATAAAATACTAGACGACTTAAGATCATTACTGTCTGGACAAATAAAAAATGATAATAGAGATGTATATTAAGACCTGTGGTAAATAATCAAAATGCATTTAAAATAGAAGGCTAAAAAGTTGTTTTTTTCAATAGGAGAATAACGTTTGTTCTTTGTATTATTTACCACCAACCCATTTTAAAATTCTATAATAATGTATGCTACCTTTCTAAAAAGGATTAATTTTTATTTACTTGTTCTTTTCAGATCGCCAGAGAGATAATTGACATTTTGTTATGCTTATAATTCATATATGATGAACAATATGTTGTCGAGGAAGACAACGCTTGAAAACTGGGAGGGGGTAGTGTGGCAAATTTTACGCGATTTCAAACTATTTACTATTGGTGAGGGAATTCATTGTGATTTAATAATCTGTACTATTCTCTTGTCGCATGTATATATCTAAATTATAGTCAGCATTTTTTCACATAGAATGATGGAGTTGTTTGAATGCTGCAAAATTACACTTATAAAAGCTATTGTAGCAGATTCTTGTGCAGATCGATATTTTGATAACATATTTAGTTCTATATTTGCAAGAGAATGTTCTTTATATTGACAATCGATCTCTATGCTGTGCTATGTTCGTTTAGATGCAAGGATTTTACTTGTCCGACATTTGTTTTGTATGCAGTAATATACCTCGACGTCTCCTGCACGAAAGAGCTGTTCATGCTAAACTTTTTCGGAACCATACACCTCAGCAGCAAGCCAGCGTTGACTGTTCCTCGTCTTGCACAAGGTATTTCATATTTGGTCATATATTTGCAATTAAAAGTGGAATAAAATAATTAGTATTCAATAGTTGTCTTGAGTCACGATGTTTTAGAAGCTGATAATATTTATTGTGTCTTAGATTCCTGTTAGAAATATGCACTAGTTTGGCGGAGTGTGACAATATGTAGTGTAACCGCACGTTCTAAATAGGGTTATCGTGCACACCAGTCAGTTTTCTCTGACTGGCATGGGGTTTGTGCCAATTTACAGTTGTATTTCAAGTGTTCCCATTCAAATGCAAATTGTGCAAATCAGCTTCCATAGCTGTAAGAGTATTATCGTTATATAACCGAAAATTAATCTTAAGCAATTATATTTGAAAGTATACATGCATCTCTACAATATATAACTATTTTGCAAATTTCTGAACTAAAGAAAATCGAACCCAAATATATTACAGCATAGGGTACTTATTTATATAGAGTTGTTTAGGGTCTCCATAAAACTTTCTCTTCCTCAGTACATTTGTTTGAATATATCATTTTATTATAAAGAAATGCTCAGCCATTTCACATGATAGTTTTTTTTTAAATTTGTTTTTATTGAGACTTTAATGTTATTCTTGAATATTCTTGAATTTTACTAGTGAGTATTTTGTGGTCATTATTGTTCTTTGATACAAATTGCTGAGATTGTTGGTTATTATGTGGTGCCACGAAACAGAGGGAGCATAATAAAAGAACTCGGACATCCGTTTGAATTAATTTATTTATATTTATTTATTGACAAATATAGTATGTCAGGCTTGAATAAATCTAAGTCCCCTCTTCTGTCCCTTTTTTCTCTTTCTCTCATGCTCTAAGTGACAAATATTTTGAGCTGGTTGAAAACCTTGACTGCGAATTTTAACATACACAAAGTAACCATGAGGAACCCGAGTCTTAATAGCTATATGTATGTACACGTTTCATTGGACCTTTCTAATGTTACACGATGCCAATGATAGAGTTGAAATAGCTTGTATGTACTCTTTACATGGGATATTTCTGGTGTTACACGATACCCATGGTACAAAGTTGTAACAGTTTGTGTGTACATTTTCCATGGGGTGATTTTAGTATTATACGACACCATTGATACAAAGCTGAAATAGCATGCGTGTACACGTGATACAGTAGTTTGTGTGTACACGTTCCATGGAATGTTTCTAGTTTTATACCACACCAATGGGATTTGTCAAGTGTTATACAATACCATTGATACAAAGTTGAATAGCTTGTTTGTAC
This sequence comes from Potamilus streckersoni, assembly GCA_016746295.1. Classification (NCBI taxonomy): domain Eukaryota; kingdom Metazoa; phylum Mollusca; class Bivalvia; order Unionida; family Unionidae; genus Potamilus; species Potamilus streckersoni. The sequence goes on from JAEAOA010002240.1 coordinate 4,945,737, forward strand.
ACGTTTCATGGGATGTTTCTAACGTTGCAGGAAACCAATAACACAAAGCTGCAATAGCTTGGATGTACACTTTCCATAAGATGCTTCTACTGTTTTACTATACCAAATTATACAAAGTTGCAATAGGTTGGGTGTACACTGGATGTTGATAGTATTACATAACGCCAATGATACAAAGTAGCTGTTTTTGCGTACTCTTTCCATGAGATATTTACGATACCAGTGATACAAAATTGCAATATAGCTTGTGTATACACGTTCCATGGGATATTTCTAGTGTTACATGATACCAATGATACAAAGCAGCAGTAGCTTGTGGAGAGGAACAGGCCGAATACTGATCGGTTATACAAACCGTAATCTAGTTAATACTTTATTTAGTTTTTGTTTCGTTAAAACAATAAAGCCCCAAAACAGAGCACTCGTAGATATTGAAATGTCTGAAGATTCTCTCTCTCTCTCTCTCTCTCTCTCTCTCTCTCTCTCTCTCTCTCTCTCTCTCTCTCTCTCTCTCTCTCTCTCTCTCTCTCTCTCTCTCTCTCTCTCTCTGTGTTACGATTGACCAATTAATCGATCATCATAGAACCGGAGAGATGACGATATACACCTTCTAATAGTTTGTCCTCGCCCACCCCAGGGACAACTGGAGATATATCCTCGGGGTCGAGGCCCGTAAAGAGGCCCAGGAAAAAACCCACACTTTTTAATTTTCTGAAAAGAAAACTTTTGTTTGAACAATAACTAGGAGAGGTCCCGATGTTTTGTACCCCAGGGCCTATACCCCAGGACCTGTGATATCTCTCTCTCTCTCTCTCTCTCTCTCTCTCTCTCTCTCTCTCTCTCTCTCTCTCTCTCTCTCTCTCTCTCTCTCTCTCTCTCTCTCTCTCTCTCTCTCTCTCTTGACCATTGTCGCAAACTACAAGTGAAAAAAAAAATCTGATAAAGTAGTGTAGCGGAATTTTGCAAAGGTAAACCTGGCACACAAACTGGCCGAGGGAGAGAGATTGAGAGAATCAGTTTCATATTAGTTGCTGTGGAAAATAAAGCATAATAATGACTAAGATTAAATGTAAAGAAATTTAAATGTTTGAATTACTTCGTCATGCTGTTCTGGATGCTAGCTATGCAATCTTTCCCGTATTCTACTTTCATTATTTTAACGAACTTTCACGTTTAAATCTTAAGCCTCTCTTTTATTTCTTTCGTGAATATGATTTTTTTTTAATCTCAAAAAACAAATTAGCAATTTCCAAAAGTATTGTGAAAAGCTAAAATAGATTCAGAACTAAATTTTGCAATTGTTACGCTATGAAAGGATGTAAAGAGCTCACTAACTCAGGTCACTAACTCCGTCAATCGAGTTTCCTGTAATCAATTTTTAACTTCCTTTGAACGAAAGTATGCATATTGGTATGTATTATAAATAAAATATATGTCTTGTGAGTATGAAATATCTTTCATGTATCACTTATACACGTTTTTCATTTAAGGGATAACTTGACAATGCAAAATTTATACAACTCATTGTTTATCAAAGTTTCAGCATACATACCAGATAGATAGATAGATAGATAGATAGATAGATAGATAGATAGATAGATGGATGGATGGATGGATGGATGGATGGATGGATGGATGGATGGATGGATGGATGGATGGATGGATGGATGGATGGATGGATGGATGGATGGATAGATAGATAGATAGATAGATAGATAGATAGATAGATAGATAGATAGATAGATAGATAGATAGATAGATAACCTTTGCACCATGGACAATACAGCATTTATTATAGTACGAATAATGCAAGGGAGGAATCGATTGGTTAGGACTCCAGGTGACGCCTGCTTTACATTGATCCGCCTTGAATGACACATCTGAATGCTCTCACTACTGTAAAGACTCGTATAAGAAGTATGCTACTAATGTGTGTATATACATAAAGACTCTATAAATAATGTACTTTCATTTAACTTGCTGCACACCTTCTTTTGAATACGTTTTATCATGTCATATATTGAGATTACATCAATAAAAAAGATAGTATCGAGCGAGATTTGAATTAAAGAGGTGCTCGTCTTTTCTTTCGTACAGCAATCACCTATGACTAAGTACAGGTGTTGTTACATTACTCACGCTATGTTTAGTTAATGTTAAGTTTGTAGTATGTACTTTGACTTGGATTTAAATCAGTATGGGTTTTTTTCTCTTACACATTCTATTGTTTGGAATATGTTTTACACAGATACCACGTGGCGATGGATGGTAAGTTACATTTTTAAACTTTGTAAAATTTACATCACGTAAAGTGAAGAAATTAGAAATAAAATTGCAAAGGTAGACTTGAAGAACCACGTAGTGGATTTTAAACAAGGATGTTTTTTTTCATGTTACGTTGCATCAAACAATCAATGGGTTTTAATTTGGAGTGATTTGTTTGTTTTCCACTAGGGAATAGGCTGATTCCTAACAAAATTAGAGACATTTATTTTTTTTAAAAGCATTTGAAAATTTAAATGGTCCAACCCAATGTTTCCATGAGTCAATCGTTACACAACTATTCCGTTGAATAACTATGGTGAAGACATGCTGAATGTAGTGTGATTTTATTCATTCTTAAAAACATTATTCCTATTTAAAATGGAGGAACATGCGTTTTCCCCCTACATATACATTTTTTATATTATTTTATACTCTTCACGTTGTATTGTAAAAGTTGTAACGTTTAGAATAATTTACTGTTATATTTTCACGTATGATGTCAGTCTTTGTGCATTTGTATTTTTTCTTTAACTCGTTATACCGCACGAGAAATATACGATAATCAGGCTTTTTAAAACTGAAACAAATAAATAGACGTGTATCACATTTTACAAATTTATGCACGATTCATGTAGACCGGCCCGATTAAGACAACAACTTGTACCACTGTCTGCAGTTGAAAACGTTGTACTCTTTTGTTACTCTTCTCACCGGCTGTTGCCACTCCGTCCCTATAAATTTTTAATATGTTCTATGTTGAGCGAATTAGTAAGTACCCAAGTAGAAGATCTTCTTTTAAGTAGATTTAATTTAATTTATTATAAACGGGACGTTTTTAGTAATTATAGTACTGTCTTTGTGAGTATAATACAAGAAATGTTAAAAATATCAGATGGTGCAATCAATATGTGGTTGAGGAAAAATAACAAACAAATTTGGAGAGTAAAAAAAAAAGGAACAAGCAAAATTATGGAGAATTTTGTTTTTGACAAATGCCTGTAACGATGAACGAAGTTAAATTCATGATGCTAAGAACGCGTTTGTTTCAAGTTTATGCATGAAAACAATATGATTGGTCCACGATACGCATCTAAAAATAGAAAGTTTTTGAAGCGGTTTCCATAGGAGTATATATGTGTATAAGGGTTGAGCGGGACGTAGCACAATACTGCCTATATTGCACGTATTGAGATAGTGTATGTAAACACCACCTTTTATTGTTTTTGATATACAATATTATGCATACCTCACAATTATCTAAATCATATAAATCATATAAAATCATCTAGTTATATCCAGAGCATGTTGAAATGTTATAGACGGTTGAGTAAGTTGTGCTCCGTTATAGCATCTACTTGCGTGTTACGTGTCATTGCGATGTCGTACAGATTGCATCGCAAAGGGCAGAAGTCGCGACAGTATGTTACTAAACATGATAATTACGATTTTTCAATCTTCGTAAACAAAAGAAAAAAGAAAGAAAGATAAATAACAACAATATAAACAAAAATGTGCATGACATTCTTTAAAAGCATTGACTTTGCTTTGGGATGAGTTTGGATGTACGTTTCTTCCTAGCTTCGGTCTTTCCCCTGTCCCAACCATCTTCTCTTTCATCATCTCAGAACCACTAAATATGGTTAAGACGCCAAAAATACAATACTCTCTCTCTCTCTCTCTCTCTCTCTCTCTCTCTCTCTCTCTCTCTCTCTCTCTCTCTCTCTCTCTCTCTCTCTCTCTCTCTCGTTTGGTTTGTATTACCTTTTGATGCAGGTCTTAAATAACAAAAGATGTATCAGATACACGATGATGTCATTTAGGCACTTAAGAAAAGGGGGGGAGTTGTTCAAACGGGATAAAATAAAATATTACCAAAGCATGTCATCATAGGTCCAATGTTTTCATTGGTACTTCAGCATAAAAATTAATTTTTATCTCTGAAAGCTTACTATGTAACTGTCGATGCACAGGTTTGAAAGGTTTGAAGGAGGATTAGGGATGGGGCATAGACGTAACGATTTTGATCTTAAGCCACTGAAATGGACCAAGAACACAATTTTACTATATATATATATATATATATATATATATATATATATATATATATATATATATATATATATATATATATATATATATATATTCTCTTCATTTATTTCACAGTACTGAACTTTTCGTCGTGTAAAAATCAGTACAATTCGTATGTCAATCAAAAATACCTTCAAAGATGGCTTCACGGTGAAGTTCTTAGGTTCACCGATAATTTTGTATGAGGCTGGACAAACCAACGTGCAAAGGATACAGATTTCACTTCTGGATCATCACCAAAATTCACGATACACTTTCGCCAAAACACACTCAGACAACCATACCATAAGCCCATGTTCTAAAAAATAAACAATTACCTTTAAATCCATGCCAAGAATTACTCAAGAAACTCTTGCATCACCACCAAACGGAGATCGAAAAAAATACTCTAAAAATAGACCGGGACTACATCGTGGGTACTGAACCGAAACTATTAATTGTAATTATGTGATGTGATTATAATTATTAACGTAGCTTTAACAATTTTTCGGTCCTATTGCCCCTATGTCTGCAGTGAGGCAGTTTATAGTGATGTCTAGCACTGGGTAGACACTGATTTATTTGTACTATTTCGCCGTTATTTAAAAGAGGTCATTTTAATATTATTGTTTTGGACAATTGTTTATTTAAGATTAGACCGAATAATATTTCAAATTATTGACTAGTTTACGGGGTATAGATTGAAAAATGTGTTAAATCTATTTTAAAAAATTCTGGATTGAGATATATTTCTAAGGTGATTTTAGTTTTCTTTCATCCCTATTCGTCATATGTGTAAGAAGTTTGACACGCATCATAGCTCTTTACGCCCAATACACCATCTCTAACCATTCCTTTATCATGCAGGCTATACGGGTATTATGTGAAATCATTTGCTTTATGCCAGAGTTCTCCTTCATCCTGCCTGAAAATTCTCAAATTAATTATAGAGGGTTTCTTGGGGAAGGGATAAATGTCCACTTGACATTTTATGTAGATTTGGTCTCAAACATATTTTGAGCGCTAGAACTTTTTTTTATTTTTCATTAAAATATGTCGTCTGAGAATATAAACACATTTAAGTATACTCTTCTAATAAACCACCAAATCCAAAAAGTTGCTTTTATTGGGTGTCTGATGGCGATGACATAGGGAGAAGTAACGGATCCGGCGTTAGATACTCTGCCAAACGCTGTCTCTTCGGGATGATTTATTAAGAATGACAGCAAAATTATGCTTTATCCATAATACATATAGTACTTCAGACTTTATCCATAATACATGTAGTACAGACTTTTCCAGTTCATTGATCACAATTATAAGTTTATGTGCGATTGTTAATGGCAATTAACAATACATTGCTATATTTTCAATATTGTCTTCATTCTTTTTTTTAAAGATTGCAGTCACTTTAAAAGATATGACGCACAATCTTGCTATGCTCTCTGTCGATACATATTCTCCATGCGTATTTATAGATGAAAACCGTAACAGAATTAATTACAATTTCTGACAGAAGTGAACAGTCTTTACACTGCAAAAATGATGTGTTCTAAGTTTGTTACAATGTTCCAATAGTTACTATATATATGTTTGCTATTTTCATTATATAACAAAATAGATATTGGACTATTCCAGAGTAGGACATTGGAGTATATTGCTTCAATTTGGTTTCAAAATCAATCTTTTACTTTTCTTCCCGACAACAAATATAAGATGATGTCCTGGATTGTGCTGTAATAAGCAACAGTGAGTTATTACTCTACTGTACTTTTATTTAGGTCACATCTGTCATTTTAATTGATAACAAAGACTTTCATTCTTATTTTGACGCTAGTACGCGCATTACGACTGTCCCTTTGGTAAACAGTCTGAAAATCATCTGATTTATGCTATTATCCACTGTGACTTTTTGTATAATTAAATATCTTTCATTCTATAAGTTGCTAAAATATTAATATCTTTTTGTTTGCTAATTATCAAGACAAGCTTTCTAAAGTACTGAATTGTCGATGGATTATATCTACTGTTTGTTTTTTTTTTTTTTTTAGCCCTATACCTTTTAGTGGCAACTGAATTTTAAAGTGGAAAAATTGAGGATTCAGTACGAATGGTTTTAGAACTTTTTCTTTAGAATACTTGGATGAATGCACTTGGAACATTTTGCAATCTTTTTTTTTTCCTCTTCGAAGAACTGCATTGGTCTAGCAGTAATTTGATAGCCAATAAAGGATATCTTTTCATCTCTGTTCCATAAGATACAACAGATTCTCGCAACCAAACTCTAGTATATGATGTACAAGCCGATAAACAAACCGTTGCTGTTTATACATTATTAACATAAACAGGCTCTGCACGATTCTTTTTTCATTAGCATTTCTGATCAATATTCCTTAAAGGTGAAACAGACAAGAGTCTAATTAGCGACCGCCTTCAGCCATATTTATGTTGCATATTGACTGATAGTCTTGTTGGCTTACCTGGATAATTATATGGATCTAAATGTGAATATAATTCAGGTTAACTAGTTATAGCAATGAAGATGTTGTTCTTGCACTTGATATTATTTGTTGGAATCAACGCATACCTAAGGAGAGACAGGTAAGATGAGAGAAAAAGAAAAGTGTTTTGCTGGCAATATGCCAAGTATGATCAACATGACATGCTTTCAATTGATGTCTTTGGATTTTTTAAAAATTGCTTCTTATGAAATAATAAAACCATCAATTTTTTTTCCCACAAACATTGGAATATCGTCAGAGGAAGAGATTGTAGAAATAATGGGACAAAAATTAACACATTTAATTTTCTTCACCTGGAAATCGTTTTACTGTTACGAAAGGAGTTCAGGAATTAGTGAAATTGAAGGAAATAGCAAATTGTTTCAAGTAACTAAACTTTACTTTGATCATTGATGCTCAACAAAATTTTTTTTGTTTTCTACGGAGCAAGTAATTAAGTGATGATCAAGGACTCGCGCTTGAAGGAAAACAATTTAATTGGTTAGCGAAACTTTGACCATATAATCAAAAGTTTAATTAAATTTGGAATATGTAATTACATGGAAACATTTCTAATTAAAACTTGATCTGTTGCATTATACAGACGCGAAGATTGCATATATATATATATATATATATATATATATATATATATATATATATATATATATATATATATATATATGTATATGTATATATATATATATATATATATATATATATATATATATATATATATATATATATATAGTGGTATGCCATCATGATTCTGTATTAATAAATCTTAGCTAAATCTTAGCTACAATCACTCGAGAAAACAGGATAACAGCATCGTTACCTATTTTGTAAAACTGTAATTGGCTAAAGAAGATGAGGTCACACGGTGCCATGAAAACATGACACAAAAATACGTTATTAGTTTTATTTTCTGTGTCTGTTTCTGCTTCTTCTCCTTCTGGCAGTAACATTGTGGTGAAAAATTATGTTTGTAATATTGGTGTTTGTGTTGTATAAAATATCAAATGCTCTAACCTTAATATTCTCTTCTCGGCCGTCTTTATAATGACAACAATTTTCCAATAAGCATAACACTGGTAAATTGATATGAAGTTTAGTATATTTCCAATAAGCGTAACACGGGTGAATTGATGTGAAGGTTATTGCATTTCCAATAAGCATAACTGAGGCTAATTGTATTGTGAAGTCTATTGCATTTCTAAAACGTTTTTGGATGTAATTAGTTAAATCATCAAAGAAGTGAAATAAATACAAAATATTGATTCACATGACCTTAGATAATCGATTCTGCTATCTGGCTATTTACTATTAAATTCTGGATATTATTCTAAAGCTGAGCAACTCCGAGGCCACATCTGTATGCTAAGAGCAACAAATTCGTGTCAAACACGTGGCCCCATTACTTTGTTAATTTTTATGACCTACTGAAGTCAATCTAATACATCTCAGAAGTAATTTTAAACAAAGCAAATTCTTTAAAACAAATGTGTTGATATGTACTTTTTTGCTAAACGTAAAATTGAGGATAACTATTGGAGAACTAAACCGAAGATCTTCAATTTCTGAGGTAAGCAAATCTTATTGGCAGTTCGCAATCCCATAATGCCTAAATAGAAGTGATTGTTTTACCCCTCCCTCCGACCTAATAAACAACAACAAAAACCTCGAAAAGAACAACAAGAACCAGAACATTGCCCTGTTTGATACATGGGGGTGGGGGTGATGACCACAATGGGGCAGGGCTCTGATGCATGAGATCAAGGCGATAGGTGCAAGTATTCGGTTCATGATTAATCTGAAGGAATAGTAACTCGATAGCGTATCATGATATTACTGGTGTCATTCTTCGTAAGTTTACTTTTCTTTATATGAACATGTTTTCATGTATGAAATATGGCATCAAGAATTACGCTTTTCATATAATTAATATCTATGCCTTTTGTCAAAAAAATACGATTTATTACATTGACATCTGTGGCAGCAATATGAATAAAGCAAATACTAAAAAAGCAATCAATACACCGGTTGCATATAACTTGCTTTATTTCTAGTACAGACACAAATACACTATACGCATATTGCTCGCTAAATCTGTTTGGAAATATACCAGATTTGAACTAAACCGAAATTCTTCAATTTCTGAGGTAAGCAAATCTTATTGGCTGTTTGTAATCCTGTAATGCCTAAATAGAAGTGATCGGTTCAACCCTACCCCCCTAACCTCCCCCCCATTGAAAACAGCAAGAACCAGAACTTTGCCTTGTTCAATAAATTGATGGTGGTGATGAAGTGATGGCCACAGCGGGGCAGGGCTATGATGCATGAGAGAAAAGGGACTGGTGCAAGTATTCGCGGCACGGATTCATTATTGATTTGAAGGAATAATAACTCGATAGCGTATCTAATATTACTGATGTCATTCTTTGTAAGTTTTTTTTTTCTTCATATGAACATGTTCATTAGCTGCCCCAGTTGTTGCAAGTAATGGCTGATCGTTATATGGTCTTTCGGCTAAACTGATAAAAAGGAAACCACGAGGATTGGACTATTAGGGTGTGTGTGTGTGTGTGTGTGTGTGTGTGTATGTGTGTGCGTGTGTGATTTAGGTTTTTATCGTAGCTTTAAAAATTGTTGTCTTATTTCTACGATGTCTGCAGTGTGGCATTTTATAGTGATGTTTATTACTGGAGCATCATGCCGCAGACATGGATCATCATGTCCCTCTCAGTTACATTATCCTGACATCAGTCCAACTAGTCCCAACATTAACCTATTGATGCTGAGCACCATGCGAGGCAGATGCTAGAACCATTGTATAAGAGTTTGGTATGACTCGGCCGGGGTTTGAACCCGCGACCTCCCGCATCTAAGGCGGACGCTATCGCTAATTAGGCTACTGAAGCGGTCGACTGTTAAGCAAGTTTTCATATTATTTATCTTTGGATGCATTACGTTTTCTTTTTTTTTTCATGGAGGCTATACAGGTTTATTATTATCGGTAGCTTTCTCTTTTTCGAGTTACTCCTTTCTTTGGTGACCCATCAACCTTCTTCCCGTATTCTCTTTCTTATAGGTTACGATGGTGTGTTACCAGTTTTCTGCCTCACTGAATATTTACAGACCATAGTTTTACGGGTTTTATCACTTGGTACAGTTGTTTTCTTTGTTTTAAAATTTTGGTGGGAACCGTTTATTTATTTATGTACATTTTTGTGCCATTCTACTTCCTAGACCTTGATTATACGACCCCTCCTCTTTAAACTATTGAACTTGGGCACTAAGCTTCTAGGTTTGCTTCTTACATCCTCCTGATCAACCTGATACATACAAAAATCTGAGCTCACATTTCAGCTTCTTTGCCATATTTATTTTCAAATCAAAAAGGTACGTCAGCAATTTTTCAGTTTCATTTGTCTAATTGTGTCTAATTAACGATACTTCTGTTTCACCAAATTCACAGACCTTATCTTTTTCGTTCTTTTATCATGCATACCAGCTCTCAACTGTCTGAGTTCACATTCGGATTCCATCATTATTTTATTACCTCATTACAAATTAACTTAAGGGCCCCGAGTGGCCGAGTGGTCTAAAGCGCTCTCCGTTACGGATCACTGCCATCTCACCTCTGCGTGAGTTCGAGTCTTGATTCGGCAAATGTGAATATGTGAGAAAGCTTGCAAGTAGCTTCTCGTGGGTCAGTGGTTCTTTCAGCGGATTTCCCGGTTTCTTCCTCCACCATTAATCTATCTTTGTATCAACAAAAGCAAAATAATTTTAATATCAACATATGAATTTTGTACTAGCCATCTTTATGGGTATATGTGTACCAAAACACGAGACGAGCATGCATAGAAAATGTTATGATGTTAACAAAAAAACAGAGACCGTTACTCTATGGTCCATATACATGAAATGGCAGTTACATTTAGCTCTTCTTGTACGTAACCACTAACTCGTTTTGGGGTGAGATAGAAAGAGGGAGACAGCGATGGGATCCTCGTTATTAACAGTAATTATAAATTATTACTGTCATTTTTATTAAAATAATGGGTAATGAAAAGAAAAGAAAAATATAAAAATTTAAAGATTAAAAGAGAAAAACCAAAAATATCGCTTTCGTAAGCTTATTTGCATTTAAAATAATTTTTTAATAAATGTTTTCTTCTCATTTGTTAATTACAATTTATGAGATAAGACATCCTTTCTGAGACGTGTTAAAATAATTTATTCATGTGTGTTTATAACGACTTATAAAAGAGTGTAGAGAATTGAACATTTAAACTGACAGTATAGAATTTATATGACAACTTTTTTTCATAATTTGACCTCCTCTCATGTTTCTTTATTTACGTCACACTCAATCAAACAACAATGTATCTAGTGGTTTAGTTTGTTTTTATATCAATTTACACATCAATTGGCCAACATCACTGAATATGTCCCGTTGAATCCCATTTTATATTCAGGTTGTTTTACGATTATTCATAGTTTCTACTCTTTCTTAGCTACATTGAATCGACTACCGTGGTTTTAAAAACAACATGTCAATCTTTCCAACTTTGTTACTTTTGAGTATTTCATTTTTTTAAAATGTAGTTTTCCACGTCTAGATTTGATACCGGTATTGTAAGGACAATAGACTGATTAAATGTATAAGTAGATTTACCCGTGCAGTGTCAACACAGGCAAATAGTTACGCAAGTGCTAATAGTTAATTCTAAAAAGAAAAACCTGACCCACAATTACATATGTATTTCAATATAATGCATCTATTTTAGTAATTTATTTGTAGTTCATTAACAACTTTTGAGAGATGAAAATAAATACCCAAAAGTTAGTATCGTCTGGTAACCTAATTTGTATCGCATACGCAACTAAAAGATGCATGTGTTTGAAAATATTCATCACCTAACGTTACATTACACATGCCCAATGAAAACTTAAGAAATGAGCACACGATATCACGATGTGGCATCTCAGAGAGTATCGCCATAACATGCAGGTGCCATGTGAAACATGTAAGTGATGTCAAATGATTAGATCCACACAATTTAGCTAATATCGTGTACACTTTTAAATACTAATCCGATCATCATTGTTAGCTCAATAAGCCTGGTAAGTATTACAGATTATTGAAACCTTCCCATCTGAAATGAGTACTTGTATACAATCTTGTTATATTTTTAAAAAGATGCAATTGCAGATAAGAAAGAAAGCATTGTGTCTTCTAATCCATGGACTTGTGTTTTGTTCTAGGTTCTTCGGGGACCAAAGAAAATCCATGCAGCCTGAAAGTTGCCCAAATGACAACAACGTAACTCATCAGTGTTACACCCTTGAAAGTGTAATTAAGATGATGCCTAAACATGTCAATTCTCCTTGCGATGATAATAGGATGAGGTAAAAATAAATCGACATCAGCTAAATCAAATTTATTTGCAATTAAATTAAAAGCTTATTAGTTATGCCTGATTTAAATAGTTTGCACACTCTTTATGAACTAGTATGCGGACAACAGTTTCTGAAAATAATAATAAAATTAATGGTTTATACAGTTGTCTTTTGTGTTCAGCGATTTTGTGTTTGCACCGTTGATTTATCTGAAGGTCCAATAAATTCTGATTATAAAGTGTCATCATTCCTGAAACTTTTTTCAAACCATAATACTCATAGTATTTTTTTTAAAAATATATAATTTTATAAGTATTTGTGATTTAAAAAATTATTTTAACGACGTTATTTAACTATAGGAACTCAATACCTGTATGAAACAAATTGCATTTCCAATAATTGTGTACGTAATATTCAAGCACTGTCATTTTCTTCGTTATTTTAAATATTAAACTCTGCGATCATTATCTTTCGTTCTTACGGCCGTTAAAAGAAAATACATTTCTCTATCAAGTTCGCTAACACAACATACCAGTACTGAGTTATATCAATTTTATTTATTGGTTAAGATACGTTTGTCTTACTCAATGAATAAATAAAGTAAAGTGCGAATTTTTATCAATTACATCATTTGCCGAAATAGTAATAATAATTTTTTTAAAAAAATAAAAGGAAAGCTGCTTTTTTTAACTGAGCACATTTCTCGGTTTCTTAACTTTTATCAATGAAGAGTTCGTGACTCATCTGTGTCTATTAATGAACTCGTAACAAGTGCTATTCATAGTGACGTCACGGGATTTTTCTATGCTCGTTATATCGAATACAGATACTTCATTGGCAAATACATAGTATTTTCATACAATTTTAAAAATATCATCAATAATATTACATGTAACAATGTATATCAATTTTGCAAAATTATATAGCCTGAAAATAAAGACGCCTTCACCTTAGCGTAACAAATAATATAAAATCAAAGTATTTTATATAAACAATTACCTCATCTGATTTATTGTCTGTCTGTGTGTGTTTGTGTGTGTTTGTGATATTACTTGAAAACTCTTGAAGTTATAATGATTTTAATTTTGTTTGAAACAGTCTTCATCTTAGCGTAGCATATACTATATAAAGCATTTTATGTACCTCATGTGTGTGTGTGTGTGTGTGTGTGTGTGTGTGTGTGTGTGTGTGTGACTGAGAGATAATGCATAACACTGTTTAAGTTATGATGACTTGAGTTCTATATGAAATATAGTGGTTTTCGACTAAGTGATGGACATTAGGCCCGAATGTATACAAAGCTTCCTTGCCTTTGTAAATCACACGATGCTTCAAACTTTACCAGCGATAGTATTGGTCGGCTGCCCATTATTTTAAGCTAGAGTTTGTTTGACATACTGGTTAACGTTAATTCTGAAGATAAATTTACTACCCTTCTAATTCTTACTTAGGAAAAAAAGTTTGCATACCTAACAATTTCCATTACAAAACATGCCACGTAGGTTTTGGGGCACTACATCATTTAATGAACTTAATGTCGTTTGTCATGATAAACATGGCATGTTGGGTGAGAAAAATAAACTTCTTCACACGTTTGACAAGGATAAGAAACTCCAACCCTTGGGAACTAAGTCTGATGCCTGGAACTTGGCATGCCTCGTCCCTGGACAGAAAACATTTTCTCCTCAGGTTGTATTTCTCTATCCTGCACATAAGTTGCGCAGGATTCTATTATTCAATTTCTTGTGATTTATTTCTCAAGGATGTGTCAAAAACTCATCAACATGGCTGAGACAGAGTACTACTGTTCATCACAGTGTTGCGAGGGCTGGGCAAAAGATCCTATTCTGCAAACATGTACCATACGTAAGTAAGATGACATTGTTCCAGCATGTCTATTTGGGCCTCGCGAAAAATCAATCATTTCCACTTATTAAAGAATAAGTCTCTCTCTCTCTCTCTCTCTCTCTCTCTCTCTCTCTCTCTCTCTCTCTCTCTCTCTCTCTCTCTCTCTCTCTCTCTCTCTCTCTCTCTCTCTCTCTCTCTCATGATAAGAGCATTATTCCAATGATCTTTAGACAGCTCCGGTGGCCTAGTGGTTAGAGCGTCCGCCTCCAATTTAGGAGATCTCGGGTTTTAACCCCGACCGAGTCATACCAAAGACTTATAAAATTGGTACTAACAGCTGCCTCGCTAGGCGATGAGCATTGTGGTCGGTCAGGATAACGTGACTGGGTGGAATATTATGCTATATATGTGCGGCAAGATGCCCACGTGATAGAAATCACTGTAAACTGCCACAATGCAGACATCATAGCGATATAAATGAACAAATTTAAAAGCAACGTCAAAAATCCAAATCACACAAACACGCGCGCGCGCACACACATGCACACACAATGAACTTATGCAGGAGGTTGATTTCATAAATATATATAAAGAAAAGTAAAAGACTTTTGAATTTTTAATTATGGCAACGCTCGACTTTGTGGACATAGACATATATTGATTAATTTGTCCATTTCTCCCTTAGTCAAACCAGCTGTCAGGAATTTAGTTTCTGCAATACAACTTTATTGGGAATTTTTAGATTTTGACCAAATATGGAATGCAGCTTGATATTTATGTGACCTGAAATGGTTTCGATTTGCAGGTTTCTCTATCATCATAAAGACGAATTATGGCCCCGTATCTTTAGGGTCTGGGTTTTTTACCCAGGCACTGTTCTACCTTTTTGTGACTCAATTTTGTGGTTCAATATTTATGAGACTTTAGGTTTGTTTTTCGACATTATTTACAGACATTAAGCCCTCGATTGCCCCACCTCTGTTATAACTTTTAGCAAGATTTTGTGTGGATTTCAACCAAATGTGTTACGGGACTTATATCGCCAAGGCTTTGAATATGTTAGGTTTCTAGCACACTAAAATATAATTTATTGGGGCCGTGCTCAGTAATTGCATGACATTCTTTTTATCTTTCGAGCAGCATAACTTTACCTCTGTGAATTACATTTGAGTCAAATTCGGTGTGGAGATTTAAATGAATGAGACATTGAAAAATTGCAGGAGTTACCACTTCTGATTGCCAGTATTCATAACTTTCGTTTCCGAGGCAAAACTTTGATCATGCTCCATAGTTTTCACAAATTGTTATTTCCTTACACGTTGTGTAGTCTGCTAGAGGTTCCATTTCTGGAATATTGCACTATACAGTAAACGTGTGCATCTCTTACAATCCAAACTACAATTCTCTGTACGTCCAGCTAATGATTTTCTCGTAATTTTCGGCTAGCATTATTCCTCCCCTTTTTTTAAAATTCAGCTTGTGAGGCGGCGAAAATGCATAAAAATAGCAGGATATTCTGTACTTTCGCACTGTTTCTGTTCTAACAAACTAATCTCCATACAATTATACATATGCAGAGATTTAAGTTCACGAATTTGCCTTTCTCTATGCAAAATCTGAAGAAAATATGGCTGATTAATCATTTTTTTTATTCAACATTTGAAATATGTTGCTACTTCCTAATCACTCTAAGCTCATAGCTTCGTATTGTACCCTTGTAGTAATCACAATGAGCTAGATACCAGCAGCATCGGATGCAAGTTAAATGCTAATATAACACTGAGGCCAATATAAGCATATATTGATTCCATTGTAAATAACACATACCCCATACGTCGAATGTGGGTACTGACTTTGTATTTAGAAATTTACCCCTTTACAAAATATGAAATTTTAGAGTGGAACCTTTTCCAAGACCTCTTGACTTTCAACCATATTTATAATGAAGACATATTGAATGGATTCGAATTCCAGCGTTCAACTACATTATTTACAGTGGTTATTACCCCTGGGTGCACTGCCTTCTGATTTTGGTTTCTGGCGCGTTACTTTACCGATGATTGTTTGATTTGAAGCAAATTTGGCATAGGGTTTACACGGATGAGATCTGGAATGAATTTCATTTATAAAACGTTCCACATTGTCATTTGAAGGATTATGGACTCTTATTGCTTCCTCTTATTTGGATTCAACATAATTACATGAGTAAGGAATGTTGGAATTCACTCACATTTTCCACAAACCTATATACTGATGAGACCTTTAACACCTTATATGTCTGGCATTCCTCGTCCTCGTTTAAAGGAGTTATGTCCCCTGATGGAACAATTTCTTTAACTGGGTTTTCCTAAATATGGATTTACAGCAAAAGTTTGCATGAGGAAATCAGAGTGGGTTGGGCCTTTTGCGATCGTTAATATCTCTCGTTTACTTTAAATATATGACAAAGTCCCAAAATTGCATGAAGAAATCGAGACAGGCGAGATGATGGTGCTTGTTAGAAGAAACCAGATATACTGATCGAAACCAGTCCTATCCGTATTGAGAATCTTGTTCTTACTGCAACAAGAGAAGTCAGAATTGTCTCTTACTGCAACAAGAGAAGTCAGTATTGTCTCTTACTGCAACAAGAGAAGTCAGTATTGTCTCTTACTGCATCAAGAAAAGTGAGTTTTGTCTCTTACTGCATCAAGAGAAGTCAGTATTGTCTCTTACTGCATCAAGAGAAGTCAGTATTGTCTCTTACTGCAACAAGTGAAGTCAGTATTGTCTCTTACTGCATCAAGAGAAGTCAGTATTGTCTCTTACCGCATCAAAAGTAGTCAGTATTATCTCTTACTGCATCAAAAATAGTACTATCTCTTACCGCATCAAAAGTAGTCAGTATTGTCTCTTACCGCATCAAAAGTAGTCAGCATGGTCTCTTACCGCATCAAGAGTGGTCAGTAATGTCTCTTATCGCATCAAGAGTGGTCAGTAATGTCTCATATCGCATCAAGAGTAGTATTTTCTCTTACCGCATCAAAAATAGTATTTTCTCTTACCACATCAAAATTAGTATTGTCTCTTACCGCATCAAAATTAGTATTGTCTCTTACCTTATCAAGAGCAGTCAGTATTGTCTCTTACTGTATCAAAGGTAGTCAGGATTGTCTCTTACTGCATCAAGATTAATTGATAGTGTCTCTTACTGCACACAGGTTAGTCAAAATTATTTCTTACTGTATCAAGGGTAGTTAATATTGCCTCTTACTTCATCAAGGGTGGTCACTATATTCTCTTAATATTTTTTGATTGATGAAACAGTTGTTTTTAGATTTAAAGTAATTATTAGATGATTTTCAAGAAACAGATCGATCAAACCCTTCTCTGCATGCTTGCGTCCATTTTTCAGTGGTTTCAGAGGACACTTGCTTTTGTGAAAATGGGGGTACTGTACACTGGGAACATGATAAATGTACTTGTGAATGTCCGGAACACTTTGGGGGAGAAACATGCGAAAAACGTAAGTCACATGAAGCATCCATCTTTCTTTCTTTTCGGTAGGAAAATTTGGAGCTTCAACTACATTGTGCCATGTCATATTATGGCAACAATGTTATTGTCATCGTCCTGATGAAATTAATGTAAATACAAAATTGAGTTTAACATATAATTTCCTTCCTAATTGCAAAATGAACATTCTTGTTTTGCAATACGCAAGATTCCGTCTCGAAGTAATAGACTTACTGACACCTATTACTCTTGTTGGCAAAAGATGCAGATTTCACGTAATTGCCAGCACACTGAAAGATAGATATATCTAAGTACTGAAAGACATATATATATATATATATATATATATATATATATATATATATATATATATATATATATATATATATATATATATATTACACACCACAAAAAAATATATATATATATATATATATAAATATATATATATATATATATATATATATATATATATATATATATATATATATATATATATATATATATATATATATATATATATATATATATATATATATATATATATATATGTAATTGCCGGAAAACTTAAAGATAGAAATATCAATGTAATTGCCTGCCCACTAAAATATAGATATATCTAGGTATTGAATGATTAATATTTCTATGCAATGGCCGAAACACTAAAAGATATAACTTTTGTACTTTCCTGCACACTGAAGGAATTGCATACCTATGTAATTGCCCACACACTGAAAGACAGATATATCCATCTAATTGGCAGCACATTGAAAGATAGATATATCAATATACTGACAGATAGATATATCTATGTAATTGTCGGAACACTTAAAGATAGATATATCCAAGTAATTTCCAGTAAACCGAAATGTATATCTTTGTAATTGCCATCAAAACGAAAGATTGATATAGCATGTAATTGCAAGCACAATGAAAGCTAGATATATCATGCAATTACCAATGCAATGAAAGCTAGACATGTCATGTAGTTACCAGTAAAATGAAAGATAGATATAGCATGTAATTGCCAGCTCACTGAAAGCTAGATATAGCATGTAATTACCAGTACAATGAAATCTAGATATAGCATGTAATTACCAATGCAATGAAAGCTAGACATATCATGTAATTACCAATGCAATGAAAGCTAGACATATCATGTAATTACCAGTACAATGACAGATAGATATTGCATGTAATTGCCAGCACATTGAAAGATAGATATAGCATGTTATTGCCAGCCACTGAAAAACATATATATAATTGCCAACACACACACACACACACACACTATATATATATATATATATATATATATATATATATATATATATATATATATATATATATATATATATATATATATATATAAAGAATACAAATCATATATATATAAAGAATACAATCATATATATATATATATATATATATATATATATATATATATATATATATATATATATATATATATATATATATATATATATATATATATATATATATATATATATATATAAAGAATGCAAATCATATGACGAATAACAACCCTTTCAAGCATACTGGATCCACCAAGGGATCACGTGTGTCAGGGATTGATTAAAATAGATGCAATAAACTGACGACGAACAGTACGAAACTAGTAACTAACTAGCCTAAGCGCTTTCGACTCTTAATGAGTCTTGTTCAAAGCAAATACAAATTATATATACGACAAATAAATAAACACAAAAACGTTGTGTTTGTAAACCTCTACATGGCTCTCTTCACATGTGTTAGACTTTTAGGGAATTATACACCGTTTTCAGTTTCCGCAACTAGTCTATACAAGCTGGTTGTATTTATAGTTTTAACACCTGTGGAGACAGCCATGTAGAGGTTTACAAACACAACGTTTTTGTGTTTATTTGTTTGTGGTATATATAATTTGTATTTGCCTTTGAAAAAGATTCATTAAGAGTCGAAAGCGCTTAGGCTAGTTAGTTACTAGTTTCGTACTGTTCGTCGTCAGTTTATTGCATATATATATATATATATATATATATATATATATATATATATATATATATATATATATATATATATATATATATATATCATAACAGATTAAAATAATCATAAATTTAATAGTTTTCCACCATTTCCCATGAAAATTTCTTTACAATATCACCAATTCATATGACGGTAATTATTAGATTATATGAAGTAACGTGTCAATATCTGGAATAATTGCTCACTTTTAGGGAAACAAATGGGAGGAGGACTATTATGGAGTCGATATTCTAGAGACCTCCACAAACAAGATTTTTTAATTTTTATGTCTATTACTTCCATCATAGCATGTAATTACATTTAATTACATTTGTGAAAACTTTACTTAGCGAAAAAATATTCTTATTTCCAATCACATTATACTAAATATAGTTACGTAAAGTTAACAATTTCCATGCAGGTATTGAGCATTCAATCCTATAGAGTATGAAAAACATCTTTACAGGAAGCCTAATTTTTAGATTATTTTTTCCAAACTTGATGTCAGTATATCTTTCAAATTTGCTTACTCACTCTATTAAACATCTAAATTAGAAACGAATAGTTTAGAAGAAAAGTAATTGCTTGTTCATAGTACTAATTTTTAAACCACTAACAAAGTCGTTCATATTTTGCACATAATTCAACTCAGGAATGAATGTAATGATTGGCAGGATTTTAGTTTAGATGGATTGAAAAACGGATTTTTTAAAATCTAAAGATCAAAACAAAATACGAACTCAAGAGCATGTTTTGGTTTATTATGATTCTACGAGCATATATCTTTATCTAACAATCATTAAATAAGACGTTTGGCAATTTAATCCACAAACGGTTAATGCTTTTCATCATTCTCGTTTTTACAAAGACCACAAAATGTGAAATTATTTAGAAGACTCTCTCTCTCTCTCTCTCTCTCTCTCTCTCTCTCTCTCTCTCTCTCTCTCTCTCTCTCTCTCTCTCTCTCTCTCTCTCACACACACACACACACACACACACACACACACAGAGAAAGTTTTAGCTCATCAACGACAGCCGCCTAAATGTCGCAATTTGCAGAATCATGAAACATTATTGTTGATTAAAATCGTTCTCTTACCCATGATTGATTTTCTTAATTATCAAGGTCATTCAAGCGAAAGAAAACAAGCCTCAATTCCCAATTACTTACATTATTAAGTTATCCATCTTTATAATTAATTATGACTAATTGAGGATTTGTTGTGTTCATCACAGCCATTTGCAAAGGAGGGTGCGCCAACAGCGGTCGATGTATAGCAGAACATAACAGTTCCAGGTGCTTGTGTTCCTCTACGTCATTCTCTGGAAACAGATGTGAAATAGGTAATTGTATTAAAGTGTCATTTTCCCCATATTATAAAATATCATCTCTCCAATATGCATATGTTACTGTAAGTTTCCGTTGTTTATTATTTGTGTACATATTATTTTATTATTCTTACTATAGTGCCTTTTCACTCTTGTATCTCTCTATGTATCTCATAGAAAGAGAACTTGAGATTTTTAAAGGGTTGTTGCAGATATGTCCGTCTTAGATTTTTATGAATGAAAAGAGGCAATGTCTTATGGCATTGTGTCCGTTTTAATTTTTTCGTCAGTTTTGTGGTGCTTTGCACTGATGAATGCTACTTGATATACTGCTTGTTTTGTGGACTTTTTGCCATGCGAACCTGTACAGGAATCTAATCTTAGGAAAAAAAATATTTTATGTATTTTATGTGAATAGGTGAATAGGCAGCCAATGTAGTTTGTGTGTGTGTGTGTGAGAGAGAGAGAGAGAGAGAGAGAGAGAGAGAGAGAGAGAGAGAGAGAGAGAGAGAGAGAGAGAGAGAGAGAGAGAGAGAGAGAGAGAGAGATTTGCTCCTCCACCGATTTCACCTCTAAACATGTTTTGGCATATATCTGTAAAATTTAATAGCTGGCCCTTAAATGTTTGATCCTCTACCAAATAAGTATGTGGGCGCATCTGACTTTGCCCTACCCAATGTCCAAATATTCATGCGGACGACCATGTCTACTTATCTCTCCATAATTAGCATGATATAAGAAAATATTTTAACCGTGACAATCTTTGCCACAGTTACATGTTCCAAGGAATGCAGGAATGGGGGAAGATGTATTGCTGATGGTGCCGAAACAAAATGTGCATGTACAAAAGATTTTGAGGGAGATACGTGTGAATTAAGTGAGTAAACTTCGTTGTTTTTTCATTTGTTTTTCGGTCTGTTCGAAAATAGCTGCTACACTGTTAGTACATTCGAATTTGTCGTGACCTCATGTTTAAACTGTGATATGCAAATGCTTACATCCCTTAGCTTAGATATAACTCAGCTGGTTAAATTGACGAAATGATTCCACCTAATTTTCCTTTTTAAAAATTATTCTAAAAACATTTTTGTTTGATGCTATAACCCAATACTATCTGTGATTTCAATATTCATTTATTCGTTTTACCTTTTAATCGACTCAAAGTTAACTTTATACTTAGTTTCTTATTTCATTTTTAAGGAACAATGTCCAGTTGTTATATTTTTTCATTGGCTAAATAAAAGTTTAAAAGAATAAAATATTTACATATTGCGTTCCAATGTGTTTTTGCAGTTTATTTTTATAATGCGTGTAGTCACAAACAGAGGCATACAAACCATGTAAACTTATTATTTTTTTTATGGTGTACGTTCAATTTCATGAATTTGTAGTTACTGATCAAAACTATTTTCAAAACCCAACGAACAATATCACACCATGACAACAGTGGGACTCCTGACTTAATCCACAAATTAATGTACCGAGGAAAATGTAAGTTTTCGCAGAACCACTAAAATTGATAACCAGGACAATAAATGAATTAAGAGTAAAAATTCATCCATGAACCACAACATTTCCTTCATTTTCGTGTTTTTGCATAAATTAGTTTTAAACGTTGATTAATTTGTAAAATTTATCAGCAAGACTTAGTTTCTTGTGCAAATTTCTTATGGAAACATTTATCAGAGAAAAGAATTTGCATGGAAATGCATATACATAAAAATATAGATATTTTGTTTTGTATCGAACTTAGAAAGATTTACTGACAGACGTAGTAAGACGCACTATATACAATGCAAAAACAATATCTACTTACATTGTTAACATTTAACATCTTTTATATATATATACAAATTCTTTATATACAGAGATCAAGGAAGGATTCTGCCAAGTAACACAAAATGCTCTGCAGACGGGAAGTTGTCATTTTGAATGTCACCATGACAACGATTGTATGGGCAATAAGAAGTGCTGTCAAGATGGCTGTAGCAGCGTTTGTAAGGAACCGCTTGAAAGTAAATGCCACCATAACAGCCAAACCTTTGAAATTGGGGATACTTTCAAGCAAGGTGCTTGCCAGGTACACTGTGATCTTCTTGGGGAAAAAATGCATCAAGGCAAATATTTTTAAATGTTAGGTCAAAAGAAACAATATTTTTTAAAGAATCTACGTGCTCTGCACATCTCTATCCATCGGCCTCTTTTTGATCTGCTAATTTATCCAACCTGATGTACATAGTTTGTTTAACAACATTATTCCTGATATAAATATTAAACAAGATACCACGTTGCCACTCGTTGCAGTATTTCTGCAACGTCTTGTTTTATTAATGTCTCAAAATGAGACAAATATGATCTAGCTTTTCTGATTACACAAAAGTTATTTCTTCATTCGTTCTTTGTTAATAACGTATTCAGAATCGTCGTCATTCCTATTGTTGATGTCATTATTATTATTGTTACATGTATTATTATTATTATTAATGTTGTGAACTAACATTTTCGTTTGCACAGAAGCTTTATATTTTAAATCTTCAGTTTCTTATGTAAATAATTTATTATTTATTAAATAGTTGTTCTGACAACCACTTAGATGAAGAGGAAATACTACCTATCTGACAGCCTAATTCAAATACATTACGTGGTAATTTATCTTTTCATCTCCAGACCTGCCTGTGTATGTCAACGAGACAAGTTCACTGCATCGAAGAGACATGTGATGTCAGTCATCTAGAATGTCCTCAGCATGAAAGAAATGTGTTTGATGGGGAGTGCTGTCCACGCTGCATAGGTATTAGATTCCAGATTTCTAATACTAAAGCATAGGTATTAGATTTCAGATTTCTAATACTAAAGCATATGTTTTAGAGTCTAGATTTCTAATACTAAAGCATAGGTATTAGATTCCAGATTTCTAATACTAAAGCATAGGTATTAGAATCCAGATTTCTAATACAGAAGCATAGGTATTAGATTCCAGATTTGTAATACTAAAGCATAGGTATTAGAATCCAGATTTCTAATACAGAAGCATAGGTATTAGATTCCAGATTTCTTATACTAAAGCATAGGTATTAGATTCCAGATTTCTAATACAGAAGCATGGGTATTAGATTCCAGATTTCTAATACTAAAGCATAGGTATTAGATTCCAGATTTCTAATACAGAAGCATAGGTATTAGATTCCAGATTTCTAATACTAAAGCATAGGTATTAGATTCCAGATTTCTAATACAGAAGCATAGGTATTAGATTCCAGATTTCTAATACAGAAGCATAGGTATTAGATTCCAGATTTCTAATTATAAGGCATAGGTATTAGATTCCAGATTTCTAATTATAAGGCATAGGTATTAGATTCCAGATTTCTAATTATGAAGCATAGGTATTAGATTCCAGATTTTGAATACAAAATCCTAGATATTAGATTCCATATTTCTAATACTAAAACATATGATTTCAGTTTTTACAGTTTCTAATGTCAGCATTATTATTTCGTAGTAAAACATTGTGTTTTGGTCTCTGTCTGTCTCTCCTAAATGAAATAAACTATATGTTGCACTCTCGGTAGTGAAACAAGGCTACACATATCCTTTGTTTAATAATGGTATTTTTGTTTTGCAAATTGGTGCTAATATGATTTGGTGAAGGTCCATAACTAAATCTTGATTCGTAAACATGGCCATTTTGCGTAGACATCGTAAATATCATTTGTACTTTGTTAAAGCTTTTAGCCAGACTTGTGAGAAAGATCTTGTTCCTGTATTTTTTGGCAAGCACGAACAGAATAGTCTCATCACAGATCATTGGTTCCTTTGTATGGTTATAATAGATTAATGTAACTAGTACAACCAAAGGGTGACTGTCTATACTCTCAGTTTCTTTCATGTGGCAAGACGGTGGACAGGTTGACATTCTTGGAATCAGCAAGATGCAGGCCTTAATAAAGAACCTTTACAATCCCGTAATTAACATAAGCAAATACATTTTTGTTCAAAGTAAGAAAAAGTTACTCTATTTTATTAAAGAGAAAAATAAAAATTATTTATTTAGTTGATAATAAGTTTCAGGTTATACACACAGCAATTCAAAATGCATTGTTTTACTTAAATTATATAAGTGTTAAAATTTATATTCCAGGTGACGCACCCGAAAACTATTCAGGTTTGTTTACTTTCAGTATGTGTAAACATTCATGTTTAATTTGTAATTTATAAATTGTACCAAATCTTATGGTTTTTAATCACATAATACAACAGTGTGACATGAAATGAACGAGTAATTGAATCTTAACTAGAAAAACTGTTTGAAATCGGAAATGTAAACACTCATGAATATGCTTCTTTTACGAGTTACCATCGTTCAATATAATTGAAATAAATGTTCTGAAGCAATGGCTTCTCGCCTGAACTTAGGAGTTAAAGCATAGAAATAATGATTCATCACCGCATTAGATAATTTTAAATTTTATATTCTAGTGTATTATTATTATTATTATTATTATTATTATTATTATTATTATTATTATTATTATTATTATTATTATTATTATTATTATTACAGCTCCAAGCTTTTCTAATTGCCCATCAAGAAGTATATTCACTATTAATGTTACACAATATGGTCACATGGCCCACTTGGAACTGAATCTCACAGCAACAGATTACAAAGGGAAATCACTGACAGTGTATTGGTCAGAGCTGGAGTTTGCACACTGCCGCTGCGATGACGTCATGAAGAATATTCATCTTGTATCTGCTTACTCTGTAAGAGACGTGCGTGGTCAACGTGCTGAGTGTCATTTTGAAGTTTTTGTTCGAGGTAAATAAGCCCCGCAGTTATTTGTGTGTGTGTGTGTGTGTGTGTGTGTGTGTGTGTGAGAGAGAGAGAGAGAGAGAGAGAGAGAGAGAGAGAGAGAGAGAGAGAGAGAGAGAGAGAGAGAGAGAGAGAGAGAGAGATTTGGATTTTCAACATAGCT
Organism: Potamilus streckersoni; assembly: GCA_016746295.1. Classification (NCBI taxonomy): domain Eukaryota; kingdom Metazoa; phylum Mollusca; class Bivalvia; order Unionida; family Unionidae; genus Potamilus; species Potamilus streckersoni. The sequence continues at coordinate 4,971,658 of JAEAOA010002240.1, forward strand.
TTAATTTTTTTAGCCATATCGCTACGATGTCTGCAGTGTGGCAGTGTATACTGATATCTAGCACTGTGACATTATGTTTTAGCGATGTTGCATCTGGTCCCACCCAATCTGTTATCCTGACACAAGGCCAACCAGTCCTAACACATGGCCAACCAATCCTAACACTAACCTCTTAATGCAGAGCGCCAAGCTAGGCAGCTGTTGGTACCATTTTTATAAGTCTTTGTTATGACTTGGCCGGGGTTCAAACTGGCGACCACCCACTTCCGAGACGGACGCTCTAACCACATCGATCTTATCTGAACGTCAGATTTCTTCAGCTGAAGTTAATACCCTTACATTACGACAAAAGTAGAAATCATTCCAATAAATATCCCAGTAGCCCAAACGTCCATACAAACGTAGCCTTCAATACTATATTTATATATTTTTGAGTTTGTAAAATATTCTCTCATTTCTCATTTTACCAGAAGATTTGTTTTCGATGAAACGCTACTGTTATAACGGAATACTGAACCGTAAGTTAAGAAAGTAAATATTTATTTGTTTTCATGTCATTACTGCAGTTTTCTTTTCTGATTTACAGATATGTTTCACCCTATATTTACCTCATGCCCTTCTGACGTGTATGCCTTTAAGCACGAGAACGTTTTCTGGAACGAACCAGAAGTTGCAGACAACGTTGGCATAGCAAACATGAAGTACGTGACTCCATACGAGAAAAATACGAGATTTCCAGTGGGCAGCTATAGAATTATGTACTGGGCGTATGACTATGATGATAACAAAGCTCTTTGTGACTTCTTTGTAAACGTCTTTGACAGCGGTAAGATGAAAAAATATATATCAGAATTTTTTTAAACTATAAATTCAAAGATAATGACATTAAATATATAGTTTGAAATTTTAATTATTAGTTAAAGCAGGCAAACAAACTCTATTGTTGAAAAGAGAAATAATTTGTTCGCACATAAGGTTAAATAAAAAGATGTAGAAATCTATCACAGAAATCTATATAGTCTGTTACGTGACAAGGGCTCGTACTCAGTAATAAAGAAAAGTTTGAAAGCCAACAAGCTTTGTAAATGTTAACAAGGACGCGGACTTAATGATAATTCGCACGTATTACTATTGCGTCTTAAGTAAACAACTTTGTGATATCTCACTACTAAAACTAGAATCCCGTATCCGAGAAAAATATTCATTGCAATTAAATACAATGAAACAAAAATGAAACAAAAAGAATTTTAAACCTTACACACAAACAATTTAATCCCATTAAGGTAACTATAAATCACAAGTATAAATAAACACGCAGTGGAACGTTTTCTGATATTTCTGATATGGTCCCAGTAACAACAACTGTACACAAAAAGTAAACTAGTTTTCAGATCCGTTTGTACTTAACGACAGCTGCTTCATAAGCTACAGTTAAAAAATGGCACTGAAAAAGTTATCTAAACAAAGTTGCCCATTTTTTCACAATTCATGGCATCTTTGTCTATTCTTCATAAAATAATTAAAGGTCTTGTTATGGCAAGAGACTTTATATGTATCATTTATTTTTTTTAGCAAAGCATGGCAACACATTCTGAAACAAAGGTAATCTATATTAATTATCTGAAACTGATTTTCTTTATAATTTAATATTTCATGACATCCCATGCATTTTAGGAGCAGAAAAGTCGAAGCATGACCAGGTAGATCAAGTTAACTATAAGACATCAATAATTGGTAAGAAGTTTTTAATATACTTGATAAATATTTGTTAACTCCACGCATTAGTTATTTTGTATTAATTGATATAATGTGCGAGGCACTTTAGTGATTTAAAAGATATACAAATGCTTTGAGTATAATCGTGTAATTGTTTCTCATTTGCCTTATTATTGAGTTTCTCATTGTAATTATCCATCCAGGAAAAGAATTTACGTTTCTTGTTGTACTTCATTGTGATCTGGGATATTTCAGTGCGATTGTAAATGCTGAATTGCAGGCAAGGTACCAGGTCACGTCCATCCACACATACAGGAAATGCGATATAATAGCTACAGTTTAATACGCTCCACTTCAAATACATGCTAAATGTAACAAGTTTAAAATCTAAAGCTTCATTTCTTGGTTCACCATTTAACATTAGTTTTCTCGGTTGGTCAATCTGAATGAGTTGTACATATATTATGCGATATTATTACAATCCACGTCCATCTATTTACATAAGAGGTCAAGGCGTTCAATAATAATTTTTTAAGTAATTTTTTAAAAATTACTTACCTTTAATATTATGCATATAACAGATGTTTCAGCAAAGTCGATTTCTTAAAAATGTAATCAAGTAAAGTGGTCCGTTCGTCCTATCCTGTCTTAAAACATGTACACAATAATCACTGCTGTCCATTACCGTGATGAGAAAGACTCAAAAGATATAATCCGTGGCAGACAACTGGTCTAACTCTATATATCAGCTTGCTATCTATTTAACAGTCTCTATGATTGGATGAACTCAGTACATCAGTTATATATCTGTATGACAGTCGCTATGATTGGACATATACTGAAGTGTTTTTATTTGTAATGCTGTCAAGTTTTCCAGTAAGTCATACACCGTGATTTAAATAGGTAAAAGCCTAACAGCCAATAACACATTGACTTTAAATTGAATTCGATCACAACATCATAAAAAGTCTTTAAACAAAAATAAAGAAGTAGGTCAGGATATTAATCTGTTTTAAAATAAGAAAGTTACATGTTTATATTAAAAATAAACCGTCCAGGAATAAGTTTGTAAGAATTAGGGCATAAGGACCATAATTGTTATTTCTGCGAGAACAAGATATCGACATTCTGCCATGATTGCGTTTCTAGCAAGGAAAACATGATGTGAATGGCACAGTTGTATGATTTTAAAATAAGAACTCCAATATTATAAAGAATATATATATATATATATATATATATATATATATATATATATATATATATATATATATATATATATATATATATATATATATATATGGAATTATAAGGACAGCATTACAAGTTCAAAACGAGTCTATAGATAAAATGAAGGCGCAAAAATAACAAATTGCGAGTTGTTTCCAACCTTCTTCAGCGGAGAGAATTCGACACTGATAATAACTATCTGTAAGCAATATGCCAAAGAATTAAATATGAAATGACGACATATATACTATTGAAATACCTAACTCAAGAAACCAAAATACTAGGCCTTGTTAAGAACTAGATTCCTTTTCCAATAATAATACTAATAATGATAATGTAAAAACGTGAAAAAAGTCAGAAAAACATGATGAAGTTCACTATATTGTATTACCTTAGTGGTATTGTGAATAGAGTTTTGCATGCACAAACATTGTCCAGTTAATGTATAAAGATTATTTTGATGTTAAACATAGATATGTGAGATGATGTTTGACCAATGAGACTTTGGCGTATTTGATCGTGTCATTTTTATCTGTCACTAAAAATATCTGCCATGTGTGAATCACTTCTTTCAGTCATGAACGTATGCCACTCATCCACCATTATTTATATCACCGTCTGCACCGTCTGCATCTCTTATAAATGTTGTTACAAATATCACACAAGCAATTTAATTACATATTCGTAACAATGTGTACTCTGTGTTTATTACTAAATGTGAGTATAAAACATTGCTCTTGTCCTCGTAATGTCACGCTGTTGTCACGAGTAATAATGAATTCATCAAGGAATTCATCCAAAGACATCAACAAATATACAAGCCCAGGGACATCAACATTAAGCCGAAAGAAGTTCATATGTTAGCAGTTATTGTACCCTATTCATTTCCATGTTGGACCATACATGTGTCGTGCTGTAAGTTCTCGTTAATAGTTTAGGAAATGAATTATCTTTCCGTTGATGATTTTGGAATTTCAAAGCCAGAAATATGACGTTAGTTCATAAATTAGCGACTTCAACCATCCGGTGGAGTTTTCTTACCAAAACAGGGGAGATGCAGGATAGTGATGAAATCCATGTGCCCGGCCGAAAAATTACATTTCTCTTGTCAGACATTTGTTGAGCAATAATTTAGAATTAATGTTACTGTTAATTATTGTAGGTTCTTGGCTATATAGAACTTGTTATTTTACTTCATGTACAAAATAGTATGCATTTGATAGGGATTATTTCTAACCGTATTAAGACTCATTGCATCATCAGTACTACGTAATCATAGGTATGAATATACAAATAAGATTTAAAGTAAAAACCCACACCACATACACTGAGATGACAACTTAATTCTGTCTAAATTTTGTGTTCAGGGGAATGTTTACATGCAGTTTCAACAGTTGACTTTGTTACCGCCATGGCTAGCCCTGAGAAGGACAAACATTGATTGGCTAACTAAGGTTATGTGACGTAAATAGGAGTCTATAAATACGAGTGCAGACAAATAGATGTCAGAGCGGCAATAATTGAACATCTAAGTAGAAAAGAATTTCGGCCATGCATTCTAAAACCATCAATTTATAATTTTACATAACCAATACTAACTTTAGCATTTTAAAATCCCAAAACTGAATCACTTTATTATGATAAATTTTAAGTAGATTTATTACATGATTGCTAATGAATTTAAATGACTTTGTAATTCTTTATAATGCCGCTGCTATCTCCCACGAAATTGCTCAAGCACTAACATTATTTTTCCACTGAGATCACGCTACTATGACAGACTGTTTTATAGTCTAATACATTTAGCTGTTAATGTACACAGGAATTTAATAATAGAATTAATTTCACTTTAATATGGTGTATTATAACATTGTCTTTTGGCATTTGGTCAACATGTCTGCTCTACATTATCAGAAGTGGATAGTGTTGTGACAGACACTGTAAAGTCACTATGCGAGATTGAAAAGCATGTTATATCTCACCTTTATTATTAAAAAAATAATTTGTTACATCCTGAATTCTGGCGTTTTCGACTTAACACACTGGGCGTTACAGTATGTTCTGTTATCAATGCCCAGTGGTATGGGGTAAAAGAGTTGAATAACGATACATGCATAAATATTTTGACCAGCAATTTAAATTTAATATAAAAAATACAACTTCCCATATTATAATATTGCTCATGAGACAATTAACTAGGTCAAGACATTTACATATATCAAGTTAATTAGGTAATCTGTTGCTAAATCCGTCTGGGACTGTGATGTTGTACTGAAACCTTAATTTGACTCGTGCTTCTAGGTGATACTAAAATTTAAAAATATACAGAATTCGAAGTTGACCAAAGTGTACACTAGATTGTGTCATCATTAGTCAGCATGCCTTTAAGAGGAACTTAATTTTCAAATTTCCATTCAATATTCGCCCCATCTTAGACCAATGCTTAAAATAAGTAAAGTTTAAACTTGATATAATAATATTTAAGATCGAAATGTGTCAGTTCCTTGTTATGAACCACGTAGCTTTACAAAATTTCACTCTTATCACTACGATGACTGCAGTGTGGCAGTTTATGATGATGTCTAGAACAGGGGCATCATGGCGCAAACCTGCAGCATCATGTCTTATCAATCATATTATCCTGACCGACCAGTCCTAAAACTAACGTTCTGATCCTGAGCTCCTAGAGAGACAGCTGTTAGTGCCATTTGTATAAGTCTATGGCATCAATCAGCCGGGGCTCGAACCCGCGACCTCACGCATCCGAGGCGGGCGCTTTAACCACTTTGGCAATTGGAGCGGTCTCATTTAAGCTCGTAGCAAGACATAATATGCTAATCAAACTGGTTTATCATAAAATATAGAGTTCGATATTAACAGTTATCAATACAGTTAAATTACATTTCAGTTGGCGTATGTTTGGCGGTTATCATCACGTTAGCTCTGGTTTTTGCGATCTATCTCCGCATAAAGACAAGAAGGGCCATTCCAGTCCGAAGGAGTTCTCTTCGTGGCAGTCGCTACAGTACTCGTTCAGACCCTCCTCAGTACGAGAACCTGGCTTTCTCGGATGGCATATATTCCATTTGTGGCCCGCCGGAACATATTTATGAGAATGATGTGAAGATTAAGCCTCCTGAATACTCTCCACCCCATGATCCACCTCCATATGAGGAGCACTTCCAAGAAAAGGGGGATGGAACATCTGTTTTGTATGAAAACGCTCTTTTTCAGGCGCCACCACCTGGAAATGAGATTCCAATGGATACTATTGTTGGTGGTCCTTTCACATGAAGCGGGATATGCGACTGTGGAGTACAAAACAAACATTGACTAAGTAGTTTAAGTCATGTTATCACTCAGATGTGGATTTAAGCTTACTCCTGATTGATTTTAAATTGCATGTTAGCATGCTATACAAAGACGATTTACTCAATAGCGGGCCTCAGTGACCTACAAGCTGGTGATGTAGACTAGTGGGAATTTCTTAATGCAAAATTACAACCAAAAAAAACCACAAACAATTTGGCCATTTAAAAATTTAAGGGGTGACCAAGGAGATGCGATGGATAAAAAATCTGTTAAAGAAGCTTTCAAAGAAAAACAAATTATATATTTAAATTTGTCATATTGAATTATATATTTAAATTCGTCATATTGAGGGTCCATTAAGAATGCATTTAATTTACCGGTATTAGTTATATTTTTATTTTCCAAATTTTATGTCAGACCATCCCAGGGAGATCCTGGAAGTACAGTTATATAATCATTTTCCGATTATGAACATGATGGTATAATTTGAGAATTGCAAAAGAGAATTACCATAGTTACGGCTTTACGATCATCGAATATTTATAATCAAGATTAAAAGAATATATTGTGGTGCTTGAAACTAAAATATTAATAAAGTTTGGAATATCTTGTATGGAAACAGTTATTCACAGACGTACGTCTCAGGTGGTATCTAGTTATCGACTTTTCTGTGTGCCTATAGTAAACGTAATACGATTAATGTGTGTATCAAAAAAATATTTTATGTATGTAAATGTATCTCTGTCTTGTCTGTTTCTTATTTTTACTAGAATTTACATATTCATTCTTTTTATATGTGACCTTTCTTTCTAGTGTTCTCATCAATCTCCTTGAAGAGAAAAATCTTGCAAATCCTGAACTAAACTATGACATAGCTAGTTTTAAAATCATTTGATGAGATATTCGTTTCATATACTATATATTATCGCAGTTTACTTTGAAAGTTTTCTTTTCCAATAAAGAATGTTTTAGATTCGTATCGCAGAAAAGAACATTTTGGAGAGATAATATGAAAGAATTGTCTTTGACAACTTGTAGAACAAGAAACTTTTTGAAAATTGATAATGAATGACAAGTATGTAAATATAAAGTAATCTAAATCAATAAATGTAAGTTATAAAGTAATTTAGAACAATTTAAATGGAAGGTAAAGTAAATGTCTCTCTAGATCTTGACTATTTTATTTTTAATAATCTTGTACGAGCTAAAAAAAATCAACACGTTTAGAATTCTGTTATCATCATTTTATTTTCATTATATCATTGAGGTCCGAACCTAAATTGTTTTGATTTTATTTCCATATTCATTCTGTAGATACATAATTCACTCACTGTTTATTTACTGTTCAAACTGTTCATATATCCTAACAATGCCAACGAAAGATGCAAATAAAAATATATAAATTGCTGTGATTCGTTGTTAATCAAAGTAATATTACTATATTAAAATAAACATATTCAAGAAGGTTGAAAGACTCCCATAAAGCCATCATTGTTGTCGGATTTTGTGAAACACCTCTTTAACTCGGCTATTTGTTCTAAGATACATCACAGCTAGTTCAGATGTTATATTGCGTTTGTCGGTTGGGGTTAAGTAGCTGCTAATTTGTAAAAATAATTTTTGGTTTTGGGGTTAACTGACTGCTAATTTGTGTAATTATTTTGTGGCACAGTATTGAAAATCATCCACATAATAGTCTTAACTTCGGGTATTATAACTTTATTAAAACCAGTCTGGTATTATAACTTTATTAAAATTAGCCGACTTGTATATAAGAAAGAGAAGAACATTATGACTATTCTAAACCGGTTTTGCATGTTTGTTATCTATAACAAGAAGACAGTGTCATATATCCTCAGCCCGTCATAACATCTATTAGAAAATATGGGGATTTTTAAAATAAATAAAAACTATATACATGCATTCGTAATTTCAAGGTATAGAGGGAAGCGAGAGACATCACTTAATTTTGATCCTGAAACAAAGTGCCAGTGGTGGATGTATAGTAGACAAATGGACAAGAACATGAAATATTATTGAAAGTGAAGAATCGTGGTAAACAAAAGGCACGTCTAGATCATTAGTTTCATCTGTAAAACGTTTCACGAATCTGTTAAACGGTTCTGAGGTTAAGCTATGGAAGCGAAAGTTGGAACGATGAATGGATGAAAAAAGGACGCAAATATTAAACTGCTAAAAATGAAAACTTGTGAATGGCAGAATGTAGATCTACGCCACTGTAATGGTTTCAGCGTCATGTTTCCGAAGTGAAAGTGTGAATGATAGATGATTGACAAACAAACAGGAACACGCTAAAAGTAACGAAAATTAAGCCGTGTGTGCAGCAAAAAGCACATTTCTACCAATATTCAATACTTGTACCACATTTCTTTTACGTCCAAAACGGTGTTTCTGTACGTCGTTAAAACAGCAATGTTAAATGATTGGCGCAAAGAATGTCACGTATCATGGAATGAAACGTTGTCTCCATCACACGAATGTTTCCCTGCCTTGTATATTTCAGAACTATTATTAATTTATTGTCCTTGCTTTGATTAGATAGGAAAATGTATTCATCCGCGACAAGACATGTTGCATGAGAGAGAAACTCGCGTGAACTATAGTTCTTCTTGTGTAAATAAATGTTCATATTTCCCGTTAGAATGAACAATATTTGTACGTATATTGAGCTTTGCCACCAGAAATACAAGTTCGGATATTGGATAGATGAACAGACATCAGAAAAAGCGTCAAACGTATTCAAAATAAAGAATCTTTAATAGCAAAAGGCACAGCTTGATGTCTAGTCTACTAGGCGTACCAAATTTGATACCAATACCTTAAATTATTTCTTCCAGTTATGTCCAAGAAACAAACGTGTGCCAGACGGATAGACAAAATCTATTTCCATGCAGAAGTTTGCATGGCGTGGGATGCAAATATCTGTTGTTCTTCGTAGCTTCATCTTTTAAGGAGTACTTATCGAAAATATGCTAGATCACTCAAAGATATTCACCGTAATAAATGTATTAGAAAGTTAGTACAAAGTAGCAAGTGTAGTTGTAAACTGGGTAAAAGGTGTAATGTAAATAGTTTCGGGTGCTACGAGTGTAACAGCGTCTGGATTTCTTGGCTAGATGCAGCGGAAATAGCTACAGGAGCAATTTTGTTCCTTTAGTTTTTAGTGGGTTCAGTGCAACAGCAATAGGGTTTAATGCAACGGTTCTCAAGGAAAACACGGTCGAAAATAAAAATTTAAAATATGAAGAAATTTCAACTCCTGTATATAGTAAATTCAAAAATATTGTTGACAAAGCAACAAGGGATAATACAATACAAAATGAGGAGTATTATTTGAATCATTAACGAATGCAACAGATGTAATATAGATAAAGGAGGATATAGCCCGAAGAAAGAAAATAATGTTATGTGCAAAGGATAAAATTGAGCAGAAATATTGTTTACTGACAGAAATTACTTTTGTACAAATGAGTCAGTTAAATAAAACCGAAACGTTACATACAAAAACTGTAAAGTACACATCTGCTGCTAAATGATTCACGTTGAAAACACACGTTACATGAATATCATGAAAGTCTATCATATTTTTATTTTCATTATTTATTCTGATATTTAATATATTAATTCTAACCCTCTGCAATTGCTTGTAATCACCATTAATAGTGCATGAAACAGTGCGATTGTACAAAATATTTATAAAAGACAGAGATCCTAACAAAGCTGAATGGTAAGCATTGACATCTCTGTGTGGTATGGGTACATTATTTGTTTTCGAAATAAATGTATACATTTCGAGGTTTTGAAAATCCACAAGATGTATGAGACTGAGAAAACGCTTGCATATTCTTCTGTTATTCTAATATGTAAATACTGTTATTGGTAATGTACACTAGCCACTAGCTTGCTTGTTTCTCGAAATGGTTTTAGAAGTTCTGTTTCAAAACTCAGCACCACTATTTTCTTTACTGTCGCAGTTTGGAGTTATTCTTTCTTGAATCTTATAAATATACATTTTAAGATTGCAAAACTCAACAGGAATCATAACGATCTCTGTTTGAATTTTGTTGAAAATCTAGTAAAATATAGTTCTATGAGATCATTGTAATACCGATCAAAGAAACATATGCTTTGCAATGCAATATATAGTTTACCATTTCTATTGTCAAGTGTGTTCTTTCAACGGAATTTATTATGATCCAAACTGATTAAAAAAATGTAAAGTTGTATTCAATCGATCTTTCAGAGAAAGACCTTAGCTATAGAATCTACGCACATATGTTCCACTGGACCCGGCATCAATTTCCCACTTGATAAAGAAATAAAGAAATTTATCTCAACACTTCAGATGAGAAAAGAAATAGTAAATTGTTTAAATTTAATTTTTAATTTTCTTTATTTCTATATAAGATTACGTATCTTAAATTGATAGTTTGGTTTAATCTGCTTTGACTGGCCCAGCTCTCTCATGTCCCCTAATACTTGCTTCAAACTTGTATCATACTTTGTGGAACGTGTTAAAGTAGCAGAACATTTCCAAATATCGACATAGCATTGTGGAATTATAAACTTCTTTTAAAGAAATATTAGTATATATTATTCAAAATAGGAAGTACATGATCAACACATAACGTCAAAGATGACAAAATAATTAACTGAACTTATGAAAATATTAAAAACAAACTTTTCGTTTAATGAATCTCGGAGGTAATTCTAAAGTCACGGTATCGGTATCGTATTGATTGATTTAAGAACAACAGGATATTTCTCGCAATAGTTGACTGACAGCGCAACTCTAGGCCCAGCTCTACCAATGGTGCACTATTGTTTAGCGTTTAAAAAGAAAGAAGGCAATTATAATCACTTGTATGACCTGACATTAATAATGAGCAGAAATGCACCTCGCCATCGATGAGCTACTTTGGTGACTTTAGCGCAGATGAATTCTAAAAGTAAATATGGTTTCTTCAGTCATTATTAAGGTGCCTAAACAACCCACAAAAAATTATAGATTAACCAATTTTCTGGCCACACCGCCAGAACTCACCCGAGATTAATCAAGCACGACCGTAATTAGGCGTTACTAATCCGATTGATGTCCCATTGCAATATAAAAGAGACAAAGCTTTCCCTTAATTGCTGTGGTACAATCGCGTTCCAGTATAATTTCAGCATTAGCAGTATAGAACCACCTAGTTAAAAAAATCATTTGGCGGAATATGGGGTGCTTGGCGAGGTTATTTTGAGACTTTCGAAAATCGGTAAGTACCAAATTATGTTTGGAGCTCAAATACTTGCATTACTATCACAGTTCATTGGGAGTAAACAAGGTATGCTAAAATTTATTGGTGAAAACATAAACAGTACAATGCAAGATCGTGTGATTATCTATAGGTAAAGTTTAGCAAAATAAATTTTAAAAAAGTGAAAGTAAACTATTATGTTTATGTTTGCATTAGCATAAAAAAATAAGTAGCTTGGATATAACAATTAGAAGTTTCAACCTTAATAGGGACCGAGGAATGAATGGGATAGGAATGGATTATTAGGCTGTTGTATATACTAGTATGTATGTTCTTAGAAGAGAAGAAATGAAATTATTGTATAGTGCTGGTTTGAAAAAGTTTTTAATAATTATTAGCAGAATTATATTTGCTATTAAAAAAAAACAAAGCTGCCTTTGTCACCTTGCCTTTACGCATAGCAGACAAATAACAGGCACTATTATGTTATATGGATAACAAAGATCCGCATATATCATGTTAGAGGCTATATCCCTGCTCAACGTCTTCTACTTTGAAGATCTCGAGGTTGTTCTTCATAGGCTCTAGACTGGGAGGTGGAAGAGGAAGATGCGGAGAGATTATGGATGTTCTAACATGATGTTTGCAGTAGAATTCGCTCATGTTATTGGGAAGGCTGTATGTTAAAAATGAACATCAATATGTATATATGTGTTTAAAAAACATCGCTAAGAACTTTAATCAAGTTTATAATATATTTTTATAAATTGTATGTTATGGGGGAAAAATGAAATTGGTGGGATATTTTTATCAGTTAAAAATCGTCAGATTTATAGTTTGTAACGTATTTCATATACAAATGTATGCCTTGCTACAGTTATTTATTTGCAGCTCAGTTAGTAACGGGATTGCTAAATGACAGAAAATTATATGCATATGTACCTGCCATTAGTCATTTTGCATTCATCTTTTGCGGTGATGAAAACTAGTCGTGTTTTCTTATTCAGATTGCAGGTACGTTGTTCTGAAGTGCCTGCAACATTTTCATGTCAATAAAGTCCTCAGACATTTTATCTGTTTACAAAAGAGGTAAGTCCTTTGGGTCATGTTCTGAGTTGTGAGGGTGTTTGAACAAATCAATGTAAAGTTGAGGCGGTGATGATTTACTGAAGAATGTAAAGTAAATCAGAAGTTTTCGGATCTAATGCCCATATTATATGAAACTTATTAAAAAAAACTTTGCTAATAGTGCAAGACACAAACTCACAAATGCTGGTATCAACATTAATCACACTGAAGCTTGCCAAAAAGCTTTCAACGAGTTAAAGTGTGCTGTGACTAGCATCCCAGTACTTACATATCCCATATCTGATGATGCACCTCTTCATTCTCGATATGTATGCTAATAACAATGAATGTGATCGTTTTTTTTCCCCTCAAATACAGAATAGTGTAGAGCGTGTTTTTCTGCTATTACACAAAAGCATTTTCAGCAGCAGAATGGAGCTAATGCGTTTCCGAAAAGGATCTTTTAGCATTTGTCATCGATCAAGCACTCTCATTATGACGTATGTGACATGTATTTTCCTGTGAGAAGCGATAACGGATCACTGTGTTGGCTTTTTAATTTTAAAAACCCGAAGGAAAGATCGCAAATATGAAAATAAATCAACTCAGTTAAGATAACTTCATGCAGAAAGAAACAAGCGTGATACTAACTTAGTTCTTACCCTTGTAGTAGCGTTGAAAAACTGCATTGTGAACCAACGAACCGTTTACAACGTAATGCATTGTCTCTGCAGGTTGTGGTCATTACATACGGAAATTATTTCTGAGGTCACTAAACTACAGAAAAGGAGAGGCGAGGCTAAGTGTCCACCTTATGGTTTTAATCCCCATGCCTCCAGTCCAGTTTCCGTAAGAGACGAGGAAAGAAATTATACAATCATTACAAGATTGTTGAGCGAAAACCCAAATAAAACACCTCTTGTCTGGAGTGGTCTGAGGTGGCTGGAGAGGGTGTCTAGTTGAAGGTTTATTGGGCCAGGTGGGGATCTTTGGAAAAGAAAAGTATGCTTTGTTAAAAGTGGAATGGCGCAGCTATAAACCGCGTATTGTGGTTTATTGTGATATCCTACATGGCTTCATTTTTACACAACTGCATTAAAACCCCACTGCTGAACATTTAGGTATAACGAAAATCCTTTAGGAAGTTTTGCTTGGACTACATATGAAAGAATATAGAAACTGTAATAAGATAATAACATATTATGTTTACGTGCTGCAGGAGCGTATCAAGAAATTGTATGAATATGACAGGGGAAAACTTAACCGGCCAAGTCAAACCATCAAAATGTACTCGTCGCCGTCGGCATCCGTCCGTCTTCGAGAGACGATGGTTTAGCTTCCGTTTGGGTGTCTTATATGCACCTTCGCGAGTGACTGAAGAATCAGACCCTAGAGTGACAGACTGATATACTTGCTGCAGGTGAACGTTGATGCTTGTTGAGGATGGTGTTGTTTTGCCTTCCTCCTGGCTCTCTTTGTAGCGAGGTGTGTGTTTATCCTTTCCTTTGCTTTTTGAACGCCCTGTCTGACAGCAAAGCGGAGCGGTCTTCAGCACATCTCTCCCAGTTGTTGACGTTGATGTTGGCCGTTTTCATGTCCTTCTTGCAGACATCTTTGTAACGCAAACGTGGCCGTCTAGTCAGTCGTGTGCCTTCTGCTAACTCGCCATATAACAGATCCTTGCAGCCTGGATCCATTCTCTTGACGTGGCCAAGCCAGCGAAGGCGCCTCTCGCTGAGGATAGTGAACACGTGGTTCATGCTGACGCGTTCCAGAACCTCATGTTGGGTACTTTGTCCTGCCAATGGATGCGCAGAATGCACCGCAGGCATCTCAAGTGGAAGCTGTTTAATTTCTTTTAATGGCTTGTGTAGGTGGTCCATGCCTCGCTGCTGTAGAGGAGTGTGCTGAGCACGCAGGCCCTGTAGACGCGCAGTTTGGTCTTCTCAGTGAGGTTGGAGTTGTTCCAGACCTTCTGGTTCAGTCTGGCCGTAACTGCTTATGCCTTGGCAATCCTGACGTTCATCTCACCATCAATGGAGAGCGACCTGGAGATGGTGGATCCAAGTTATGTGTAGTACTCAACAGATTCAAGGTTGTAACCATAGATGATGATGGTTGGAGGGGAGTCTTCATCCTGCGCCATGACACTCGTCTTCTTCAAACTGCTGGTAAGTCCTAACTCTTTGCAGGCTTGGAAGAGGCGACATATCAGCTGCTGAAGTCCATCAAGGCTGCATCATCGACGAAGTGTAATTCACGGATGAGAACCTCTGTGACTTTATTCTTTTCACGGAGACGAGCGATGTTGAACAGCTTGCCGTTAGCCCTTGTGTTTATGTACACTCCCTTGCAGCAGTCTTTGAAGGCGTACTGGAGGAGCATGGAGAAGAAAATTGCAAAGAGGGTCGGCGCAAGAACACAGCCCTGCTTCACTTTAAGTATGAGATAGAAAGAATGAGTGATAGAAAAATGAAAACTGAACTTGCACCAAGGAATATGGGACTTCGTAACAGTTAGGCGTAAACATTCCACGAGATTTTTCAATCAGTGTTCACGGTACCAATGATACAAAGTTGCAATAGTCTGTCAGGTACGGTACATTTATCTGTAAAGAGGAATACACAAAGTGTGAACTCTATAATGCTTTATAATGTTTTTTTTATTTCTTTCTTCGTCTTTTATATATCATATTAATAAATTTCTGAAAACATTACTTAATTTTAACTCTCCGAAGGCAGCCCTTCCTTCCCTCATAAGTTCTCTATCAGTGAGTGGTTTGGTACGAGTGAGGCGGCAGTCTAGCAGACCAACAAAGACATGGGCAGTGAATACCCATCCCCTCAACCTTCCTAGAACTATACCAGCGAAAATCCGTTAAAAAACGAGCATGGTTGATTTTCGTCTGTGTATTGCGATGGCGTTTCTCGATCTATGAATGATGGAAAAATGTAGTCACACAAAGCAACGATATGGGGACAGCTAGAAACGGAGGATAGAAACAATTGTATGGTTGGTAGCTGTGTTAATTAAATTGTGATAATAAATTAGGTGAACTGTAAATACGTGTAACTGTTTAAATTACCTTTTGCATGTTTCTCATTGTTCTTAGTTTATATTTCCCACTCGTTTAAATGTCTTAGACCAGCAAGTTGGTCTCTTTTTTTGACCTTGACATTACTGGTAGTAATATCAGAAAAAAAAAAGAAGAAATCATTATTTGCTGGTCTATCTAGCCGCATTTGGAAGCCGGCGCTTTCCATACTCAAATAGTTAACCATGCTGTGGTGCTTAACTTTCTTCATTTCAACCATTTTTGTTGTTTAAACCATAAGTGTATCTTATATTTATTTAATCAATACGAATGAAAATATAAGTTAAAAAGCTTAAAGAAGTAACTAATCAATATGCAATGGAGATTGCGATTACTCGCTAGAACTCGGTATACACGATATGAAAGAAGTTACATGTCAGTAATCCACTTGGTGTCCTTTGGCAACGCACCAGATATAATCGCATTCCCATAATTCCCGAAGTGCAACGGCGTTCATTGCATCATCTCGCATTGACCTAGCACCTAAGTTCTACTCATTTAGTGGAATATGGGTATGCTTTCGAGGTTTTAGAAAGTCAGTAAGTATCAAAATATGTTTCAAATGTTTGTATTACTATTAAATTTAATTTGGTGGACGCATGGGATGTTGAAATTTATTCAGAAGGATGCAGACGACACCAAGCAGCATCACAAGATATAGTCCGAGCCTACTAACCCGTTGGTTTGTACCCCCCCCCTGCCGATTTCAATAACGGAAACTAATAATTTGATAAAAAGTGCAAAAAACTTAGTTAATTCATTCATTGATTTATATTTTCTAACCAGACTGTGAGCAGAATGGCCTTAACACCGTTATTGTCTGCGCGTTTCATGTTTAACGGAAGTTGTCAATATTCTATTTCCAAAACTTTGTCAGTGGTTATTTCCCCAGAAATAAATGCCACTATAAACGTATATTTGGAATAAGACAGTTCCACCACAGGAGTTTGCAGTTTTATCATTAAAGCACAACGAAATTTCTGACAACATGGTCACAGTTGCATTCCTTGTGTTATTTTACAATACTTTTAAGGTGATTTTATGTCAGAAATTTCGTCGTGCTTTATTGATAAAACTGCAGACTCCTGTGATCCACCAAGGTATATAATGAAGTATGTTATAAATGAATCGTTTTTGATTTCCCTGAATTATACTTGTTTTATAGTATTTTCATCTGTGATATATTGTATATTGAATGCAATGAAACAATAATGATGACAAGAGTATTGAAGCAAAGGATAAGGATGCATTTGTGTATTTTCTCTTTAGATTTTCCATAAATTACTCATATTTAAAGATGGGCATAAAAAAAATCCATTTTCACATCAATAATTAAAACTTATGTATATTTATCCATTAGATTAAGTTTTCCTAACATGATAACAGAAGTGCATGTTATATAGTACATGAACCTAAGTTTTTGCATTGCCTTTGCTGGGACGAAAATTTCTGTCATGGTATGAACATTTCATGTCACATGCATATATGTAAAACATGGAAAGCATTTTTTTGTCAAATTGTTTGAAATGTCTGAATGCTGTAAATTACTTGTACAGTAATTATTATTACTGTAATTATTATTGCAAAATGATGTTTTGCAAATTACTGTTCTGTAGGATTGATAAAAGATCATGATTCTATGCTATATTTGATGTCAAACACATTTTGTGATGTCCACTATTTTTGTTTTGGATGCAATTTGTGTATCAGAAGCACCTCAAAATTTCACTACGAGGTGGGCCCTCTATATGCAAGCATATTTACAGGGTTTCTGCAGGTCATGGAATCCTGGAAAAGTTTTGGAATTTAAAAAATAAATTTCAATGGCCTTGAAAAGTTATGGAATTTGTCAAAGTTTTGGAAAAGTCATGGAATTTGTGACAGTGGTTTTAAAGAAATTGATTACTTCAAATTTCATAGAGCACAGAGAACCAATTAAATAAAATGATAAAATTACAATCAATAAATGGTTTCAATTCATATAACAAGAGTAAGTTCCCCTAATGGAAGTATCATGTGATTTCCGGTGTAGTTCACTAAATAAAAGAAAGCAACTGGAAAGTAATGTTTTGTTAATATTGTAAATAGGAACACATACAAAGACTACAAGACTTTATAGACGTACAATAATTCTGAATGACCATATCTTTTCAAAAACTCTTTTGCAGTAAAAATTGGGGTCACTGATTATGACTATGCCCAAGAATTACATTGACTGGAACAGGTAATTAATTAATGAACACATCTCACATCTCAATGCAGTCTACTGTTGACATGATAGAATTGACTGAAGATTCAAGCTTGGGCTGTGTGAGGTAATAGTACTTGTCCATGAAAGCCACTAGGTTGTCAGAAGATAGTTTGGGGAACCACCAATAAAGTTGGAGCCTTTAATGTTACATTGGGACAATAAAGCTTCTTACTATAGTTATTTTGCACACCCTGAAAGGAAATTTAGGACTGGATTTGACTAAACTAGATTCGCTGATTTAAATTTAGGACTGGATTTGACTAAACTAGATTCGCTGATTTGTGATGACAAATACATGACCAGTGTCATTGATGTGGACATATCCTGAGGCGTAAAGAAAACCTGGTACTAAACATATAAAGGACAATATAACACGGAATATGACTGACAAAAATTGCCAGAGAAAGAACAGAAATTGTTAAAGAAATGTTTGGTCCACCAGGAGTAGCACAGACAAATAATAGCATGAAGCTGGATGAGAGAAATAACAGTAAATGGATAAATATGAAATGGCTATGAAGACTTTCTTGATTATTACAAGTAGTATGTAGAAAAGAAAATTGCGGACCACTGTATTGAAAATAAAAAGATAAGCATTGACTAGCTATAACACAGTAAATGAATCACCTGCTAAAAGTTGCCATAAAATGAAACCTCAATAAAACTGATAATCTTGCTCTTAACAGATAACAGGTATGCTGCTTGCCCTCTATGGTTATGCATTCCATCCCCAACAGGTATAAATGTAAATTTTTGCCAATATAATTTGCAAGAATGCTAAAATGTGTAATCTATATATTACATGCCTAATTACAGTACACTGTTTTGAAAAATGTACATTTATTTTTTACTAACCTGGATCTGCAATTGATTGAAATTCTTGGTAAAAAAGTTAGGTACAATCCATATGAATTAGACACAGAATACAAACACAAAATATGCTGACAAATATTTATATGCAGCACTCACTTTAACTTGTCTATATGTCTAAGATTCGCTGAATGATTGTGAATTTCACAAATTCTGCAATGAACATGATGATGTGTTGAGTCTGAATGCTTTATTACATTACTCGTATCTATGATTCTTCTTTTCAAATTTATCAAGTGGTATTGATTTATCATTTGTTTGATCTGTTATGCTTTGAAATTGAAAAAGATCTGTCTGATCTAAAAATGTTCAATTATTTAACATCCACAAGTCATACTATAAAAGCCTTGGCAGCTAGGTCTCAGATGGACAAATTTACTCTTACACTATTGTTATGCAGAAACTAATGGTTTTATAATGTTCTTCAATTTATATGAGTGGGATTAAAGAGAAGATAAAGAAATATGATGAACACAATTTTTTTTTGCCTAACTTTTTAATGTACTAACATAGTGTAATCTATATACAGGTGAGTGCAAGATTTAATTCAGTGAGAACATAACAAAAAGCATAATGTTTGGTTGTTGTTGTTGTTGGGCTTAACGCCATTTTTCAGCACACGATAGGCTATACATGTTTGACATGTCATGTGTGTGTGTGTGTGTGTGTGTGTGTGTGTGTGTGTGTGTGTGTGCAGGCAACTGAGCTTGACCCAAAGTTTTGGCTAATATAAACTGGTGCTGGCAGTGTAGCTTGCCAAGTCTGAAGATGAAAAACAGGCATACTTTGAAAAGTTCTTGATTGTTCAAACTAGAGAACAAAAACCAGAGGATGTCAATTCTTCTTTTTAAAAAGTACATAAAATGTCTCCAAAACTCCATATCAAAAGACATAAGTCAAATCTCAAGTCCACAGGAACAAAAATTCCAAGAAAATAAATAAAGTGTAGCTGGCAAAAAATGTGAGATGTCAGGACTGATTACAGAAACTTACTTCTGCCCATCTCTAACATTTTAAATTTTTTTAAGAAAAAGATGGAAATATAATTTGTATTTGTAGATATGTGTTAGGTGTGCTGAACTCATAACAATGTTTTGTTGATATCCATTGTATAATATAGTGTGCAATGAATAACATTAGTAATAATTCCATATGACAAATAAAGGACATTTAATTGTGGTATGAGAACCAGTATTATACAGGAACAGATGCCAAAATAGTTACTATGTGATTAAATAATGTTTAAACATGCTCAGATTTCTATATCAGTTTGCATTGAGCATGAATAAATTATAATTTATCACTATTGGTTGCCTGTCACAAATTTTCATATCTGAATTAAATCGTAAATATTTACTTGTTCTACTTTGTTTACATAGTTTTTGGTCATTATGTATTGACTGTAAAATAATATTTTGGATGAAGTAGCTGGGTCAATAATTCCTTGTGTGTATGTATGAGACATATAACTATAATCTTCTTCATCAAAAATCAAAGAATCTGAGCAAAAATGGTGCCAATAAAACTCCAAATAGTAATTAATTTAAAGCAATCATATTTGAAATATATACACATTCATTTCTGCAATATAAATATTTAGTAAATTTCTGTAATTAAGAAAATCAAAGCACTAGATATTATAGTAAAGAGTACTTATACATATGGTGGTTGAGCCGCCATAAAACAAATGCTATACTTGCACTATTTCAGTATATGTGTATTTGCACTTTATCTTTGTATCTCACTCTCTTCCTCCTGTCTTCTAATTACAATTATAGTTTAAAAAATATAATTCAGTTACTCATATATACTATTTTATTATATTTGTTTGAGGTTATAGTCAGTTGTATTTGATTCTGGGTTTTTTTATTCTATTTTGTGTTTATTTACAGATGGATTACACTTTAACTGGTTAAAAAAGTTGCTGGACATTTTATTTGTATATGTAGTCATATACTGTATTCTGAATGATTGGGGTCCACATAATTGCCACTACTGTTGAAGTTGTACTTGTAGCGCTGCTTCTGACCCAAATCCTTTTCAGTCTCCGTTCAGTATCCATCTCTGACGAAAATGGCTTTCTTTCTTGATCTGAATTTGCCATTTAATGATTCCCTTATTTAGAATAGAGCTTTTAGTTGTTTTCAGATGTAGACAATACAATGTTGTAAACTGAAACTTAGCGATTCTTCAATTGAAACCAAATATTCCAGTAATTGACTGATGTTTGAATTATGAACATTTCACTGTATGTAGATTGAAGCAGAGAGTTTTATGTAGTCTTTTATTTTAAGCTAGTATAGGCACAACCCAGATCATGTAACAACCCCTCCCAAAATTAAAACAGGACAAGGTATCAGTCAGTCTGCCAACCCACAGCACTTCTGCTACTTCAAAGATTGGGAGGTTCCTGCAACTTCAGATATATGTTTAATATTCCTGAAGAACTCAGTATTAAGTCGTTGAATGGTTCATGTTTCAGCAGCCACCAAACAAAAGTAGCAAAGAAGAGAATTGCGAATGCAAGAAATGGTTCCAAAGACTGACGACCACATGACAAATTTATTTAATTTATCCTTTGGTTGTAATGATCATAATATAGGTTAATGATTGTTTGGCAGAAGTTGGTTACTGACTGCTTTTAATTTAAAGCACAAAATCATAATAAATAATCTTATTTTATTCAATTTAATGTGCTGTGTTATATAAAAGTGATGAAAAATCTCTCCAGACCATGAATTGTTAAAACTTATTGAATAGGAAATATTTTTTATGCCAACATCTGATATACTTTGCTTATTGCAGTGGTGGTAGAAGAGTTGGAGATACAAAATTAAAAAGATCATTCCACTTGTCCAGATTGAATACAATCAGGTTGCAGAGGACCTGATTACCTGCATTGCAACCTTAAGAGATTGGTAAGTGCATCTTCTCTTTTGTATGGAAACCCATATTGTATTGTGAATAAAAGTCTCAAATGTGTGCATTTAATTCCCTTTACTCAGTTATAACTTGTGTGCAACATATGATAAGAATAATTAAAAGCAATTCTTCAAATTCTTGTCTTTTTAACTAGCAGATGCTTTTTATATTCTAGAACGGAGTAACTTGCAATGGCTTAACATGATTATATGTGGATTTGTTTTTACAGGAAAACATTCATTTGGGATTGTCTAGAACCACCAGCTCTGGCTTCAACAGAAGTAATCATGAATTATTAGACCGTAATACCATTAAATCTGATCAGTTGTCACCTGTAGCTTAAGTGATCATAAGGAGACAGAATGCCATGCATAGGATGGACAGCTAAATAACCCCCTTTCCCAGCCCTCCTCACACATAAGAATGAATACAGGTTAGTCTATGAATCTTGTTCAGAATAAATTTGAATTTATTTTTGCAGTTTTTGTTACAAAGTTGTGTTGACAGATAATAAAAAGAAAAGAAAATATTGCTGCAGCACTGATGCCAGTATTTGTTTTGGCAAGTAATGAAATACAGATGTTGCTGCAGCACTGAGGATAGTTGTATGATCTTTAAGATTGAGATTTTTTTTATTTGGATGGTATTTTTTAAGCCTATACTGCAATTGGTATTATGGTTCAGTTGTGAAGTTTGAAAAGTGAGTGTCTTTGAGAGAACCAGTTCTTGTTGACTTAACTTCAACAATTGTTGCCAAATGTTTTCTCAGGTTGAGGATTCCATTGCCTCTAATGTGGGAGTGGACTTGAAAAGATGCATTCCAAATTTAATGTGCCATTTTGTGTTCTCCCATGATTAACTGTAGTTGTTAGGATGGGCACACTTTGAACATCTGAAGAAGTAAACTTGACATTTTAGGATGAATCCAAAAATAGATTACCAAAAAATGGTTAATGTTGTGGAACTCTTGTTTCTCTATTGAGTGAAGTCTCAGCTAGAAACATGAACATTGAAAATTTTAGTTTCAACTTCAGTGATTTTAGCACCATTGATATTTTCTCATTTTTCATTAATGTAATTGAAATCCAGAGACTCGCTTCTCTGCATATCTCTATTTGATTATCAAATTCAGATGCTGAGTTTGTTTTGAGTCTAAAATAATAATGTACTTTATACTGATGATGTGGTAATTCTAATTAAGAGGAACAAACAAAACTCAGAGATATTCATATTCACTGTCTCTATTATTGTTGTACTCAGACTGCTCTGAATCATCTGTATAATATTTGTCAGAATTTCCCTTATATGTCACTAGAGAATTTATATTAAGATTTGAATGTTCGTCAGACATGATTATGATCCTTTTTAAAAGGATTGTCCACATAAATGGGAATAATATCGACAATCAGGGCAAAACATTACTCCAGATAGGTAACCATAGCAGGCTATAATTTACATTAATTTGAGTTGTCTTCCTTGATAAAATTAAGTTGACAAGAAAGGCCAGTGGATGCGTTTTAATAAGACCATCAAGTTTATTACTGTTTTTGTATGACTGTATTTAGTAACACTGAACAAGACATAGGCATGCAGTGGTAGAAATGTCATCAAAAGACATAAATGTACAGCAACTGAAAATAAAAATAGAAAATTCCAAATACCATTTTTATGTGACAAGCCATTACTTCACAATAATCACATCCCACTTTCAACAATTTAGCAAATATTTACTAAGGATATCTTTGATAGAAAGCACAACTACATTTAACCAGTGTATGGTACTGGCCTACTTGGAGGTAATGTTTCTGGAATATGGCTATGAATCAGTTTTCCTGTCACATTACAACTAATGGTTGTAGTTTGAGATAGGAGGAATCTTTTCTTCTAGTTTTTTTTTTTTGCTTATCAAGTTATGTGAATATATGATTAAAAATGGTCTGTTATTCAGTCACTATGGGTCCCAGGAGGCTGAGTGGTTTAAGGTGCTTGCATTAAGAATAAAAGTAGGGGTATGTAATTGTTTACATTGAATAGTTTTGCACTTAATTCAAAAAATGTTTCGAAAGAAATTGATGACATCTTCATATTTTTAATAAAAAATTATATCCTTATGTAAATTCATCATAACAATTGAATATATATGACAGGATCTAGAAGATACAGGAGTCTAATGAAAACTGAATCAGTAAAATAATAAAATAAAATGAAGACAATCAGTCATACATATAATTATATTATTATAAAGGATATACAATTTATCAATTTAAAAAAATATATTTTTTAGAATTTTATATAGTGCATTGCTATTAAGGCCATTAGGATACAAAGACTCTAATTTATGAATCCAATAAGTTTTTTTTATGATTCTATTCATGTTTCCATGAACAGTATGCATTGGCATGATAGAAAAATTGATTAGAGAGTAATTATTGGTATTAAAATGTGTTGAAATATTAGAAAAAAACTAAGGATATCTAAAAAAATTTTTATTTGAAAGCAGTGATTATTCATTCTATTAGAAACTTTTTGAACTGTTTGTCCAACATATTGCATATTACATTTTTTACAGCTGATATGCAGTTAGTGTTGTAACATAGAGAATATACCTTTTTTGTATTAGCGCTACTGAAATAAGTACTTTCTCATATGTTTGCATATTGAGAGCACCGGTGTCTATTACATTTAGATGATGAGAACTGTCATTTTTTATTTTCTGTCTGTTTAGTTATTTTACACACACACACACACACACACACACACACACACACACACACACACACACAGTGTGATTCTGCTATAATTTGATGATTGGTGTCCATGGAGAACTTGATCATGTTATAGACAGAACCATGTTATAACTAATGAAGTCAATTAGCAGAAGAAAATGAAGCATGTACCTGAAATATAGAAGGTGGGGTAGGTGGTCGGGGGTAATAAAAGCAGGTGCAAAAATAAGTGCATTTAATTTAATAAAGACAAAATAGTCTGAAACATAATTATATATTGACATCTTACATTTGTGTAGTACAATCCATAACCCATCAAGTACTATTCATATGTACTGAAGTATAGATCATATGTTATGAAATTCATGTATTAGTCACTGCCCATTAGAAAACACGTATAACACATTTAAAAAATGGAGGCCCTTGTTTGATTTGTATCTGATTGTCACTAAACAAGTCACCAATAGCATGTGGCTATGGTTATT
The DNA here is from genome assembly GCA_016746295.1 of Potamilus streckersoni. NCBI lineage: Eukaryota > Metazoa > Mollusca > Bivalvia > Unionida > Unionidae > Potamilus > Potamilus streckersoni. The sequence continues at coordinate 4,996,593 of JAEAOA010002240.1, forward strand.
TGCTTGCTTCAAGTACACGTACTTAAATTAGCCTAGGGGGGCCCCCAAGTGGTCTAAAGTGCTGACCGTTACGGATCACTGCCATCTCACCTCTTTGTAAGTGAGAAAGCCTGCCAGTAGCATCTTGTGGGTCGGTGTTTCTTCCCTGGGTTTTCTAGGGTTCTTCCTCCACCATTAATACTGGCCGCCATGTATAGCCTATCTTGTGCTGAGAAATGGCGTTCAACCATACAACAATAAATTAGCCTAGACATATGTCAGTTGGAGACAGCTATCATCTTGCTGAGGTTACCCAGGTAAATGAAAATGTAAACAATTAAAATTACAAACACCTTTGCAAGATACCCCATCTTCATTTAACTTGATGGCCAGATATATATAGTTACAAAAGATTGGATATTTAATTTGCATTTTATACCTGTTGGTAGCGATTGTAAGCAAAATGTTTTCCTGCCAGAAGGGAACTTTCATGGCACAATAAATGTGGTCCATTCACTATGGAAAATGTAACAATCCATCAAATTCCATTGCTTTTATTTAAGTTTTGGTGCTTACTATGTTGATGAAAGGTTCTTTTTTTGTTGAAGAGTATAGTCAACTTTATTTTTGAAAGGTGTGTCTGTTATTGAAGTCATCACTAATGGACCAAAGAAATGCCCATTTCTTATTGAGGTGGGATCATCAAATAATTGTAAGACCTTGATGGCAACTGATTTTTTTTCATTTGGTTAGTATTCATAGAGAACAATTGGTACTGCAGAGGTAATCAGTTTTCTTTGAAGTTTCAGCAAAACATTTTTTCTGGGTACATTAAAAAAAGGAATTAGCCATTGTTTGGTCATTTGTTGCACTTGCTGCTCCTGCCTTCAGATGTTGGATGAACACTGTTGGATTGACCACAGATATTAGCATGAGTGGATTATTACATGACAGTGCACTGTTAAGATGGTTTGTCAGTATAAACAGTGAATTTGTTTATGTGAGAATAACTTCTGGTGCATTTTATATCAAGTTTGTGCTGCCTTTCATAGTGTCTCTGAATTTTTAAGCACCAAACCCAAGATGATATATACAAGTTTTAGTAGCCAACACTCTGTGTAGCCCTCCCTCCCAAAAAGATGGTATAATTTGTTGCCAATAAGGAATCAAATCAGTTTGAAACATTGGCAAAGCCCAACATGACTAAACTTCTACACATTCTTTTTCATACTTTTAAGAAGAAAAAATATTTTTTTGTGTATGCAAAAATATATGTATATGAAATTTTGGGAGCCATGCCATGATCATCTTATATTAGAATTCAAGCTTGATCTCTTCACCAGTGATAATAAACTTTTTACATGTTATTTTTCTTACTTTTAAGAAACAATTGTTTTTGTGTATGAGTAAAACAATAAACACATGAATAAAATTTTTTGGGATATATATATATATATATATATATATATATATATATATATATATATATATATATATATATACACACACACACACACACACACACACACTGGTATGTCAACCCTTGCCCGATTAATATTATTTTTTAAGTACACTAGTTTTTATTTCATTATTTGCTTGTTTGAGTATTCAGTAGTGAATGTAATACAAATACAGGATATTCTTTATGTATCATTACATTTTTTGTCACTATATGTATGTACATGCATAGTTCTACATTTGCCATCACATTGAGCATGTGTCTAAAACTTAATTTGTTTACTAGCTTTGAGCCCTTTTCAATTTTTGGAAACTTTGTTCTATTTAAAGCAGTTGTATGTCCTGCATTTACAGAAGTTTTCCTCTATTTTTCTACACAGGAAAGAAGATTTCCAGGATTGTGAAGAAAATAAAGACAGCTAACAAATGTTAAATGGTAAAAAATATTTTAAATTATTGCATGATAATAATAATGTTTTTGTCATCTTTCAGAATTAGAAATGTAGGATGGGTTTAATTTCAAAGACAGTTCCAATCCTTATTTCAAAAAGTCAGAAATGGCTGTTCTTTTTTAATATTTCAGTGAAAATTTTTTAATGCTTAGAAATATCAAATGTTTATTATTTTAAAGAAACATTTGTTGGCAATCTTTAAAGGGGAAGGCGGTTAGCAATGTATACCATCTGTTGCATGCACTTTGTCATCATGTGAAATGTAATATTCTTTTAATATTTGTTAAAGTATCACAACATGTTGGCTTTTTCTTTTTTTGCTGGACATTTTCTCATTGTAAATTTATTGAATGACAAGAATTCAATAATAATCTCCTTTCTTTTTTCAGATTTTCACGCATCCATTTCTGTAGTATAAAATTGTTGCAGTGGTTTGGGAATATTTATTTATCATTCCTGTTAAAATTGGTTCTGATGCTAACTCATATATTTTAGTTGTACAATGGAAAACTGGCTGATGAATCAATTGTAAAATTATTCATAAGAGGGAAGCCTTTGGAATTTCTTTTTAATTTTCTACATTTGATTTCATAATGCAAACTATCTTTGATACCATATTGGCATTTGTGTTCCATACATACTGGGTGTAAATGTCTTATTTCTCTTTATTTTTTTCTTCTCCTTTTCTTCTTCCACCATCTTTCATTAATCTGCATACTGAATGTTGTTTACAAGGTTTGTTTTTGTTAATTAGGTATAACCACAGCATGTTCAGTTATAATTCTTTGATGTAAGATTATTATAACCTGATGTAGCTACTTACATAAATTCTAGATTATACAAGTGAATTAACCTTCAGTGTCAGTTTGCTAGTTTCCATTATATTCTATGCAAGGCTCTTTGAGATTTTTTTAGTATGTGAATAATAAACCAAAAAATCCCAGAAAAAAAACTTACGTTTAAAAAACCAAACATTTTAATGACAAGCATTCCCAAGATACACTTCATTTCAGCATCTATTGTTATGATTAATGTATAATTTAACAAAATATTAGCTATTACCTTAAGCTTTTTTCCATATTGGTATTTCATGATAACAGTTTTTTGATAAAATGAAGACAGTTTAGAGAAATAATTTGTTCAGGAGGCTAAATCAAAATTAGTTTCTTAACAATGCTATTCTTTTTCTGTTTTTGATACCTTTAGATAAAAACCCCCAGAAAAAATCATGTTATTGTGTTGATAAAAAGGCCAGAACAATTCATTGTAGATAATTTTGCTTTTTTTTTTGAATTTGTGATTCCCCTTCATCCACTTTCATTTTGGTTACAGAACAGATCACCATCTGAGTTGTATAATGTGAATTTTCTGTATATTGGTTTTAATTTCTAGGATAGTGATTTAAATGAGTTTTCTCCCATAAATATTCAATTTATACAAAAAATAAAAAAAAATAAAAAGTTCCAAAATCTATTTTAAAAAATTGCTTTTGGTTACTGTAATAATTCAAATGTGACTTTACTTTTAAGTTACATTTTTAGCAGGAAACCTGATCAAGAGATGACATATTGTTTGAAATGATTAATTGACTCAATGCGTGAGTCATCTTTTTATGATTAGGGTTCCACTTGGCTATAAAATGTTTAAATAAAAAATTTGCCAGTTTTTTAAATTCAGTTTAAAGTTTAAACATTATCACTATTTAGATGAAGCTTTAACATTGATTCATAAATCTAAGAATTAAGAAGAAGAATTAAACCTCTTTTCATTCTCTTCCCAATCCCAGTCCCAGTTTTGAATGAGAAATTTTTGTTTTGGAAAATTGTCAGTTTCTTTAAAAAAAATGGTAGAAGACAGCTGGTCATCAAGGAAATGAGTGGTTGTTCAAGTAAATGGACAAAGTAGGATGAGAGCCAGTTTTGATCCAAAACTGGTGACCCATTATGTTTCATGTTGGTGTTTTTTTTTCAGTGGGAGAGTCATTTTATAATATATGTACCACCCCTCTTTTACTTTTAGGTACGAATATAAATGGTAGTTTAATCTGGGGGAGTTGGTACATTTTTTTGTTAATGTTTTTTATTTATCATGGTGAAGTCAGCTGTTAATGAAAAAGTGGTTATCCAGGTACATGTAAATGGAAAAAAATAGGATGAAAGCCAATTTTAACTTGTGCCCCCCTCTTGTATCATACAGGTGTTTTTCTGTGAGTGATTTTCATAGTTATAATAAACTTTTATTATGCACTTGATAATTCATCCCAAAGCAATTTATAAATTTGCCAATCCAAATTTCATGAGCATTATTCTTTTTCTGGATTTTATAGGGTTTTTTTTGTCTTTTAGCAGGTACATGTAACTAGTCACATTGAAAGATAGATTTAGTTTAATCCAATTTATCCCATGTATGGTAAATTGGTTCTTTAGTAAAATCATCCACTAACATAATTTATCAACATTTGGTTTGAAAAATTTTCAAATTTTGTTGTGAAATACCTTTAGTTTTGATGATTGAAAACTTCTTTTAGAAAAAAGTAAGCCCAAAATCTGGTTATGATTTTCAAAATTAAATTTCCCTGCTGAGATGGATAATAATCAGAGAAAATTCAATTCTTACATTAGACATTGTTCAAAACATTCTAAATCAGATGGTCATTGTGCATATTCATTAAAAAGTAACTCACCTTATCTAATAATATTACCTAATAATAAACATATACAGGTAACATGATCATTTTTTTCACATTCAGAATTCATTTTGAGCCTTTTTTGTTTCTCCATTTAAATCCGCTACTAAAAAAGAAAAAGAACTCAAAATATTTCCTTTTTCCTAGAAAAGAAATTCAGTCTAATTCTGGCGAGTTAGAAACTGACGCGTTGTTTTACTGATGTTGGTTTGATCATTAATTATATTGGCTAGAAATTGAGACAAAATCTTTAATTATCAAAATTTGAATGGTCAGAAATCTATGATATTTGCAACTTCTTAGACCACACACATACACACACACACACACACACACACACACACATTTTTTTGTGTACTCTTCAACTACAGTTACAGTTGTAAAATGGATGATTTTGAGTTAGGTGGCACTCACCAGTTATGTATTTTTGAGAGAGTGATGTACATAAGGTGAAGTTTTTTGCATTTTTAACATGCACAGTGGAGAGAATGTTGCCATACCTCTATGATACTTTGATGTAATGTGGATGACATTTCTTTGGATACTGTACTTGTGAAAATTGTACATGATCTAAGCATACAGTATAACAAAATGGATGCACCCATGTGCTCGACAAATTAACCTGAATTAGTGAAAAGTACACTAACTTTAGCAGTTATTAAAATAGGGAAAACAAATTTTCCTAAAGTAGGCAATAGCAGTTTCTGAAAGTGCAATGAACAAATTACAAAATATCTGAAAAACAAAAAAAAAGTTATTGGCTCTTTTTTCTACAACTTACCTCTGAAGTCCAGGAAGTGAAATGATCAAGCGGAGCTAGCAGTTTTTTTGTATGAGCACACCTCAAGTGAGCCATGTTGTATAGTCTCTAACCCAAATTACACCCATCAATCATACACCAAAATAAAGGGAATTAAAAGTTCTTTTAACAACACCTAAGATATACAAAGTCTTTATTATATAGTCAGTACAACCAGCGAGGAAAACCTGGGAAATTCTTTTTCTTTAAATTTTTAACCCTATGCTAAATACTAAACTGTAGAGTGCCACCTTAAAGAACCACTGAAGATGTGTTGTCAACTTATTGAAAAGATAGTCATATTCTGTAGTCAATTTCAAATATTTTGATATTTTGTACATGGTATTTACTTCCAAAATGATAATGACATAGTTAATTTACTACACCCCTCTGAAGTAGCTTGAATGTAGCTTCACAACGTCCAAAATGTACTCTAACGTCATTGGGAGATGCTATATTTCTGACATGAAAGAAAGACATCCATGAGTAAATGATTATCAAGTATTTGTTTTATTTTTTAATTTAAACATTAAATTATGCATTCTGATCATTTTCCAGCTTGTGTACTATACTTTGGTCATGTTTACTTTGAAATCAAGAGAGAAAAGTGGGGAAAATTTCATAAACGTTGAGGCAATAGTACAATAATTGCCCTGCATTGGATTTAGAAAAATAAGTCCTTGATGCTGTAACTTTATAACAGCAGAAAAAATTATATCTTTTGTACATAATTACTTTTTTTTTGGTACTAGTAACCTAAACTGAATCTGTACTAATGCTTGTATGCCAAAGAATTGAAATAAAAAGTCAAGTGGAATTAATTCCTGGTGAGACTATTCCATGGACAAGGAATGTGATTGGTGATTACAGACAATTTATTACAACAAAAATGAAATAAATTGACTGCAATATATGGTCAATTAAATACAAAAAATTCAAACATGCAGACTTTTATACCTGAAGGTGTGGGGTTTGCTTCAAGACCCAGCCTGACTATGATGTCGCATCCTGTCTAAGATCCATCACAACCAGGAAGAATTGGTAACCATGACGTCATTTATACTGCATCCACCTACAATATCTACTTCCTAAGAAAACATGGCTGCAGGCAGACCTAAGAAAAGAGCGAAGCGTCCACAAGAATTTACACAACACAGTCAACCATGGAACTATGGTGTACAAGTATCCAAGAGTGACCAACCAGGATCTAATTTGCAATCTAGCTCTGCCCCTCCACTAACAAAGCGGCCAAGATTTGATGTCTATCAAGAATCACTATCTTCCTGTGGCCCAAATGAAGTGCCCTCCAAGCTTCGCCCTGAAAAGGAGAGACCAAATAAAGAAAAGTTCTTTGTTGGGTCACGTGAGGCAACATGTGTTAATAACATAAGTGAAAATGTCATTATCAACATCTCAAAACTAAATATGATATTGGAAAACTTGCGCTTAATGCATGACAGACTTGGAAATTGCAAGTGATACTGTCCACAGATAAATAAAAGCAGGACTCAAGGACTATGTGCCTTTTTAACAGCTACATGTACCAGCTGCAATCTGAAGGAATCAGAACAGGCTGCATTTTCAGAAAAGTGCCAAGGACAGACAAAGAGAGGACCAGTCACAGGAAATTTAAATGAGATGTTGGCACTTTCATGTTACAAGATAAAAGTTGGAGTGACTGATCTAAGATTCATTATATCCTGCCTGAACATTTTACCTCCTTCTTCTGGCTATTTATACAAGAAACTAAACGAACTCTCTAGTACTATCATATCTGTCAATGAATGTGTTTTAGTGGAAAATCAAAAATTTGTTCAAGAGGTTAACATGCTAACATACAAAGGCATTCATGTACAGACAGACACAGCGTACAACCACAGACCACAGAGTGGGGGGGAATCTGCCACATGGTCTATAGCAATAGTCATGGAACATACCACAAGCAGAAAACTTCCACTCTGCGTGTCCATTGCAAACAAACTATGTAGCAAGAAAACATGCATACACTTAAACTGCAAGAAAAACCATCGCACAGAAGACTTGATGTCCTCCACAGAAACTAAGTTAGCAAAGGAAAATTTAAATAAGCTTGAAATGTTAAACATACTAAAAATTGATTCTTTAACTTGTGATGCAAGCGCTCAGCTTGAAAAGACTGTCAGGGAACATTCGGCTAAGGTTCAAAGTTCCATACGACAATATACATGCTACGTGCACACTTAAAAAACATGTCAGAAATGTAGATTTAACTGGTCCTTCTCCTGGTAAGGACAAACATCTCTTTCAGCAACAATTGGCAACTGCTATCAGGAGAAGAGTACATTTTGAGCTTGTACACATTCAACGACTTTTCAGTTCTGAGGAAGTATTTTTGGCAAAGGCAAAGGCAGCGATCCAAAATATTATTCCATGTTTCAGTAATAAGCATGGAAATTGCCGAAAACATTCCTTAGTCTGCCTTGCCCATTTAGCATCCTATTCATCAAAATTTCTACCATATGCTAAACATTTAAATCTTTGTTCTGAAGATACTGAAAAGCTTGAATCAGTACTAAGAAATTTTGTCTCAGATGTCAAGCTAAGTAAAATTTCACATCTTCTAAACACAAATAAATGTGAGAGCTTGCACAGTAGGATTTTTACATATGCACCAAAGACATCAGTATGGAGCAGAAATTTTGATGCGTTATGTCATTCAGCCCTTCATAGCTCTATATTTGGTACAGGAAAGTCTACACTCATATTGGTCGAGTCTCGAGTCTCGTGGAATTGTTTGTAATCTTTCTGAACCAGTATTTCAGCACATGGTTGAACGAGATCAAAGAACAGTAAAAGATAGGGAGAGGAAATTGAGTCTTCCATACAAATGTACACGCTACATCAAACGCAAACAAAAATGCAACAGAACACTTATTCAAAATTCAGTGTTTGCCAATTCAGTAAATAATTTTGTAACGAATGAACATTCATACACTTTAAATCCTTTAAATTAACACCATGGAACAATTATGAAATATACCTTAATATCTCAGTAAGCCCATATGGCCTTGGCATTCACCATTGGCTTTACATAATTTTCTAACCATATTTACTTTCTTTGGTTCAAAAGATAAATGATAAGTATTAATACATGTCTTTGTATGGCCTCTATGCGATACCTCACTGAGATGGTAGTGGGTTTGCCATAGTTTCTATATAGAACTTTAGTCGGTGAGCCAAAACTATCTTTTTTATTCCACGAAAAGTTACATAAACTATTCCATAACCATGTTGGTCATGTGAGCCTTTCCAAATGTGACACTTGCTAGTGACTTGTGTATGTCGAGCTAAAGCTCTTTTATATGTCATTAATTCTTGAGCTGTTAATTTATTTTGAAATATTTCTGACATAGCTTAATAAACCAAGACCATATGATACTATAGAAATTTTTATCTGAAAATAAAAAAAAATTAAATACCATGACAATGATTTTTCTGATTTTTTTTCCTTGAGAATGGTGAAATGAATGTGAAAGTTTTCAAAAAACTACACACGTTTCTAATTGACACTAGTCAATGCTGTGTTGTGTAAAATATTAAGGGACATAACTCTTCTCAAACCTACCTGCAGCCGCTTAAAGCAGATTTTAGAATGACAAGACATATTTAAGTTCTAAAATGTAGTGAATATAAACTACATGAGCCAATATTAATACAAAAAACATTATAAATATAACTCTATGGTGTACACCCAAATGCTCACCAGTTATTATGTACTTTTGAGAGAGTGATGTACGTAAGGTGAAGTTGTTTGCATTTTTAACATGCACAGTGGAGAGAATGTTGCCATATCTCTATGATACTTTGATGTAATGTTGATGACATTTCTTTGGATAATGTACTTGTGAAAATTGTACATGATCTAAGCATACAGTATAACAAAATGGATGCACCCATGTGCTGACAAATTAACCTGAATTAGTGAAAAGTACACTAACTTTAGCAGTTATTAAAATAGGGAAAACAAATTTTCCTAAAGTAGGCAATAGCAGTTTCTGAAAGTGCAATGAACAAATTACAAAATATCTGAAAAAAAAAAAAAAGTTATTGGCTCTTTTTTCTACAACTTACCTCTGAAGTCCAGGAAGTGAAAATGACCAAGCGGAGCTAGCAGTTTTTTTTATATGAGCACACCTGAAGTGAGCCCAAGCTGTATACTCTCTAACCCAAATTACACCCATCAATAATACACCAAAATAAAGGGAGTTAAAAGTTCTTTTAACAACACCTAAGATATACAAAGTCTTTATTATATAGTCAGTACAACCAGCGAGGAAAACCTGGGAAATTCTTTTTCTTTAAATTTTTTAACCCTATGCTAAATACGAAACTGTAGAGCGCCACCTTAGCTGGCTGGTGCAATTTTTCTTTCAGATATTGCCAGTTCAAATGACTGAACTTACTGTATCAAGTAAATGATTTTAAAATTGGAAACATGTTTTTGTTTATCTAAGCTATGGTGATAAAAAATTGTGATAAATACTAGCCATGCTCAGCAAAACTATTGCAAAAATGATTTTTGAAAAGTTTTTAAGCAAGTATCTCTCTTTACCCTATAATTCTTTTTGATAGTTTATGCTCTGATTAACACAATCTATTTTACAAAATTTATGTATTTATAGATATTAAACAGTGCAATAATTGTTATAGACTCAAGGGTTTAACTTTGGAAGCATATTTCTATAAAATCTAAATTTATATCAAATTGTTTACATTTAAAAAGTTTGGGAAACTTGCTTTATTGTTGAAATTTACATGAGAACATGATATATTTCCAAATATGTTCATGAAATATATTTCCAAATTTATTAATATAATTTTTTTTTACTGTTACTTGATTGTATATAACACAATAAGTTATTAATAAATCTTTCAAAATTTTGACTTGTGACCTTATATTTTAGTAAGATTGCATCTGCTCATTTATTGCACTTGCAGAATATGATAGTATAGGTGGCGCTCACCAATTATGTACTTTTGAGAGAGTGATGATTGTAAGGTGAAGTTGTTTGCATTTAAAATATGAACAGTTGAGAGAATGCTGGCATACCTCTATGCTACTTTCGTGTAATGTGGCTGACATTTCTTTGGATATTGTACTTTTGGAAATTTTAAATGATCTTAGCACATTGCTAACTAAAATGATTGCTCCCTTGTGCTCCAAAAATTAACCTGAATTTGTCTTAAGTACACTATCCTTGGTGGCTATTACAATAGGGAAAACGAATTTTGCCAGACTAGACAGTACCAGCTTCTGAAAGTGCAATGAATGAATTACCAAATACATAAAAATTTTAAAAAGTTAGCGGCTTGTTTTTCACAATTTACCTCTGAAGTTCAGGAAGTGAAAATGAGCAAATGAAGCTAGCACTTTTATGAAAAGGTGCACATCTGGAGTAAAGCCAAGCTGTATCTCCTTAACCCATATTACACCCATTAATCATACACCACAATAAAAGGAATTTAAGGTTCTTTGAACAATACCTAAGTTATACAGACTTTTTATTTAAATAGCCTGTATAACTAATGAGGAAACCTGATGAAATTATTTTCCTTTAAAATTCTAACCCTTGTTAAATACGAAACTGTAGAGCGCCACCATATTCCCAAAAGAACCAATAGCTGTTGACAGGAGGGACCTTAGTGAATCTGTTGACTGTATATGAGGGTGATGAGATGCTCAGTTTCTCAAATACTGTCAATTTTGGAATCATGGAACATCATTCATATTGTAGTAAAACCATTCCGAAGTCGGGCTCATCAGGTGGATATAGATTTAGTCAGTAATAATCTGTTGTCCAGAAAAAATTTTTAGTGTAAAGGTAGAACAAAGTGAATTTTTCTGGACTAAATGGGTCCAGTAATTGTATGTTTGACTATATTTATCAGTAAATAAGTATTAACATTTTGTAAACATGTCAAATGTCTAAAAGCATTAAAGTTGAAACAACAGCTTAAAGGGCCTTTTCAAAGTAAACTTGACTGACATAGTTTATATTCACCCTTATTCCAGTGATTCATTTTTATTAATTCACCACTTGTTGATTGGCAGTTAATTGTAGGCTTTTTTGTAGATATATGTATATTGCAAAATTTCCAGGGACACTGTACATGTATTTGTCTGTATGAGAAAATAATAGTTGTCATGAGAATTGATCATTTTATCATTTAATTTTTCTTGGATAAAATGTCAGATTGCAACAAGCAGATCAATTTACATTGGGTTTTTTCTTGGTTACTATAGACCACATAGTCATGAGCATCATGGTGTATTCTACCAAAAGGTAGTCGGTAGTACTTTTTTAAGCTTTCTTTTACACCTGTCGGTAAGTCATTACTATTCAAGTGTTGTGCAGCTTAGTGCAACAACTTTTGGGTGAGTTCAGTATGATTTCAGTATGATCCTGCATGGGTGGAAGCTTGATATAGCGATCACGTAGATATATATGTACATATCCTTTATCATCCTCTACAAGCCTCATTGTTACATTTTATTACTTCCTTTTTGTCAGCACCATTTGAGTAACCCAACCTCTTTGGATCTGGATATTACTTTCGGTTGGCCAGATATGCAGACTATGGCCATCTCCTACTTAAGTGATTGTTTAGTTAAATGTACATGAAACTGCATATTAGTCTATACCTTATAAAGCCTTATATTTTCTAGAAACTTTTGATGTCCATTATCATGCCTATGCTTAAAAGAGGCTATTTAAAAATTATTTAGTATGTAAGCAAAATAACCAATGTTCAAAAATCGTAAAAGTTTGAGAATTAGATCGATATTATAGAAAACTTTTGGCATCACTAAATTTTATTGTACAGGCTTGCTTTGAATTTTGTGCTGATGAAGTTCTGAAAATGTTTTTCAGTGTCAGCATTTGCTAGAGTTAGTAGCTAAGGATTATAGTGTAAGTGCTGTTGGATATTGTGGGTGAGACTGAAATACAAGGCAGAGATTTGCTTGTCCTATACACTTGTGGCAGTAAGACCATACATTGCATTTCCTATGCTGTAATTGATCATAATACAGCTCATTTAGCAAATAATATATTGAAACTGCTTTTTAAAGATTTAAGGTGCGGTGCATCCTCTTTCAGTTATTTTGAGGACAGATTTGAAAATATAAAGTATAATGTGACATAATTGTACATAATGTTTTACATCAAGTTATGTAGGAAACTTATCAATTATATGTTTGTTAAACAAGCTAAAAAATTGTAATTAGTGCAAAATATATCACATATACTACGGCTTGCAACATCTTCAAAGAATACCTACTCATAAAGAACTTTCTTAACATACTTTACAGATTTAGTTTCCATATAAATGACACATAGTACAACTTCTCATGTGTCCTCTGTAGAGAGCTTTCACCACATTTCAAGGATCAATCTTCATGGCCAAAATTCTTGTAAACTGCAAACAAAATTATTTCAGTGCATATAATGCAAAAACATAGTTTTTCCTTCAGTAGCTTTCCTAAAATAGCTTTCAACAATTAGGACTAGTACATGCAAATGAGAGTTCTGCAAAGGAACTGATGTTCTACTGATTTCCAGCAATTTCATGACCATTTCTTTTTAATTGCTGAATATTGGAATTCTATGAGAATCTTTAGTGGTAAGCTTTATATATTAGCTACTGTAGCATTTATATTAATGGTATGATCAGCACTATTTTCATTTAGGACAAACTAGATACAATTAGAAGACTTTTGGTAAAACCACATGCCAATATGATCATCCATTTAGGAGAATAAGCAACAAGCTTTCCTTTTTTAAAATGTTCATTGTCAGCCATATTTAAAGTCTGTGAAAAACCATTATCATTTAATACCAAGTAATTATTATATACTCATTTTTTTCTCTGTTAACTTTACATTGTCAGAATCGTTCAATATTCCCGATAGTGAAAACATTCATATTGCACTCTTCGCACTTGAGCGAGCGGTACGCTATGAAGTTAAAAGTTTGGTGGGAGGAGTATATGCGCATGAATACTATTATTGTGTATTGAAGGAATCTATGATTGTGAACTTTATTATTTTAATAATAAAATAATAAATTTTATTATTAGATATATTTGGTTGTGAATTTTATTACGTCTTTGGTAATAAAACAAAAATGAGCATATAATAAAAAGGTTACTGCATTTTAATAGAAAAATATGAACTCGTTTTTTCAGATGGCTATACTGCTCTCCCAAGGTCGTGCAGTATAGCCATCTGAAAAACTCATTCATATTTTCCCATACAAATGCAGTAACCTATAATTATTGGAAGAAATCTTTTGGTGAAAACCCTTTGATGCTGCGGCTGTCACTTGAGTAGAGATGAAAAACATTTCCTGAAAGCCCATGGTGAACATCAGGATTTCAGATCTGCATCATTTTCATTCAGGACAAACTAGAAACATTTAGGACCAACAATACTTTTTTAGAAGTCATTACATTAAAATTGTGTCCGATATGACCATCCATACAGGAGGAGAAGCAAAAAAGATTTTCAAGATAACTTGTGGTGGCCCTGATAGATGTCTGAGCAAAACACATGCCATTTTTGACCAACACATTCTTGAAATTGATGTGTATAAAGTTTTTTGACAATCCTCCAAGTAGTTTAATAGGAGTAATGATAACCAAATTTTACTAGCAATTGATAGAAAATAAAAGTCTGATGATGAGCAACAGTCTTTTCCTTTAAGCTCTTTTGATATAGTATCAGTTTAGCTAAAATACATTATTCAAATTTAGGCATTTTCATGTATGACAGACATTCAGAGAACATCAGTGAGTGTATCAAATATGTGACTGATTGTGGACTAAATTTGATTCTTTGTTCATGACATTCCAGATTTACTGACATGCTACATGACCAACATAGGCCAAGCCTGACACTCAAACTTTGAATGATGTAGTATTTCACATTATATTAAACTGTAATGCAAGGGATACAAGTTTTTTCTTTCAATTCTAAAAGGCTTTGTAGGATATAAAAATATATTAAGAAAGCCACATAAGAAACAAGAAAACCAAATGTACTGTTTTTAAAAGAATTTCCAAAGAGAATGAAATATGGTATAAACATATTGCAGAATAGAGATTTCATGATCTAGCAAAATTGCATGGTGATCAGTCTTGTATAAATAATATGAAATATTAAATATTATCAATATTTTATTCATTGAAATGTACATAGTTATTGGTGGTACATTTTCAATGTACATATATATAATATTTATCACCTAAATATTACAATCAACACAATTAAAGTCATAATTGCTAAATATTTACTTTCTGTTCAGTAACTTGAATATATTATGATGAAAATATTATGTTCAACCAATAAATTATCAGATACAAGCAACTGCAGATGCTGTAGATGTCTATTGGAACAAAGACCTGTATCAATCACACACAGCTGAAGGTAAAAAAAAAACAAAAACAATTTAGCAAGACTAGACCGCAAGTGGCCTGTGGTTAGAGCATCCGCCTCGAAATCGGGAGATCATGGGTTTGATCCTTGGTTGAGTCATACCAAAGACTTACAAATGCGGTACTAACAGCTGCCTCACTTGATGCTCAGCATTAAGATGTTAGTGTTAGGACTGGTCACCCTGGTGTCAGGATAATGTGACTGGGTGGGACATCTTGCGACATGTCTGCGGCATGATGTCCCAGTGCTAGACATCATTATAAACTGCCACACTGCAGACATCGTAGCGATATGATTGAAAAATTGTTAAAGCTACATTAAAAATCATAATTACATCACATCACATCAAGACTCTAGGGTTACAACTACTTGTGTTGAGAATTATTGACTTAAGGTGCCTTTGCAAGTTGTAAAGCACCCAATAAAGTTTTTGTATTTCTGATATTGTTCATTTAATGAGTATTTAATCACCATATAAGTCTCCTTTACAAGCCGAGTCCAAATATGTACTGCTGAGATCACCATCTGCCATCGCACGATGTTCCAGCAGATCTGGATCTATGTATTTTTTAAAAACTTTTTCAGAAAAACAAACAACTCTCATCTGCAGGCACATTATGTGAGGCAAAGCTGGGTCTATGTAAACAATTTCCATCAAACAAATGTGTATTGCCAAAAGGCATTTTTTTGTAAAGATTATGATACTATTTCATTATAATATGACATATTCCTAGCATCATACTGTACATTTTAAAATACCATATTCCTAGCATCATATTGTACATTATAATACACCATATTCACAAGATTATATTGTACATTAAAATTTAACATATTCATAGCATTCAATTGTACATCATAATCTACCATACTCTTAGCATTATATTGTACATTAAAATATACCATATTCATAGCATTATATTGCATATTAAAGTATAACATATTCATTGCATTGTACATTATAATATACCATATTTATGGCCATTATATTGTACATTACAATATAGAATACTCATAGTATTATATTGTACATAATATACCATATTCATAGTATTATATTGTACAGCTTTGGTTATTAGCATGTACATTTTACAAAGTATCATACGAGATTAATCCATGTGAGTAATAAAAATAGGACTTAAAAATTAAAATTGTAATATTTGCATTGTGATATGTTGCAAGTATACTGGTATAACTACTCCAATTTAAATCAAATTGCAAGAAATGCACAGGCTTACCACTACAATAATCTCTCATAAACTTGCACCTATTTACTGAAAACTATAACACAATATGGCATTCCATAATTTTGTTTTATATCTGTTAATTTCCTTAAATATTTCTTTCATTTTCTTCTTTTTGTATTGCATTTCTAATGAAATCCAGTAGATTATTGACAAGTTTATATGCACCAAGACTATCTTATGTTACTCAATAACCAGGATCTGCTGCAATATCTAAAAATTGTTGCACTTCATTGAAATGACAGGAAGTTATAGTACAAGTGATCCTTCCTGAAATGACATTATCACATGTTTGCTCTATCATCTTGTGCAAAAGTTGAGCAGCTAAACTCAATAAACACTATATTTTTTGTTTAGACTTTGCACTGTTTAATGCAAATACCATTCACTGGTTACCATATCTTTGGTAAACTGAAAATCAAATTCAATGTGTCATCTTGAACTGGCAAATCCATTTTTTTACACAGATAATAGTCACGAAATCTCAGTTCATAATATTTTTTGGGCCAACTAAACAATAGTCAGACATCAAAATGGAGCAGCTAAAATACCTGCATGTGTCCTGTTTGTACTGTAGCAGTACCTCAAGGGAGAAGAAAAAAAACCATTACATTAACAATTCTGCAATCAAGTTTTATTTGTATCTAAATGAAGTTTTAAATAAATCTGAAGCTATGCAACCATGTTACAAAATGGATGTAGTTTATGCATCTGTAAGAACTGTAACAGTACATTATCTGAATACAGTGCTTTGTAACATTTAAAATTAAGAGACCATATACATGCCAAGTTTTCTGGAAACAAATCAGGGAGATTTGTGTTCAAAATCAGGGAGATTGGGTCCAAATCAGGGAGATTAGCGTAATGAAAATTTTTCTTTTTAAGTTCATGCACTCGGGACAGGACATAATTTTTCTTTCCAACCATTACATTTGCATTGTCACTACTAAACACTACTAGGTTCTGTCTGTTTGTTAAGACTTCTTGAAGACAGTTGTAAAGGTTTTCACCAGTTCCAATACTGCAAATGGACATAGCCAGGAATTTGGTTGTCACTCTGTGAATATCACTATCAAACACCCTTACAAGAATTGCTACACAAATTTCATTACCACTGTCCTTAGACTCATCCATCATTACTGAGAAAGGGTTTTCTTTGCTTGTCATACATTGGACCCAGTGCATTGTTAACAATGTTTGTTACCTTAGTTCTTTTGCAGTGAAATTTCTGATCAATTTGCTAATCAGGAAACATAACTTTATACAGCTCACTAAAATGATCAGCAACCAAGAATGATAAATTATGCTCTGCCATAAAGTTAGCAAACAGAACCTCTGCTTTAGTGATACTGTCTACTGAAGGTTGGTGCACATATTTGTGTTACTTTAGACATATTATGTGACAATTTCTCATTGGCAAGGTGCTGTATACTTTTCAAGTGCCTTGTGAGATCATTTTCCCCCCACTAGAAATGTTCAAATGTGTGTTGCATGCTGTGTAGTCCGAGTTTTCTCTGAACCTTGCCATCCCATTTTTGATATTTAGACATTTATGTTGGGGTGTAAGGTCAGAGTCCATTCACTATCGAAAAGGTGGAATTCATGCGGACACCATTTTGTGTTGGCATAGGGTAGCTGCTTGCTGGAAGGTCTAACAAACTTTAATGACCTTTCATCAAGATAAACCTGCATGAAATCGATAGGAATATGATTTATTTTCTCAGATATAGGGTGTATAGCATATCTTTAATCTGCTGACAGACTATCTGAAACTACACAGCATTTGTATTCAGAGTCACATGACTACACAAATCTCGCAACCTACATGTCAATGATATCAGAGGTCAAATGGTCAAGTGAATAGAAGTACTTCAGAATATAATTTTCAATGGGGATGAATTAAATCTTAGGCTTTTTTCTCAAATTATTGTTTTAACTGGAAATACCTATGTTTGGCAGGTTTTATTCTAATTTCTGGGAGATCTTGTCAGCAAATCAGTAGATCAAAAGATGGGGTCAAAAATCACAAGACTTCCGGACAAATCGGGAGACTTGGCATGTATGCCATATATGCATCAAATACTTTCACTTTATTTGACATGCATGCATAAATTAATTAGTTACAAATGTATCTAGAAACCTTAATTACCAAAAATACATTCACCATGTACTTCTTGCTATTTAAAGTAATCCAGTATATTAGTTAAAAACTCAAAACTATCTTATGTTAGTCATTAATGTGGACACAAAATACTAAACAAATGGTCCAATGGGTCTGATATTCCTCTCCTGGTTTGCTGATACATGTCAGTTTGTGAATGCAGCTTCATGCTGATGTTGACACTATTGAAGAAATGCTTAAAAACAAAAACATTCATACAACCAGCATTACTCCTGGACTTTTCTCAACCCCAGATGTCTTGGCCTTAATTCACAACTTTGAAATTGCACAAAGCCACACCCATAAAGGAGATGTACACTGTTGTACATACTTAACATTATAATAGGAGTTAATATGTGTAGTCAGCATGGATTCATGGGGCTGTCCTTGCCTACTTCAGGATACACCCCATAAGAAGATTGCAGGCTTTGATTTCCTTCTAATTAAACTGGATTAACTATCAAATTATGCATAACTTTTTACTATGGTCGTGGTTTCTTTTCTTAGTAATTTGTAGTATTTCAGATGGAAACATATTGCACTATGTTTTTAATATTTAAATTTAAAAAAATACAAAAGATTTATTTAAAATAATCTGTGAGTAATGGCAAAATATTCAAGAATTACAAATGTTATCTTTTTAGCAATAATTTTCTGCCAATAAAAATATATCAAACTAGACATGAATTTTACAAGAAATATGTCTTCTTTCAAAAAAATAATCTGATACAAAGAAACATTTACTGGTGTGCACTTTTTGTTCTTTAACCTTGGAGATACAAAGCATTATTAGTCAATTATTGCCTAATGAATGGCTTTGGCTTTTATTGTGCAATGAAAGCAAAGTGCTATTCCTAAGGATACAACATGGCAGTCAACCCACCATGGTAAGGTTATCAAATTAGGTATTCTTGACTTTAGCAGTTTTTTTTTTAGAAAAATAGCAACTGTGAACAACAAGGCACAATGGATGGTAGATTATGCAAACAGGACCATAAGTTCAATTGGCCTTAAAACCAAATGAGCTAAAAATCAGTAGGCTATTATGTTTTGTTGCATTTCCTAAAAATAATTATATTTAAATAAAATCACAATAAATTTTGCATTTTGTCTGCATTCCATTTATGCTTCACTGGTAAAATTACTACAGGGTCTGTAATTGGTTATACGTTATTAACATAATTGTATCAGATGTACAGACTGGAGGAGTCTAGATCATATAGGGTATTTATAAAACAAAAACTCAGTATGACAAAACAGAGCAGCTGTTGAAAAATATTCAAGCTATGTACAGGGAATGCCCTGCATCATGGAACTAAGTCAAATAAAGGAAGTTTGTGCATTGTACGTCACTGTAAATTTCTTTCATAAAATGCACAAATAAAGGGTTCTGATCTGCATATTCATTATTAAAAGATATAATAAAAAAATAATGATCTTTAAGAATATATTTTACTTTACATAATTCTTACAACCTTCCTGATATATTACAGAAATCACAACTTATCACAGTTTAAAAATTCCTAAAATGAGACAACAATTGTGACAGATGCATACTTTTATTGTTTGGTTTTTCGTATTATTTTGGTCGATATCTATATGGTTTTTTGTCTTCAAAATCTATGATGATTTTTGGAACAATTTGGAATAGAAGTAGTTCCTTCCATCAGCCAGTAAAGTAATGAATGATGGCTTTCTTTGTTTTAAGATTTATCCTATTGCCTCAAATACAGTAAACAAAAGCTGGAGTGATGTTCTCACATTTTAGCTATTTGTCTTCACCAGCATACAGTGGTTAGAGCATCCGCCTTGGATGCCGGAGGTCATGGTTTTGATCCCTGGTTGAGTCATACCAAAGACTTACAAAAATGGTACTAACAGCTGCCTCGCTTGATGCTCAGCATTAAGAGGTTAGTGTTAGGACTGGTCGACCTGGTGTCAGGATAATGTGACTGGGTCTGCGGCATGATGCTTTAGTGCTAGACATCACTATAAACTGCCACACTGCAGACATCGTAGCGATATGACTGAAAAATGGTTAAAAGCTACGTTAAAAATCATAAACACCAACCAACACCACATTTGATTTTATGGTTCATGTTTACCAAAAATTTGTACACAATACTGAGAATTATCATTCTAGATAAGAAAAAAATATGTGACACAGATTCATTGTCTTGCTTTTTGGGGGTTTATATTTTAAGATAATTTGGTGTGATAAATATGCATTGGAAAGATTGTTCAAGACAATGGTATATAATGACCAGTTACTCCTGGACATGGGGTGAAACTGCTTTTGTCAAGTGTATCAATGTATTGTTATATATGTATTAAACTTTGTGTTGCTTCATTAGCTAGTTATTTGGTTAGTGTTTTCAACAGTTTGATGTGTACATGTACTTAGTCTTAAAAGTCCTAAAAAGCTGAAAAATTTAATTTTTTTAAAAGCTGTTTATTCTTTTTTTCACTGCACAATATAACTAAAACAAAGTTAGAATTGAAAAGTGGCAACAAGCTTGTAATTAGTGAAGAACTAGAGACCACAAATGGATCTTTTATAGAGGTTCCATAACAAAAAGTTTTGACAACAATTAAAATATGTGCTCATTTGGGGGAAAACATTCACCTGCAAATATAACCTGTTTCAGCATGTAAAATCTTTCACTCCCAACCAAATCTGTTGTCACCAATATTTCACCTGAATGCAAAAGACAGGAACATATAGCAAGAAATATACACATCACATATATAAGTCACACACATGAAGTTTGTGGAAAATCTCAAAGAAATGACATGATTATTAATTTAATGATGCAGTTAGATGCAAGCAATCTGTCAAAAATTTCTAAAACCAGATGATGCTAAGAAATCTGCATGAAATGAACATTATTCAGTTTACCAAAAGGTACCTGTTTATGGGTTGCAGTGCATATAAGAAACAATCATAAAGGAAAACTAGGGGCCCCGAGTGGCCGAGTGGTCTAAAGCGCTGTCCGTTACGGATCACTGCCATCTCACCTCTGTCTGCGTGAGTTTGAGTCTAGGATTCGGCGAATGTGGATATGTGAGAAAGCTTGCCAGTAGCTTCTCGTGGGTCGGTGGTTCTTTCCGGTGATTTCCCGGTTTCTTCCTCCACCATTAATACTGGCCGCCATGAATAGCCTATCATGTGCTGAAAAATGGCGTTAAGCCTAACAACAACAACAACATAAAGGAAAACTACTCAATAAGGTCTAGGAAGTGTAGATGGCAGAAGTTGTATAATGGAAAGTTACCAGAGACTATTAGTCTATAGAACTTTTAGTTTACACTGCTTCTATTGTTGAGGTATTGTTCATCTCACTATCAGATTCATTCTGTTGTGATGTTTTATTTTCTGCTGTGCTGTTTCAAATGTTGGGGAGTGACAGATATCAATTATTTTGAGTAAATGTTGAGTCACTCTTCTTACATGTACCTCTTACATTACACACCAAACTTCTTTCTCAGCATTATTGAGGTTTTTTGGTGTGACTCCATAATGCAGTTTTGTTGGTATGAACCATTTTTTTTTTTATCCAAACATGATTATCAGTACAGCAATATTTCACTGCTGTGCAAAGACACATAGTAGTAAGATGAAGTAATCCCTACATTTTAATAAGAAATAGAAAGCACACGGCCTCTTAATGGAAGACTTCACATGTTCAGATTACAGTGGTACATTATCAAACAATAAATATTGATGTATGCTAAATATCTAATGGTTTTTTAATAAATAAAGCAAAAATAGCACTTTATATAACCAAAAATGTATATGCCGAGCATTTTCTGGAATTGTCAGTTTTTGTTAAGAAATGTAAAATTAAAAAAAAATATATAGTTTCATTTTCATCTTTAAAATCAATAAAGTCTGTTTTTGAGATGTATCCCCTAAATACCTATCAATTTAAATCATAATACATGTATATTCAAAACTAAGAAAGCCAATGTCTAATTTTATAAAATTTGGTAAAGTACAATAACAGAAAATAAAATTGACAGTGTATATAATTTATACTGCTCATAATTCAAAGTAGGAAATATTTTAACTTTGTTAACCATTCTGTATTATCATGCTGGTTCATCCATGCAAATAGATGAACAAGCATTTAAAAAATTGTACCCTCTTCTACATAATGCCAATGCAGAATTATATCCCTTAGTTGCTTTAATGAAGCTTTGTTGACTTAACAGTGAGAAACAAGGAAAAAAAAAACAACAGATAAAATTCTTTTGAAGTTCTTGAGCATCAAGTGTTTTGGGTCTGGTAAAGCCAATAGAACTGATTGCTATTGACAGGTTGCTTTTATTAGTATATTTTAAAGAAGAAAAAAAGTCATTCACATAAAAAACTCCACATTTCTGAATGCAGATTCAAAGTTCTTTACTGCTGATATGCATTCAGCATTCTATTAACATCAAGAATCTCAGGTTTACATAGTCAAGCAAACACTTTTTCCTCTTTCAGAAAAACATATATGGTTTGCCCATAACATAAATAGAAGTTTACTTTCATGGTCTACATTTTTGGTAACTAACAGTAAGAAGGTTTGTCCCTAAAATCAGCAATTTCATCCACATTTTGATAAGCCTCACTTTTAGTATAACAATCAGCTGTATAGTTCTTCACAAAACCCTTTCATGGTGTAAATCTCAAAGAGTCATGAGATGTCTGATTAATAGAGACTAAATGAACATCAGCAACAACTTAAACCTTTGACATTCATACATCATAATAATTTACATTGGTACATTGGTTCAAGTTTGTGATCTGTTCCAAAGATGGAATCAGTTTGATGTTTTTTAAACCAAGTATCACAACACTCCATTATTCTGGCTTTTTACAGGAACAGTATGCTCCATGTTCCATTAATTCCATTTCCATGTAATATCAATTTCAAACACACCCATAATATCAGATATTACATAATTTACATAAAACACACTGGAATTAGTTAATGGCTTTCCAAAATTCCAAGCTATATGAGGGTATAATTTATAGTTATATTTGTATTTCATGGTTTATATGTATCAAACAGAAACTGCCCAACTTACACAATTCACAAAAAAGATTTAATTAGGTAACTGAATAGTATTTCCAACATTCCAAGCAACATGTGGGCATAATTTATGGTTATATATGTGTTTCTTGGTTCAGATGAGTAACCTGGACAAAAGTTGCAAACTTTAGTTCTAAAACTTCCAAAAAATCTTTTTGTATTTTTGATAAAACAGCTTTCTTATAGACATATGTATAGTACAGTCAATAATATTACTATATTTAATATTAAGTTAAATAGTCAAGTAAAGAATGGAATTTGATTAAATAACACAATATGTGAAGAATTATCCACAACATACTATTATGGGTTCTTGATACAAGTCCAGCTTCAAACTGCCAGGACCTGGTGTGTTTAATTCAAGATGCTTTCTGCCAAAGTGGTAAAAGTCTGTTCATTGGTTGTGGACAAGAAGTTGGAAAGTTCTTTTTGTAGTAATGGCAACCAAATTGAATAACATTTTGGCATCATTTTTATAATGTGCTGAAAGTCTGCTTAAAATGTGAATTGTTTCCAAATTCTGTGCATCAATTGTGGAGAAGAATTAAGTTTCAACAATTTTTAAATTTTTTATAGTAATGGTGGCAATCATTAATGTCAGCATCCTGTGAACAATTTTTGAAGTCCTTTGGACAAAAATGCTCTTGGCTAAGTTAGGTTGTAATTGGTTCAGTGGTTTTTAGAAGCTCAATACTGCAACTATTGATAGAAAACTGAGGACATACACCAGGTGACAAAAGCTGGAAACTGGACCATACAATAAGCTTATTTGGCTTTATTAACAGATGACCTAATAAAAGGAAAAATGATAATGATGAAATTCAAAAGTATAAAAAAGTAAAGTCTTATTGCCATGAAAATATAGCACTGCCGATTATTAATATTCTACCAGATATGGTATGTAACATACATATATTGCACCAAACCTGCCTATATAATATGTACAAAGCAAAGTAAATGTGCGCTTAACAAATTTGTGTGTGGAGAGGTATTCTATTTCCGTTGCATGACGTGCCAAGTAACAACAGCTTAGATGCAGATCTGCCGCTGCAAAATGCTACAGTAAGTCCTGTTTTCTTGAAGTATTTTAAACATGAAGCTTGAGCTTAAGCATTACTGTCAACCATGTGAACTTGATCCTAAGGTAGAAAGGTTGAGTAGGCATGGTGCAGGTCTTAGCTCCATTATAATTAATCTTAAGCCTTAAGAAATTTATCAGCGGGCTTAAAAGTATAAGCAAATGAAAAAACTTCAACCAAAACCTTGACACAAATTTTCTCTGAATGTGACCTTGATCCCAAAATAAAGGGGGAAGTATGTATGTGTCGAAGAATGAACTGCTGTGGTATCATAATGATGCATCCTGTAGGTGAAGAAAACTCACCAAGGGTTTAATATATACAAGCAAATGCAAAAACTTTAACCAAAAGCATAATGCATATTTTTCATTACTGTGACCTTAACTCGAAATGTCTAAGAGGCAAGTGAGTTTGTCACTGAATGAGTTGGTTTATAATGATTTGTACCATGTATGATGAGAACTGTTATGGGGTTGATGAAATATATGCAAACAGAAAAATTTCAACCAAAACCTTAACACAAACTTTCTGCCACTATGACCTTAACTCTAAATAAAAGGAGCAAGCAAGCATGCAAACTTTGTCCATACAGCATAAAATAACTTTGAATATATTGAAATTGCAGATAATTCACAAATCTGCTTAATGAATAATGCAAATAGTTAAGTAATATAAAAAAAATATTTTAAACATTAAGAACAAATTTAACATCAGAATTACTGGAAATGTACTGTGATAAAAGTATTATTAATTTAATGGTGTGTATGATTTACACTGGAAAGATGAAAGATCAACTTAGTCAAATATTGGCATGATACATGACCAAAGCAATAAATGATCATGCAGAAAAGCAATCAGTGCAACAAAAGACTATACAACAAACAGATCTGTGCTTGCAAAACACATAAACCCCCACTTCAGACCACAAAGTCCCAAGAAATGGTAAAACCAGAAAAATATTTTAAGCGTATAAAGATCTAATCAGGTCATATATTTATTATACATATAATATGCATACAAACATGCATACAAAAATGCATTCATCTAGCTTTTTTCCACTTTTGGTCAATCCTACTAACAAGGTACAAAAGGACTGTAAATGGCACATTTGATATGTCCATCTTGAGACATTTTCCCTATTAATGACTTTTGACTTTTATGCAAGTGACTTTTGTACGATACAGTCTAACCTTGAGGCAGAGGGGTATGGCTATTGTATTTGATATACTATGTTTCTGTCATGATGCATAACTGATTAAGTTTCATAAAAGTATTTTCCTTTACTGTGACCTTCACCTTCAGTCTTGATCATAGCTACAAGTGACATAGTCATGATATACAATTTGGCAAAATTTCAGGGAAATCTCTCTAACTGTAACAAAGATATGGGCCAAACAAGTGAATGTTATGGCTGGATGGATGGACCAAGAGACAATTAAATTTTATACAATATTCCAACCAAATGAATGGCTTAAAAAAAGTTCATACATGTATTTAAAAATGAACAATTGCTATCAAAAGCCAGAAACATCGATTCAGGTAATCTATACTAAGCCACGATATAATGTGTAAAATGTCATGGGTCCAACAGTTTGTATGCCACCATACTACAATTGTTTGGGACAGGTATAGAGATGTAAATGAGCACAGACTTAAGGACAAATAGATGTATGGATGGACAACAGCAAAACAATGTACCCAATTTTAATCTTTGCATACATTTTTACTTTCCGAATACATTAAAATCTCATTTTAGTACATCAAGTTCTGAACAGTGGCTTCACACATCAATGGAATGAGATATATAACTCACTGCCTGGGTATTAGTAAAGTAAGCTTTTCTAACACCTGTTTTGCAATGGTATATATTTAACAAATCAGTAACTTTATCATCATCATGGGTATTAATATACAAAAAATTGCTGTTCAATCATTCAACTAGGTAACTTGACATTTGTCCATTTGACTTTGACACCATACACAATCATTACATTGTGCTGTTTTTACTTTTCAAGATATGTCATAAGAAAAGTCACCAAAATCAATTTCCTACATTTATGTCAGTGTGATTCATAAAACATAAATTACTAGGATTAAGAGCTATGACATGGAACTAGGGATAAAGTTAAAAAAAAACTGAATGCTTTTAATTACTTGAGACATAATTCTATCCCAATCTCTTAAAATTATACATATCAATTTGCATGTTTTACTTTATAACAATTCTGGATATTTTGTATGTTTTGCAACAATTATGGATATTAATTTGTATATTTTGTAACAATTATGGAAACAGTTATGGATATTAATTTGTATGTTTTATTGAACTTTTGTTATGAGAATGTTCTGATTCATAAATATTTTGTCTATTTATATTTTGTAATGTACTTAACAACTGTACTTTTAAGTAAATTGGGCTAAGAAAGTGTATCCTGGATATTAGGGATGTCCAAGTGTATTGTCCCAGTAAGCAATTTATCACAACAGGTCATACAATTATGTAATTTCAGGAAGAAATGTTCCCCAGATATTGGCCTGACAAAACAATTTACCTGTAATTTATACAATTGTCATCTTTATTCCTTCTATTACCTCATGTATTATTTCAACTGAAGCTAAGTAATTAAAAACAAATTCTTTGGATACATTTCCATATTAACTCATTAACCTCTGCCGCTTCTATAACTCCTGATACACTATCTTCCTCATTTCCCAATTGCCATGATAACTTTGTGCAGTTTACCTAGCTTGTTTCCTGAACGCTGAGTCTGAGTGGTAGTATTAGTCTACATCTGTATCCAACACAAATTAAATTGGCACAAACCAGTAGATGATTTCAAGCCATTTCCTAATTATGCAGGCAGTTTAACCAATAAAATTTTAGCTTTCATGGATAGAGAGAATATTGCTGAACAAAGGAAAAAAATTTGACTTTGATAAGAGCCAAAAAAGTGGAAATATTTAGATTAGAAAATGAAGAAAATTATAAGAATCAGCTGCTGGAATAAGACTTTTACTTGACTGATTTTGATGGTGTATTCACACAAGGTTAAGTTTGCAAGAGAGATGACAAGTGAAATTTCTGTGTGCATAAAAAGGAATGAATTTTATGTGTTAATTATTCTGTGTGAATTTATAATGAATTTTATGGATTATTTATGGCAAGAGAAACAAATTGGTAAAAAAATCAAGCATGAAATTTATACCATTATGTATGTAATTTTACTGAGAACTGCTGTGTCAAATTTTAGCTGAATTAAAGGAACAAAAAAAAAGAAAATATAATTTATTGCAAGCAGCTCCCTCTGTAAAAATCTGCAAGCCAAGTACTCTCAACAAGTCTCATTGATACTGGGCACTGGTAAGACTAACACTGCTCTAGGTGATCTCTCTGCATGTATGCTGTAGTGGAAGGCCTAGCTGTTTGGCTCATGGATTAATGAGTTAAATGGATTCCTGTCATAAGAATACTTCATACAAAGTTCTAAACGACTTTGTATCATTCAAGATGCAATGGATGTGACACCATAACCTTCACAAAGATATTTTGTCTTTCTAGTCAGATAAAAGAAAAATATGTAAGTCCCTAATGAAATCAAACTAAATAAAAAAGTCTTATATTTGGGGTTCAGTTATATAAGCTTCTATGTTTTACATGACTTGAAAATACTAGAACAAAATGAGTGCACCATAATGTGCTGAAATGCATAACAAAAAATAAAAGCAACTTAAAAATGGGACAATCATATTTATACACGTTTCTGGTTAAAGAAGTCTTCAATATATGAATAGCATTAATATCAATTAGCTATCTGCTTCAAACATTAAATGTAATATTTTACAGAATACATCAACTTCTGAAGAACGATATGTTATATTCAAATATATCTAATACAGTACCTTGATTATGCTGACAATGCCACTGTCATATCTGTCAACACCAGAAAAGTAATGCCCATATCTTGCCATTTGCGGTCAATACTATAATACAAACAAGTTCCCAAGAAAACTACTATGAATTCACTTACTTTTGTAGGTATTAATGTACATCTGTTTGCTTTTTTTGTATTTTAAATAAACTTTTCATAAGTACCAAAATGTCAGGATATGCCTCAGAAGGGTAACAAATCATGCTGTCCTCAGAAATCATTTATTCCTCATTGGGTTTCAAAACTGATGACTCCTAGGCAACATTGAAAACTAACAATCAATGAATTTACTGTAAATTAACTCTTGTTTATGGGGTACTAATTTTCATGTATTTCCTTGTAGCACCAATCAATTAAAAACCCAACAATTATCCTTCTGTCGACAAAATATCCACCAAACCCCCTTGAGTCAAACCATAAAAATAACTAATGACAAAATATCTTCTTTTTTAAACAAATGCAAGGATTTATACCTACAAATATAAATTAATTCACATGATAGAATTATTGCATCACATGACATATAAGCATGTGATCATTAGTAATTGCTAGCCAGAGAGAGAGAGAGAGAGAGAGAGAGAGAGAGAGAGAGAGAGAGAGAGAGAGAGAGAGAGAGAGAGAGAGAGAGAGAGAGAGAGAGAGTTGTTATAGACTATATTTCTTGGGTAGATGGAAGTAAAGGAATAAGCAAGAATATTATGAGTAAAAGAAATATTCAAAGCACACAACAATAGGGTCACATTGTGTAAAAATATATCTTCACTATTTTCTTTAGCTAGCTGAAAAAATAACTGTCTACCATAACCACAATGGCATTTATAGTATTTTGATGTTATTTACTTTAAGGTAGAGCAGACTAACCATAGAAACAAAGAATGTAATCAGTATTTTCAATAATTAACTATAAAAAAACCAATGGAAGCAGTTGAAGACAGTCAATTTTCATTAAATTTTCTAAAGCCTCCATGTTACATGCAAGTACTCTGATCACCATTTTCTCCTCAATACACTCTAACATTCAGTGTGATAATCTTTTCATCAAAAGACATTAACAGTTACTTTTCAGCAAGCCAGACTCAAAGACATTTCATTTGACATTTCTGCAAAAGTATCTATTTTTATAAATGAATGTCATCCAATTGAATTTGTTCTCCTATGAATATTGACCCTTCAAATTTATTGAAATTGTCCATGTGACTCCCCTTGTGAAGCATAGGCTTTTGTCCCTGACGTGACAGATCCAAGAAAAAGTTTGGTATCATAGACAGTCCCCTATGAAAATGTTCATTGGTCTCTGTCCCAAACTGAGGTGCCGAATATTTCCTGCTCTCAAACTGTACAGGCATGATGATTGACTTGATATCTCTCTCCAAGTCATCAGACACAGAATCTGGATTGGAAACAGTTTCCTGTGATTCAGAATGGGCAGATTTTCCATCAAGATCATCCCAAGCCTTGTGAACTTCAGCCTGAAAGACTGTCTGTGAACTATAGAGGCTATTTCTCAACATGGCAGGCATGGACTTGCTCTTTGTTTTAGCAGCATGTGGGAAGTCAGTCTCAGTGTTATGAGACTGTAGGAATGGGCTTCCTGGTGCTAGAAATTCCAGAGAGTCATCAAAGTGTCGCTCTTTGTGAAGACTGGGACTATTATTGTCCCCTACAGCCACCTGGATATTATCACAGCTACGTGAGCTACTGGAGAGCAGAGGGTGTGTAAAGAAAGGAATGTTCTGCCGGCTGCCAAAAGAAGATTGGCAAGAGTCTTTCTGGGTGGAATCCTCATTCTCCAGCTGTTGCACAAGCTCATCTTGATTACGATTATGCTGCACTGAAGTTCGAGGCAAGATTTGGCTTTGGATATTGGATGTGATGGAAAGAGGGTCAATATTTGGTAAGTCCTGATTTTTGGATGACCCTAACAGTGGCTCTTGAGAGTTTCTTCTGACGTGATGCAACTTTCTGCCTAAATTTGGTACCTGTTCAAGTCTGTCTTCTACCCAATCAGGATTACTATGGAAATATTCTTTAGCTGATTCTATGGAAACCTGAAGTTCTTTCCCCATCTCTGATTCCATATAGTTGCTCTCAGAAATTCCAGGGTAAGGTGCTCCATCTTTTGTTGGTTCTCCATTGAGTCCATGTAAATGACAGAAAAGTCTATCAATATCTCTCATCAAGCAATATTTGGTTGCCATCTCTAACTGGTGTGGAATGTCACTTGATGTGGAATAATCCATATACAACACTACAAAATTTGTTAAAGGCAAACCTTTTGATCGCTCTGCTCGCATTTTTTCTGCAACATAATCCACAGCAACAGCAAAATAATCTGGCAAGGTCCGAGTTGCCTCCATTTTAAATCGTACCTTTTTCTTTGAGCAGCAAAGCCGTGCACCAATTGAGCACAAAACAATGACAAAATCAACTTCCTGCAGTTTTTCTATCAACCACTCATCCAACCCACGATCATGTATAATTTGCTCTTCAAATAAATCTAGATGAACATTGCAGTTACAAGTCTCAATAAGAAAGCCTGCTAGTGAGGAAACAACTTTTTCATGGGCAGAGGAATCAAATGAATACAGTAACAACACTGTCGGGGCTTGCTTCTGCTCAAGGTCTGAAATAAAAAATGAAATAACAGGATGGTAAAATTCCATTGTCTGGTACTCATGGACATGTTAAACATTTTGCTTTGCATTTTTTATTATTTGTTGTTGAAATCATGAAAAACTCCATTACAGCCAAATGGAAAAAGATTTGTTTGTAAAATTGTAAAATGTTTATTCCTCCACAGCAGCCAAAAAAAGTCAAAGTTGAACATGTTCAAAACTGTATGAAATCAACTGGATGTATGAATATATAGCAGTTTTAATGACACATCAGCACATTAGCAGCTATACAGTTCTAACTAAAAGTAAAGTTAAAAAATGCCAAAATAAAGTATTGCACAAAAGCCCCAAGATGAACCCTTCAAAATAAATGTATGAATTGCAACAAGACTGGAAACAAAGATTAAATATATTATCTAGTCAATTTTTTAAATATAGAAAAACCAGTCTCTCAAAAAGTCCTAGATGAAAAAACATACATAAACAAATTGTCTAAGTGACATGAAAATATAATCATCCTATCTACATGTGCTTTTATCAATGTCCAAAAAATTCCACTTGTTCATATCATGTGTGGTGGTGGTGGTGGTGGGTGGCGGTAAGTTTCTGCTTACAAGGTTTTAACTTTAAAAAAAATAACAGGCAACTTCAAATGATTTTTAAGAAAAAAAGTATTTTTTTAAAAAAAATTTATCAGCATCAAAATCTAATCAGGTAATCTACACATGCATACAAGTTATTGCACAATTCAGAAAAAAAGTTCTATACCAGAAATATCATAGTCCAAAAATTGCAAAATAAATGAAAAATAGAAAAATAGTTGTTAGTTTGAATATATAATAATATCATCCATCCATCCATACAAACATGTCTCCATATTTAACTGATCTATGTCTAGTGATTTTAGTGCACTCTATGAAAAAAAATTCCTAGAAACAAAATATTAAATAATTTTCACTGATTCAGTAAATGTAGAATGAAAACTGATTTAGCTCATCTGTATATGCTTATAAACTTGCCTACAAAATTCCACTTCTATATATTAAGTAGTTTTTGTGCAATCTTAATAACATTTTGTGCAATCTTAATAACAGTCTTCTCAGATATACGGACAGATGTGTGGACATACAGATGGAAATGACCCCACCAAGATGACCCATCTGCATAGAATGGGGTCTTCTCAGGATAGATGGATGGATGTGTGGACATACAGATGGAAATGACCCCACCAAGATGACCCATCTGCATAGAATGGGGTCTTCTCAGGATAGATGGATGGATGTGTGGACATACAGATGGAAATGACCCCACCAAGATGACCCATCTGCATAGAATGGGGTCTTCTCAGGATAGATGGATGGATGTGTGGACATACAGAAGGATTACAAAACTGACTTCACCAAGATAACCCCTCTACATAGAGTGTGGTCTTTTCAGGATAGAAGGACAGATGTGTGACATATAGATGGATGTATAGAAATGATCCCTCTGCAAAGAATGGGTGTACAAACATTTAAACAATTTCACCACTAGATCCAGTGAACTAAAATTATTTCATGCAACATCTATATTAAGTCAAATTGGTTTTTCGAGACAGGAAGTTGCTTGCAGATTCCTCTTTGCAGAGATGGGTAGTTTTTGATCTGGACTGCATGAATACCAAGTGGAGCCCTCCAAAAGTTTTATTTTATTGTTTTTTGTAATCAAAATGTCTGCTGTTCTAACATTTGCATACAAGCCAAATGCATGAGCAGATTACAATACTTTCTAAAGATATTTTTTTCAAAGACGTTGATTCCATTATGTTCTTAAAGTATTTCTTTCAAGGTCTCTTCTTTTTTCTATCTTTATCTCAACTTGATGGCACACCAGCATCATGTAACAATATAATGATAATCTATATCACCAGAACACTTTCTGTCTTTTTTTTGGCTAAATTCTGTTCATTGTTTTTATATTTTAGCTAAATTTGTTTCCATATTTTTGCAGTTTTCATAACACTGTTAACAACTTTAAAACCCTTCTTGAAGGGTTGCTTTATGCAAAAAATTGTAATACTCTGTTCAGCAGTTTTTGAGGCACACTGCCAATATTTACATAAATTTTAAAACCTTTAATGCCAGGGATCTTTTGAGAGATTAGGTCAAAATTATGTTAAGCTGTCTTGGAGAAGTGATTGAAATATTTTTCTTTTTCTTATCAATAGTGGCTATCTTTGTTGGTGGATTAGCACCATTTGTGCAAATCTGAAAACTGTTTATACTGCTCCAATTTTGTTCAAAAATTTTGCTGTAAGTTCTAAAACGGTTATTCCTATTTAATAATGACAGCCATATTGGATAGCAGAATATCATTTGTACAAATTTTAAAGTTAATGGTGTCAGAAAAGTTTAAAATAGCAAATGTTGACAGATGATGCAGAATCCATGATGTATGTTGAATGCAAAGCCACAACATAAGCATACATGGTCTTATAGCCATGCAAGTTAAAAATCTGAAATCCGTTTTTATATCAACATTTAAGCAGTAATGTTAACAGCTTCTTGCAAAAATCTGCATTTATAATTAACTGAATGAACATTTTAATAACGGCAAATGCATTTAATTTAAAGCTATTTTAAACATATTGTGAAGTGAAAAAAGATACTCATTTTAGAACCAGTTAGTCACTGTAGAATTCTCTGTCAGTATTATGTACACATATTACTGAGTAGCTACTGCATTAAGGCATATTTGACAAAATTTAATTTACTGACACATGTTGATAGGCAAATGGTGATTTCTTTTAAGACCATCCATTATTATACTAGCATCTTAGCACCTGAATGTACATTACAGTGACTCCCTCTGCAATAGGAAAGTAGCCTTATAGGAGAGGTTGTCTTTTAAGAGAGGAATCACACAGAAGTGTATGTTTGTGTGTGTGTGTGAGAGAGAGAGAGAGAGAGAGAGAGAGAGAGAGAGAGAGAGAGAGAGAGAGAGAGAGAGAGAGAGAGTGAGTTTGTGTGTGTTTTCTGGATTTTTAATGTAGTTTTAACAATTTTTCATCGCTACTATGTCTGCAGTGTGGCGGTTTTACTACTGTCTAGCACTGGAGCATCATGCCGTGGACATTTAACATGTCCCACCCAATCACATTATCCTGATACCAGGCTGACCAGTCCTAACACTAACCTCTTAATGCTGAGAACCTAGCGAGGCAGCTATTAGTACCATTTTTATAAGTCTTTGGTATGACTCAGCAGGGGTTCGAACCCATGACCTCCTGCATCCAAGACAGATGCTCTAACTACTAGGCCACTAAAGCAGTCAACGATGTGAGTAATAATTGCATATCAAATAAGAAATGCTATAACTAATTTTTTGTACATCTAAATATTTTCATTTAAAAATCATACTGCATGTTAAAGAATCAATGTGATTAAAATTATATTATTATTATTTGAAATAATTATGAATAATCATTAACTGCAATTCAAAGCCATTTTATTGAATAAATTCAGGGTACAAACATATGGCTGTAACTTTCATTCTCCATTCATTTTATTTCCCACTGCTGCAGAAAGATATTTGTATGAATCTGTCTTGCATTAATTTCTTGTTAGTGATCAAAGTATTCACTCCTTTCATACAGTGCACCGCTCCAGTGGCCTAGTGGTTAGAGCATCTGCCTCAGATGAAGGAGGTCATGAGTTTGATCCCCAGCCAAGTCATAGCAAAGACTTATAAAAATGGTACTAACAGCTGCCTCAGTTGGCGCTCAGCATTAATAGGTTAATGTTAGGACTGATCAGTAAGGTGCGAGAGTAATGTGACTGGGTGGGACATCATACTATATATCTTCGGCATGATGCTCCAGTGCTAGACATCGCTATGAACTGCCACACTGCAGACATCGCAGCAATATGACACACCCACCCACACCCCTTTCATATAGTCAAATTGCTTTTAAATTTTGAATTGAGAATGTCTGATGACATTCAACACTTTTTTACAACCACTTATTTCTTCACTGGCAACTACAGATTCAATCAGCTCTAGAATGCTAAATATTCTATGTTTACAAAGGAGTGAGCTTGACACATACTAGACTGGTACCATTTCAAACACATTTTGAAATCAATGCAAGAAGCTGCGATAGCTAACATACCATTTTCACTTAACAGCAACCAAATATCATGCTAACTTAAACTGAACATTACGATGATTTTAAGTTCTTAATTTGTCTCATCTTGATAATTATTGGATGTAATAGTAGCCAGTAATTATCAAGGTGACATCTAAGAAACACACAGCTGCAGAAAGGATAACAGGATTACCTACCTCAAGGTATGCACAAAAGCTACATTCTTTATCCGATATTCATCTGATTTCCACTGATAACTCCAATTTGTGTCTACTTGTGATGTTTTCTGCAATAACATGCTGACCATGCTAGATGGGTGGTCATCCTAGAGGTAAACCTCTTAGGTGCCATTGATTTCTGGCTGTAAAACATGGGTGGCAACTGGTTGAGTGGCTCTTCAAGAAAGGGACTGGTGTATATAAGTTTGTAGAAATTGCTGTACAATCAACATTAAAAAAATGTAGTTTACACTCACCAATAGATACAGATCTCTGCAGGCTAGGATATCGATCACTGCTACCTGTATACAGAATGGAGAGAGAATTACAAAAGTATCAAAAACCTAAATCTTGTAAATTACAACAAAATAAATATAAAGGGAAGAACAAGAGGCCCAAGTGGATCTGATATCAGTCACCATACTTTTTTAACTTTACAGTTATTCAGGTTTAGTGACATTTAATCCCACGACAATTATTCCCTCGCCAGTTAATGCCTGACACTTAATCTCTCGACAGATAGTCCCACTGACACATTATATGCTCACAGATAGGCTAAGATCACAAACAATTAACACCAACAGTAATCCATCAAATAAAAAATAAGCTTATACATTATATGCTCACAGATAAACCCTCCCATGGACATGTAAAATAAGAAAAATAAAATAAATATATTTAACACTAAATCTGGTCCATGCTAGTTCTCGAAAGACCAAAATTATTCATTCGATCATACTATTGTATAAGCTTATTATTTATTTGATGGATTACTGTTGGTGTTAATTGTTTGTGATCTTAGCCTCTCTGTGAGCAGGATTAATTGTCGTGAGATTAAATGTCCGTACACCTTACAGTTAACCATTTTACTGAGCATGCTTATGCAATGTTGTAATAACCCAGTCCCATGTTTATATCATGATTTTATATATTTTACTATGGTCTTATAAAAAAGGTCCAAAGATCAAGGCATAATTAACATGCACACCCATAATTAAACTTATCCTAGATCTTGATTATAAAAACCTACTAGCATGTTTTACTGAAATCAGATCAGAAATATATTCAAAAAAGGTAACATGATCAGCCAATCAGATTACTGTATCAAAATAGTCAGACTCCCATGTTCAGGAAATGTTAAAAGAAAACAGCCTATCAAATGGGTGTGCTGGAGAAAATGTTAAGGTCAGGCAATTTTTATTTTGAGATTTAATATTTGATCATGACCTCAATTTAAATCAAACCTATCTGTATCATTTTTTTGGTCATAAAATCAAGCTTTATAAATTGTAATTTAATTGATTAAACATAGTTTAAGTAATACACAGTGCATCCTTCTCTGGCCCCTTGTTGTCCCCTATTTGTCTACTAGTGTTTCTCTACCAGACGTGATGTCATTGTAGCCAGAATTTATGTTAAGCTAGTAACTAAATTTTGATATGTTGTCATGTTGAACCAATCAGATGTTAGCTGGAGAATGTGGTTAGACATCATGTCAATTGTTTTCGGCATTCATACAGCATCCTCAGGATCAGAATTGTCGAGTTTTGGTTATCAGGGTCCCTATATACCTTGTATCGGCCCCTTGCGGCTTCACATACAGGTGTCTGACACTCTTCACAACCCTACAAACTCCCACAGGTCTCTCTTGCTGAGGTGTTCTGTAGAACAAATTCAGAGCTGGGCTGTAGCAGTCTACTGTGACAGGATTTGCCCCCGTTATGCCAAAGATTATTTTATATGTATAATAAATTGTCTATTGAACCTATGCATTGTGTGTTATTTAAATTTCTTTCACATCATATTATACTTATGTTACAGTAACATATAATTAATTTTAGTTTGTGTGTGTGTGTGTGTTAGTTTTAAAATCTCTTTTATTATTATTTTATTATGTTATTGTAATGATAACTTTATTCACTGAATTTGACTTTTTTGTGGAAAATTCTATTTTCTATTTTGACCTGTTAGACAACGCAGTTCGACTGCTACCTTTTTTTTTAGCTGACCTCAGTTCAGAGATTAGTAAACACAGTGAAATTCATTGGTTGTAATCAAGGTCATTCTTGGCTTGCATCAGCTCTGTTGTAATTAACTTTTATAAAAAATTTATTTCTAGTGTGGGAATCACTGATTCTTAGCTAAGGCTATACTAGGCTACATGATAAATGTCTTACAGTAAGTGATCATGTGACCCATTACACAAGTCTGAAATTGCATTCTTAGCTGGGTTTAATTCTCAGTCTTAGTGTTTTTCAGTCAGTTGTAAAAAAAAACCCTTCCAAGTTCAGAGGTATTTTGTATTATGACCAGCTGAGTTGAAATTGATATTTTAAGTAATTTATTTTACCTGAAAAAAGTGCTTTTTCATCAAATTCTTGGACAAAGACATTTATTGGAAATTATTCAGAATTCTAAAGATGGAATATTTTTCTTGATTCATAAAATTCAACAAGGAACTGTTGACACAACACCACCTTATAGAAGATGTCATCACCTTCCATATTGGAACTACACTGGGATTTGAACTTGGATTTTTTTAGGGCTTTTTAGTGATAGGACTTATATTTGAAGATGCCAGGATTAAATTTTGGATTAGATTCACAAACTGTAAGTCCTTTTCATAATTTACTCTGTTTTCTAGGGAAATAAATTATTTTGTTAAATTTTACAAACCTTGTTGGCTTCACTCTTTTTTTTGTTACTTTTGAACAAGCCTAAACATGTAACAGTTACATAAATTCATTATGTTACATAAATGGTCAACTGTAACTAAATGGAAAAATTATTTAATGTCTCAATGACATCATTGTCCAAGCAACAATTCTGATTGATGAATTTTGGTTACAATAATGAAACTCGATCTCTGCATCCCACCTGAGGAGTACAATTCTTTTCAACCTGAGAAAGTCATCATGAATTAATTTTCATGTTCCAGTTAAATGTGATGAGTATCTGTGACATGGTCCATTTCTCAGTCCCTGTTGTGTGCACAGTGGTAAACTGTTATGAGAATAGGCATCAAGTATATATGTGGTAAAATCTGAGCTGCTGTAATCTACAATTGTATTTTAAGCTTCTTGCTCTTGATACAAGATTAAATGTCAGATCCCAACAATATGATTAACTTGTAAAAATATGCTACATAAACTGTCCACGTGTTTCATCGCAATGGATTAATGTTAAGCGTTCTATACTGCTCTCCTAAGTCAGACCCTGTGATAGGTCATTATCACATACTGAATAAATCTGCTTATACATCAAATACAAACTAACACCTTGATCTGCCATCGCACAAGGTGCCAGTAGATCAGGATCTGTGATGTTACTACTCAGTACTCCAAACTTACTGCATAGACCCCAACCTGACAGCATATAAAGTGATGACAGTTTGCACTCATACTTATCCTATAAGTGAGTACAGATGGAACTGATATATGTTGCATGCTCAGCTGATCAAAACATGTGACATTGAATCATGATTAAAAGGTAACTGAACAGTCACAGAATTCATATCTTTATAATAATTCAGGCAATTTATAAACAACATCCATCAAGGAGTTTATGAAAAATGAGGAAATTCAATTTTTACCTAAACATTAACACAAATTTTTATGATTGTGACTTTGACCCAAAGATGTGATTATGATTTTTAATGTAGCTTTAACATATTTCAGTCATATCACTACTATGTCTGCAATGTGACAGTTTATAGGGATGTCTAGCACTGGGGCATTATGTCCCAAACATGTAGCATGATGTCCCAATCAGTCACATTATCCTGACACCAGGCCAACCAGTCCTAACACTAACCTCTTAATGCCGAGTGCCAAGCAAGGCAGCTGTTAATACCATTTTTAAAAAGTCTTTGGTATGACTCGGGCTGGGATCGAACCCATGACCTCCCACAGCCGAGGTGGATGATCTAGCCACTAGTCCGCCTGAGCGGTTTATTAGCTGCTTAATGACTTATCTAAAGTACAATCATAATCCATGAAAAGGCTTACAAAATGTCATCAACTGCAAAAAAAACGGCATATCACAAAATTAACTGTCTTAGATTCAAATGATTCATGCCTAGTTTGAAGAGAATCTATCAACAGTTCCGAAAATATTAGCAAATGAAAATTTTTTCTATGAATGGGATCCGACCCTCTGGAACAAAGAACGATCAAGTATGTTACAAAATTAACTGTGGAAGCTTCATAATGATTCATGCCAAGTAGGATGAGAATTGATTAAGGGGATTAGGAATTATTTGCAAATGTAAGCTTGAGAAAAATAATGGTTTTATGAAATGTCCTATAAAGGAAATCTACTAGAAGATACCATTTATATACAGAGTAAAGACACAAACCTGGTCCTTGTTTATTCACATCTGTTATCTGAATGCAACTTCCAGGAACAAATCTATACTGTCTTCACAAAGGGGGTGGGTGGGATGGATAAAATTATTTAGATTGAAATGGTTTCACTATACAAACCTGTATTTTCCCTCCTTCTCCTCCTTTTCTTGTAGAGTCGATACAGCAGGGTTACAATTATCATCAAAAACAGAAAACCAAACACCCCAAACACTGTTATCAGCACAATTTTCAGTGATTGCTCATATTCTTGTGTCTGTTCGGTCTTTGAAATCTTTATGTTTTCTGAAAGAACAGAGCAATTTTCCGGTAGCTTCATTTAAGGAAACAGTTCTCTCTGATTAGAAATAACAAATTCTCTAATTAATATTAAAGAGCACATATGTATATATTTATATGTACAACATTGGCTCAAATATCCTTGTGATTCAGAGAATCAAAGTTCATTTTAAAATCCACTTCCAATAACAACAAAAACCTTTATAAAATGAAGTAATTTTTCACATAAAAATGTAACAGAGAATAGGGAAGTCAAAAACCCTTGTTCAACTTCCTTGTCAAAGAAAATGTAATTGTTGATTAGAGTGTTTACATTCTGAACATGTATTATTTTCACTGTAAAGTGCAGATGTACTCACTTATAAGTTGAGTCTAACTGCAAACAATTAAGATCCTGATCTGCTGTAGCATAATGTGAATGCAGTTCAGGTTTATGTTGCTTGTTCAACTGATTACTTCTAATAAACTGTTCAGACTCAGATCTGCTGGTGCATTATGCAATGTCATATCTGGGTCTGTGCAGTTTGCAGTTGGACTTATAACTGAGTACAGACAGTAGGGACTGCTATCAACATATGTGACAAATTAAGATGTACTCCAGCTTGATTTATAGAGTAAATGTTTGACATTTTTTAGCCAGTGTCATTCCAGGATGTTAGGCTTGTATAATAATGTACTATATCACTGTAGACAATGGCTCTCCAAAGCTAAAGACTAAGCAGTAAACATTTGAGTGATAATTTTTCAGCTGTTTAGTTCATGGGTAGAAATCATCAGCCAATCAGTATACACCTAGGCTTATCAAAATAACTGTTGTAATTCTTCTGAGATACCCATTGCATAGCTTGATAACAAGTCAATACCCATTTACAATATTCTGACATATTTATTGTGCAAGAAAGCTTCATGGAGTTTCAAGACAAGATAAGGTTCTTGTAAATTGTACATTACATGCCTTTAATGTGGAAAACAATATTATTTTATTTCTTTTATACAAAACCCTCTTCATTGGTTGGATGCTCAGGTATTAAAAATAAAACTCCTGTGGAACACCTGTGCTATAACATTGATAAGCCAAACTATCTGTGAATACTATATTATATACACTGCCTTAACCTTTCACCTTTTGGTTCCAAACAATTGGTGCCATTTAAATGCTTGGTATCTGGTAGGTCTGTATGAAATCAAATCAGATGATTTAAATTATGATTTAAATCAGTCCCCCCAAAAACATTAAAAAAAAATCATCCAAATTATTTTTAATTTCTCTTCATATGTATGATGATAAACAATGATGATTTTATAATATAAATCACTTGTAAATAACATTAGAATGTTTAATACTGTATTCAACATGCCAGTGTAAATAAACATGTTTGGATATGCTTAACTAATTGTTGTGTCAGGTTTGACGCCATTTTTCAGCACAAGATAGGCTATACATGGCAGCCAGTATTAATGGGAAGAACCACCGATCCATGAGAAGCTACTGGCAGGTTTTGTCACTTACCCACAGCTTAACTAATTGTAAATGTGCATTTGAGCATTATTAACTTTTTAATCATATACTATGGCCAAATAAATTTCATTAAAATAAATAAATCTAAAATTGTAAAAATCTGATTCTATTATTTTTTTTTTATTTTAAAAAAATCATGATTTTTTTTCAATCCTGGTTTCTGGTACTGAAGTCAAGTTATTGTATGAAAACAATTTTCCTCCTTTCAGTCCATGTGACCTTGACATCTGACCTTTTGAGTTCAAAATCAACAGGTTTTTTTCTTGCCCCAGATGAAAGCTGTTGACAAAAAGTTTGGTAATGCTTAATGTAGAAAATTGGTTATTTTGGTAATAACTGATGATGGAAATTTGGCAATGGTTGATGGTGGAAAACCCAAGTTATTGTGCAGAAATGAAATAGGAAAAAGACAGATGTGTAAATATATCTCATTACATGATACACACCATATTAGGGAGGGCATACACATATTTACAAGACTCCACCACACCCTGCCTATAATGTTATTGTGAGAGAATAATTCCCTAAACAACCCTATCATACTAGGCAGTCCCACAGAAATCTCTAGCCCTACATCAGAGGAATGAAGGACAGTAATCAGTGTTGGAAACTTTGACCAAAAAAGCCTGAAGCAAATGTAAACTGCAGGAATGGGGTCTGATGGCATACATTAAAGTGACAAAATATACAGAGTAAAAATGTTATTGCACTAATTATGCAACCTCAAAAAAAGTACAACATCATCAGCAGAAAACAGTGTCAAAATCCATGTGATACAACCAAGTCTGCATGCTTTTTAGAATATACAAACTATCAAGATATAATTGGAAACAACCACTGTTGTTTACTTGTTATTTCTGATAACTAGCAGTAAGACATGGGAAAATAATATATGTATTAAGTATTCTTAAAGTACAATATTTAACCCATTTGAATGACTTGAAATACTTGTCTCATCATTAAGAAATACACAAATGTACATGAAAGAGGCTTTAGCATAAAATGATTGGGTTCCAATTGTCACTTCTGACTGGTTATGCAAATTTAAGATATCTGCATGGTTAAACACCAGAAACAAAAACAGAAAAGTGAAGATAAGTCCTGACTTTATTTAATTTGCACAGTTAGAATTTGCTAGATACATACTTTGTAAATACATAAGTATTAAACATAAGACTAATTATCAACCAGAAGGATCAACATTTCAAATGAATCATCATTAACAACTACAATTTCAAATACTCATTACAAGAAAATTCATTGGTGTCAGTGAATGTTGC
The DNA here is from genome assembly GCA_016746295.1 of Potamilus streckersoni. Lineage (NCBI taxonomy): Eukaryota > Metazoa > Mollusca > Bivalvia > Unionida > Unionidae > Potamilus > Potamilus streckersoni. The sequence goes on from JAEAOA010002240.1 coordinate 5,039,337, forward strand.
CATATTTTCAAAAACTGTAAATCTGACATAGTTTGCATAAAGTGATTATATGCCACAAATGGATGCAGGTACATGTATACAGAAATACAACCATACACAGTGCCTGCTTTTGCAATGAACAGTAGAGGAACAATGGAGATTTTTGACACTCAAGTGGTCCTCTCTGACACATCTTTGAGAAGAAACCTACCACTTCCTGTCTTGGCTTTTTGTGTTGAGGAGGGCAGATCCCCAGTTCCACCTGCACAAAAGCAAACAAAACTTTAAACTAATGTAGAAAGATCACATAATAATATGTTAGATATAGTTGTGTGTTGGTTTATTTTGTGTTTTTTTTCTAAATAAAAAAACATAGTTATAGTTTGAACAATTTGAATCGTATCACTATAACATCTGCAGTGTGGCAGTTTATAGCAATGTCTAACACTGGGGGCATCATGTCGCAGACATGTATCATCATATCCCATCCAGTCACATTATCCTGACACCAGGCTAATTAGTCCAAACACTAACCTCTTAATGCTATGTGCCAAGTGAGGATGATGCTAGTGCTATTTTTATAAGTTTGGTATGATTCAGCTGGGGTTCAAACCCAAAACCTCCAGCATCTGAAGTGGATGCTCTAACGACTTATATCACTGGAGCAGTGCATCAGATATACTGTGAATTTAATAATTTCTTGCATACATGGCCAGTACTTCACACACCACTGTCAAACCTATCTCTGAATGACACTTAATACAATTTTGTCCTGTGTGGATAGGTGTTCTTTATACCAAAGTAAGCAAATATATCTTAGCTCAAATTTTAAGTCTCACAGCAGCCACTGTAAACATTACAATATGAAGACCAAAATGATCTTGACTCTTTGTAACTAACTAAACTGTTTTTGGCAATCCTTTACTTTAAAACTTGTTATTGTTGAAAATGTACAGCATTAACTTTAATTGGTGCTATATATCTAGTACTGTTCTGACATACCATGAAAGCACCAACCTATTTACTTATCCAGTAACCAACTACATTTACATGTACCTGTCTACTGTGACTGGATACAATAAAGCATAATAAAAAAAGAACATTTTTTTCAAATGATATAACAGTACAGGTACTACAGCGAGCTGATAACCAGAATCCCTTTAAAAGACTGATACTATACTGACTGAAAAGAATTTTCAAGGATTCAAAATATGGTAATTTTTTAGTTTTAACTACTGAGTGTTAAAAACAATCTCAGATATTCTTCTGCACGAGTTTCAAATTGGATGCAAGCTTGGCACAATTTTCATTTTGGACAAACTGGTTATCATTATAAAGAAGTATTTTAGTTAGAACCAAATGTTAATTCAACCCTCCATTCTCAAGAAGCTAAAATGATTTTCAAAATAGCCACTGAATGAAAGTATGACCATGGGATGAATGTGTGTGTAAACTATTTTGGCAAGTCTAAAGTAATTTAAGACAATAAGCAATAAGAAACTTGTGCTAACTAAAAGATGATGAACAGAACATAATTTAAGCTCTTTTTAGTCTTTGTCCAGCACAGCTGAAAACTAAAACCTCTAATTAGGACACTTTTCTGTTTCATTTAGTCAAATTCTGTTCAACAGTTTAGAGAAACTATTTAGTTTTTTTTTTATCTTTAGTAATGGCAACTAAATTAGATGATAGATTTTCATGCATCTGCCAAATCTGATATCAAAACTCCATATAACCTGGTAAATATTGGTTAAATTAAAGTAATTTTTGAAAAAGTTATATATAACAAATGTCATGATCAGGAAAAAAGTGAACAAATGTTTTAATGATGAGCTGGGTAAAATCATAATCACAAATATCACATCAAAATTACAGCCAAGAACTATCAAGGTAGCAATCACAAATGAAGTATCATTCACCTGATGAAGATGACTTTGTAAAACTGAACTAGAACATAAACAATTTAGTATGGATGATCAAACATGTGCTATGGTTGAGTAATTTTCATTTAGGACACTATAAATATATTGACTAAATCAACATGAGCTTCCTAGGAATGATTGAATTCTTCCTCCCTAATACTGATGTTTTCTTTGCATACGATTTTTAGATGAACATTATTATGAAAGGGGAATGCACATTAATAATAAAAGGTATAATAGCAACCCTTAACAGCATTAGGCTTAGAATCTAAGCTTCCATAACATTCAGTTTTTGATCCTGAACTGTCACCTTTTAGATCATCATGGACTTCCATATTCACAATCCTACAGATCTCTGGTTTTGGGCTTATGAACACAAAAAAAAGACACCTCAGTGGGACTCCCTACAGCCAAATGAAAAATGGTTGTCTAAGAAATCTGGGACACTTTGATTCTTCGTTTAAATAACTTCCAATGCTGCTGACTGCACATTATGTGTCTAAATTTTTTATATATCTTCATCCTCATCTGTTGTTCTGGGGCTTAACACCTTTTTTCAGCACACAATAGGCTATATATAGCGGCCAGTATTAATGGTGGAGGAAGTAACCGGGAAATCTGCGGAAAGAACCACCAACCCATGAGCAAGCTTTTTCACATATCCACATTCGCAGAATCTTAGACTCGACTCAAACCCATGCAGACATAGGTGAAATGGCAGTGATCCGAAACAGAGAGCACTTTAAATCACTCGGCCACTCGAGGCCCCTCATCCTCATCTGAGCACATCAGCATATTTTATTAAAAATACTGGAAGGCCCTCATACAAGGATGCTTTGGTTAAATTCTGTTTGACAGGTTCATAGATAAAACTGCAAATTTTTAAAATATTTTTGTGCCATGATGCTTTTCTTGTAAAATTTACTAATATACACAGTTTTGGTCAACAGATTAATGTATTTTCAAGTTTTATCATTGGCTGTCTTATCTAATGGTCGAACAGCATCAATTGTATAAATCTGAAAGCCCTCTATGGCAGAATGATTTCAGTCACATCTGGTCAAACTCAGTTTAGCATAAGTCGTCTAAATGATTTTCTATTATCAGCAATGATGGCCATCTATAAAGGCAAATTTGCACATTTTCCAAATGTGAGCCCTGTTATATCAGCTGTATATGAGCTTATATTGTATTGATAATTCAAATATACAATAGGTTAATAAAATTAAGTCTTATTAAAAATCAATTATTTATTTTGGTTCCAGAGTACTTAAAACTGAGCAAAAGATTACACATACCACTTAGAATCTTTCTATACCTCAATGAATTTCAATCAAAATGTGTGTGTGTGTGTGTGATTTTTATTTTAACAATATTTCAGTCATATCACTAAGTTTTCTGCAGAGTGTCAGTTTATAGCTATGTCTACCACTGGGACATCATGCAGCAGACATGTAACATGATGTTCCACCCAGCTATATTATCCCGACTCCAGGCCGACCAGTCCTAACACTAACCTCATCATGCTGAGTACATAGCAAAGCAGCTGTTAGTACCATTTTTATGACTCAGTCGGGGTTTGAACCTGTGACCTCCTGCATCCAAGGTGGATGCTATAACCACTAGGTCACTGGAGTGGTCAATCAAAATGCAACATAACTGAATCATGAAATTTGTCTATAAAGGATGTGCACTTCAAACCTCACATTTTGTTCTTTATAGACAGCTGATGTTTGTACATGTAAAGAAACATGAAAAGGTTTACCAACTATTTTCTATACAGACAGTTGACTTTTGTTATGTAAATGAACTTATAAGAAAGGTGTACAACTATTGAACTTTTAATTAAACTTAAAAAAAAGGTTTTACAATTACTGTGCAGCAGTGATTCTGTATTCCATAATTTATGAGAGAGATAAAAATATCAGTTGTCATTTACATAAATATGAGTGAAATGAGAGAGAGAGAGAGAGAGAGAGAGAGAGAGAGAGAGAGAGAGAGAGAGAGAGTTGTCACATGCAATCAATATGAGTAAGACAGGATTAATCTCTCTCTCTCTCTCTCTCTCTCTCTCTCTCTCTCTCTCTCTCTCTCTCTCTCTCTCTCTCTCTCTCTCTCTCTCTCTCTCTCTCTCTCTCTCTCTCTCTCTCTCACTCTCTCTCTATCTCTCTCTCTCTCTCTCTCTCTCTCTCTCTCTCTCTCTCTCTCTCTCTCTCTCTCTCTCTCTCTCTCTCTCTCTCTCTCTCTCTCTCTCTCTCTCTCTCTCTCTCTCTCTCTCTCTCTCTCTCTCTCTCTCTCTCTCTCTCTCTCTCGTTAATGGCTATATGTGCTTGTAACATTCCCTTTACACAAATGTGGATGACTTTCAAATTGTTCTCCCTCCCACTCTCTCTCTGGACAATATGATGGATGTTAATTTTATATTTATTATTTTTTATATTTCTCTAACATGATGTAATGACTTTATGTAAATAAAAGACGTCAATAGCAGTAATACCATTTTCTGTATCGCTTTCTTTAGCCATAAAGCAATAAAGTTCTATTTTTTGGTGTGTGTTTGAATCCTTATCAATTGCAGTACAATATAATAACAAATTAATCTTAGTGGAAACAATTTTATGAATATCATTTATAAGAGTTTTATGTAGTTGAGTGAACCAGTTGATAAAAGGAAATTTGGTCTTTACATTTATCTCCAACCGGCTTATTGGTTTTTACTGCATCCTTTGGAATCATAATTAAACAGTTACAATGAAACAAAAGAAAAGAAACTACTTCTAGTAGATCTATTTAGAGTACATTTTGCACAATGAATCTTATTATTGTTTCTCAATACATATACTATGTTACCGGAATCTACAGACACATTCATTTCCTTATTTATTGCAAAATGAATCTTATTATTGTTTCTCAATACATGTTACAGAATCTACAGACACAATAATTTTCTTATTTCTGTTGCAGTTCACACAATTTACTTTGTTAATTATCATATGAAAGTCAGTAATAATGTACCTGTTGCAGGGAAAAAACAATATTGAAAGATAAACAACAAAACTGCATTCATACCTGACTGAAGTGAAACAATATTGCACAAGTTCCAATAGTTACCCCACATATTAGTCTGAGTTTCCTCTGACCCATGACACCCCATTTTTGATATTTGGTTTTTTATGTTTGGGTGTAGGGTCAGAGTCTATTCCCTATCAAAAAGTTGGAATTCGCTGACAATATTTTGGTGTTAGCATAGGGTACTCGCCTACTATAAGGTCTAGCAAACTTAAATGACCTTACATTGACCCATACTTACATTAAATCGACAGGGAAATCATTTATCTTCTCAGAAATTACAAGCAAAAAGACCAATTGTGATTTTTGATCCATTGCCAGAAGAGACAAAACTACAGCATTAATTAATTTTTACCTCGTTGCTCCATTTTCACTGTTAGTCACATGACTAATGAAATCTCATGGCCAAAATGCATAAACATCATAGGTCAAATAGTCATATGACAGCAACAAAAAAAAAATGCATTTTCCCATATCCCGTTTGGAGGACAGCAAATATGTCACTTCCATTGATAACTGATTTTATTACATCATACTGTAGTTCTATAATATTAAAATAGTATCCCTTTTCTTAAAGTATCTCATTAGCAAGAGCTTCCATGTATTCGTCTTTACCTGCCAAGTTGCAATATAGGTTTATGCACCAAACCTTCCATTCCAGTATTGCAGAAAGAAGACAAAAACTCAAATATATTGAATGAAAGTCACGCAATGTCTACAATAGCAAAAAAAAACATGTAGTATTCAACATATTGAGATGACAGCAGCCTGAAACATGTTGCTATTGCTTTTTCCTGGAAAGGGGCTGACTGATCATGCTGAACCTACATGTCAATGAGGTTTTGTTGATATCATGTGGCTATTTGACCTGTGACGTTTATGCATATCTGCTGCGTGATTTGATTAGTCATGTGACTAGCAATGCAAATGAAGCGAACAAGGTCAAAATTCATCAACACTGTAGTTTCATCTCATATGACAACAGATCAGAAAACAAAATCGGTGTTATGCTTGTAATTTTTGAGAAGATAAATGACTTCCCTGTCGATTTAATGTAAGTATGGGTCAATATAAGGTCATTTAAGTTTGCTAGACCTTATAGTAGGCGAGTACCCTATGCCAACACCAAATGGTGTCAGCGAATTCCAACTTTTGATAAAGAATAGACTCTGACCCTACACCCCCCCAAAAAAAAACAAATATCAAAAATGGGGTGTCAAGGGTCAGAGGAAACTCGGACTACCACATATGAGATCTCATGAACAATATTTATGATATATGTGGAGCCATCCATGCAGAATGCTATACATTTGTTGGAAATTTGAATCTCTGAACATCTCAGATTTTACAAGTTTCCACATAACTATTTATTTGAGGCAAGATTAATTAGGAACAAGTACCAAACTAACATTGTTAATGATGTGACCATAATTTCAGCACTCAAGTACAAGACACCAAGTCGGTCACTGCATTTATTTCTGCAAAACATCAACTGAAGCCAAGTCTTTTTTAGTGAGGGACCATTTTAGTATCTAAAGGTGTGTATGTGTGTGTGTGTGTGTGCGTGTAGAGTAAATGCAAGTAAACAACTGTCTTATTCTGATTTGTAGTATAAATAGACAATATCCCATTCCTTGTTTTACTTGAAATAAATTTATCTTGTGATGAATTAATACATAAAAAATACCCCAATTGGAAAGAACAATATTGTCCCATAAATTATATGAGAAGTCACTTACAGTATACATACTGTCAGAATAGAACTAAATCAGCTAGTTCATAGCCAGGTACATGTATATTTAGTCTCATAACTGGGTCATTACTGTTTAAGAACTAAACACATGGCTCATATTTAATTGAAAATTTGGTGCTTTCTATTTTGCTGTTTCTTTGTTCTTAACATAACCAGAAGTAGCTGTCACCTGGAATTTAACTGTCACAATAAACATTTTCATGTTTAATCAGCAGGATAAATTTACACTGTTCAAGAAAAGCTCAACAGAATCTCAAGTCAGTAAGTTTGTTCAACTATCTTTGAATAAAGTAAAAGCATAAACTTATTGCAAAAGATGTTGATCTGCCTTTTCTAAATGAAAAATATACAGCTGTATTAATAGTCAAGTAAAATATAAATTATCTTCCTTAAATAAAACTAGGCTATGTTTATAAAATCAGCTGATAACAAGATAAATCAGCAGCTCTCTCTCTCTGTGAACCTCTACCAAGGATGCTTGAAAAAGTCATACACAGCAGACCATACGCAACTGATGGAGACCACATCCACTCCATCTGTGATGACTCCACAAGAAAGCGTGGTGTGCTGAGCAATTCTCCATGAGCTTCCATGGCAACTCCATCAGGATTTGTGGAGAGACAGTGATGTTTTTTTTTTCTCTTAATCCTTTCCTTTCTCTCCTTTTCCATTGCAAAGCATGGGGTTCCAAAAAATTATTTGAGCTGTACTGTATTATCAGTGAGAGGAAGAAGGAACCAATTATGTCTTAACTGGATTACCAGTAACTATTTATCAAATTAAGGTGCTTGTTTCATTGCTGATCAAATTATAACCAATTAAACAAAACTGGAAATGGCAGCTTGTAAAGCCAGTTGTCAAAATTAAGTGCACAAACTGTATTTTGTTGGTGATTAATTTGCTTCAGTGGACAAAATTGTTAAAAATTCAGCTGTTTTAACTTGTGTTTAGTGAGAATTGAATGAACATGATGCTCACTTTTTTATAGTTTGGATTGATTTGAAATGAATAGCAAGATGGAATAATTCAAAACACAATAGTTCAAAGTAAATAATTTCTTTTCTATCTCAGTATCAAAAATGACCTTGCCATTGAAGATTATTCTGACCCTTATACTCCATAGAGACTGACAGCAACAATTCTGAGGAAAAAGAAAATTTAAGGAAGAGCAGAAAGTGAATTTCCATGCGTTATAAATGTTGTGAATGATGGAAATACAGTGATGATGTGTGGTCTCATTGTTTGCTTTTTACAAAATACTAAAGTCTTTCTCTTTATTCTACACAAGACAAAAATCTTAAACACCCATTTTCTGCATGAATAATGAACAATACAATGACTCATGACTTTAAAAAACTAAGATTATTGAGATTTCAATTATTTTTCTTAAGATTTTAACTGAGATTATGGGTCAAATGACTTCTCAGATTTTACATCTATTTGAACCTGAGATGATATACGTATATATAAACAATCTTTTTAAAAATTGTTTTACAACTGTTATCCTTTATAGACAACTGATGTATGCACATGCATGTAAACATTAAAAAATGTTCTACTACTGTTATCTGTTGTAGATAGTTGATATACAAACATGTAAAAAAATCTAATGAAAAAGGTTTTACAACTGATGTATACATAAGTAAACTTAAGAAGAAGGTTTTTCCACAGTGGTTCTTTTAAATAGAGCTGATGTATGCACATGAAAATAAATGTAAGACAAAGATTTGACAACAGCTGTCTTTTATACACATTTGTACTTTATATGGAGGTGTTTATTAAGACAGGTTTCACTGTATCTGTCCTGGTAAAATACTATTGTACTCCTCTGACATTAATATTACCCTTTATCTACCAGTATGTATTTTTTATATTATGACACATTAAATTTGTGCATTGTCATTTAAGCTTTCATATATGGACATTCACTTACAAGATTATCAATCTTAAGACCTTTTAATTTTGCCAAAGTACATGTACAGTGAAGGACAATTTCTTGTGACAAGTACAGCATTATGCCATGGAAGTACTGAGATGCTGGTTTTTGACCTGACCAAATTGCTCATTCTTGGCCCAATAAAGTCTGCTTCCCATCCCCCAAACAATTAAATCTTTTCAATCTGTTAGGTCTCCATTTACATTTGGAAATCAGTCATTCAAACATTTTCCACCTGACATAATATGTACATCATGGCAATGACTGTCATGTGTGAAAATTGTGTGATATTATGACTGCATCAGGCATAACTTGTTTCCTGTAAATCATTGCTGTAGTTAAGGAAGTAAATCTTGCCCAAAAATGTGTGTGTGCATGTGTGTGAAAGAGTAAGTAGACAGATGGTGTAACTGGCAAACTTACTGACAAAACAAAATAAGTGAGAAATAGAGAAAGAGTGCAATTAAAATAGAGGAAACAGAGAAACAGACAGACTTAAGCATTAGCTATACATGCATTTAAAATGAAACTTTACCTGTAGCTGCCATTTTTTCAACAATAATTATGTGTTGATTCCAGCATTGACATGCCTACATTTCTGTAAGAAAACAAAATGAGTTGTCATGAAATAAATCTCCATAAAAGTCTAAGCACATTAGAGAAAATTTCACCTTTATAATACATTTCTTAAAAATATTTGATCACCTATATTCAGGAAGAGTTCAACTGCATCAATGTAACAGTTAAAATTATATTATATTATTAGTTCTATTATATGCCTAGCAAAACCTATCTTGTACATTTCTATAAAGTGCAGTGGGCTTTTCACTGGTGCAATCTGTCCTACCAATAATTCCACTTAATGGTATGTATTGCCTACAAAACCATGATAAAATAAAACAAGAGTCCATTACGGAACTAATGCTTTACTGGCCAAAGAAAATTTGAAATCAAATTCCAGATAAGACCTTTTCTCTGTCGTACCTGCAGTGTGTTAAAACTATCTCTGATATTCTTCAGTAATAACAAGATTTCAAATTAGTTGTTCTCAATGTCAGACAGGCATGAATTTCATTCAGGACCAACAAGAGAGCATAAGAAGTCTTCTGGTGGAAACCCATTGATGACATGACTTTCGATTCTGGAGAAGTAAAAATAGCAATATTTTCAAGATGGTTGTCATGGAGTGAAGATTTGATATCAAATTGGCACCATTTCCATTAAGAACCAATCAGACATCACATAAGTCTTTCTTGAAAGCACAATACTGATATGACCAGACATCTTGGAGAAGAAGCCAAAACAAAATTTTCAAGCAGCCATGTAAAAAAATCCGATCAGCACCATTTTCACTGCAACCAAATACACATCATAAGAAGACTGAAAACCCCATGTTGAGATGACCATTTTTATTCAAGATGTCTGCGTAACTGGACATTACAAGAAATGTTGATATGACCATCCATTTCGGTGGTGCAACAAGATTTATAAGATAGCCACTCTGGCAGCCACACTGTATGCACAAGTGGCAAATGGCATGCTTTTCTTTTAGGAACAAATACACATCATATGAAGTCCTCAAGAGAAAACACATGACAATATTAATTTCTGTTCAATTGCAGTAGTGATGACAAGATTTTCAAAATGGCCACTATGTTGGCAATATTGGAAATGCGAGTGGTACTATTTTCATTTAAGAGCAGCCAGACACGAAAATTTCAGGGAAATATGACTTTCTATTCTGGAAGAATAGAGATAACATGATTTTCAAGATAAATGCTGTTGCAGCCTTACTGGACATTATTTTCATGCCATTTTCGCTTTTAACCAATAAGGCATCACAAGTCCATCCATCAAGAGGAGTAGCCATAACAAGATTTTCAAGCTGGCCACTGTGCTGACCATACTGAATGTCTAAGCAGTATAATCTTCCTTTTCTGAACCAACTAGATCATGGTGTGTGTGAGTGTGTGTGTGTGTATGAATGCATGTGTGTGTGTGTGTGTGTGTAAAGCTTTATGGCAATTCTCCAAACAATTTCTGAGGAGTAGTGATAACAACCTTGTGCTAATGGAATGAAGGAGAGCATAAAACACCATTCTACAAAAACTTTTGATCTATGACCAGTAGTGCTAAAAACAGGCAATGCTGCTTGTGCAACAACTGTAGATTGACGTGACACACCTATGTTCTTCTTGAGGGGTGTGATTTGGAATTTTAACTTAACTTTAACAATTTTTCAGTCATATCACTATGATGTCTGCAGTGTGGCAGTTTATAGTGATGCCTAGCACTGGGGCATCATGCTGCAGACATGTAACATGATGTCCCACCCATTTACATTATCGTGGTGGCACCAGGCTGACCAGCCCTAACACTAACTTCTTAATGCTGAGCACCAAGCGAGGCAGCTGTTAGTACCATTTTTATAAGTCTTTGGTATGACAATGCCAGAGATCAAACTCATGAAACCCTGCATCCAAGGTGGAAGCCCTAACCACATGGCCACCACAGCAGTCTGTTTTGGGTGAATAGTAACCTCTAAGGCAAATATATCCATCAGGTTTATGACTGAACATCCAAAGGGACAGAAAAATGAACTAAATACAAAAAAGCTTAATTGTTGATGCTTATGCTAACAATATTGATGTGATCAGAAAAGTGAACAAGTTAATTAATAATACTTTGCAGCCAAGAAAATATGAATAACAACTCTGTACAAATTGTGGCTCAGTATAATGATCAAGCATGGATTTACCAGAATGAAAAACAGTAAATACTTTGTCAATGGACTTATGTCTAGATGTTTCTAACACTGAACAAGGAAGTGAAAGTTTCTTTAATACATAATCACTGTTGCAAAACAATCTTAGATGTGAAAATGATATCATTAACAGGACTGTTTTTATACCTAGGTATTATGAGCTGAGTAAAGGAATAATAAGCCCAGCCCTATATTTTAACTGTAAAACTATACTGATTATGTACAATAATGGCTGACTGGGTGCATTCTAGAACAGAAAACACATGGGGTTAAACTTCCCATTCTTTTTAAAACAATATATACTGTAGTCAGAGATATACAAATCTCTGCACTTCAAGCCTGTTATTCTGAACTAATTCTCTTGCACGCCAAACAAAATATGTTAGCCCACACCAGATATTTGGAGCAATTTTTCAAAAAGTTTTCAATCTTCTCAAAAATTGTCAACAGGAAATCTGTAGATCATTATTACACTTGTATACCAAGTACATATCTAGCAAACAAAGTTTTAGCTGATGTGGGAGGAGAACCGATATCCACCTTAATTTCACAAAACAACCAGTCATGGACAATTTTTAATAAAATTCCCAAAAAGTGGGCCTGAAGTAAAATGTAAAACCATGCTGCAAACCACCAATTCAGGCTACTATATTTCAATAAAATCCTCCAGCTACAGTAAGAAAAGCAATGATTTGTTACATTTAGAATAAACCCATTTCTTGACAATTTTTAATGAAATTTTAGAAAATGGACAGGAAGAAGAGTATACAAGCTTTACAAAAATACATGTACACCAAACACTCACCTAACATACAAAATGTTTTACAAAACTACATGTACACCAAGCACCCATGTAACACACAAATTTCTTTACAAAACTACATGTATACCAAGTGCACAACTAACATACAAATCTTTTACAAAACTACATTTTACATCAAGCACCCACATAACGCAAAATTTAAAAGAAAGCTTTGAACCATTTTGGGAGGACAAGCAGTGAAAATGATTTTCTAAAATACCTCATTTTTGACCTGTTTTCAAAAAAGGATCAGAGGAAAAGTGTAAGAACTTTACGAAACATCTATATCTAGGCTTCAAAGTTTCAATAAATTCCTCTTACCATTGCATTAAAATCAATGATGAACTAAATTACACCTGAAAATATTTTTGTTTTACAGTTTTTAAACAAATTTCCCAAAGTGGGCCAGAGACAAAAAAGGTAAATCTTACAACACATATGTATACCAACCTACATTTTTGACAAAATACCCTGTTCTTGACATGTTTTGAAAAATGGATCAGAAGAAAAATGTAACTTATTAAGCTCACATACAATCCTCCAACCAGTAGATGAGGAAAAGTGAGAAGAAATTATGTTCCCAGAATACCTGTCCATTGACAACTTTTTAAGAAAATTCCACAAAATGGCACTGACGAAAATGTAAAAATTGATTGCACATTGATATCAACCACCTAGCTAGTCTACAAAGCTTAATACAATCATTCATCAATGGGACTAATGCCAACAAAGAAGAATCTCCAGGAATGCAATTAAGACCATTGCTTTGGTCCTTTTATTTTCACCTGATGAATACTTACAACTATTACTGATAAACTCCAACAAATTTGATAACAAATATATTTTTACATGTCTAAGTTAACAAGTTCAAAAGATGCATGTAAGTATAGTGCCTCATGACCTTTCACCTTAAACCATAAAAGAAAAATCACCAAGCTTGTCCCAGACAAGGTCAAGATATATCCACTTCCTAGCAGTAAGTACAATTTTTAAAACAAGTAAAATTATATTTCATTCTTTGTATTATATCACCCTTCACAAAAATCCCCAATGTAAGAAATATTGTAAGCAAGACAAAGCAAAATCTTAATTTGAGGAAAATGTTGGAGAGATTTCATGAACCTGGAACCAGTTTCTTTAAATCTTAGGTGGCAAAATTTGTACTAATTCAAAATTCAAAACTGCATAAAACTTTAAATGCCCAATATCACTATCACCATGGAAATGTATTTAAGCAGGTTTCAAAATCTAAATAATGCCATGATGGACTTTGTGATTAAAAAGCCACAAGTTAAAATCCTCCCAATGGATCAACAAGGCCTCCCATGGTATGTCTTTGGTAGGAGTGAAAAATCAATATAAAACAACAACCCATACAAGTTACTTTAATCTTTAGTAGTTGTGAATGAGTAATAGTCATCTGCCTTTTCATTTTCAAAAAAGCATTAGTATGAAAATGCACTCATTTTAATCAATAAAAAAGAAAGACTATATTGACAAAACCTACTCGTCTTTTACAAATTAACAAACACAAGATGGGTTACTTGCTTGTTTTGAAATGTTTCCAGTTCTCATCCTCACCAAATTCATGCTGATTATTTTATCCTGTCAGCATCCTCAACCAATGATAACATATCAGCCTAAGAAGGGCATTTCAGATTTGCTCCCATGTATGATTTAAGTACTTTACTGATCCATTGATAAGCACAATAGGTGATGTTTATATGTTGCTTCAAATTCTGTCTACTTGCATTGATTTTGATAGCTACATTTCTAGTGTGTCATGCAGAGATGTGTCACATCTGATTCTGATTGGCGGTTAGACCAACTTCAGAGCAAATTAACCACCAGTCACGTCACAAGTATTAGAGTCTCAACCATGTCCATTTAGTGACAAAGTGACAGAAAAACATTTTCAAAGTGGCTATTAAATGATCTGTAAAAGTTCCTAAATCATGTCAGTAACAAGTCTGTAAAGTCCCCTTTTATGCTGATATATGTAATCATTGACTGAACATACTGACTGGATTTTAAAAAAAAACAACAAATTCACCCAGAATCAGCAAGTGGATAGATTCCAAACCATAGGAGTTATAGTCATTTTCTTAATTTGTAGAAGAAGTGTGTCAATAATATCTTTTTTCACAACAGGCAGAAAAGAGTGTCTGTTGCTGCAGGAGTTTGTTTTGCATCTGCATGAAGTACAATGTAAATGATTTGGTTGTTATTCTTCTCCACTCCCATACACAAGGATATTGTATTATATTTTTCTTTTCTGAAGATATTACCATACTGAATTTCAAATTAACTTAAGTGAAGACATGAAATTGTCATTAATATGTATTAAAGACATTCATGCAGTGCAAAACAAATTGTGTAGTGACCAAGATGGATCCTACACCTGATTAAATAGAAGAGCTTAAAGTGGTCTAAAAGGATGAATAAAAATCACTGGCAAATTCTGAAGATGAAAATACCATCAAATTTGTGACCTGTATTCATATTGTTACATACTATACACTGTGTACTGTGAACTATATCAATATGTGGCAGAGGTGAATCATTTTATTCCTAATCATTGCAGATGCCATTTTATTCCAATTGCCTTGGTACTTATAATAACCAAACTTTGCTTCTGTTCCAAAAACAGCAAACCAAAAACAAAACAAAATTCAAATCTATACCTTGGCAAAGCATTTCATCCTGTCAATCTTAAAATGCATCCTTAAAGAACTCCACAATGGAACTGTCCCAATCCTTCATAATGTATTTACCTCCTCCCTTAAAAAAGGCAGAGTTAAATATAAAAGAACAATGGCTATGAAATACACACATATAATTGCATTTTACATACAAGAAGAAGCTGGCTTTGACTATGCATATATGTAAAGAAATCACTCAGGTTCAATTAGTGTTACCACAATGGAAGCATACATATCACACAAGACATATCAGTTAAGAGGAAACGAGAGTGTAAACAAGGAAACAACATAAAGCCTTAAAGGTAAAAATATAGAAAATTGTTTGAGAATAGTCAGAAGAAACGTCAGTATAATCAAACTATAGAACTAAAAGATACAACACAAACAGAAAAAAGCAATACTTATGCAGCTGAGCTAATGTAATATACATTTATGATGGGGTAGAATATCCATCTTTAAGTATGCAATATGTATTTTAGAAAGAAAAAAAAACGACAACAAAAAATGCAATCAATTATGACAGCAGCAATAATTACATTTCTTGAAAAGCAAACGCTCAATTCAAAACAAAATAATTCATCATTTACCATATGGATATAACTTAGTAATACAGAAGGAAACTGGTCCTTTTCATCCCACCTGGGTTGGAACGTTGCATTGCTGTCAGTGTCAACAATCACGTTTCCTGTACAGTCGTGATGATAATGATGTCAAAGAGCAGTGGAATTAACTTGCACATATACCTCTTCAAGCTCTAAATAACGGCAAATTTGTTAGATTGTAACATTTGATATTATAAATAAAATTCTTAATTTCTTGTTGCAATATTAGCACAAACAGAGACATAACAATAAAGATATATGTATCTTCTGTTTTTTGTTGTTTTGTTTGGTTTTTTGGGTCTGTTCCATTTATATACCGGAAGTAAAAAACAACGCGACGTCTATATAAGAACAATAACTCTGTATCTCTGTATGGATTATAATCAGGAAAGAAAAGGTAAGTCAAATGCAAGTTTTTAAATAAATGAATTTAATTTTTTGCACTATTTATTTGTTCCCTCACACTTTTAATAAATAAAAGTATAACTACTACTCTACTATATACAACACTATTACAATTTAATAATGATACTGTTGTTGTTGCTGATGCTGACGGTTATGTATGGAGTCTGACGATAATAAAGTACGATGAAATCTCTGACATGAATCACCTTATCGGTACTATAAATTAATTTTAATTCATAGTACCCATGAGGTGATTTCGTTTTGTCAGAGATTTCATCGTGCTTTATTAATAAAACGTCAGATTTATGTGATAACACTGTAAACTATCGCTACAACTACAATATCCAGGCATGTATGGCAAGCCATACAATTTTTTTTTCCGAGCAATCCTGTTTCTATTATGTGGTAATAATTAGTATGTCGAAATATCCCTGCCGCCGCCCCCTCTCCAACAAACAAACATATATATCTGATAACTTTAGGTATTTGTGTATATCGTTGTGTAACATAAATCACGTCAGTATTGTTATATGTCTACCTCTGGAAAATATTCTAGCTGGATTTGATTATTTGTCCAGCATCACATCATCATATACCACGAGATTATTAACGAATCCATCTAAGTCATCAACAGATGGGGCTTCATTAATATCGGCGATAAAATCAATCATATCGTCACCGTCTTTATTAATTGGTTTCTATTTCTCGTTAAAATCCTTAAGTACTTCGTAGCAATGCTGATCATCTACAGACGGTGCTATTAAATATAGTTTTCTTCATCTCAACCATCTCATTATTAAATTTAATAATAATTGTGTTTTACCTGATTCAGATGAAGCTATTATAATCATTCTGATAGACTTTGGTAGTGCTGGATGGTGCTTTACTGGTTCTTGCTTTCGTGTCGCCGAAAAGTCAATTATTGTATCCATATTATTAATAACGTGAGCCTATATTGTGTTCAGTGTAGAGTACCCACATCCACTGCTGGATTGACAACGATAATAACGGAAAAACAAAAAACAGCGTGCATTAACAAGCAAATGTGTGAAATGCGGCACGCAAAAATACAAATTCATCTCCATGTCTGATTCGGGGACAAAAACAGGTGGAGATATAGCCGCTTCATTAGGGAAATTACCAGGAGTTCCATGTGCTAAATACGCTGGTCGGTAAGAAACACCTTCCTGGATATAATTATTGTGGATATTATTATTATCCTGGAACTCGTCTTGATATCCGACTTGTTCAAGATCAACCAAGAACAGGAGACCAACCAATAAATAATATTGATCGAGCATGTCATGTTCATGATGTGGCTTACAAAAGTAAAGATTTGAATGAACGGCATCTCGCAGATGCAAAATTAATTCATGCATTAAATTCTATACATAATAAATCTCTCAGAGAAAACCTCGCTAGTTTTATAGTAAAATCTGTCATGAAAGGTAAAATAATGCTAGGAGCTGGTAATTAATTATATAACTATTATAATGAAATCTATTATAGCTCAAGAGGATATTGGAGAGGCGAAGCAGCGATTAGCAAACTTGCTGAAGCAGCAAAAGTCGCACGTTCTGTTGCTGCAAATTGGTTAGCAAGACAGCAATATGACAAATTTATCTAACATCACCTAACAAAATTCATTACGCACATTTTGATGTCAGCATCCATAACGAAGTTCATCAAGCAGATAATTTGTTTTTACTACACGATACTATTAAAACACGTGGACGAAAATCACGCACGTACTCATTGACTGTTGTTGACTTTGCAAGTAGATATAAAGAGAGCAACCATTATCAACAAAGACAGCATCTGAAGTTGTTTCTGTGTTTGAGTGAATTTATCAACGTGGTGGTCTACAATGGCCACAGCTATATCAAATTGATAATGGCAAGGAATTTCTTGGTGCAGTATTATCGTTGTGGAAAAAAAACAACAAAACATAACGTTAAAATCAGACGAGGACATACTGAAGTTCATTGTGATCGGGGAATCGTTGAACGATTTAATCAAACACATGCTGAGCGGTTATTTGGATATTAATACGCAAAGGAAATATCTACTGAGTTGAAGTCCGGTGAGAGATCTCGTGAATGAGTTACAAAGTTAACAAGAGTGATATCTGAATTAAACAATGAAATTACTCGTGAAACTTCCATGAAGCTTTATAATGCAATTACAAAAAAGATATATACCCCGTAGCGATAACGGACATCGTCGTAATTCTTCCTCTCAACAGTATTAGGTAATGTAACTGTGATGTATTTATACCAACCTGGTAAGCTTGAAGGTGGTAAGAACAGCAACGGATCCTGTCTGGAGCGTGACTACACATACAATTTTTAGCGTGGTTAGATCCACTGGAAGACCTGCAATCTACAGACTAGATTCTACTGCCCCTCAACGTGGATTTGTACGTGAACAATTACACGTAATTCCCGAGGACACACAATTACTACCACCTTCACTTATGTAAACTAGCGCCCCGACGTCGATTACATTAAAGACACGTTAGCGTCACATTTTCACGGATATGACCAATATTACTATTAATTCTGTGTACGGTAAATTGTCTTGCATAATTATACTAATACTGCCATAACATTATTGCGTTACAGCTTGCACAGTGATTATTCTCTAGTTTCAGTGTTATAATAAATTCAGTATCAATATCAAAATCACGCTTATTTTTTGTCACATTGTTTTAACCCGCTATTTTTGTTTCTTTATGACAGCACTAGGATCGGTAGTGATTTCTTCAGTTATCACGTAATCTTTAATAACCCTATGTAGTTGAGTTATTCTTCTGAGAGGAGATATTTTAAGATGAATAAATTTGGCCATTCGATCCGATCATCTACAGTCCAGATATTTGTATCAGAGATAGTTAATCCCTGTGGCGAGTGAATCGTTATAGCTTATCCTAACGTCCACTGCGATTTATCCATACTCGATGCATTCTCAACAACATCAACAGAACCAAAACAATATCACTCAGTACAAGATTGTGTACTTCATCACCAGGAATTTCAACTTAAATATTCTGTCGTAGAGAATCCTCTGGTCGATAACATAATGGTACAGGTAGATTTGAAAACTTTTATTTATGTAATGTAAATAATTTCTCTTGCATTTCATCGCGAACTATCTTTCTGCTTGCGACGATCAAATCAACAGGTCTCCATAAATTCAAAAAATCATTCATAATAATTTCTGAAATTACCCATTATCTCACATTGTATTTTATCTGGCTGCAGTCTGATTAATCTTGTAAACTCTTTCAGCGGTTCATCAATATCTCTATTGTCATTATTCATTTTTTCATAATAATCTACGTTATTCTTTAGTCATTCATGTGGAGGCTGTCCAATGAAAGGTGATGGTTGACACATGATCGCCACACATAATCACAGCAGTATTCTTTGTTAATAACCAATCAAGAAATGTTTTTAGTATTTCTAACGACATTGTGTCCACCTCGTCCCGTATAATATACTTAGTTATATATTTCTCACCCATTCGCTGAGTCCATGTGTCTCCGCACTATCTAAAGAACTATGATATGTACACGATTTTACACCTCGTTCTTTTATTTTTTTGGCCAGTTTATGTGTAGGTGTCAAAACAATTATTTCTGAATGGTTGTTCATAAATAATTTAATAGCACGAGTTGTTTTACCTGAACCACCGTACTCGTTAAGATAAACAGTATTATGTCTAACCACAGGATCATATACAGATGGTGCAGATGACCTTGATACTTGATTATTATTTTTGTAAAATTTTTCCTTAATTTCAACATTGGCAGATTCGGAATAACTGAGTATATTTTCTTACTTTATATTCCATGTCCCCCATTCAGCATTACCGAGTCGAGGTTTTAATAATTGCAGTTTAAATGACGTATTAGCTTCATTTATATGCTGACGTATTTTGTAAGATGTTCAGAGTCATTCAAAGCCCCAAAGTCAGAGTTTATTATAACATCTTAGAGTTACACAACTTATATTACCTTAAAAAAGGTATTTTTGTGCTAGAAGAAGTTGTTTGGTCGTATGTCAACGTAGAACAACATGATGTTGTATCTTGTTAGTGGAACTAAATTTACTACGTTTTTCTTACTAATTGTTTTTCTAGAGAACAACGTTACTGGTTTGGACAAAGACATTTTCCTTGAATATTCTAAATTGGAATGAACCAATACAAACTGTGCTTTACTGTGTAAATTCTGGATTTTTCTGTTAGCATTCTTCGGGCGTCATCATCCGCCATTTTGGACCGGAACTGAACTTCAGACTGTTTAGAATTTTGTACAGGACTTATATATATCTTTAGAACAAATAATTTGGATTATTTCCGTAAATCGTAAGTCTTGTTTTACATAATTACATTTTGTCCATGTTTTCTAGGAAAATAAATTATTTTTGTTAAAATTTACAAAGCTTGTTGTCTTCACTCATTCTTTGTGTTACTTTGAACGAGCCGATACGTACAATTATGTATATAAAACGAATCCTAATCAAGTCTGAGAGCTTAACGAGGAAATTTATTTATCATAGACAATATATTTATCGAAACATAGGCTAGCATCGAAGATCTTAAATGTGTAAACTGCGGTGAGTCGCCATCAATTTAGCTCATGATCGTACCTAGTTTGGTCCCAGCTGTTAAATAAGCATTACATCGGCTTATAAATGTATTTTTCTCCCTTTTATCAGCGATTATAAAACCTAGTTCAGCATCGTCCATAATTAATCTTGTACAGTGTCATTTATACTCGTATGAACTACCTTGAGTAAACTTACCCAATATCTTTCTACCAAGATCTTTTGCAAGTTTTTTATCGTGCTCGTCTCTGCATTTACGTATATTATTAATAATTTTAATAATTTCATCTTTTTTCAAGATCAGAAAATTCGTTCCTGGCATGATCGATTTAAATCTATTCAGTTCTGGTAACCAAACTTGCTTTTGTGGACTATACGATTTAATTGCTTCATTTACTCTCAACGATATTAAAATTCCGGCAGTATTGGAACCCAACATTTTCTGAAAAATATCTTCCAAACCAAACATAAGTAATTGCATGGAGATCTTCTGTAAGCTCGAATGATTCTATATAAGCAAATCCTGCTAAATCAGAATCTGGTAAGAGTCCGTTTATCGCAACTCTGGTCATCTCATGTGATGGATGTCCAAATCTCTTAAAGTATTTAAACCATTCTTCATATCTAAGAAAACTCTCAGGATAAGATGCTATCATATCAACTGAGATAACGTCACTGTAGTCGTATTTAAAATTCCATTATCCATCATGTCCATATTCTATACATTTCTGGACATCTTCAAGAAATTCTGATCGTGTCGGTTTCCATGGATTTTTCTCCTTAGCGAAATGGGCTATAACTGATGGTACGGTAAAACAATTATTCACTAATTGTCTAACTTTGATATCGTCAGAAGTATATTTCAGCGCAAAATTTCTCATTTCTTTATGAAGAGATTCTGTACGATAAATATCACGACTGGGGCGTACAAACTGAACATGATCGTATACTGAACTTTGAAATAACCAAATAGACACAGGGTCACCTTCACTGATAGTTTTGATAAAATCAAATATATGATCATTATAAAATTTAACTATTCTGTCTCGTGGAAATATTGTTACAGCATTAGTGCATGCATGTGCATTATGATCAATAAGCATTATAGTGTTTCCATTTTCTTAAATATATTTTAGTTCGTACAATCTTTTTCCGGTCAGTGATTTTACTGTTATTCGAAATCTTAACTTTTCTAGCTCAGCAACATCTTTAATAAATGTTCCAGTATCTTTAACTGCTTCGGTCCATGTATTTAAGTTTTTGCTTCGTAAATCTGTTAAGCCATTGCCGCGTATCGCATTTGTGAAATATTCTGAAACTCGTTCAGCTACAGTTTATTCTCGAATCTGATAGTTTCATCGGTTTGAGATCCGTAACGTTAGGTTTTTCATTCAGTGGATATATTGAATCTACAACTACAGTCACAGAGTACCCTCGCTCATAATACGGTTTATCAATACCAGTCAGTATTCCGGGTTTGGTTTTGTTATTTAATAAAACGATATTATTTCCCGACTGTATATGGTCTGAATCGCGCTTATGACGAATTATCCAAATATCGTCATCTGTCTTTACAATAAATTTTACTAAAATAAAATATTTTTGATTATCAAGGTGGTTAATAATTACTTTTCATCATCCGTAATTCATTATAGTATTAACAGTATTTCTGATTCTAAAAGTTGGCCACACACGAGCAGCACCATCGTCACGAAATTCTTTTTTGGTTTCACGGTTACGATTAGTTATATCCTCATTCGTTAAAGCTAGATCCTGCATCAAAACACTACATTTATATTCTGATAGTCTGTCAAGATCAAATCTGGTGGAGGAGGGTTCAATTGCTGATAATTCTTCGATTATTATAATTAAGACAAATATTCAAATTGAATTTTAGTATATATAATGATTCAAACAGATAATATGTGTATTTGGCTAAGAATTGGACACATTTCATATTGTAATAAACCATTTGTAAACGAATACTGCGGAAATCACATGGAGAGCATCGAACATGGAAGTAAAGGACCAAAACCATGTGTTCAGTATGGCATTGGAGTCAGAGGAAAAACTCGGTTATGTGTAAAATGTGGCATAAAATATATAGAGAATTGAAAAGTAAGTTATTTTCACAAAAAATAATATATTGACACTGTCAGGTAAATCCCATATAAAAACAAAAAAGGATGTTCTGGCCAGATTTCAAAAAAATAATTTAGACAAATAACATTACTACATAAATGGAGTAAAAAGTATTTGTGCACACCCAACATATACAAATTACGAAGCGTCTCGAGATGGTGTGATTAGGAACTGCAGATTGAAAAAAACCAGTCGGTAATCTTGATAAATTTGGTTATTTTAGATTTATTATGAATGGAAATAAAAATGATTACTCACATAAGTTCATATACGTGTTATTTTGGAGTCGTTAAAGATAGACTTGTAGTTAACCACTTTGATGGGGCTCCCCAAAATATTAATTTATCTAACCTGCAAACTATTACACCGAGTCAGAATTCCAGACGTGGAAATACAAGAATGTGTAAGATATTCGGAAAGAGAGCGATTAAATACATAAATGCAAAAAAAATGTCAGGAAATAACGTTCCCATCAATTAATGCAGCTGCCAAATATTTTTGTATACATCCTCAATTGCTACAATTTGTTGCAAATAAAACATAAAAATCTGCATATTCAATAAAATATGATCAGCCGATATTTGAATACGTCAAATAACTTGCACTCTTAACTCAAAACAATGTTTTTACTGTATATAGTTCGATTCTGTCAATTTTGCCAAGGTTTTTGTTTAGTTATGGTTTCACTTTCACTGTCGCTTCTTTCAGTGTCATTTTCATTTTTGACAGATTCAAATAGCATAATCTTTCTCAATTGCATTACACGATTATCCATGATCTTTTTTCTTTCGTACTCTCGAGACAATCTAATTCTTATGTTTTTGATTGAACATGTAAGAGGTGAAAATAGCTTTACCTGTGCGCCGTTTACCATTACCAAGGATTCTAACATAGAATGATTGATTTCACGAATTTATAATTGGAAGGTAATATGTATTTGTTTTCAAATTTTCGTTGTTGTAATGATTCAAAAGCACACAATCTTTTGGGGATCAAGATTAAAAGATATTTTTCCCTCAAGTTTTAATATTTTAAGAGCAAAAATAGTATGAGCAATGTTTCCGTGGTTCATTATATATATATATATATATATATATATATATATATATATATATATATATATATATATATATATATAAAATAATAATAATAATAAATATTTACAAAACATAATCATTACAAAACATAATCACAACACAACCCCATTTGTACTCCCAGCTTATCATATGACATGCTAGCAAGTTCGGATGTATTTAAATTAATCCCCATGTGATCCCCTAAGGTGTCAAACAACATCTTAGAAGGGTCAGAGGAAATTCGAAAGACGAAACAGACACTCCATGTAATCCCATAAGGTTTCAAACATCTTAGCAGGGTCAGATATTACATATAAACTGAATTATAAGGACAGCACAAGCCTCATGTGATCCCCTAAATTGTCAAACAACATCTTAGCAGTGTCTGAGGTTACATATAAACTTATTCAAATGAATATATGATTGTATGATCATTATTATATGTACAATGATGATGATTTTGATTTTTGCATACAGCACGAAAATAAACTTATCCTAACCTGGGATTTACCTACGTCAAGCAGATTTCATACACTCTCCCCAATAAACTCCGAGTGAGTGCAAAAAGTACACCCACCACGTGGTTACATGGTGGGAGAATGTATTATTTTTTTTCTGCTGGACTTCATTTGCCAATTATATTAAAATAAAGGTATCAAAATCACCAACTGGTTGTTACGAGTCTCGAACCACGGACCTTGAGTACGGCAGTCCAAAGCTTATACCAATAGACCACAGACTTGTATTACATATACATGTTCAAATTTTTTTTATAGCTAACCAAAATGGAATAAACAAGTAAATTATGTACGAGCAGTAGATACAGAATAAAAATTATAACTATTATCGAACTGCAGAATGAATTTGCTTCAATTTTCAAACATAATTCATAAAATATACTATACAAAATAACCACATATTGCATTTTTTGCATGAGTTGTCGTTCGTTAAAGGTCAACATATATGATAAGAGCTAAAAGTTACCTTGATTTGAAATGCATAAACACGTGAATTTAAGGTCATCAGAGTCAAAAATATCTCTATTGCAAATTGATGTTTCACTAATAGCTAATTGCTTAAAGATAATAAATCGCAATAATAATTAATTTAAAACGATATATTTGGTCGTCTGTGTATACTGAAAATAACCCAGTTATAAAGGACATGTATTACAAGGGAGATAATCGTTTAATTTACTCTGCAAAGAGACAGAGCAGAGTAGTTGCATTTCATGATATGTTCAATTATCATTTTTAAAAAATGGGTAAAAATATTTATCTGCGTTTTGAGAGAAAATGTATATTTTTATAATAAATGTGTAGATTGAGACAGTAATTGATAAAATAAATGTTTTATCTTTTGATTTGTCAGAGAATATGAAAGCATTTTTATATTATTACCCAAATATATTGTCATAAAAAAATTAAAAATCATTTTTTTTCTCTTGAGTATATTTACTCAGACATTTTACGAGAGCGTATATATTTGGTCTGTGAGTTTGAAATTTATTCTTGACAAAAATGAATTATGCACACAGAGATACACCTGATTAATTGGCTTAGATACAATCAGCCACCCTAGGGGTACTTGAATACTGGATGAATATAATATATATCCATGCTGGGCCCTGGCTAGACATTGAAAAGTTTACTTGATAACTACTATCAACTGCATCATATACTGGATTCACTGCGATTATTGATGTTATATTAACAATATCAGGTGAGATATGACTACCTGTGCCATATGGGTCATTATTATATTTAAGAACTGTTGATGGCAGGATTAATATTTTCCATGAATGACATTCATTTAAAGTGTTCATTAATAAGATCATTAACTGATTTCTTTACCTCTTCAGAGTTAAATCCTGGAGTTATAAATGTTGATAGTTTTTCTCTTCTAATTACGAAATCTTTAAGAAATACTGTTGTAAATAAACGATTGGATGGATCGTCTTCATTAGTTATGTAATATGTAATATATGTAGTTTGAGGTGGGCCTGCTAATATTTTTTCTCTGTTAACAATAATATCATTCACGAACTCTAGGTCTGAAGCAACTTGATTCAAATGTGGTATTGTTTCAATTATTCGATTTTTTAAATCATCGTTGTAGGAAACATTAATGCTTAAAAACAAATTTTTTAGATTATTAAATACACATTTATGTTCAGATCTAATTGTATTATCATATGTATTAAATTAACATCAAGTAACATTATTCTACCTTTACTACCACTAAATGAATATTATAAAGTAGGCTTCTGCTTTATCAATATAGTGTAGAACTCTATTGTTACCAAACTATTGTTGCCATGGATAAGCATCTTTTACTTTTTGATATTCTGGAAGGTTTATAAATATTTTTATCAGTGATGAAGTCGGATCGCTGTGGTTCTGATGGACCTTGATAAGCTGGTGCAACTTCAGGCCATCCTAATACCGATCTAATCGAACTTTGATAAGT
The DNA here is from genome assembly GCA_016746295.1 of Potamilus streckersoni. Taxonomy (NCBI): domain Eukaryota; kingdom Metazoa; phylum Mollusca; class Bivalvia; order Unionida; family Unionidae; genus Potamilus; species Potamilus streckersoni. The sequence continues at coordinate 5,065,571 of JAEAOA010002240.1, forward strand.
ATCCACAGCATAATCGAGAATTTATTTCAATAACTGCTGATAATATTGGTTTGTAAACAGTAATTGCTATTTTTTATTCTTTTCCTGAAATAGATTTAATTCTGTGCTGGAATTCTTCATTGATTTGCTCTATTTGATAACTGCCAGTTGGAATACTAACTACTTGCCAATTGGGAGTTCCATCAGATTTATTCTTATTTGTGAATACTAGTGAATTATTTGGCTTTAGTCCACCAAATGGTTTTGATCTAATATAATGCCAGCTATAACAAATTCGCAATTGTGCTAACGCTATTTCTTTTACTGGAATTACGGTTGGAAAGTTAACGCTAAATTCTGAATTGGTTGAACTTACTGATATCATTGTAGCTTTTGATGAAGTTGTATTAGTGATGATCTGTTGTAATAACTCTCTCGACTCAACCACCAAACGATGTTCAGACGCCAACATTATTATTATTATTGTTATTGTTGAAATCTCCATTTTTTTACCTAGGTTATTGTCACCAGAATCAATAGCAATTATGAATGCTTCATCGTAGGTTTTCATTATCGCTGCGAACTCCTAGTCAGATATTTTGCCATCACTGAGATATGATGAAATATACCCAGATAATTTAGAATATGTTGTTGCTGCTGTGTGTAATTTTATCATATACTCACGCAAATTATCATTTGCACATGTAGCTATCTTTTTAGCAATAATGCTGAGAATACCTGCGATATTCATTAAAGTTGAAACGATAATTGTTATAACTGCAGGAGCTCTCATTGTTAACTTTGATAATAATAGTATGGCTCCAGCAATAATAGCCGAGACTGAGTGAACATTTATATCAATGACAACCATATGTCTGCGATATTTTTTTACTTTTACTGTATAATTGTCAATTGTATTTTTTAGTTTGGTCAGAGATTCACATACTTGGTTATATCTGTGTTGGTAAGGCAAACTTAAAATGTAAGTGTATCTTGGTCTTGATGTGTTTTTCTTTATTAAAAGCTGGTATAGGTGTTGGTCAGTAAAAGTATAGGAATTGGTCAGTATGGCATATTGGTTAATAGGGACAGTTATTGCATTACATTTTCCCTTGTCCATATACAGTCCCATAATGTCAATCATATCAGCATTTCAAGCATCCCTGGTCCACACATGGTATAATAATATTAAACCTATGGTCAGTTTTAACATTACATTTACCTTTGCCCACAGAATGGCCAATACGGTTAATCCTACAGACATTTTCAGCATATTTCCTCTTGTCTGTATCAGTCAGATAATGTTAAACCTATGGGTTCATGTTAAATTCCTATTGTATACAGTCTAATTTCAAAATGGAGGCCTAATATTGATTCCTATTGTCCATCTGTATGTTTATCAATTTCCTGTTCTGCTGATAATAGTGACTCTGTAGAAAGGCCAGTTTTGCAAGGCCCTTCAATAACTTTATACATATGTTTTAACTTTTTTATTGACACAGATGTGTATTTACATTAAACAACTACAAACTAGACCTTCCTTAAAATTATCCCATCCATGATAATGCAGAAAAGGTACTGCCCATTTAAGAAAAAAATACACTAAAATTTATGTAATAAAAATAAACAGTGATCATATCTATTCAATGGAAGTAATTAATAAAAATAAAATAAAAAGACTAGTTCATTTAAAAATCATTCTGTATCACATGGCAACTCAACCACATACGGTGTCACAAGTACACCCATGCACTGATGTGTTTATTGACACAAGAAAAACTTTATATGACTTTAATACTACTGATGCCAATTCTACCAGTGTTTATTGACACAAGAAAAACTTTATATGACTTTAATACTACTGATGCCAATTCTACCAGTGTTTATTGACACAAGAAAAACTTTATATGACTTTAATACTACTGATGCCAATTCTACCAGTGTTTATTGACACAAGAAAAACTTTATATGACTTTAATACTACTGATGCCAATTCTACCAGTGTTTATTGACACAAGAAAAACTTTATATGACTTTAATACTACTGATGCCAATTCTACCAGTGGACCAACAATACAATAGTATGTATAAACAATAAACAATCTTTGAGCTGGCCCATAACTATACTTAAAGATGTTTATACTGTTAATTGCCAAACAGGCATTTAAATGACTAGGTGATCAGAGGCAAACTACCACTATTTCACAGATTACTTTAATCACTGGCCCACAACAATTGGGTGATGTTATGCCAAGTCCTTTGAACTCTGCCTTGGGGAGATACCATTAGGCTAATCTGCATCAGTAAAGTACAATAAGTGGAACAACCCAATTCATTTGAAGTTAGTTAAATCAAAGAAATGCTTGTAAAAGTACAACAGTTATTACCAATCACCACCTTGGATGACAATGAATAAGCCATCATTATTAAGGATTATTGGCAATTTCAATGGCTGAGTTTCTTGAAGTCAGATTTACTCAGTATACACAATGCAAATAATGACAATTATTATTTGTTGTCCTAAGTTTGTAAAATGACTGACAACTAACAGACACATGTTTCCTAGGATAACATGAGCCATAAAATAAATTAATTAGTTATTATAATTATTATAATTATATTATAATTATTATTAGTTCTCAGCTTAAAATAAAAGTATGAATTTATAAAAAGTCAGAATATGTATTTTCATTTAAGTGCACAAAATAAGGTATACAATTTTGTTCCAACTTACAATGAAGGAAATAATTTGATGACATAGATGAATGTGGGTTTAATGTTTTTTTTCAGCACATGATAGACTAAACATGGTGGCCAGTATTTCTGGCAGACAAAAAAACCCAGCAAAATCAATTAAATGAGCCACAAACATATCAAAAGCTACTATCAAGCTTTCCCACATACCTATGCCATGCCTGAAGCTTGAATCCAGGTCAACAGAGGTGAGATGACAATGATCTGCAAAGGTGAGGGTCTTAGACCACATGGCTGCCTGGGGCGCCAGATGAATTAATGATTCAAATCTAGCTGTGTTATAAGGAAATGACTAACTGCTCCAAATCAAGATTCATGAAGAATCACATTCATTTCATAACAAGGTGTGTAAACAGTTATATAACTATTAAAATAATATGAAAGGTGAATAAAAATTGTTTTAAATCTCATTGTACAAGTACAAATATATTGTAAGTACAGTACAAGTATACTGTACACATATACATTTATGAAAAAATGTAGTTAATACAGCTACAAGCTTATTACAATAATTACATACATTTAATATAAAGTCAGTGCAGTATAAAAACAGGTGTGACAGTGAGGAATTATCTTTTCAGACCTTAAAACTTGACTTTGACATACATACTTAATTAGCATATCAATTAAAGAATTTTACTGAATGATCAAAAACCAATCTCTACCAGTTACATAGTGTAAGACTGCTGTTTCCTGTTTACATAGCTACCAAATATTTTTGCAATAATTATTTGTTTTAAATGTCCAAATATGTCAATTAAGTAACAATAATAAACACATGCTCATATTTACAAAGTTGATTTGTGTCAATAAAGAGATTGTATATTAACACCCTTACTGGACAGAGGTGATGTGATTTGGATTTTTAATGTAGCTTTAACAATTTTTCAGTCATATTGCTACAATGTCTGCAGTGTGGCAGTTTATAGTGATGTCTAGCACTGGGGCATCATGCTGCAGACATGTAGCATGATGTTCCACCAAGTCACATTATCCTGACACCAGGCCAACCAGTCCTAACACTAACCTCTTAATGCTGAGCGTCAAGCAAGGCAGCTGTTAGTACCATTTTTGCAAGTCTTTGGTATGACTCAAACCCATAACCTCCCACATCCAAGGAGGGTGCTCTAACCATCTAACCACTAGGCCACTGGAGCGGTATCTAGACAGAGGTATTTTTCACTAATGTATTACCTCCATGGCCTCCATAAAGCTTGAAGAAAACAAATTGCTCCTAAAGTTTTATATTTTCTTTTCTATACAGACAAGCATATCTCAAGGTGTAATATAGATTTTTAACATAGCTTTATAGGGATGTCTAGCACTTGGGCATCATGCCAGAGACATGTGGCATCATGTCCCACTCATTGACATTATCCTGACACTAGACCAACCAGTCCAAATACTAAACTCTTATTGTGGAGTGCCTAGTGAGGCAGCTGTTAGTACCATTATTTATAAGTCTTTGGTATGATTTGGCCGGCGTTTGAGTCTGTGACCTCCTGCATCAGAGGTCTTCCTCTAACCACTAGGTCACCTAAGCAGTCCCATATCTCAAGGTCACATTGCAATAAATACAGTTCTGGCAATGCTACATAATGTTTGGCAAGAACAATTTAAGATTCAATCAGACATTCCAGCAGTACTTCCAGTTTCTAACGATTACAAAGATGAACACAAATAACACTTGCATTACCATCATACATCCTTTAAACAAATTGGTATTAGCAAGATTGCATCTAAATAATACTGTATTCCACTTGTCCAGTGCATTTTAGACAGAACTTTGGTGCATTTTCTTTATTTAGTGTTTGTGTAGTTGTGATTTTGTGTATGTATGCATTTGTCTGTGTGTGTGCATGCACATTATTTTATGGTCATAATACTGGACATTGCTTTGCCTACCAATTTTGCTTGCAAGTGTATTATATGCTTCAAAGAAAACAGATGTCTTTTTTATGAAAATGTAATCTGGGTCACCAGTTATTTCCTAATGGCTTATCTGCAGTAATACCTTATGGTCAACTGGACCAAGTCACTTGGAGAGTCACATTTATTGACCCCTCCACACTTTGGGACCTCAAAACACTTTTTGAGTCTTAAAAAACCCAACATGTTCAGGGAATATGGCAGATATGGACATTGTCAAAATAGCTATTACTTTAAACGAAACTGATATTTAATGTTCTACAACAATTTTCTTCTGAACAAAAAATGAAATGACACTTTTCTCAACTTGGAATTCTCTTTTTAGTATGATAGTGAGTGTGTGTGTGTGTGTGTGTGTGTGTGTGTGTGCATGCATGCATGTGTGTGTGTGTGTGTGTGTGTGTTTGCGACAATTCTCAGACTAAGGTAGAAAATAAAATAATTTGAATGACTAAAGATTCTGCTGGATCTTCATCGAAAAATTTACCATAATTAATATAGGTAATTTCTTATCAGCAAATATTTCCCCCAAAATGCAATTAAATTAACACATTTATTTTAGATATAAACATTACACCACTATTGAATATTAAAAACAATAGTCAAAATAAAACAAGATACAAGTACAAATGTATTTTGATTGGTACACCTTTGCATCCATAAAAATTGATAATGCATAATATTGCATATAATATTATGAACTTAAATTAAAACCTAATGTTGATATGAAAGAGTTTGTCAACTTAAAGCAAAATTTAACAAAATGTTCTAAAATTTGTTTCACAGCAATGATATCACAACAACATACGGTGCAAAAGCAAAGTCTGGTTTTGTTTATGTAATAAAGTATACATATGACATCAATTTAAAACAAGAGTACCATGAAAGTATTTAACACTCCTCTGTGTTGATACTAGAGCAGTCTCATTGGGGTCAAGGAACTGGACCTTAGGTCAAGGTTAGAGTAATGCTGAAAATGTATTGTGTCAAAACAACCCATTATTTCTCATTTGAATTACCATGCCATGACCTTTCACCTTTAGACTTCCAAATGATAGGCCTTTTGTGTGCATCTAACCTGTGTCAGTTTGAGTGTCATGTCTTGTTTCCTAATAGGGATTTTCCTGGGTTCTTCCTCCAAATGCCATACTCGTCAGCATGTATATATAACCTATGTAATGCTGAGCAATAGCATAATAAACCCCCAAACTACAACTCTTCTGTTCAAGCCATTTACAGACTTTGGTCAAGGCATATGGTCTACATCTAAAGTCTTCTCTCAGTAAAAGCAATATTGACTTTTTTGTTATTTTAGTTACAGAGATCTTGACCACTGACCCTCAGACCCCAAACTGACTATTGACCCCTAAGCCCTAGATTGATAGGCTTGTTCCTTATCCCAAATACAAGCTATTTAGAAAGATTGGTAATGGTAGAGAGCTCAGGATATTTTGCAGAAATAAACTAGGAACACGTGGATAAACATATAATTTACTCTGCCCTATAGTGGGGATGAAAAAAAAAATCAATATAAATACAATAAAAATGAGAAAAGAATAATAAAGAACACTGATTTATTCCAAAAGAATGATAAAATATGAATACCCTGATAAATTGATCTTATCACTGAAAGGCTATATACTCTGTTGTATATTGTTTATTCTCCTGAATAAAAATGATCAAGCACCTTTTCGCACTGAAATTAATTCATGCAACACATCTGTGAATGGATTTCTGATAACGGGACTCTCCCTACAAAAAAAATGAATGGCAGAATGAGTTAACACCAAGTGTTATGGATTGAATTTTGAATATTGTGTAATATAAAATATTATGGATTTAACTTTTGTTTACTGTGTAAATACCAAGTATTATGGAGTGAATTTTAAATAAAGTGTAAACATAACCTAATTTGGACTTAATTTTGAATATGGTATAACCACCAAGTATTATGGACTGAAGTTTGAATATGGCATAAACATCAAGTATTAAGGATTAAGTTTTGAATACTGTGTAAACACCATGTATTATGGACTGAATTTTGAATACTGTGTAAACACATTGTATTATGGATTGATGTTTGAATATGGCATTAACATCAAGTATGATGGAGTGAATTTTGAATACTGTGTAAACACCATGTATTATGGAGTGAATTTTGAATACAGTGTACACAACAAGTATTATGGACTGAATTTTGAATACTGTGTAAACACCATGTATTATAGACTGAATTTTGAATACAGTGTACACATCAAGTATTATGGACTGAATTTTGAATACTGTGTAAACACCATGTAATATTGATTGAATTTTGAATACAGTGTACACATCAAGTATTGTGGACTGAATTTTGAATATGTGTAAACACCGTGTATTATAGACTGAATTTTGAATACAATGTAAACATCAAGTATTATGGATTGAATTTTGAATACAGTATGAACATTAAGTATTTAATTGTAAATAAAATTAAATTTACATAATTTAATTATGTAAATTAAATTACATAATTTAATTATGTAAATTAATTAAATTTACATAATTTAAATTTTTATTCTGAATATTGTGTAAAAATCAAATATTATGGAGTGAATTTTGAATACTGAATAATAGCATTATTCAAAAATGACAAATACAGTAAACATGATAAATATGTATATATATTGATTCTGCATATATTTCGATTCGAAACTGTTAAAATTATGCAGTATGGATGAATAACATTTCAAGGGCATTTAATTTTGTGTAAATATAAAGATAACATTATGCAGGAAAAGACTTGCTGCCTAATAAAACTATGATAATCGGCAGCCCAATTGACACTGACAGCCAATTACATAAATATGAATGGACATGATTAAAAAAAATTACAGCATTCAAAATAAATTATCTCTATGTCAACAAAAACACTTTGAAGGAATTGGGTATGCCACAAATGCTTTCTCAACTATTTAGTGTGTTCCTGTAATTTTACAGGAAAGGTCTTTCCCAGTGTATTTGTAATGTGAGTAGAAAGTCAAGATTTTTTGGTATCATTGCAGAGCTACAGCTCTCTACTTTTTTCTGTAATACCACCCATTTTTATGCATCTTAAATGACCATGACTCCATAGAGCTCAGAAGAAGGGTAGTTACCTCATGATGCATAAATGTGGTGTCAGGGGGTAATGTGTTAAAGGTATCATGCCTGCAAAGGACAAAAGTCCACTGGGAGCAGTTTATAAAAAGGTTTGACTACATCAACAAGTCACAAATTGAAAAGGTTAATTTCTGTCATTTTAGCTATTACTTTCTCTGACAATATTCCCAGTTTTGTCAATACAACTGTATTTATTCATACAGAAGTAAATCCAACATTTAATTTTCTTTATATAAAAATCTCCTCTCCTTAGATTAATATATCTGTGCACCAGTCAATTCTGACTTGCCTCCCTCTCAGCATAAAAGCATGTATAATCCACTTTAAGTAAACACAAGTGAACTAAAAGCTCCATAGCTACAATTACACTTATGAACAGCCAGAGCCTAAATCCATAAACATGCACCCTCAAGATAGCCAAATCCATATATATATATATATATATATATATATATATATATATATATATATATATATATATATATATATATATATATATATATATATGTGTGTGTGTGTGTGTGTGTGTGTGTGTGTGTGTACATGTACCCTCAAGACAGCCAAATCCATATATATGTACATGTACCCTCAAGACAGCCAAATCCATATATATGTACATGGAATCTCAAAATATACAAATCCATATATATGTACATGTACCCTCAAGATAGCCAAATCCATATATATATATATATATATATATATATATATATATATATATATATATATATATATATATATATATATATATATATATATATATATATATATATATATGTGTGTGTGTGTGTGTGTGTGTGTGTGTACATGTACCCTCAAGACAGCCAAATCCATATATATGTACATGTACCCTCAAGACAGCCAAATCCATATATATGTACATGTACCCTCAAGACAGCCAAATCCATATATATGTACATGGAATCTCAAGATAGACAAATCCATATATATGTACATGTACCCTCAAGATAGCCAAATCCATATATATATATATATATATATATATATATATATATATATATATATATATATATATATATATATATATATATATATATATATATATATATATATGTACATGTACCCTCAAGACAGCTAAATCCATATATATGTACATGTACCCTCAAGATAGCCAAATTCTTATATATGTACATGTATCATCAAGACAGCCAAATCCATATATATGTACCACAAGTTAGCCAAGCCTATCATTATGTACCTTCATCAATATGTACCCTCATCAATCTATACCCCAAGATAGCTATATCGAAGGTTGTCATATATTTCGGTGTCAACAGTACATGGCAGTAAGCGAGTACAGCTCCATGTTGTATGTACTAACAAGCATATTTCATATTATAGCAGTTGCACTAGATTGCATTAGAATTAACAACAAAAAGAAAAAAACTTAAAAGGAAAAGGAAGAAAAAAAAAGGGGTGTTTTATGTGTCACTATGAATTTTGATGAACAAACCACAGACTACCCCAAGACAAAAACTTAGGAGTTGTCTACATTGTGTGAATTCACCTAGAAATTAGGCTGACACACACCTGGATGTTACTGTCATATTGCAACCTTTCATGTATTTGAACTTACAGAATCCATTAATTAGTTTGTGTCGTTATGTTGAAGAACCTCAATAATAATAAAAAATAAAGCCTGCATAGCTGCTTAGTGAGGACCTAAATAGGGTCTCATGGAAGAACTTGAATCACTGCCATTACACGATACTGACCCTATTCATGTTTTATATGATGATGGGCACATCACATGTATTATGGTAATGAAGATTACAAAATTATTTTCACTTGACAAAATTTCATTTCTTTGTGTTGCCAACTATAGCCATTTACCAACATTTTCATTCATCAATATTTCATAGTATATTGTGTTTTCTATCTAAAATATTTTTTGTAGAAAATCATTCAAAAATATAATTTCTTTGTAAAATTTACAAATTTGTGATGACAATTCCAAATATTCACACAGTAACTACTACATTTAGTGATAAAATTAGCAATATATTCAGTTTTGATTTATCGATTTTATTCATAATTTTTTTTCATGTCAAGCAAATTGGAACCTGTTTTTGACCTTATTTATAAGGAAAGAATTATAAAAGAGGGTGTGGTGTAATAAGATTGTTAGCTGAGCACTACCTCCTGCTATACCAGCACTACCTAATGTTAGCCTTTGGGGCCATCCATTTAGTTTGCATATTTGTGTGTATAGAGAAGTGGCAGGGAATAAGACCAAGTGTTATGTATGCACAGAAGGGAGAGTGTATTCGAAGTTTGCATATTTGTGTGTATAGAGAAGGGGGGAATAAGACCAAGTGTTATGTATTCACAGAAGGGTAGAGAGTGTTTGTAGTTTACATATTTGTGTGTATAGAGAAGGGGGGAATAAGACCAAGTAGCATGTATTCACATAATAACACAGGCTATATTAAAGGTGCTATGAGTAAAACCTTTGCGCCTTAGCAAACAACAAATAATATACAGTATTCACTTTCCCATTTGTTTATACCCCCTTATCAATTTTAAAAACAAGAAGCATAATGGATATAAAAAAATGCATTAAACTTAGTAATTTCAGTCAATTTATAATTTCTGATTGTGACCAGGAGGTCTATAACACTGTCAACTTGTTGGCATTTCTAAGCAAACAGAAGTTCTTGATGTAAACAAGCTTCAGACTGTTCACTGTCCTCTGATTTCCTGATCAATCCATTGCAGTCAAAAGTATGTCACCTGCATCCAATATTGGCAGTGTCGTGTCTAGTTTTAATATTTCTAAAAAAAACCATTTCAATAAATAAAACAGAGGAACTCTTGTACAGTTTTGTCCAAAGAGATGTAGCTCCAAAATGTATAGAATTATTGAGAGTAGCAAATATGGCAAATGATAACATCTGTTGCTTAGAAACACAGACTTTCCTGTGCAAACATGTTACTAAAGAAACTCCTGTCTAATTTGAAATGCTAACAGGTTGACAGTGTTTAGTTTGGGACACCTGCCAATCATCAGGTTAGAAATTATAAATTGATGGGGTGGGTGTTTGCAGAGTGGTGTAGAAAAAACACACCATGCAACAAGTTGGGAGGGGGATTAAAGCATAACAGAAAAGTTTCTTATATACTAAAAAGATGGCCCCTTATAGAATGAAACCAAAATATATTGATCGATACATTCTGTATATACTTGCCTATAATTATATCTGACTGAAAACAACACAGACCCTGATTTGCTGGTACATTATGCAAAGGCAGATCTGGGTCTTTGCAGTTTGCAGCTGGACTCATCTTACAAGCATGAAGATACAGTATATGTGAGATATATTCCATTTGGAATACAGATAGGTTTTTTACATGTCCAAAAACTTCAAAACCTCCTGTAAACAGTAAGAAGTGAAGACAAACAAGATTTAATTGACACAAGTATTTAAAAAAAACATGCAAAATCATTTGTAATTTGTATAAATCACCATTTACATTCAAAAACAATTTTTTTTACACAAAGACAACAACACTGTTCAGCATATTCTGACACAAACTTAGGATGCTTACAGCCTGCAAGACTCTCCAGTTTTGTTCAGTTATGCAAATAATTAATAGGTGGTAAAGAAAAATGTCTAAAAAACACCAGTGTATCTAATTAACAAAAAAAAATGTAAATAAAACATTTCTTCAGAAGTAAATTTAAGAAAAATTGCTCATGATAAATTCTTGGATTTCCAATTGTTCTCAATGATTCTAGTTAAATGTAAATTGAACATAAAAAATTTATATAAAAATAACAAAATTATACATAAATATGAGCCATTATAGTAAATGTTCTCACAGTTCAATTTAACAATTGTTCAAATAACATAATATAAAAATTTCAATATGCCAATAATGAAAAATAAACTTATTAAGAAATAAAAAGTTGTGAAAATACAATGCTAAATTTATGATATATTATGTACAACAAAAACCAACATAGCACATGCTGCAATAATTCTTATTAACTGGATTAAAGTAATAAAGAAAACAGTCCATAACAAACACACAGCTATGCCATCACAAAATGTAATGTCATATCAAGGTCAACTTTATTTGGTCTGTTTTCAAAGTAAATGTAATCAATCATATTTTACTTTGACCAATCACAAATGGTGTTACCTTTGAAAAGTCATTTCTGATTGGTTGATATTGGAAGATCAATTTCAAACTCAAGCTCCATGTTTTACTATCTCCAGGTCTGCTGGGTGTACATTATACAGTACTCTCTCATTATAAGGCACTTCTGTATAAGATGGTCCAATTTTTAAGATAGGTATGGTCATAGAATTCATTTTACTACTTAGTATTAATTACATGTAACAAGGATCTCTATATCAGATAACCTTTCCTAAAAGTCAGTCAACTTTTATGTCTCCCATGAACAGTGAACTTTTATGTCTCCCATGAACAGTGAGCTTGTCTCCCACAAATGGTGCACTTTGTCTCCCATGAACAGTTAACTTTTATTTCTTCCACAAATAGTGCACTTTATGTCTCCCATGAACAGTGAACTGTCTTGCATGAAAAGTAAATTTGTATGTCTTCCATGAACAGTGCACTGTCTTGCATGAAAAGTGAATTTTTATGTCTCCCATGAACAGTGCACTTGTATATCTCCTATGAATCCATGAATAATGCACTTTTATAGTGTTTAATCTACTATTGCATCACAAAAGAGTCAAAACAAATTCTATGTTCAGACTATCAACCTCACAACCTCTGAATAAGACCAATTTATTCAAGTCATTCATTGATCATGTATCCCATAATATTAAGACTTCATACATATATATATATATATATATATATATATATATATATATATATATATATATATATATATATATCACAAAACTTTCAAGCATCATATAAAATGTAAATCACAATGTAACACAAAACTTACATGCATAAAACAAGATGTTATAAAAATTTATATCACACTGTGATACAAAACATGCATCAAAAGATCATGTCATAAAAATGAACATCACACTGTGATAAAAAACTTAGTCACTTCACATAGGAATGTCATTTAGTAACCCAGAGTGAGTACTGTTAAATAACAAGCAGGAATAAAAAAATTTCATTTGATATGAGTGGCAAAGCAAGGAGAGAAAATACTCTAGTTTTTCACCCAAAAGATTAAATATATGTTATTCACTTACAAGAAGCAAATGTTCTTTTTATGTTCAAACTTCTTGGCTATCAAAATGTATTCAACAGACTGAAGCAGCTGATTTTTACAGTATGCCAAGTGATAATGCCAGCTGTGTACTGTTTATATTTTACTATGTTTTGTGTATATTAGCAAAGAAATCAAAGGAAAAAGACATATCATTAAAAAAAAATAACATGGACAAAATATATAAGCATGTTGCAGGAACTTAACCTGGTACTCTTGAGTGACAGGTGGCCATACTTACCACTAAGGCAGCAAGTGAGACATCTATAGATCATACTATTATTGTTGCGATTGAGAACAGTCATAAAATAATGTTAATATTTTGCTCCAATAAATAATAGAAAATATAAAATTCACTAACTCCAAGCCAAGCAAAAACTAAGCTGCCATCTTGCTTTAACCATGGGTATAGTAATGAATCTCATTAAATTTGTTACATTTATAACTGCTTATTGAAGTATTTCACTTCAGTTTAGATCTTAACCGATGTGAACCTAGTTTGATGTGATTTCACATTATTATACACTCTAATTTTGTTTTAATGCAGTATTATGACAAAGCCTTGTTTGAACTTCACTCAGTATAAGGTAGCCTCATTTATAATGCAAGTTATTTTTATGGATCTCACATGTACGATAAAGAGGGTCCACTAAATTGTATTTGCTCATTTATGATCACTGTTACTGGTATACATATATATGGGCACAAGAATCTATCTGTCCTGCTTTTGGATAATTTCTATCAAACAATGTAGACCATAATCTGCCCTGTTCATGCAATGGCAAATTAAAGTCATAATTAACTTTAATGCAAATTATATACAGATATCTGCAGTAAAAGTTTTTTGTCTTCAAATATGCCTCTGTTGGTAAGATTTCATGAGACCTTTTAGTTGACCAATTTTGACCCGAATCGTAATGCTATAAAGCTATTCAGACCTTTCCTTTAGCTATGTATAGTTGATATAATCTACCATAACTCATGTAATTATTTGTATTTTCTAAATGTAATAGACAATCTATCCACAAATATCATAATTAATCCAATGTATCATAATTTATCATAAAAATATTTCATATTTTTCATGAAATCCTTGAAATGTTATTTCCAAAGACTTAAAACAAGAAGATTTACATTTGTCACCCCCTTCCAAGCCAGTGCTAATTATTTTAATGAAATAAGATCAATACTGTATACAGGTTAAGCCAATGCTTTGTTATGTTATTATCTTTACATTATTTGTCGACTTCATATCTTGATGCCTTGTATTTACATCAAGATAAGGAGTTCATGTTTGAAAAGGCTTTGAACAAATGTTGATGTATGATTTGATATGTCAAACAAATAATGTATTGTTTGCTAGGAATGTTTAATCCAATCTCAAGTGAAAATTATAAATATTTATTTGGGCAGGAATTTAATTAGGCATAAAATAATGAAACTGGAGATTACAAAATTAAAGAAATAATCAAAATTTATTTTATGAAATAATCACCATTTATTTTCTGATTGGCAGTGAAATACTCAATTTTCTGAAAGAAATGATATTAATGTTTCATTTGAGTGAAGTAAGATAAATATTTTGTCCACTGCCTGACACTTATAACAAGAAATTTTGTAATCATGCTTATGTGTTCCAGCAATAAATATGAATGCCACACACATTGATGACATCAATCCAACAATGAGCAAATGCTTTCCACCCCTTCATTTATTTTACCTTATACATTGTTTTACCCTGAACTGTGATGACAAATTACATTGTTGTATATAAAACACATATAAATGACATTGTTACTGTATTCAGAACACATCTAAATATAAACAGCAAACTACGGACATTGTTACTGCATACAGAACACATCTAAATATAAACAGCAAACTACTGACATTGTGTTACTGTATACAGAACACATCTAAATATAAACAGCAAACTACTGACATTGTGTTATTGTATACAGAACACATCTAAATATAAACAGCAAACTACTGACATTGTGTTACTGTATACAGAACACATCTAAATATAAACAGCAAACTACTGACATTGTGTTACTGTATACAGAACACATCTAAATATAAACAGCAAACTACTGACATTGTGTTACTGTATACAGAACACATCTAAATATAAACAGCAAACTACTGACATTGTGTTATTGTATACAGAACACATCTAAATATAAACAGCAAACTACTGACATTGTGTTACTGTATACAGAACACATCTAAATATAAACAGCAAACTACTGACATTGTGTTATTGTATACAGAACACATCTAAATATAAACAGCAAACTACTGACATTGTGTTACTGTATACAGAACACATCTAAATATAAACAGCAAACTACTGACATTGTGTTACTGTATACAGAACACATCTAAATATAAACAGCAAACTACTGACATTGTGTTACTGTATACAGAACACATCAAAATATACATCTAAATATAAACAGCAAACTACTGACATTGTGTTACTGTATACAGAACACATCTCAATATAAACAGCAAACTACTGACATTGTGTTACTGTATACAGAACACATCAAAATATACATCTAAATATAAACAGCAAACTACTGACATTGTGTTACTGTATACAGAACACATCTAAATATAAACAGCAAACTACTGACATTGTGTTACTGTATACAGAACACATCTAAATATAAACAGCAAACTACTGACATTGTGTTACTTATATAAAACACATCCAAACGGCAAACTGCTGACATTATCATGTAGGATACAGTACTTCTTATACATATTACTAGCCAACGCATCTGAACATAAAAAGAAAATTTGCTTGCTCTGTGTAAACGGTGATTACTATACATCTTGTAGGTAAAATAAACATTAATAATTTTGATCATGGCTTTATAATTATGCAGAAAGATCTTTGATCATCTTTAGAAAGAGTTTTGTTGTATAATAATCTACTCTCATTCTTAGAGCCATCCTTCTGTTTTTATCTTTATCAGCAATAACAAATAATGATTGATGCATGTATTTTCTTATTTTTATGACGTTATCTATTGTTGCTCATTAACTGCTGGGCAGTCCTCTTTACAACACATAATCCTTACCTAATATTGGTAGGTCATGACCAATTATCTTTGATGAGGACAACTGAGACTATTTTTTATTTTATCACAAGATAATATTGTTCTCAACAAATATAAAAATAATTAGTTCTTTTGTACAAATCATATCAAGAATTTTTTTAAAGCTATTCGGAAGCTAGAATTTAAAACAATAATTCTGCAGTCCCCTCACTCCCAACCAGAATATATGGTTGGTTCTTTAATGAGCACTGATTAAGCCAGTAACTGTCACAAAGCGCCATGTGCATTTTAAAATTAATTTCTGAAGCCAATTCAAGTTTCACATCAATTATTTTGTATTCTTCTTTCCAATATTCTATTGATGTCTTTATGAGAGAAAATGGAGGACAAGTCACTAATAACAATAAAAGTCTGCAATACACAGAAAAAACAACAGTACCCATTTTTGTTAGTACGATTTGGTCAGCAGGGATCACAAGGCATCAGGGATCACAAGGAATGCGGATCTTTTCTGGGTCCAATCCCTTCAATTTTCATAAATGGTTGGTAACAACAAAATATTAATTGTTTTTGTACATATAATTATTTAAACTCTGAAAATAATATTTATCTTTTTGTGCATGTGAAAAATTACATTAGTTTTGGAATGATTAAGAAATGACCTGTCAATTTGCTTATGGCAAGAGTCACTCATGCACATCAATTCAGGATGGCATCTGGTGGCAATGGCAAAAAAGAGCAGTGATAGTAGCAATACTGTTAATGTGCTATATTAAAGTTTTTGAAGGTCATATATTTTCTATGGCAGTTGCTGTATTTGATTAAAACTTCATATATAGTTAATGCCTACTCTCATTCAACCAGACTCATGCAAGACTCTCAACCTCTTCCAATGAGGGTGAGGAAAAATATTTTCAAACGTTGTACAAGTGAAACTACAAAAATGGTGTTCATTATTTCAAACTTATCTAGACATACTTTCTATGATCATTCAAGCCAAAATTCTATTTGAAGCTTATAAGAATATCATTAAAAATTATTTTTTGAGCTGTTGATGAAGGAGGGATTTCCAGATCAGCTGATGCCAATGCAAAACATGAATTATCTTAGTATCATAATGAAGCATTACAATACCTGATTTCTTCAGCTACTCAAATTTCTTTTCCCAATTTTGGGAAAGCCTAATTAAAACATTTTTAGAAAATATAACCTGATTTCATCAGCTATTAAAATCTCTTTTTCCAATTTTGGGAAAGCCTCATTAAAACATTTTTAGAAAACCTCATTTTTTTTATTTTACCAGACTAAGATTCATCTCAGATCTCAAACTGCCACTTGAAAGGTCTGGTTGGGTGAAACTAAAAAATGCAATTCAAAGGTGTTACACTATGTTCTATGGTACACTAGAATTTAACTACAGACCACTCTTACATTACAGTACAACTTTCAAACAAAAGAATACAAATATTTTGATGATTTAAGGTAGTTAATGAAGGAAGTTAAACTGAGGAAAAAACAGTAAGTTCCACCTCTCCCAAGTTGGCTTCGATAACTTGACAACTTCACTAAGCAGGCTTATGTAGTATTGTAAGAATACAGCCTATGTAAACATCTCCCAACCATTATATCTCATTGCTTTCACTATTTTACTGTATCATAAGAGATCTTGATGATAAGGAAGCATATCTAATTGGATTAGAAATATTGTCTCAGGATCTAGAGAGATAACAAACTCGGCTCTTATTCCAATTTTGATCAAAATTGGATTAGAATTATGACCTTTAGAATGGTAACAGGGTCAAGTGATTAGATTCAAAATCACCTTATTAATAGTCACTGATCTTGATGAATATTGAAACTTTCCAATGCCTTGATGATATATGTATAGATTCCAAGTTTTATAAAAATTGAACAAGAAAAATGATTTACCGACTGGACACAAGACTGTCACATTAATATGCATGGATCTAACTCATTATTGAATCCATCCATTATCTTGATGATATAAGCACCTATCTGAAACTTTGTTTAGCTGTTTACAAGAGTAATTATTGAAACCATATTAGTATGCATGGATATCACTCACTGTTGAACTTGTCCAAGATCTTAATGATATAAACATACATTCCAAATTTGATCAAAATCTGATAAAAGTAATGCCTCTTGAATGGAAATAAACATAGCCAATCAGATCAAAGTAATGCCTCTTGAATGGAAATAAACATAGCCAATCAGATCAAAGTAATGCCTCTTGAATGGTAATAAATGTAGCCAATCAGATCAAAGTAATGCCTCTTGAATGGAAATAAACGTAGCCAATCAGATCAAAGTAATGACTCTTGAATGGTAATAAATGTAGCCAATCAGATCAAAGTAATGACTCTTGAATGGAAATAAACATAGCCAATCAGATCAAAGTAATGACTCTTGAATGGTAATAAATGTAGCCAATCAGATCAAAGTAATGCCTCTTGAATGGAAATAAACGTAGCCAATCAGATCAAAGTAATGACTCTTGAATGGAAATAAATGTAGCCAATCAGATCAAAGTAATGACTCTTGAATGGAAATAAACATAGCCAATCAGATCAAAGTAATGCCTCTTGAATGGTAATAAATGTAGCCAATCAGATCAAAGTAATGCCTCTTGAATGGAAATAAACGTAGCCAATCAGATCAAAGTAATGACTCTTGAATGGTAATAAATGTAGCCAATCAGATCAAAGTAATGACTCTTGAATGGAAATAAACATAGCCAATCAGATAAAAGTAATGACTCTTGAATGGTAATAAATGTAGCCAATCAGATGCAAGATTGCCTAAAAAGTATTTGTGGATCTTGCTCATTATCTAACTCATCTGACATCTTAATGATATAAGCAAGTCTGATAAAAATCAAATAAGAAATACTTCCTCTGGAGTGGTATCAAGTTCATTTATTCAGACCTAATAAGCACACATGGATCTTGCTCATGATCTAACTAAACTGATATCTTACTGATATAAACAAATTTCATATCTGAACAAGATCTGAGCTTAAATACTGCCTCTAGAGTGATGGCAAGCTCAGCCAATCAAATGCAAGATCATATCAAAAGTATAATGCAGATCTCACTCACTACTAACTCATCTGAGATCTTAACAACATAAATTTGATCAAAATTGGATTAGAAATATGGCCTCCACAGTGGTAACATGCAATTTATTGATGGACAGACACATTATGCATGACAGATGCTGGGGTAGCCATGTAATCTACAAATAAAGAGATCTACTTTAAGCATATCCTATTATATTTATATTTAGCACACTTGTAAAGTAACTACATGTAATGTTGAAAAGGTTCTAGGATTCAAACTTCATGCTTCGGAAATTTACAGCACACAAACTTTTTCAGACATTGAGTTTTAGCTTGATCTTTGTGCTCTTAAAGTTTTGAGAATACATGGCACTGAATCATATTCCTGGTATATCAGAATGGAGCTTATCACATCTGGCAATATTATATAAATGTTTAGTCTGAATACAGCATCTGATGCAGTAGATATACAATTTTCTAAACATTTAACCCAAGACCTTCACATTGTACATAATAATAATGTGGATGGCACCAGAAAAGTAACACCCATGTCTCACCATGCCATCCAATTTGGTGAGAGCCAACTTCTGCTAAAATAAGAAATTTTTCATACTGGATAATGGTTGATGTGTTGTAAACAAGTGTCACCCTCTGGTTTTTAAATGACAGAGCTTGGTCTTTCTATAGGATCATTTTCCATTTCAAAAGAATCTGTTTCATTCAAACCTGCAAGCTCTTCCATCACAGACTCCATTGACTCAGACATTGGTTTACTCTTTTCAAACTCTCCTTCACTTCCACTCAGGTCCTCAGGAGGGACAAACTCTTCATCAATTCCTTCATGTTGGAGGTTTATTTGGTATTCATTGGAAGACTGGTTCTCTGTCTCAGCATAACTTTTAAGCCTAAAATGGGTATCCAGAAAAGTATTTGATAGATACGGAAAACTGTTAAGCTTTGAATGGGTATCCAGTAAAGTATCTGATAGGTCACTCTGCATGAGTAAATGTTCACTTTCTTCTTGATATGAATTAGACAACATATTTTTATCATTAATGTTGTTTTGTGGATGACTAACATGAGAACTTTCACACAGAAATTTGTTACTTGATAATGTGTCACTTAGAAGAGGAGTATGTTTTTGTTTATAAATTTGTTTATTATTCATTGATCTCTGAGATTCATCAAAAAAATGTTCCCTGTCATCCTCATCATTGGGAAAATAAGAAGTGTCTGATTCAGGATGTAAAGGATATCTTTCTCCACTCAAACCTGAGATTTCAATACTGTGAGGTTGGTTGAACATAAAGGGTCTATCCAACTGCACAGGGATTTGGTGAGCAAAATGTGAACTCCGATGACTATTACATGGATTTTTAGGCCTGTCAGCAAATCTGGGGTGTAACCAGCTTTTCTGGGGAGAATTAAAATGCATTCCATGAAAAGAATTTTGGTCATGTTTTGAATCAGCATGGTCAATAAATGGCTTGCCTGTGGCTGAATCCCTGACATTATTGTGTTTTGAACATGATATTTGAACTGGAGATGAAAGTCTTTTATCTACATAATTCCTTAAAGGCGGCACTATGTTTTCTTCATAGTTTACTAATGTCTGAGGTTGCCATGATTCACGAGTCAGGGACTGGCCTAAACTTGGATATTCATCTGTGGAAACCTCTCTGTGCAGATGTGGATAAAATTTGCTTTCATGTGAATGTCTTGGGTCAGTATCACCAAAGAGGGCTGATTCATCAGGCTGTGATGAAAAAGGGTGACTACATGACATTTTTTTGCCATTATGCTGTGGTGCAGGTAGTCTTAATGGTAGACTAGGTGGATACACTTTGTGGTGTGCATGAGGTGGTGAAGCTGGAGAATGGTTTCTATTGCGATTCATGAGGTTATTATCATAATGAATATTTTGCTTGAAATCTCTAGGTTGAGAGGTCCTCGTTTGCATTTCATCAGGGAGGAAAGAAGCATGTTTTTTCGAAACAGTTAATTTATTATTTCTCAGTTCCTGATTGTGGTCAGGAGAATATAATCTACAATGATGTGAATGTTGATGAGTTTTCACATTGTTATCATTATATCCCAAATTGTTTGGATGAATTAAAGGCCGTGCAGAAGGTGATTCCATGTTCTTATATTCACCATCGATTGCAAGGTCGGCTTTATTGTCAAGGTTATTCAGTAATAGGTCAAGATCACTTCCACTGACTTTTTCATCAGGGTCTTGATTTAATTCCTTAAGCTCTTTTTCAAGGTCTTCATATTCATTTTCACTTTGTGATAGTTTACCTCTGTTCATTTCTGGATTAAGTTTTTTCTCTGACTTTCTTGAAGATGGAGGTTTTGCAAAGGAAAACATTTTGTCATTTTGTTCCTGAATCACAGACTGGTTTATGATTCTCCTTTCAATCCAATTAGGATGAGTGTCAAAAAATAATTTTACTTTATTTATCTCACCATGAAGTTCAACACCAAGACCATCTACTGCTCTGTTAAATTTTCTGGGCACATTTTTACAATTGTGTAGATGGCAAAATAATTTCTTGCTTGATTGCATGAGCATATATGACCTATGACTTTTTAAAGCAATTGGGACTGGATATGCCATAAAATCAAAATAGATAGTCAGTATTTCTGGACAGTGATCAGATCTATCTCTCATTCTATTAACCTCATCAATTGCATATTTGAAATATTCATCATATTGTCGATGACTGGATAATCTATTTCCATTAAATGTCTCGATCCAACCTCGTGAACAAATGCATAGTAAAAAGTCGACACTACGCAGCTTTTCGGAGCACCAACTGACACTGATGCCTTGACTCTGGGTCTCTTCCCATATATCCAGATGTACATTAATATCCCACTTGTCCTGAATATATTTTGCAAATGATTGCACAAGACTGTCAAACTCACTACACTCATATGAGTAGACTATGAACACAGATGGTTTTCTCCGACCTGAAATGGAGCAATCAAACATCAGAAATCAGTATATGTATTAGAAATAACGAAGCTTAGTCAATGCATGCATTTACTGTGATTATTATTAAATTAATATGATTTAATCCAACAAAGTAAGTTGCACAAATCTTTTGAAAATAACTCACTGAAGAGGTTTAATAAATCAAGAACTTTAACATTCAGAACTAGATGAATTCAACTGCAATTATGTCACCTGTAATTATGTCACCTGTAATTATTAAGATACTGTGTAATAGGTAATTTAAGGAGATAAAAAAAATTAATTTTGTACAAAAAGGCATTTTTTAAAAAATTCTGGCCAGTTATATTTTAATGATTGCCTATTTATGTAGTTTTAACACAAAAGGGTATAAATTCAGAAGGGATTTACTTATCTGATCTCGTTCTGAGACCACTAATCTGCTAACATTTCTACACCTGTATAAATTTCTGCTATATACAGTAATCTACTGTTGCCAAGTAATTAGAGTACTGGAAATGTGACAGAAAGGGTGAGAGTTTGAATCCTCCCAAGAGATCAAATCTGGTTGGCTACTGTGGTGTGTCCCATAAGACAAAAAAAATAGTTGGCTACTGTGGTGTGACCCATGAGATCAACTATGGTTGGCTACTGTGGTGTGACCCATGAGATCAACTATGGTTGGCTACTGTTGTGTGTCCTTGTGAAAGACTCTTTATCCATATGGTTCAGTACCCAATAAATTTCTTGTGTTGCTGTTCTGTATGTGTGTGTGTGATTTGGATTTTTAATGCTACCTTAACAATTTTAACAACTGTTCAGACATGTTGCTATGACATCTGCAGTGTTGCAGTATATAGTGATGTCTTGCACTGGGACATCATGCCGCAGACATGTAACATCACTTCTTGTATTGGTGTTCTGTAAAACACCAAACCAGCCCAAACCACTGTTGCTATTAGGTATTATTTAATAATTTTCCCACACAATGGTACACAACCAAACATTCATCCCATTTATGACAACTTGGCTTGTAAATATTGAAACTGGATTATTTTCATCCTTTCTATGTATGTCTATGTTAGAAAGCAATTCAAACTCACCTAACCATCACAAAAGTAGCCAATCTCACTACATGAATCATGAGTTTTATTAAGGTTATGATAAATCTTAAATCTGCTATGTTTCTAGCCAGATTTTTAAGCACAAGAAACTTAATATTCATTTAGAAAATATATTTTACAGATGTTATATATATACTACAAAACAAAAAAGGATTGAACTAATTTTCTTTATTGAACCACTCAGCTGCATTAATAATCTGCCATTTTCTTTTTGACCACAGTTTATAAATTAGAAATTATAGAAAAAATATCAGTAAACTTACAATTGTGAGATAAGAAATACAATGTCTGGGACAAGGAATCATGAGCAGGAACATCACCAAGCTTCATTTCTGCCTACAAATTCTAAGCTCCTGAACTGAATTTCTTTTCTCTACATGCATATCATTATTAATCTAAATCATGCATGTGCAACTTCTTCCAAGGCGAGGTAAGTTTTAAATTTTTTTTAAAGCTATGCACTATACAGATAAAACCTAGTCATATACAGGGTATGTCCAACTGACCATACCGTAGGTGCACATGACTGAATATGGGACCATATTGGATGTTTGAGCAGCACTATTTTCATTTAGGACCAACAAGACCATGGGATGAATGTGTCTTGGGATGAATTTGTTTTGGACACCATTATGCATGAGTTTGCAAGGGAGTGGTGTATTAAGTTTCACGCTTAACTGATTCTCAGTACGTTTCTGGTTCAAGAATAAACTTTTTAGGCACATCTATAAACAATCCTGACAACAGAGATATTAATGTTCCAGACAAAATATCTGAGAAAAATGATAATTTTCATGAGTCCATGCCAGGAAGAAAAGTAATTATATTTTGAAGTCTAAATATTTTGGCTAATGACGGTTCTTACAGTCACATGATCTTTAATGACTTAACGAGTTCTGACCTGCACTTCTTGAATCAATGTTCACTCTTTTCTTCCACAACATATAAAAGAGCAACATAACAAGGAAGATGCCTGCTAGACAGCCAACAATGGCTGCCAGTATCCCATGATTCTCATCCAACCAGGAATCGTTCTCTGCTAAAGAATAAAAAAAAATGGTTACTTACAATGTTATGGATACTACCAATATTGAGGAATCACCAATCTATGCAAATGCAATCTATCCAAGACTCTGCAACATCATTACACTGGAATTAATTGCTTAAATCAGCCATTTTTTTTACAAAATATTGTTGAGATGTTACTCAAAACTGGTTTCAGCCAATAATGAAGTCCATTACTGATTAAAAAATAACAAAATTGCAATATTTCACAACCATCTCTTCACAATACAATACTCAATGATACTCTGTGCTTGATAGAATACTTTGTAATTCTGTTAGATACAATATTCTGTAATTCTCTTTGATACAATACTCTGTATTACTCTATGCTAGATATAATACACTGCAATACTGTTAGATACAATACTTTGTAATGCTCTATGCTTGACACAATACTCTTTGATATGATACCCTATGCTACATACAATATTCTGTAATACTTTATGCTAGATACAATACTTTGTAATTCTCAGCTTGATACAATACTCTGTAATACTCTATGCTGGATACAATTCTCTGTAATATGATACTCTATGCTACATACAATACTCTGTAATACTCTATGCTGGATACAATTCTCTGTAATATGATACTCTATGCTACATACAATACTCTCTAATACTCTATGCTGCATACAATTCTCTGTGATATGATACTCTATGCTACATACAATACTCTCTAATACTCTATGCTGCATACAATTCTCTGTGATATGATACTCTATGCTACATACAATACTCTCTAATACTCTATGCTGCATACAATTCTCTGTGATATGATACTCTATGCTACATACAATACTCTCTAATACTCTATGCTGCATACAATTCTCTGTGATATGATACTCTATGCTACATACAATACTCTGTAATACTCTATGCTGCATACAATTCTCTGTGATACTCTATGCAAGATTCTGGTCACTAATTTGAATTAATGTTAATTTTACAAATGGACAATATTTTGAGTCGAATATGTATAACAATTGAGAGATTTAAAAAACGCAGGACCTGGATTTTATTTGTATTGAAAACATATTTACTTGTTTTAACATAACATTTTTTAAAAATTAGCAATATGAAGCACTGAATATTTCTCTAAAATAGCGGACTAAAAGAATCATATAAGTGAAAAAATAAATAAATCCATTTCATAAATAAATAAAAAAATAAAAATTACATACTTAAATAAATAAGCTTAGTTTATAAATGAAAAGCAGTAATCACATATGCTGATGAACTTAGAAAAGGCATCTAAGTGATGTTGCAAGTGTAGAAAACTAAGCCATTTTGTAATACAAAATACAACTCTTATAGGACCAGCAGGTTCCGACTAATTTGACATACCAAAACACAAGATTTCCATGAGGTGCTTGAAATACATATTTCATTTTCATAAAAAAAATTTATGTGGAGAAAATTCTTTTCTTTAAAAATATTCATTATTTTTAAATTTTTCATCATAAGAATTATTATGTCTAAACATTTGCCAGCATATACAGAAATTATAATTAATCCCCAGGTGAAAAAATATTCCACATGCTTCAGGAAACATTTCCATATGATAGAACATGTATAATCTTTATGTTGTTACAGGCCTCTTCTAATATGTTTTGTGTCTGCTGATAATGAATCATTACATTTCCAGGATGTTGTCTTTTTAATATCCTTTAGCAAAGCTGTCTTAATTTTTACAATAAAATGATCAATTCTTTATCCTGGTGCAACATTTACATTTTCAATAATTGTAAATGAATTTTCTGAAACCAGAAAAAAATACAGGATGACTTGTTTTGAACTGGATTACTTCCTGCAAGTATACCAATAGATCTCATATTTTGTTTCTTCCATACATCTACTTTTAATATGTTATTGTGGTAGCCATACCAACCAGATATCATAATTAGTCTTCTAGTGAAAATCCCATTTTAATATGACTTTCCATTTTGGAGAAGCATTAATAAAATTTACAAGATGGCTGCCATGGTGACCATGTCACATGTCAGATTGCCACCACTTCCTTTCAGTACCAACCACACATCATGAGAGGTCTTCAGGTGAAAACCCAATGTTGAGAAAAGCAGGAAGCAATCATATTTTCAAAATGGCCACTGTGGCAGCTATATTAGATATCAGATTTATGGACACCGTGTGATCTGATTACATGAAACTGATAAATGAAGACCTAAAATCCCTGGCCCTAGAAACACTTGTTAGCGATCAAAAAGAGATTGAGTGTCCTAGATTTCAAATTGTGACCCATTTCCTTGACAACTTATAAAAATAGCCAAGGAAGTACCCAAATCTCTTTTCTGTTGGTTACAGAATGTTTTTAAAAATTCACTTTGAACTTACTTTTATGACTTTTTCATGACAGCATCTGGCACATCTTCCATTGAATTTCACAGCACATACTTAGTGGAAGTTTCTTTTCTATTTATCAAAGTGATTACATATAATTTTTAAATTACATGTATCTGCAAAACTTCTAGTCAAGTCCAACTGCAAACAATGTAGATTTTAATCTGCCATTCCATATGGTACAGCCAATCTGGGTCTAAATTTTTTATTCTACTTTTTAATTTTAATGACTGCACAGACCCAGATCTGTCAACACATTATGTGATAGAAACTCTGGGTCTGTATAGTCTGCAATTTGACTCAACTGTACAATGAGTACTGTAACTTTGTTTACCCCAACGAAATTAGTTACCTGCTCATTTATCCATTTAACACACACATGTTTAAAAAACATTATTTTCTATCTTTTAGACCTCAAATAGCATAAATGTGTCAAATTCATTTTAAATAAAGTAATCTCAGATATGTAAACAACTATTGAGGCAGCCATTTTAAATTATATTTACAATGCAAATATGCTTTATAAATATGAAAACTAGCTGTTACATTTTCTTGTAATCAGACAGATACATGTACTTAGATATACAATTTTCCTATACCTTCAGTCTGAGTCAATGATATGGGTGTTAGTAATGAAACAACTTGCAGTATATATAGTGAGCAAAGGTCACATAATTCATCAGCAGAGTTGATAATTTTTGTTCTGCTGATTATTTATAAAAACTGTACAGACACAGATATGCCAGCATATTATGAAATGGTAGTTCTGGGTCTATACAGTTTGCAGTTGGACCTGACTTATATATAGGCATGATCTGTATCTGAGGCAATCAAGCAGTGACACCTGGTGTACATCTGAAGAAGTCAAGCAGTGACACCTTGTGTGCATCTGAAGAAGTCAAGCAATAACAACTGGTGTGCATCTACAGAAGTTAAGCAATGACACCTGGTGTGCATCTGAAGAAGTCAAGCAATGAAACCTGGTGTGCATCTAAAGAAGTCAAGCAGTGACACCTTGTGTGCATCTGAAGAAGTCAAGCAATGACACCTGGTGTTCATCTAAAGAAGTCAAGGAGTGACATCTGGTGTACATCTGAAGAAGTCAAGCAGTGACACCTGGTGTGCATCTGAAGAAGTCAAGCAGTGACACCTGGTGTGCATCAGAAGTTAAACAGTGACATCTGGTGTGCATATGAGACCTTACAGATTTTTAGATCTTCAAAATTTTCCTCCTCAACAAAGTTAGATACATTAGCAAATCATTTATTATTAAATCTGAACTAAAATAATGCAAATACCAACTTGTTATGAATATTCCAGAGCTTTAACCACATCTTAAAAATAATTCTTTGAAACACGTCTAAAAGCACTGCTTATTTTCACACTGATCCAATACTAAATCTTCTGTTTGAAATCATCAAAAAGCCCATCTGATTGAGAGAAAAAACATGATTTACCTAATTATAAATGCCAAGTGATAATGGAGGGCAAAATATACTATTATTATGACCTAGGGGCTTAATGTAACAAGTAAGCAAAACCAACAAGTATTGTATACTTTAAAATATAAATTTATTTCCATAAAATACAAAGTGAAAGAATTAAAAAAATAGCTTACAGTATAGCATGATCTCCTAAAATGTTCTAGGTAATCCAGATACAGATACATTGCAAAGGTTTTCTGAATGAAAATGTTAATGTGCTCATGTGCTAACTGCACAGAAGAATCACCATTTTAAAATCCAAAAGTCTTTACTTGAATTCAAGGTAAATCCAAACTGTTAAAACCAAAAATGTTCTTAATGTTTCAAAGTAAATCCAATGATATTAATATATCCAAATCTCTGAATAAATTCACAATAATCCAATAAAGGGTATGGTTTGTTAACATACATGTTCCAAGTACTGCAATTCCAACTAATGGTTAACGATTTAAATAAATAAATTATTATTCTCAATATATCTCTTACAAGACTGATATCAACTCTTAAGCATGAGTGATCTCCGTGTTCTATCACTTTATATTTAATCTAGCTAATGTTGCAGTTTCTTGCAACAAATCACTAGCATTTATTAAACAAAACCAGCTATTTTCATTTAACCAATCAGGAACTAGGAAAGTCTGACCTTTTTATCAGTATTAATGTTCGCGTTGGATTATGTGATGCTATTTAGACCTCCATTTGTGTCATTCATGTCATATTTGGACCAAATGATGTTGTTTACTTAAACTTGGTACTTTGACCTTGCAATTTCTATGAATGAAATCACACTATTTATTATACATGTACTCATCTTTATAGTACAACCTATTCATAAAACATCCGCAATAAAAGAAAATGTCATTAATCATTAACTAAATGGCTTATAAAAACTATATTATAAAATTAATATATATGATATACATAAGACTGTTAAGGTTTGTACCATTTGTTTCTTTTCATCAAGTTGTAGTGTGCAATGGTGATGAAATATGCTACACATCTGTAAGGCTGAAACTTATGATTAAATGCTTGAATTAGGAATTAAACCCAGGATCATACACATGCAATGCATGCATGCTATTGCTATGCTATCCAAACCCCAAAAGCATGTTAAAAGCAGTGATTACATGTCCTACACATTATAATAAAACAATGGATGTTACCATGATCTGGTCTTTGCACTGTGGTCTGAGGCTCTACAAAACGTAGCAATGAAAACTTTCAGTGCAAGATAGGAGCACACTTTAGATAACCATGTGTAAAGCAAATCTTTCCTAAAATGGACTCTATCTGGGCCATATTTGAAGGTTGCTTATGCCAAAATAAGAAAAATTTGACTGACATCAGAATCAAGTCAAATAAGTCTAATGCACAAAATGTTCCAAATAATTTGTACATGCTAAAAATCATATAGAACAGTTTTGTAAAATACTATTAATTCTTTCATTATTTTGTATAAAAATTTCCATGGTTTTGCCACAAACAGTATTCAAGGTTTGAAAAAAAGAGTTTGAATTAAGTGTGTGTGTGTGTGTGTGTGTGTGTGTGTGTGTGTGTGTGTGTGTTCTTATGATTTTGACCAAAATATAATTGTTTGTTGAATCTTTAATTCATGAAAACTAATGAAAAATCCATGAAGCTGATGCTTAATTGAAAAATCCATGAAACTGATGCTTAATTGAAAAACCATGAAAACTGATGCTTAATTAAAAAACCATGAAAACTGATGCTTAATGAATAACAGTTATTCAGACCCAAATAAGTATTGCTTCAATACAAATATTGCCATGGGGACTACTTTTTTTTATTAATAATGAAAATGCTATAATGTACAAGAATTCATCATTGTTATTTTTGCCAAGTAACTATGCCTTACTGCTTCTTTCTTCTTGTTTCACTGGTCCTTGTAGAAAGTAGAAAGAATTAGTTCCACAAAGCATGGAAACAGTCTATGTACCAATCTCTAATCTGCAGGGAAAATTATAATGTTTATATATGTGCACAGTTAACAAATTAAATTGTTTGAGTCTAGAAGCAAGCATGAAAGGACTGGACAAAAATCTATGACTTACCTGTAGAAAATGCCAGTGAAGAAGTGTATATTATCCAGGATTTGGATAAGCATTTATCGGGACACTCAGAGTGGTTACCAAGGACAGATACCTACAAACAAAGGTTAATATTAAAGAGTTTAATAAACTGAGTTGCAAATGGTTTAATTTCTATAATGAGAGATTTAAAGACACACTTCTCATTTAAAAAAATAACTGATTTTCAGCAGAAGTATAACACATGCTTTTCACTCAGTTTCATAATCAATAACTATGGCCTGAATTCTGCCAAATTTAATAACTGATTTTCAACAGGATTTTCAACCCTGTGCTTCCCACTCAGTTTCATAACCAATAACAACAGGCTGAATTCTGCCAAATTTAATAACTGATTTTCAACAGGAGTATTCCATGTGCTTTTCACTCAGTTTCAAAATCAATAACAATGGGCTGTTGTTGTTGTTATAGGGTTTAACACCATTTTTCAGCACACGATAGGCTATACATAGTGGCCAGTATTAATGGTGGAGGAAGAAACTGGGAAATCAACGGAAAGAACCACTGACCCACAAGAAGCTACTGGCAAGCTCTCTCACATATCCACATTCACCGAATCTTAGACTCGAACCCAGACAGATAGAGGTGAGATGGCAGTGATCCATAATGGACAGCTCTTTAGACCACTCAGTGCCCCTAACAATGGGCTGAATTCTGCGAAATTTAATTACTGATTTTCAACAAAAGTATTCCATGTGCTTTTCACTCAGTTTCACATGCAGCTACCTACTCTAGTAAAGAAATTAAAGTTCGACAAGATTGCAGCTTATGGGCCTTTATGGTCAATCCTTAATATCGTTAAAAAAGAAAATTTTTATTTTATTCTGTATTGTACTGAATAATCATCTAATCAAATTCACATCAGTAGTTAACTCTGCTACATTCTAAATCTAGCAATTCTGGAAGGATAAAAAATGTATCTTTCCCACTGATATACTATAACTGAAATATTAGTAAAATTAGTATAGGGAGAAACTCTCCAAAATACCATCATGATTACCTGCCTGTCACTGCCAGGTGGCTACCCATAAACCAAATGTACTTCAGCTTGAGCTTGTGTGATGCATTAATGACAATACCTGCATTTGAGGCGAGAGCTTAATTGTGATGTGATCAGGAAATTATGGTAAGAGAGACATAACTTAAAACAAATTGTGCTGAATACCTTATCTTACCATGTTAACATCTGGAGGTAAGGTACAGTGGAGGACTAAATGCATTAGCATCCAACCTCATTCTAAAAGCATTCTACTACTATGGAGGCACCGAAACTAAGGGAGCACCATGCGTTCACTAAGAAGCCTTACCCAAAGTGCAAGGAAAATGAATGTGGCTTCCAGAAGAGTAAGGATAACGAAAGGGTAAGAAGAATGGATGTGGCTTCCATACCGAAAATCCAGTGAAAGCTTTTAGCCGAAGCCCTTGATGAGATGGTACTGGCATCAATAAGGTTTGCTGGACAACTGCCACAAACCCACCAGATTCAGGTCTTGTTTCTATAAAGCTAAATTGTGAAGGTCTACTGTGCTTGCCAGCTAACAGCTTCAATATGATTTGATTTGAACACTTGCTTTCTAATGCAATGCTTGCAGTGATGGCTCTAATATCATGGGTTCATATTTTCAAGCAGCATATCTCATCCTGTGAGATATCAGAATATGTGATGTGATTATGATTTGTAACATAGCTTTAACAATTTTTCAGTCGTACAGTGTGGCATTTTATAGTGATGTCTAGCACTGGGGCATCATGCCACAGACATGTAGCTTGATATCCCACCATGTCACATTATCCTGACACTAGGCCGACCAGTCCTAACACTAACATCATAATTCTGAGCATCAAGCAAGGCAGCTGTTAGTAACAGTTTTTAAAGTCTTTGGTATGACTCGACAGGGGATCAAACTCAAGACATTCCGCATCAGAGGCGGATGCTCTAACCACTGTGATATCAGAATATACTCTACAAATTACCTACTTAAGTTTGGGAAGTGATGTCATGCATTTCCTCTTGTAGCGTAAAAAAACCCACTTTGCTAACCAGGTTAAATACTTTTAGCACATTAAAAATAGTAATTCAAAGCATGAACTGAGTCTTGCAGTTGTGCCTCTCTGGAAGGACTAAATAGAGAGAATGAGCAAATGATCAGTTTTTGATTAAATGTATGTGGCAGTCTTACTTGTCCATGAATACTGTCTGCATGATAAAAATAATTGCTTGATAGTTTGATAAAACTGACAGGGTATAACAGACCCTGTTTTGTATAACAGCAACTCAGTGATGTCTTGGACAAAATCTCAAATTAGAGGAACTGAACCATCTAACATCTAAAAACTTGATCTTGATCGATTGATCGATCAATCAATTGAGAGATTCTATTTGAGGAACAATGCAAGTGACCAAGACTTTCTCAGATCACTGCAGGAACACAAGTATGAGAGATCCTTTTCATGCTCCCTTGTGATGTCTGAAAGTGTTGGAAAACGTTGAAGTGATGGCATGAAACAAACTAGCCAGTTGCTGTAATGAGGCCCATAAAAGGATGATGCTATTTTTGACATCTTTAAAGTGGAAGGTCTTCTACCTCTTGCAATTCTCTCAACAACTGAGGGGCTGAAATGCTTTTCTGATAAGAACCAAATATGAAGGAGAATTCTGTTGGGATAGAGATGAAATACCCAAGAACTTGTCTGTTTTAACATGTTAAGACACACACACACACACACACACACACACACACACACACACACACACACACACACACACACACACACACACACACACACACACACACACACACACACACACACACTTTAAAGGTACATCATAATAATACTAGCTAATTATTTTTGACAATAAAAAACTTTCCAATAAGCATAAACATGTAGTTCTACAAGATAGAAAAGTAAAAGGTAAATATATTAATATCTTATTAAAAAAGTAAAGAAATAAAAAGGCAGAAATCCTTAAAATACAGCATCAAATTTTGTTATTTAAACTGCTTTTCTTAAAAAGTCCAAGATTTTCTTTCATACTAGGTCATCATAAATTTCATAATTGAGTTCACTCAAAACAGACCCTGATGTCTCACTTGCTGAAAGTTGATGCTCTCTGTACGGATGTGTTGGGATACATCTGGACATTCTTGTGAATGCCTGTGACTTGTTGAGCAAACCATGAATCTCATTTTCCAAAATTAGCACCTTTTCTGGGTCAGTCGGGACATACATCATATAATGGGAACAAGAAATGGGGCTGAATGAAAAAAGTCTTAGTCCCTCTTTAATGGCTTGGATTACCCATTCATTGTTTGGGAAATGGTAGATTGCCTTGTGATTGATTTTAGAGAAGAACCATTAACTACATCTTTATCTAGACCCAAGATTTCCATATAATGAGTGTCCATGTGCATATATCAGCAGGTAGAGAATGATGCCTGCAAATGGCTTTATGTGAATTTAGTCTTGGAGAACCAGAGTCTCATACTTGAAAATCCAATAAACACTTGAAAATCTCCTTAATCTGAATCGGTTGAAGCAACAGATGAAAGACAGGATAGTATTTGTCATCATCTGTGTCTACTGCTGTCCTGACACGTTATGCTTGACTTGACTTGATGACGGTGTGGCAAACAATCTTTGGATGACCTCTTCAATGGTCATTAAAGCTGCATTTGGTTATTTACATGATAAAATCAGCATGTTTTAGTTGACTGAGATTATCCCTGCACTGATAATCCTTTTGCAGCCACAGGTGGCGATCACCAGTTATTATGTACTTTTGAGAGAGTGATGTATGTAAGGTAACGTTTGCATTTAAAACATGCACAGTGGAGAGAATGTTGGCATACCACTATGCTACTTTCATATAATGTGGTTGACATTTCTTTGGATATTGTACTTTTGGAAATTTTAAATGATCTTAGGATACTGCTAACTAAAATGACTGTTCCCTTGTGCTACAAAAATCAACCTGAATTTCTCTAAAGTACACTATCCTTGGCTGCTATTAAAATAGGGAAAATGAATTTTGCCAACTAGAAAATACCAGCTTCTGAAAGTGCAATTAATGAATTACCAAATATATAAAATATAAAAAAAGTTATTGGCTCTGTTTTTTTTTTTACAATTTATCTTTGAAGTTCAGGAAGTGAAAAGGAGCAAGTGGAGCTATCACTTTTTTGAAATGTGCACATCTGGAGTAAGGCCAAGCTGTATTCTCTCTAACCCATATTACACCCATCAATCATACACCAAAATAAGGGGAATTAAAGGGTTTTTTTTTTAACAATACCTAAGATATACAAAGTCTTTTTTAAATATAGCCAGTATAACTAGTGAGGAAACCTGGGGAAATTATTTTTCTTTAAAATTCTAAACCTATGCTAAATACAAAACTGTAGAGTGGAAGAGAATAAGAAAAGCCATCAAAGGGCATGCCAACAGGAAATGCTATATAGTGTGGACCCAATGACTGAACTGATGGATAGGCATATGACAGGGCATGGATTGTTAAAACAATTAGCAGGACCAATGGCTGGATAGTTATGTGGACAGTAGATATTTCCTAAATCAGGTGATAGGATGATACCTGCAGAAATCTAAATCCTAAAATAAGGTACATCCAGTGTATGGGTAGTCATCTAGCAATCATTATAATGGTATCTTGTAAAAGTTTCTTTCCATAGATTGTTGTTGTTGTTTTGGTTATTGTCGAGTTTAATGCCATTTGTCAGCATAAGATAGGCTATACATGGCAGCCAGTGTATATGGTGGAGGAAGAACCTTGGACAGCCCCAGAAAGAAAAACAAACCAATATTGGCAAGCTTCCTCACACAACCACATAAGCTGAACCTGAGACTCAAACCCATGCAGACAGAGGTGAGATGACAGTGATTTGTAATGGTGAGTGTTTTAGATTGCTCAGCCACTCAGGCCCCCCCCCCTTTCCATACATGCTATTTTTATAGTCAATATGGTGAATCAACAGAAAGACCAATTATAGCCTTGCTGGAAGAGTTTGATTCAGATGGTAATGGAAGTTCATTCATAACTTTAATGTGACTGGGTAATGTATTCAACAGAGAAACATTAATAATTATCAAACACATCTGCGATATTGTTATAAATACATGATATATACTTTGCATGGATTACGTGTCAATATATGTGTATATATGTACATGGCAGAATTTTCATATCAATAAAGGGTCACACACTGAACACCTCTAAGATCTTGTTAACCTACATCTGGTTGAAACCAGGTAAGTAATGTGGACTCCACAGCATTACCAAGAACAACTGGACATTTTAATTTAATTTAATTTTAACCTTTTAACGACTTGTTTCTTTTTCTTTTCATTTTTCAATTACTTATTTGAATGTGTGATAACAATTTCACACAAAAGTCTGCCAAAATCCAAATATTTGTTTGTATTTTCATGAATGCAGAACCTTGTGGCATAAGTGTGTCCTTACCTGGACAAAATAATATCCTCCTTTTAGCACTTCAAAAGAATGTGAGTTGTCAGTTGGAAGCTGAAATAAAAAATAGTACTGGTACTGTCAAACAAATACCAATATTTAGTATTTAGTGTGTGTGTATACACATACACACACACACACACACACACACACACAGAGTAGTCCCTCTCTTTAAGGGCCATCCTGACCAGTGGCCACCTAATCCTTATCGCCAGAATCCATCAGCACAGACGAGTTTGTGTTCACAAAAGTCCACCATGCTAACCCAACCAGTGGCCAGCATATTAGTGTCAGATTTTTGTTACTGAAAGAAGTGTTGACTAAAGTACTGGTACCATTAAGGTTAATATTATATTATTAATTAATATTATATCATTTGGCCTCATGAAAAGCCACATTTATTCCATAAAGCCAAGAATGACTAAAATTGTAATCCATAAAAAAGCTAAGTACACATAATCTGATTAGCCTTACTACTATGTTGTCATTAGATGTCTGGTTAATTAGTCACTGATAATTGTTAAGATTATAATTACTGAACAGTAGTAACAGCTGAGAAGTGGCGGTATTGATGAACAATACACAAGTCAGCTGAAAATGGATTGATAGAATTTATGGTTTCCCTTAGCAAGATGTTATAAAGTTGTTCACTTTCATAATTAGTGGCTATTACTATTGACAATAATTGTCAAGTTTCATGGTCATGGGTGCTATTGTTCAGGTCAAATCTGCATATGTTTCAAAGCCGTTTTGGCTTCTCTCACTTACTGTCAAGAAATGTAAAAACAAGAGGGTACCAGACTTTGACTAATGAAACGCATGAAAAAATCGCTACCTTTAAAAACACATGACATTTTGTTTTTAAATGCAGACAAATTGTTTATCAATCTTATAGTTGGCAATATTGATTATTATAATCGGACGTAATTGTCACGATCATAACATGGTCAGCAGAGGCTAAAAATAGATTTTGTGCAGAGAAATTAACTTTGTACAAAATGGTACCAGACAAAGACCAAAAATTCACATAACAACACACTGGTTCATTCTTTTAAGAAGGCATTTTGTCCACTACCAGTTTTGTGTGCATAATTAAATTGCATACAGTTATCAATATCTAAATAAACCATACCAAACATTAACATTTCATCACATAAATGGAGATGATTATTTTAGAAAAAGTTGGTTATGACCATATCGGATTAGGTTAAAAATGACTCTAATAAAACAATTTAATGTTGAAAAGACTTGAATAAACATCGTAACTGATAAGGAAGTTGTTCAGCAGCAGTGGGAGTAAATGGAAAGAGAATTACATATGTACCAAGATTTAAATGATGTATTTGAATGGTTTTGCATGAAAACACCTGCTCGCATACCATGCTTACGTGAAGAACAAGATATGCATATTCAGTTTAAATAAGTAAATTATTCCGACAACAAAAACCCAGTCATAATTAATGTTACTTTTAAATGAAGATATTAAATGCTTTGAGGAATGTAGCTTTCTTACTATGTACATTACATACACTTCTCCTAAAAAATGTAGCCCTCCTCTGGAAAGGACACTTTTCCGGTGCACAGAAGGGGTGGCCGAATGAGAGGGACTGGGACTACTGTGTGTGTATATATATATATATATATATATATATATATATATATATATATAGAGAGAGAGAGAGAGAGAGAGAGAGAGAGAGAGAGAGAGAGAGAGAGAGAGAGAGAGAGAGAGAGAGAGAGGTCAAATCTTTTCTATCTTTTGCAAGCCTTAGTCAGCAAAAGAATGAAATTATTCAAAGGGTTTTATATTTATTGTATGATGAAAAATGCCAATTTTATTTAATCAAAGCACAGAATAGTGTAACAAAACAATCTGATTAAAATCAGAGCTCTATGTGTTTTTGGGAGAAGCAGCAGTATGACTGAAGAGCATTTATGTGTGCCAAACAATATTTCTATTGGTTAATTTTAGAAGTCACCAGATCATGGCCAATGAGAAGTCACATAGACAACAGAGGCCTCATTTTAATCAGATTTGTGTAGCAAAGGTGGCGCTCACCAGTTATTATGTACTTTTGAGAGTGATGTATGTAAGGTGAAGTTGTTTGCATTTTAAACATGCATAGTGGAGAGAATGTTGGGATACCTATATACTTCTTTCATATAATGTGGCTGAAATTTCTTTGGATATTGTACTTTTGGAAATTTTAAATGATCTTAGGACACTGCTAACTAAAATGACTGCTCCCTTGTGCTACAAAAATCAACCTGAATTTGTGTAAAGTACACTATTCTTCACAATGAATGAATTACCAAATACATAAAATGTAAAAAAAGTTATCGGCTTTATTTTTTACAATTTACCTCTGAAGTTCGGGAAGTGAAAATGAGCAAGTAGAGCTAGAACTTTTTTGAAAGGTGCACATCTGGAGTAAGGCCAAGCTGTATACTCTCTAACCCATATTACACCCATCAATCATACATCAAAATAAAAGGAATTAAAGGTTCTTTGAACAATACCTAAGCTATACAAAGTCTCTTTTAAATAGCCAGTATAACTTGTGAGGAAACCCAGGTTAACATGGTAAGATAAGGTATTCAACACATAAAGGATATTTTGTTTTAAGTAAATGTGTAAATGTAAAGATTCATGGCAATCTTTCAAAATATTCTTGGAGCAGCAATAAAAAACTTGTACTTTTTTTGTTTGGACAGATGGCTGATGGACAGCAGACCATTCAAAAAGCTCTTCTCCATAACAGTACAACTAATAAGAAAAGTGATTCATAAATGTTTTCTAATCAAATGGTGACCTTTATATGGAGAGCTTTACAATAATGGATTTTGCTTTTACCTTGATTATCATCTGTACAGGTGTTCTGTTCTTTGGCTTCAATGAATTTCCTTCACTCTGAAAAAGCTCAACTTGATAACTGTTAACATTAAATGGAGCTTGCTCAAACACAACATGCAGTGCAGTGGCATTCCTAAATGCAGTGGCAATTGTTGGTTTCCAAACCTGTCTCTGATCTGCATTAGAAAAAGAAGCAGTTTTCCTTGATTCAATTGTTGAGCAAAGAAAATATCTGAATGTTATTCCAGAAGTTGATAAGTCAAGAAGTGAGTTAGTTCCCTTATGGTTGCCCTCTGCGTAAATAAGGGAAGCGAGGTGTTTCCATATCACATTGTTTTCTCACTGCTCTGAGTGGCCACCTGAACATACTGGGAGTGTATGTAAACTAAATGTTTGTTTCACGGGATTGTTTAGATAAAATTATAACGTGAATGGATTTGTGAACATTTCTTACCTTACTTGTGCTGATAATTCTCCAGAAACAGTCAGTGGAATTCAAAGCTATCTAAATGTCACATGCAAACAGAAAGGCAGTTTTCATTGTTATTGTTGTTATGGATTTAAATGCCATTTTCAGCACATGATAGGCTATACATGGCTGTTAGTATATTTGGTGGAGGAAGATCCCACAAAGCTGCTGGCAAGCTTTCTAAAAAAAACCCCCACTAGCTAAACCCAAGATTCGAACCCACAGAGACTGAGTTGAGGTGTCAGTGATCTGTAAAAAGTGTGAGCCTTAGACCACTTGGCCACATGAAATCCTGACGGCTTTTATGACTATAATAGGAGATGTTGGCTTCCGTTAGTTTCGATAAATGATAAACGATGGAAATTCGCCCATGAGACGTGTCCCAGTTTGTAGTTGTGCAGCGTCTTCTGTGGCTATGGAGACCCACATGGGAGTGGCAATCCTTGCTGCAGTTGCTGCACTTGAAGGTTGAGTCAGGTTTGGGTTGGATAATAGGAGATAGGGTTTAAGTAATTTGTTGGTTAGACTATAGCCATTACAATGTTACAGCTGAAATGGGAGTCACATATTGTGCTAGTGTGACATGTACAGTTCTATATCT
Organism: Potamilus streckersoni; assembly: GCA_016746295.1. Classification (NCBI taxonomy): domain Eukaryota; kingdom Metazoa; phylum Mollusca; class Bivalvia; order Unionida; family Unionidae; genus Potamilus; species Potamilus streckersoni. The sequence continues at coordinate 5,105,263 of JAEAOA010002240.1, forward strand.
TCATTTATTTGCCTGTTTATTAAAGCTATGTCTAATGAAATAAGTCAATCTTTCAGAAGAGACACGAGTTAGATCCCATTTTTGTTCAGGTCAGGGTTTATTTAATATTTTAAAAAATGTCAGTATATAAAAGGCATGTTTATTCATGTATTACCAACAATAGCCACACAAGGATTTTTATCACTCATTCAAGTTAGGATCCACAATGTGGTGAAGTGACACACCCTCAAATGGTGATGAATAAATATTCCAAGTTTCATCCTTTATTATTAAATGGTTTGAAAGTTATGAAGTGAATGAAAAGAGTGATTGAAAAAAAAACTTATTTTATTGTGTCCCGATATATATATTAATACATTATGTAGCAGATGCTTTAACTTTTTGTTTATTAGGTTTGTTTGTGGATAAAGTAAAGAAGCTATTTGAATTATTTTAAAGTATTTGAAGTGAACAGTGTGAACAAGTTTACTCAGCCACAAATGAAACTTTCAAACAAGCAAATTAATGAACGTCATATTCGCAATGTCCACAACAACTTTGAGAGATACAGTATTGAAAATAACTTTCTAATCTTTCAAGAAGCTATTTAGGAGAAATGTTTGTAACTTTTTTGCAAGTGGATATATATGTGTTTGTGTCTATAATATACCTTCTTATGATTATATACATGTATATAACACTCCTAATGATTATGTATATTACACATCTTCTAATGAGCATGTATAAGTATACAACACACCTAATAATTATATAATTATGTAAAGGTATACAGTACACTCAATGATTATGTACAAGTTAACAATATGCATTATATATATGTGTGTGTGTGTGTGTGTGTGTGTGTGGGTGTGTGTATATATATATATATATATATATATATATATATATATATATATATATATATATATATATATATATATATCATACCTTGTAATGATTAAATAAGTGTACAACAAACATAATACCATTATGTATATGTATACAAGGTTTCATTTTTTTATCACTAATAGCTTGCATATTACAAAACAGAAACAAAAGTATAACAAAATGGACAGAAATAAATTAGAATGTGTTGTCCTTTATTGGTAAAGGGTGTCAATCAACATGTTTTTCCTTTATTACTAAAATGTTGCATGGCTTAATTTTCTTTAAGAAATGTTGAATGGCAATATTCTATATATACCTGACCTCTTCATTAATATAGGGTATGTTCTGACTTCTATTTTCAATAAAGACAAAACTTCACAAAACAAAAAAAAATGTACTTTTCATATTTAGTTTGTGTACTATTTTGTGTATATTGTGTACTTTGCTATCTAAATCAAGATAATTTTCATGTAGTAATTCTTTACAATTACTGTATAATTCATGTACATATAACACTCAAAATGCCAAATTAATGTGTGATTAGAACTATCAAATTTTGGGATGAACCAGAAAGTTTTTATAGGTAACTAAGCTTTCTGAAAAATATTTTACCTTTGTGTTTATGTACATGTGTGCATGCATGTGTGTGTGTTCATGTACTCCCACACTCACATAGTAGGAGAGAAGGTAAGTACTTACTATATGTTGTTACATAGTAGGTTATTCCCGTTCCAGGCAAAGACTGAAGACCTATCATGTAAACTCGTAAATCGTTTTCATCAAGTCCAACCAAGCAGTCATACTTAATCATTCTCTGGAAAAACATTAAAAAAAAAAACATGTACATAAAAGCAGAGTGAAACTTGACCTATTGGTAACCTGAAGATAGAGTGTTGTTGTTTTTGTAGGGTTTAATGCCATTTTCTTCACAAGATAGGCTATTCATGGTGTCTAGTATAAATGGTGGAGGAAGAACCCAGGAAAACTCTGGAAAGATCCATGGATCCACAAGTAGCTACTGGCAAGCTTTCTCAAATACCCTTATTGTCCGAATCGGTTTCCGAGACTCGAACCCACACAGACAGAGGAAATGGCAGTGATCTGTAACAATAAGCACTTTAGACCACTTGGCCACTTAGGGCCCCAGGTACAGTGTTAACATGTCAGCTTTGAAAACTAGTTGGTATTTATCCTTACAGAAGATCACAGCAAATTACATTTTAGATTAATTTTCTTTGTTAATGGGATGAATCTGTTAACTGTTATTTTAAGAATATGAATCAAAGTTTTCTCTGATGAATGTACTCTAAACAGGTGATATCCCTTATGGTTTATTTAATTTTATTTATGGTTTAGGTGCTATTAAAAATAACCCCAGGAAGTTTCTTTTAATTCCCTAGTCAAAGGTGGCAAACAGAAGCAACTGTTATTTGATCTTGGCAAGTTTGCACAACAGCTTGAGCCATCAACTGTTTAAAGTACAAACAGGTTTTCATCCCTAATTATACCTGCCACTTCATGGACAATCAACACTGATATCAGTAATGGAAGCTGAAAACATTGCATATGAAATGGTGAAAGGGAAATATGCACAAAATAAACAAAGACCAGTGACTTCTTTTAAGGATTAGTCATGATTTAATCTACATAATGGCTTCAAGTGATGATACATTATCCTTATGCTATTTTTCTTATTGCTAAATAAAATGCATGTATCTTGGTAGCATAATACCAATAATAATAATAATAATTATTAATAATTAGCTAATAATAATGCATGTACATATGAAATAATAACGCTAATGCTATTCAGTTTAAAGTATATAAATTTGTCATAAACTAAGTTTGGGAACTGAACCTATCTAAACTAAAGGCCAATTTTGTTTTTTTTCCCATGTGTGGCTGCTGTAGACAGGTTATATATATATATATATATATATATATATATATATATATATATATATATATATATATATATATATATATATATATATATATATAAATGCACACACACACATACACACAAACTTATGAATGAAATATACAGATTAAAATAATTTTCATATTTTCATATTTTTCATTTCTGTATTATCATGTTTCTATATTTTCACTTGTGTAAATATAAAATTTCCCATCATATCATGTGATGCTCACTTGTGCTACAAAAGCTGTACCTGCAGCAACAGAAATGAACACTTTGTGAGCTAGAATAAATAAATAGAAACTGCTTTACATTTCTCACACAGAAATTGTGTGTGTGTGTTTTGGATTTAACATAGCTTTAACAATATTGCTATAATGTCTGCAGTGTGGCAGTTTATAGTTATGTCTAGCACTAAGGCATCATGCCACAGACATGTAGCATCATGTCGTACCAAATCACTAGGTCAACCAGTCCTAACCTCTTAATGCTGAGTGCCAAGCAAGGCAGCTGTTAGTACCATTTTTATAAGTTGGTATGACTCGGCGGGAGTTGAACACACGTATGGAAATTCTTTGATAAAGCCATTTGACCAGATTCCATCTGAATATTTGTTAAGTTCTTTACCCTTTCTTCCTTGAAGACAATAATAACATAGCCTGCTGTGATGCACCGCTGCATCAGACTTGCATTGTTTTCAGATCGGGTCAAACAAATCACAAAATAACAAAAATGTAATTTACTGCAACCTAGTTCAACCCAATCATACTGCTTTATTTTCGTCATACATATTTATATGATGAGGCTACGAAAAAGTAAGGGGTGGGGATTAGCATTTGTGACAAGAGTGAGTTTATTCTTCTGATCTTAAATTCTGGAGCAAGTTTGGTAGTTAATAAAAAGAAAATTTTTTTTTTCTATATTAATACCAGTTATACTTCATCTTGTGGTACCAAAAGATGTCACTCAATAAAATATATGTTTGGTACCAATATATCTGGTATTAACATTGGAATATATGTATATATGTGTATATATATATATATATATATATATATATATATATATATATATATATATATATATATATATATATATACACACACACACACAACACACAGAAAAATAAAAGTGGGTCACTGTAATCTAATTTGCCTGCTCCATGATGACTATGTACCCTCCATGATGACTATCTACCCTCCATGATGAATATGTACCCTCCATGATGACTATCTACCCTCCATGATGAATATGTACCCTCCATGATGAACATGTACCCTCCATGATGAATATCTACCCTCCATGATGAATATCTACCCTCCATGATGACTATGTACCCTCCATGATGACTATGTACCCTCCATGATGACTATGTACCCTCCATGATGAATATGTACCCTCCATGATGACTATGTACCCTCCATGATGACTATGTACCCTCCATGATGAATATCTACCCTCCATGATGAATATGTACCCTCCATGATGAATATGTACCCTCCATGATGACTATCTACCCTCCATGATGAATATCTACCCTCCATGATGACTATGTACCCTCCATGATGAATATGTACCCTCCATGATGAATATCTACCCTCCATGATGACTATGTACCCTCCATGATGACTATGTACCCTCCATGATGAATATGTACCCTCCATGATGAATATCTACCCTCCATGAAGAATATGTACCCTCCATGATGAATATCTACCCTCCATGATATCTACCCTCCATGATGAATATGTACCCTCCATGATGAATATGTACCCTCCATGATGAATATCTACCCTCCATGATGAATATATCCATCAAATTTCAGGACTGAACATGTACATGCAACTGTGCCAGGGAAAATGAGGTAAATGCCAAAACTCAATGATGCTGCATAAGACAACAACAAGGACACCGCCATGAGAAAACTGTCATGTCCCATTTATACTTCACAGGTAAGACATAAATATCCAAAGTTGTAATAAAATAATTATATTATTCTTTTCATGAAGGAAAAGGAGAAAGGAGAATGATATTACAAGCAAGTAAATTACTCATATTGGTGACATCATGTAACTGCCATAATATTTAATTACCAATTTTATTGATAATACATATGCGTTCATATCAAATAATGGCATCCAAAAGGAACAGAAATAATGTTGATGATATCTTAATGAATTATAATTTATGCCAATAAAGCAATTTAAGATTTTTTAAACAATTAAAATCTGCATCTTTTTTACATTAAAATTTCTTAAACTTATTAAGAACTTATAAACCAAGGCTCAAACAAAATAGAAACTGTGGAACCCAAAAAATAGGAACAAAACTTCCAGAATAAATAGAAACTAATAAACCATGGAAACAAGGAAGATGAGGGAATTACAGTTTAATAGCTGTAAGTAAAATAGGGTTGGTAACTTAAAAGCTTCATAGAGACGATAAGCTCATTAGAGCCATGTCTCAATACTGAAACATCCATTACAATGGAACATTTGGTTCTGACAGAAGTTGATGTGAAGAAACATATTCAATGGCAAATTTTATCTTTATACTGGAATATTCAACTTCCAATTCAAACAGCAATTTACTTGTAAGAAACAAGTAATTTCATTTCTATATTATATTTTTACAATTACAATCAACACAGTCATTTATTAGTATTTTAAGTTTGTCAGGGTTATGTCTGAGGGTAGTAATGTGAACATTTGGTTTCTAAATAAAAGACAAAAGGTTTTAAATTTAGGAACATATGAGATCTGAGAAAAAATTATGATAATATTAAATAGAAAGTATATAAAGAACAGATTTATAGTTCTATCAATTTTTTTTAATTTATACATAAAATAACACAAGGACAAATAGTAATTCAAATAAAATGCATATTTTTTACAAAAAAATAATTTTTCAGATTCAAAACTGATGGAGATGGACTTGTTTGTTGTAATTAAAATTGACTGTTGTAACTGATAATGAATATAAATAATGATTCCCTTCTTTATATGAAGAATGGTATTCCATACACTAAGATGGTGAATTTCTTTTTTTCTTTCCTTTTGTGCTGACATTAAAACCAGGGAACCTATCTATAGGGAAAACTGTCCAAACTGCAAAGGTGTTTACCAGATAATCTGCATGGCAATTTCACTCAGACAATTTTACTATCAGATATCAAATTCAAGGTAATGATTTACTGCTACTTTTACTAGACACAACTGCTTGGGAAAAAATACATACCATATTTACTTACTTATAAGTCAAGTCTAACTGCAAATTGCAAAGACCTAGATTGCCATTGCATAATGCTCATGTAGATCTGGGTTTTGGCATGCAGTCTGTCAGTTCAACAAGCAACATAAACCCTGATCTATCAGTGTAATTTGCTGCTTACCTTGATTTATATATGGGAATATATGGTAGCATTCAAAGTGTCAGCCACTTATCTCAGATGATTTTCTGGTCAAAATGGCTCTGATTTCTTAAAACAGTTAGCTACCTGATACAATCAGCTGGAATAAATATGATCTGAAGAAAAGTGTGAGGTATTCCAAATGATTAAGTTGGATATTTTTGGTACTACCTCAATACTAATAATTATGGAACAGTAAATTAAACCTTTATCTTCATGATATAATTTTATCTAAATGACACTATAAGAAATATGTCTGATTAATAATTTCATTTGAACATTTTTGCCTGATATTGTCTAAGTTTTTCAGTGCAAACTTATACACAACCACCTGCCATCCTTGTCTAGGAAAAACCCACTACATCATAAAGTCCCAACTAGATTGGTCCCCGTCTTATAAGGCCAACCTCTCTGCACCAGGAAAGTGTCCTCATAAGATGGGTGTCCTTTTCAAAAGGGGACTATATTTGTGAGATGTGTATGAATATGTATCTGAATGTAGTAGGAAAGCTACTTGTGCTTAAAGTAGTTAATATCTTTATTTAAAAGTCACATAAATTATTAAAAGGTTCTTCGTGCCTTAAAAACAGAATTATTTCAAGGTAACATAGATAGTTCTTATTCTTATGCATGAAACATGAGTGTTGGCTTGCACATTACAAAACCATTCAAAAACATTATTTAAACCTTGGTACATAAGTTGTTTCGTTTATAAAATATTTCTCTTTCCATTTATTCCATTTCCACTACAGAAAATTCTCCTTATTTTTGATGATCTTATTTATTTGAGTTCATCAACAAAATGTTTTGGCAAGTGAACTCTCCCCATTGAGTCAAGCTGAACAACTTACACTTTTTCTTCTAAAGTATTATTTCTTTGTTTACATGATGACATGTTAAAGTTTTGCAATGATTTATTCCTATGTTGCTATCTGTACAGTACCGTAATTTAATTTTGTAGATGAAACTTTTGTAACTGAAATGCCTTGTTCTAAAGGAAGTGATACATGTTCTGTCATGTGATTTTTTTTGGGTCTTTTTCTGGTAACCTGTTTTGTTCAAGGTGTGTGTTTGTATGTGTGTATGTGTGTGTTCCTGTTATCCCACAAAATCTATATTTAGCCTATTTGACCATGTTGTGATCTTGACAATTACATCCTGTCCTAATCATCAATTTTTTTAAACAATTAGTGCCTGAAGCCTAAGCTCTATCAAAACATTGCTGACCCCATTTCATGAAAACTTTGGTGTGCATGATAAAATAATAAACTTAGTGGTAAATGTACTTTAGCCAACACTTGGTTGTGGTCACATATTAAAATAAAATGTGCCTGCTTGTGAGGAGTAAATATTACATTTTTGCACTAATGTGTTGTCCAGGCTGGTTTCAGATCAGGGTGCAGCACAACAGAGCAGATCTTCAACCTCAGGATATTCTGTGAGAAGTACCTCCAACACCAGCAAGATCTGTACCACGTCTTCATGGATTTCAAGAAGGCATTTGACAGGGTATGGCATGCAGCCTTGTGGCAACCATGAGACTGTACAACATCTATGCCAGCCTCATTACAGTAATAGAGCATCTCTATGACAAGGTCACCAGTGGCAGTAAAAGAGACTGGTTCAGAACAACAGTTGGTGTTGGACAAGGCTGTCTGCTCTCTCCCACATTATTCAACATCTTTCTGGAGAGAATCATGGCTTACACGCTTGAAAAGCATGAAGAAAGTCAGCATCAGAGGCAGAACAGTCACCAACTTACATTTTGCTTACAACATTGATGGACTTTCAGAAAATGATCAAGAACTAGTTAGCTTAGTAGAAAGCCTCAACAAATCCTTTGCATCCTAAGACATGGAAATCAGTGCAGAGAAGACCAAAATGACGACCAACAACACCAAGGGCATCAGCACTGACATCAGGATCCAAGGAACAAAGCTAGAAACAGTCCACAGCTTCAAGTATTTGGGGGCAATTGTAACAGATGAAGGATCAAAGCCTGAATTACTCTCCAGGATTGCACAGACATCAGCAGCACTGACAAAACTGAAGCCCATGGAGTAACAAGAACATTGCACTCAGTTCAAAGGTCAGACTGATGCACTCACTGATGATCTCCATATTTCTCTATGCCTGTGAATCATGGACCATAACAGCTGACTTAGAGAAAAGGATACTTGCCACAGAGATGCGATGCTTCCGAAACATCCTTGGCATCTCATACAATGACCTTGTTACCAATGAAGACATATGGCAAAGGATCAGACAAGCCATTAGGGCCTAAGGAAGACCACCTGACCACAGTGAAAAAAAAAATAAAAGCATGAACTGCAGTGGTAAGGGCATGTCTCACAATCATCAGGACTTTCCAAGACAATCCTGCAAGGCACTGTAGAAGGAAAAAGAAAGAGAGGCAGGCAGAGAAAAAGGTGGGAAGACAACATTCAGGAGTGGACAGATTTGACACTGAGAGACTCACTGAGAAAAATTGAAAGTCAAGATGAATGGAGGAAGATGGTTGTCTGGTTACATGCGGTGCCCCAACGGTCTACCAGACTACAGGACTGACGATGATAATGATGCATTGTCCATTGGTCACATTAGAGGGGTGACCTTTCTTGAGGGGTACTTTTAAACACAATCACATTGGTGCCAAGGAATTCTGGCCACAAAAGGTGGATGGTTGCTGGTCAAGGTGTATGTTCATGTTTGGGACCACTGTATATACAAGGGTTGCAAGGAAAACTTAGTCTCCCTTTTGAACAGAACTATAATCTACTCATTATCATAACATCCTTACTTTCAGGAAAAACTAAAATCTTAACCAAAAAAAAAATAAAGCCTATCTTACTTTTTTTTGGGGGGGCAAGATTTCAGAGAACCTTTTTCAAGACCATCTTAATTTTAAGAGGGTCATATTTGTGAGTGGGGAATTTTTTTTTAGTAAGGAATTATGAGTTGTCTCCCTTGCAGCTTGTACATGAGACTGAGAACTCTACCCAGACATAAAACTGAAATCAGATTAAGGTAAATCTATTGGCCATCAATCAATACCTTATTTGGTTTGCTGAAGGGTCACATAACTGTACATTATGGGTATGATGTATATGATTTTATCTGATTTTCTGTGCATTCAAGTTATAGTTTGTTGGCAAAATGGAAGTTAGCCTGGAAAATAAATGGACCTACAAATTTAAAAAAACCACTAATTCTAATTTTATAACTTTCATCATTTATAAGAACCTAGAATACTGAAAAAAAATAAAATGCACAAACTTTTATTTTTTTATTGTTGTCTGTATGAACAACAAATTCAGTCATTTACCAGTATATGAGAAATATATGCCCAAAAATCGGATATCATATTCTCAACTCCATCATATTTTCAAGTCATTTTCAGTTGCAAGAAATTGGCATCTTCTTTTCAAGACTATTTTATCATCAAAACCATATTTGTTTTTAGATCTTTTGGGTAATTAGTCAATCTCAGTTCTTTCTGTTATGTCAGTCAGTTATTGTTGTGTCAATCAGTTATTCTTCTTATGTCAGTCAATTCTTCCTGTTATATCAGTCATTTCCTCTAGTTACATCAGATCTTGTGTCTGTCAGTTCTTATTGTGCCAGTTCTTATTATGTTGGTCAGTTCTTTTTGTGTTGGTAAGTTCTTCTTGTTAGCTCAGTTCTTCCTTTTATGTCAGACAGTTCCTCTTGTTACATCAGTCAGATCTACTTATATCTGTCCTTATTTTTACATCAGTCAGTTATTCATGTTGTATCAGTTTGTTGTTAATCAGTTCCTCTTCTTATGTCAATTCTTCTTGCTCTGTCTGAATCAGTTTTTCCTGTTATGACAGAAAGTTCCTCCTCTTATGTCAGTCAGGTCTTCTTGATAGGTCAGTTCTTCTTGTTACATCAGGTCAGTTCTTCCTGGTATCTCAGTAATTTCTTGTTTTTTCAGTCTATTCCACTTGTTATGTCAGTCAGTTCTTATGTCAGTTCTTTTTTTTAAAAAATTAATTCTGTCAGTTCATGTTAGTTCTTTCTGTTACCACAGTCAGCTCTTTTTTATGTCAAACAGTTGTTACATCAGTCAATTTCTCATGTTACTTGTGACATCAGTCAGTTATGTTACATCAGTCTATTTTTGAAATGTCAGTCAGTTACATCAGTCAGTTCTTCTTGTTATATCTGATAATACTTCTTTTGTCAGTTCTGGTTATGTCAGTCTGTTCTTCAATGAATGTTTTATCTTGGATGCTGCATGGAGGTATACAAGTGTGTCTGTCTGTAATTGTGTGCAAAAGTAAGAAAAAATGAAGATATCTGCAATATTTTCCATGTTTAGTTACACTTTTAAAGAATTATTTGTGTCAATGTCAGAAAAGTGGGTGTGATGTGATTCTATCTGTTAACACTGACAAGACAATTCAATGCTATCTGAATTAATACCTACTTACTGGCTTTTCTGAGTCAAAGTACGTGGGACTGTAGGCACTGAAGTTAAACAAGCTGTACTTCGGACAGTCATGATAATATACATCTTGGGCACTCAAATCTGCAACACTCGTAAAATTCAAGAGGACTCCCTTTAATAAATATTCCCTCCTGGTCTTTGGTACTAAAGCAAAGAAACCTGAAAAAGAAAGCTGTGATCATTTGCAAGTTATAATTAACAATTATGGTATAATAAGACAAATTTGTTCAAGATGTAAAGGCAAGCTCTGAGCTTAAAAATGTATCATAATTTAGTCAAATTTTAACACAAATAAAAAAGTGAAAGTCAAATTTTACTTTAAATCAGCTTTATACAAAGCCCCATATCATACTTGGTTTCAATCCATGAAGACCTCAAAGAGGCAACAAATAAAATAAAAAATTTTGTAATGCCAGGATAAACCTCTCAAACAGGGGCCATAACTCAATAAAATTTAGACAGAAAGTTAAAGCACAAACATGACTTGATATTTTATCTCTCACTAAATTTAAGTTCTGTAAATAAAATCCTTCAAATGGTACAAAGTGCAAACAAACTTTATGACATGTGACAGGTGTACATGAACAGATACTTTATAGCTCTTGGATTTTACGTACAAGAGATATTTTGCCAAGGGTTTTAACTATCTAAATATAGTAACTTCTAACACAAAGAACATGCTGCAATTGGCTTATTCCCCTTTGAAAACTCTAGACCATGAGTATTTGGAATCCATGATCCATTTCATTGAACAGGCATTTTGTCATCTTTAAAGCAAATAACAAAGTCAATGTAAACTATACTTCATCTGCCATTCACAATGACTGCTTTATTTATTGTTTATGGTGACCATATTGGATGTATCAAGGCATGACTGATAGGGACAATTTTCATTTAGGAACAACAGACATCATAAGGCATCTTTTGCTTGATCAAATAATTTTGTCCCCTCGAAGAATAATATCTAGTGATTTAACAATATATACCTGTGATTCTACTCGTGGGAGGGGAAAAAATACTGTTTTAAAGACTGTCTAGTAGTTGAAATCTATTGGTTTGGGAAATTTCATGGAAATTTTTTTTTTTAAATCCAGGTTTCCTATAATTGCTATCATGTGGACACAGAAGCGCCTAATTGATTACCTTATTATTGTAATTTGGAAAGTTGAAAGCCAAATGCTGGATGTTGTTTGAGTTGTTATAAGTAATAAAAGGATCAAAGGTAATCCTTGATGACCATAAGTCTGACTAAAACTCTGCTGATTTGTTATGAAAGGAAGATAAAACAGAGACCGACTAAAAATGATCTGGGCAAAAACACTTGAGTAAGTATTTTGATTCAATGTCTTAATTGTTCTTGTATTGTTCACAATGGTTTACAATGAATATTTAAAGCAGCTTGTATATTTTTTGGTTAATTCATGTCAAAATGCTGAAATGTCAACTTTCTCCTTATGCTAAGAAGTCACCAGCTAAGAAATACTACAGCAAGTTTAACAACGCTTGGATACCAGAATTTAAGTGTGTGCAGGCTAGTAGCAAAGGTCCTTACTTTGTATTGTGTCTTTCATGCAAATTGGATTTTAAGATAGCCTATGGAGGAAGAAATGATGTCACCAGGTATATACAGATACCATCACATAGGAGCAACGATTCTTCTGTAACAAACACACCCACATTGAAGGCATTATTTGAGACTGGATCAAAAGTGGATAAAGTGACACTTGCAGAGACTTTGTTTGCAAATTTTGTGGCAGAGCACAATTTACCATTCCTCATAGCAGATCATTTTACTAAATTGGTTAAAGTCATGTTTCTTCAGAAAATCCAGAGTGATTCAAGGAAAAGTCTGGATCAGAAGACTATTGAGAGCCTGCTAAGTGTGAAGGTTAACGATCACTGTGAATGTCACTAGTGATCACCAGACAATGCTCTTCTGAAGAAAACTAAAAATGCCTTTGGATTGTATATAAAAAAAATTTGCTTGTAACATTTTACCATCAGATTCTGAATCCAAATCATGCACAAAATTATGTGTTGTATTCTAAAATGAAGAGAATACATATTTTGTGACAAGTTGAACTTGTTTCATTTTCAATTCCCATAAAATACGAAAAATTTATGCCGATAAAAAAATCTTCCTTTTTAGACTCTAATCTCCTGATGAAAATTTGTAAATCCACTGGTTTGAAATTCTGGTTCTATCACAGGTATGTATTTATATGTGTGTGTGTGTGTGTGTGTATATATATATATATATATATATATATATATATATATATATATATATATATATATATATATATATATATATAAACTCAGACAAATAAGAACATATTTCTGCTACCATATTTTTTTATGTTAAAATTCCTAAATAATATCCAAGGTGGTTTCCATACTCTACCATTTGGATTAATTTGTGCATTCCAAGAAATTATTTTTGTCATAGGACCCTCAGTCTCTTTGAAAGACTTGTTTGATGGTGGATTGACATCATTAGTATAAATCTGCAAGTCAATTATGCTTTCTGTCAAATTTGGTCAAATTCTAAAAAGCAGGTTTTTGACACGTTAATTAAAGGTTTTTCTATAGCAAGGAAGACTGGTGTCATTTGTAGAAACTTGAAGCTTTTTCTTATCAGGACGCTCTCTTTATAAAACAATGTTATCCTCTATGACTACTAGTGACACCCTTATTATGAGTACTGTAATTTTTGTAATGTATATTTAATTTGTATCAAGTGTTGGCTTTTGTTCATGATTAGATAATATATGCACTTGTATATTTAATCAGTATTGTGTGGCTGACCTTGATCTGTAATTGAAGGCAGAGGCCTACCTGTCTACTCAAATCTTTGTCTTGTTTGTAAGTTATAAATAGGGTGTTTACAGATGTTGAGTTCAAGGTCTAGTTTTTTTAAATACAGATTAATAATATTATGGAGGCAAAATGTTTAAGAAATTGATGAGAATATTACCTTTGTCTTGGTTCTGTTATTGTCTTAGCTTTTTATGTAAATGTTGTTAACTTCTGAATTACTTGTTCCATATCGTCCTGGTGGAATCAATTTTAGTTGAGTTTAGTTGAGAGGATTTAATTTGTTTATTTATTTAAGTCATTTATCAAATTTACAAGTGCTCAGTGATTTAAGACTAAATCACTATTTTGGGATTATTGTGAATTCATTCAAGGGCATTTTGGATTATATTATTGTGATAAATCATGACAGCTGGCACATTCATTTTATGATGGTTTCACTTTAAGGCAATATCCTGTATCCATAACACTGACTGAATAATAATGTTCTTGTTCAGCATTATAATGAAGAAGCATTGACTTTTTATGGAATTATAAATAGGGAACATTGTCAATGGAGTGAATAGTGATCATTAGACAACATCATAATGAGGTAAAACTCTCCTTGGTCTGCATTATGAGGGAAAATTACCTTGGACAGCATCACAATGAGGCAACCATGTCTTTGGAAAGTATTACATAATGGGGAAGCACTTTATCTGCAACCCTTCCCAACTGTAAATTTCAGTATCATAAAAATGCAGTTTTCATGCAAAACCATGAAAAAATTGAACTCTATCAGAAAATGACTGAGAGAAAAAAGAATTTATTAATGTTAGTCATATTTTCATATTATCTCATGCTGTTGTTTATTCTTAATAATCAGTGAATTCACAGTACTGCAAATCAAATATTTAAGTGTCACTAATTTTTAGTAAAACTGTCAACAGTTACTGGATTCATTACCATGCTAACTTTGCACAACTTTAGCATGCATGAAAGTTTTCTTTATGTAAATAAGAAATAAACACTAAAACTCACCATCTGGAAGCTGATATGAGATATTAAGAGAAGGGTTCCATCTTGTTTCATTGTTAACCAAATATGGCTTTAGGTACCAGTCCACTGACGTCAGCTTTGGTGCATCAATTACTATGGTAACATTTCCCAGCAACTTTCTGTTCTCTTCTTGAAAGAATTTTAATCCTGGATGATAAGCAAAAGAATCTCAAGTGGGTCTCATACCTCTCATCTGATATAACATCCTTAAAACCTTACTTAAGCATGGAGTTTTTGAAAAATGCTTTCAAAATACAAATTTTCATTATTTACTTGCAACTGACTTATAATTAGCTTTCAACCACTCCTTTAAGCTATAAAGGTCAGGAAAATATGGGTCTAATACTGTTTACTTTGTTCCCTGATTTTCAAAAGCTGAAGATAAATTCTGTCATTTGCAATATAAATCAAACAGTTTCCAGAAATTCTCAAAGTAAAATGCTATTCATAGACGTGAAAAGATGGTGAAGTCATCAATATCAAAACAGTCTATGACCAATTAAGCATCAAAGCTTTAATCTTCAAAAAATTCTAGATTTTGTATTTACAATTTAAAAAATATACAACCAAATTTATAATAATTACACATGATATTTTCAAGCCCTACCTTTATTTCTTCAAAAAATGTTTCCCCTTTTTTAAATGGTGCAGGGAATTTTCCCCAAAAATTTCAGTTCTAGAATAGATGCTGGAATGCTTGGATCAATTAATTTTTGGTAAAATCTTCCTAAAATAAATCGCTTTGGGAAGTAACACCTCAACTATGATCGTAATACCATGTACGCAAACAACTATAAGTGGAAATGTTGATAGTTACAATATGTCCTGAGTTTTGTATATATTTACAACACAAATACAAACATGAATGATTAAGATAGTTCTTATCAGTTCTTAGTAAAAAAAAATCATTATTAGCCTAACTCAAACTGTTGCTCAGAAAGAATTTCTTTTACAAAGCAAACATACAAAGTTTGTTTTAGCAGAGGTAGTTTATTTTCTCTTATTCTTGCAATAAGTGACATAGTCTGTCTACATGAGAAAATCTTGTGGGATATACTTTTCTGCATATTAAACATTTCTCTTTAAATCTGTACTCCTTAAACCATCTATCACTAACAGTATTGTCCATAAACAAAAATATAAACAATTTATATCAAATTTTATGCTCTTTCACTTTTAAATGGAAGGATTTATCTTCTTGTTTTGTTTTTATTGGGGTGGGATGGGATGGGGGTGGTAAAAATAAAGGAAAAATTTGAAATTTTTCAACTCTTGTATGACCTTTCTTAAATAATTTTAAAAAAGCCATTTTTTCAGCTTTTGTAGTGACTGAGTAAAACTTAGCATTCTATCATGATCCATGGGGGAGGGTTCGCATGTCATTAGGAATTTTCCATTTTTCTTTAAGTTTTGTCAATGAGTAATTAAATTCTAGCAATATTTCATAGCCAAAGTTTCTTCTTTCTGCAAAAGATGAAACTTCAAAATTTTCAATGCCATTGCTAACTTTTCATTTATCACAAGTAAATTTCCATTGTTTTCATTTTTATTAGAGAATGAAATTGTTTTTCTGAGCAAATTCATTTAAATAAAAGTTGACACAAATTCTCTGAACATCCAATGTTAAAAGAACATTTGTTTATATTGTGTACTGCAATTTAACATTAAATGTCAGTTGTAAGGCTGAAAAGAATTTCCAGCAAACTGAGAGAAGATCATTTCTTCCTTTTAATCAATGAGAGTTAAAACCATCTCTGGTATTCATGAGTGATGATAATTTTAAATTGGTTGCCGTGGCAGCCATAATGAAATAAGATCAGCACCATTTTCATTTTGGGCAAACAAGACACCATTAGAAGACTTTTTGTGAAAACTACATGTTGATATAACCTTCCATCCATTCTGGAGAACTAATAACAAGATTTTCAATATATTCTATGTGGCAAACATATTGGAGGTCAAATCAGCACAATTTTCATTGAGGATCAAGCCCTATGTCAATATGACTTTCTATTTAGTATTAGCAATATTAAGATTATCAAGATGGTTGCCATGGTGGCCATACCAGAAGTCAGAATCAGTACTATTTTCATTAGTACCAGCTAGATACCATATGAAGTCTTATAAAAATCCCATGCTGATGTGACTTTCTGTTCAGGAGGAGAAACAATAGCAAGATTTTCAAGATAGCTGCTGTGGTAGCCATATTGGACATCAGATTGCACCATTTTCATTTGGGACTAACTGGACATCATATGAAGTCTTTCAGTAAAAACCATGTTTTCATATGACCATCCATTCAGGAGGAGAAGTGACAAGATTTTAAACTGGATGGTTCGTTTAGAACTCCTGGTTGAGATGACTACCTGAACAAGTAGCTATAACAAGATTTTTATGATGGCTTCCATGGCAGCCATACTGGACTTAACACTGGCACAAATAGGGATAGCAGTAAAACAATTGTCCAGATGGCTGTTGTGGTAGCCATACTTAAAGTTTAAGCAACACCATTTTTTATGAACAAGACTTCAAGATGAATGTGTAAAATTTCAAGTCAGTCTTCTGAGTAGTTTAGAAGGAGTAGCAATAACACACTTATGCTAACAGATACATGGGCCATCCTATAAACTTTCCCAGTCTATTTTCAAAATATTACACATGCTCATTTTTTTTATTATTAATGTCATTTATCTTTCTGTTTGCTCAAGTTACACTTATCAGTGTAGTTATTTCACATATTATGAAAATAAAACAGTAATAAAACAAGGTCAATTTCAATTTAGAAGGAACAACCTAGGAAGTATTGAAAAATTCATCTATAAACAACTGTTATAATGTGTTAAACTTTTAAGATGGTTATTATGAAAAAAAAAGACAGGAACCTGCCTTACATATATCCAGAATATTTAATCTTTATTAAAACAATTATTTCTTTGGCTTCAGTATTATGTTATATTTAGTTCTAACAGACATTAAATTTGGAGTACCATCTGCACATCTTTGATAAAAGATATTGCACAGGTCGAAAAGATTGTTTTTTTTTCTGGATACTATATACATGTACATAAATTTTGTCTTTCTAAAGTATATTTTTCATGCATTGGTAAAAATTTTTATATAATAATAATAATAATAATAATAATAATAATAATAATAATAATAATAATAATAATAATAATAATAATAATTATAATAATAATAATAATATAATTCATTTTGTCCTAGAAATTATCTGTACACTGAAGATGGGCTGATGATTATTTTGGGAGGCAAACTTTCATGATATTTTTAAGTTTTGGAAATGTCTATTAGAATAACTTCATTAACCACAGAATTTATCTTTTGACTTGCAGAATAATTATTTGTATATGTCTATATTCAAACAACTAACCTTCTTGCAGTCGTATTTTGCAAAAAAAGGTATCATTTGCGCCTGGAAAACGTGCCTGAAAAAATAAGGAAAAACAGAATATGTATGGATAGGTTGAAAAGGGTCCAACTCTCTACAGTTTGACTGGCAACCCTTAAACATAAAAAAGTCTGTTGGAAAACCAAAGTCTGGAGAAGATGGGCATTTGGAGGCCATAATTCTTATAATTCTGAGACTGGAAGGTCAAGGTCACTGAATGTTTCATCAATATATAACGATGTATAATAACTCAAATACATTCCTCTGTATGTTGTGAAAAGCAAACATTTAGCATCCATAACTCTTCTACCAATAATGTGAAATACTAAAAATTAAATCTCATCAATATAAACAAATTGGATTGAACTTTTACAATAGAAACCAAAGTCAGAAGGACAAGTAAACTATGACACTGTTCATACTAAACTACAACAGAATATGTTGAATGGTTCTTGATCTGTGCAGGTTACAATTAACAGCCCAAGTGAAGGTAGAAACTTAAAGGTCAAAGGCCATAACTCTATCCAAAATGACTATAAAAAAAAACAATTAAAGGAATATATATGTCTTGACACAATGCATACACCAATTTACATCAGAACATGTTTAATAGTTCCTGAGTTATGTTAGCTATGAGGATCAGTTGTAGCAGAGATTATTTTGATGGGAAAAGGGCAATAACTCGATCAAAATTGGACCTAAAACTATAAAACAAATAATGCAATAGGCAAAACACTTACTAAATTGCATTTAATTTTGTTTTGTAAGGATTGTAGAGTCATGTTGATTACAATCAACATCTCATTTAAAGATATTCAGTTAATTATCAATGGTAATAACTAGGGCATAACCGATTAACATTTTTCTACTAATTTCCGATTCCGGATTTTGGGTATGAAATTTTTCCGATTCTTGATATGATTAAATTAATCGGAAATGCTAAATAAAAAGGTTTTTCAAATTAACTTTTCAAACCATGCCACACGTTTTGCACATCACACTAACATTACAATGGGAAGGATATGGCAGGACTATAGCAAAATGCAACGAAGTTCAAAGCCACAAAGAATCCATGAAATTTTTTTATTTTTGTAAAATGCACTGAAACATAAACCATTTTTCTATGATCACATTGTTATACATAATAATTATAAAAACTAATGATTTTACAAATTTTTTCACACTGTATGCTAATATAAATTTAATTTACATTATCATACAGTTCCAATGCATCCACACAGCATATATGCTTTAATTATCCCGCCTTAATCATATGTCGGCAATCGGACACTTTAAACCCAAGCAGCCAGCTCCATCCTGTACTTTATTTAACAATTAGCTGATCTTGCCCTCATGCTTTATTATTGCACTATTGAATGACATACAGTATTAGACACTGTGCTATAGAAATTCAATTTTATTATTTTTATTATCTGAATCTGTCGTTCATGCCTTGTCCGACTCTGATTAATCGAAGTTCATACTATCCGGTGGAATCAGATTTCCAGTAAAAAGCCAGTTATGCCCTGGTAATAACTATCTAAAATGGAGCTGCTGTAAATAATGGCTTATAGAATGAGTCCAAGTGTAAATTACACAGGCCAAAGTCTGCCACTGCATAATGTGCCAGAAGATCTGGGTCTGTGCATTTTGTTAAGAGTAATCAGTAGAACCAACAACAAAGACCATGATCTGCAGGTACATCATGTGGTATTGCAGTCTGCTTCAACTTACAAGTGAGTATATATGGTAAAGAGACAAAACAAATAAAGCAAATCCTTCATCAAAAGGTCAAAGAAGTAGTAGGACAATATTTTCAAACTAAAAGTATCTATAACATTCTTTATTCCATTAACAGTATGCGAAAAAGGTCAATATGATGTTTATACATGGTAATTAACTTTAAGAAAAAAAATTGCTTTTCAAAGACAAACTTGAAAAATGATAAGGTAGTATATATGAATATACTCAATTATTTATTAGAATTCACTTTTATATAATGTTTTCCATTAATTACTCTTGTAATGAGAGTGAAGAACCTAAAGTACAGTGAATGGTAATTTATATTCATAATGTACAGCTTCCAAACTAACATTACTGCAAAAACTTAAGAAAAAATATATCTACAGAAACAACTCATCATAAACCAGGATAAATGAATAGAAAAATCAATTGCCAGTTAACCAAGGGCAACATACAATTAAAATGAAGGAACCAAATGACTCAAAAGTCAAAACCAATCTGAAAACATGTTTCTGATGGTATGTATACAAAACAACTATGTCTGCTATGATGCAAAGCAATTAAAATAAGCTCTCTACCTGAAATGGCAAATGAAAAATAAATGTTTTGCACACAACTTCAAAAATTATTAAGAACTTCAATGGTAAAATTTCAAATCTAGGGTAATTATTTTTTTTAATTTATAAAACTGAATTTACCACACAGATTCTTGAACCAAGTTTTATGAAAATATTTCTGCATCTGACAAGATGCATCTACATTGCAAAGTTGGTGCCCATGGATACATCTAATGTACAGCCAAGAACAGGAAGACAGATGGATGCAATGAGTAAATGGACAGGCAAAAATTATTTTAGATTATCACCTAGTTTGTGACCATTTGACCAAACTTACCGGTTGTGAGCAGTTATCATTGCAAGTGGTGTCAAATTGAACATCATCACATTTCATGGATGTTGTAAGGCTGACTGTATATAGAAAAAGCATCAAAAACAACAGTAAATTCATGTTGATAATTTGTCTTCGACATACACATTCAACTAGTGCTCTCTTTTCATATCTATGTTCTCCAGGCCACATGAAACTAAAGTCTTCTTCCTTTGTTATGTCACCCACATCTATATTGAATTTCTTGTATCTCACTGTTTTACAATTATGTCTTAATTTCTTGTATCTCGCTGTTTTACAATTGTCTTCCAAAATCTTCATTTACTCATGTTTTTCACAATTTTCTCAATTAATGTGTCACCTATTACTTAAATGACTAATCCAGTCATTGCCATTGTTCTATTTAACATTTTATGCACTCTATATGCACACAAAATATGCCACACCACCTCCCTAGTATGTGTTGGTCACACATTACTGACTCCTCTGAAACCCATATCATATAAGCATATATTCCACACTGCGTATCTATGGGAACATCATGTCTTCTTCACTGTCTATACTTCTGTGCTTTTCTCACCTTCAACCTACCAGATGGGCTGATGGGCTGAAAAAAACCTGAAAAATATATACAGATAGATAAAAGTAACTTTTCAGCAACCATCGATAAATTACATATACTAATTACAGTGAAACCTGCCTTTAAAGACCACTACTATGCGAGACCATCTGTCTTGAGAGACCATATTCTCAATGCATAAACTTAATGATTATATAGCATTGTGACCTGTTTTGAGAGACCACCTGTCTTGAGAGACCATATATTTCTGGCAAAAAGGGTGGTCTTTCAAGATAGGTTCTACTGTATTGGTATTATAAGTGAAGCATTGACCAATTAGAATGTTCAACATGTCAATACAGAAATACCTCTCTACCACCTAAGCATCTGAGACATTACTGACTGAAATCTGACACAGGTAATTTTTTTACCTGTACACCAGAAACATGTAAATATGCCTGTTGCTATATTTTTTTTCCTTTGAACCAGTTAAACTGCCTAAATCATTATATCCCAAAATTATATAAAAAAAACAATACATCACCTATAGTTTAGTTTTCTTTTTGACCAAACAAGATGTGTAGAAAAAGAATTATGAAATATTAATAGCTAAAATTCAAATCTAAACTTACTGTTGCATTTAAGATGGCAGCTATAAATCTTCTTTTTGTCTAGAACATGGCTCAATTGATTTTTTATATATCCTATGAAATAAATTATCCTCCTTTGGCTTCCATTTCAACTAGTCTAGCAAGAGGAAAATCATGTGACATTATTTACTGACTTGGCTGAACTGCATGTTAAAGTCTGTGTGCTGTAATTTTGCATATCAACTGTCAGTAAAAACCTATTGTACAGTCATCACCAAAGAGGAAGTTTTGCCCGACATCAACTTTCAATGAAAGCCTGTTGTATAGTCATTACCAAAGAGGAAGTTTTGTATACCAACTTCAATGACAACCTATGTATGTATAGTCATTTCCAACTTTCAAAGGGAGCCTATGTATAGTCATTACATCTTTCAATAAGAGCAATAAGAGCCTTGGTATAGTCGTTACCAACTTTCAAAGAGAGCCTTTGTATAGTCATTACCAACTTTCAAAGAGAGCTCTTGTATATTCATTATTAACATTCAGTGACCGCCTATTGCATAGTCATTACCAATATTCAAAGAGAGCCTTTGTATAGTCATTACCAACTTTCAAAAGAAAGCCTTTGTATAGTCATTACCAATTTTCAAAGAGAGCCTTTGTATAGTCATTACCAACTTTCAAAGAGAGCCTTTGTATAGTCATTACCAATTTTCAAAGAGAGCTCTTGTATATTCATTATCAACATTCAGTGACAACCTATTGCATAGTCATTACCAACATTCAAAGAGAGCCTTTGTATAGTCATTACCAACTTTCAAAAAAGAGCCTTTGTATAGTCATTACCAACATTCAAAGAGAGCTGTCTGTATAATCAATGCTAACTTTCAATCAAAGCCTATTGTATCCTCATTATCAAAGAGGAAGTTTTGAGCCAAAAGAATGAAACTCCATAAAGATAATGGTGGTTTGACCTCAGATATAAGATTTTGTACTTCTGCCATTTAATTTTAAATTTATTTTAAATTTTTTTATTTAAACTTTCTTTAAATCCATAATCAGTATAAGTGCACCATTGATATACAGGTAGAAACCTTTGTTGACTGAAAATCATTGAGGTTCCCACTCTATAACCATATGGAATTGAGATTATTTTACACATGTATCCAATACAGACCCAGGGTCATGTCCCTGGAGTCTGAGACTTCCCCTGGGACATATATTGAAAATTTAAGATTCACATCATAATACCATGACCAAATGGATTTATGGTACATATGACAAAAGGGATTTTAGTAAGCAAAAGGGGAAGTAAAATATATAGCAGTACTAAAATTAGGTTTCTAACTAGTAATATGTTGGGTTGTGAATACCAGAATTTTAGAGACTGATGTGAAAAAAGCAATGATAAATATGGGTAACTAGGTCAGCATCATAGAAACTAATATAAGTTGGGTGTGAAAACATCAATAGCAACTACTGTCTTTAGGCTTTCAAGAAGGCTTTGATACACACACACACACACACACATATATATATATATATATATATATATATATATATATATATATATATATATATATATATATATATATATATATATATATGCACACAAACAAACACACAGTTGTGATTTTAGTCATGAGATCCAAAGTGGTACAATATCATACCCAAAATCATATTATAACAAAGTATATTATAATAAGGAAGCATCTAGTTTGTCACTCACTAAATTTTTTATATATGAAATATATACTTGGCTTAATCTACATAAAGTTTGTCAATCATCATAATGAAAAACAATATGGATCTAGCCATAAGCCAATTTCCTTACAACAATTCTTTCCCAATGGAAATATCCATTATACTGATGTAATATCATTCGGACTGATATCTGAAGCATGAAAAATATAACATTTACATGTATAAGGTAAATACAGTACAAAAAAGAAAATAATGAATCCATCATAGGACTTGACACTCTAATGGATGAAAAAAATTTCCTTGAATTCAAGATAAAAATAATTCTTCCTTTTAACTGTCAAGTGCCAGGACCATTTCTGATATTCTTCACCAATAACAAGCTTTTCAAAATAAGCTTCAGATATACACATGTTGGATGTCATCTTGGCACCATTTTCATTTAAGACAGTGTGGACATCATTAGAAGACTTTAAATGCAAACTAGGCATCATAGTGACCATCCATTAAAGGGGAGCAATGACAACAAGATTTTTAAGACAATGTTCATGGCAGCCATATTGGATCTATGACTGGCACCATTTTCAATTTTCATTTCAGATCAACAATGTATAAGAAGTCTTTTCATGAAAATCCTATGTTGATATAGCAAACAAGAGTAGAGATAATATTTTCAAGACATAACTATCCTTTCAAGTGGGGTAGCAATAACAATATTTTCAAGATGGTTGTTGCAGTTGCCATATTGGACATCAGATTGGCACCATTTTGGCGTAGTGGTTAGAGCATCCGCCTTGAAATTGGGAGGTCGTGGGTTCGATCCCCGGTCGAGTCATACCAAAGACTTACAAGAATGGTACTAACAGCTTACCAACAGCTTCCTCGCTTGGCGCTCAGCATTAAGAGGTTAGTGTTAGGACTGGTCTGCCTGATGTCAGGATAATGTGACTGTGTGGGACATCATGCTACATTTCTGTGGCATGATGCCCCAGTGCTAGACATCACTATAAACTGCCACACTGCAGACATTGAAGCGATATGACTGAAAAATTGTTAAAGCTATGTTAAAAATCAAAATCACATCACACCATTTCCATATAAGACCTACCATACATCATAAGAAATCTTTTAGTGTTAAAAACTCCACAAATTCTGTGCTGATATCACCATTTATTACGGAGAAGTAAACATTTTTAACATGACTGTCATTACAGCCAACCTGGACATCAGATAGGCACCAATTTCATTTAGACCAACTAGACATCATGATAAGTCTTATAGTGAAAACTTAATGTTGATGTGACCATCCATGCAGGAGAAGTAGCAACAAGTTTGGATCTTGATGGGGCTGTTTGTTTCTTTTCTGTTAGACACTTGGTGAAACAAAGGCCAGCAAGTAGTTCGGGACCCTACCAAGGTACAGTTTGAATTTGTCAGCATGCTATGCTAATACCACTGGGCAGAGATGCTGTGGATCTCAACCGCAGATATTCTGCTTCAGTTTGTATATTTTTTAATTTCACCTTTTTCCATATTGAATTAACAGTTGTATTTCAGTATTCCAAATAAATAGAGAATTTCTACTCATTTTCTAAAGGGCTCCATCTGACTTCATGGTCTAATGTGCTTGCCTTTACCAATTACTGCCATCTAAACTCTTTCTCCCTGGGCTAGGACAAAGAGGGGATGTGAGAAAGCTTGCCAGTAGCTTCATTTGGGTTGGTGGTTTTACCAGGGTTTATAGGTGTTCTCCCTCCACAAGTTGTGCAGACCACCAAATATAGCCTATCAGGTGCTGAAAAATGACATCAAACCCACAATACCACCAACATTTCCTACATAGTCATAATTTCAGACTCTGTAAAATATCAATAAAAAAATAAAACAAACTCCTTTTCTTGCTTCTGAAGTTATATCCTGGATATGTGCATGCCAAGTTAATGGGTTTCTTTTTGAGAGTGCCTTTTGGAAGTGAGTAATTATCCCAGATTGTGGGAAGTGAGTAATTATCCCAGATTGTGGGAAGTGAATAATTATCCCAGATTGTGGGAAGTGAGTAATTATCCCAGATTGTGGGAAGTGAGTAATTATCCCAGATTGTGGGAAGTGAGTAATTATTCCAGATTGTGGGAAGTAAATAATTATCCCAGATTTGGGCAGCTAGATACCAAAAAAAAAAAAAACAGAAAGAAAAAGTATAAAGTATTAATGGCTGGAATCAGACAACAGAATCTTTAACATATTCATTTTTACATGATGGCAGGAAACATAAATATGCATATTGGCACTGGTGCATAGTTCAACAGAATTGCTGGCAAAATTATATCATATCAAACCCACAATGGTAAATAGGCTCGGGGGGGGGGGTAGGGTGATGAAGTAGTTATTTCAAACTGTCTTGTTACCATGAGGTAAAATAAAAAATAAAAAAAAATTGAAAAAAAATGATATTATATCAAGAGTTTGTCTGATTTTCTGGAATTTTTTGGGAATTTCTGTGTCTTTTCATATGGGAAATAAAAAGTTCTTCTAAGTTTCAAAATAAGGCAAGGAAGTTTTTTGTTTTCACTTTTGTTTCTCATGCTAAAACTTGTAAAATACGACCTATGTACAAACTGATAGGGTCAATAAATATCATATCAATTGACCTATACTTCTTTTTCCTGATCGTATAACTGAATAGAAACTGTGTACTGAAACTGCTTAAACAAATAACTTCTCAATAATTTCCTATTTGTTCTCAAGACATCATGAAACATCCATATATTTCCTGAAAAAATCTTCCTCAGTTATTTCAAAGATCCATGATCTTGAATAAACTGAAGTCAAATTAAGTTTAATTTTTAACCTTGTAATCTGATTTTCAAAACACGCCCATGGATAACTGCAGTGTCTGTAACTTCTCAATGAATTGTATTTCTTATTGTACAAGCTTGAAAAATGATTGCTCATATAGTAGATCAGATCTGATACCACAGGCTCGTAATATTCATACAAAAAAGTCATTTAAAACAATAAATGAGTCCCTTAAAAGGACTGATGCTCCGAAGTCCAAAAAATAATTTCCAAGAATCAATAAAAAGACCATTTCTTCTTCTTAACTACTAATGGTTGAAACCATCTCTGATCATCAAATCAGCCAATGTGGCAGATATACTGAATGCAAGACTGACACCATTTTATTTCTAGGCACACTGGACACCGTTATAAGATTTTTCTGTGAAAATCTCATATTGATAAGACCATCTACTTAGGAGAATTTGAAACAAAATTTTCAATATGTTCATTGCTGCAGCATAATTTAAGTCAGATCTGCACCATTTTGATTCAGGACTAACTAGAAATAATACAAATTTTGTCTTTTGGTGAAACCCTGATGTCAGTATGTTTTTGCTTAATTTAAGAGAAGTAGCAATAACATTTTCAACATGTATGCTATAGTGGCCATATTGGATTTCAAATTGGTACTATTTTCATCTAGAACTACAAATCAGTTTATGACTTCTGGTAAAAATACCATGCCAATATGACTTTCTGTTCAGGAGAAGTAGCAATAACAAGATTTTCAAGCTGTCTACCATTTTCATTAGGATTGATCAACAAAAGTCATAAGAAGTCTTCGGCTGAAAATCCTATGTGGATATGACTTTTCACCCAGAAGTAGTAATAATATTTTCATGATGGCTGCTATGGTGGTCAGATCAGTACCACTTTTGTTTAGAACAAATGAGAAATCATAAGAAGTAATTTCCCAATGTATGGTCATCCATTTTGGAAGAGCAGTTGTAACAAGTTATTCAACATGGCTACTGTGGTGACCATATTGAGTGTCTGACCAACATTATTTTCATTTAAGACCAACTAGACTGTGGGATAAACATGTATGTAAAATGTCATCACAATCCTCCAATTACTTTAGGAGGAATATCAATAGCAAACATCAGACAACAGGTCATCCAAAATTTCTTCTCATTTATGACCAGCAGAACTAAAAATCAAATAAATTTTATGCATATTTAAATTTAAATTTAGAGTTTAAAAGGAGCATATGCAAATAGATTAGACATTAAACTTTTATCATGCTTAATCTACACTGACTGATCATGGGCTTGGGAGAGACTGGTTTACTATTTACATTATTTGTTTTTCTCCCTAAGAAAATAAAATTAAAAATCATTCAAAAGGTCAAAAAGACTGGTGTATACTTTTTATCTTTTATGATAGTCAAATAATCTGCAGCTATATCTTGTCCAAATCAGTAAATTAAAGTTGATCCTTGAAAATATTAAATTTTTTATAAAGTTAAAATAATTATACTTCTCTTTGTCTCCATGCTATTGATGAATAAAATCCCACATTGCTCTGTAGCTAGCTAATTTTCACCATTATAGGACAAAAACTCCAACACCTGTCAACTTCCACCTGTCTAAATACCTGGAGAAGGAAGTTAAAAAAGGCACACCTGATGACAGACTACCTAATCAGCTTACAAACATTATAAGCAGGTCATAGAACACACATCAAGCAGAGACCAGGAAGTAGCTATTGTAAATGTGGCAGATTTCATATCAACTTACATTCTTAGCACAGAATGTATACCCAATTAATGAGAAATAAACATTATTCATAAAGACAAACCTTAAACAATAAACTCTGAAACAAATGGCTGATTGTATACTACAATTAATAAAACTGGATCAATAGGAGAGAAATAATAATCTTAATACTTAATCTTAATAATTTTTTGTATTACACATTAAATGTGTAGCAAGAATTTATGATTTAAAATGAATTAAAAATCAAATGTTGATTTATTAGGTCAGGATTCAAACAGGTTACTATAATAAACATTCCAGACTTTCCCTGATCAAATCAACTTTTCCCTTACCACAACTTTCATTTAAAACACAGACAGACACATTTTATAGTTAGATCACTCTTTTTGTAAGGACATCTTATTGGTACAAAAGAAAACAGTATACCTAGAAATGCCATCACATAATGCATTCACAGTTCAGGGACAGCTGGAATATCCCCTTGCCTTTTCTGACACATGCTAATAAAGTACCTCAGATGTAATAATAACTTCACTGCTGTCAAAAGGACTTGCTAATCACTAATAGCAACATAAGCCATCACTAATAGCAACATAAGTAATAGTTGAGGCTTTTGCAACTGATCAATTTCTTTAATTTTTGTTTATTCAATGGTTCCAAAAATATCAAAAATTAAAATCTAGGTCTTTCACTAATGGCTGAAACATCATTGAATGTTACATTTAGTGACATTTTTCAATGTGGATCATTTCTTTACACATCTAGATGGATATTTGTTCATGAAAAACATTTGGGAAGTATTACTACAAATAAAAGAAATATATTCAACTTGTATGTTGTGGTTGTTATTATGGGGTTTAACAAAATTTTTCAGTACAAGATTGGCTATACATGGCGGCCAGTATAATTGGTGGAGGAAGAACCAGGAAAGAACCACCAATCCAATGGAAAGCTACTGGCAAACTTTCTCACATACCCACACTGGCAGAGCCCGATGGTAGAGATCTGTAACAGAGTGTGACTTGTACTAATTTGGCCACTTGGGGCCCTCCAACTTTATTAGAAAAAAAAAAAAAGAGTTCTATCATAATGGATGTTGGCTTGAATTGTAGGTAAGAAGAGCAGTGCTGACCATAATGTGTCAGTGAATTATGCTAATCTAGGTTTAGAAGGAATTTTTAAAAAAAAGAAAGGTCATTAAGCTAAAAATAGATCACAATCCCAATGCAAAATATTTCAAATCTTGCAGATTAAAATTTTTGCAAATTCTCAACTGTGTCGTTTTTTTAAAAAAGAAATGATGGCATAATCTGACTCACACAAGGAAAATCACTGATTTAAAGTGCTTACAGTTATGCATGCATCAAACTCATGTAAAACATGCCATGACATACCATATATACTTGCTCATATATTAAATCCAGCTGCAAACAACATTGACCCTGATCCGCCATATATGTTGTTTGTTCTATTGACAAACCACACAGATCATTGTGATGACAGATTTGGGTCTTGCAATCTGATCTGATTAAAATTAGATATCTGCTTTCCTTTTCGAAGTTCAGAGAATGAATCAAATTGTTCGGTACACATTCATCCATACTGCTCAGTCTCCACATGTGAAGATATAAGACTTCATCTGATTGATTGATAAATTTCAGGTTACCAGATCATGACCCCTAAGTAGCTTCTGTAAGACCTTCAATGTATAATGATTTGAGATAATGTATAATGAGATCTGATTTTAATCAGATTGGGGAACATGTTGATTACAAAAAAAATTGACAGAGAGGATTTCCAATACCTACTACCAATTATATACATGCTGAAGATAATTACTACCAACTCTATACAAGCTGGACAGTAGTGACTAAAATCAATGACATCTTATAACTAAATTGATAAATAATTTCAATCTTAATAATGTACCAGTAAATCAGGCTCTATGTTGTTTGCTCTGTGGATTAATCCTAACAAACTGCATATACCCATAGCTGCTAGCACATTATGCCGCAGCAGAGATGGGTCTATATAGTTTACAACTGGATGTCACTTTTAAGCATGTATATAGGGTAACTAGCAAAGGTTATTGTATATTGTTTTAGGGGGCCCAGATTGGCCAAGTGGTCTAAAGGGCTCACCATTCCACATCACTGCCATCTCACCTCTGTCTGTGTCAGTTTGAGTCTCAGGCTCAGTTAATGTGGGTACATAAGAAAGCCTACCAGTAGCTTCTTGTAGGTTGGTGGTTCTTCCCTGGCTTTTCCAGGCTTCTTTCTCCATCAGTTATACTGGCCACCATGTATAGCCTAACTTTTGCAAAAAAATGGTGTTAAATCCTAGAACAACAACATATATTGTTTTATTTACATCAACTAAACCCCATGGAAACTCTTTCCATCTTTCATAAATCATGTGCTTTTTTTTTCAATGAATATGATATGAGTTCAGTTTGCTTTGCTTTGGTGTTTTACCACACACAAGCATCAATGCAGTTAGGTTATTTAGCACTGAGGCAATCATAGTAAAGTGACTTACCCATCCCTCCAAAGAAAACAGCATGCATGCATAAAGACACTTTAACATTCAATTCATACAATACAACAGGGTATACAGTTTTTATAGACTCTTCCCCATGACTTCATTGGTGATAACTGAACAACATATAAAAATAATAAGGATTTCTCTAAAAGTAGATCTCTCTAAAACTCTGGATTATGCAGCTGGATTATATTAAAACATCTAAATGGTAAAGAGATAAATGAATCTGAAAAGCTCCTAGAAATCATCAAAAATGTTAAACTGAAAACAGGGGATGTCATATCTGGAATCCTATTTTACATACATACATACATACACATACATACATACATACATACATACATACATACATACATACATACATACATACATACATACATACATACATACATACATACATACATACATACATACATACATACATACATACATACATACATACATACATACATACATACATACATACATACATACATACATACATACATACATACATACATACATACATACATACATACATACATACATACATACATACATACATACATACATACCACCATGTTGGCCAATTCTGCGCATTTGGCAATAATGTGCAACAATATGACATTCCTGTAAACATTGGATCAATAATTGTTTTTGGTCGAATATCCAAATTTGTATCAAGGAAGACTGAAAGACCAATCGTCCTTTTATGAAGGAAGTAATATTCATAAAGTGTACAAAAATATCCCACATTTCTACCCTAATTGCATATGAAAATGAGATTTCTAAATGTCGATATGAAGATGTGTGTGATGTGATTATGATTTTTAACATAAGTTTGATAATTTTTCAGTTATATCGCTACTAGGTCTGCAGTGTGGCAGTTTATAGTGATGTCTAGTAATGGGGAATCATGCTGCAGACATGTAGCATGATGTCTCACCCAGTCACATTATCCTGACAACAGGCCGACCAGTCCTAACACTTACCTCTTAATGCTGAGCGTCAAGAAAGGAAGCTGTCAGAACCATTTTTGTAAGTCTTTGGTATGACTCTAACAGGGATAAAACCCATGACCTCCCGCTTTTGAGACGAACGCTCTAAACACTAGGCCACCGGAGCAGTTCAACACGAAGACCCATTCCATGACCTTCTTAAACTTGTGACACAGAAAATCCCATTTACTATGTATCTTTTAGAATCATAAAAAAAATACATTATATAAAAGATGGAAATGTATACCTTAAAACAATACTGCATTTTAATTGAGTTATCCAATTTTGCAAGAAAATGCCCCACATAGTTTATTTTCTACTATACAACATGTCACTTTGCAGCTAGAATGGGATTCTCAAAAAACATTCCACAGCATATAGCCTGTTTCTAATTTCTTTAGTAATTTTATTCCCATATCTGAGAAGTTGCAAACACATTACATCCTATTCATTGTTGGTTCTCTTCAACATAATAGCTTATTTTTTAAATAAAATTCTATTTTTTTACATGATCTGTTTAGTTTGCTTAGTATCTCTTGCTACTTATTGGCACTTAGGTTGAATTTTGTAAAACCAGCTATAAACCTGACCTAATTACTTAACTGAAATGTTGACAGAAATAGTCCAAAGTAATGTATTTAATTTTCGTAGCTTGATTAATAAACATTACACTTTTTAAAATCTATGTGCAGAATAGGTCGACATATCGCATGTCATGAAAACACAGGGGTGGTATCCAGTGTGTCCATAATTAATCTTATTTTGAACAGAATATTCTGGTGACAACTGCTTCTTTTCAAATGGTAAGCATTGCAGTATTTTGTTTTTGTCATTTGGTCCGATTCAGTATGGGTTATGCTTCAGTACTGGTGATGGAAACCTTAGGTGCACAGAAATACCTGATAGCAATATATATATATATATATATATATATATATATATATATATATATATATATATATATATATATATATATATATATATATATACACACACACACACACAAACATACAAACATTTACACACACAGTTTTATGAGGCAAGACCCAACATCTTTTTTTCCTGTTGCTCAGCGACTCTTTTTACGGGGTCAAAATTTAAACTCGCGCAAATACGTGCACATGTAATGCATCACAAATGAAAAGCAGTAAAAAAAAATGAAAATAAAGAAACATAATTATGCTTTTATTTGTTTGTCGGACTAATTTTCACTTGACGAAAGCCAAAACTGTTTCAAAAGTTTATAGGCCTAGCGTACGTTCAAAATTTTAAGCCGTACGTGCGTTGCCTGTTTCCAGAAAACTCTTGTCACAAATTAGAACGTACTTCCAACCACAGGGTTTGTTACAAATAAATTTGGGAGCATAACATGTAATAATATAATTAGGATCCCAATTTTAGTTGTGACAAACCCCTTAGTCCAAGTTTCCTCTGACCCATGACACCTCATTTTTTTATATTTGGTTTTTCACCCCAACATAAAAAAAAAAAAAAACGAATATCAAAAATGGGGTGTCAAGGGTAAGAGGAAACTCGGACTACAAACCCCTGTGCCCTGTGCCTCCAACTAGGTAAACTGAGTTTTTCAAAGGTTTAAAACTCGTATCCCTGAAGCCTGGTATATTTCATTTACCAAACATATTAATTCAAACAACGGAGTTATTCTCTTCTGCGCTACATTATACTTACCATGCTTTTTGCCTATTTATGTTGGAAACGAAAATGCCTTGAAATATATAACTTACATATATTTTATATTTACGGATTAAAATAAAAATATGTACTTAATTGAAATGTGTTTTGCTATTTTCATAACAATAAAAATATTAATAATTTTTTTTATAAATTTTTAATTGTACTTGTTTAAAAAGATATGTTATTTATTTATTTTGTATTATCATCATTTAATACTGATTCGGTTAATATCATTACAATGTCATGTAAATTCTAACATAACCGAAAAGGGGTATTCCCATATTCTCTCTTTTGATTGGATAAGAACATGTCATACTAGGAGGCCGCCATTTTCAAAATTGTTGCATGGATTTTGTTGTTGTTTTTTGTTAATTGTTACGCACAATGGGTGATGAAAATCTATTTAGGTAGGTATTTCTCACACATAAAAGTTTCTCTTATAAACCATTGTATTTTCTTGTAATTATTGCCACGATTAGGCTGTTACTTTAATTCGACCATGCACTAAATTAACGAATAAATCAGTGCACCATTTTGTGATAAAGAAACTTACAGACGAAAATGATTGATTGCTATAGTTGATTGCTATAGACTTTTATAATGGTGGATAGGTAGTATACTCGATCAAGAAAAGAACATGGTGGATCGAATCATCAAATATAGGGTAAAATGATATTTTTTCAGCATCCTTAACTTTCAATATGACATAACAGTGTGTGGCATTCAATTCACTATGTACATGATCAAATTCGTCCAAACTTTTTAATATACTTTAACATTGAATTTTGTGATGTGTTTCTTGCGGCATATATATAATGATCTTCCAAAGGAATATGTTTCAATATCCATATCACCAATGCCTGTTACTGAAATAGCTGGTACTGAATGTATGCATGACCTTTACAATAGTGTTTGCTTATGGAACTTCTTGATGAAAACTAACTTTAAATTGCAGCAATCAATATTTGTTCATTCAGTTTTATCAAAGAACGAATTGATAATTTGATTCCATGGCTCTGAATATGTCATTCATTCCATAACTTTATCAATTGGATTACAGTATTAAATAGTTCTGTTACCATATTAGTCCTACAATGTAAGAGTATCACATGTTATTTATGTTTTAGTGCTACTTCTTACTACCTAAAAAATAGCCTTGTATTTTGTGTTCCGATGTCAGTTGACATCAAAATGAGTAGTCAAAGTATCAGGAATATCTCGCACACTTGGCAGCCTATATTGACACTTCCACAAATTGATATGTAATTAATATACTTACTATGCTGTTTTTGTCCTGGTGGAATCAATATCTAACACTAGGAAATGGACACATTTTTATGTTCCATTGACATACATTTAAATTTGTTGAAATGTTACGTTAGTCGAGGTATGCTGAAGTATATTCATATATAGGATACCTTTCTTGAATGAAACAAAATGTTTCAATAGGCATAGCTTTTTATTTGTCTCATTAAAGAATATTTCAGCATAACCAGTTTTCGGCATTCTCGACTTTGATCGCTTTCCAGCCATGTGAAATGAAGACCAATGAAACTTAAAGACAGGTCCATTTCTTTTGTGAGAATTTGAATTTTTTAGAGAAAAGACATTAGTTTGTAAAGTCTGAATAAAATATTATGACTTTACTTTGTAGAAAAGTGTATTTATTGGTTGCCATTTGTGTGAGATATTCCTGAAAATTTTACTTTTTTTACGATGTTAGTCAACTTCAAAACATGCTACACAAAGATGTTAGGCAGTAAGACTCAGACATCCAAAACAAATATTGGTGTCAAAGTCTTACATGTGGGACTATTACAAATCATCTGCATAAATGATATATATTTTGAGCATTTACCAGTACAAAGCATAGTAAGATTTCCAGACCAAATTTGCTACTAACTTTGACATTGTTAATACTTTATCTGAGTAAAAACCAAATAGTGAATGAGTTTGCCGAATAAGATCACTATAAACATTAACATTGAACATTATAAACTGAACAGCTGTCAGTTACAGACACACTGTGAGAGATGATATTATATGGAAACATCGGTCTACTTTTGTTGTGTTTAGCGCTTCTGGTCATATAAGATAAGCTTTTGTAATGCCCTTTTGCCTGACATATTCTTCTGATAGCAAATGCTTGTTGTTGTTCCTGCTAATCTGCTTGGAAGATTTCCATGAAACCTTACACATGTATTGCTTGATCCTAAAGAAAATGTTTGGTGCTCTGACATCAAATATACTTGATTAGCAGCCATCTTAAAATTCTAGTTATCATGATTCCCCCTAAATGTATGGTCATAATAACAATTGGATTTTCTAAATGATTTCTTATGTATACTTGCTCCTAAATGTAAATAATTGCAAACTGATATTCCCAACACAGCAGTCATTTTGAAAATCTTCCTATTGCTACTCTTCAATGGAAAGTCATACCAGCATATTGGTTTCACCAGAAAACTTAAGGTGTCTAGTTGTTATTAAATACAAATCTTGCTAATCTGATGTCTAGTCTGGTCACCACAGCAGCTGTCTTGAAAATGGTATTGCTGCAATTAGATGGAAAGTCATAAAAACATTGGTTTTTCACCAGAAGACTTCATAAAGGGCTAAATGATAATGGTGCTGATACGACGCCCAGTGTGGCCTCTATGGCAGCAATCTGGAAAATCTTGCTATGGTTATTACTCATAAATGTTAAGTTATTCTGACCTGAGGTTTTCACCAGATGACTAATTATGATATTTGGTTGGTCATCAATGAATATAATGCTGATCTGACCTCAATTATGGCTGCCATAATTAAATATTTTGCCAATCTTATTTCTAATCCTTCTGAATGGATGGTCATATTAACATAGGCATTACATGAAATGTCATGTAAAGGTGTCTTGTTTATCCTAAATGAAAAAAATGTGAACCTTAAATCCAATATGGCTGCCACAGTGGCTGTTTTTGCAACTGCTATTGCAGAAGAATGACAGTTTGCAGGGGTCAAGCTAGACTTAAATTGTGGGGAGAAGTGACTTCTATTTTTGGTCAGAAAAGGGAGAAGTGGGAGCTAAACAGGGAGAAGTGAGACCAAAGCAAAAAATGAGAAATTATATATATATATATATATATATATATATATATATATATATATATATATATATATATATATATATATATATATATATATATATATATATAGCTGCATTATCTTATATATGTGCTCCATTTCTCAGTATGCTTTTAACAGTTTTAAACAATGTCTTATTTTCAAGTTTAAAAATATATCATGTTTATTATCAACCCATTTTTACATGTATATAATTATTATATTCATACCTATTCTATTCATACTTGTAGTATATGAGTGTTTGGATTGAGATACATGCAAATTGGCCATATGACTTAAGTTAAAAGGCACAGCAGAAGCTATACATTGTAATTAATTTTAACTGAAATCAGTAACAAGATTAGAGTCTTGTAATTGCAAGCTGGTAAAAGTGCTTAATGAACTACCACTTAATTATTTACTTTATTTTGTACAAGTTTTGTGTAAAATTGTAATCAAAAAAGATTTCTAGCATTTTTTTAAATAACCCCTAAGTTATGTTGTTGTGGGGCTTAATGCCATTTTTCATTACACAATAGGTTCTACATGGCGGCCAGTATTAATGGTGGAGGAAAAAACCGGGAAATCATCGGAAAGAACCACCAACCCTCGAGAAGCTACTGGCAAGCTTTCTCACATAATTCATTTACATAGGAATAAATGCACAAGCGACATCAAAACGTACTCTTCGTTCTGATTTCCTTGTTTCCCAATAAAATATTACTGTAACTATTCATAGACGACACACAGAAACACTAAAGTAAATAAATAACTACACTGTACCCTTTTCCCCCCCCAAAACGAAACATCTAAAAACATGTATTGCACCAAGCAAGTGCATCTATTTTTAGAAAGAGGGTTTTTCTTAATACAAACAGATTGCTTTCTTGCTTTTTTACAACAAATTCATTAATATGACTACATATTTATGGTTGAATTATTGATCTACCTACTGGTATTATCAATATAAATCGGTTAAATAGTATTTACTTCATTGCTATATATCTCTTTTGTAATTTCCCGAAAATTAATTACGGTAGGTCAGGAAACAACCTTGACATTGCAGCATAGTTTTGAATTCCACAACAGAGATTGTCATGTGTTTTTTTTTACCTAAATTATTAAATATTTAGGCTATATCTCCTATGAAATAATATTTTAACTTTGTTTTCATTATATTATATATTTTCCTGAATCTATTTGCCCAATTATTTACGAATACAAACAGTTTTATGATGTGGTATATCATATAAGTAGTAATATAGTAATATCTGTCATTACAAGTTCATTTACTGTTTCAAACTGATTTTATCAAGAAAATACATAAATACAGCTGTTAAAATCTCAATGTATAAAACATGAAATACATTAGAAAACACTTGACCAATCTCATTTTTTAAAATCAAATATCAAATTACTATTTACATATTGATGCATTTCACCTTGGATTACAACAGTGCCAGAACTTACTGGCTACTGTGAAATGGCATCTCAAAAGTCATAATCTACAACTATTTTACATCCTAAAATATGAAGGCGAAGTCATTTTTGCTTTCCTAACAGAAGAAGGCAAAGTTTACCGTTCTCAGGTGACCTTTTTTGCCCACTTCATCTAATTGCATGACCCCTGAATTTGGTTTCAACTCTCATTACTTGAAAAAAGTAGTCTTATCTGGAATTCCTTGAAATTCATTTTGGACAGTAGTGTCCCAATCCCATCAATGTACTTTTGTTTGATGTTTGTCAACAGAAAAAAGATGACAGTAAAATATTACTTTATCTAAATGTAATTAAACCTTTCATTTTAAATAAATCTAGATGCACTCACGTCTACTGAAAGAAATAAAACGGAATCATAAATGTTTTGGGATAGTGTCTTTAAAATTTTATGCATTTTACCATTACAAAATGTCCAAGGGACCCCAAGTGGCCAAGTGGTCTAAATCGTTCTCCGTTATGGATCACTGCTATCTCACCTCTGTCTTCCTGAGTTTGAGTCTAAGATTCAGCAAATGTGGATAGGTGAGAAAGCTTTTCCGTAGCTTCTCGTGGATTGGTGGTTCTTTCTGCGGATTTCCCTGTTTCTTCCTCCATCATAAATACTGGCTGCCATGTATAGCCTGTTGTGTGCTGGGAAAAAATGGCATTAAGCCTCAGAACAACAACAAAATCTCCAAGATGATTAATGGGGTAAAAATTACTTAATAAATGATGTGCTTGAATCAAAGCAATTACAAAATTTGAGAGAGCAGGGCCTACTTGTGGCAATAAAGTCCAGGTTATCTCAAAACTAACTTTTCATGGTTAAGATTTGACTGTGCCAGTAATTTTGAAGTTAGTTTTTAAAAAAAAATATTTCTGCTTTTATATAATACAAAATGTGACTTCATTTTTACATAAAATGCTTGGACAGATTAATTCGTTTATCTTCAATATTCATCAGAAAGTAGATTGGTAGTATTTGAAAGATGGCATTTATGCCCATATTTATATACTATACACTGCCATTAAATCTGAAACAAGCTTGAATTTTTCTAATGTGAAGTCAGTTGAAAAATTGTTTTATCGGTTAAATGACAGCATGAAGAAATACAAAAATGGATCATTGGCATGTATTTGACAATGGTGACAGTTTTGTTCAAGCTTTTTGAGAGATAGAATCTTGTGCTCCTGTGTAAAATTAAAATGAGATTTTCTAAAAACTTGTAGTGTACAGAAAGGTTTTATTTAGCTTTTTAATAATTCTATTAGTTAAAATTTATTTTAATGGAAGCTGTAGAAATGCATGAAATATAGGATCTGTTCTAAGAAAAATGAATGCAGCATTCATGATAATGTCTGAAAAGCACACAATGCTCATTTAACATCATGCTAAGCAAAACATTTGTTGAAATACTCAATGGGAATATTTTTCATATTAATTTGTTTTCATTCAACCATTTACTCTTATGCTTATGATTCTTACAAAATTGACAACAATACAAACATGGCTCTGTATTATTTAAGATCTTGAAAATAACAGGTTTTTTTTTTAAAAAAATGTCCTTAACTGGCATCCATCTAAGCATGTTGAAAAGAGATGTAGATCAATGGTTTCTAGCTTGTGGACCACAGATACACAAACACACACACACACACACACACACACACACACACACACACACACATGCACACATACATAGAGTGAGGGAAAATTCCAAAGGGGCATGAAAGTACAACTGTTATCATGTGGGACTTTGCAAAATTATTTTTAAAGTTAAGAAGCAGTCCTCAAACTCAATACTGTTGAGAACTACAGATGTTAAAATATCATTTAAAATCTGTGTTCCTGGTAGACATTAAATGTAAGTAGAATATCAGAGGTCGCCTCGCACATTACAACAGGAAAATGTGGAAAATAGTCCGTATTATGCGCTTTTGGTATCAACTGATCCAACATAAAATTTCTAACCATTATAATATCTTTTTTAGATTTTTTATGAAGAATATTGCAAAGTGACTGTATGAGGATAAGGCATTATCAGCATGAAGGATACCTAAAAATTAATAGAAGTTCAAGGATTTTTGCAGTTTGTTTTGTCAACACTTTTTATTTTTTATTTCAGATTGCCAACAGAAGTCGTCTCGGAAAACTCGGAAAAGAATTCTCGCAGACATTCAGTGATTGGATTACTGTCAGAATTTTCAACTTTGGTCAGTGAATTTCATCTTTCTTCAATAGTATAGTGTCATTGATATTTGTACACAACTTGTGTAAGGTTATCACAAATGTGAAATATGTATCTGCATTTTTTTTATATACACTTTTTAGTGTGCTTTGTTTCACTGAGTCCTAAGGAGATAGTGAAATTGGTAATTACTCCATTATTTGGCTGAAATTGCAGTTTTGTAAAGAGTTTGGAAATGGTTATACAGTCTTGCTATCACTTATCCCTTATACAGAGCTTCCTTGAATTAAGTGGTGAGAGAGATAATTTACAGTATGTCCAGCAGCCCTAGTTTTCCACCTTTTGAGCTCACCTCTGTTGTATTTGTTCATCATTCAAAGATGACCATGACATCACTAACTGGTTTGGTTTGTGTGTAGAATTGTATATTAGTAACTGCAGCATTGGCATCAGTGACTGTACAGATAAGTGTAATCATATGTTGAGTTTTTGTGTTTAACTCTGGATTTGTTTTCATACTGTATAGATAGTTATACCTGGAATATTGAAACTTGGTCAAGAAATGCATTTTCATGAGTACTACCATCTTTCCTGGCCAAAATTCTGATAAGTTAATCTTCACTTTTGCAGATCGTTCCAATATTTTAGAGCTTTGGGTCTGCGAATATCGTCCAATCAAACTCAAGTTGATCACATTTGAGCCCTTTCTTAAGAATGGTGGGGAGACAACTGGAATGGCATCATAATTAATATTTCAATTGTGGTCCATGTTTGCACAAATACGTACTTTCCCTCAAATACACCTGAAATGGCTTCTCTCTGGTACATATTGATTTGGAGTCAGATACCTCTACCTTTTTTGGCCAGTGTACAGTATACCACTATCAAAGCACATAAATATCTGATCAATCTGGCATGGTATGGATAGGTTAATATATCAGAACTTTGGCTAGTGAAGATGGATTTCTTCACTCTCATCTCAAATATAGGTCACTGACCTACAATTCAAGCTTTACTGACTAGATAAATTTTATGATACAAGTTTTACATTGAGTTCATGACCAACCAAAGTTTAGCACACTGTATATGTGTTGTCATGCCTAGATTCATGAAACTTTGTGGGGAATGTATCTTGATAAATACTACACTCATCACACAAGTGGGTCTCTGATTTATAATTCATGCTTCAGTGACCTTTGTTAAATCGTGTCTTCCTAGTTATTTTTCAAGCTATGTTCAAATCTGAATATTTTAAATATCCTTACCACAAAAGAGTGTTACTGTGACCTACATTTTTCAATGACTGGCTAGGCTAAGTTTTTACATTTAGTACATCACCAAATAGGTTTTTAGAATCCTATGTAGGCACTGTTATACCTAGATTCACAAAAGTTGCTGAGGCTGCATCTTCATGAGTACTACACCTTCATTAGAGAAGTGGATCACTATGACCTATATTTTATGCTTTAGTGGCTTGTTTTCAGTCTCAAGCACTGCTTATGCCCAGATCATCAAACTAGGTGACTATATGCTTTCCTATTAGAAGTACACCCTTACATCAAAAGAAGGTCATTTTGGACTATAACAAATTATTGGCTTATGTAATGTTTTGGCACTTAGCTCATAACCCATTTCACGTTTCACTGAATGGTTCAGTTTACTGTTTATTCACTAATAATTAAACCAAATGATTGTACAAATCTTTCTTAGTACCACACCCATACCAAAAATGGCCACTTGCCTATATTTCATATACTGGTGTCATTTTGTTTTGTTCATAAAGCTTTATAATTGGATGCATCTCTTATTATGACACTGTGACCTACATTTTGTACAAGGTCAATACTGTCTTTGACATACATGTATATACATTCATGCCTACTAAGGCCCTTCCTGATCAGTATTGTTGGAAGTATGAATAAGCATATTTATTCAGTGATCAGCATTTTAATACATTATATATTGTGCTATCATACCCTCACCAGGTTTTCTATGTTTTTCTAAGCATCACCTGTAGTGATTAATCAACTATGTACTGCTGGGCTGTCACCAAAATCACTAAAACACTGACTTTCACAAGGCATTATCTGGTTGCCAGGGTGGCTTTTCAAGATTTTAAGAAGAATTTTTAACAGATTAATAAAACATTAATATGTCTCTTTTCAACTTATTGCCTCAACTTTGATATGATAGAAAAGACTTTCTTTCATATTATTCTTTTATGCATTATCATGGTAGGTGGGTGGGTGGATGGATAGTTACACAACAGGTCTACACAATACTGACTACATAGTGCCAGTTAATAGTTTACAAATGAAGACAAAATTTAATAAAATTCATAAACAAAAGTAATAATGCATTACGATTGAAAATACATTTCTTCCTTTCTAAATTAACTTATTCAAGGAATTTCAAATACAAATATGATTATACCAATAGCCGATATGTTAAGTGATAGAATTAATTCATCATCAAATCAAGTGAAAGATCAAAAACACTGACTTCTATTCATAGCCAGATGCCTTGATTCCATGCAAATTCCACAGCAACTGATCCTTTTGACTAACTTGTGCTGGTAAGTTTGGATCTTCTCCACTTTCAGCCCTTCCAACTTTGTGACCACTTTGGGTTTGTAATATGTGAGAATGTATACTGCCTCATAAGGTTCACTAGTCTCGTGAAGCTATCCCACCTTGCAAAAATATAAACAAGAGCAACCTAGATCTTCTGTCACATTATACTGAGGATAAATACTTATTCTCACCCCTCGTTAGGTCAGATATAATTCTATCGAAATTCAAACAGATAGCTTGGCTATTTTGTCCTATTGGCAATGTCAGACCATACAAACCTAGTTTCACAAAATTAATTGTTCTGCTAATGGCTATTCAACAGCACACTGAGACATTAGTTCAAGACTAGTCTCCATTGCACAAAAGAACAAATGAAATTCCTTACACCTTGGTATTTATAACAACAATCAAGTATTTTCCTACAGCTACATGAACTCATTGGAGAATTCACACGGATTCTTGTATCTCCATAAGACATGAAATTCTAGATTCACAACCCTATATAAAAAAGGCATGAAATTCTAGATACATAACTTCCTAGAATAATCAAGACTATACCATCAAGCAAGCTGTCAGTGCATATATAAAGAAAAATACTGTGCAGACTCAGATACACGAACTCAGCACAATTATACCATATAAAAAACTGATCTACGAATTTAAACTAAATAAATCCATGCAAATACAAGCAAATAAATCAAACAAATCATCCTAGTAGTATCAACAAATTACATAAAAATTGATGCAAAATACTTTGTGCTTTCAAGGTTTTTTGTCTGTCAATTTCTCCAGACAATCGTTTCCCCTGGATGATTTTATAAGTGAATTTACTTTTTAAATTACTCAAGTCTTTTACGTTTGTTTTCTCTTGCAGAAAAGTATAGACTAATCTTCAAATTCGCTATTAGCACATTAAAACTCAAGGGTTTTCATGTGAAACCATGTTTCCTTCACATCATGTTCAATGCAGATGGAATATATTCCCTGCCTGAACTAGGCTCAAAGCAATGTTGTTTGTCTGACAATATCAATTACCCAACTGATTCCTGGTAACATTCAGAAATGAGTTTTCCATACAGATCAGAAATTAACCCCTATCCTATGATGTTTAAACAAATGTAGCTGTAATAAAAAAAAAATCATTTAACTTATGACGGAGTCTTACTAATCCATGCATTATGGTGATTTAAACACTCTCATGTTTCCATAAATCTAACCAATCATGCACGTGTCCAACTAAATGTTTCCTACAGAGATTGACAGAAAAAAATTGCTTCATTACATACGGGGATACCTTATTGGCTAGATTACAGTTTTTCCAAACAGGGAAAACACCCACACATTAGTTTCTTATGCTAATGTTATAATACATAGATTTACAACTCAGTGTTTAGCCTGGAGCTGACCTTATATGACCTGTAACTGTCACACCATTTGTAGACAGGAGGTTAGAACTGTACAATCACCCCACCCAAGAAAGAGAAAATAAATACATGATTTTAAAGTGATCTCATGAGAAACTATTATTTTATGCATACCTTTGTC
Source organism: Potamilus streckersoni (assembly GCA_016746295.1). Classification (NCBI taxonomy): domain Eukaryota; kingdom Metazoa; phylum Mollusca; class Bivalvia; order Unionida; family Unionidae; genus Potamilus; species Potamilus streckersoni. The sequence goes on from JAEAOA010002240.1 coordinate 5,149,339, forward strand.
ATTCAGCAAAGCAATAATGTTCAATCGCTCGATTGTGTGCCTTGCATTGTTCCATGATACTGTCAGCGTTCTACTGAAAATGGTGTCCAAGGCAAAAAATTAAAATAGATCTGGAAAAAAATGAATTTTTTATCCATCCTTTGGAAGCATTTTATGACGGGCCGATGATAATATTATTAATAATATTATCAAACCAGTGGAGCTTTCATCATCCAAAGATGAGGTAATGATTACTCAAAAGATAAAACGTAATTTGTGCAGCAATGGTTGAAAACAGCTGGCTATGTTTTTAAAAAGAAGTATAAGTCAAGTGTAGAATGTGACAGTAAAGATGCCTTCATGTTTTGCCATATATGTACAGAGGCTAAAAAAAGCCCAATAACTTTCAGAAAAGTACACTGGCAAGGCATACTGGGTTGCCAGAACACAAACTACTGATGGAAGCTCCATACCTCCAGGCAGATTTAAATGCAGGTTTACAGAAACGATTTTCCAAAGAAGACATAGCAGTGAAAGTGCTACTTAAGTGTGTACATTGGCAATATAGAAGACATTCCTTTTTTAAAATACAAATCTCTTCTTAATTTAATACATGACTTAACAGCTGAAAAAAAAATTGATGCCATTGGAATTTAGAAGAATTAGCTACTATCTGTTCAGAATTATTGGAAAGCCTATCAAACGTTGTTGAAGTTAGTCTTATACATGACCTACAAAATCTTCATTTGTGACATCAATAACAGATGAAAACAATGACATTGACACCAATAAATTCTTTGTCATATGTGCTCAGATTATTTCTGATGACATGAAATCATCAAAAAGATTTTTACCAAATATAAAATGTTCATATGCTTCTGACAAGGGAATTGCCTTATTGGCTTTAGTTTAATATTTTCGTTGTGTATTTAAACAAGATAATTATTTTTTTTAAAAAAACTACTGAAAACTGATCATCGGCGTGATTATGACTCGTAGATTTTGGATTTTGACTCAAATGTTTTTTGCCTTGATGAGTTAAACCTTTCATCACTAAGTAACTTTGTAGGCATAGAGTCCTCAACACTAAGTAATTTTGAGTTGTAAATCAAAATGACTTGTGGACTTTGAAACAACATAACTTTGCCAATGTTAATGATATCTGGCTGGATTATGTGCATATATATTACAACTGTTCAAATGCACGTACAAACAGGTAACAGTCAACAGGTAAAATACAAGTAATTATTTTATTACCTCATAGAAAACTTAGAATGTTCTCAAAACTTGTTCAATTGATCCTAGATGTACTAGTGAATAATCACAGTAGCAACACAAGTCTTTCTTTCATGGTGTCCATAATATATAAGATTCTATAAAATGAACCAAAATGATCTCCAAAGTGAGATCTGTCCACACACCTATATCGCCTCTGCCACGTTTGATCGTCGCAATGAAGTACATTAAATGGACAATTTTTCCAAAAACTTCATCTGAATAGAATATTTGAAAATATTCCGAAGCTTTCCTGGAGCCATCTAACACTCGGGTGTGCCCAACACTGTCAGAAAACTGAAACAAATCTCTTTGGTTTTCTGGCTTCGTCCAGACAAAACCACATGGAGCATACAATTCCTCTGGTTCAAAACCTTCAAAGTCCTCTTCAGCGTCATCACTGTCACCTACAAGTGCATTGTCTCTCCATACGTCTTCTCTCATTTTCATCCAAATTTACCAGGTCGAAATTATTCAAATTTTCTGATAACTCCCCATTGAAGTTTCTTCAAATGCTGCCATTTTGGATACAAATTTCAACATTCGGAAAACTCGTTAAAAGTTTATACTTTGTTCGATATTTCTAGTTGTATACAAGCTAAATTCACAAGATCATCCAAATATAACATCTACATTACAAGATGGAAGTTATTAGAGGTACCCCGAAAGTTATTTAGTCTGGTACTATAACGTTAAAGAAGAACACTGCCCCAGACCGAAAAGTCGGTCCATAGTGTTTACGAATTTACTTCCCCCTGACCGGTTTTATGGTCCGCCATGATGAAAGGGTTAAATTAAATGACTTACATGAAGCCATTTGTGGATAAAGCAATGAAAAGGTGCTGGAAAGAGTGTAATATAATATGTCATTTTCAAGTTTGACATTTTTGCAAGTGCAGATTGCCTGTTAGGAAGTTCTCCTTCTTGATAGTACTCATTTATTTCTTAATTTTCTATTCATATATTGCATGAAACTTGAAAAAAATTATTTATAAACACAAATGGTACGTACATCAGAGCACTTTTTATTTAAAAATTGAAATAATGCATACTTTAGATGTTTCAGACTTAAGTAAATTGTTGACAAAACAAAAGTAAAAAAATATTGTGTACAAATGATACTTTTTTTAAAAAAAGAAATAAGTTTACTGGAACATGATTAAAGGAGACCAGGAAAAAAAATTTTTTTATATATGTAATTTTCTATAAAAAAAATTAATTTGACTGTAATGTTTATAAATTACATATCGTAGGCTGATATTGCTCGGAAGATACCACAGTTCCGTAAATTTTTATGAGACGACAGATTGCGTGGTCCCGTTACGCAAAACTAGCCAGTCCTGAAACAGAAAGGAGAGCAATACAGGGGAAATCAGATTTGGGTTGCACATTAAAAAGATGAATCTGTTTCCAACTACAACAGTACAATAGTAAAAAAAAAAATAAAATTGTCACCCATTTATTTAAATCCCATGAATGATCACTGTGAATGCTGTGTAATTTTTTTCCTACAAACATTTGCATCTCCATTACTGTTAAAGAAACTCTCCAGTTAACAACACCTGACATTTCTCTACTGTATATATAAAGTTTTATTCCCATTATTAAATTAAAAAAAGGAATAAAATAATAATACCATGCAGGATATGTGCCCTCCCCCAAAAAAACCTAATTCAGAATAAATATTTTCATTCAGTAAGCAAGTGTTATAGGCCTTAAGACTTCAACCTATATATATATATATATATTAATTAAGTTATAACAAAATAGGGAAAAGTTTATTTATCAATTAAATTGCTGTTGCTTACATACACACACTGTGGAACATGGTCCAAACTACAGTCTTTTTCACAAGATAAATACAAGGATAAAGATTGCTTGTGTACTTAAATTAAAATTTCAGCTGTTTTGCAGTTTAGCCACAGCTGACCAGCATATGAAAAAGGGGCTGGTCCCAGGGATTATAAGGTGTTTTGCAGGGAGAAATGGTACATCCTTTGAACATTGGGGCAAGGGGTGCAGGTTAATAGCAGCTTCACCCCAATTTCTATTGTCAGCCAGATAATGTGAAACTTTGATTTTATACCAGACCTCTTTTATTTTAATCCCTGCTATTGAAACTGCCCTAGGGAAAGTTTTATATCAGTTCCATTCACTAAAGATTACTGTTTATACTTATTACATACATGTAACCAGCATAGACTGAAAATTTTTTTTTGTTGTTTTTATTAAAAAAAATATAAAATGTTATGATTACTGAAAATTATGTTGTCTCGAAACATGACAGTGCAACGGGTTTAGAATCTTAATTTTTAGCAGAGCTCCCATTTCATTAAAATCAGATCTCAATTTCACCTAGGGCTGCAGTGATTTAAATTGTATCATGTTGTGGCATGTATGTCAACATCTTGAAATACATTTACTCATTTCCTCAGGCAAACTTTTTTTTCCTACAAGCCTGATAGACACCTCACTTTTAATACAGGATGGGCCTGAACTAAAATTAGAGGAACCTCTTGTGTCGGGTTAATAATAATAACCATTATAGAATTTTGTATCACTGCTACTGCTGGTGTAGATAAAAGATATGTGAATTGATTGTTGCTTTTTGTGGTCACTTACCTTCTGCCTATCTTCCTAACTCACACATTTAACACTTTTCCCAGGATTTAAAATATCTTTTACGCTGACAAGTGCCAGTCAATATGCTGAGATGCTAATATGATGTCACATCATGAAAGTAACCAAATAGGTGTCGAAATTTTGCATACAAGGTTACGGAAATTCAGCGCCTTGAAGATATGAAAATATTTATATATTGGTATTACAGTCACAGATAATATTTCATAGTAAGGTTTATTTTATATTGATTTCTGGTCTCCTTTCAATTTGTTTTTCAGAAAAGGAAAAAACGTAAGTGTGAGGATGACACAGTCAGCCTACAAAGCATCAATGCTGGACAAAAGGTAAGCCTTTTAACCCTGTGGTTTAAATAAACATATGGTATCTGTCTGATTTTCTCAGGTGTACATCGGGTATCACTTTAATTTACTTAGGTTTATATTTGGTATCACTGGCTGATTTACTGGGTACACATCTGGTTTAAGCTTGCTTATATGTAAGCAAACTACAACTGAGAATATAGTATTACAATTAATTTACAAAGTATTATTGCACCTCTTCTTTATTGTATTTTGGAGATATTATTTAAGTTTAATGCAGTGGTGTGTATGATTCTAATCCAAGGAATGTATTTCATTCAGTGCAATTTTGAACCTTCAATGTGCATCTAGTGGACCAGTGGTGCCATTATGTAAATATGCATGCTAAATGTAAGTGTTGAACCAAACACAATTGTTGTTCACTGTTGTAATACTGAGATCACATTTTAAGAAGTTAGGCATTCAAATTTTTTAGGGCCAAATAAAAATGTAATTACTGGTGTATTGATAAAAAATTCTAATGCATACTCAGACAATAAATAACTACAGTCTGACTCTACATCCTCGTTTATTTGTACCTCCTTACTAATTTCAATAACAAAAACATTTAATATGATACACAGAACAAAGTCAACTGAATCAGAATGGCACTAATACTGGCATCTCCTTGCACCTTTCATGCTTAACGGACTTCCCATACTAACACTGCGCCATATTCCGTACACTATGGGCTAGTTTATTTCCATCAGACAACATAATGATGTAGCTGATCCTGTTTGGTAACTGCCTGATAATTCCTTAAATTACCATAACAATGAATTTGGAATTGCTTTTTGCACACATGAACATATTAATTAAACTGCTTGTTAAATCCACATGAAAGGCAAATTTGTTGTTGACATTCTTTTCATTTGCTTGATTCAACATTGTAAATATCGGCAGCAGATGACATGTATGTACATCTATAGTCACACATACATCTCTTTGCTGAAAATGGGCTTGTCCAGGAACTGGAAATGGGTCTCAAGCATGTCCATTATATTGAAAACTTTGCTTAAGCATGAAATGTGCAGATGATGACGGTGTTTGGGCAATTCTGCTAAGAGTCAGTTAAAAAATATAGATCAGTGAATGAATTGACTAAGCTCCTTGCACATTTTATCACATTAAAGATTTCCATTATTGAAATCAGGGAAGGGGGTTTGTAAACAAACGGGTTGATATACTCTGACGATAGTCTAGAGTCAGCAAGGAGTGGGTGTTGTTACAGCAACCCACAAATCCTCAATTCTTGTCATCATCCATTCAAATTGTATACAAATCTGAATTGGGTTGAAATAATAAGAAAACAGGAAAATTAAGTAAATGCATTGACTTTGTAAATAAAATAATATACATGTAGCTGACACTTGCAGTCATTGTATAAATTATATGTAATGACTGATGCATAGAAGATGTACTTTAAACTTTATTTATATATATATATATATATATATATATATATATATATATATATATATATATATATATATATATATATATATATATATATATATATATGAAACTTTAGAGAAGTCATCCAGAAAAAGGCAGAGACTGACTTGGGTATTCCGTCATCAGATTTTAGAAGCTATCATGAACAGTGCATCACATATTCAGATTCAACATGAACAAATTAGGAGACTTTTGACCTCAAATGTAAAAAAAATTTTAAAACCAAGGGACAACAACTATTTGTTGGGCCTAAAATTTTATATCTTAATCTGTCTGTTGACCATGATTGTTTCTTGGAGTGTAGTACAAGTGTTCTTCTGTACTGACTGACTAATGTTTTTTCCAGCTTAAAGTAAATTTTAACTATTTTCACAACATTGATCATAATCTGCCATCACAATATACACAGGCAGATCAGGTTCTCTCTTTTTTGTTCTTTTGAAATTATATTGATCAAGAATGTATGTCAGTTATGTGATATGATTGTTTGACATTTCTTTTCCTTATTTTATCAAGTTTGCTTTTGCATGATTCAGTTCATTGAGATCAATAAAAACTAATTGCATGTGAAAAAGAACCTTAAAGTCATTTCTCATTTTGTTGCCATGTTCACAAAGAATATATTTTTGAAGAAGTCATTTTTGCATTGTGCATTTGTCACATATTCAGTTTTATGTCGAGTTTAATTCAATTTGGACTGGTTTTTTTTTTTTTCATTCTACATTTGTACTGCTTGCTACTGAGGGAAATTCAAGATAAATGAAAATGATAAAGAATTCCTGAGAAAAATTAATCTTTTTCAACCACTGTCACTGAGGTAATTTGGACATCAAGTATATATTTCTTGAGAGGGAATACTTGCACATCATTATCATTCTCAGGAAAGATTGGAAAACTTATTAAAGCAAATGAAGAGTAAGCTTTTACTTTAATTTTACTTTAATGTCCTCAATATATAAAACAAAATTTTTAATGAATTCTCAGTTTAATTATTGAAACTGAAACATACAAAATAGGTTCCTAGATCTCCATAATTGTAAAATATTTGTCCTGCAGGTATTCTTTAGTAGAATCTGAATAACACATTCTCCAAATATTGTAATAAATTTATTAATTGTTATCATTTGACCCTACAGAGATACAATCATGAGATGCTATTTGAACAAAATGATTATTGTCTGCTTGATTCTCACACAGCACAAGATAATACAATTCTTTCAACCTACACTTCTCTCTTGATATTTTAAGCATAGATTGCAGTGAATGCATATGTGCAAGTTAAAAACTGTAAGAAGTGGGTGGAGATTGATACTGAGTTGAGAGAAGAACATAGAAGTAGGTTAAATTGTTGAAAAGTTTTTTGGTTGTGTTGGATTAATTGTAAATAAATAGGTTTTTTCTAATGAAGTTGTTTGCTTTTGTTTATAAATTACCATGAGATTATGGGTCTTGAAATTGTTGATTCAGAACAACTAGATTTTGTTTTTGTTTTGTTCTGTCAATAAAGTATTGATTCTGTGATTTCACTGAAAGAAATTCCAAGAGTTTTGCACTTCCTTGAACTATCCTTGGTGTCAATTTGTAGTTTTTTTTAATGTTAATTACAAATTTAGGATCACAATTTTCCATAGTAAACCCAATTCATTAAGTACAGCTTTCCTTTCAATCACTTACTACATTTAATCACATAAACCACTGTCACATGCTTTAATGATGCTAGTTACACAGGACTAGAATTTAACATCAATCTCCTTGTCAGGACTAGATGAGTGAGAAATATACTAGTCCTGCTTAGAGATGTGAAAATATTGGGAAATTTCTACTGGGTGCCTGTCAGTCCTAACTATTGGTTATCCCTGTACCCAATCAAAGGGAAATTGTTAAATATGAACCTAAACTGTTATGTTGTAGATTCACAGATGCCAACCCAGAAGAGAGGTATAAAAATAATTATTACATATACTAATATAAGTAGCAAAAAAAAGCATAATTTGAGCATAAAAAGAGCAATTTATGTTACATGCCATAATTACAGAAAGCTATATGAAAAATATACATTTATTGTTGCTACTTAGCTGGATCTGCAGTGAAAATTTTTGTCACTAATCAGCTAAATTTGTGTGGATTAGCAGTTTGTACAAGAGTATACACACAAAAAAATTAATAAATCCTTTATGCATAACACTTGCTCTAATGAGTCTATACGTCTAGAGTAACTTCTGTGAATAGTCGTAAAGTCCACTAATAATTACACATTAGAGAAACCCGACTGTTTTTTTTAACTGTTTTGTGTCAAATTCATGCAAAAATTACATTTACACACCTGAATTTTTATTCAGTTGTTTTTTATGTTATTAAATAAAAAGTATTTTTTACTATTATTTTTAAATATTTCAGTGAAAAGTTTTCATTTTATAGTATTGTACATTTTATTCATTTTTGTCCTAACATGGTATAAGAAGTGCATGTAATCTTTTGATGCCTTTACCATGACAAAAAATCATGTCTTGGGTTTCCTGCTAATAAACAAAGGTCTAGTAGACAAATATGTGAACATCGGCCTTGACTTGAACACCTAACACTCACTTTAGGGCCACAAACTTGAGGAAACAATGGCATTTGTTAAACCATACATTTCTATTGTGCTTTATTTTATTTGAATTATAGTACATATATAAGTTTTATTTCATTGAATATTTCTTAATCAGTACTTGCTGTTACTGTCGATGAAAGGTATTGACCCAGTTAAAGTCATCCTATTCTCAAAACAAGCACGTTTAAGTTTTTAAGTCGAAAAAAAATGGCACATGAAAGTGGATGGGTTCGAAGGGCGGTCTAGCTTAAAATATCAATCTTGATTCTTAAATAGGTTGTGTGAGAAAGAAGAGAAGTTTCTTCCCTTGTATTATTATATACATGTTTGACAAGTAAATTGTAAGCAACCATACAAGCCCCTGTGATGATGAATAAATATGCACACACCACAAGCCTCAAACTTTAATCTTTATTCTGTCTATATCTGAAATTGGATAACTTTTTTGGGGTACTCTGTTGTTGTTTGTTGTGTTTTAGACAGGTGTCTTTCTGTGCCAAACTGAGGACCCTAGAGTTATGGGGAGGGGGGCTTTTTCTTGAAAAGGGCATCATTGTCCGGAGGGGTCTTGTGGGGCAGGAGGCATTGTCACCTGGACTGTCCCTTACCTTTGAGCTTATCTTGGTGAGGACCTTAGAGTTGATGGGGGTAGGGTCTTTTTCTCAAAAAGGGCATTATTTACTGGAGGTGACTTGTGGGGAATCAGGCTGAGCCGCCAGGACTTCACCTTCGCTTTGAGCTTGTCCTGAGAGTTTTGGAGTGGGAGGTTGTGCTTGTGGGGCAATAGGTAGAGCTGCCTATGCTGCCCCTTGGTTTTATTCATATTCAAAAGCTCTCTGTGTATATATCAGCCTAGTGGACTTCACAGAAGACACTGATATCATTTTTATATAATTGGCTTGATTGTTTCTGTTTCCTGCAATAAACTAAACATTTGATATCTCACTAAAGAGTTGTCCAGCAGTTGATTTGAAAACATATAAATGGTTATAAAAAATCTTATCAGACTCACACTTACTTTCAACCTCTCCCTCAAAATTTAGATCTTAAATAAATGAAGTTTTTAGGTAAGGGTTGGCTAAGATTGTCAGAATTTAAGTATAAAATATCTATTTCTTTTAAAATGATATACAAGTTGTTATTATTGCTAGTTAGAAAAACTGAATCTACTATCTTGTCTCTAATATCATCAACATTTTCAGAATCTAAAACTAATTATAAGTTCTGTAAATAACCATTTAAAATATTTGCATAAATGCAAATGCATGTTGTTCTCCCTTACTACATAGACCATGGAGCTAGACCTGTTAAACCAAATGATTAATGTCCCTAAGGCCATGGGGTGAGTGTGCTGTAAAGATTCTGCTTGTATTTTTTTTTACAGCAGAAGCAGAACATTTTTTGAAAAGTGGATTCTATCCAATATGGCAATGTACAAGACCAGAAAATTGGAAAACAGTTTAATCCTATCAGATGTCTACATTTCCCCCTCAGTTCTAAAATTTGGTCCCCAAATTTTTTATAATTTGCAAATTTTTTTTATAACTTACAATTGCTTTAGTCAAATTATTGAATAAATTAGATTTAACATGTATTAGATAGTGGTTTTACATGTCATCATGTTCACACACCTCCTTGCACACTACAAACTTACAAAATCTACTACATTAACAGAATTTATATCCATAGTGCTGGGTACTAAGGTGGAACTATTACAATTTATTAGTCTTTTCAATTAGACACAGAAATAACTTGATAGTCCTAATAGGTCTTTTAGACGCTAACTTTTAGGAAAATATTGTGATACATGTACATGCTAAATAGTTTCAAATACTCAAATATTCATCACACTAATAATTTCTATATCATCTTTGTGTATCAAAGTCATATGAACAACAGTTCCATAAATATCTGAGTTCACACCAATCTACAGTACATTTTATACTGCTTCATGAATGTGACATCACTTTGTCATTTGCAGGTATCTCAAGTATTTCAAAACTTTCTTGAACTGAACAAGATTTGTCACTGATATTGTGCTATAAACTTTAAAATTACAGGCAATTATTTGTCTGCAAGGAATAATCCATTTGAAATATGTAATATAGCTGTCAATAGTCCAAGTGTGGAATTTATACTTCTGTTCTGCTATACCATAGGAAGGAAGAGGTGTAGGAATGATACAGAAGAAAAGGTTCATAGGAAAGTATAGCACAGCAAAATAAATACGAATCCACACCTAAGAACTAATTGAACGAGTCCACTTTGAATTTTCACTTTGCAAACTTTTTTCTCTTTCCTTTTAGTGTTTTTGTCACATGAAATTTGCGGAGTAAAAACTGCAGTAAAGCTTTCTCAGGTTCCCATGTTGTCTTTGGGAAATCTTTCCATTTAACTATAAACATGCTTGCCACGATGCCAACTGCATACTGCGATGTTGCAGGTTCCTCAGTTGTTGAGAATTTGGAAGACAAATTTGTTGTAGGTGCTAGAATATCTGTTGTCTTGTTTTGGACAGGTTTGTTTGATGGTTTGTTACCAGATGTTGTGGTCTGTAAAGAAGATTGTGTCTCCTTTGTTGTGGTCTCGAAGTGTAGCTCTCAGTGTTCTATGGTCCAAAATACTCATTTCTGTTGTCAGTGCTGAAGTATTGTTTTAGTCTTTTTGTGTGGACAAATGACCTCTAGTTTTTTATTACAACAATCACGTAACTTGAACATATGATTGGGCCCAATATCGCTGATATACCATGGTCCTGTTCATTTCTTGTATAATTTAGATAATCTCCCTTCTGGTACTATTGGATTGTGCATCCATACTTGTTGATCACATTATACATCAATTATCTTACATTGCAAAGTACGATCATAGGCTTTTGGTATTAAAATGTCATTAAATAAAGTTTCTTGCAGATCAGTCATGTAATGATTTATTTTGTACTATTGTGGCTGTATTGTTCTGTATTACTTGTCAATAAAGTAATAGCTATCTGATCTTTTTCAAATTTCGTTTCCTATTACATTAATAGACTTGGAGAAATATTCACTACTAGTCCTGGTGTCATTTTTTTAAAATTGTCGACAAAATATTGAGGTTGGCGATTTTTTGGGGCAACAACTTTTTGAGAGCCAGGACCATCCTTTTATGAGGTCATTTACTGTTTTCAGGGTTCTCTGTCTAGTATTTATTTATATTAATTGCTTGCTACATCACAATTATGAACATGTACTTTGAAGTTCCTATCAATTACTGCTTTTAATTCATGCTTGTAGATAGTTTTCTTTTAAAAAAAAAAGTTAAATTATCACAAGGACTTATTCATTATGAGAATTTCTACAACTCAGCTACATTTAAATTGCATTAATAGCCTACATGTACAGAAGCTCTATAATTGGTCCCTACTGTTAAAGACAAAGTGTTGCAAAGTTGTTATCAAAATGAAAATGTTTATTTTTTATGTTGGTCATTTTGAAGCCAGTCTTTTTGTTTATGATGTAAGCAGTTTTATTCCATATTCTTGTGCATTCTTTACTCATGTATTGCTATCAGATTTTGAAGGAAGTGCCCCATTGTCAAATTCATTTTGACTTAGTTTTTTCCTGTGATCTCTATTTGCATTTAAGTCATTTTAAGTTCACAGTGTGCTCCTTCAAAATTTTTTTTTTGGAAAAAAAATGTGCAACTGCAGGTTTCATGCTATGCTAATTTTTTTAAAACAACTTTGTTTCAAACAAAGAAACCCAGTGTTCAATGAAATTAGACACTTTCTGAATAATTCAGTATGTTTTAAGTTTTTAAAACAGTATCCTGTTTAAATATCAATCTACAATTGTTATGCCTATAATGAAGCAGAATATTTGTTCACAGCATATATATTGAATAGAATAATATATTTTAGCATGGTAGCTCAGTTTTGACTTTTGATAATTTTTGTGAGGCTCTGTGATACAGATTGGTCTCCAGCACAAAAATCCTTTAAAATCATTAACTCATCTTAACCACTGTCCACATAAGTAGAGTCTTAGCTTGGCCAACATGGGTTTATGAGAAAGCTTGCCAGTGGCTTCCCATGGGTCATTGGGTTCTTCCTTAGTTCTTTCTGAGCCTAGTATAGTAGCCTATATCCTGTGCCAAAAAACCACACCAAACTATGATCTTTAGCCTTCAAGAGTTATTGAACATAAATGCTATGCAAACATACATCAATCTAGGGCCCTGGTTGGCTGAGTGGTCTAAACTGCTTGCCATTATGGTAAGATCACTACCATCTCTGTTCACATGGATTTGAGTCTCAGGCACAGCCAATGCAGGTATGTGAAAATTCCACGAGTAGCTTCCTGTGGATCTGTTTCTTACTGGGTTCCCCCTCCCCAAGGTTCTTCCTCCACCAGTTCTAAGTTATACTAGCTGCCTATAATGTTTTGAGAAAAGGTATTGAACCCCAAATAACATGTATTTAAGTGAGAACAACACTTGAGCAAATCAAAAGTCGACCTTATATTTAATACTCCAGTAGCCAGAACTGTACAGTACTTAGTAGTAATTTGAGATGTGTCAAGAGACTCTAAAATCTTATAGATCTGATGGCAAATCGTGCAAGAAGTGGAGAGTTCCATTTTATATGATGCACATGCAGGAGTTATATAAGACTTAAATTATGCTATAAAACTTGGCAATATATAATCAATTTTCCATCAAAAACATAACTTCTTTTCTAGGCTTGACTTGTGTGCTTATTTCTTAGAATGCAGGAAATAAGTTCCATCTAGATTAATCATCATGTCATTAAGGTGCACTTTCATCCATCATGAAATCTTTTCAACCCTGGTAGTGCTGGAGCCATATATATTTATGGATGAGGTCACAGGCATTGTATGTGGTAACCATATATTTATGGTTAAATGTCACCCAACTCTGTGTGTGGATACCATATGTCCAGTGTATGCCACTCATTACTGTGTACTAATAATAGCTGGGAGATAGCACATGTAATAGTCCAGAGGTGGGCAAAATTTTCCATTGCAGGGGCTCCATACACAACTTTAGTGGGCCGCATAGTTCATTAGGTAAAATAATTAATATTTGAAATAGCAAAAACAAAGTTTTTCTAAATAACATTGCTCATATGCAGTTGTGAATATGTTAATATTTCAAAACTTCAACTTCAAAAGCAGTACATTTACTTGATAAACAGTAACATAAACAGAGTCAGTGTGAATGATGCAGCAGATCACATTCAATGACCAGTTTATCAAAATTTGTGACAAGTTGCTCATGCTGCTCTTTAAAACTGAGTGAAGATTTGAATCTGTGAGAAGTGATCTGTTCTTTTTACTTGTTTATTTTCATAGTAGAGAATGTCAGCTCACAAATGGTTGGTGCAAACAACTCAAACATTTGTCTGTCAAATCCTGGGTGTAGAGAAGCATAAAACTCAATCAGGGGTTTGGTTTCATATTATGAAACTTTCGTGGGTGTAGAAAAGCATAAAACTCAATCAGGGGTTTGGTTTCATATTATGAATCTGTCCTGGGTGTAGAGAAGCATAAAACTCAATCAGGGGTTTGGTTTCATATTATGAATCTGTCCTGGGTGTAGAGAGACATAAAACTCAATCAGGGGTTTGGTTTCATATTATGAATCTGTCCTGGGTGTAGAAAAGCATAAAACTCAATCAGGGATTCGGTTTCATATTATGAATCTGTCCTGGGTGTAGAGAGGCATAAAACTCAATCAGGGGTTTGGTTTCATATTATGAATCTGTCCTGGGTGTAGAGAGGCATAAAACTCAATCAGGGGCTTGGTTTCAAAAGTTCTTCTTTAGGAATTGTCAGCCTGCAAATCAATCAGTTCTATCTGCAGTTTTTCAGTAGCAGTTTCAATGTCGCAAGGGTGAGCTGAGCAGGTCGAATTGCCTTTCCATTGTCTTGAAATCAGAAAATCTCCAGATAAATTCTTTTAAAGCCATGATCTGACAACTGTACTTGTCAGATAATGCTTGTGAAACACTCTGCATCTTCAAAAAAGAGGAAAATGAGCAAAGTTCTGCTCATTCAGCTGCTTGGCAAAAAAGTTTAAGCCCTATTTGAAAGGATTTCACTTCCACATACAATTCATAAGCATATACACCTTTTCCTTGAAGTTGTGTTCATAGCATTCAATTTTTGCATTATGTCCACAGCAAATGCTACATGAAAACTCTTGGCATGCCATATGAAAGCCCTTAAAATAGTCCATTTGATCAAGGCTCTGCATCACTGTAACAGAAAACCAGTGAAACAAATATTACAACAAACTTACTTTCTCAGTATTTCTCAGTATGGTCTTTATAAACACTGGACATTGATGTAAACAATATGGTGAATATTAAGTAGTTACAGTCTCATAGCTGGCCATAAAACACAATTAAGTTTGCTATATAGTCTCTACATTTGTTTCTCAGTACTGAACTTTCCACTGTGTGACAATCAATACAAATCATGTTAATCTAAAATACCTTCAAAGATGACTTTACCGTGAAGTTCTTGTCAAGGGTTGACTGGCATTTTTTTGAGAGGCTGAATTATAAACAAAACACCATGCAACGGAACACAGATTTCACTTCCGAATCATCACCATGGCCTTATTACTCAATGTGCACTGTCCCCGAAATACACACAGACAATCAATCACACCATAAGCTTACATTCTAAAGAACCTCATAGACATACATAAGATTTAGTAGTGAAGCTGACAAAAATAAAATTTTATGTAGTATGAGTCTAGAAATAACTCTAAAAGTCATTAAATCCATCAATGAAATTCTAACATTTTCAAAAGTATTTTTTTTTTATTTTGAAAAAATTTTTTAAAATTTAATTTTACGTGATGTGATGAAAAAAGAGCCCACTGCAGGCGATGAAAAACCAGCAGATGGATTTTGTGTCAGTTATTACATTTGTCAAATATATCTAGAATCTGTTATTCATCAAATTTATTCTTGCCAGCAACAGTAATTGCTTATAGATGTGTTGACATAAAAGTCTATTAGGCATCTGGCTTTCAACAATTTTCAAATGAGAAAACTATGTTTCTGTTAGTGTGACTTCATTGCATAAACAGTATTCTCTTCACACTAAAACATGACCAACATAATTGTTTTACATTATGATAATTATTATTTTACCATCATAATTAAAGCTTGGTAACACTGATTTCTTTGAAAAATTAATGCTGTATTTAGTTGTATAAAAGATTCTGCCAACAATATTATTTTAAAAAGTATTTTAAATCTTTCAAACAGTAACATTACTTTTGATTGCTATGGCAGCCAAAGTAAATCTATATTTATATATCATTTTCAGTATGAATAATATTGGTTTCTTAGCATTAAACTATAGGTGAATAAAATTATATTTTATATGGAGAAAAATTGTGAATAATTACACAAGTATTGTATCAACTAAATATTGTAACATACTAAAATATAAAGACATCATCACATGTTTGAAAGTAAACTTATTTATCTAGCATGGTCCTAAAAACAATGAACTGAGGATATGTGATATGTAGAACAAAATTGTCCATGTATATATTCAAAATCACAACATTTGATGGAAAAGTTTACACTATATTTGTATTTTTTTTTCAAGAAATATTTTTCCACCCATATTCTCTATTTGGTTGTTATGGTAACCATGAACACATGTCATTTTCACTGACATTTTTTTTTTTTTGCAATTTACATGTATACTGATAATTTCACAGCAGTCTGATGATAAATACTAATTTTTAAGTTGTTATATGGATTTGACCCAAAAAGTTTATTGCTCTGAAACAATTCAGCATTCAGACAGGGCACTTAGAAAAAAAAATAAGCACTGATTTCAAGGTCATGCAAAAACAACACAGCACTACCAGGGTTAATGTCTTTTGATTGGTCTATAGATGTCACATTTCTTTGTTATTAATCCATTCTTTCACATTTAATGCATCCTAGTCCATGTTATATTGAACCTTAGATTTTTGTCAAGATAGGGCAGTGGTTTACATATATGCCATGCATTGCTAGATCATAGTTTAGACCTTATATTGGTACAGATTCAAAGGATTTTTTCCATTTTCTCCCTTAGTATGGCTTTTACTCAGAACACACAAGAAACTGCATAATTTTGTCCTTGATATACATGTGACCCTTTTATAGCACTGAAATATCTATAAGCTTTAGTCAGAGTATATCAATCCGTTCATTTGTAAACCCACCCACCCGACCTCCAATTTCAATAATGGAAATCTTTATGTGATATAAAGTGCAAAGAACTTAGTTCATTTATTGATTTTTATTTTCTAACCTGACTGAGTAGAATGACAGGTCATTTCATGCTTAACAGAAGTTTTCATTATAATGGACAGACATGCTTTGAAACCCATTTCCAGTTCCTGGACAAGTCCATTTTCAGCAAAGAGGTGGTTGTGTGACTATAGCTGTACAGCTTCTGATATTTACAATGTCAAATCAAGCAAAGGAGAAGAATGACAACAACAAATTTGCCTTTCATGTAGATTTAACAAGCGGTTTAATTAATATGTTCATTTGTGCAAAGGGATATATTTCCAAACTCTCAAGGTTATGGCAGTTTACGGAATTATCCAGCAGTAACCCAATAGGAAATAAAGTAACCCATAGTGTATGCAATATGGCGCCATGTTATTATGGAAAGTCCATAAGCATGAAAAGTGCAAGGGGATGCCAGTGTTAGTGCCATTCTGGTCACAGTCAGGTTACAAATTATAAATTAATGATTGAATTGACTTAGTTCTGTTTTAGTTATTGAAATCAATAATGGGGATATAGTGTCAGACTGTTACATATGCATGAACATTCACTGTATCATGTCTCACTTTATCTTCAGCAAAATAAAAGTTATAATTAAAGCCAAAGACCTAGATCCAATATTTAAAATCAATATTGAGCAAAATAGCAGGTGCACACTGACGAGTATTTTGAGAAAATTAGGTGTTGCAACTTTTTTGATGTCATTACATGTACAGTATTGTAGTTAGCTTATCACACTGTTCACATGACTAACTCCATGTGTTTGTGCATCAAGGTCAGAATCTAGTCTAAAATTTAAATATCATGAGTTTACAGACTGATAATAAAGTTGATGTATTTTTAAATCTATAAATTAATATTGAATTTTTATTGGGTTTATTGATCGATAATTATATTTAACAATAGAGAAAAAAATGCTGGTATATGATCATAATACAGGTAACTATGGGTTTGACACCCATTTCCATTAAGTGAAAACACTTGGCTTACTTGCATCTTACACTTCTGAGTGCATTAAGATTCTCAAATTCTAGTATCACAGAATTTCTCAAAATTAAACTTGGAAAATATTGGAAATAAAGTTCAAAACAAAATGGCTTGCTAAATTTTCAGATTTCTAAATGGGTAAGTCAGTCACTTATTCAAATGAGTTAGACATTTTCTTGCTCACTTGACGATAATATTTTTTTATATGAGCTGCACTTTAATAATGTATGGTCTTTTATAGTAATGATTGTGGAAAACATTTTCAACTTCACTAGAATAGCAGGACAAAATTTTATTGAAAGGTAGGAACAATGTCTGACATTTACCAGATTTGTTTGTAATCCTTATCCGCAGTGTTGTTTCCTTTTCAAGCAACCACATGAAAACCTTTTTTCAACTTCTCCAGTACAGCCAAGTCAATTTTCATTAAATTTAGAATAGGGGTGAAACAATTGGTCAGTATAGTGATGCATCATCACGTTCTCATATCAATACCCATCTAGATACAAGAGGTGAAACATCATTATAAAGCAATACTTATCCTATTCAAATTACTTAAATCTTTAGCAGTTGTGAATATTTATTGTTTCCCTTTTTTTTTTTCTTTAAGATGAGAATTCGGCTCTTGCAGGCATATGCATTGTCAGATAAAAAAGTGACAATTTTTATGAAATAAGATGTTCTGAGTTCTTAAAGTACATGTATTCATTCAGTCCAAAACAAAGGATGTGATAATCAAGCATTATGCCTTTTTTTTTTTAAAATGGAGCAACCTGAATTGGTCAGAATGGTTGAATTAAGATCACTGAAAACTAGGTAGTCTGTTTGGAAGTACATTTTTTTTTTCTTATGTCAAGAATGAAAATGGCACATGAAAAGACAAGCCTGTGTCTATCAGTAATCTGCATACTGGAAATATAACCAAAAGGTAATGGCATAACAAAATGGCCCCACCCCACCACTGACAGATCTTCGAATGATGAAAAGACCATCAAGATGATATGTGCATTGATATAATGTATCATATCATCATAGGCTCTGTATCATTAATAAATCTATGCTGCACAAGTGTAACATTTCACTCATAACTTTGTATTTAAAAAATCACATATATTCTTCCAAAATTCTGCCTGGGATGGTTCCACTAACAACAATGTTACTTCCAAGCAACTAGGTGTGAACATGTTTTGTATTCAGAATCCCTGGGCCAGTTTTGGTTAAATGTATTAGGAATGATTTGCTTGCTGTAAGAGTATTTTATCAGGTTGGAACCCCTAGCAGTAGTATGACTTGTGGAGCTCTGCAGAGCATGTCACTCATTGTGAACAAAGTTCACAGCAATGAGTTCACATTGACAAAGTTCCCCTGTAGACTGCAGGCTCTGCCCCTTGCTGATGATGGAACCATTAAAAGGCTGGGCATGCACTGCACACAATAAATATGGCTTCCTTAGCAACTAGTGTGAAAACCTATAAATGATATTCAGATCTCATGAAGTATGTTAGTAATGTATTTTAAGAAACCTTCATAGTATGACTTTCTTACCAAAACTGACCACATCAGATCAAATTTGAAAGGTGTAAATACCCATTTCAGTTATATGAAAGTTGCCAATACAATATCTTACTCTGCCCAAGTTATATTAAAATTAAAAATTAGTTAAACAAAATGTAAAATCTGTCAGCTTCTCCTGGATAGCTGGATATTGTCCTGGTGTGGGCGGATTGAAGCATAACCTGCCTTATTATTATGATTATTATTACTACATGTGTCTTTTAGACTGCTGAATGCCAAGTGAGCAATATCAGGCCCACTTTTGCCTCCTTTTTTCCTTCTTTATTTTTCTATTCATTCTCTGCTTCTCTGATTGAATTATATACAGCAATTTGCATAATCATTGTGGCATCTCTGATTAGGGCTTGTAGTGTAAAAAAACCCCAATCTAAATATTGGTAACTGAACTACTCATTATTGATAAATGAAAAACAATCATTTGTTACAGTAGCAACAGCCCTTGGTCCACTTGTGTCCAAGAGTGCCTGATGCATCTAAATAAGCATTTAAAATGTAAAAAATAAAAGCTAGGAAAAGAGAATACATTTCCAGGGAAGTTAATTAAGACACTGACGCAGGCAACCTATTTTTGAGATTTGTATTGTTTTGTGCATTCAAATATAATTAAGTTTTTTTTCTGCTAGACAGTTTGACTTTATTGATGTCAATCAAGCTCTGAAAGGTGGAATAGAATAGGAAAGTTCAATTTTGCAGGTGTATTGCTGTATGTGGAATGGATACTTGTGTATTGACGTCATGCATCTTTCTTTCATCAATAATTATTCACCTGGCTTAAGTGCCAATATTTATGTTGTCAAGATGCTTGTTGCTGCACAAGAGTGAGGACTGAGTTTTGTGATTTTAATTTTGGCATTTCATTGCAGATTTATTAAAAACGTAAGCTATGGACAGGATTCACACTATGGACAGGATTCACACGTTGTGGATAGTCTAAATAATGCAGTCTTGCTGATAGAACTTTAAAGTAATAATTTTGAAAGTCTTGTTGAATACTAGTAGAATCTAAACTGATTATTAATTCATATGTGAAATTATTCTAAAATTTTGTGTGTTGGAAATGGTGACCAGTTGGAAATATAAAGACCAGCCCTGTGAACATCTTGTTATTGCTAGTTTTACTATAGGAATGTTATATCCACATATAACGAATGGACTTCATAAAAATTTAAAATGTAAACAACAGGTAAGTGGAAAAAATACTTTGTGGCTATTCCTATAAAGATTTAATTTACAGATGTTCCATTGTGTATATACTCAGTTTGAATCCAGCTGCAAATAACAGGCCCATAATATGCTGGAAGATCAGGCTCTGTGTTGTTTTATTTTTACTGATTAGTCCAAACAGATTGCATGGTCCCAGATCTGCTAGCGCATTATTCAAATAGCAGATCTGGGTCATTGTAGTTGGATTTAACTTAGTATATATGGTATTTGTAAACAATATTCCATCTATCCTGAAATTTCTTGAGGGACTGGCAACTTAAAAAAAACTGACTGGTACTTTAGAACTCTTAAATTTGCTAATTTTATGCCTGTAACACTTTTAGCTGGTCACATGACCAGCTATTTCAAGTTTTTCTTGACCTGAATTGAAAATTAATAGCTTGTTACTGATGGACAGGTGCTGATTTTGAACAGTTGAAATTTGTTGTAATGAGGCTGACTGGTAAGTCCACATCTTCACTAGCCAAGGTTCTGTATCAAACAGATATTTCTGTGCTTTTAAATCTGTGAATTTCATTGGATGCAGCAGCAAGCCACCACATCCAAAATAAAGTTCAAATTTTAACATTGTTTCTACATGACCGAGACAAAGGGAGGAGACAAAGGGAGCACACAACGTAAATGGATTGAAAAATAAGCACATTTCCACACCAGGTCCATATTTGTATAAATACATTTCACTCAAATACACCTGTAATGGCTGTTTAAGTCAATTGCCTCCACCATTTTTGGCCTGTGTACAATAGACTGGTGTTACAAGCTGTTGGTTAGTTGGCATTAAATGCTGAGGGATGTTACTTATAAAATTCAATAAGTGTCACTAGGCAAAGTGCTAAAATATCTGTTTGATCTGTCAAGGTGTTGATAGGTTTATGATATTGGAACCTTGGCTGGCAAAGATGGTTAGTCAACAAAAAAGAAAACTAATGCAATATGGTTAGCAGTTTGGGGTTCCATTAAAAATTTGGATTCATCAGCAAGTTGATGTAGCCTTGAAACAGTAAAATTTCATGTAATTTGTCTAATTTGGACATGGGGGAAAAAATGAAAGTGTGAAATCTGTGGCCCTTTTTTTCCTTTGCATGCTACAGTCACCTCTAATCCAGCCATTTCATCTACATTAATTTACGTTCAACAAATATGGAAGATTCTCAACTTGGATTTGAAGAATTTGACAATATTTCTTAGTCCCAGAGTAATTCTGGCTACAAAGAACTTAATGTTAATTCTAGGCCTGTATTGTATAACTCAGTTGTAATAAAGGTTTGAGAATTTTCCAGTATTCCCTTCATTGGTAGCAAATACAAAAGCGTCATACTCAGTAGTATTTGCCTTCATTGGTAGCAGTATGAAAACATATACAGTGATATTTGCCTTCATTGGTAGCAGTATGAAAACATCATACATGGTGATATTTGCCTTCATTGGTAGAAGTATGAAAACATCATACATGGTGATATTTGCCTTCATTGGTAGCAGTATGAAAACATCATATACAGTGGTATTTGCCTTCATTGGTAGCATTATGAAAACATACATAGTGGTATTTGCCTTCATTAGTAGCAGTATGAAAACATACAAAGTGGTATTTGCCTTCATTGGTAGCATTATGAAAAATACATAGTGGTATTTGCCTTCATTAGTAGCAGTATGAAAACATACATAGTGGTATTTGCCTTCATTGGTAGCAGTATGAAAACATCATACACAGTGATATTTGCCTTCATTGGTAACAGTATGAAAACATCATATACAGTGGTATTTGCCTTCATTGGTAGCAGTATGAAAACATACACAGTGGTATTTGCCTTCATTAGTAGCAGTATGAAAACATACACTGTGGTATTTGCCTTCATTAGTAGCAATATGAAAGCATACACAGTGGTATTTGCCTTCATTGGTAGCAGTATGAAAAATACATAGTGGTATTTGCCTTCATTAGTAGCAGTATGAAAACATACACAGTGGTATTTGCCTTCATTAGTAGCAATATGAAAGCATACACAGTGGTATTTGCCTTCATTGGTAGCAGTATGAAAAATACACAGTGGTAATTGCCTTCATTGGTAGCAGTATGAAAAATACATAGTGGTATTTGCCTTCATTAGTAGCAGTATGAAAACATACATAGTGGTATTTGCCTTCATTGGTAGCAGTATGAAAACATCATACACAGTGATATTTGCCTTCATTGGTAACAGTATGAAAACATCATATACAGTGGTATTTGCCTTCATTGGTAGCATTATGAAAACATACACAGTGGTATTTGCCTTCATTGGTAGCAGTATGAAAACATACAAAGTGGTATTTACCTTCACTGGTAGCAGTATGAAAACATTATACACAGTGGTATTTGCCTTCATTGGTAGCCATATGATAACATACACAGTGGTATTTGCCTTCATTAGTAGCAGTATGAAAACATACCCAGTGATATTTGCCTTCAGAGGTAACAGTGTGAAAGCATCACTATACATCAAGATTTTGAGGGAAGTGTGTCTGGAATATGGTACAGTCCTTGTCCAACTTTATCATTTCAGAAAAAGAGGACAAGAAAATCTCTACTGAGTGTGTCATCCATAGCAAACTTGCTTTCCCCCAAAGCCTCAAGGAAATCATCAAATTTAAAGGTAATTGGTTCAAATTATTCTCTTCTTCCTATAGAAAAAACACCATAGTATAGAGGGTGTTACAGGAGTTGAATCATATTTGCCTTGCACTGAGCTGCATATTGTGTTACTCAGTGAGATTAGTCAGTAATTTTTATAATGTGATTTTATGACATGGATAAAGCTGAACATAATATGATAAAAGTGTTTGCATCCAAAATGACTTATTAGTAACTTTCATTTTATGGTCAAAGTCGGCTTAAATTATTATATCCAGAAAATGAATAATATTGAGTCATTTGGTTTTCGAAAATGAATCAGTTTTGTAAACATGTTATGGTATGTCATACAATGATTCTTAATTGAAAATCGCATCTCCTTAGTAAAGAAAAAATTTCAATTTGCTATGGCTTATATTAAGCAAACATAACAGTTAACATCTAAACATGTTTGAATAGAATTAAATGTGTCTTATCATGTATCATAAGGTGTGTATTGTGCTGCATATTGTATTGGAAGTATATACAGCACAAATTGTTTCTTATCACATTGGTGTTTGAGCATGCAGCATGAATATCAAAGGAAAAATTTGCATCCCTGGCCTAAAGGTCATATAAGATTTGTGATGTTATAAACTACTTGTTGACATAAAATTTGATGTCATGATTTGAAATTTGATACTATTTTCAGAAAAATGTATAATGAATAGAATTGCATGGATTAGAAGAAAATGCCGTGTGGAATAAATACAGCAAATAATTTATTACATATAATGGTCATAGAATGAGAATTTGATTTTTCATTAATAAGGACCTTTGTTATTGAGACATCTCAAATAATCTTAGAATCATTTCACCAATGGAAAAATATTGATATTTCAATTCCATCTCTTAAAAGCGTTCAATCAGCTTCAAGATTCCCAACTCTCCAGTTTTGTCGACTCGGAACAGCAATAATTTGTCTCCATATAAGGCACCACAGCCATCACCAGCTAAGCAGCGCATGACACGGACATGGAGTGATATGGTGATGACGGGTGCTGGCACCATGCCATCTGATATGAGTCACAACCAGATCAAACACCAAGAGGTAAGGTCAAAAACAGTATATCTATCAAATTAAAACCATAAGAGTATATCAGTCTTTTTGCATTGTTAAATTTTAACAACTCACTAATTTTGGCAGTAATGGTTGTCCATTTTTCATGTTATTTAAAGAAAATTGGAATAAAACTACTCTTCAGATTAATAGGTTATATAGTGTTACTATTCATTCTCTGACTTTTTTCATTACTGCCTTTATAAAATGTGTTTACTTTTCATTCAACACTATGTAAGTGTATTTTCAATCACTGCATGTTTTTCTCTATTGAAGATACCACTTACTGGTCCAACTGCAAACAGTATAGACCCCTGATCTGCCATTGTATAATGTGCAGGCAGATCATGGTCTATGTTCTTGTGATTTTCCAAGACATTATGCAATAGCAGATCTGGGTCTTTGCACCTGGATTCTACTTGCATGCAAGTATGTACTGTATTTCAGATTTTTTTATCCTTTTTTTTCCCTACCAAGTACTAGTACATTTATTTATCAGCAGATTTTATAATGCCACCTTGAAATACCATTAACAATTTTTCTAATAGGAGTCTGAAAATATATATGGTAGTTATCAATATGCTCTTACTAATGGTCCTACAATTACAGCTGATATAATATATATATATATATATATATATATATATATATATATATATATATATATATATATATATATATATATATACACACACACACACACACACGTGTGTGTGTATATATATGGCAGTGGCCAGTACATCTTTTCATGAATTAGCTGATTTCCATGGTGAAAAAATTTGAATGTATGGTCATTCATGGAAAATGGGTGGCAGATATGTTTCAGAATACAATTAAACTAATCAAACTCCATGAAGACCAAATTTATTTTAGTCCTGAATTTTTATCTCTTTTAATAAAATCATTTATTTCCCACAGAAAACCAATAGCCCTTCAAAAAGCTTTGAATACCAAAACAAATTTTGTTTCCAAATTTCAATTTTATAATTAAAAGAAACCATGAAACCAAAACTCAATTCAAACTTGGAAATATAGTTTTGCTGCTAAATTCCTGACACACACCAAAACAGACTAATTATAATTAGCATGGTACTATAGTGTGCTGACCTTTGAGATGAAAATCCAGAATATGTTTCAAGGGTATGTGAGGTTAAAACAATACTGGACACACACACACACACAGATTACAGCTGATAGTAGACTAATCTGAAGTCTTGTATTACAAGAGAGACTATTTTTAAGGTGAATTATAATAACTAAATGTACAATAAAGTCTTATAAAATAAAGACTTTGTTTATCTACTTATGATCCAATTGTGATTGATGATGATCTAATTGTGATTGATTATTTCTTTTTGTATACATGATCAATAGAACATTGTTTGATTTTTAATTAAATATGGCTTTATTAGCCTGGCATATGGCCTTAATTTTGAATGATGTGGCTAAGATTGTGCTGAGAGTATTAGACAACTTTGTAAACACCTGGTACAATCAAGAAGTGATTTGAAGTTGCTGCTTTACTATTAATGCAGATAATAATAACATCAATGAGGAGGATGATATTCCTTTGGCTCATGAATTACAACTGGACACTGACCCTGAGTGCCTGTATGATTTTGACAATGATGTGCTTGTTGTGAATAATTCTAATAACAGAGTGAATATACTTGTCTCACAATAAGAGAAATAAGGTTGATAATGAAAGCAATGAATATGATGATGAGAATGTATGTTCTGAGCCACCTGGCATTGATAGGTCCTACACAGAATTTTTATATCTTATACAGCAGTTTAAAAAACATCATGATTGCTAAGGATGAACATTATTTCGCTATGGCACAAGAAATGAAGTCATTAACACAGGCCACATTAGTTAAAGAAAGATGTAAGAAAAAACAGAAAGTACTCCATGTCTTCTTCAAACCAGGTTCTTGATCTGCAGGAATTATGAATTACATGGAGTATTCACATTGTGGAGTACTATTATTCATTTTTCTAATGGAATTTTTGCAGAGTTATAAAGGTATTTCATTCGCCAGTTGTTTCTTCTGACAAGGACTGTATTTGTGTATGGAACAGTTACATTTGTTCAGGTGACAGACTGGGATTTTCAAAAGGAACTTGCATTGTTCAGCTGATTCTTAAAAAAAATACATGTATTTAAAGAAAAGTATTAATTTTGTACACTTTTACATACACACAGGCACTGATGCTCTCTTTCTCTCTCTCAAAAAAAAGTGCTTTTTACATCTCAGTAAACATAAATCTTGACAAAAAAAAACTAAATTAGGTCTCTGGTTTTGGTTTTGAGGGGTTTCACTGTATGTCAGTATGTACACAGAGGACAAAGGCAGTCTGATTGTGCTTTAAAAAGATGGATTTATGGTTAATAATACATAAGGTAATTGTAAAAGACATTATCTAATAACAAGTGTGCAAGTATATACATCTGATGTAGTAGATTGTTTTAAACTCTTTACAATAGGAGGTACAATACATGCATGGTACTTAAATATATCTACTGTTTTGATAAAAGATTTAGTCTGATCTGAGAAATTGATTAAACTGTATTGTTGCTGTTGCAATATGTTACAAAGGAAATGACAAGTAATCAGCAAAGAATATCTAGAAGGTCACCCTATCACAAGGCTACTGTCTGTGCCAGTTTGAATCTGGAAACCTGATACAAATCACTTCATAATAGGGAGAGAAAAATGTTTTCCAATATGCCATTGATTTTCTGCTTCTTTGAAAAAAGAACAGTGATTTATAACTGTATTGACTTTTTAAAATTTTTTCAGATAGTAATAGGTCTAATACTTTAATCATAAATTTGTTGCTGGAACAGGAAACCCCTATAATGAATGGGTGATCATTAGTAAAGACCTTTCATATATATATATATATATATATATATATATATATATATATATATATATATATATATATATATATATATATATAAAGAGTACAAATCATATGGCGAATAACAACCGTACTGGATCCACCAAGGGATCACGTTTGTCAGGGATTAATTAAAATAGATGCAATAAACTGACGACGAACAGTACGAAACTAGTAACTAACTAGCCTAAGCGCTTTCGACTCTTAATGAGTCTTTTTCA
The DNA here is from genome assembly GCA_016746295.1 of Potamilus streckersoni. NCBI lineage: Eukaryota > Metazoa > Mollusca > Bivalvia > Unionida > Unionidae > Potamilus > Potamilus streckersoni. The sequence goes on from JAEAOA010002240.1 coordinate 5,176,560, forward strand.
AAGGCAAATACAAAACATAGTTACGACAAACAAATAAACATAAAAAACGTTGCGTTTGTAAACCTCTACATTTCTATCTTCACATGTGCTAAAACTATAAATACAACCAGCTTGTATAGACTAGTTGCGGAAACTGAAAACGTTGTATAATTCCCTAAAAGTCTACAAGCCAAAGCGACATCTATTTTTACTTTGTGTACATATGTAACGCAGATTATATCCCGGATATTTGGTTCTATACCGGTTATTCTTATAGTAAAAATTGAAGGATAAGAAGATTTAGAAAATGTTAAATTCTACTAGTGCATAGCTTTCATTTTCTAGTCTTCTTGGTTTAGACCGCTTGGTTTCAATGTTCTAAGGCGGCGTATCCAGTATGATTCCTTTTCCTTCCTGGTTTCGGAACTCCAGCTGTGGTTGTTGGCAATAGCGATAAGTATTATATCACTGAAAGTGTGGCCAGGGGAGGAGAAGTGTTCTGCGACCGGGCTTCTGTACAGCTTTTTTGTCATCCAATCAGATCTATGAAGGTTTATCCTTATGTGTAGCTTTTCAGTTTCTCCCACGTACTGAAGGCCACAGATCTTACATGTGATGAGATAAATCACATTCACTGTTTTGCACGTTTTGTTTGGACCATGTATGTTTAGTTTTTCTTTAGTCACTGTGCTAGTGAATGTCTTGGTCTCTATCATATGTTGACAGGTTTTGCATCTTTTATCGCCACAGGGTCCAGATTGACTAGGTTGGTTTTGACTAGCGATTGTTGTTAGCTTGGCCCTGACTAGGATGTCCTTTAGGTTTTTTGGTCTCCGGTAAGCTACTACAGGTTTGTTCGGAAGTATTAGGTTTAGTATGTCTGACGATTGCACGGTTGGCCAGTGCTTTGCGATGATTTTACCTACTTTGGGATTGTCTGGGTGATAGGTCAGAATAAATGGTATCCTATCAACCTTTTCTTTCTGTCCGTGATGACCTACTCTGAAGAGCTGGCTAAACATTTAATTTACCGAGGCTACGACAAAGACCTGATTGCGGAGGCAATCCAAAGGGCCAAACAAACAAACCGTGATGACCTACTCAGATATGGACAGAAAGAAAAGGTTGATAGGATACCATTTATTCTGACCTATAACCCAGACAATCCCAAAGTAGGTAAAATCATCGCAAAGCACTGGCCAACCGTGCAATCGTCAGACATACTAAACCTAATACTTCCGAACAAACCTGTAGTAGCTTACCGGAGACCAAAAAACCTAAAGGACATCCTAGTCAGGGCCAAGCTAACAACAATCGCTAGTCAAAACCAACCTAGTCAATCTGGACCCTGTGGCGATAAAAGATGCAAAACCTGTCAACATATGATAGAGACCAAGACATTCACTAGCACAGTGACTAAAGAAAAACTAAACATACATGGTCCAAACAAAACGTGCAAAACAGTGAATGTGATTTATCTCATCACATGTAAGATCTGTGGCCTTCAGTACGTGGGAGAAACTGAAAAGCTACACATAAGGATAAACCTTCATAGATCTGATTGGATGACAAAAAAGCTGTACAGAAGCCCGGTCGCAGAACATTTCTCCTCCCCTGGCCACACTTTCAGTGATATAATACTTATCGCTATTGCCAACAACCACAGCTGGAGTTCCGAAACCAGGAAGGAAAAGGAATCATACTGGATACGCCGCCTTAGAACATTGAAACCAAGCGGTCTAAACCAAGAAGACTAGAAAATGAAAGCTATGCACTAGTAGAATTTAACATTTTCTAAATCTTCTTATCTTTCAATTTTTACTATAAGAATAACCGGTATAGAACCAAATATCCGGGATATAATCTGCGTTACATATGTACACAAAGTAAAAATAGATGTCGCTTTGGCTTGTAGACTTTTAGGGAATTATACAGCGTTTTCAGTTTCCGCAACTAGTCTATACAAGCTGGTTGTATTTATAGTTTTAGCACATGTGAAGATAGAAATGTAGAGGTTTACAAACGCAACGTTTTTGTGTTTATTTGTTTGTCGTAACTATGTTTTGTATTTGCCTTTGAAAAAGACTCATTAAGAGTCGAAAGCGCTTAGGCTAGTTAGTTACTAGTTTCGTACTGTTCGTGGTCAGTTTATTGCATCTATATATATATATATATATATATATATATATATATTGGAGGGTAGGGGGTGGCAAAAAGAATAATTATGAGCATTTGATCTTAATCCACTTATGATTGATGGGAGATATTTTTCAACAAAAAGACAAACACACACATGCACACATACATTTGATATGTTTATCTACTCTGTTTCCTGTAGAAACTGTGTTATAGATTGATAAACACAGTAATTTTTTTTGTACTTAATAATTCTTATAGTCCTCTATTTAAAATAAAATCCTGGAGCCAAGTTTGGTCAGTAGTTAAATGGTTGGGCTTGTGGCTAGAAGAGAGTGGGTTCAATACCCACCATTGGATCAACCCAGAATAGCTACTATGATGTATTCTTGTGCCAGACATTTCATTTGCTTTGGTACAGTATGACCTTTTAAGTTTTGCTCTGACATAAAATGCAAAACATTTAAATCTTTTTTTAAAAAAAAAATTTAGTAAATCAGCTGAATTGCTGTAATGCTTGCTTCATTATCAGTCTAGTTTAAAGTTTAAACGATTTGCCTATAGCTCAATGCTGATGCTGCCAGTGGATTCCTGGCTTATTAACTTTTCACTAATTGCTTCAATATAGACTACAGATTATTTAATGAATTTAACAAATATGGGAAATAAATATAATACACCATTGAAGTCTTTGTGCTCTTCACATCTACTGGATACTTAGTAGGATGTCATTTATACCTCTATTTTTAACAGATTTATATTTTTAGAGAGACTTCTATTTTTTAAATAGAAGTTTCAGCGTTAGATCACCATTGCAGTGGTGGACACATGTACTGTTTTAAGGAATTTTCATTAAATTTGTATGTCTGCTCAAAACTAGTTTGAGCTCTTATCCTAGCTTGCTTGCAGAATCAAAACTAAATTTTATGTTGAGGTTGGGAATACCAAAGGTTTTCTGCATGAGAGAAAAAGAATTCATGAATGTTAGTCATATTTTTCTATTATATCATTCTGTTCTAGTTCAAGTGCTAAATTATTCTGCAGGTTTACAGCGAAGGACACTATAGTAGTGTAATTTTATTTCTCTGCAGGCAATCTATGAACTGTATCAAGGCGAAGTTGACCTTATTGAAGATCTGATTATTGTCCAAAAGGTAGGAGTATCATATTAAGTGAAAAAAGTATATCAATGATAGAAAAATTATATTGCCACTGTGATAATATCACTTTTGAACTACTTTCATCTTACATTTAGGAAATATATTTCCATGCATAGGCCTGTTTTAGTTTTTCTTTTCTTTTTCACTCTGTCTTTCATCCATCCTATCCCTCTATCAAAATAAATAAATAGATCCTAAACTGTGTCAAGACTGAACTTTGGAGACTTGCATTATTTTTATAGCACAAGTCCTTGCAAGCTTGATTAGGCAAAACCTACTTAAGTACACACATAAAATTTGGTAGGCATATGTATATGTAGATGACGTGATTAAATTCCATAACATTAGGCCAAATAAAAAGTATGTGTGGTTGCAGTTACCCAACTGACCCTATTTTTTTCCTGTAGACCCGACAGTTTTTTTTTGGAGAGAAAAAAGATTTGGAGAAACAAAGAACACATGGGAGAAAAAATTTACAAAGAGATTAGCTATAATCAAAGTTAAATTCAGGATCCGAATGTTGCTTATTTTCTAGTTTTTGCTTTGTTTAAATCTGTCTAGACCAAAATCACAAAATGTTTGTATCAACCTTCCTACCCTAATTTATCTTTCTTCAATGTAACCAGAACCATTGCATTTTTTTTAATTTGACCTTTGAGCAACATTTTTGAATTTTTAAATATTGTAAAATATTTTGACTTTTTGGGTTGCAATGGGGGCATGCATGTTTTACAAGCAGATATAATTGATAGGATTAATGTATATTTAGTTTTTACTTATTATTATTATTATTATTATTATTATTATTATTATTATTATTATTATTATTATTATACCTTTTTGGACTCAAATGGTATGGAACTTTCAAGCAACAAAACACTATCACCTGAATTAATATAAATTATAGGAATATTTTGAGGGCCTTTATGAAGACATTTTTTAACCTTTTGTCAGGGTTTCTGTTTTTAAAACTAATACTGCAGGGTTTTATTTGGTCATTGTTGAGATTTTATTTGCTTAATAAAGGTACTAAAATTATTGTATTTGAGATTTAATTAATGTTAACCATAGTTTTTGGCATGCAAATGGATTTGATTGGAAAGTTAGACGATTTCAACTTTTAAAGTTCAGAGGCTTATGTAAATTCTGTGAAGTTCTGAAACAGTGTTAAAAGTTAATTTCAGAACCAAGCATAGTGTACTTGTTTTTTGCTACAAGTGATATCAGTAATTTTTGTATCCTGACATTTAATGTGGAAACCTTTCATCTTCAGACCTATAGAGATTCAATGCAGAAGCTGCAGCTGATGACAGATGGTGAGTTGGAACAGATTTTTGGACCAATTGATGAACTTATACCAGTTCATGATGGTAAGGATTTCTTTCTGTTTGACATTCTTTGCCTGTCTTTTAGATGCCAAAACATTGGACAAAGAAGATAATGTTTGCTACTATGATTCAGCTTTTCTTGCATTTTCTAGAAATTTTTTGGACCAAGTCATAAATAGATATTACTTATCTAGAACAAATAACCTTTTGAAATAATTAACAGATGAATATTACTGACTTATAAACAGTTTCATATTTTAGCAGTGGAAAATCCAGTGTCTGAAATGTTGCCATTGTTATTTCTGCCGTGTCACTGTATGCAGACTTATTGTTTAGTAAGCAATCAAATAAAGTGAAATACATATACAGTATGAAATAGCATATTTTTAATGACATTTTCAATTCCTTAAATGTGTAAACTGTAATTTGATTGGTGGATTGAAAGTTCAGCAGAACATAAGCTCAGTGTTCTTCAGATCTCCGTCATCTTACCATCTTGTCCATGCAGTATTGAGGTCAGTTTTCAAGCACCATCCTGAGGCATTGGTCTCACATGAACACATATCTAGATTTTGTAGTTGTGAGAATTGCTGCTAAGGCAAAAGAAGCTTTAGTCTATATGCCCATTTTAGGGTAAGTAATATTTGTCAGTTACTCATAAAAATAGAAAAAAAAGTTGCTTGTCAGTTTTCCATTTAATATCTATTTTGCTAATTTTGACATCATTTATAATCAAATTGCCCCTGTGACTATGAATTTATAGGGTTTTCAGTTTTCATTCAGGTCTGCTTAACGTTATGTTCAGTGCTATTAGGAAAAAGCTTTTTCTTTGTCAATTACTGCAACACATTTTGGCTTGAAATAAAAAATGATTTCACAAGGTACAGTGAGATAAAAGTACATGCATTTTGTTTACTGCATAGTAAATCTTATGCATTTGTTATATCATTATTATACAGGCTTTGCAGTGGTCAGTTGGTCATGAATTGTTTATGATTTGTCACCATTGTAAATATAACTGATTTCTGTTTTCAGACTTGGTAGAAAGATTACAGTATCAGAGACGGCCAGATGGCACAACATATGAAGTGGGAAAGCAAGTCTGTGAATGGGTAGATTGTTATTTTTACATAAATGAAACCTTTGCAAATATATATTAATCTGGTTTTTGTCTAAAATATATCAGCACTTTTTATTTTTATGTGAATTTGGAATACATGAATATTTTGGTGGAAAATATTTGTTTAGAATGCATTCTTTCAGTTAATCTAGTCATTCTGTCATTTAAAAACATGCTAATGGAGATAAATCTTTAATGCCATTTTTTAATTCTCTTAAAGGTGTAAAGATTGTCCTTCCCAAACTTATTTATTATGGATACTAAATATAACATAGATGAACATTTTTTATTTTACTTTCAGATTCCCAAGTTAAAGGCTTATGTATCCTTCTGTGCCAATCAGGTGTTTGGCAAAGCTTTGTTAGATGAGAAAAAAAATGATCCTGATGTGGACGATTTCCTTCAAAGATGTCAGGAATCTCCATTCAGCAGAAAACTGGATCTGTGGGGGCTTCTGGGTATGAATACATGCCTAAAACACTTGTGGAAATGACTCATAGTGCTTTATATTTTAGATTTTCGTTGGATTTTAATCCTTTCAGAGATTTTTTCAGTGTTCAGAAAATGACATTACATGTACTGCATTGGAACCTGCATAAAACATTGCTTTCATGAAATCAGATCAAATCAGACGTTTAGTAGACTGGGTCACACTTTGTTTTTCTTTTCAATAAACACTTATTACCTCTGAAACAACAATATATACTCAGGATTTTTTTTAAAAAAAATGTCTCTGTTCAACAACTATTTGATCTTGCTGTGGCAATAATAAAAGGGTATTTGTTTGGTTGTTCAAAAGGAGCCTTTAGTGGCACCTTCAATGACACATGCACCTTCATCAAAAACAAGCCGGCAACCTTTGATCAAAGATGTCAGCAACAATCTAAAATAAAAGCATTGCTTCAGTTTTCATAATGATTAAAACATTTATTCTGCCACAAAACTTTTGTCTCTGCAAAAGAAACGTACGTACGCAGGACTCCTGTGTCTGCAATTTTATGTGTCCCAAATCAAATATTTACATCAAAATACACGTAATTAAGCGTTTCTGAGATCCCTGTTTGAACCATGGTGAAACTATATGTCAACTTGGAAAAAATAAAATAGTTTTGCAAAATCGATGGCAAATTTATTTAGCAATGCCAGGTCTACCCAAGTTTAATAGTTAAGTAACTAACTGCCCACTCATATCTTTTTGTAAATTTAAAGAGTAATTTTTAAAAAATCCAAAGACATCCTTGGTCAAAAAAGATTAACAAAATTGCAGTAAAAGTTCAATTAAGTTTTAGAGTTTGAAATACAGTAAGACCTCCTTAATGATCCAAAATTATGGTTTCTCAAGATGGCTGATCTCTCATTACAGGTCATAATGTTGTATAGGACGTCCTTTGCAACAGGTAGTCTCTCTTAACTATCGTCTTTCAAGACATGTTTTGCTGTACCAAATAATGAGGCTTTGAGATCAGTAAGTCATTATTGAGACAGACATACACACACTTACACAGAGTGATAACTTACAAATTGGTAAGTTGATTTAAGATCTGCACATCCACTTTGTCAAAGGATCATTGGTACGATGTTTTATTATTTAAGGCCAATTCATATTTAAAATATGTTTATTTTAGCAGAGAATGAGGTCATTGTAAACAATTAAAAAAAAATTGCAGTTAATGCATATTTTTTACTGATGTTACCAGTGTGCACTTCAGGTTCTAAATGTGTCACAGTCACTGCAGAGTTTTGTTGGAATATATTACAAGAGATTACTGTATGTCTTGCATTTCAGATGGTGCCAGAGGGAGGTTTGTCAAGTATCCATTACTTTTGAAGAGTATTCAGAGATATGTAAGTTGAAAATTCACAGGCAGTCTGTTAATTATTTAACATAGTGAATTGTACATGTTTTGGATACACACGATGTGTAATTTTGATCAAATATAAAGCAATCCTTAAGAAGAACATTCACATATATATTGCTTTAGCTTTTACACAGAATTTCCCTAACATTAACAGAATACACAGTTAAGTGCCAGGACCTGCTAAAATGTGAGATATCTTCTTCCAACAGCTTCCTAATTCAGAAATTATAACCACTATGGAGAATGTCAGAATGGTGGGAACAATCACTGCATGACTAAGTCATAATATATGAGTGTGGATAGGTCAAATGCAATATCAACCTTAAACTATCAGCTGCCTTTCATGTGTCATTGTTGTAAATTGCCATTGGCTTTACTTTTAATCACCAAAATCATATACAGGCATGCCAAACATGTATTTTCTAAGCTTGGAGCATCTCAATAGTCTGAGTACTGTCGTTCAAGTCAGGCAGTTGTCTTTTGTGGAAGGGTTTCCTGGGAATTCTTTACTTCTTGTGGGTAACAGTTTTTGTTGTTTTGTGGAAAATTACTTTTTGGTACTTAAACTTGTGGCTTGAGGAAGGTGACCTGTTTTTTTGGACGGAAAATTGTTTGTTGGGTCTTTAAATTCATGGTTTCTAGTAAGTACGAAATGAACAAAAATTATTACCTCATAAAAAACTAAATTTGTTGTATATTGAGATACAAACAAAATTTAAATGTCATAGTTGCAGAGAGATGTGTTTAATTAAATGTAGTACCATCAGGATATGTATTTTCACAAATATAATTTGTTCAGGAATGTCAACAACAACAGCACATGTTCAAAGCCATTTCTTACATTTTAATTTTGCCTTCCAGACATCAAAAGAAGAAAATGAAGTACATTATTTAGAGGAAGCTGTGAGTATATTGTCTTTCAAAATATTAATAGTTTATTCCTTTGAAGTCAGTATTTAAATTGAAGATTTTTCAAATTGTTAACTGAAAATAATTACAAGCTGGATAAGTTTCTTACATTAAAAGTTAAAAGCATTGTATCATTATTTCTGCAGATTCAGTTACTTTCATTAGGGAATTGCAGCTACTGTATTTCTTTTAAATTATATATTGGTATATGTAAGTGTATAAAAAAGCAGTCATCATTAATTACCTTGCTATATCTAAGGATTAATACTTTGGAAACACAAACAAATAAATCTTCTTCAAATTTAAATCTTGTACTGGAAATCTTTGATCAGAATTGTCAGCATAATTAGTGATTATCATTCCTTTCACCAGATTCGACTTGCAGAACAGATTATTTCTGAGGCTGATAAAGAGACAGGAGAAGCCAAATGTCGGTACTACAGGGCAAGGATAATCTACCTGTATGATGACCAGGTAAAATTGATTGTATTTATGCAGCATCAGCAGATAGTGTGACAGGCAGAGATTCCAAACATTTTAATTTTGGCAGAATCATTCTTGTTTTAAAACTTAATTTATATCATTCAGTCAGTTTTATCAGGTTCTGATTAACCAGTTGGATAAAATGTGCATAAGTGATTTAGATTTTTAACATAGCTTTAATAGTTTTAGTAATTTGCCGTCTGCAATGTGGCATTTGAGAGTGATTATCACTGGGGCATGATGCCGTAGATGTGTAGCAGAATGTCCCACCCAGTCACATTATCCTCACACAAGATCAACCAGTCTTAACACAGACCTCTTACTACTGAGCACAAGTGAGAAAGCTGCTAGTACCATTTTTATGATTCTTTGGTAAGACTCAGCCAGGGTTTGACCCATGACCTCCTGCATCAGAGGTGGCCACATAACCATTTAGGCCACCAGGGCAGACATATGAAGTGTTACATGAGCACTCTACTGCTTGAACACAGGTATGCATCTGATTGTAATATTTATGTAAAAGCATACCTAAGCATTTTATCATAAATGCATCAGAATATTATCAGCTCACTGTTATTATTCACCTGAGAATGATGTCAAAACAAAATTGACTGATGAGGATTTATACCATGAAAGAAATGATGCACGCTTCAGAAATTCAAAACAGACTGCAAATGATAACATTTCAATAATAATAAAAAAACATGCATTTGCAGCCTCTTAACACACTCAAGCATGTCACATGGTGGGAAAGACTATTGTTAGATGCATGTTTTAACCCAAAAGCACCTTTTAATCATTTGGATTTAATGCTTAAAATAAATTGTTGTATACAAAATTTGAGATAGTCTTATTTTGATGTTTGAACAAGACTCTCCTGCATCACTTCATTAGGAATTGTAATCTCTAAAATTTTGCATATAAGTTTCTGAAAAGGTGCATATATAAAGGATGTGTTTGTAGGTTTGACACAGTATATGGAGGTGGGGGAGGCCAATTGTTCACAAATGGTCACATTTTTTTTCTAAAAAAAGATGGACCAAAGATGCCGTTCCAATTGCTTATAAAGTTCCCAGCATAATGCAACTTAACTTTTATTAAATAGAGAAAACTATATTATTTACATAAATATTTTGATGTATTTTGTTTTACCTTGAAATTCTCATTTCTATGGCGAGATTAAATGCACCAGATAAACTATTTTCTCAACAATCATAATTTTGTTGCCAAGTTGTTTTGATAACAAAATCTTGGAATACATGCCAAGCCCACCTACACCCGATTTTACAGGAATTCAATGTAATAGTAGACATCTAAATTAATAAGGAACAAACTTGTATCACTATTAACAATGGAGATCTGTTTCCTTGTCTTTATTGATAATTAATTAATAAAAAAAAAACTTCCACTTAAACATCTTTTACATAACCATTATCATTATATAACAAAATATATTGTTGTTATTATATTCTTTACAAATAGCTTATATCATTGTTTTAGCTTTTATAAGGAGTTACATTTTTTTTCTTCAGAAACACAAGGCTCTGGACTACTCCAAAATGCTTTTGTGCAATGGAACACTGAAAAACAACAAAGGCACAGTGAGTAAATTCTTTAGTGTTATTTCATTATAAGACCACTGCTTAGTATTTTCTTTTATATCACATGATGGTAGAAGGAATAGATTCTGCTATCCAGTTTCTGGATAGTTAATTAGTTTACTTATGAATAATTGGACCTGTTGTGAATTATCATTGTGTCAAATTTAGGTATTATAATGGCTTTGTGATGGTTCCAGGAAAACCACATTTAATTTGTTTTCCTAGATTTTTTTGTTGATGGAGACATTCAAATGCAAATAAGATTTTTGCATTATTGTAAATTTCCTGTGAACTGAATAAATTTCATGTATAATCTCATGAGGTATGTGTGAATATTATTGAAATGGGTATTTTCCTTTTAATTTACGATGTTAGTTGTTCAAATTTTCATGTGGCAATTTTTAAATTTCATGTTTCTGTTCTGAGATTGCATGAATGACTTGGGATTACTTTTCATAATTTTGGTTATATGCCCAAATCATTTATTTAGGTTCTAACTACAACAAATAAACTCTTATCGGCAAATATGTGTATGTGCAATATTTTTTTTCCTTACATTTGATAGCTTTTAGTTTGAGTGACTCTTGTCATACTACTTTGAATGTCGACTTATGTGGATTGCTTACTATTTCTCATTTTTATGTATCATTTCAGAAAGTACAGGTGTTTTTATTTGATAAAATCCTGGTTGTGACACGTCTGGTTACACAAAATGGTCATCAGTGTTTTCAAGTGTACAGAGACCCAATTCCTGTTACAGAGTTAGTTGTGGATGATCTGAAAGATGGGGAAGTCAAAATGGGCTCCTTCCGTAGTGCTTTTAGTTCTGGTCAAATTTGTAAGTGTGCAGCAGTTATGTCTCACTTTTTACTTGTCAATCTTTCTTTCTCATTCATTTGCTCTCTTTTTTTATACATCAACACATTAAGAATTTGTACTTTTATCTTGTAGCTAAGTAACTGATATGATGTCAAGAGCAGCATGAATAGGAATTACAACTTGAGTGCAAGTCATTGAAAAGCAGCTCTGTTACTTGATATTGTCCCTATTAGTGGAGATAATCATTAATGGGAATTCAGGGTCAACAAATGATGATCTGATAGTGAAAATAGTATGTCAGAATATGAATATATAAAAATTCAAGAAATTAGATTGAATCCTTCAAAATCTCTCTAGACTATTTAATTGAACTCAGATTTGGACTGTATGTTTTGTTCAAAAGTTTCAACATATTAATAATACTTATTTCTGAACATTTTTATAATTTTAGGGCTTATTCCAAGTCTGTAAGGAATTTAAACTAATTAAAAAGTCATCCTACAAATATCTGCTAACAGCAAATGTAACTAATTTCTTGTTAAAAGTTAATAACAAGCAGCAATGTGATACATTATTAAATCAGTAAATTTGTGTTGGTCGATATGTATTTCTCTTGACCATTGACATGAATTAGGGTGCCCTGTGTGCATGCTCAGTGCCCTTTCTTGGGAACTGATGCCTTGCTTTTTTCAGATTCTTGACAGCAAACTAAAGTGCTTTTCACATAGTTCCTAAAAGAGCATGAATAGCTTTCATAGCCATCTTATGACCATTAATTCACTAAGTCACATAAAGGAACTGAAATATAATGGTATCAAATTTTTCAGTAAATTAGCCTCCTGTTTATAAAAAACTTACCATCTGAAAAATGTACCATTAGTCTCAAATGAGTCTTTAAAAAAATAATGCCATTTGTGAGTGAAAAAATTCAACAAATGTGGTGTGCACTTTGTTTTCTTCTTTACTGTAATAATTTATGAAGTGTTATGATTGGATTTTTGATCTTATCACTTGTTTGCAGCAAAAAACCTGTTCCGGGTTTCATTCACGAATCCAAATGAGGGCCATTCACACACACTGATGGCTAATGATGAACATGACAAGCGACAATGGCTACAGAGTTTTCAGGCAGCTCTTAAGAAAAAAAGCACAAGTCGACTGAAACCATAGATGAATTAGGGCATCTAAGCATATCAAGACACTGAAATCAGAATCTTTTCTTCTTAAAATGGAGATACGAACCTTTTCATCATCAGTGTTGAAGTTCTTCAAGTGTCTCCTACAATGGAACATCCATATCTGGACCACCAAAGGCAGTCAGGGAAATGTGTGCATGGGAAATACCTATTGATTTAATATAATGATGGCAAATTTCATGAAGTAGTAACCTTGAAAATTGATGTAGGACTAACTGTTGTCCAGGAAAAGCATGGGATAGATTGTGATCCCATATCTTCTGTCAGATTACACAGTATATTATTATGCAGTTATGGGTTTTAGACAATTTTTACTTTTGTTGAAAAAAAAGTAATAAACCTTTGAATTATTTAAAATTATATTGAATGATCAATGTAAGTTTGTTTTTTTATTAAATCACTAGTTTTATCTGTATTGTGAAGGATAAAGCAAGTAATGCTATATTGCTCAAGAACATTTGTGGTGTGACATTTATTTTCTATAATGCTTGATAAATTTCACATAACTTCAACTTGGTGCTATGAGTTGTTAAATTGTTTCATCATTCTGCTCTTTTGCAGATAGAAACATGTAAACAAAGATTTTTTTTGTACTACTGTATATACTCATAGCCTAACTGCAAACAACATAGAACCTAGATCTGCTGTGGCATAATGTACTGACAGATCAGGTTCTGTATTATTTCTTCTACTGATTACTCTGAACAAACTGTACAGACCAAGATCTGTCATCTTAAAATGTAGATGCACATCTGGGTCTGTACAGTTTGCAGTTGGATCTCTCTGGTATGTGAGTATATACAATATATACATTGGTTATAATGCTATGTTATAGACATATGTATGTGTATTTACTGTATATAGAATTTCTCTGTTGTAAATATGTAGTAAATTGAATACTCATAAAAGGTATTGCATGTAATATTTTCCAAGTATTTCAGTTTATATTATTTTAATTTTCAAATCTTCAGGGTCCAACAAATTTAAAAGTCCTGGTAATCCAGATAAAATCCACTCACCCTGAGAAAGTACTTTGAAAATGTTCCTTTAAGATTTTGTATATTTTTTACGAGTCAATCATAATCTTTGCTAAGCCTGTAGTATGTTTCATTGTTATCTTTTGACAAAATTTAGATCAGTTTGTATCATGTAGTAGCCACTGGACTCCATGCATTAAATTTCTCACATCTTACACATGTCTAACCCATGATTTGGGGAGGGGGTCATGGCCAAATCAACTAAAAAAAAATTAAATCCTGTCTTTCTCCTTCCATTAGATTTGACACTGGCTATTTGACTTACTGATAAATCTAGCCCTAAAGGTCAAATATGAAGAAGATCTTCAGAATGTACATATGTGTTCTGTAAAGTCCATGTTAATGGAGATCAAGACAATAACATTTCCAACACCAGCAGCATTAACAGCTTGTAATGGTTTTGGTCCAAGTTTCTCATTTCCTTATATTTCCTGAACCCCATGATGGATTTTCTTCATTCATAGGATGTGTCATCATGAAGACAGTTTATTTAGTGACATGCTCACACAAGCTTTTGATCTTGGTGTCAGGGTCACATTTTACAGTAAAGATTTGATCATAGGCTTGACATACAAACCCTGCTTCCTTCTTATGGAACATTTGCTGTGAATTAAAAATCTGTTTCTCTGATAATACTCCAAACATATTCTCTAAATTTACCAATAAAATCAAGCAATAATAGTCAACATTACCAACAGCATTGCCTTCATTGACTAAGGCTTGGTTTGCAGTTATGTGTGATGTTATTCTAGAACAAGCCAACTAACCACCAATGTAGAACTGTATTAACTGTTGTCATTTTTTTATATTGACATTTTTAGAGCTTTACCTTTAATTGACACCATATAGTCACTATTGTGCTGACATGCCATTGCAACCTGTTAAATCTGAAAATACATATTAATGTTGCATTGTAAATGGGCTACAGGTTATAACAACCTGTCAGTCTTATCCCAAAAGTGTGTAACCCATAATTTATACAACATGTATTTGATTTCTTAAGCTGAGTCATAAAATGTGTAGAAAATTGCTATATCCATTAAAATTAATTTACCATATTTTACACGATTGATAATTATCTTTTTATATTAGAGAATAACAACCATTTGCTACTTAGACAATCAGTAGATGAAGGTTCACAATTTATAGAATTCTGGCACTCAGATGGGTTCCTGGCATTATTCCAAGTATAGACATTTAAATCATGATAGGATTTAAGCTGGTATCTTAGATGTACTTCAGCACTGTTTTGAAGCAGGTTATGTGTACATGCAGTTTTAATTTGTTGCTACCTCTCAAGTTAAACATTGGTCACAAAATTAATGTAATTTAATTAGTTGATTATATAGCTCAGGGCATCAGGACATCAGCACAGTCTACAGTTTGCCTGCCATATTTGTACACTATCATGTATACTTTTTCTATTTCTACATAAATACCATGTTTTTAAATATGATCAGTTGTTCTAGTCTTATAACTTTAGTCCTTCAGTAGAGGCCAACATATATTGTTTTACATGTGTATCTTGGCAATCTTCATTATCTTATGAGGCAGCTAATGGTGCATGTATTTGTATATTTTATGTTATTATCTTTTATTATACTGAATATAGTATTTGTACAATTATACATGTAAAGTATTAACATATCATAAACTGTTTATATTGTTTTAATATTGCTGGCATCATTGAGAATTCAGGAATAGTAAATGGAAGTATTGAATTTATGTATCTAAATAGTGTCAAAAGGCTTTCACTTTCTTTACGAAAAAACTTTGCTTTTTTCCATGTAGGAGGCCAGTCCTCTTTACAAGGCTACCTTTACATTGCAGAAGGCGTGGCCTGATAGGAGGGCAACCACTGTATTACAACTGTTAGTTGCACTTACAATGATTCTTAAGTGCCCCTGAAAGTGGGCCCTATTTCAAAAACTTTGATTTATAAGTTTTTGTCTCATCGGTGGGGCATAGGTGAGACATAGAGATCACATTTCTGCAGGACTTGTCATTTTTATTGTGGGTGATAGTTTAGGCATCAACCTTCAGACTTTGCATTTACTTCAGTTTATCTGACACTTTTGTATGTCCAGTCATTAAACTTCACAGAGGGTATTACTCATCAGTTGCAAAACAAGATACAGTGACCATTTTTTTCACAAGAGTGTTTGCATCAGGTTTTTGCCTTTTTTCTCGGTTTATTTGAAAATGGTGTACATATCGTGGAGGGTACTGCTCAGTATGAGCAAAAAATGGAGGTCATAGTGACCTACTTTTCTTTCTTAAACAACACCAAGAGTTTTTGCTTTTTGTCATAGTAGAATAGGCAAGATTAAGCATTCTGCAGATATTGCTGGTTGGTATCGACATATTACAACACCTTAAAACTATTGTTTACAGGAAAAATCTTCATAAAGTAATCTGTTGGAGGATACTATGATATATCATTGCTTTATTTGATAAGACAAAAGCTGGATCTTATGTCTTAAATCGTAAATTAATGCCAGTTAGGTTGTTGTAGCATTGAGTGCTTTCTCCAGGATTTCTGGACACAGAATTTCTCCTGAATGGAAGACTTGCATTTCACATGCATGTGTGATAAAAAAAACATTTAATTACAACTCATTACTCCAGTTAAAAGCATAACAACAGATTTGTTATGGGATTTTGTGAATGCATTACATACATTAAAACTGCCTGTAATGAAAGAAACTTAGCCACCAAATATTAAAAACATTTCCACTGTTCACAACTCTTTCATGCACACAAAATCAGTAGGTAAATTCTTTATTAAAAAATAGGTTAGAGAAAGAATCTCATTGCTCCTATTAAATGTTCATATATTGTATATGTTGGATTTAGACTTGTGATTTAGCAGATAAGCATTTCAATGATCACTACAATCTATTCATGTTAATGACAGTTCCAAGTTTTGTTAATGCTTATGGCAGATTGTCTGTCCAGAATTTTCATTCACTCTCATAATGAGGATTCAGTTGTTTTGTGCACTTGCTGTCTGATATTAAAGACCCATTACATTTGGTGTGGATTTATACAGTCATGTGTCCTGAGGAAGACACTGACAGGATCTGGACTAATTTATGTCCTAGTGTCACATCCATTTAAGACACCATGGCAGTCAAATATAATGAAGTGACTTTTTCTACAAATTTATGTTTTATAATTATTCATATTTTAATGAGAATGTCATTTTTAATTTGGGCAGAATTATTATTAAAGGTACCATATATGCTAACATGCAAGTTGTATCCAACTGTAAACAACTTAGACCCTGATCTGCTTTTGAATTTGTGATAGCAGAGCTGGGTCAGTATCATTTCTTCTGCTGATTAGTCCTAACAAATTGCATAGACCCAGATCTGCCAGCTATGGTTTAAGGGCAGATCTAGACCTAGGCAGTTTAATCTAACGTGTCTTTACATATAGTAGGAAGTGGCTCATTGAATCTATATAACAGGATATCACCTTTCATAAGGAAATCAGTTATCAATATACAGCAATATCCCAATTACTAATGACTGGTTAAGTAATCAATTTATCTTGTTGCAAATAGATGTGCCACCAAAAAAAAAAGGTCAAACAAGCAAGATCTTTTTGTCCTTCTCTGTATGCTTTTGGTGAAGAATGCCTCATTGGTACAGCATGGTGACATCTAATGCACAATTTTTATTAAATGACATTCATGAGTTTCAATGCTAAAGACATGAATGTTTATATGTTTAGAAGACTGATATTACTCTGAAACTGTCACAAGTCCATGTTTAGATTCTCTGGTTCATCTTTTGTTTTCTATCTCATTTTAAACTTGTCCTTGTTTTTTTGTATTTCAATGTCAGTGTGCAGTTGTCTGTTGTCAACAGGTATAAATACTCTGGTTACTATCCTAGCCCCCTTTGGCAAAATTTTGTTTTAAAAATAATTTGCTGCATTTTTTCTTACTTTTTTTCATTTTATATTTTGCAGTGGGTTTCTGTTTTTTAACTCACAATTGGCCTGGATTGAAAGTGAACTGTTTTTAATGCGAGGGTGAATGATTTGCATAAAAATTGTCTGTCTTGTTTGTCTTTTGTGAAAATGCAAATGAAATTTTACTTCAGTATAAAATGTTTGAATAATTATTACTACCATGACGATCAGCAAGTTACATCATTGAGCTTGCTGTGATGTATTTTGTTTTTACAAGTGTTAAAAGTATAAATAATAGATGCCATCATTTGATAAGCAAACTGTTCATGTGGAAATATGCAACACTGTTTGCAAATGTTTATTTTTGGCTTTTGGAAAATTGTTGGTGTGTTTAATTTTAGTGTTACATCATATTTAGACTCACCTAATTCTAGTCTGATCTTTTTCTTTTTTTTGATTTGGTTACAGAAGTTACAAAAATCAAACAATTAAAAATTTTCCTACTATGTAAATAAGTTTTTTTAAATGAATGAGATTACAAGATGTAGACCATTATCATTATATCTGAGCATTTTGTTTATAGAGTTACAACAGTACAAAAGTAACATTAGGATTAATAGGTTCACATTGATTAATTTCTAAACATTTTGTATTTTAAATCGTTATAGAAATGGCTGGAAACCCCCCCCCCATTTTTTCATATAACAAAATTAAATTTTGCTGCAACTATGTATATAGAGTAGAACATTTTTTTTGTTTTTCTGGGCTATGTTAATCTGTCCTACGCTTATGATAGACAAGTTCACATAATGTTGTAAGCACACTTACTGTATTGTAATTATGTACACAGACTTCCATGATTTGCCAAAAACATGCATGTGATAGTCCAGGAAGAGAAATAAGACCAAATTGGCCAAGCTAACCCTTAAGGAGTAAGATTTATACCAACAAACTCAACAATCCTTGACCTTGATATAAATCTTGTTCCAAAGTTTGATTTCAGTCTTCTCCACATACATACATACATACATACATACATGGGGGAGGTTCTGTTAGTCTGTCCATTTATACTTGATAAAGTATAAAGTCAGATTGATAGAACATCTATATTCTAGGTTGTAAAATCAGTGAACTGCAAACCTTTCAAGCTGAAAGTAGTATTCTAACATATTAGATGAATTTCCTGTGGAAAATAATTAGATGAATTTCCTGTGGAAAGTAATGGACTTGTAATTTAATAACAATAAAACTAAACAATTTACATCCAAATTTGTCCGCTAGAGAACAGTGTAAAAAATGCAGCTTAAATTGTAATACCTTGCTTTCCATTTGGCCTTGTCCTATTGAGAACTTTTTTTATATGAAAAGTATCTCACTGCGAAGTAGGCTTCTATTATCATTGTTTTTGTAAGTTTCATATCCATCTTGTTTAAAATCCCATCCGAAAAGGCAAGTCTAAGATGCTCAAGTGATATAAATTGAATCCTTCCTCGACTTTAAACTGGAGGAACATGTTGTACTGTTCATTTAAAATGCTAACTTGAAAACCAGTTCATATGACTAAGATATAAATCTTCTGGTCTTACAATGCATTTTCACAATAAATATTGTGAGTATCTTTGTGTTTTTATTATCTCCCCTAGAAAGCTCTCTTGCATATTCGGGACTAGAATTCTTCCTTCTGTAAGAGACAACTGTTGGAGACAAGAGTTGCAGTGACCTGGTTGTTAGAATGCATTGGTCCTGAAAAGCCCTTGAATTCGATGTATGGTCTTGGAAACCCTTTGTAAATTAGTATATAAAAAGGGGTGGGGTGGCACAACTTAAAAATCCATACATTTGCAATGACGTGCTTTAAAAACCCTTGAATTTTGCTAATAATTATTGTTTCATTTTTACCTATTATTAATGGGGAAAACTTAGCATGGACAATCATTCTAATTCTTCATTTTATCACATTTTGTTTATTTTCGAATAAATTCATCATTATTCCATGCCTTATGACCAGCCTGAGATACATTTTTACACCAATTTACCATAGCATAAATTAGGTGTTGTTATTGGTCAACCAGTCCATGCCAATGGGAGAAGCATGGTGAATGTCAACTATCTGCATTAAAAATGGGGAAGTGTGTTTGTGGATTATAGTTAAAAGAGGATAAGTGTGCTTGTGAAATAAGTTAATAGACTTGGGGGAGGATGCCTTTTCTCTCACATTATGAGAAGCAACGAATACCAATTGTTCGCAAGAACATTGGAGTCCTCAAAAAGGTCATAGATGACTTCCTTATGAAAGGCAGATTCTGAAATTTTTTATATGTCAGCTACAAACCTCTTTTTCCTTCCCCTCCTGATGCACTGCTGGATCAATCTGTTTGGGCCAGATCTCTTCCCAAGCAGTCCAAGTTGAAGCTATGTATTTTATCAAATCATTTTATTCTTATCTTTGAAGTTATTAAATGATAAAGTAGGAACTTGATTTGTTGTTGTTGTGGGGCTTAACGCCATTTTTCAGCACACGAAAGGCTATTCATGGCGGCCAATATTAATGGTGGAGGAAGAAACCGGGAAATCACCACTGACCCACGGAAAGAACCACTGACCCACGAGAAGCTACTGGCAAGCTTTCTCACATATCCACATTAGCCAAATCCTAGACTCGAACCCATGCAGACAGAGGTGAGATGGCAGTGATCCGTAACGGAGATCACTTTAGGCCACTCGGGCCCCATAGGAACTTGAAGACTGGATAAAATTAGTAATAACCAACTTTTCTTAACAATGCATTTATTGTATATATGTTGAGGTTTACACCTCAAGACTTAAATTTTCAACATCCAGCTGTATAATTGGGAGCAAGGAAGAAACCTGTCTGTGCTTGCTGGACTCTAAAGGCAAAGGTCATGGTCACAGGAACTGATAGATGAAAAACAGTTTCCACACAGTAATTTAACTTTATACCCATTATCTTGTCCAGACTATACAAATGGCTTGCAGTCGAGATAAAACACCTATTGATTTGGGGGTAATATATAAAAGGTTGTGGGAACTCTAGGAAGAAAAATGGTTTCTGCAGTTTTTTTATAACCTATTTTGAGCAAACTTGACATCTTGTATTTGAGATGGGGAAGCCACCTGTTTATTATGGGGTCAAAAAGTCATAGTTGCAAGAACTGATAAACTGTTTCTACAATACTAGAGTTTTGCACCAGATGTCTTAAAAAAAACTGTAGGTAACACAGATCTGTGCTAAGGAACACACCTATTGACTTAGGTTTTATAGGAAAAGTCAGAGGGACTCCAAAAAATGGTAAATGGTTTCCACAGAATACCTCAAGTCCTATGCCACAAACCCTTGCTAAACTTTGTGGATGATTTGACCAGCAAGGCACCTACTAATTTAGGGTTAAAGGTTAAAGTTACTGTTGATGACAAGTGAAATATGTTTTTGAAGAAAATAATTACCTTCCCCAAAGTTTATGGAATGAATGGCTTATACTGAGTATTTGGGTCAGAAAGAAACCTTTGTTTTGGGTATCAAAGATCAAGGTCGCTGACTAAAAGAAGAAACACTTATGCATAATAATTTAGTCTTAGCCCATTTAGCTTCATGTATGAAGGGCTTGCACTTTAGAGGCTTATCAAAATGTCAAAGTCATTATGGCTTCATGTATGAAGGGCTAGCACTTTAGAGGCTTGTCAAAATGTCAAAGTCATTTTGGCTTCATGTATATGAAGGGCTAGCACTTTAGAGGCTTGTCAAAGTCATTATGGCTTCATGTATGAAGGGCTTGCACTTTAGAGGCTTGTCAGAAGATCAAAGTCATTATGGCTGAAAAAACAATAGCTGCATATAGAGATGCTCTACTGGCCTAAAATAATTTAGAGGAATCCAAGACATCTTCTTAACCCATTACCTCATGCTGCCTGTTCTTTTTTTGCTATCAATATATATGTGCCCAAGCCACAAAATGCAGTATGCTACAAACAGAACACCTGTTTCCTAAATGACTATGCAACCAAGTCTTCCTCTAAAATTTTAGCAATGTAATACATGCTAGGTTCAACATACATTTGAACTCTTTTACCTTTGTAAATATGTTATCCGGAGATAGGTTTTAAGAATAATATCTGATCTTTATATTTGTAGAAGAATTTTTTTTATATGCTATAAAATCTTGAGAGAACTCATTCACCATCAGGTTGATGAAGAGTGTGACCAACCACACCATCAGGTTGATGAAGCTGTATGACCAACCATTGCAGACCATTCTCAACTCTTAATCTACTAGTTCTTTGGCTATGTCACTATTTCATCTGAATTTTATAAATCATAAAATGTGGTGCCTACAAAAATATGAGGCCTGTATTTGGCTTATTACAGTCTTGAAGCTTTCATAATCCTAATTCTAATCATCCAAACTCCAGTGAGAACAGCATCCATTTTGGACAGCCCAGTTAATATAAATAGCAGATTAGGACTATATCTTAATCCATTACTCCCCAGGTATATTTTTCAATGCTTTTACCTTTGCTCCCAGTCTATGCATAACTACACTATTACCTCTGCTCCCTGTCTATGCATTTCTATGAATTACACAATATCTGCTATGAATAGATAACATCTTTCAGTTAAATCTTGATTTACCGAGGCAATTAAATACTGGTAAAACCTAATCAATCATCCTTACAAACATCCAATCAGACCATATAATCCTAAATTTAACCCACCAATTACATGTAGGTGTTCTCCACAGCTGTATAAAAATGTCATCATTAGCTAATTGTAATACCTCAATTCGATATAGATATATATATATATATATATATATATATATATATATATTTTATGGCCTTTTCAACATATGTTGCTTATAATTTTAATTTTTCATAATATGATGCTGATGTTTACATTAATCATATAAATTTATTATGTTCTTTATGTTAAAAATCACATTTTTAGAATGCAGAGCAAATGAAGCAAGTGTTCTTCAATACATTTTTATGTATTATGTAGCTTTAGCATCTTTAAAACATGAAATCTGCCATATCTGAAGGGCATTCAAAATAAAAAAGACAAAATTAACAATGTGTTGCTAATTTCTTCCATTCTTTTCAATATACAAAGTTTCCATCAAGTCATACGACAGACAATACTGGAAATTAAATTTTATATTTATGAAAGGAATTCCCTGATTTCATCACGGTGATTTCCTTCTCATCTGTTGATTACAGTGATTTGCCTAGAAGTGAAAAAAATTATTTCTGGATTCAGTTCCAATGAAATACCAGATTTTATAAATAATGATGCCATTAATGATGAAGAATCTGAGATTTTCATGTCGATACAAAAATGACATCAGACTCGAGTGACACTGATGATGTTGGTATGCAGACATGCAAGATATTGACAGAAGTCCATACTTAACAGTCAGGACCATCACATAATTTGCAGGAAACTGCATCAAGACTAGACTCTTTCTATTTATATTTTCCAGTTGGACATTTTTTGAAACTATCGTAACTGAAACAAATTTGCAGCTCAACAACATACGGTCAGTGATGCAAACTGGTGTGCCTGAGATGTCTGCTTTCTTGGCATGTTGATCTTTATGGAGATAAATAAGGTTCCTGACTATAGTTTTTATTGCTGGTGGTCAAATGACAAGTTTCTCTCCAACAAAGGAGTCAAAGATGTAATGTCATGAAGAAGGTTTGAAAAACTCCTCCAATAACATACACCTAAATGATAGCAACCAAATGATGTGACATAATGGTCCTTTCCTTAATGCCTGTAGTTTCTTATTGGGGTTTTGCACCAAAGGTGGAGCAACAAATACCAGCTCAAAATAGCTGATGTTTACTGTTGATATTGCCTCCATGAGGATAGTACACTGGCATCCAAACATACTTGTATGCAAATCAGGAGGGCATCCAAAAAGCTCTTCTGTGAGAAAGGGATAAAGGGGTCTAAACATACTTGTATGCAAATCAGATGTGGGCATCCAAAAAGCTCTCCTGTGAGAATGGGATAAAGGGGTCCAAACATACTTGTATGCAAATCAGATGAGGGCATCCAAAAAGCTCTCCTGTGAGAATGGGATAATGGGGTCTAAACATACTTGTATGCAAATCAGATGTGGGCATCCAAAAAGCTCTCCTGTGAGAATGGGATAAAGGGGTCCAAACATACTTGTATGCAAATCAGATGAGGGTATCCAAAAAGCTCTCCTGTGAGAATGGGATAAAGGGGTCCAAACATACTTGTATGCAAATCAGAGGAGGGCATCCAAAAAGCTCTCCTGTGAGAATGGGATAAAGGGGTCTAAACATACTTGTATGCAAATCAGATGTGGGCATCCAAAAAGCTCTCCTGTGAGAATGGGATAAAGGGGTCCAAACATACTTGTATGCAAATCAGATGTGGGCATCCAAAAAGCTCTTCTGTGAGAATGGAATAAAGGGGTCCAAAAGTGCATTTGTGAGGTAAAGGGTAAACTGCAGGGCACTGAAACCTTATCTGATATTCTGGAGCTATAACAAGATTTTCACCAGGCAACTATAATGGATTAAGTTCAGCAGTTTCATTTATAACTAATTAGACATTGTAAGGAATCTTTGGTGAAAACTCCATTGCTGATTCATCATCCATTCAGGAGGAATTGCAAATAGCAAGATTTTCAATATGACTGCCAAGAAGGTCATACCTGAATGTCAGATTGGCTCAATTTTCATTTAGGACCATCATAAGTCTTTTTGTGAAAACACCATTTTGGAGGAGTAGCTATAACATGATTTTAAAGATGGCTACCATGGCATTCATACTGGATGTGCATTGTAAACTCATCTAATTTACATGGTACGCTGGTTAATGCCGTCATCAGGATATGTGAATTGATCCACAAAACAAAATATGTGTTCTCTGTGCAGCACATACAAGTGTATCACATACATTTCACTGAAATCTTTGACACACTTTAAGAAAAAAAAAAGTATATTGTCAAAACACTTTGTGATTTCAGGGCTAATGATTAATTTAATTTTGCTATCATAAAACAGGGGGCCCCGAGTGGCCGAGTGGTCTAAAGCGCTGTCCGTTACAGATCACTGCCATCTCACCTCTGTCTGTGTGAGTTCGAGTCCAGACTCGGCTAACATGGGTAAGTGAGAAAGCCTGCCAGTAGCTTCTCGTGGGTCGTGGTTCTTCCCGGGGTTTTCCAGGGTTCTTCCTCCACCATTAATACTGGCCGCCATGTATAGCCTATCTTGTGCTGAAAAATGGCGTTAAACCCTACAACAACAACTATCATAAAACACAGGGATGACAAAAGCTATGTGCAAAAGCTAATACAGATCAGGGGGTGCCGCACACAAAAATGTTTCGCACAAAGTTCTATATCGTCTTGCATTTGCCCTGATAAAATAGAGAAGAGAGGAGTGGAGTAGGACAATTTTGTCCACAAAAAGGGAAAAGAAGAAATGAGGAATTTAGTGGTAAACTTTATAAGGAGTCGGGAGAAGAAATGAGCGAAGTGGGGCACTGTCAACAATAAGAGTGGGGGAGAAGAAAAGTGTGGAGGAGCACTTTGTCAAATAAATAATTTGATTTTTTAAAAATATTGTTTGAAAGCATCATTTTTTGTACTTTCCTTTTTGCAATAAAACAATAAAATTGACATCTATACATGAATAATGGGGGAAATTAATAAAAAATGATTTATTTCAGTGATCTGCAGTGGCAATCTTTAGGAGCTTCTGGGAAGAGTGTCCCCTCTATGCTTGTAGAGCACTATTGATTCAAATCTAGTTCCAATATGATAAATAGATGCTGTTTTCGCATTTCCATAACTACCTCTATGAACATCTTCATACACTGCCTTAAAGTCTTTCATTCATAATAATTAAGCTGTGGTGGTAGCCATATGATTTGTGAGACTGGCTACAGTTCTCTTTTTGGTGACTGCTTCATGATAATTCTTGACAATTCTGAAGCACAAGAAAACCAGCTCAACTTTCAGCAAGGTTTCTTTTTGCTATGTCAGTAACACACTAGCTTTGTCATATAACTGTTGACAACTGTGGAAAGGGATTCTGCTTGCTGACAACCAGTTTCTGATGCTGATGGGAAATGTATCCCTTTATTTTGTTCTGAAATGAAAAGTGATGTAAATATAAGAACTCGTATTGTTCTGTACTACAGTCAAAATGTATAAATATACATGAAAATAACACTCTGAAACTAAAACTATGTTATAAAGACAAGGATGAATCACCACTTGATAGCTCAACTAAATCTTTCAGCAAGGTTTGATGGATGGATGGGATAAAAGATGCAATAATCAAAGTAATAATCATCATCCATTTTCATTTCAGATAACTTGATATGAAGAGAAGACTCACTTTACAACAATAAGGCTTTCATAGCATCACTGTCATCTAATCAATGTGATGTCAGTAAGGGAATGATGACATGGTATTATTGTCATCAAATTGTTGTGGTGTCAGTAAGAGTAATTATAACAATATCACTGTCATCAAATCAATGTGATGTTGGTAAGGGAATGATGACATGGTATTATTGTCATCAAATTGCTGTGGTGTCAGTAAGAGTAATTATAACAATATCACTGTCATCAAATCAATGTGATGTCGGTAAGGGAATGATGACATGGTATTATTGTCATCAAATTGTTGTGGTGTCAGTAAGAGTAATTATAACAGAATATCACTGTCATCAAATCAATGTGATGTCGGTAAGGGAATGATGACATGGTATTATTGTCATCAAATTGTTGTGGTGTCAGTAAGAGTAATTATAACAATATCACTGTCATCAAATCAATGTGATGTCGGTAAGGGAATGATGACATGGTATTATTGTCATCAAATTGTTGTGGTGTCAGTAAGAGTAATTATAACAGAGTATCACTGTCATCAAATCAATGTGATGTCGGTAAGGGAATGATGACATGGTATTATTGTCATCAAATTGTTGTGGTGTCAGTAAGAGTAATTATAACAATATCACTGTCATCAAATCAATGTGATGTCGGTAAGGGAATGATGACATGGTATTATTGTCATCAAATTGTTGTGGTATCAGTAAGAGTAATTATAACAGAGTATCACTGTCATCAAATCAATGTGATGTCAGTAAGGGAATGATGACATGGTATTATTGTCATCAAATTGTTGTGGTGTCAGTAAGAGTAATTATAAAAGAGTATCACTGTCATCAAATCAATGTGATGTCGGTAAGGGAATGATGACATGGTATTATTGTCATCAAATTGTTGTGGTGTCAGTAAGAGTAATTATAACTATATCACTGTCATCTAATCAATGTGATGTCGGTAAGGGAATGATGACATGGTATTATTGTCATTAAATTGTTGTGGTGTCAGTAAGAGTAATTATAACAATATCACTGTCATCAAATCAATGTGATGTCAGTAAGGGAATGATGACATGGTATTATTGTCATCAAATTGTTGTGGTGTCAGTAAGAGTAATTATAACAGAGTATCACTGTCATCAAATCAATGTGATGTCGGTAAGGGAATGATGACATGGTATTATTGTCATTAAATTGTTGTGGTGTCAGTAAGAGTAATTATAACAATATCACTGTCATCAAATCAATGTGATGTCGGTAAGGGAATGATGACATGGTATTATTGTCATCAAATTGTTGTGGTGTCAGTAAGAGTAATTAGAACAGAGTATCACTGTCATCAAATCAATGTGATGTCGGTAAGGTTATTACCAGTAAAATTCGTCGAATGTGGATATGTGATAAAGATTGCCAGTAGCTTTTTATGGGTCGGTGATTCCTCCACCATTAATACTGGCCGCCATGTTTAGCCTATTGTGAGCTGAAAAATGGCGTTAAGCCCAACAACAACGATAACAACAACATGATCACATACTATCAATGTCATCAAATCACTGATGTCAATAAAATAATTACTACAGTATCATTCTCGCTAAATTGGCATGATACCAGTAAAGTAATTATCAGAAAGTATCATTGCCATCAAATCACTGTGATGGCAGTAAGGTAATCATGAGATAGATTCATATCTGTTTAAAATAGTCAATATTTACATCCAAGGTCTTTTCCTAACATGTGACAGAGAGGTTATGGATGTTCCATCTACACCATAAATGGAGAAGCACTGATACTATATTTTCTGACAGTGATAGTCACTCTCAGAAAGATAGTATGTGTTTTTCAATATGATTCAGCTGTTGATGGATACCTGCATCTATTTAGAGGATTAACCAGCAACTGATGTCTTGTTCATGGTTGGTTATGTGCTCTCATGCACTCTACATCATGGAAAATAGAGTAAGTTCCATCATTGGGTATCCCCAGCATAAAGCTCAGGAAAACTGAAACCTTAGTTAATGCACAGTAATTGGTCATATATAAGTTCCCACTTTGGAAATTCTCATAAACTTCTTTCATAACTGACATTTCTTGGAAATACCGAAAAATCAAGAATTTTGCCTTATCTGACAAAATATGTCAGAATATCCCATATTTTCATATAATTTATTTTTCCGTAAATGTAGAATAAAAATATAAAGAAATTAAAACTCTTTGCCTACATGTCACACATCTTACTCATAATGGAGGCTCATTGGTATCTGACCTTTTAAAACTGCATGTTGTATATATCAAATGGCCTTCTAATGATATATTATTAATCATACCAGAAGCATTCCCATCAAAATGTCAATAAAATTATTCAAATTTTAATTAATCATGCCAAATCACCAGGTGCAAGATATCAGTTAGTTGCTGGTTAATCCTCTTAGTAGATGCAGGTATCTATCCAACAGTCGATAATCAAGAGCTGGAATTTATTTTAGCCATACTCTAAGTCTATCAGACCTGCCAACACTAACAAGACCCCCTTTAAAGTAAGACAGTCAATAATTTCCTTTAGATCAATTTTCAGTGCGGCAAAACAAAATATTATGTATTTCTTCATTTGGAAAACATGCTTTTAAAAAAGTTCAAAAGTGTTATTTAAGACTGAGGCTATGAAGGCAAAAATTATGTTCAACTAAAACGTTTGTAAAGTATACTCGTACCTTAATTGCCTTCCATAAAGTTTCAGACAACTTCATGGAGCTCAATGGCTTCTTGATATCTCTTAACTTGACATAATCTTTGGGTTAATTTAAATTTCAAATAGTGACAGCAACCATCTCTCCCACAATGAGATATATTCAAACCAACTTGACATGATATCCAATATACATAATTGCTTTTAAATAAAAAATATTTTTTTTGTACTTTGGCACTAATTTTTATACTTTTTAAAGGAATTTATTGTTTTTTTCACCCTGAAAATGTTTTCAGTTGTTGGAACCAAATGTTCTGAATGAAAAATGAGAATAGTCTAAAAACACTCTAGGTACTCCTGTCAATTTAGTCTGGTTCTCTAACTCCATAGAATTTAATATTTAACCCATATCTGGATCAAATACGGACAAGCCAGTATCAGGATTAACCACAACTATCATATTTTTTAAATTTTGTCTATAATATATTATATAAATTTATATTGTGTCATTTTAGTAAGACCTGCAATCAAAATCTATAAATCTATAAGTTTTGTAATTTAAGTGTCATTTTAGTAAGATTTGCAATCAAAATCATAAGTATTTGCATGTTTGTATTTATCTGATGATAAGTCCACCTATCGGGAAACTTTCTGGCAAGTATATACTAAAAATATCTTTATTGTTTATATGTCTATACTGTTTTGAAAAATGTATTAGGCTTGTACATAGACTCATCATATCAGGAAGGCTTTTATTAAAAATAGATACCTCATAAATCAAGTTGGCCAAAATGCATGCTGTTTCATCATTATCGATGTCTTCTACCTGAAAATAATGAATAATCACATCATATGCATGACCTTGACAATGGTTTCAGATTAATGAAAAAGTAAAACGTTCTGGAGTTATCAAATATGGCAGTAAAACCAATCTGTACAGTGAAATATTGTCTTCAATTATCATAATCTGTTAGAAGTACATCCACTAACTCACAAATCTAGCCCTTTCAAACTATAAAAGTATACTCAAAACACTGTTGACTTATTTAGCAACAGAAGTGCTAAAGGTGGCACTCAACAGTTTTGTAATTTTGCATTGGGTTAGATTTTGAAAGAAAAAGACTTTTCCATGTTTTCCTTACTGGTTATTCTAGTTGTTTAAAAAAGATACTGTATATCATAGGTATTGGTAAAAGAATTTTGAATTCCCTTTATTTTGGTGTAAGATTGTTGTAATTTGGGTTATAGAATATATTTGGTCTTACTTCTGCTGTGCTCATATAAAAACAAATGCTGGCTCCACAAGGTCATTTTCACATTCTGCACTTATGAAGTAAATTTTATTAACAAAAAGATCCGATAACATTTTTTGAAATTTTTTTTTATATTTGATAATTCATTCATTGCACTTTCAGAAGCTGTTATTGTCTATTCTAGCAAAATTCCTTTACTCTATTTCAATAACTGTTAAAAATAGCATACTTTATACTAATTCTGGGTTAGTTTTTGAGTAAATAGGAGCAGTCATTTAATTAGCTTTGTGCTTAGATCACATACAATTTCCACAAATACTATATCCAAATGAATTTCTGCCACAGTACACAAAAGTAACATAGAGGTATGCCAACATTCTCTCCCTTGTGCATGTTGCAAATGTAACCAACTTCCCCCTTACATCTGTCACTAAGAAGTTCATATAATCTGTAAAGCACCCCAAAAAGTCTTCAGCTTGCCAAGGCAAACATCTAACTTGAGTGGTATCCCCTTGAATGGGGGTCTTGGCATCAAACACCATCAATCAACAGTTTCCACTGGAAAGGATGCACAAGCTCTTCCAGGGTGTAATTGCAGGGAGAACTTTGGACAATGTGCCAGTTTTATGATCAAGAAAATAATTATCTGAGAAAAAAAAAGGCTTTTGTTTTCCTTCATATGCTATCCAATACTAAAAGGTTTGGCAAATATCTAATATATGAATATGAAAAAGGAATGATTTACACCCTCTTACAAAGGTGTTGACCCTGTCTCCTGTCTCCCAATGTACAAAATGCAATTTTGGGTTTTATGTGAGATACAGGCTAGGGACAGTACATGGAGAATACACTTTAGAGAAAAATGTTCTCTCCTATGAATCTAGCCAACTTAGACTAACCTGCATGCTTATGACCTAGTAAAGTAACATAATGATCTGCTGTTATAGATCACACCAGGTCACACAAAGCCCTTAACATTAAAGACCTGAGATAAAAGTTTGTGAATGCCATCAATGGCCTCCATTCTAAAAGTCTGGATGATGTTATTTAGAGGGCAGTTGCACTCAAAACAAATGTCAGTGGCATACCATGGCCAAAATGCATAAGAAATTCAACAGGAATTTGGTTTATGTGATGCGGTGCCAGAAGTGGAGACCAAATTTGAGGCTGGCTGACACCTGGTTCACATGTCCAGTGACAGCTATCAAGGAATGATCACCATAGCCAGTACCGGAGTATGTATGAAAATAACCAGGAATGGTTGAAGGGGTGGGGGTGAATCATAGGATGTAGAGAACGACCCAGTAGTCTGTGCTGTGATGGACTGTTCTGCTTGTGACACTTTAGACTGGATATACTGGGAAAATTGATCACTGGACATAGTCCCAATGATGGAAACTGTGAAAATCAATGTGGTCTATGTCCTGCTGATTTATGGAGCATATATCCAGTTCCAGCTATTGCGGGAATGATTGTTATAGTCAGTACCATGGACCATTTGATGGTTATGCAAATGTCCTGGAATGGTTTAGGTGAACCACTGACCATGCTGGTACAGAGAGAATGCCAAATGATATGTCTTGAAGCCATTACTGGTTACAACAGGAAAGTAGATAGATCACTGTACCCAATCAAAGAGAGCAGGTGGTTTATAGCATGTTGGTATTTGGTGCCAAAGTCAATCACTGGTTATTGCCGGAAAAATCACTGTAGCTAGTAACAGAGTGTTAAGGGATATTTGAAAGGTTTAGAATATTTTATTGTAATTTTGTTTGTTTCTCTGAACCTGTCCTTAAATTTAATTCTAAATGACAAAATAAATCCACAAATATACTTATGTTACACAACATTGGTAAAGGAACAGTGACCTAAAATGTCTCTGATTACTATCAATGCTGACTCGGATAAAGTTTACAGATGCAATTCTCTGTCATACTACAGTATCATTTATTTTCTTGGGTATGAAAATATTTGTGGTTTGGACCTGCATGGGCAACAACGAAATCCACAAAAATTGGTATACTACAAAAATTATAGATATTACTGGTGGTTGCAAATCCGTGGTAGATGACCCAGTTTCTCAAAGACCACTGTCTGCTGTTGGTGAGCAGGAAGTGGATGCTGTGAAAAAGGCAACTAATACACACTGGAAGATATTTCTTTTATCACAGGCATTCATTTGTCTGCCATTTTTAATTTGCTAAAGACTTGGAAATGATTGTAGAAGATGAGTCACATATTTGCTGATGGTTGATCAAAAACAGTCTTATGCTGAAATCCCCAAATAGCCATGCACCATATATGAATAGGGTGACATACACCAAATATGGATGACACTGGTCAATTTGTTTTCCTGAAAAAATTGAAATAAGCTATTGCTGACAGGTGATGCATGATAGATGATATTGAAGCCAATAATGGTTGAGCAAGTAAACTTTTTACTGCTTTTAATTTGGAACCATATTTTGGGACAACACTTAAATTCACTGGATTTTTAGTTATTTAATTTGATGGCTCAGAAACTGTTATAGCAAGAAACACCATGAAGGCAACAGGCAATTAAAGCTGGATGTAGTACATCTCTAATTTTTAATGGGATATCACTACATTAACTAAAAGCCACAAAAACAAAGGAACATATTTGTAGTAAAGAAATGAAAAAAAAAAAACATGCTTCTTTGAGAATGCTTACCCAGTCATAATACCTTAGGAGAACTAGTACTATATCACAAATATAGCCATCCCAGGTCATAAAGTTTAAGCTAAAAGTTATCTGCCCACTCAATCGGCAGTCAGTGCAATCATGCTAGGCAGAATTTCACTCATCCAAATAAATTTCACTCATCCAAGAGCTAGCAACAAAGAGGGAACTTGAATGCCAGCATTGTCATTTATAGAGGTAGATAGTAAAGTCAATGTCACCTGTGCTAGCTGCTAAGTAATTGGAAAAGAATGTTGATGATGTTGGCCCACTACACTTACAAGCACTTATTAATCAGATCCTGTTACGTCTAACATGTTAAGTAAAGTCTCTTTGATGGCAGATGTGAAACTACACCTCTTGAAAACTGAGGCCCCAAAATGGACATCATATGCCAGAAGTTTTGAGGTACCATGTGGTAAGACGGATTGGGCATTATCCGCTGGAAGTGTTTTTTCATTAAGAGCTTGGCAGCACTGTGCCAGTCGTGAAACTGGACAAGTTCAATTTTGGCTGACACTGAATAATCAAATCATGGCCCATCACAATCAGAGTTACATGGTCAAACCTAGTCATGCAGGAATATGGCCATCTTGGCTGGCATGATGCTGTCTTGAGATTGGAACTGGTTAAGGGATGTTTGATTGGCATATCTGGACCATAATGATAGACTGAAACTGATGCTTGTTGCTGCTCTCCATCTCTCCATCTCACTGCCCTTGTGTGCAATCAGATGTTCGAATCTCCCCAGTTATGATTCACTTCTGACCATTATATGCAAGTACAACATATAGACAAGGAGTGACAACCAGAGAAACTACATATGCAATTACGAGATATAGGCAAGGGGTGACAACCAGAGAAACTACATATGTTGAGTGGTTGTCCAACTGATTAGTCATGTTCTAAATATGCAGGACAAAACAGAGAAGACCCTCTATACGTATAACAAGCTGAAGTAGTACGTGAGATATTCTTGGGAATTGGTGCTAATCCTGCTACCATGGGAGATCATTTTGCCTGACCATCACTTGGGGGGTAAATAGCTTTCAGTTTTTTAGCTAAAAGGTTTTAACCTGGGATGACTGGATCTGCAAGGTAGTAGCAGTATTCCTAATGTATTATGACTGGGTAAGGTATTAAAGAAAAAAGAGATATCACTGTATTAAAGATATAACACTAAAAAAACCCAACTCTATAAGGCATCTGAATTCTATATCACCACAACATTAATTTTCATTTATAGGAATGCTGACACTGTACCTGCATCAATCTCAGAGCTGCTGTGAAGGACTCAATAGCAAGCTGATGGGTCTTCAGTATCAGATAACTGTAATGCAAACACAAAATTTAGGATTATATCAAAGCCCTAATTTAACACTGGAGAGATGGTACACAAGGTAATGACATCTTAGTATAATGTTAATGGTTGACCGATAATGTTAAAAAGATTAATATGAGCACATACAGACTTTACCTATCCACCTTTTAGTGGTGACTGATAGTCAGTGCATGCATAATTCAAGCAAATAAAATAATGAAGTAAAACATGATCAAATGTTGGTGCAGACTTAACTTAGTACAAATATGGCAGTGTGCCAGTTGTGTTAATGTTAGTTGTGTTACAGTCAATCCCCACTTTGGACATCAAAATGGTCAATCCCCTCTTAAAATCTCAAAGCAGTCAATGTTGTGGACCTTAAAAGACATACATCAGCATTCATGAATTACTGGTAGTTCTATGCATAGCTCTGATATCTAACAAAGTGAGATAAATCTAATGGAACTAAGAGCTATCTCAATCTTTTTGTGTGTGTGAAATTTCTTACTAAAACTTTATTTCAATCTTTTTAGACTTTCCAACTCATAAATTTAAACAAACGATATTCAACACAATACCACAAATGCCTTAATAAGTAGATATTTCTAACTTGCACAAAAATACCCCTCATTAAGTCAGTAGGGGCATGTTCAACCCACCTAGAACAGCATGATTTTCTTGTAACCCACCATTATGCCTATCTGGTGCTTCATTACCACAGATTTCATGGTTAAAATAAGTCTGAAAAAATGGATGATAATGTATTTTTATTGCGCATGAACAAATTTGGAAATGTACTGTTTATACTTGCTTATAAGTCAAGTGTCCAACTGCAAGATACTAATCTGCCATCACATAATTCACCATCAGATCAAGGTCATTGTTGTTTATTCCACTGATTTATACTGAACAAAGTGCTGTTGTTGTTGTTGTTGAGCTTAATGCCATTTTCAGCACACGATAGGCTATTCATGGCGGCCAGTATTAATGGTGGAGGAAGAAACCGGAAAATCACCGGAAAGAACTACCAACCCACGAGAAGCTACTGGCAAGCTTTCTCACATATCTACATTCGCCGAATCCTAGACTCAAACCCAAGCAGACAGAGGTGAGATGGCAGTGGTCCGTAACGGACAGCGCTTTAGACCACTCGGCCCCTCGGGGCCCCACTGAACAAAGTGCACCAACCCAGATCTCCCAGTGCTTTATGTGACAACAGATCTGGGTTTGTGCAGTTTACAGATGGATTCAGCTTATAAGCATGTACACGGTACCTAGAAAGCGCTGAGAGTTCACAACATGGACAAATGTAGAAATCGATGAGAGTTCACAACATGAACAAATGGAGCCATGATTCACAAAAAAAGATCAAAGCATAAATTAATCCAAGTCAGTGATGTATCAAATAATGGTCTCTTTGGTTTAGTTTTGTCTAAACAGAATAGGGTCTATGATGCATTTATGTATCAAATTGCATGACTCTGCAGACAAAAGTATCTGACAAATGTCAATAACCACAAGGAAAAAATTGAAAACTAAATATCAACTGATGGACTGACATCACAGATGTCTAGACTTTAACTGCTTTGCAAACAAATATGCCATCTTAAAATTCTGTAAGAAATACCTACACTTTCTTGAACAAATTTCTGTAGGTGATAACTTTGAGTTTCTCAAGGATTAGGTAGACGCCACACTTGATGAAGAATGCTTCATTTTTTTGTAGAGCTTCATTCAATAGCAGCAGATTGCCAGAACTGAAATGAAAGAAGAATTAAACATTCAATATTAAATGAAGCATTTTTTTTACATTAATTAGTAGAAAGGACAAACACATCAGTAGATAGCAGTAAAAAACATGAGTACTGATAACCTGAATGGCACACCAACTATCTTATTAAATCCTGTTTTATTTCCATTAGTTGTTGTTATAAATACTATTGGTTGTTGTTATAAATACTATTGGTTGTTCTACATCATTATCTTCCAGCTTTAATACACATATTTTGTTAGTGTTCTTAAAACAGCAGAACAAGGCAATGGGAACTAATGTATGCACATAATACAAGAATAGCTATTTTAATAACTGTAAAAAAAAATCAACAACTTTAATTTAATGAACATTCCGATTTTTCTTGTCCATCCACTGATCCAGGTGTGAAGATCATCAACATTTCTAGAATATGTTTTATTTCCAGCTACTACAATTCACTTTGACAGAATTTACACATTTTGAGTCAAAATTTACATTTTCCATCAAAATTTACATGTTTTGATTCAAAATTTACATGTTTTCAGTCAACCCAAATTGCTTAACTAATTAATCAATCCTGTGTCAGCTTGTGTGGTACTAAAATCAATATCATCCAAATCACTCAAATATTAACATATCAATGCTTGGAAACTGAAGGAAAGATAAATTTGATAAATTAGATAGCTTTAAATTTATAAACAATAATTTGTCCAAGCATTTCATATGACCTCAACTGACCCAACAATTGCTTATATTGTTGAAACCAGTATTCTTTAAATAAACAAGTAATTCATTTGACTGATCATTTTAACAGAATACATGATGTTATGAGAAAAGCATTAATCAGTTTGTCATTATTATCAATGTGACACTGAGTGAATGATTTGGTACATCCAGTTTTCAAATATAATGACTCTTATAATGAATACAGGCTTATGATTGTAAAAACTGCTGAGGTCTAAACATCAGATTATAATCCCAAAAATAATGATACCATATTGATATATGGTGTGGGAAAGTAAAGTGTGAAATGTAGGTCACAGTGGCATCCTTTTGTGGTAAGGTTGTGGTACCAATAGAGATGCTTAAAATCATCCAGTTTGACGATTGTGTCATAAAAGAGCTTGAGAAATAAACTAAATAAAATTAATTACATCAGTCAGTAAGCATAAAATACAGGCCATAGTGACCTCATTTTGTGATGAGGGTGTAGTTCAGATTAGCATAATCTCCTCACCAACTTTCATGAATCTCAGTGTAAGGCTTTATATCTACTGGTCCTAAAATTCTATTTGGCCATAAGATAAGCACTTAAGCCAATAAAATGTGAAATCTAGGTCACAGTGGCATTCTATGTAGTATGTGTGTGGTACTAACAAAGATGCATTCAGTCACCTAGTTTGATGATTCTAGCACAAACTGAGCTTAAGAAATAAACTTAAACATAACATAAACAAAGTCAGTGATGCATGAAATATATGTATCACAGTGGCTTACTTTTGTGTAATGAAAATAGTGCTCCTCAAAATGCATTCCCTCAATAAGTTACATGAATCTCAGTACAGTAGTATATATACAGGGTGCAAAAACCTATTCTGTCATGAGCTAAATGCCAGCTTATCCTAGGCCAGTAAAATAACACTCTTTTATGACATGTGATAATAAAAAATGGATATTAACTTAAAAAATAATTTTAAGAAATACAGTACCCGACTCCTTTGGCTACATCTGCAAAAGCCATCAAATCATATTTCTCCAAAAGCCCTGGCTTTGGCATCTGACCCTAGAACAAAGATTATTTATTTGAATTAGGGAATAATGCAAATGAATTCTGTTTGCACACATGTACATACATGCTCACACACACACACACACACACACACACAAATTCTTGTATTTGGTGGATACTGATGACTCGAGTATGGAACTGCCTACCAAGGACATTGGTTCTGGCAATGTTAGAGCGAAAAGAAATGGAGTTTGAGGCAGTAAATTAATAGCCAAGGGTGATGTATCAAGGTGGGAACTGTATTATCAATTCTAAATAATATGAAATTTAGCAATGCAATGGAGGACACACATTAACACATATATTCTGTATAATCCATGCAAACTAAGGACGCACACTATTTGACAAAATCATGGAGACATTGGTACATTATGACCAAAGAGGACACATTTGCATATTTTGTTCAGTCTTAAGAATCAAAACGACTGCTCAGTGACCTAGTGATTATGGCATCTGCCCAAACTAATTAGCCAATTAGTAGGAGCAAATATCATAGTGAAATGTTAGTGAGTTTCCATGATGCCAACGTTGACTTTTAGTGAACTCAGATCAAAAGCACCCAGTGTCCACATGCATCATGTGACTCTCAAAAGGTAGCAACGTATGGTGTATATAACAGTATCTTAATGACATACAGATGACTATCAAGGGATTGCAAAGTAAAGTGTATATAACAGTATCTTAATAGCATAAAGATGGATATCAAGGGATTGCAAAGTAAAGTGTATATAACAGTATCTTAATGGTATATAGATGGCTATCAAGGGATTGCAAAGTAAAGTGTATAAAACAGTATCTAAATGGCATATAGATGCCTATCAAGAGATTGCAAAGTAAAGTGTATATAACAGTATCTTAATGGCATACAGATGGATATCAAGGGATAGCATGGTACGGTGTATATAACTGTATCTTAATGGCATACAGATGGCTATCAAGGGATTGCAAAGTAAAATGTATATAACAGTATCTTAATGACATACAGATGGCTATCAAGGGATTGCAAAGTAAAGTGTATATAACAGTATCTTAATGGCATACAGATGGCTATCAAGGGATAGCATGGTATGGTGTATATAACTGTATCTTAATGACATACTGATGGCTATCAAGGGATTGCAAAGTAAAGTGTATATAACAGTATCTTAATGGTATATAGACGGCTATCAAGGGATTGCAAAGTAAAGTGTATATAACAGTATATTAATGGTATATAGATGGCTATCAAGGGATTGCAAAGTAAAGTGTATATAACAGTATCTTAATGGCATATAGATGCCTATCAAGGGATTGCAAAGTAAAGTGTATATAACAGTATCTTAATGGCATACAGATGGATATCAAGGGATAGCATGGTACGGTGTATATAACTGTATCTTAATGGCATACAGATGGCTATCAAGGGATTGCAAAGTAAAGTGTATATAACAGTATCTTAATGACATACAGATGGCTATCAAGGGATTGCAAAGTAAAGTGTATATAACAGTATCTTAATGGCATACAGATGGCTATCAAGGAATAGCATGGTATGGTGTATATAACTGTATCTTAATGGCATACAGATGGCTATCAAGGGATAGCATGGTATGGTGTATATAACAGTATCTTAATGGCATGCAGATGGCTATCAAGGGATTGCAAAGTAAAGTGTATATAACAGTATCTTAATGACATACAGATAGCTATCAAGGGATAGCAAAGTAAAGTGTATATAACAGTATATTAATGGTATATAGATGGCTATCAAGGGATTGCAAAGTAAAGTGTATATAACAGTATCTTAATGACATACAGATGGCTATCAAGGGATAGCATGGTACGGTGTATATAACTGTATCTTAATGGCATACAGATGGCTATCAAGGGATTGCAAAGTAAAGTGTATATAACAGTATATTAATGGTATATAGATGGCTATCAAGGGATTGCAAAGTAAAGTGTATATAACAGTATCTTAATGACATACAGATGGCTATCAAGGGATAGCAAAGTAAACTGTATATAACAGTATCTTAATGGTATATAGATGGCTATCAAGGGATTGCAAAGTAAAGTGTATATAACAGTATCTTAATGGCTAATATATGGCTATCAAGGGATTGCAAAGTAAAGTGTATATAACAGTATCTTAATGGTATATAGATGGCTATCAAGGGATTGCAAAGTAAAGAATATATAACAGTATCTTAATGGTATATAGATGGCTATCAAGGGATTGCAAAGTAAAGTGTATATAACAGTATCTTAATGACATACAGATGGCTATCAAGGGATAGCATGGTATGGTGTATATAACAGTATCTTAATGGCATACTGATGGCTATCAAGGGATTGCAAAGTAAAGTGTATATAACAGTATCTTAATGGTATATAGATGGCTATCAAGGGATAGCAAAGTAAAGTGTATATAACAGTATCTTAATGGTATATAGATGGCTATCAAGGGATAGCAAAGTAAAGTGTATATAACAGTATCTTAATGGTATATAGATGGCTATCAAGGGATTGCAAAGTAAAGTGTATATAACAGTATCTTAATGGCATACTGATGGCTATCAAGGGATAGCAAAGTAAAGTGTATATAACAGTATCTTAATGGTATATAGATGGCTATCCAGGGATAGCAAAGTAAATTGTATATAACAGTATCTTAATGGTATATAGATGGCTATCAAGGGATTGCAAAGTAAAGTGTATATATCTTAATGGTATATAGATGTCTATCAAGGGATTGCAAAGTAAAGTGTATATAACAGTATCTTAATGGTATATAGATGTCTATCAATTGATTGCAAAGTAAAGTGTATATAACAGTATCTTAATGGTATATAGATGGCTATCAAGGGATAGCATGGTATGGTGTATATAACATTATCTTAATGGCAAACAGAAAATATTAAATGCATAAAAAAAAACACTGTATTAGATCTGATCAATCAGGAATACTGTACTGATCATGTGGCATCTACTAGCTGTCAAGATATGCTTTGGCACACAACTGAAAACAATCAGAATGTCATTCGCTAACAGAATTAATAATAAATTTGAGCAAAGAGATGACATAAAATGCTGCCAATCTAACTTTGGCAAGAGTACCAAAAATATTAAGCCTCTCAAAAAATTCACTTGATATCAACTGATTTTTGGTATTTATTGTTTGGCTACAAAAGCAAGATGTTGAAAAAAATGGAGCATCACTCCAGTAATTAATAATCATGTATACTTACAGTAACTCTAATGGAATTTAGTAAGCTAAAAATTAAATTCAACCGATTGAGGCCCAAGTGGCCCGAGATACATCTACCTCAAAGCCAAATGCCAAAACAATATTTAAATAAATTTGGATCAGTATCAAAGTTGCTGAGAAGTTGAAAAGTTTGACTGAAATTGGTCAAGTGATTACTGAGAAGTTGAAAAGTTTGAAATTGGTCCAGTGATTGCTGAGAAGTTGAAGAGTTTGAAATTGGTCCAGTGGTGCTGAGAAGTTGAAATGTTTGAAAATGGTCCAGTGGTTGCTGAGAAGTTGAAGAGTTTGACTGAAATTGGTCCAATGGTTTTTGAGAAGTTAAAAATATGCAGTTCATGAGAGATTATACATACCAGTTGCAACACCATCAGTTCACTTGAATTTATGGCTAGTTGAGCTAAACATGTCTCAGTACAAATCAAACTTTAAAAACTGTTGCAAACCATATCCTAAGTAATGTTATTCTACACAAACCATAACCTAGTAGGAGAAACAATCACGGGTAAAATGATGCAACTGAATACTGGAAATCAAAACAGTTCATGGCCTCATCAATTGAAATCAGGTCTTGTGCAATGTCTAATCAATATAAAACCAGATACCAAATTTGGTTGAAATCCAAACATTATGTGTGAACTTATCTTACAGAAACCAAACTGCTAACAGACTGCTGAAAGGACAGCAACAAGGACTGACAGAAGGATATGACTACTATAAGATTCAACAAGCTTCATTGACAGAGTCCCAATAATTCATTATTATCAGTTACCTCCTATGATTTTAAGCAGACTTGTTTCTAAATGCTGTGTGTGTGATTTGGATTTTTAATGTAGCTTTAACAATTTTTCAGTAATATTACTACAATGTCTGCAGTGTCGCAGATTATAGTGATTTCTAGCACTGGGGCATCATGCTGCAGACATGTAGCATTATGTCCCACCCAGTCACAGTATCCTCACACCAGGCCAACCAGTCCTAACACTATCCTCTTAATGCTGAATGCCAAGCAAAGCAACTGTTAGAACCATTTTTATAAGTCTATGGTATGACTAAGCCTGGGATCAAACCCACAACCTCCCACATCCAAGTCTGATGCTCTTACCACTAGGCCACTGGAATGGTCTGTAAATACTGTAAGTCTTTACATTAAATGACATTAATAATGTTCCTGTTAAATTATACAAAAAAGAAACAGTTTGTGATGGATTGTGTATGTTTCAGATTTTGAATGTAACTTTAACAGGCTGTGCCATACTGCTATGATGACTGCAGTGGGACATCAAGCTGCAGACATGTGTAATCATGCCCCACCCAGTCACATTATCCTAACACTAACCTCTTAATGCTGAGTGCCAAGTGAAGCAGCTACTAGTACAATTTTTTTAAGTGTTTGGTATAACACAGCCTGGGTTTGAGCTTACAAATGCTCTAACCACTACCAGAGTTATCAGTCTGTGATGGAATTACAACAACAAATGCTGCTGGTTATATTGAAAAAACTTACTCATTCCAAATACTGTCTGTAAGAAATGTTGTGATGATTAAATGTAAAGCTACCATATATACTCACTTATAATTGGGTCCAAGTGCAAACCACAAACTCAACTGCCATTGCATTATGGGCCAACATATCAGGGTCTTTGCTATTTGTTCTACTGATTACTCCTAACAAACTACATAAACCCAGAGCTGTTGGCACATTATGTGATGACAGATGTGGGTCTGTACTGTACTGCTTGCAGTTTTCAATCCAAATGATTTAATTTGTCACTGAGTACTAAAGTTATACAAACAAGCATTAATTCCATTTCATAATACATACCAAAAGCATCTTCACTGGAATCAAATAGATCAAAATCAGCCTCTTGTTTTTCTTGATGGCATGGTGACATCTTTCAAATGCGAATGTCAAGTACTCATCAGCTGAAAATTACAAGTACAAATTTAGCAAAGTAAAAGGGGCCCCGAGTGGTCGAGTGGTCTAAAGCGCTGTCCGTTACGGATCACTGCCATCTCACCTCTGTCTGCGTGTGTTCGAGTCTAGGATTCGGCTAATGTAGATATGTGAGAAAGCTTGCCAGTAGCTTCTCGTGGGTCGGTGGTTCTTTCCGGTGATTTCCCCATTTCTTCCTCCACCATTAATACTGGCCGCCATGAATAGCCTATCGTGTGCTGAAAAATGGCATTAAGCCCAACAACAAAACAAAAAACAAAAGCAAAGTAAAATATCTACAACAATGAGGATAATCTAATTCAGGGTGTTTATGGATAGAGAGATGAATGGACAGACATAGGTTGATATACACATGGCTATCAGTGAGATTGCTATGCTCAACTTCCACCAAGGTAGGCTCAATAAAAATGGAATGGTTAAAGTATCATGCATACATTCCTCACTCTTATAGATTTGCCATGAAAGCAAGAAACATCATCAGCATTAATATAAAATACAGCAAGCAAAGTTTTGCATTTAACTTTCACTGCAAACTTTTTTCTCCCCATCCACAAATCCAACCCCGCTTTTAAACAGGCTTTGCATTTGCAATACAACATTCAATATTTTTTGCACAGAAAACTTGAACCCCAAGTTATCTCCCCTCAAGTTTTTTCTTGAACACCATACAGACACTAATAATGTGACAAAAGATCAAATAATGAGTTCCCATTTCTAAGTTAAATATAACATTAAGCTTGACAAAGAAGGATGGCTACATCAAATTAACTAGATTTTTTTTTATCTATAATACTCTGAAACTCACTAACAGTTTAATCAGTAAAAACTTAAAATAATAAGTAACATAAAACACACATGACATGCAAATCTAACAAGTTCAAGCCATACTATCATTTCATGTACTGGAATAATTCATGACTTATTTATTACTAAACTGAACTGAGACAAAAAATTGATGTTATCACCTATTGTAGTATGGCCAAATTGCAAACAATGAAATATAAATCAATGTGACCTAGTTAACTCTGATGGCTATAGTACATTACCAAAATCTGTTATTATAAGCAACAGTATTAAAAAAACCCCACAAACCCTGGCCTCAGTTTTGATCAAAGATATATTAATTTGTCAGACTTCCAGACAAATACCAATAATTTGAGCAAAAATAAAAGTTTATATTCATATCAAAATCTTGGGACCTTGCTTGTCCAAGTGGTTTAATGTGCTGGGGGTTTTTTTGTACAGATAACGGAAATTTCACCTGTATGAGTTCAAGTCTAGAAAGCTTGCCAGTAGCTTCCCATAGGTTGATGTTTTTCATGGGTTTATTTTCCTGGTTCCAACTCCATCATATATACTAGCTGCCATCGTACGCTGAAAAATGGCATCAAACCCACAAACCAAATAAATTATATCAAAACATAAAAACAAAGAATATGTATCTACATACCGCTTTTGAAATCACTGTCAAACATAGCTTTCCTTCCAA
The DNA here is from genome assembly GCA_016746295.1 of Potamilus streckersoni. Lineage (NCBI taxonomy): Eukaryota > Metazoa > Mollusca > Bivalvia > Unionida > Unionidae > Potamilus > Potamilus streckersoni. Next base: position 5,220,696 of record JAEAOA010002240.1, read on the forward strand.
CATAGTATCTGTTCAAAGTAATAAAACATAAATTGCAAGTGATATACAAAGATGTGTATCCTATGAGCATTCTTTAATATAAAATTATATGTGCAGTAATACAAACAAACAAACCTGTCATTTTCAACTTATATTAGTTCAGTATTTTTTTTATTAATCTTGTTTCAACTGATAGTGTCAGCACTGTCATTATAGCACTCAAGTCGGACACTACAACTTACTTCAGGGGACCCAAGTGGCCGAGTGGTCTAAAGCGCTCACAGTTATGGATCACTACCATCTCAACTCAGCGTGAGTTCGAGTCGCAGGCTCAGTTAACATGGGTACATGAGAATGCCTGCCAGTAGCTTCATGTGGGTCAGTGGTTCTTCCCAGGGTTTTCTAGAGATCTTCTACCACCAGTTATACTGGCCTCCATAGACATAGAAACTCTTCAGATTTCAGCCACTGCACCCACAGATATTATGCAAATTCAATCCCATAAATTCACCCATAAATATACTCAAAAAGATTGTATCAAATAACCAACAGTATGACACAGAGAATCTCTTTCAAAGTCAAGTAACTTTATTGCTTGCAAAGTACCTATGTGTGGGTTGACTGGTTACTGATTTTTACCTAATACCTAATTTTATATTAAATTTCATTTGTGTCTGACAGTGCACAAATGCATTCGACCAAAATACATTTTAATACCAAAAAAAATAAGAAAATAAAAGAACATGAAAAATTATTTCACTTGAGAACAAAATAATGTTTTCAGTTTCTTTCTTGATACAGAGAATTTTGTTTCAATTATCATGCTATATTGTCGTATTTTTAAAACTGAGGTTGCATTACAAAGAAAATATTTGGTCTATTAGTACCATATATACTTGTTTGTAAGTCAGATCCAACAACACACAACACAGGCTTTTGTTCTGTAAATCAGGATTCAGCCTCTGCTTATAAAGAAGATTCAGCCTTGCAAATCTTTTTCAGGTGAAAATCTTGTCTTGGAATTTCGGGTACGGCAACATTATAATTCCTCCATAAGCAGCTATATAAAAGTTTTATTGATCTGGATGGTTGGAAAGGTCAGCTTACCTGCAAACACGCACCTCTAACCTATGACCATGGTGTACTGGTAACAAGGCACTGATGATAAACAAGACATCTCTTGGCTAGATCAGGAAAATAATGCAATTTTCAACATATACACATCACAAATACCATCCCCTCTGTTTGCTGATTCAATGACTGTTTGCTTGTCTTAACATTTACTTTTTTGAATAGAATTTTGTCTGACAAAAGATCATTGAATGAGGGCTCTACATGCACTGAAAGAAAGGTAATCACAGAAGACATTTTGCTACATAACAAAATGTCATTGCAGTAATAATGGAGCTCCAAACCCCACTCTGTTATTATGACAGTGAAAACAAAGCTGCAATGGGAACATCATTGTCCATAATCACCCACTGCTAAATGCCTTCGGAATGTGTTTTTGGATTTTTATGATATTGGCAGTCTGGCACTTTACAGTGATGTCTAGCACTAAGGTATAATGCCGAAGACATGTAGCATCATGTACCACCCAGTCACATCATCCTGACACCAGGCAGATGTAAGTACAATTTTTTATGTCTTTGGTATGACTCAGCTGGGGGGTCTAAGCCCGCAACCTCCTGCACGAGGTGGATGCTCTCACACTTTGGCCACAAGGGTGGTTTCCTGGAATGGTAACAATGATAATTTGGTGTTGATTGTCCTGTATGTGGTATGAAATGGACTGATAAGTACAGAAAGTGCCTTTTTTATGTCACTCAGCTAAAAGATCTGAGCTTTATCATTCACCACTGTGAATATACTGTATAATAATTTCATGTAAATCCATTTCTCTAAAAAGAACTTACTGTATGTATGTATGATATATATTTTTTACCCTATATGCTGTGGAAACCAAAGTCAGGACAATTGGAGGGTGGGGTAGGCATGGGAGATAACTCCTGTACATCTAATATTAGAAATGAAATAAAACTCATTGTATGTTTATATGCAGCATTTTATGCTTATATAAACCTTTTTCTCAAAAATACTGTGGGTTTATACAAGATAAAAATATGGTATATAGTATATGCACACATACAGTATGTCCTATTTAGAGATGTTGGTCTATGTGAAATAAAAATAAAGCATATTCACAAATGCATGCATGCATATACAGTCCAATTTACTTATGTCAACATCACTTATGCCAACAAGTCACCTATCTGGACAAAAATAAGTAAAGTCATGGTCTTTTGGTCTACTATTACTACCAAAATTGCATGCTTATGTTAAGGTTGAGATAAAAAAAATAAATGTTTATGTCCACAAATTCATTTGGTCCCAGCTTGAACAAATCCTTTGTTGTCTTATCATTTATGTTGGCATGCTGCCAGTTCCTACCCATTCTTTTTTCAACAATTAGTTGATCTTGCTGCCAGGAATTTAATTTTACCACCTTAACAATTATGTTGGCAAGCAGCCAGTTCTGAAATGTACTTTATTCAACAATTAGAGTATCTTGCCAGCAGGCTTTATTGCCACCATCAGATTTTAAAAAAAAAGGCACAAGAAACCAGGCACAAAAACAGGCTTTTGTTTGGTCCTATAAAGTTGGCCTCCTGAGGCCACTTAATTAAAAGCAATGAAATCTGATCTGATTCTTGCATTTTCCAAAGTGATCGGTGATTAAAACAGTTTTATTGTGCTATGAAAGTTTCCTTTTTAACTTTATACCTGAAGCATGTAAATAACTGTGATAATGCAGTCATTAAATACCATAATGCTTTTCATATCAGGATGTGACTGATGCAATATTTTATTGTGGATTTTATTACACAATGTTAACCAAAATGTAATTTGTCAATATACAAGTGTCTTTCACACTGGTTTTGTCTACATGTACAGTGGCAGATTGGTCTAAAGCACTCATGGTTATGAATCACTGCCTTCTCACATCTGTCTGTGTGAGTTTTACTTGTATCTTTTTTCCGACACCTCCACCAACACTTATCTTGACATTCTGCCTATGTTGACAATATTTCCTCGGCCTGACCATGTGGAGTAGGACTATATATATATATATATATATTTTCCAGAATGAGATTTAATCTATTCTGGTCTTCATCCAGTAGAGCCATAAAAGAATAATTAATATTAATAATAATAATAATACTTGAATAATAATAATAATACTTGAATAAGAATAATAATAAAAATAATAATAATAATAATTGTACCTGAATGTGACGAGCTGTGAAAGAGAGAACTTGTCCTTGATAGGCAAACTGTCTATTGCCCTAATCAGTGGCTTACATAAATGGAGCTTGTTAATCTGTAGTATAAAAAAATAAGCTTAAATCTTTAAGAAAATAAAAAATGATGTAAAACATAAAAACTGAGAGAATCCCAAATATACAGAAAAAAATTATGTCCTGTTACTAAAACATATACGATATCTGCCAGCTCTAAGTGAAATATATAAAACTGTATTTTTTCTAATGACAAGAATATCATATATGATTAAAGATGAATTTTTGACCATGTGTTAATTAACTGATGCGTTAATTAACTGCAGTAACTAGATGTAGAGTAAATTTTGTACATTAAAACAAAAGCATAAAATCCACCACCACCACCATCTTCCACCAACACATGGAATTCATTCTTTAAACAAGAAAACCATGGCCTGCATGTCAAGCAGTGTCTTAAAATGTGTGAACTTGAACTCAGGATCAAAAGGTACTGTACACATCTCACAGAATGAATTGCCTTAGCTTTATACACATTCCTTTTGAGGATAAAAAATATCCATCTAGGGATTTTGGAAATATAAGCAGATGTATAAAAACAACTTTAGCCAAAACCTTAATGCAAATTTTCCAAGTCTGTGACTTTGACTCAAAAGTCAAATGGCTTAACAAAATGTTTCACAGAAGGAACTGTTCCAGCTTCATAACCATTCATCCCAAGTGTGAATGTACTCATAAAAGGGTTTAGGAAAATAAAAGCTAATGAAAAACTGGAACAAAAACCAAGAGATAATGTTTCTTAGACTATGACCCTGAACACAAGCTCTATGAAGCATCAAGCATGTCTCAGATCAAACCCTCTTCACTTCACAATGATTTAAGCCAATTATAATGGGATTTAATCAAGGGTTTAGAAAACTTAGACAAATGAAAAACTTGAATCAAAATCTTAACAAACTTGTTGACATACAGAGAAAAGAAATTGATATGTCTATTTTCACACTAAAGCAGATGTAACAAAAATGTCAGACAAAAAATTTTACACTGCAAAATTAAGATGGACACAACATGCACCTACATCCACTCAACAAAAATAATCCATCTATATTTTTTAAAACCAACTAAAGACATAACTCAAGTAAAACAAATCACTGTCATTCAGGTTGAACAGATGAACAATTATCTTACATAAGAAATATCATAGGTATTATTTTCAAAATACTCACTTTAAAATAGATCTTAAATAACTGGTTGACAATATTCAACATTCCCCATTTTTTAGTATCCTCTATGGATGCTCGGCTGCAAGAAAAGTCATTGGTAATATACTGTAACATACATGGATAGATATAATATATACACACACACACACACACACACACAGAGACATACACACACACACAAATGAATAGAAAAGCACATTTAAATAGATATAAATTTCTAACCAAAATTACTGCAGATGTATGACGATACATTGGCAAAATAAGGTATAATCATTTGAATGTATTTTCTGCTGAATTCTTTCAGTATACACGAAGAAACATATGCAGATGTGACAAAACTTCCATGCCATTCTTCACCAATCTGTGATTTATTCCTGGCCTAAAATTTCCCATAAACAGAGATATTTTCCTGTATGCAGCTAATCTGTAGTATACAATGAGTATATGCAAAGAGATGAGGCCAATTTATTTGGGTAAAAAAGGTTAAGGAGATGTATTTGACAGTACCAGGGTCTGTTGATGGAGAAGTCAAAATCTATTTTTAGTAATAATAACGGTACACATATTCAAATCAACAGATGCCTTTTTTTTGGCAGAGGGTAAAACATGTACAATGTTTTGGTACAAATGTGTTAAGAAGTGTTAATGTTACTCTCTTGAAATAACCAAATCAATATTTATTGAAAGCAACTTTGCCCTTAAAAATTACAAATTCTCAAAATCAACAAATTATTTCTGAGGCTAAATGAAAACAAATGCACTAAATGTCTTTGAAATCTGTTATATATAACCTAACTTGTAATCCTAAAATGAAACACATAGGCAAAATTTATTTTCAGCAACAGTGACCTTGATCTTTGAGCTAATGAACCCAAAATAAACAGGATTCTTATTGAAGTTAAATGAATAAAATTTACATGAATTCTGTTGTTCAAAACTTAAGTTGTCATTCAGAAATAAAACAAACAGGCAAAATCTATTTTTAGCAACAATGACCATGACATTGGAGCTACTGATCCCAAATTTATTATATTTATCCTTGAAAAAATCGATATGCATGTACCAAGTTGCTTTGAAACCTGTTCACTAGAACTTCATCTGACAACCAAATAATTGCCCAACCACCTGGATAGACAATAGCAAACAAGAATACTATCAAAACTTAATTGTGTTGATTGTAAAAATCAGTAAAATGTGGACCAAATCCTGGATAAGTGCATTCATGTAACATTTCTATGTTTAGACTTTTATCCCAATGTTACCAGTGACATTTGTCTCTTTTACGCCTTTTTTTATTGAAATAAATACTTGAAACTATAATGAATATTTCATGTTTAACATGGTAATTAGTTCAGGTATAACCTTTACATTCAGGACAGGTCAAATGCAATATTTACAGGAATTGATAACCCTTAAATGACTGTTGTACTCTGAATGACAGGCATTAAATTATAACTATCTGCAGCCAAAACTTGTTTAATAAGCCTGTAGTGACTGATCAACTTCAGGTCATACATTTCTATGGCTTTAATTAAAATAAAAGCTAACAAAAATATTGGGATTGAAAAGAAGACACATTTTACACAAAACAGTCTGTCTCTTACTTGTCACTTGCACAAACCCTGAAACAATTCATCAAGAGCTCAGCAGCTTTTTCAAGTCGTTCCCCTGGCTTACTCTTTCCCCTCTTCACTGCCTCTATATCAGCCTAATCAGGTAAAAAATACCATTTACAATAAATCAAATCATATATTATTAACCGACACTCATGATCAAATCAAATATATTTACACAGGTTCAAGCATATCATCAAAATTGAAATCACTGACTGAAAATGAAATTGTAGTAGTGAATTTCCCAAATTGAAAAATGTGTAATTTTGAATTCTGTAATTTTTATGAGACATATAAACACTGGAATTCAGATCTATTCTTGGCTCAAGTGAAACTGAAAAATTCAGGAAAATACTTCTTACGGTGAGGTCACAAAGGCAACATAAAATGTCACCAATCTTAAAGGCAAACAGTGTGTCTGCAGTGTGGCAGTTTAGAACGATGTAACATCATGTCACACCTTATCCCGACATTGGGCCAACCAATCCTAAAGCTAACCTCTTAAGGCTCAGTGTCAAGCGAAGCAGATGCAATTACCATTGTTATAACTTTAAGGTATGACTCAGCCAGGGTTCTAACCCATGACATGCATCGAAATCGGTTGCTCTAAATGCTTAGACCATCAAAGCAATCAATTTATCAATGTACATGAAAATGCATTCGGGACATGCTGTTATATGGAACACTTGATGCTTGCAAGTAATCAGTGAGACAATAATTAGTTACAGCCATAATTTTCTTAATAACATTCATTCACAGAATTAACAAACCCTAAATGAGCAATTAAACAAATGTATTATTACCAAAATTTACAAATATGTGCCAGAAAAATTTGATCATACATTTTAAAACAAGTTTGTGTACATAGTTTACATTACATTGTTTCTTCAGAATGCAAGGCACTTTAATAATGAGTAATTCCCCCTTTGCAATGAGGTGTGAATAATTTCCTCTTTGAGGTACTCTTTGTTAATCATGCATATTCCAAATTCAACTATGTAACAGTAGTCTGCTTTTGTAAAATCAAGTTACTATTCTACTTAAAGTGATAAGATTCTTACATTATGACACCATTGACATGTCAATATTTTACATTATGACATTTTTGACATTTCAATATCTTACATTATGACATCACTGACATGTCAATTTTTGCCGAATGTACATCGTAGCTCTGCAAATTTTTGGAAAAGATTCTATGTAAGATAAGAAGTTTGCAACTTATTAAGAATTAACTGGGAAAATGACTTCAGTCATGTTAATCTTTGCAATAAAAATTCTGTACAAAAAAACAATGAAATTAGCAAAGAAGTATACAAGATCTTCAGAAATCAAGTGACTTATGATCTGCTGTTGTGTTGTCTATTTACACAAGTAGCTCACCGCTTATCCTTCCAAAACTCAGAATTTGCATGTGAGCTAATAACTTTTTAAAAGCTCTAAAATTTAAATCCCCAAATTCGTTATTGTTAATATTCTGCCATACATGTACATTAGAACTGAGGAATACCTGCTTGACTGATACAAAGAAAAAATACTATAACATGCTTCATTATTAAATGAATACAGATAAAACACAGTCAAGGCTCTCAATATTTTATCTTACATGTCACTTACTCCTTGATAATAAACAAAACATCAGCCAACTTGAAAAACAGTTTAAAAAGTTTTGAACTGTACAATTTATAAGTCCCATTTCCTACATAGCAATAATAAAATTTTTATTGAGCAAGAATCTCAACTGTTATATAAATCAGCAAGTAGCACAATTATTACTTTATATTTGATTGGCATTTTGTTTATCCATCCTACCTCCCTGTCATAATTTCCAATCAATTGTAGCATAATGCCGCTTGGCATATAATGCTGAATGCAGTTATGGATTCATTATAGAAAGGTTCCACTGTATCAAGGATGTATGTCAATATTCACAATAGTCAGATGTTTTTAAGAACAAAATTCCAAATTCAAATATCTCATGCAGTCAGTGATTGTAGTTTTGTCAGAGACCATGTTTCTTATACTATTCGGTATGAAGATACATTAAAAATGATAAAAATAAACCTTACATTAACAGCAAAGACTCTCAGATCGATGCTAATGACAAAAAGTATGGGTAGAGACCAGTTCTCATCCTTCTGGCTTTGGAATATTTTGGTAAATGCTCTGACAAAGTTAAAGAAAAACATGTGAACTTATATTTGAAGTATAATGTAAATATTTAAATAAACCTCTGATGGAAATTTTATATTGTTTATTGAATACTACTGGCATCACAGAGACAAATTAAAGCAATCTGAAGGCTACCAATGCAGATCTACCAAAATATGCAGTATAAAGACACTACTGCTGTATATTTTCAATTATCACTTACACATTGCTGTCTATTTAAGTATAAAATTTATGAAACATGAAAAGACTGTGTCATCCACTTTTCAGCTGAAGCCTTCGACCTCTTTTTTTGGCAGAGAACATGAAGGGAGGGAAGTTCTGCCAATGATCTGACTGTATATGAATTGGATAAAATCATACAACTACTCAAATAGAAGCTGAATCCAGTTAAAAGCTGCATACATCTATATCTGCCATTTCATAATGCACCAGTAGATCTGGATCTATTCATTTTGTTAGTATTAATAAATAGAAAAACACAAACCCTGATCAGGATTGTACATTATGCTACAGCAGATCTGGGTCAATGTTTATTAGATTCATATTATAGGGAAGTACATGTACATATTGTAAGCATTCTTTACTAATCTCACCTAACCAGTCACTCTGACTGTGCAATGCAAATGAATAAAGATGACGGGAAAATATAGTAAACTAAAACATGAAAAATGATCTCCCTGTAAGAAGCTGACATTTGACATTAATTTCCTCCACAAACTATACAGAACATTATAAACCCTTACAAATTTTGTAATTATCTTGCTAAATCACTGTGTCCTTGCATGTGTAGGTGATTCTCTAAACATAACACTTCATTAGGATCAACTCATCTAAATGTAGCATTCTTCAGGAAACCTCTATTTATTATTTTAATTCCCAAAATGTCCTGGATTTGGGTGATAAAAGAATTAAAGGTATATGAAGTAAGAGTAATGACTGAAAAGTACCAAATTATGGGTGACCTAATTTGATACTGTGCAAACTGATAAAAACTGATGGCAATTCAGTTGAATCAATGTGTAAATTGATAATCCACTTTAACCAAAGCAATTTATTTGATCCACTTTGTAAAATAATAATAATCCATGTTAACCACAGCATTTCAGCTGATTCATTGTATAAAAAAACAATATATGTTAACCACTGCATTTCAGGTGATACACTGTGTAAAATGATAATCCATGTTAACCATGGCATTACAGTTGATACACTGTGTAAAATGATAATCCATGTTAACTGTGGCATTACAGCTGATACACTGTGTAAAATGATAATCCATGTTAACCATGGCATTTCAGTTGATACAATGTGTAAAATGATAATCCATGTTAACTGTGGCATTACAGTTGATACACTGTGTAAAATGATAATCATGTTAACCATGGCATTACAGTTGATACACTGTGTAAAATGATAATCCATGTTAACCATGGCATTACAGTTGATACACTGTGTAAAATGATAATTCATGTTAACCATGGCATTTCAGTTGATACACTGTGTAAAATGATAATTCATGTTAACCATGGCATTTCAGTTGATACACTGTGTAAAATGATAATTCATGTTAACCATGGCATTTCAGTTGATACACTGTGTAAAATGATATTCCATGTTAACCATGGCATTACAGTTGATACACTGTGTAAAATGATAATTCATGTTAACCATGGCATTTCAGTTGATACACTGTGCAAAATGATAATTCATGTTAACCATGGCATTTCAGTTGATACACTGTGTAAAATGATAATCCATGTTAACCATGGCATTTCAGTTGATACACTGTGTAAAATGATAATTCATGTTAACCATGGCATTTCAGTTGATACACTGTGCAAAATGATAATTCATGTTAACCATGGCATTTCAGTTGATACACTGTGTAAAATGATAATCCATGTTAACCATGGCATTTCAGTTGATACACTGTGTAAAATGATAATCTGTGAGCAGAGTAATCTGAATAAGAACCAATGAAGACAAAAAGTCTGTCCACTCTGTAATATCTACTTTTTTTTTTCTTAAGGAAACAAAACTATGAGTATTTTTATCAAAGTAAATATATCATTACATGTATATAGTGATCTTATTTTTGCAACTGTAAACTAAGACAACATACTTCTTTTATCCGATTCAATTAGAAAAAAAGGATACTGCATGACAATGGACTGACAGTGGTAGGCTTCCAGAAAATCATGCTTTCCCACTGCCCAACAGCATCTGAAAATAAAATAAACTTATCTTGGCTGCTTAACAAAATAAGCTTGAAAACAAAAAAAAAGCTCTCACTCAAAATTAATAATTTGGTTGAACAATGATTACTTAATTTGATCTCAATCAAAATAACAGAGGCTAATAATTTTTGTATCTCTTAATTGGCTAAGACACAAATTAGTACCTTCATGAAAAATAAATAATTTGATCAAGGTATTAAAACATGATACCTCGAAAAGATAACAACTAAAGTGAGAAAAAGGCAATTTGTGGCAATCTTTAATTCAATGTTAAAGGAAAAAGGACATTCATAAATATTGACTGGCTTTTAGTAAATTCTATAACATTAATAAAATGGACAAATATGCTTAGATGTTTTAAGTCCACTCCACAATTTTATATTTTGTCCAGGTATGATTTTTTTAAATAAGTGAATCTTGACTTTTAAACAACAGAATCATGCTGATGTAAGCATGAATCAGTTTTGTTTAATCATCCAGTATTTACCAGATGCTGTAGAAATCTAGCAAAAGGGTTTGAATATAAAACAAGGCACTCACAGACCAGTGAATGCCAGCTTTAAACAGCAATAATGTCTATCAAATATTTTAGACGAAAATAAAAAAGTTTCTCTGATTATTTTTTTCTTTACAGTTTGTTGAGTGAGAGGCAAATTCAGGTAGCTAAATTTCCATATGAGTGTAGTTGTTGGAAAATTCATTTGCCAAAACAGGATAGAGCAAAAATACAATATTTTGTCCTTTTTATGCATTTCTGTACACAAGCTGAATGGGTGCAAAATAATTCTTACTTAAAAATATGCTAATATACATTTTAGAGAATTTTATTTTGGCTCAAAAGAGTTGAAAAAGTTCCCAGTATTGGACAGTTTTCACTACAAAGACAGATGACATAAATGAGGTCATGAAATTTTTGAAAATCGTAGAGTGCAACCTTAATATTGTTGACAGAAAAAAACTATATTCAGACCAAATTAAATAATTTGAATTGTTAATTTAATTTTTATATGGAATATTCTGGTAAAGCAAGTCATTTTCAGACATATCATGCTGTTAACATGGCATTTAATCTAACAATGTTTCCTCGAAAAGAAGTAGACTCAACAGAACATGGCAAAATAAGGAAAACATTCTGACCTTGCTTGTAAATATAAAATGAGTCAGTTGTAAACATACTATATAAAAGTCTAATGTTAGCATTACTTTGAAATCAAGATGTAGTTTTGACAACAAAACACCTATCATTAAGCAATCTAATTAAGGCATTTAAAAATTTTGTATCTTTAATAACTTATGAATTTTCAAAATGGAATTCCTCATTTGAACATACTTAGTAATAATTACTAAAATATTCTGACCAATATGCATAGTGTATTTCTATGCACGTTTTGCATGAATAATTGATGTGGCATATATACTCATTTACGTGTTAGATACAAATCCAAATTACAAAGGCCCAAATCTGATGTTACCTAATGTACTGGCAGATCAGGGTATGTGCAGTTTGTTAGGACGAACCAGTAAAACAAACAACATAGAGTAAGATCCTGATCTGCTGGCACAGTGTGCCAAAAGATCTGGATTTATGCTTTTTGCAATTGAAACAGACTTTTATGTGAGTATAAATGCGAGTTTACATGTAATTTTAAGCCCAGTAATTAATTTTTTTAGATTTCATTGTCTTTCACTTTATAAGATGATTATATTAAAAATGCTAAGTTTCAAAAAAAGATGGATGTAAGAAACAAAAAAAAATATTGCAAAATATTGCACAACTCCACCGAATCCTTCATAAAATTTAATCAAGTGAGTAATATTACAATAATATCTGAGGATAGCAAAATAGTTAAAGGTCACCGGCCAACTATATTGTACAAACGTGTGATATTATTATAGTCATACACAAAACACATTTGTTAGGTATGCACAACATAAAAATGCTTATTTAGACTTAAAAAATCAACTTTTGTAAATGAAAAAATTATTTGGCAATCTCCATAAACAATCGGTAATTTCTGCATGCTAAACACAGAAACAATGTACATTTATCCCTTCTAGTCAACATTGCTATTCAAGTGTTTAATTTCCCGACGTAAATGTCTATGTGATATATCTTACGATTGTGCTTAATGTACAGCAAATATGATGCACTGTGTTGCATATGGATGTAACCCAACAAGTGATGATAAGAAAAAGGATTCTTTCTTTTTCTGAAAGAACCTGTTTACCAGAAAAAAAAATGAATTCAAGCTGTGAGATAGAATAGGGTGAGGGGATGAGAAAGTCATATCATTAATGCTAGATTATAGTCAATTTTGCCCAAGATAATTCAGTCCAACTTGAAAAAAAAGCTAAATTTAAATAAAATTGATATTCTTTCAAAGACAATAATCATACTTTGCAATGAGAGAAAACACAAGCAGACATATCTTGTTCATTCTAATTAAAATATTTATATACATTTTTTTATGCTAAAAAATACATGCATCTGCACAAAGATATTCTCAATTTATGTCTTCCGGTCAAATTATCAATATTCTTATACTAAACAAATAAAACTTAATGGATAATCTAGAGAATATGTATACATCTTTCTAAGGGTAGTGTACATGAAATATTAATACAAATATATTTAACTTTTGGCCTCATGTTGTAACATTGCTCCATAAAATACATGCTCAGTTACAAGAGAGAGATATTTTTTTATTTTTCAAGTTGTCTTAGTGTGTGCGCATGTAAATTAAAAGCCTGTCATTACTAGTCAATATTATCAATCATATTTGCTCCATTATTATTCCATACAAATAAGAAAGGAATTAATTTTGTGTTGTATTTGTGCCTCCTCCCACTTGCAAGGTATAAAAAATGATAAACATACACTTAATTCAAAATAAAATGAAAGAAACTAACTTGCATTGTTATCATTTATTCCTTCTTTTTTCATCATGTGAAATTTATCAAAGAAAAAACTATACCAACGAACTCTGTGTATATAGTGGATGCCAGTTTGTGTATGCATCCTTACTGTAGTGTTTCGCATATGCTCAATAACAAAATCATAAAAGAGACAAAAATATCACCCAATTGCTTGTAGGCACCTGCCATTCATGCATGACATTGCAAGGTGCAAACTGACCAAGACTGTATTGTATCCAGGTTAATTATATGATGGTATCTCACAAATAAAAATCATTATTTTAAAATACATCCACTGTGAGTACAAATGATAATCTTTTCACTAGCAAGGGCTACAAAAGTGTTATTAAAGTACATTATTGTTGTGTATACTATTTGCTCTGCAAGCAAAAATTACAATCACATCTGGGAAAATAAACAGAAGCCCTGGTGATGGTTAAACACAACTTAGAGTGAGCAATAAACTCTTTCCTTAAACTTTCTGACAGAATATCATATACAAAGGTTATTTTATTACAAAGCAAACAACCCAGAAAACTGACTTGGTATCTTTCAAGTGTGCCATTTTTTTTCCAAAGTCAGCCCACATAAGGAAGTCAAGTTTGGTTCCTTTGGATTCTTTTAAGTGTGCCAATTTTCTTTTTTTATGAAGTCAGCTGACATAGAGAAGCCAACATTGATTCCTTTTAAACTGTATTAATGGGAATTTTCAAAATAAATTGAAATAATGGAACAGTTTTGAAAGTGACACAATCTAGTGTGTCACGCTCACATATTGATATAAGGCTGAACAGTTAATTAGTTTTCAGTAGTTTCATTTAAATGTTCTCTATCCATGGTTTATAATGTTTTATTTTTTGACAATGTGAAAGCATGTATTTCGTTTTGTGGGGATAAATGTATGTCATTTCTAGCTCTATAGATGGGAAATCATAGCTAAGGGATAGTAACTGCATTGTATACATCTTTTTCAAATAATTAAATTATTATTTCTTCTTTACACTTGATAATTTTTGTGTTCTTTTTGTGACAGCATAACCACTTTGAATCATGTAACGCAAATCTGATGCAAACAGAAAAATGTTGGAGTGTGGCAGGTGACCTTTAAGTGAACCCCACTTTAATCATCAAACTACCTGAATATGAACTATTTCTGCATGTAAAAAAGCAGTCATCTGTGAAAAGTCATGCCTCAAACTTCTCATAAGTTGAAACCCACACCATGACCAATGGATCACATCCAAAAGCATCAAACATTATGAGTGTCTTTATATCCCACTTGCAAACAATAGTGTATATATCTATTTTTGTTTGATATTTTAGGAGTTTGGCAATTTCTTTAACTTCTATCTTTAGTCTTTAAGTTATGGAGGAATTTAGTTCTGCTTTTGTTCAGCACTAACATGGCCAGGTCAGTAACAATCACACAACCAATCCATACATATGTACATACATCTTCAAAATATTAACCCTGCATACCATACAATGCATTGATGTCACATAACAATGATGTCCTCAGTGAGTATTCTATTATGACTGCACACTGCAGTAAAAAGTATGAACAAATATCGGCTACATCCAAGTTATTACCTTAAATGAGCTGCTACTAGTTCATCATAGGGAGCTTCAAAGACTCTTTGTACACTGTTCTCTGGCCTCTCTAACTGCAGTCGTGTGTTAGCCACATGTGGATGTTTGAAAGAAAGCAACTCCTGATTTAAAAGTAGAAATAACTGTATCTTATCAAATAGGTTTGATGGTCAGAAGTGGTTTTGAATCAACAATGTTATCTGCCTTTAAAAGGACATTCTTGGATTAATAAACGTCCTTTCTGGACCTTTACTTTAAGTTCAATATGCAAAGAAAATGTGAGGGATTCTTAAATGTCCATTATGATAAGATGTTCATTAAATGGAAGGTGTCCAATTAAGATAACACTCTACTCTAAATACATTTTGATTGTAAACTGGTTCAGAATAATGTTTTTTACTACTGGTAGTTATATACCAATGTAGTTGCTAAGTACAAATAAGTACTAAAGAATTTAAATTTGAAAGTAATTAATTACAAATGATACTAAATGTTCTGTGGCAACATGAAAACTTTCACTTTACACAAGACACTCAATGGTTTTAATGATTAACTGAAACTTACTGCTGCATGTTCTCCATCATACTCACGAAGGGCATCATACAGCTGAAAAAAGGACAAATGTCTTAAACTGAATCATTATAACAAATTTTCACAATTGATTTTCTATATAACTTTCTAGGTTTATGAGTTTGACTTTTCTAGCATAGTAATCACCACCAATATAAGTTAAACCTAGAAAACAAAGTTAATTTAGATAAAATTAAGGAAGACAGATCAGAAAATAGTCAACAAATCAAGCACTGAAATTATCACATATTTGACATCCTTGTGGGCAGCTAAGGCTGTCACAAATGTATGAAAAGCAAATATGGAGGATGAGTAAATATTTTGGAAGACAATGAACTTTTCAAAATTGCTGCTTCTTCTTGCCATAGAGAAATCTAGAAAAGAGGAAACAAAGGATGGCATATTAGCTGTTAAAATGCTTTGAAGCATTTGATTAGAGCACACAGAAAATGAAATCACGTTTCCACAAACGAAAGGAACTAATTCTGATACAAGCCAATGCTCAATATAAAAACTTCTCTGTTAATAAATGATTCTGCTCATGAAATATAAACTGGTCTTCATTCAAATGCAAAAATTTAAGTGACATTTAAGTCCCTACAATACTGGTCATTATGTTCACACTTTGTGTTATCTAATGACATGCTTCTGTGTTTCTGTAATAGTATCAAAAAAGTAGAAATGCATATGCAAAATCTAAATTATGATCTTGAATCTACCAATTTACCTTTGAGTAAGTATTGACAAATTAGTTAACCACATCATTCATTACATTACCCTCAAATAATAATCATATTCATCACAGATACAATGTAGTGTTTTTCCAGTCTCATTTACACTCATGGTTTAATTAAGCAACACTTTCGATCCTGCTGTTGTACTCTGCACATTTATATCTGAATGTTGCCCACTAATCTTTAGACATAATTCTGTTAACTAAATATCCTTGTGGCCTAATTCCAAGCCCTATCAAGTAGCTGACAAATTTTGTCACTGCTCCTATGTATATAGTCAAGATAATCAGGAAAAAGTACCCACTTATTAAGCCATTATCATCTGTACTGCGCCACCTACATATCTATGGAATTCCCACCTAAAATACTCCATAGACACCTTGGAAAAAACAAGTGTATAATTAAATTTGTGTACCCCAATCAGGCACAAATTATGATTAAGTGGATGTATCCATGTTCAGTACTAACACAATTAATCACTTTATCCAATATTTCATTTTATGAATGTAAGAAAAAAGTACTTCTACAATGGAAACTGTTGCTGATTTTGAACTGTATAAATGTACATAAGAAATACTGTAATAATAGATGGACTTCTAGATTTCATTTATTGCTTTAATTTTATGATTATAATAAATGCTTCTAAAAACAGTTTTGATACTGCTGCATGCTTACCCTGACCTAATAGGGAAAAAATCTGGGGGAGATCTCAGCTTTATCAGTAGGTATTCTAGGCTAATAATACAACTCCATGACATCAGTTAATATGTCAGAACAAACACCACTGTAAGCAAACTGCTTGCTTCTTAACTGTTACCTATTCATATTACAGAAAACTTGTAAGGTGCTCTTGAAAAAAAAATATTAATTCTCAGAATTCTGTTACTGGTTGAAAAGGAGACAAGACCATTGCAGATGTCTTTACTCATTTGAAAGAACTGAAAGCGTATAGTAAATATAATTTAAATTTGATTAAATTATTCTGTACTTGCATTTCAAGTTGGGAGGAATGAACGGTTTAAAGTTCAAAACACTACCAAAAAAAAAGCCATTGAAAATTCCTAATCAGATTGTTTTCTTAGACCAACAAGTAGGTCTCTGCTTTATATATATATATATATATATATATATATATATATATATATATATATATATATATATATATATATATATATATATATTTATCTGCTGCTGTCAGATAAAAAAAAGCAGAGACCTACTTGTTGGTCTAATTGTTTTCTAATCAAGAGATATTATCTCAATTTTATCACCCATAGCACAGGAGCTCGTTACAAATGAATTAAGAATATTGGTGACTCCAGGCCTCTGTCTATTGATTTCTTAATATCGTTTGTAACAATCGCCTATGGTTCATCATGGAGCCATTATAAAAACGCTAGATTTTAAACCTCAGATCAAATAGAGATTCACATGTTGACGCCATTTCCCTCTAAATAATCACAATTAGCAAACATACTGACCACTGTAAACTGCTCTGAAATATATAAAGTAATCTCTTACTGTTGAAAAATACTGATTAAGAGACCACTGTGCCATTTTGTCGTCTAAAATACGATTGTACAGATCAGCTTCTCCCTTTTGTCGAGCATCACAGGAACAGGAAACGTATTGCGCTTGTACTTTCCAATGTCACATGGGGCGTTAAGCGAACCAGTTGTGTATACTCAACGTGTTTCTTGTATAATATTCGACCAAAATGTCACTAGCTGAGAGTTGAAGGTCATTATTTGTTTGAAGTATTATACTTGCGTAGATTTATAGTTTTTCTACAATCGCTGCAATTGAAGGATTGTGTGCAGTTTTCTGTTTGACTTTGAAAATGAGTTTGACCTTAATCTATGAGAAACCACAGGGGCTGGTATATACAATATACCGTTATACATGTAGTTATTATACAGTACATGTATGACAAGTAAATTGTAAGCAATGATACGAGCCCCTGTGTAAGAATCAAGTCACCCAATAATATGTACTATTTGCGTTCATCAAATTTCCTTCTTGACCATGCTTCTCAAATAAAGAAGTTAAGAAAAATGGAAATATATCACCATGGTTATTTAAATCGTATTGTTTTCTGTGAATATCTTAAGCAAGTTACTTACAAAACCCAAATCGTTTTTTTTTTTTCTTCTTCTAAATCTTATTTACATTAAGATTTACTGCTCCTGTGGCTTAAGTGGTTAGAACGTCCACCACACTGCAGACATATGACTGAAAATCTTTTACAAGCTACCATAAAAATCCATATCCATATATATTAAGATTTGTATTTGATCCATTTAAAAACCTGTGAATAACTCCTTATTTGATGTCCAAGTGAATCACAAGTTTTTCAGTTGAGCTCAAAGGATGCTCAAAGAAATAGCAATCTATTTGCTGAGATAATTTACATTTATTACCAGTGGAAGAGGTTTTAAAATATGCAATTATGCATTGTGTTTTTTATTATAAAATTTAAAAATAGTACAAAAGTCCTCTTCAAATACATCAAAAGTCAAATTTTTTCCACACCAACTGTTTTTTTTTAAATGTTTGAAAAAATATCTACAAAATGAAATTATGATATAAAAGTATTTGCCAATTTGTGTTATCTGTTTAATAAATGAAAAAAATGTACAAAAAGTTTTTAAATAAATGCAACAATACATTGCTAATTCCATGTACAAATATAGCAGTACAAGTTTCTTTCTTCTTAACAGATACAAAAACTAATTTATAAAAGGTATATCGTTAATTGACCAATAACATTTTCATTTGATACAAAAGTTTAACTTTCACTGCAGTTTTTCATTATAACTAAGATGCAAGAGTTAAATTACATACTACATAATTTCTTTCTGAATGTAAATATTATAATTAGGGAAAGACAGATAGAAGGATTTTGCCAGGTAGATTTTATTTTGATTTTTTTCTCTACCCTGTCTCTCTCCCATATTATTGTCAACCATAAAATGGGGATTTTGGGGTGTGCAGGTAGGTATTTTATTACTGATACCCAGAAAGACTGAGGTACCTGATCTGACAAGATTAAATTTTTATCTTACAACCAGGCTCAGCTGGGTGTTTCTAGGTAGTGCAAAACCTGGCTGGGTTCAGGTGGCCAAGCTGTGTACTTGTCCATCCCCAATGATGATCTTTTTAATAAAGATTTTGTAGTCATAGGAAATTAGAACCAGTTGCTGTTTGGAACTAATGACTGCACAGTCATTATTTATTCTTGACATACATTATACAATTTATATTCTGTAACTGCATCTTCTGAAATATCTATATATAATCTAGAACAATTAACAGTTGTGCAGTAACTGGTACATTACATTGCTGGTACAACATTCATCCTTTGTGAGTGTAGTTCTTGCACCTGGATAAGTCAACTCAGTTCAATTTCCATGATCTTTTATGTTCCTTATCGCAAAATTTTTTGTTTTTGCTGCTGTTGGAGTTACCATCTTTCAGTCTACTGTGTACATAACTGTATATAGGTTCACTGTCACTATAAAAATCAGCCTAGGTTATCCAAAGGTTATTGAAATCCATATGATTATTCATATAACTGATAATGAACTTATGGACAAATTGTGTTTGTACATATGCAATTTGTAAAAGATCTACCTTTAAGTCTCTATTGTTATGATTGGCCAATATAAGTTAATGCAACACTTTCAAGTGTTAATGTTTCTCTTTCTTAACTTGAACTCATGACACATCTTGTCAGTTCATAGTACTAATGATATGCCAGCAATGGAGTTTGTTAACAATTTAATAGTACCATTTGTATTTGCTTATACCAGTAAGTCGAGTTCATCTGCAGACAACATAGACCTCTCTGCCATCGCATAACGTGCCAACAGATCAGGGCCTGTTTTGTTGTTTTACTGATTTCTTTAAACAAACTGTATCTACCCTGATCTGCCAGCACATTATGTGATGGTAGATCTAGATCTGTTCTGATGGGCTATATATATGAGTTATGTTTTTGTAAACCCATCTCTTAAATTTGACCTTTGCTCTTGTTTTCAGAGTGCAGAAAGAGTGATTAGAATTTGAACATGCGAAAAGCTAGACACAGAGGTATCATCGCAAGTATATTTGACAAGTGGCCAGGAAAGAGAATATTTGGACCTTACCGATTAATGCCATTATTTTTCTTTTTGGGAGCAGCATTGGAATTTTCTATGATCAACTGGACTGTTGGAGAAACAAACTTTTGTAAGCTTTTTTTTTTCTTTCTGTTCAGTAAAATTGTCAGAATATCACATTTCTTGCTTATTTAATTTTTGGCTGTTGAAGTTCAAGGCTTAATTATCACTGTTTCTGTTCAAGGTCAAAGTTTATTACTGACTGTTTTTGTGGTTTACAGCGACTGAGAATGCGTGACCTGTACTGAATGGCATGACAGTGTAACATTATTAACTTCCAGCATATGCTTGTTTTAGTTTACTCAGTTATAAGATGGAAAACCTGAGGATAGTTGCCACAGTATTCTTTATGATGGAACTGAACATGGCAGAGTCCATTGTTTCAGGCTTTAGGCCATACTGTGATGGAATCTGAATCCATGACAGAGTCCATACTTTCAGGCTCTAGGCTGTACTGTTAAATATCAACAGTAATTTTATATTCAAA
Source organism: Potamilus streckersoni (assembly GCA_016746295.1). Taxonomy (NCBI): domain Eukaryota; kingdom Metazoa; phylum Mollusca; class Bivalvia; order Unionida; family Unionidae; genus Potamilus; species Potamilus streckersoni. The sequence goes on from JAEAOA010002240.1 coordinate 5,241,676, forward strand.
TTATGCTGTTTTAGCATGTGTAATGTACACTGTTGTATATAACATGCACCACAATTTAAAACCAGAATGAGGTAAAAAAAAAAAATCGCCAAAACATTGTTCTGCTGTATAGAGAGCATGTGATTAATAATACATTGTAAAATCTTGATAATTTATATTGTTTTTAATGTGATAATAGTTGTAAAGTGCACTGATCATCATTTGTTACACAATGTTTGAATTATTTACAATAAACCAATGCTTGACTGTTTCACTGGTATTTTCTTTCAGCACATACCCACTCATGACCAGTAACTTTTTTGAAAGATGACATATTGAATATATATATTTCTGATTTATTTTTTTTGTTTGCCCTTAAAACAGGCCATTTTGAAGTGTATCTTGCTGATACAATACAGTCTATTGCATCAATTCCTCTTCCTCCTCATCTCTCTCAAAAAATCTCTTTGTCTCTCCTTTGGCAGCTTTAACAATTTCCAAACAAAAGATTCAACTCTTTCCCATAATCTCTTTTACTGTGTGGTTCTGCATAGGCAGTAATATTCAGCTTTTTTGCAGTGTATGAGGTTTTTTTTACAGTAGACAGCCAGTGTTAATACTTTGTCTGACTATTCAGGGTCAAAAATAAGAGCATGTGTGTGTGTGTGTGTGTGTGTGTGTGTGTGTGTGTGTGTGATTTGGATTTTTAATAGAGCTTTGAGAACTATAGTCATATCATTATGATGATTGCAGTGTGGCAGTTTATAATGATGTCTAGCAGTGAGGCTTCAGGCCATAGACAGGTAGCATGATGTCCCACTCATTATCCTGATACCACGTCCTAACACTAATCTCTTAATGCCCAGTGCCAAGCAAGTCTTTGTTATGACAAGGTTTTAACCCAAAACCTCCCCCATCTGGCTCTAACTTCTTACACCACAGGAGTGGTCTCAAAAACAAGATGCTGTGTGAATGTTCAGCACTGTATTTATACTTATTTGGACTACCATGACATCTTTGACGTATATTTTAAACTGATGTGACAAGTGCATTATTTGTGACATAACTATTTAACCAGTTTTTCATGCAGTCAGTCTTTCCTGTCTATCCATTTTGAACCCTGTTGTTTTAGACTAAAAACGGTATTAATTAACACTGTAGATTTAAAAACAAGACTTGCCTTCACCAGATTATAAATGTGAACTGTGTTGAGATTATTGTTTTTCATGAAAGGGACACTTGGATAAAGAGAGTATTCATGCTACACTTTGCTTTACTAAACCTTGAGATAGTTGTGGATAGGCTGTGTTATGTTGCATATAACATGCTAATCTTTTCTGTGTTTAGTAAATATTGTGATATGTATATGTGCCAAACATGGTATTGGAATCATCCCAGCCTATTTACTAATTACTGTATCTGACCAATGGCAAAGGTTCCCCTCCTTCCTGCCCACCCTAACTTACTTTGTCCCAGTTTTCTTGACACTGGTTTACAAATCTAATTATTCTCCAATGTAAGGGAATGCAACTTTAATAATGTGAGAAATTCTTCCTGACATTTCTTGCAAAGAGCACATGTTTGAGTACAGTATTAGTGAAGTTAGATACAAGCTGTACAGTGATTCAATACCTTATTATAAAGTGCGAGCCATCAGTCATAAAGTAATAAAATTGTTAAAAAGTTGCTGCAAAACTTAAGTGTGGTGCCAATTATGGCATTTCAGCTAATGAAGCAATCTCACATTAAGCTTTTGTAGGTAAGAGAGAAACCTAGACGGACAGATGAGCATTTAGAAAATTTGAAAACTACAGGTCATTGATGTTTAGATTCAATATCTGAATCTATAGAGATGTCTGAACAGAGATTACATATAAATATTACTTATTATTATTATTTTTCAGATCGTGTGTACAAGATAAACCAAGTAGAGAAAGAGGCAAGAAGTATTATAGAGAAAGAAAAATTTGTCCAAGTTAACCTTAATAAGGTTTGTATGGGGGGGTTTAATGGTATTATTGACTGAACATGCAAGCAGATGTAAAAACGTTTATTGCTCTATATTGGTGTATGGCTTCTCAGGTAACTGGGTGTAAAAGTTGTTTTCCCACATTCACTTAGAATTTGCAATTAAAAGCTTGAGAGAAAAGTTGTTAATAATAGTGGCTTTGTTGTAGTGTCACCATAGCAACAGCTTGTCTTTTATAACCGCCAAGTTTTAAATTTCTCCTGCACAGTGACTGCATCAGCTGTAATGAAACTTTGTGTGAGTTTTCATTAGTGTTTGTGTTGCAGGTAACTTCAGTATCAATCACTTGACTTCAATATAACCTGGTGTAAGTTCTGTTTCTGAATTTATCTTCAGATTTGACCAGTCATTGTAATTATGCTATGGGCGATCTGAGTGCACTATATTCAGTTGGATGTAGTTTATACTCAAGAATACACAATAGTCATGGAACTTTTTTCTGCAACTAACTTGGTCATAGAGTCAGAAGGTTGCTTGTCATATGTCATAATATGTAATTGTTTTTGAATTTCCATTCATTAATAAACTGAGCATTTTTATTGAATAAAATCATTGTCATCAGCTAAATGGCAAGGAGGAGCGATGGGAAGTCACCTGTATTATGCTGTGATGATGCAGTGCACTGAATGGTCTACCAAAAATGATGGATAGTCTGATTCTTTGCATTGCAATATTTTTAACTGGTATGTAGTTTTAGTATGATACCTTAAACAGATATTTCTTATTGGTAGAAAATGTATTTGAATTTTCAAGCTGTCCTTTAAGTCATAGGTTGATGTGTACATGAGTAAGTAGGTATATTGTTTGACCTGCCAGTAATGACCGTAATATTGAGTTTGTGAGTCCAAGTCGAGTATGCTGCTTTGAACATTTGAGACCCTAATTTAGAATTATTGCAGTCTTAGTAGTCACAATATGTAACATTCATGCATAAAGAATCTAGTTATCAATGACAAGTGGTCTCTCAAAACTGGGATTTTTTATGTTGAGTTTTGTGTTTAGTTAGTGAAAATTAATTTTTCTTGAATTATGTAATCTTAAAAATTAAGAAAACATCTGCTTAGGAAAATTAATACCCTCGAAGAATCCTGCTTTGCACCTTTAAATTTATATTCTGTGGTAATCCATCTCATCAAATGTAAAGGTATTTCACTTAATAAGCTTTATACTCAAAAGCCAGGAATTTTTTTTAAGTATTAATGATCATACTTATATGAGGTAAATTTATAGACCAAATAATTTCAAATGAAAACTCTAATCTGTTTGAGCCATAACACAAGGTATATAATTGAGATTTTGAGAATATTGTGTATATTGAAAATAACGATCTTTCTTGAGTTTAATGCATTTTGTTATGTATATTTAGTTTGTATTGTGTGCTTCACCTTTGTCCATAATTGAATTCAGGAGTTTGGGCCGAACTGAATGAAGTCGGTATTTTAAACAATTAGATTTGAGTTCAGGACCTTGTTTTTTTTCCTTGGAAATTTAACTGTCTAATGATTTTTTACCTGTTTATAAGTTATAAATAAATTATTACTGATATTTGAGTTCAAGGTCTAACCTGAGGAAGTTCTGGAAGTGAACTTTGACCCTCATCCAGGTTGTCTTATTTGTGATGTGATGTGATTATAATTTTTAATGTAGTTTTAATAGTTTTTCAGTCATATCACTACAATGTCTGCAGTGTGGCACTTTGTAGTGATGTCTAGAACTGGGGAATCATGTCACAGACATGTAGCATGATGTCCCACCCAGTCACATTATCCTGACACCAGGCCGACCAGTCCTAACACTAACCTCCTACTGCTGAGTGCCAAGTGAGGCAGCTGTTGATATCATTTTTGTAAGTCTTTGGTATGACTCAACCAGGGATTGAACCCACGACCTCCAGCATCGGAGGCGGACGCTCTAACCACTAGCCACTGGAGTGGTTCATCTTATATGTGTGTCAGGAATTTATTCGGAGCACACAATACTTTTGGACTTGTGATAGAACATCTAGGATTTTTTGGGATTTAATTCACAATACTTCAAGATCATGTTAAATTTTCACTTTGTGTTCTAGGGAAAAATTTATTTGTTAAATTCTACTAAGATTGTTGGTTTTGATTTTTTTTTTTTTTTTTACTTTGTATAAAAGCATAGACATAACAATTTAAAATATTGATTAGTGGCAGAAAAATGTTGAAAATCAGTGGTTGTCCCCTTGCAGGAAGCTTTGAATATCAAGTTGCCCAGCAGATTTGTTATTTTTGCCTTGTAAATAATTGCAGTTGCCAACAAAATTGCTGTAATTAAAAATATTCAGCAACTTTTTTTTCTTCATAATAGCACATACTACTTGTGACTCCCTATCTGGCCAACAAAGGAATGTGTCACAAGTTTTGACACATTGTATCTGTCTGAAATGATAAAAAAAAAAGAAAATAAATAATTTTGTTTTATATATTGTCTTGTTCCTTAGTTTTCTACCCGAGTTTACACATCGTTATTAAAATATAAATGATGTGCCAACAGAAGCATCTGTCACATGATCTGCAGCAAGGGATCATTTCTTTCTAGAATACATTACCTAGTGACATAAACATCAGAAAAATAAACTCTTGCATATCTAAATTCAGCACTCCCCAATATGAACCAATCCCTGAATCATATTGTATGAACCAATCCCTGAATCATATTGTATGAACCAATCCCTGAATCATATTGTATGAACCAATCCCTGAATCATATTGTATGTTTTCTGAGTTTACATACTTAGACATTTTTATTAATCCGACACTATAAATGATGTGTCTTGACTGTCAATGATCTGTCACCCATTGCCAACAAGACATTGTATGCAATAACAATTGTGATTGGTTTCTTTACTTAAAATTTCAATACTTCTGTAACTGATGTTTGCTGTCACATGATCTGCAGCAAGGGATCATTTCTATCTAGTATACATTACCTAGTGACATAAACATTAGAAAAATAAACTCGAAATCCAGCACTTCCCAATATGAAAAGTTCTTAACGGTTGTACAATAACAAAGGGAAGGAACTCATACAGATTACCTTCCCTGCCCACTATGTCATCACCCATATCCTGGCAGTTTTACCAGTGTAAGCTTTCACTCAAGACTATGAATCTGCCACTTGTATCCAGTTTTGTTTTTAAATAGTCTTGGTGCTTTCCATCAAAATTTGGGGGCTGTTTAATAAGACACATGGTTGATATGCCTTGACTGTACAACTTTTGTGAATTTGTTGTTGAATTTACTTACATTTTTGCCAGTTGTTATTGTCCATATGATATCAAGAGGTAAAGCTTATGTTTAGGTATCCACTGTTGTATCAGTGTGCACTGTAAACACTGCACTTCATTTATGCATTGCTGTTGAAGGCATGGGAGATTCACCCAGTTTTTTTTACTTTGTATGCAAACACAGACAAACAACATACATGGCAGCCATCTTGAAAATCATGTTATTACTATTTCTAAGGGAAAGTCATCTCAGGATGGGTATTATACTGGAAGTCTTATAATGGCATCTATTTGGTCTTAAATAAAACCATTTCTGATGTACAGCAGCCACCTTGAAAACTTATCGGCCTGGATGGAAATTCATATCAAAATTGGATTTTCATCTAGCTAGTATTATATGGAAATATATATTGAAAATCTTGTCACTAATTCTCCTGAATGGATGGTCATATTAACATGAGGTTTTTACCGAGGTCGCAGGTTTGAACTTTGGTTGTATCATACCAACGGCTTATAAAAATGGTAATAACAAGTTGTTTAGCATTTATAGGTTAGTGTTAGGAATGGTTGGCCTGGTGTCAATACAATGTGACTGGGTGGAACATGATGCTACATATATGTGGCATGATGCCCGAGTGCTAAACATCACTATAAATTACCACATTGTAGACATCCTTGCAATATGCTGAAACTTTTTTAAAGCTAAGTTTAAAATACAAATCACACACACACACTCTCACCAATGGATTTATCTACCCCAATTAATATTCACTGATATACAGTAGTTTTGAAAGCTTAGTTTAACAAAGGTTATGACATTTAAACATATAAATTATTCCTATGACATTAATTTTGTATGATGGATTCGATTGTCCAAAAAATGGACATTTTCTTCAACCACAACTCAATTAATACCAAATCAAAGCATAAGTATTAAAATATTCAACTCTTAAGCCACAATTAATGGTTCGTAATTTGTACGATACAATACTAGTATAACAAACACCGTTTTCCAGCATTTACACTCAGACATTAAATGGTCATAGAAAAATAAATCAAGATTTTAGCAGACAAGAAAAAGGGAGATGACATAAAAAGAATATACAGCATATTTTTATTCAATTACAGTAATTTTTTGTATAATTACAGGTGTGATATACAGTACATGCCAGAATGCCTTATGGATTTACTTGGGGCTATTTTATTCGTTACACATTTGTAGCAATGTTGGCAATGTTTACAGGGGCACAAACAGTTCACCACTACTACAAACCTCTACAGGTAATTTTCCCCAATGGCTTTTAAAGAAATGTGCAGGTTATTTTAAAATGCCTGAACTGGTGTGGCTCCTTGTGCAACTCTAGCAGTACTGTCGGAAATAAGACTTTGAACATTCAACTATGATTGATACATTCTATAGACTTAAATAACAGTCATACAACTTTGATCCAACCCAGAAAGGAGGGAAGAGAACGACGTTACTACACATACATTTTAAAAGTATTTGTTATGCACTTGTAAAACTGAGGTTTGAAAGTCATTTGGACATGTTAGTAAAGTTTTAAAGTCATTTGGACTTGTTTGTTATGTTTTAAAGTCATTTGGACATGTTTGTAATGTTTTAAAGTCACTTGGATATATTGGTAATGTTTTAAAGTCATTTAGACAAGCTGGTAATGATATCAAGATTGTACATAAAGCTAACATTTGTTATTTGATATAGTGAGAAATAACAATCAGCACAAAGTGGAAATATTCCCTATCACCCCTAATTAATATTTCTGTCATAGTGTGTTCAAAACATCAGTGACCATTTGAAAGCAGCTTCTGATTCAGCAGGGTATTGACCTTTGTATGACCTTTTGTATAACCTGTTGAAATAGCAAGATTGAAGGATACTAGTGCATCAAGTTATTTTTTGTAAGGGATATATAAGGAGTATTTATGAGCAAGTACATAAAATTGAATTTCATTTTCTTGGATAAAATGAAGGATACATATGATGTTGTATCACGATGCTGCATTAAACACTTTATAATAAGGTATTGAATCACTGAACAGCTTGTATCTAATGTTGACTTGTTAAAATAGGGTTCTCTGTCTTTATGTATGTGTATGTTAAAGTTAAATTAATATAGTTGATTCCACATATAATGAGGCAAAGACCATAAATTAATATTATTGTAGATGAATCTCATAAGAAACATGCTAGGAAACAAAAAGTACCTATGTGCTATTATTAAAACTAGTCTGGGATATGTATGAGAAATATTACAAGGCAGACGTTTCTCTTTGTAATTATTTACTCACATTGAATGCATACAAATTAATATGAATTTTGTTTAGTTTTTATAAACACCTGTCATAAGGCAAAACATATAATGTTATGATGCCCCTCGCACTGTCCGTCTATTACACATAATTAAAGCTGTCCTCCTTTTACATTTACTGAACATTGTAGATAGCACGCACTTGGAGCTAGTATGCACTCCGTCAATTTTAGGCTGTAAAATTCGAAAGTCAGGGTCATTGGGACAGACAGAACAAAAATGGTTTCTGCATACTAACTCCAGCTGTCTATAATTTGCAGTTACCCTATGTTGTGGATAGCCTATCAGCTTGAGGGTACAAAAGTCAAGGTCAATGACTGGAAGAAAGAAAATAGTTTCTGCATAATAACATTAAGTCTACTACATCACATGTTTGGGAAATAAAGATCAAAGGTCCAGGTCAATGGGACTTTTAGAAAAAGAAGAAAATCCAAAAAACAATAACTTGTGTTTTCTATCAGCTACAGTTACCTGTTTGGATAGTTTGTACATGACTTAAGGAAGAACCGACCAAAAGAAGAAAAATGGTTTTTGCATAATAATGTTCTTGATCACATACCTGTACCAATGTACCAATGGCGTAAGGAAGAAACCTATCCATTTTGAGGCCTGTCCATTTGGGGAAATTGAAATAAGAAAAATTCTTCTGCACAATATCATTAGTTCTCATCACAAAATTGGACAGGACTTTGTGGATGGCTTTCACTTGGGATGACTGTTTAATTTTACTGAAAAGGTCAGGGTCACTGAATGAATTAGTTTTTGCATAATCGCTTTAGTTCTGTACCACTATTTTGACAAGTTTGTGGAGGGCTTGCAACTTTTGAGATCAAAGGTCAAGGTCATAGTGGCATTTTAAAAATATATTTTGCAGAATAACTCTTTCTTTGGTAAGTCCCTTGATCAAATTATGTGGATGTGTTGCATTTACATTAATAAAGAGAGATGTAGATTTGGGGGTAAAATGGTCTAGGGTCATGGTCATGTCAAGTCATGTCAAGACAATACTGGTTTCTGCACATTAAATTAAACACAGCTAGGCTTAGAATATGTTGTTTACAATATTCTTTCTTTTTTTTTTATTCTGCTGAAACTATGCATGTCAAAAGTTTGCATAGACATTAGTGTTTGTTGTTTTGTCTGTCTTTAACTCTTCTTCAGAAAGAGATTGAAGCACTTTTGCCTATTAGCCAGTCAGATTACAGGGATTCTGTCCAATCATTTTATACACATATCACAAGGTACAGTGTATTACACTGTCCATCCAGCTTTTACCAATTTTGTTTTAGCATAATAACTCAAGTTCTACAGTGATCTAACTTGAGAATAAATAAACATGTGACTACCGCCGTAAGTTACCAAAATTGTGCGTGAAAATTGATCGCTTTTGCTGACCATTTCTTGTATAATTTCTGCTAGATCGACGTTAAAAAGTTGCATTTTGTCAAATTAGGCAGGTCCACATGTCACTTCAGAATGAAACTTATGCACTTGGGGTTAGGAAGAATCCTATAAATTTTGGGATTGAAGTCAAAGGTCAGGGTCATATTAAAAGAAAAAAAATGGTGTTCACACAACAACTCAAATTCTCCACCATGTAGAGTTATCAAACATTGTGCATGGCTTGCATGTGAAGTAAGGAAGAACGATATTGATTCTAGGGTTAAATTATCAAAGTCAGACTGCTCCAGTGGCCAAGTGGTTAGAGCGTCCGCCTCAGATGCGAGAGGTCATGGTTCGAACCCTAGCTGAGTCATACCAAAGACTTTAAAAATGGTGCTAACAGCTGCCTCACTTGGCACTCAGCATTAAGAGGTTAGTGTTAGAACTGGTCGTCCTGGTGTCAGGATAATGTGACTGGGTGGGACATTAGGCCACACATCTGCGGCATGATGCCCCAGTGCTTGACATCACTATAAAACTGTCACACTAACATCATAGTGATATTACTTAAAAAAATTTTCAAAGCTACCTTTAAAATCTAAATCACACACACAAATCAAAGTCATTGTGACTAATAGAAGAGTTTTATGCAAAATAACATTGGTTCTACATGACAAATATGAACCAGACTGTGTGGACGACATGACTAGTAAGGAAGAAGCCCGTTGATTTTGGTCACAACCACTGTGACCGAAAGAGCAAATTATTCCTGCACAAAAGTGTCATTGTTCCTGGTAGTGGACTATTAAACCATGGGTTAGGCACATGATGTGCCATTCAAGGTACTCCAGTATTGCAGTTTGTTGTATTTCAACCAATTAAAAAGACTGTGCTCATAGGTTTGTTTAACATGGTTTTGATTGTCTTCATGTGGCTGCCATCAAGGCAGCTCTGTCATTGTTTATGATCATTTTGACTGGTTTCTCTTACAGTGTTGTACTTGCCTAGATGAGATAGGGTCAAGTTATTGTTGGAATAAACCTCCTTGTGCTCATAAAGTACAGCAAACAGACCAAATTACCATCCAGATTTATACAGGCCCAATAAACATGTGGAAAAGGGGCAACATGAATTATAAGAATTACATGGTTGCTATGGAAATTTAAGGGGACAGCAGCTCATTTGGTAGAGCTTTGGACTTGGGGAAATGCATCTGACAACCATTTCCTCAACATAATACATAAAAAAATCAGTTCAGAGTGCTTTTAAAAACCAACCAACCGACTAATCAACAAGGAATTCAAGATAATTTGATCCATTTTAAAACTGACATTGTTGATAGTCTTAATTTGTTGCTTGGAGCAGAATAGCAAACAGACCCTCTGTGGGTGCATTATGCATTAATTTTGGTTGGTGCAGTTTGTATTTTGACTTCTGTGCCAGTATGTGTGCTGTTTTTAGATTATATAGATTTTATGTCCTTTACATTTTATTAAACTGGTTTAGATTCCTTTCTTTTAATTTATATTGAACAATACCATTACATCTTTTCCTTTTTTTTATTCAGGACTTTGATGTTTTAGTTCAGAAGAGAGTGGAGGAAATTAAGAGGCAAGAGATGAGAAACAACAGGTGACATGGCAAGAATTCTCTAGCCTTCTGCATGGCATTCTGAGTCTTAAGTGTTAATCTTCACTCTTTTTAAGGATTTGATCAATGACATTCACTCGGGACTGGAAGTTATTAAGATTAGTTTTAGACACTAATTAGTAACTTGAAGGACAAGTTAAGATGCCATAATACTTTAACAGATGAAGTTCTGAGTTGTTTTATATCTTTGTGTGTTCATGTTTCTAATTTTGGAGGATGTAGTAAAATAAAAGCTTTTTTTTTTTCATTGTGTTAATTTTCTGGCTTACATTATATGCATTATTCGAGTAAGCAGGTACTTTCTGGGTCAGCTGTCTTGGTGTGACCTTATAAAAGCACTTTGCTTCTATTTTCTTGGCATGATATAGCCAATAATGTGTTACGCCAACCAACTAGCCATCCTACAATTAAAGTCATATTAAACTGTCATAAAATGTTTCTCATCTGTGATCTGTCCAATACTGCCAAACGGTATCCATGTCATCTAAGATCTGTCTAATACTGCCAAATGGTGTCAATGTCACCTGTGATCTTTCCAGTACTGCCAAATGGTGTTCATGTCATCTAAGATCTGTCCAATATTACATAACGGTGTCAATATCATCTATGATCTGTCCAATACTGCCAAATGGTATCCATGTCATCTGAGATCTGTCTAATACTGCCAAATTGTGTCAATGTCACCTGTGATCTGTCCAATACTGCCAAATGGTGTCAATGTCATCTATAATCTTTCCAATACTGCCAAATGGTGTGCATGTCATCTAAGATCTGTCCAATATTACCAAACGGTGTCCATATCTATGATCTGTCCAGTACTGCCAAATGGTATACATGTCATCTGTGATCTGTCAAATACTGCCAAATTGTGCCCATGTTGTATATCTGTCCAGCACTGCCAAATGGTGTTCATGTGATCTGTCTAATACTGCCAAATGGTGTCAATGGCATCTGTGATCTGTCCAATATTGCCAAACGGTGTCAATGTCATCTATGATCTGTCCAATACTGCCAAATGGTATCCATGTCATCTGTGATCTGTCAAATACTTTCCAATTGGTGTTCATGTCATCTATGATCTATCCAATACTGTCAAATGATATCCTTGTCATATCTAATATTGCCAAATCATATCCATGTCATCTGTGATCTGTCCAATACTTCCAAGTGGTGTCTATGTCATCTGTGATCTGTCTAATGGCAAATGGTATCCATGTCTTCTGTAATTGGGCCGATATTAATATTAAAATGTTTCAATCTAATGTTTGATTTCGGATTATTATGAATGTTTTTATTACAATCACTGAAAATTCAGCAAGGATATTCTAATTTTTATGAGTAGGTATAACTTTTTTAAAAAAATATACTGCAAGGTCCCATTCACCTTTCATCTTTCGGCCTGTTTACAAATTAGGCCAGGGAGAAACCCTGAAATTACTATGATCCATGAAGGCTAAAGTTCATTTTTAGAAAGAAGATTTGTTACCTGTTAGAAAGACAGTTCTTATCTACTGGCTTATGAAATATTTTATTTTTCTTTGCATTAAAGTACACCATTGACTTGCTTTAATGACCCAGAAAGGTTGCACACACGCTTATGACATTGCTGCAGGTGTGTGTAAGAAAATGTGAAAAAGAATCAACCTCTATTTGCTGAACATGAATAAAATCTCAATATCAATATTGGAAAATAAATCCTTGATAGACAAGAACATCTTATGGGATGGTTTTTCATCTTTAGCACAAGGTTGCTATCACTACTGTTCCTAATCTACTTCAGATTATGGGATGAATATGTGTAAAGTTTCATCGCAATCCTCGAAGTAGATTAGATGTAGCACTAACAACCTTGTGCTGAAGACAAAAAAAGCCATAAGCTCTTCTGGTCTATGAAGACTAGAGCTAAAACTTAAGGATTCCAAGTCTGCATCCAGCTGGACAGCCAGCTTTTGATATTAAGGAATTCACATATCTTTGTCATGATGCAAAAAACAAAAAAATGACAATCTACATTTTGCAGACAACAGATGTGATGTAATTCACTGTGTGTGTGTGTATATATATATATATATATATATATATATATATATATATATATATATATATATATATATATATATATATATCTTTGAGTTACATATTTTAATTTTGTGAAGCTTTTTTTTAATATATTAAAACTTGACAATGCAATACTGAATGCAGACAACAAAGATTTGACTGAAAATGGACTGTTCTAGGAACCTGTTAAAGGACCTTGAGCGATCTCAACATCTTCCATTTGCTTCATGATGATTGTAAGTGCCCTCTGATGACTGAGGTTTTCTGAAGATTACCACTCCTGAACGATCTTGTTAAAAAATTTTAAAAATTGAAATGACTAGTGTTACACTTAATATAGCCATCAAAACAATAGGGCAAACAAATTATGAAATTTATTGAAATGAATTTTAAAAAATACTATACATTCAAATGCAAAAACATACTTTCAGTGTATTCTTTATAGCGTTATGTAAGCTACATTTTTCTGACACTATCAAAAATAAGAATGAGACTTCAACATTTCAAGACATTAAATCATCACAACCTTCTTTAATATAATCCATTTTCATTTATCTCTGAGGTGTTCTATATATAGTACAAGTTATCCAAGTTTGTTATGCTAGTACAGACTACTACCATATACCCAACAATTTTATATACCCTGTTGATTCAAATCAATCAACTGGAGATTAAATCCTCCTTGTAGAGGTCAAGATTTTTGGTGACAAATTTTGCAAAGATGGTAACCTGTCCAAATGGGAAGGAAATGAGAAACATGCATCCTGCAAGGTGGTGATCTTGTAAACTACACAAGAGGTGAAATGAGAACTATTCCATGGATTTACCATGCCAAACATGGTAAAGATTTTAAATGAAAAATTTTATGAAGTTCTTCTTTGAACTTAAATAGTAGTGTCTCAACTTGCAACTTTCACTCTCCTGAAACAGAGAAATCTGAATCCATATGGTCTACCAGTAATCTTTACTTCATAAACTTTATAAACAATCTGAAATTATCTTAACAATGCATCTCTAAGCAACTTTAGAATTTGTAACAAATCTTTGTGCCATCCAACATGAAATACCATATATACTTTCTTATAAGTCAAATCCAACTGCAAAACTGCACAGACCCAAATTTGTCATCATATAATGTACCAGCATATCTGGGTCTGTGCATTTTGTTAGCAGTAATCAGTGGAACAAACAACACAGACCCTGATCTGCATGCGCATTCTACAATGGTAGATCAGGACCTTTGCTGTTTGCAGTTTGTCTCAACTTTTAAGTAAGTAAATATGGTATACCAAACAAAGAAGAAATCACTTTATATTTTTTTTTAAACTTCAACAGTACATTACAATTATTTAAACATGTTAATATGAAAAGAGTTAAGTTTCAAAGGGGATTGCCTACATTAACTCACATTTATTAACAGGTGACAACTGGAGAAAGGTTTGAATGTAAAATTCATGTAAATTACACATGAAGAAACACAAATTGGATCAAAAGCAAGTGCAGAAAAGATCATAGTAAATTTGTCTAACCTAATGGGTATAAGAAAACCTTGACCAGTTATAATTAATAATGTCTGTGATCCCTTTCGTTTCATCAAAAAGGTAACTTAATTTCTTGTTAAATCAGGTATATTTATATATAACAATTTACAGACAACAATCTTTAAAGGCTTTGGAAAAGGAATGTTATCTAACCTATAGAATTCTGTCCATTCTAGATGTAGAAAAACTTTTTTCCCATTTTCAGTTTTAGAGATTCAATATAGCCTGACAAGGGGTTGGTGTATTTCTTTTCCACCTTCAGTTTAAAAGCACATGCTCCAGAAACTGTTTGGAATATTTTTGCCCTTTTCAATTGTTCAAAAACAATAATGCAGATCCTTAATATTGTACATCCTCATTCTTGGCAACCCTTCAATTTCTGACAATATTTCCATATTTCTGGCAAAGACAGAATAATTATACATTTTGCTATATACAAAAATGTATCGACATGCAGTCTGTATCAGCTTTACTGCTTAATCCAAAAAAAAAGTCTTGTTGCTGTTTCCACTTTCCTATCTTCAGTGCCAAAAACAGGATGGTGTTGTAACTGCTGCAATTTCAAAACTATACATGTAATAAACTTTGCACAGGTTCAAAGTTTTTCCACTTTATAATGGGAAGGTTGTGTTTCAGCCTGCCTGTTGCTGGGCCATGACTTTTCAACATCATTTGCAATTTCTCCCTTCGTTTTTTTTAATTTGGATGCCTTTTCCTCTTGTATTTGTACTTTTTCTTCCTGTAACATATAATTCATACTATGAAGATATGACACAATCACCAATTGCATATAAAACTTATGAAACATGCTGACCATTTTTTTCTTCTGTCATTTGCATGTCCTGGAGATTGAAGTTTATCAATATATAAAATTAAAACAAGCGTGACTAATGAGCAGAAAAACATGATTTTATTCATTATACAAGGAGAAAATTTACTATATTCATTCAGGGTCTAGGACATCTCCTCCATCCCAGACATCCCCCCCAGACATTGTTCCCCTGGACTTTCCCCCTCCATCAAATAGGACTTCCCCTCCCCTCCCCAGTCTTTCCCTCCCCCATGATCTTAAAACTTAATTCATTTAATATGACATTTTGCCAATAAAATATAAAAAACCTATATCAAGTTATGTTAAAAGAAAAAGGTTATTTGAAATAAATCTCAGTAGTGTTAAACAAAGTTAACATTTTTCACATATTAAAAATGTATTGTTTAATGTTAATGTTGTAAACAATTGCTTTTAAGTATTCTATGATGTCATGATTGTGGAAGTCAGTGACTTTGCAATTCTCAAAGAAAAGTCTTTGTACTTCTTTGGTTGTTACATCATAGTCCTCTTATGCACTATAAGGTTAGACTCAAGTCTCATCAACATACTTCAAAGAAACCTCTTGTTCTACATTCATTATAAGCACTAGCAACTGATTGACAAATAGACAATGCCCATTTTTGTTATAACCAACAATGCTTAAAAATGGGTGTGAATTTATGTTCACAGCTCAAATGTGGTGTCACGCTACCCTTAAGATCCATGAGTGTGTGTGTGTGTGTGTGTGTGTGTGTATGAGAGAGAGAGAGAGGGGGGGGGATCAGGAAAGTAGATATTTTACATTTAATAATGCATTTATTTCAGGTGACAACAGTCATACCTGCGCACTAATGGTGATGTGGGATGTGAGTATACATTAAAGCTAAATGTTACTATATATAAATAAAGTTGTATAAAGATAATGGAGGGGGGAAAAGTTCTATCTGATGGGGGAGGAGTCTAGGGGAAAATGTCGGGGGGAAAGAGATGTCCTGATACCATTCATGAAGAGTAATGTAAATCATACATCATAAACCCTCCATGTCAAAAGTGTACTTTTACATAAAAACCCCTTTCATTGGCCAGATATTTAATCTTTGAATCCCAAATCAATACTGCCTATCTTATATGTTCAAAATGATGTCAGGGTAAAAGACAAAATAAATAGTTATTTGTTGCTATGACCTTTGACCTATTGACCATAACATCAATAGGTGCCTTACTTGTCTCAAATACAAGCCATCTACAAAGCTTGGTTGTGATATGGAGCATTGGACTTTAAAGTTTCTCTACCTTAACCTTTGACCTTTTAACCCAAAATCAATAGGTGTCTTCCTTGTTCGAATGCAAGCCATCAACATAATCTAGTCAAGACATGTGACTTAGAACTTGTGTAGTTGTATGAAATTGTCTTTCTTTTTTTCAGTCCCTGTGACCTTGACCTGTAACATTCTAACCCCATCATGAAATGGTGTTTCTATGTCTGAAATGCATGCTGTACACAACATTTGGTACAAGTTGGTGATGAAGACCTCAAAATATCAATCAGAAACTATTTTTGTCCCTTAATGTCTCTGTTACCTTGACTTTTGACCTTCAATCATTTGACCAAAACATACATGGGTGTCTTATGTCTGATGCAAGCCATTTACACAGTTTGGTCAATGCATCAAGACTAGTATACAATTTATTATGGTGAACAAATTTTTCTTCCTTCAGCCCTGTGACCATGACCTTTGGCCTATTGAGTCCAAAATTGGTAAAATTCTTCCTTGTCCCAGATGCAAGATACTCTTACAACTGTGGTAACAGTAGATGGTGGAGAATTGAAGTTCTTGTGCAGAAATGAAGCAGGGATTAGATGGGCAGACTGAGATCATAATGTGATATGTGCTTTATGGTGGCATATACTAAGTGTCATGAAACAGCTGTCTCTAGCATTACACTATTACATTAACACTATATGTGAGTCAAATGGGTCTTAGAAAAGAAGGGTAGCTACATTAAAGTTGTGATATTTTTGCTTTTTAAGCTTTGAGACAAATACATAGCATAAAATTACAAATGAATCATTATTCAAATGATTCAAATGTATCCTATTCCAAAAAAAATAAAAATAAGAAATTTGAATTTCAAACTACATTTTAAAAGATATTTTCAAACAGATTCCTATGTCATCTACAAAAATCCAGCTAAATTTTGTGTTTATACATTATTATAAGTTCTAGTGAACTGTACCAAATGTTTTTGAAAAAAAAATATTCTATTTTCATGTTATGGCTATTGAAGTATATTGACACATAACTTTGATTTTGAGGATAAAAACTCAAAAATGCAATATAATATGTCTTCTAGTAACAATAAACTAGTACAGTATAACAAACTTCATCAATTTTTCTTAAACATCTGTTAAGCCAAAACACTGATAGGCAAATTTAACAGAATCCATAACTATTAACCAGTTACTCTGACCTTCAAAATAAGATCAAAAGGTAGTTTATGACACACTTAGTGATGATATATAGTTATATAAAGTTTAATACATCTCTAAAATTACTGAGTGTAAGGAACATGTAATATAAAAATTCAGCTTATAATACCAAAACATTTTCCTCGAAGATAAGACACCCAGTGTTGTACACAACACACCTGCTAATGATGTAAATGCATACTAGGTTGTATCCCTTAATTTCACTCAGCTGTAATGTTGTTCAGTGGAGAATAAAATGCAAAATAATGGAGCTGCAATATTCACTTTGAAGATGGCACTCCCAATCTGGTCTGTAATACACCTTCTAATCATCACATACAAGTATATGAAACTTCATCCCTAAATCAAAAGTGGCTCTAAGTTGTCAAGAGAAGTTAATATGATTAAAACATAACAGAGTTGTTACCTTTACCCTGAAGACAGAATCTCCAATTTAGAATGTAACTAGTGATAATGTATAAGGATAGCAAGTTCCTAATTTAAAATGACTTTAAAGCTACAGTCAAACCCAGTTTTCTCAATTACACCGGGGGTGTAAAAAAATCGTCGACATAACCTGGTCCCGAGATATCCAGATTCATAAAAACAGGTAACATAATTTTTAAGATGTCCTTGACCGTTACTCGTGTCTCTTGCTCTTGTGTTTAACTGGAATCCCTTCCCACTGCATGTTACAATAAAATACACATAATGCTAAATTGATAATAAAATGAAACAAACTAACCCGGTGTTGTTTTTTAAAAAAAACAGATCCAAGAAAATCAAAAATTAGAGAAAGTGAGAAATATCAACAGAATGCTTTCAGGCACCTGCCATTCATGCATAACAAGGTTAGATGCAAAATAACCAAAACAGTATTATAACCAGATTAATATATGACAGTATCTTGCAAATAAAGATCAATACATGTTTTTGAAAACACATGTATATGTACATTCAATGTGAGTGCAAATTACAATCCTTTTGCTAGCATGGGTTACAAAGAGCATTATTAAAGCAAGTGGATGTTGAGTATACTACTTACCCTGCAGGCATCAATTCGAGTTTGTATCATTTATGATTCTATATGACAAATAGATGCTTGGGTGGTGAATAAACATATCCCATAGCTAGCAGCAAACTCATTCTTTGAACTTACCAGCTTGATATCAAATACAAATGTTATTTTATTGCAAAGTAAACCAGCCCTGGAAACTGAATTTGGATTCTTTTAAGTGTGCTAATTCCTTTATTATTTTTCAGTTTTTTTTGCCAACTGTGGTTCCTATTACAGGTATTCACGGAAATGTTGAAAATAAAATTAAAAAATTTAAGCCAATTTTTCTGCCAGACCAAAAGAAGAGATATTACAAATAAGAAAACAATACAAAATTAAGAAGAGCTCAATCCTGAACACTAAATTATGGGGCCTCGACTGCACAAGAAGCCAAGTGCCTGAGATTATCCATTCCTGTACATATATACAAGATTATACATGTAGCATCATGTCCCACCCAGTCACATTACACTGACACCAGGCTGACCAGTCCTAACACTTAACCTCTTAATGCTAAGCGACAAGCAAGGCAGCTGTCAGTTCCATGTTTAAAGGTTTTTGGTATGACACCCGAGTCCTCTGGGATTTGAACCTGTGACCTACCACATCCAAGGTGGATGCTCTACAAGGCCACTGAGCAGTCCAAGTGTGTTGAAATTTACCATGAAGATGGAACCTCTACTGTGGTACATGACACATCTTTTTGTGATGACATGTGTAATCCCTTGATCTCAAATGGCTTAAAATTATGGAACAGAAGGAAAAGTGTGATGGAAAATGTAAAATACAGAATCATAATCTTGACATTGGAGATAGCAAACACACCCTTGTGGCATCTGACACACCTTCAAATAGTGACATTTATTACATCACTTACTATGTTCCCTGTTCATCTTCAAAAATGCAGAAACAATTGAGAGTCATGCTTCCAAGTTCTACCACCCACCCCTACCTTATTGAAAACATGGGATACAAGACCAGATAATGCTAAAATTGATAAATAATTGAACTACTAAACTGACTTTCTGAAATGAAAGGATACAAATCTGTTACCTACAAAAAATCTGCACACAAATATTTAGGATATTTTCCTTTCCTACCTTAATACCAGATATATTTCATTGTCTGGTAAAAAAAAATGAAATGGTATATTTTAACAAGTGGCAAAGCCATTTTTTAATCTATATCATTTTTGGTACTACTTAATATAAACAGTGTTAATATGAGAAAAGAAAATTGTCATTTTATAATATACCAAACTTGCTCCAGAATCTATGTTTAGATAATTAAACACAATAACCCTCACCCCCTTTTCGTTAATTCACAGTACTTTCATGGGCTGATCATATACAAATATGTAACCTAAGAAAATGATACAACTGGGTTGACCTAATCTGTCACAGTAAATTACAATTTTGTCATTTTTAATACTATCTGACTCTATCTGAAATCAATGCAAGTCTATCTGATCCATCAATGCATTGCTGCAGATAAATCATTGTTCTCTGGGAATTAAGGGGAAATAACTTGAGAGATGCAAATGGCTTATCAAGGATTAATTTAAGTGTCTGTAATGTAATGTATTTGTTCTAGCTCACAAAGAACTTCTTTTCTGTTTCCACAGGTACAACTTTTGTAGGCACACACAATCAAGCAATGCATGGCATGATGGGACATTATATTTTCACAAAACAATATAAGGATATGTATTTTACATGTGAAAATATAAGGAATCAGGAATATATTTGTCAATGTGAAAAAATGAGAATGAAACAAAAATATTAAAATTATTATTTTGCCATTAAGTTTTTATATTTCACACTTGAGTATCTAATAAAGCTTTTCCTTTTTCTACTCCAACTTGTGCAGATTTGTATCTCTGCAAGATAGATAAATTCAGCAGTACTTAAAACTGGTTTAGTACTGAGATTTACAACATTGTGTCAAGCAACAGTAACACCGCACTACAAACCAGCTTTTACCAATTTAAATATCAATAATGACTATATTAGTGTTTTACCTCCTATTAATGACAATTGTCAAATACTTCTTGTTCATGTTCATACCTACTGCCAAAAAAGCATCAACCACTGTTTAATTATTTTCTTTACCCCAAAATATAGAGAAGTATGCATATGCTCTAAATGCAGATCAGCTTGCGCACCAAAAAATTGTTTTATTTCTCTCTCTCTCTCTCTCTCTCTCTCTCTCTCTCTCTCTCTCTCTCTCTCTCTCTCTCTCTCTCTCTCTCTCTCTCTCTCTCTTTCATTTATAACAACAAGATTATTTTATAGTACATTTACTCTTTGTGCAAATAGATTCTTGAGTAGAAAGCAGACTGAGACAAAAGAAATTATGTTTATTAGTTAATAGGTTCTGAGTATCGTGTGTTCTGACCTTGTTCAGTTATGATTCCTTTACTTTTCATGCCACTAAATGGTTATTGTTTACATATGATTTTTCAAATACTAAAATTAATAATATGGGGTATGCAATATCAAGAAGGCCTAATCAAATTACCAAATAAGCAATAAAAGTGTTTAACCTTAAAGCACTTAATTTGACATAATTAACCCTATTGCAATTAATAATGTGACAAGATTAACCCTATGGTAATGAATACTGTGATATAATCAACCCTATTGTAATTAATAATGTGAAAAGATTAACCCTATGGCAATGACTACTGTGCTATGTGATAAACCCTAAGGCAATGAATACTGTGCTATGTGATTAACCTATGGCAATGAATACTGTGCTATGTGAATAACCCTATGGCAATGACTACTGTGCTATGTGATTAACCCTATGGCAATGAATACTGTGCTATGTGATTAACCCTAAGGCAATGAATACTGTGCTATGTGATTAACCATAAGGCAATAAATACTGTGATATGTGATTAACCTTAAGGCAATGAATACTGTGATATGTGATTAACCCTATGGCATTGAATACTGTGCTATGTGATTAACCCTAAAGCAATGAATACTATGCTATTTGATTAACCCCAAGGCAATGAATACTGTGATATGTGATTAACCCTATGGCAATGAATACTGTGCTATGTGATTAACCCTATGGCAATGACTACTGTGCTATGTGATTAACCCTATGGCAATGAATACTGTGCTATGTGATTAACCGTATGGCAATGAATACTGTGCTATGTGATTAACCCTATGGCAATGAATACTGTGCTATGTGATTAAACCTAAGGCAATGAATACTGTGATATGTGATTAACCCTTTGGCATTGAATACTGTGCTATGTGATTAACCCTAAGGCAATGAATACTGTGCTATGTGATTAACCTTAAGGCAATGAATATTGTGATATGTGATTAACCCTATGGCAATGAATACGGTGCTATGTGATTAACCCTAAGGTAATGAATAATATGCTATGTGATTAACCCTAAGGCAATGAATACTGTGTTATGTGATTAATCCTATGGCAATGACTACTGTGCTATGTGATTAACCATATGGCAATGAATACTGTGCTATGTGATCAACCTTATGGCAATGAATACTGTGATATGTGATTAACCCTATGGCAATGAATACTGTGCTACGTGATCAACCTTATGGCAATGAATACTGTGCTATGTGATTAACCCTAAGGCAATGAATACTGTGATATGTGATTAACCCTATGGCAATGAATACTGTGCTATGTGATTGACCCTATGGCAATGAATACTGTGCTATGTGATTAACCCTATGGCAATGAATACTGTGCTATGTGAATAACCCTATGGCAATGACTACTGTGCTATGTGATTAACCCTATGGCAATGAATACTGTGCTATGTGATTAACCCTAAGGCAATGAATACTGTGTTATGTGATTAACCATAAGGCAATAAATACTGTGATATGTGATCAACCCTAAGGCAATGAATACTGTGATATGTGATTAACCCTATGGCATTGAATACTGTGCTATGTGATTAACCCTAATCAATGAATACTATGCTATGTGATTATCCCCAAGGCAATGAATACTGTGATATGTGATTAACCCTATGGCAATGAATACTGTGCTATGTAGTTAAACCTATGGCAATGACTACTGTGCTATGTGATTAACCCTATGGCAATGAATACTGTGCTATGTGAATAACCCTATGGCAATGACTACTGTGCTATGTGATTAACCCTATGGCAATGACTACTGTGCTATGTGATTAACCCTATGGCAATGAATACTGTGCTACGTGATCAACCTTATGGCAATGAATACTGTGTTATGTGATTAACCCTAAGGCAATGAATACTGTGATATGTGATTAACCCTATGGCAATGAATACTGTGCTATGTGATTAACCATATGGCAATGAATACTGTGCTATGTGAATAACCCTATGGCAATGAATACTGTGCTATGTGATAAAACCTAAGGCAATGAATACTGTGCTATGTGATTAACCCTTTGGCACTGAATACTGTGCTATGTGATTAAACCTAAGGCAATGAATACTGTGCTATGTGATTAACCTTAAGGCAATGAATACTGTGATATGTGATTAACCCTAAGGCAATGAATACTGTGCTATGTGATTAACCCTAAGGTAATGAATACTATGCTATGTGATTAACCCTAAAGCAATGAATACTGTGCTATGTGATTAATCCTATGGCAATGACTACTGTGCTATGTGATTAACCCTATGGCAATGAATACTGTGCTATGTGATCAACCTTATGGCAATGAATACTGTGCTATGTGATTAACCCTATGGCAATGAATACTGTGCTATGTGATTAACCCTATGGCAATGACTACTGTGCTACGTGATTAACCCTATGGCAATGAATACTGTGCTATGTGATTTACCCTATGTCATTGGATACTGTGCTATGTGATTAACCCTATGGCAATGAATACTGTGCTATATGATTAAACCTTATGGCAATGAATACTGGTGCTATGCGATTAATCCTATGGCAATGAATACTGTGTTATGTGATTAACCGTATGGCAATGAATACTGTGCTATGTGATTAACCCTATGGCAATGAATACTGTGCTATGTGATTAAACCTAAGGCAATGAATACTGTGATATGTGATTAACCCTTTGGCATTGAATACTGTGCTATGTGATTAACCCTAAGGCAATGAATACTGTGCTATGTGATTAACCTTAAGGCAATGAATACTGTGATATGTGATTTACCCTATGGCAATGAATACTGTGCTATGTGATTAACCCTAAGGTAATGAATACTATGCTATGTGATTAACCCTAAGGCAATGAATACTGTGCTATGTGATTAATCCTATGGCAATGACTACTGTGCTGTGTGATTAACCCTATGGCAATGAATACTGTGCTACGTGATCAACCTTATGGCAATGAATACTGTGCTATGTGATCAACCTTATGGCAATGAATACTGTGCTACGTGATCAACCTTATGGCAATGAATACTGTGCTATGTGATTAACCCTAAGGCAATGAATACTGTGATATGTGATTAACCCTATGGCAATGAATACTGTGCTATGTGATTGACCCTATGGCAATGAATACTTTAGGACAATTACTTTATGCAGCCTTTAATTGTGTGGCCTGTACAGCTGTAGCAGCCCCAAAATCAAAAACAAATTAATACCAGATGACTAATAGCTAATATAAAGTATGATGGGTTTTAGTATAGATATTACTAGCAATGACTAATAGTTAATATGTAGTATGATGCATGTTAGTATAGACATTAGTACCAAAATACTAATAGTTAATACATAGTATGATGGGTTTTAGTATAAGCAATAGTACCTAATGATTAAAATTTAATACATTGTATGATGGGTTTTAGTACAGACATTAGTACCTAATGACTAATAGCTAATACATATACACAGTATGAAAGGTTTTAGACACACATTAGCACCTAATGACTAATAGCTAATACATAGTATGAATGGTCTTAGTATAGACATTTGTACCTAATAATAGCTAATACATACTATGAATGGTTTTAGTATAGACATTAGTACCTAATGTCTAATAGCTAATATATAGTATGAATGGTTTTAGTATAGACATTAGTACCTAATGACTAATAGCTAATACATAGTATGAATGGCTATAGTATAGACATTAGTACCTAATGACTAATAGCTAATACATAGTATAAATGGTTTTAGTATAGACATTAGTACCTAATGACTAATAGAAAATACATAGTATGAATAGTCTTAGTATAGACATTAGTACCTAATGACTAATAGCTAATACATAGTATGGATGGTTTTAGTATCGACATTAGTACCTAATGACTAATAGCTAATATGTAGTATGAATGGTCTTAGTATAGACATTGGTACTGAATGACTAATGTTAATACATAGTATGGATTGTTTTAGTATCAACATTAGTACCTAATGACTAATAGCTAATACATAGTATGAATGTTTTTAGTACAGACATTAGTACCTAATGACTAATAGCTAATATGTAGTATGAATGTGCTTAGTACAGACATTGGCACCTAATGACTAAAAACTAATACTCAGTATGATGGGTTTTAGTACAGACATTAGTACCTAATGACTAAAAGCTAATACTCAGTATGATGGGTTTCAGTAGACATTAGTACCTAATGACTAATAACTAATACTCAGTATGATGGGTTTTAGTACAGACATTAGTACCTAATGACTAAAAACTAATACTCAGTATGATGGGTTTTAGTACAGACATTAGTACCTAATGACTAAAAGCTAATACTCAGTATGATGGGTTTTAGTAGACATTAGTACCTAATGACTAATAGCTAATACTCAGTATGATGGGTTTTAGTACAGACATTAGTACCTAATGACTAATAGCTAATACTCAGTATGATACGTTTTAGTACAGACATTAGTACCTAATGACTAAAAACTAATACTCAGTATGATGAATTTTAGTACAGACATTAGTACCTAATGACTAAAAGCTAATACTCAGTATGATGGGTTTTAGTAGACATTAGTACCTAATGACTAATAGCTAATACTCAGTATGATGGGTTTTAGTACAGACATTAGTACCTAATGACTAATAGCTAATACTCAGTATGACAAGTTTTAGTACAGACATTAGTACCTAATGACTAAAAACTAATACTCAGTATGATGGGTTTTAGTACAGACATTAGTACCTAATGACTAAAAGCTAATACTCAGTATGATGGGTTTTAGTAGACATTAGTACCTAATGACTAATAGCTAATACTCAGTATGATGGGTTTTAGTACAGACATTAGTACCTAATGACTAATAGCTAATACTCAGTATGATAAGTTTTAGTACAGACATTAGTACCTAATGACTAAAAACTAATACTCAGTATGATAGGTTTTAGTACAGACATTAGTACCTAATGACTAAAAGCTAATACTCAGTATGATGGGTTTTAGTGGACATTAGTACCTAATGACTAATAGCTAATACTCAGTATGATGGGTTTTAGTAGACATTAGTACCTAATGACTAATAGCTAATACTCAGTATGATGGGTTTTAGTATAGGCAAGCTCCTCTTACCTCCAGGTTAAACCTATGCTTCAGTCTCTCCTTGATCAACAGCCCTCTGACTAACAGTTTCCAGTTGCTAAGTGCTCTCTTCTCACGTTTCTATTAGAAATAAAATAAATTTCACAATGCACAAGATTCCAAGATATATCGTGCATTTCATACATGGCAACAGAATAATAAAACATATCCATCAATACAAAAGAAGTTCATGCTAAGTATTTTAATCTATGTTGACTTGTATTATACTTAAAGAAACTAAAACAATATAGGAACAGACATTAGAACAATATACATCATGTCTTCAGTACAAACTCAAATTCCCTGCTATTATAGTGCAGGAGTTTCAAACATTTACACATATGCCAAATGATTGTAAATGTAGGTTTTAACAAAGATCTCAAATATTTACATTTCCAAAAATGAGTCAGTACAATATGTAGGCTATTACTGTACTGATTTACTTATGACTGACTATCCAAAGTAAGTTACTAAACTTGAAAGATAATCTCATAAATGTTCAGTTCAATGCAGATAATCTATATTACTACTTGTGTCTGAATATCTGAGACTTCATTTGGATGACTATCATGTACAATGTAAAGGTAATTGTAATTTAAAGTGTCAAGGTATTTGTAATTTACAGAGCAAAGGTATTTGTAATTTACAGTGTCAAGGTCTTTGTAATTTACAGTGTCAAGGTATTTGTAATTTACAGTGTCAAGGTATTTGTAGTTTACATTGTAAAGGCATTTGTAATTTACAGTGTCAAGGTATTTGTAATTTACAGTGTCATGGTATTTGTAACTTACAGTGTCAAGGTATTTGTAATTTACATTGTAAAGGCATTTGTAATTTACAGTGCAAAGGTATTTGTAATTTACAGTGTCAAGGTCTTTGTAATTTACAGTGTCAAGGTATTTGTAATTTACATTGTAAAGGCATTTGTAATTTACAGTGTCATGGTATTTGTAATTTACAGTGTCATGGTATTTGTAATTTACAGTGTCAAGGTATTTGTAATTTACTGTGCGAAGGTATTTGTAATTTACAGTGCAAAAATATTTGTAATTTACAGTGCAAAGGTATTTTTAATTTACGATGTAAAGGTATTTGTAATTTACAATTTAAAGGTATTTGTAATTTACTGTGCAAAGGTATTTGTAATTTACAATGTAAAGGTATTTGTAATTTACAGTGTAAAGGTATTTGTAATTTACATTGTAAAGGCATTTGTAATTTACAGTGTCAAGGTATTTGTAATTTACAGTGTAAATGTATTTGTAATTTTCAATGTAAAGGTAGTTGTAATTCACAGTGTAAAGGTATTTGTAATTTACAATGCAAAGGTATTTGTAAATTGTGAACCAAAAACATGTAAACAGTGTGGACTACATGTATGAAGCAAGATTATTCATCCAGTAAGAACTGACAGTGTGATATTTAAACACACACAGGGAATGGGAAACTTGACAATGAAAATGCACAATATTAAAGTCTCATAAACTGAGGAAGTCATTATCACCTATTAAATGTGTTGAAATACACAGTAAACTTGTACACATAGAAAATATAGATACAAAGTGGCCAGACAGACAAAAGATTTTCACAAAGAATGCCCAAACATATATACCTCAGCTTCTTTCTGTTTCATGATTTCTTGTTCCTCATCCCATGCTGCCAGCAGAATGTCTTTAAACTCTTCACACACAATCCAACCATCCAGCCTACAAGCAGAATTCGCAAAACTTAATTCATTACAGTAACTAACAAAATAACCACAGAACTCAATAATTGTTTGACCTATTAGTTTTTTCATATATATATATTCAACTGTAAAATATTATTTAGATAACGATGATGAACTGGTGGAAATTAAGTTGAATAATTTTAATGACACTAATTTAACGTAATGTAATTTAAGGATCTTTAATGTGACTTCAAACCCAAATTCAAACGAAATACTAGGGTGGTAAAAAAAGAATTTGTTAGACCAAACTGCAGCTCTTTATTTCCAAAATGATGTAAGAAAACAATATGCAATACTCAAAACACTTTTCATAAACTCAATATATGGACACATCTTACATGCAAACCTTGTTTTTATGTCAACTAGTTTAATATTGTACTTACAAAGGGTGCGAGAAACCACAGTGATTATCCCAGCCAGTCATGGCTGGAGCACAGTCTATCCCAAGCTTCTTTGCAACCTTGTTTAAGCCAGGAACTGAAGCAATTAATAATTCCATTACTTTTCAAGTTTATGTTGTAGTTGCTGCTGATATTCCTATTATTGATAATATCGGTATAATTATGATCACTGTCATCATCTCTACTGAAAAGACATTACCATCTATTGTATATCATTATCTTATATGTGTTTCTTTGGGGGGAATGCAGCTGAAATTAATTAATCGAGAAATAAGTAACGAATATTTAAAAGTCACACTTGATAAGAACAATCTTATAAAGAAAGTTTGTTAGAACAAGTAAGAATTTAACCTTGAAGACCGTTTAGTATCTTTATTCTTAGAACAACAATTTAACCTTGAAGACCGTTTAGCATCTTTATTCTTAGAACAACAATTTAACCTTGAAGACTGTTTGGTATCTATATTCTTAGAACAAGTAAGAATTTAACCTTCAAGGCTATCTGGTATCTATATTCTTAGAACAACAATTTAACCTTGAAGACTGTTTGGTATCTATATTCTTAGAACAAGTAAGAATTTAACCTTAAAGACTGTTTGGTATCTATATTCTTAGAACAAGTAAGAATTTAACCTTAAAGACTATTTGGTATCTATATTCTTAGAACAAGTAAGTATTTAACCTTGAAGGCTATTTGGTATCTATATTCTTAGAACAACAATTTAACCTTGAAGACTATCTGGTATCTCTATTCTTAGAACAACAATTTAACCTTGAAGACTATCTGGTATCTCTATTCTTAGAACAACAATTTAACCTTGAAGACTGTTTGGTATCTATATTCTTAGAACAAGTAAGTATTTAACCTTGAAGGCTATTTGGTATCTATATTCTTAGAACAACAATTTAACCTTGAAGACTATCTGGTATCTCTATTCTTAGAACAACAATTTAACCTTGAAGACTATCTGGTATCTATATTCTTAGAACAAGTAAGAATGTAACCTTGATGACTGTTTGGTATTGATATTCTTAGAACAAGTAAGAATGTAACCTTGATGACTGTTTGGTATTGATATTCTTAGAACAAGTAAGAATGTAACCTTGATGACTGTTTGGTATTGATATTCTTAGAACAAGTAAGAATGTAACCTTGATGACTGTTTGGTATTGATATTCTTAGAACAAGTAAGAATGTAACCTTGATGACTGTTTGGTATTGATATTCTTAGAACAAGTAAGAATGTAACCTTGATGACTGTTTGGCATTAATAATTTTAGAACAAGAATTTAACCTTGAAGACTACTTGGTATCCACATTGTTCCAAATGATTACAAATCTTGGAAAAAAATCTACTTACTCTTCAAATGTACAGTCCCAGATGGAAGCATCGAGGGTAAAAACAGTTCCACATTGCCATACCCATTTCTGGGCACCTTTCCCTAAAATAATGGATGCAATAAAACATAATTTCAGAAACATACTGCTCCTTTTGCTTCTGAATTCATGTGCAGGTTCCGAAATTTAATAATATAGTTTAGAAAAGATAATTTATCCCAATAAAACATACACACAGCTAACTAGATTTGTGTTTGCAAAACCTGTGTGTTTTATCCTCCACAACTGAGCATAAAAAGCTACCAGTATAAACTGTAGGGCATTACCAAATAAAAGTAGACCCAGCTGCAAAAAGTGGATATTCTATCAATTCAAACAATATTAATGACATATTATAGGTCCTCTCAATGTTTACTTGTTCTATGTGAAGATACCTTTTGTGCCAAAACCATTTTTCTTCTTTCAGTCATGGTGACCTTTGACCTTTTGACCCCCTAAATAAAGAGATTTCTTTCTTACCCCAAGTGCAATTCACCCACTATGTTTGGTCCAGATCTTCGATGTTGAGCTAATAATATGGAAACCATTTTCTTTTTTAATCAGTGATCTTAACTTTGGATCTTTTGATCCCAATCTCAATAGCCTTTCCTTTCTTAATAAAAGTGCATGCCATCCACAAAGGTTGGTTGCTGTATGTGATGGAGATATGACATTATTGTGCAAAACCATTTTTATTCTTTCACATATTGACTTTTCACTTCAAAATAAATGCAGTTCTTTGTGATATTATTGCAAGCCATCCACATATTTCAATAAACATAGATGATAAAGAATTCTAGTTACAGTACATAAAACTATATTTTCCTTTTAGATTTGCTGTGACCATGACCTTTTGATTCCAAAATTTACTATGAATCTTTTAGACAATGTTGGCATGTTTAGCTGATTGAGTTATTGTGTAGAAACCATTTTCCTTCCTTCAGTAACAGTGAAGTGACCATAACCTTTGACCCCAAGATCAATCAGTTTATTCTTGCCCCATAAGTGCAAGTTATCTGTAAAGTTGGGTAACAGTAGACTGTTGAGAACTCAAATTATTGTACAAAAAAAACTTTCTTTTTTCAGTCATGGTGACATTGTCATTGAAGCTTTAAGCCAAAAAATTATAGAGTTCATCCTTGTATCAAATACAAACCATCCACAAACCCTGACAACTGCA
Source organism: Potamilus streckersoni (assembly GCA_016746295.1). Taxonomy (NCBI): domain Eukaryota; kingdom Metazoa; phylum Mollusca; class Bivalvia; order Unionida; family Unionidae; genus Potamilus; species Potamilus streckersoni. Next base: position 5,272,476 of record JAEAOA010002240.1, read on the forward strand.
GATGGTGCACAAGTTAAGTTATTATGTGAAAATCAACCTTGTCAAAGATAAATGGCTGGAGATAATGTCCTCTGCCTTATGGCTGGCATATAAAAAGGCAAAATATCTCAAATAACCAAGATTAACTCTTAAACACTTTATTTGTTCTATTCTTACATCTTCAGGCAGGCTTTCATCTGGTTTGAGGCAGCTTGCCCAATTTGGAACTCCTGGGTCAATAAAATCATGATGTTGTAATTGCTACTATACCTATCAGAAAAACACTTCACCTCATCTGATCTACACTTACATCTACAGGCAAGTTTTTGATATATATGTATATTCATTTATATTAATCTTACTCAAGTACTGCAAATGATGTGCCGATAGTGTTTAGGCATAACAAGTTGTTTTTTTAAAGTATTTGTTATTTTAATTAATACAATTATATGTATGAAAATTATCACCAGAGCACTCAGAAACATCCAGGGTCAAATTCTTCTCTTATGTTCTGGCAAACATGTGCATATAAGAAACAAAGTGTGATGCCTCTATTAGACCCACCTGTGAGGGACCCACAATGCTCCCAGGTGAATGGACAATGCTACTTGGAGAGAGACACAAGTAAAATAAAATTTAATATGGTAGCACTCTACAGTTTCACATTTAGCCTAGGGTTAGAATTTTAAAGAAAATGTTTCCCCAGGTTTGCTCACTAGTTATACTGGCTTAAAAGAGACTTTGTATATCTTAGGTATTGTTCAAAGTACCTTTAATTCCCTTTATTTTGATGTATGATTGATGGGTTTTATATGGGTTAGAGAGTATACAGCTTGGCCTTACTCCAGATGTGCACCTTTCAAAAAAGTGCTAGCTCTACTTGCTCATTTTCACTTCTCGAACTTCAGAGGTAAATTATCAAAAATAGAGCTGATAACTTTTTTTTACATTTTATGTATTTGGTAATTCATTCATTGCACTTTTATAAGCTGGTATTGTCAAGTTTGGTAAAATTCATTTTCCATATTTTAATAGCTGCCAAGAATAGTGTACTTTAGAGAAATTCAGGTTGATTTTTGGAGCACAAGGGAGCAGTCATTTTAGTTAGCAGTGTCCTAAGATCATTTAAAATTTCCAAAAGTACAATATCCAAAGATATTTTAGCCACATTACATGAAAGTAGCATAAAGGTATGCCAACATTCTTTCCACTATGTATGTTTAAAATGCAAACAACTTCACCTTACATACATCACTCTCAGAAGTACATAATAACTGGTGATTGCCACCTATATCATGTCTAAAATTAATATTTATTTGAAAGGAAAGAAAATATACAAGTACTAATTGAAAAATTCAGAAAAAGTTCAAACTTGATGATATTCAAGGCAAAAATTGTTGAGAGAAAAGAAACTACTAAAACACATTTAAATCCTTCTTTGACAGGTGCTCTGAGCCACTTTATTCTCTTTGAAGTCCAATTAATTTGCTACACACAGAAATCATCCAGTTTTCTACATTTTCAACATTTATTATTTTCTGTGGCTGCAGACATATGTCTATTCTGCAAAGAAAACCCCCTTTCAATGAACAATGAAATGAAGAACTGCCAACAAAATACATGCCAGTGTGCTATGATCTGATATGCACTTATTTGGAGATATCAATGTATGGCTTTTGTGATTTGTTTTTGCATATATCATCCAAATTTTGGTGTCTTACCTAAGTTTATCAGTGGTAATTAGTAGTACTCTGAACTAAAATTGACGGAGAAACTGATTACTCTTACAGATAAACACTTACACTCTTTTAACCATCTTTCTTAAAAAAATTTGAATCTTCGAAGTATGGTTGCAGATTGACCATTTGTATTTTGTTCTGTGTCCACTGACTTACCCTGCTGACAAGCAAACTCTGCATAGCAGATAAACTTTTAAAACCTAACTCCTGCAATATGACCTGAACTATTTTGTATTCATGTATGTTGCTATTTATAATTCAAGAGGTGTGAACCTTGGCAAAACAGGATTGGTGGAGACTGGTTGTAATTTTCATAATGCAACATGGGAATTCCCAACAGTCCATCATTTGTAAACCTGTGGAATTATTAAATTAAAGTGTGAAATACACAATTTTTGTGCATGCAACATATGTATCTTATTAAATTATTTGACTTGTAAGTTGTTAATTATGCATTATTCACAAACAAATTTACATTGAATTACACTTAATACATTCATCAAAATATTCACAAAGTTAAATAAGATTAATGCCACATTATATATGGCTAACAGTTCTCTATGAAGATAACTCAAATTTGTATGTAGAAACCCTTTTTCATCTTTCAGTCATAGAAACTTAAACTTTTAATTTTTGTATTCCCAATCAACAGGTTTCTTTCTTACAAGTACAAGCCAATCACAAAGCTTGGTCAGGTCTGAAAAGCAGAACTAATGCTACTCTTCAGAAACTGTGTGATCATGACCGTTTAAACTTTTGACCTCAAAATCAAGAACCTTCTTCCTTACCCCAAGTGCAAGCCATCCACAAAGTTTAGTCTAGGTATGTAAAGTAAAACTAGTGTTATTACAAAAAAAAACAATTTTTTAATTCTTTTAATGACCTTAACCGTTAACTTTTAAAAGGCATTCTTCCTTATTCTAACTGTAAGCCATTCACAGAATTTTGCAACAGCAGATTATGGATAACTCAAGTTATTGTGCAGAAATTAAATTGATATCAGATGGATAGGCAGATTGATGGACAAAATCAAAATATAGTGCTCACAAAATATAAGCAAGCACATGTAAACTTCAAACCAGCCGACATATACACCAAAATCACCTACATCAACAGCAGGAGGTGGAATGTAATCCTCGGTCTGCCAGCGTCCAAACAGCTCTAGATCTAGAGCATCAGGGTTTTCTTTAGGTTTTTTCTGTAACATTGGATTAAATAAATCAGAGGAACAATCAAAATACATAACCAAGAATCATGAAACAGTACTGGAGTAATAAAGGCCTAATTTGGGCAAAACTAAGTAGGAATTATTCACTGATGTGGCACTGTTTATGAGGATGGGTCAGTACTAAATTCAACAGCAAATGACTGTCAAATTATTAAAGAATACAGTTAAACCAGTCTTGTGTGACCATCTCTACTGTCAAGAAAAAACAACAATGATATGAATGAATAATCACTCCAATCATCTGGAGCTATTACAAACATAAAATGAACAGTTTTACAATTTCTTGATGTATCAATCACTGACTCAATGTGGACCTCCTCTTCATGAAATGAAAATCATAGTGCCAGCTCCAGTGACCATGACCTTGGACATAGCAGCCCCAAATTCAATAGCCTATGCCACTACCCATGGGAATGGTACATGAGTTTAAAGAACAAAATACCACAGCCAACTAAAGTTGTAATAAAGAAACAAATGGATGGATGGATGGAATGAAACAGACAGGTGAACATCACTATTTCTATATGCCCCACACCTTCAGTTAGAGTAATATAAAGTGATCTCTCATGAAAGTGTTCTCTCAGTTGAGGTTATAATAGTATAAAAATGACACTGATTCATGCTTGAAAAATGTGTTCTTTCATTAAATATGGTCTTTCTACACAGTTATAATTCAAGTCAGGAGTAAAGCAAAGTAACTAAATAAAAATCAGTTAAGCCAAATCAATAATTAAAAATCGTACAAAATTCAGAGAATATAACATATCAACATTTCCAGGGAAAAAGGGAGATTATGGTGCAAAATAAATCAATATATATATATATATATATATATATATATATATATATATATATATATATATATATATATATATATATATATATATATATATATATATAAGACACTGAAAATTATTTGACTTTTTCATGGCTGTCACCACATTTGTGACACCTGAACTGGCAAAGTATCAAGTCCTTAAATAAAGAATTGTTTTATCTAAACTACACAAAAGTTGCACAGTATAACATTGACTGAGTATCTACCTTGAAACGAAAGCATATTGGTCTGAAAAATAGTAGAACTAACAAACACAAGTTGAGACCATGACTCTGAGCTATGTTTCACTGGGGGGATTTATTTCCAAATTAGCAGGCAATGTGGAAATCACTCATATCAATCAGAAAAATTTGCCTTCTTGGCAAACAAAGTTTTTCTATTCACTTTTAAACTCACTAGTTCAAGCCCTCACTTGATTCCAAAACTTATAATCAATCCATGTACCATGAAAAGGAATGCAAACATTTAAGGCTAAGGCAAAATCTATGTGGTTTTATCAGAAATTTTAATGAAATGAAAATAGTTTTGCACAAAAAAAAACAGAACAAGAGACACATGTGGTGCTGATATACTCATTTGTCTTTAATTTCTTAACATGGTTAGTAAAAACACAATAACTGTAAACAATTTTGCAAAACTCGATATTCTGTTGACCTAACCTACTTTACTATATCCCGATATGATGATTATTTTTAAAGATAAAGTCATAATTAGTACACAGATTCCTGCTCATAATCAAACTCATTCAGATCTTGATGATATAAACTCATATACCAAGTTAAAAATAGGATGAGAAATATAGTCTCAAGATCTAATGAGGGTAGATCAGCCAATCAGATTCAAGAGATCTCACTAGCTGATATCACTTATTATAGAACTTGTTTATGCAGTGATTATGTAACTTTATTTACCATGGTGGAGCAAAATCCAACTGGAATTCAGTCTCCAGAATAGGAAAAATCTTAGCCAATCAGATGAAAGATTACCTCATTTATAGGGGCCCTGAGTGGCCGAGTGATCTAAGTGCTGTCCATTATGGATCATTGCCATCTCACCTGTCTGTGTGGGTTCGAGTCTAGGATTCGGAAAATGTGGAAATGTGAGAAAGTTGGCCAGTAGCTTCTTGTGGGTCGGTGGTTCTTTCCAGTGATTTCTCAGTTTCTTCCTCCACTATTAATACTGGCTGCCATGTATAGCCTATCATGTGCTGAAAAATGGCGTTAAGCCCAACAACAACAACAACCTCATATGCATAGATCTAACACATAATCAAACTCACCCAATATCTTGATAATAAAAAACATTTTAACATGTCTGTGATAAAAATCTGAACAAAATATAATTTCTAAGGTGCTGATAAGCTTGGCCAATCAGATATAAGATTACATCATTAACATGCATAAATTTCACTCATGGTAATACTGAGACAAGCTCTTAATGGCATCTGCCTAATTACCAAGTTTCATAAAAGTTTTATGATAAATAGAGCGGTAAATTAGGAGACAATTAGATGCAAGATCACCTCATAGACATGCACAGATCTTGATCGCAAATGTCATAATAAAAATCATCCAACATCTTTATGATATTGGCCTATTTGCCAAGTTTGATTAAATTTAAGTCATAAAACGTCTTTGAGTTGTAAGAAGCTCAGCCAATCATGTGCAAGTTAACTTCATTAATAGGCACAAATTTTGATCATAGCAAAGCACCTTCTATGCCATAATAATTTAAGCCTCGTTACCAAGTTTGATCATAGAGTTACTAAAATGTTAACAAGCTCAGCCAATCAGATGCAAGATCACCTCATTAATATGCATGAGTTCTTGCTCATTATCCCAATTATCCAAGATCATGTGATTAAAACTGAACCACAAAAAGTATTTAAAGTGGTAACAAGCTCAGCCAATCAGATGCAAGATTACCATATTCCTGGATCCCGCACAGTACTGAATTCATGTGACATCTTGATCATGTAACCCAAAATCTGAAATTTGATCAAAACTTCCCGAGTGATGCAGTCTCAGCCAATCAAATGCAAGATTACATTATTAATATGTGTCAATACTACTTATTACTGAAATCATCCATGATCATATAAGTGTTATTAAATTTGGAACAAAAATGCCATGTTTCCCCCAAGGTTCAACAAAAAAAATGACTAATGGACACCCTTCATTTAATAAAGTACCCCAATGGTGTGATCAAAATGGGCCAACCTCATAATAAATGAGACATCATTTACATAGTCTATTTTACATGTTACCTGTATGCATGAAAAACCAATAAAATAGCCATCTTTACAGTCTTTTGAGTCTTTCCTGTAAAAAATTTCTGCAAGAACTTTTGAACTCTCCCCATTGTCGTCAAGTCAAATAATTTTTATTTTTTCTTCTACAGTATTTATTCTCCATTTATGTATTGACATGTTCAGGTTTTGTAACGATTTATTCCTATATTGCTAATTGTTACATACAGCAACCTAATTATTTAGACAAAACTTTTGTACAGTCAATGAAAGACCTTGTTTATAAAGGAATTGATACATGTACCATCACATGATTTTTGTCTTTGACTGGTACCCTGTTTTGTTCAAGGTTAATTTCTCTCTCTTTGTTAAAAAGTATATTTACCCCATGCTGACCATGTCATGATCTTGACAATTACATCTGGTTGTAATCATCAGGAAAAAGACTCAACCACTGTGTGAAGCTCAAAACTTTATCACAACAGTGTTTACCCCATTTCCTGTAAATGTCGGCATTAATGATGTAATACTAACCTTAGAGGTAGTACATGTACTTTAGCCAACACATCTTTCAGCAACAAAAACCTGACATTAGGAAACAGATAGATAATCAGATAACTTACAATACCGTACATATTAAATAAAATGTGACTGTTTGTGAGGGGTAAATTGTACAGTTTTGCACTAATATGATGACCACTGGACAAGTTTGTGAGGGGTACTTTTGAACAAAGTTTTGGCCACTGATCAAGGAGACCATTCATTAGGGGAACCACTGTACAGGATAAGGAGAATTGGGGAAAGAATAGGCATCGCCACCAATTTTATCGAAATAGATGGATTGCTGGATTTTGTTCTTTTTAAACAAAATAATGTAGCAATTCAGACATTTAAAGTTTGGCTGCAATCTGTATCAGGTCACCTTTTAATTTTTTTTGTGCCACTTTTGGCATTAAATCCTTTCTATTTGCAGAACTAGGAGGGGTTTGTTTGGTGCTAATTACTGAAGGATACATACTGGCTGATATACTAGAAACATGGCTTCCAGAGGGGTAACAAGGTCAGTCATTCAAATGCAATATTAAATCATCAATATTAAATATCAATATTAAATATCAATATTAAATCATCAATATTAAATATCAATATTAAATCATCAATATTAAATATCAATATTAAATCATCAATATGTGTGGATCTCATTCTTTATCAACCTATACAAGATCTTGACTGATGAAACTTAGATGACAAATAGCAATAAAAACTCAGATGCAAGATCCTCTAATTAATATCTGCCTCTCATTACTGACTTGTCCAAAATCTTGACAAATCCCAAAGCTGATCAAAACTGGACCAGAAATATGGCCTATAGAATGGTAACAAACTCAGTCAATTGATGCAATGTAACCTCATCATCAAAGTCATCGGAGATATCACTAAAGTAGCAAATGTTCCAATTTTTATCAAGTCTGGATCAGATAGACAGACTCTTGAGTGGTAACAAAGTATCACCTTCTTAATACACAAGGATCTCGCTCATTATAAAATTCACTCAAGATAAAACCCATCTTTCAAGTCCAATCAAAATTTCATCAGAAATATGAACACCTAACAGAACAACTGCTGATGGATGGATGTTTCATGACACACAAAACATTATGGACATAGTGCCATAATGTAAGCTCACCTGGTCTTAAAGTACAGAAAGTGAGCTAATAAAAAATAATTATATTTGTAACCAGGATACATCAAAACATGTATGCTGACAGCTTGGTTACTCACCCATTTAGGTCTGGATTTAACCATCTTGTATGCTGTTTCACCAATCTATAAAAAAACCCACAAAATATATAAGAAATCTTGAAACAAAACATGCCTTAAGTATACTCTAGATCACCTAACTAATAAATATAATATACACGTGGATAATGTCAATATTGTCCCCCTTGTGGATGGGGGACAGATTTAGAAAAGGTCCGTCTTGTCATCAGCTTTTGGTTCACTTGAGGATATACTATTATATTCTAAGGGAACAATCTTATTAATTAATTAATGAGCAGAGGTATCAAATGAAGGCAACATTATTTAATGACAACAAAAGACGAGCCAAGCAGATCAAGCAACTTACATAAAATGTTTGTGATATTATAGCGTTACTAACATTATAAAATGCAACATATAATGATCTAAAGTGTTGTTAACGTAAGCTGAATCTGAATAACACAAAATTGTTCCTAAAGCATGTTCATAAAACTTCCTGTTAGTCATAACTTATGACTGACAGGAAACAGCAAGGAATTACATATGCTTTTCTATCTGAAAGTAGTTTTAAATACGGATATACAGATCTGAAGCATGCAAGTGCATGAGAATGCAGTGTGTCAAACAACTAACTAGCAAAAAATATTCATGTTTATCTTGTTATTTCTTATATGTAGTGTTAGTATGGTTAGTATTGATTCATGCAAGTTATTGGTGTTCAATATGTTCTCATTTATTCTTTATTCATTCATAAGGGGGGGATAATAAAAATAAAAGAAACTAATCTGGGTTCAATGTTTACTATTGGTGGTGCACCATATCCTTTGGTCCTGTTTCACAATTTCAGGTTTGGCATACATGCAATCCCAGGCGAGGAAAAAAGTATATTCCAAGTGGACAAAAAAAGTAATCTGAGCAGAAAAACTGTAATCCACATATAATATAATAAAATTAAATGTGCATATGTACAAAACACATGAATATTTTCCGCAATTTAGGCATTAGGAGGCATCCGTTTGAACAAAGGACCAAAGTTGTATTCTACCACTAGTTTTAGTCAGTGTTCTATTAAGAGCTCAGTAAATAACGCCCCTGCATTTATAAAATTTGTTTCCACAATTTAGTTCTGCTGTAAAACAGAAGTTACCTTAGTATTGGAGTTACTAAAATGAGCTAATTCAAGGCATCTTTGTTTTACACTATGACCATTATTATAATCCTTTCCACACAGCCTGCAATGGGCGTGAAGCTACCCTAGAATGGTACTGTATTGTGTTATTCGTGTATTCATCTCTTGAGTCATTTTTTCTCTCATTTTTTTTTCTTTCTAATGCATCTGTGAAATCATTTGAGAAACATTTTGGCTGTAACATATGCATCGACCTGAATAAATAGGACAACTTTTACTGCCAAATTCCTATAAAATGTCTCTATACCTCACATTATTTTTAACAAAGAATATCTGATTTAAGATTAAAATTAGAAAACCAGTCTGTTCTGTCCTAAGCTAGACTGCTGGTATAAATAGAAACAGAGGTCTTCTTGGAAATATGGCAGCTGCTATAAATAGAACCTAACACTAAAGAAAGTCACCGCTAGTCTACAGACAAGTGTTTTTTTTGTGTCATAGTTACTCATAAGCCATCTTTTCTAGAATGCATTTTGTGCGATAAATGGGGTATTAATAAAAATGAGAAAACAAATCATTATTAATTTTTTGGGAGGGGGATATACCAAAAAAGCAAAATCCAAGTACATTTACACGTAAGGCATAATGTAGCAAAAAAAGCGTAATGATTATGCCAAAAGCGTAATGGTTAGCATGTATGGTTTGGGTGAGTGCACCAACCATGTCTCTATGATTTATTACCCACATCTTGGTGCAATTGTTTGTTTACAAGCAGAAGAAAAAGATCTCTCAAATAAATTCCACAAAAAAGCATAAATTCTATAAAAGGAAAAAAGTATCAATAGAATGTTTGTGAGTTTAGAATAATAAATTATAGACACACTGAATATAAATATAGTTTTTGATGTAGATGTAGGTTATTCATCTTCTATTTAAATTCCTAAAAAATTAAGTTCAAAACACATACTTTAACTAAAGTCACAAAATAACACTGCTAATGTTATTTTATGCAATTGGAATTAATTAGACAACTTTAACATTTTTTTTTACCAGAGCCACATCTGATTTTAAGGTTGGTTAAGCCATTTTGTACTTTGCACCTTCAACAAAGACTGGACAGTGACAAAGGTCCTGAACTCTGACCTCCTTTTATACTATTATTATTGACCAATCAGAATTTAGCACTTGTGATCATTGGGCAAGAAAGAATTACTGACAAATCAAAATAAAGCATCAAACATTCTATGCTGAAAGTGATGTTAAGACTCAAGAGTACGAGACATGCTAAAGAGTTCTACAGATTTCCACACAAATTATTACAAATAAAATGCTCACTTTATGAACAAAATACATGTTATGATGGTGCAATGAACTAGAAATGTCATACTGTAAACATGCTAAAGATGAAACTGTTGACCTAGGCCAGATGTACTGGCATAACACTACTTATTAATATTTTGACTACAGACCTGATTCTGGAGGAAGAAATTGCCTGTCTGTTGTGTAATCATTAGACAATGACTCATTGACAGTTAAATTCAATGGGAATTCTACATCTGAGTAGAGATGACTTTGTTTGTTTGTTTTGCACTCAGTCATGGGATTCATGACATGGAATTCAAGAGCGTCATTAGTGAGAAATTACCGCAGAGCAGTTTTTGAAGGGACTGGGCAGATTCCAATCAGAATCAAGAGATTCAAATCTAGGGTGAAGTCTCTATATATGCAATGTGTTCCAATTAGTGCATGTTTGGATGTTGGCAAGAACAGACCATAGAGAAGTTAGAAGACACTAGAATGCACTCAGAGTGTTTAAGTTGTGTGCTTGTTCAAAAAATGGGAAAGGACCTTCAAAGAAATTTTAAGTTTGGATTCTGAATGAAGGCTTCTTGAGGCAATTTATCTTCACCTGAATTTGTTTCACTTTCTAGCTGTTCTGAGACTGATACATTATGTTGTACACTTTATTTATTAGAAATAGAATCTTCAATGTATAGCTGAATTATTAACGAATGGAGATTGTTGGATTGTATAATTTACTATGTTGCATCATAATGCATGACTGAATTTATTAGTGAACTGGGTTAGATCTTGTACTTGCTTTTTTAGCATATATGTATATTGTGATTTATGCAAAGTTTGTCATTGTTGGACGTGTGGATAAGTATATTTTATGTCTTGTTTATATTTTGTAGGGTAGGGTAGAAAATGCATATTGTTGTTGATAGTGAGAATTTACTATAATGAGATGTTAACAATTAGGGATGTGCATGCATGCATCAGAAGTTGTTGATAACATTGTAATGGTTATAGCATAAATATTGTAGAGCCATGCATGTATGGAATATTTAAATGTGAGTGCATGAGTTGACCAGATAATTTATTCGTCATTATTCTGATGAAATGTCTGTAAGATTGTGGTTTAATTCTTCCAAGATTAGATCCAGGAGACCAGATCATATCTCCCTTCTAATTCTACAGAAAGCTTTCCAAGTGGGTATGAGAGGCAACACTCAGGGATCAGAGAGAAGGAAGACAAGCTGAGAACATGTGGGAGGTCTATTGTGATGTACGCAGTTGGGTGGAGGCATAGTGCCAGAAGGAAGTGTGGAAGTGCATGGGCAGCACAGATTCAAGGGAACCAAGGGATAGAACAAGAGGCAGATAGATGAGTAGAAGGGAAAAAAACTCACTAAAGACCTTAATTTCATATGAGGACAGTAGCAACTATGATTAGGTCATTGTATCTGTCGAAGAATTACGCTTGAGAAATTGTCCATGAAAAAGTTGAATACATTGATATTTTATTAAATTGTTATACCTTTCACTACAGTCTTTTATACACATAGACCATCAGCATTGCTGACTGGAGCTTCAAAGCTATTTAAATTGTGTGTCCTTCTCTGGGGTTAGAAATATTACAATAGGTGGCTCATGACAGGTTGATTTACTAATAATTATAACAAATTCTTTTAAAACTACAATATTTACCTTTGTAAAAAATGCTTGTGAACAGAACATTTGATTAGTAGCATTATATCTTGAAAAAACAGCACCATTTCAAGTTTTTAAGCCATAGCACAATTTACCCACTGCAGGTCCTACAAAAGGATCCCATGCACAAGTCCATGCAGTATGCCAGTTACTTAACAATGATTTACCTAAATTATCAGATAAATTCTAGAGACATTATCTTACATCCTGATACCTGTCATTACAAGCAATAAAAAAATCTGACACAATGACAGTTTGAGCTGGAAGTCAGATTTTCCTTAAGCACAAGTTGTAGATGGCTAATTTCTAATTATTTTGATTAAATAATATTTTTTCAATTGCAGTAAGCCATGTACTTGTTTAAAAATATTGGTAAACACTTCAGCCATAATATAATATAATATAATATAATATAATATAATATAATATAATATAATATAATATAATATAATATAATATAATATAATATAATATAATATAATATATTATAATACAATACAATACAATACAATACAATACAATACAATACAATACAATACAATACAATACAATACAATATAATATTTGTAGGTTACTGCATTTGTATGGGAAGATATAAACAAGTTTTTTTGGATGGTTATACAGCACGACCTTGGGAATGCAATATATATATATATATATATATATATATATATATATATATATATATATATATATATATATATATATATATATATATCCGACAAAACAAGTTCATATTTTCCCATACAAATGCAGTAACCTTTTTATTATATGCTCATATTCTTATTCTTCCTAATGCTTAAATATATAAACAAAAATACACTACAATAAACAAAATAACCAACTATATGCCATTTTCCAAACTAAATTTACAAGTTTAGCTGCATCATTGCACAACATTAATAATGCACATGTAACTCCACCCAGACAAATTTGATGTTGGTCGCGCACTAGACATAAGTTTCGAAAGAAAATGGCACTTGCTCTACTTAAAATTGAAATTTGGAGTAACATTGGTAATAAATATGCATTGCAACAACTTTCCATTTGATTTGAAATGAATACGTTTTGGTAGTTTTGTTGATTCAATGTAATTTTGTGATTATGGTCTGGATTTATCTACATAAAGTAACTTTCATCGGATTCCAGCTGCGTCTTCCAATTTAATCGTATTGAAGTTTGTTGACATCGGCATGCATGTTACTGTTCTGAAACTGACTGATTCAGACCATAATGTGGGAAAATTATGAAACCTTTCAATAACAATTATTGAAAAGATGTTGTGAAATTTAATGTTTATTTCATGTTGAGTGCAGTAAGGAGGATGTAACTGCACATGGAATATACTCAAAATTACAGTACAATTTTGAAATGTGTAATCAACCTTGAGAACCCATGACATGGCTCATGTGATTCAGATTTGTAGAACTATGAAAGTATATTTTAAGGAAATTCAGGATATAAAATTGTAAAGTATATTTTTGCCATTTTTAAAGAAGACAGCTTATGTCTTATATCTTGCATGCTTTTGTGAGGACGTCTATAGCTAGCCTAAATCTGAAAAATTGTATCAAAAAGGTTAACGCGGAATGTGCCAAAGCAGTTTGTATGTGTCAATCTATCAAACATTTGCTGGTATGTGGCCGTCAATGAAATATCTGCTTTAATTCATTCATAAAAAAAATTGTTTATGTTAGAAAATAGTTTCTTTTTTCGTGTGCATATAGTATGAATGCAGCACAAGGCATGCAATATCAGGAAATACTGAACAATTCTCATAATGTAATGTTAGCGGAGAAAAAATGAGCATATAATAATATAATATAATATAATATAATATAATATAATATAATATAATATAATATAATATATGAACTGTAAGCCTCTAGTGTATCATTGTTTCAGTATATTGTAATCCAACAGTTGTAAGACTTGTGAAATCTGGGATTTAAACAAAAAACATTAAGTATTTATTTACTTTATAAAATTATAAATTCCAATAAAATTTCTGCAGTCAATTATAGAATTTGCCCATATAAACATGTATTTAAAGTCATCCTGAGACTATTGTAAAACACAATATCATACCTTGACTGATCTTCCTTCCTTCAACCAGTTCTCTCTTGAGTGCAGCTGAAAGATGGGTCAGAATGATTACTGTAGCAATTGGGGAAAAAAAAACGTTTTAAAAACTCCTGTAAATATCAGACATATACCAAATAAGTAATAATTTAATAACAACATACTGCTGCAGGAAGATCAGAGAGTTCTTTCCCTTGTTAGTGCATCAGTGCTGCAAAACGTTAGGTTACCTCCCTTGTTCACAACCACTAACTCTACCAAACTTGCCAGTTTAGCATTAAATTTGATCAAGAACAACACAGGATTTTAAATATAGATACAGTTAAACCAATGTTTCTGTTATTGAAACCAAAAGATATACATAGAGACTCTACTATTTATAAACTAAACAAAATTTATTATTTATTATTAAAAATTCAACCATATCCACCCACATTTATGACAAAACTTCATGGACCTGCTTTATATAGTATTTCACATAACAAACTGTTGTGTCATAAGAAAGGAGAGAAGGTTAGCACTCCCCTTGATAAGGACGGAAGAGACCTTTATGGTCTTTATGACACACATAAGGCAATTCCCTTCTTACTTTGAAGGGAACCTTTATTTTTTGAAACCTATTGCTGGCCAATTGGCAGCAGTGTCAAATGAACCATGCAAGTTTTGAGTCTTAATCTACCTAATACTGACTTGCAAATGAATAAAAAAAAATGTTACTATATCTGTATGGGACATTAACCAAGAACTGTCAACAAGAACTGTATGGTTTCTTTATCAGTGTGAATATGTAAGTGAATTTCTTTTCAGTGTGCAAGAACTTCAAAAGTATAAATACTGAATATGAAAGTGATGAATATATCCAAGCTGACACAAAATCTCTTGATATGTTTCTTCTACATTTCTTTACATGAATTATTGTCAATATTTTTTTGCATCAAACATACACCAACTATAAAAGAGGCATTTATCAAATTCTCAGCAGAATTCCCACATTAAATTTATTATTTCACCCCACTGTTTACTGTATAAACTTTTCAGACTATGCCATATTCCACATTTATAACATAATTTTGCTTAACTCTACCAACACCATTTAAGAGTACATGACTGGGGGATATGTGGATATGTGAGAAAGCTTGCCAGTAGCTTCTCGTGGGTCAATGGTTCTTTCCAATGATTTCCCGGTTTCTTCCTCCACCATTAATACTGGCCACCATGAGTAGCCTATCATGTGCTGAAAAATGGCGTTAAGCCCAACCAACAAATAACAAACAAACATGACTGGGGGAACAACGTTTTTAACCATGTTTCACATATAAAATCTATTATTCCTTAATGATGTTGCTTCATATATACAATATCTGCATGTACACTATTACCTGGATTCTCACTATAACTAAATTCTGCTATATTGTATGTCAATGTGGTCACATATGGGCATTTACTAAACATTAATATCAATTGATGCTCTAAAATTTAATACTATATATTCAATCTGATAGCTGCATAACTGTCATCAAGAAACTTATAGATAATTTTTTTTATAGTTATGGACTTTTACAATGGATGCCAGTTACTATACTGGGTCAAGAAAGGAGCACATTGGGTCTAACAGGCAGTTGTTGTTGTTGTTGTTGTTGTTGTTGTTATTGTTGTTGTTGTGGGGTTTAATGCCATTTTTCAGCACACGATTGGCTATATATTTTGGCCAGTATTAATGATGGAGGAAGAAACCGGGAACACCGCAGAAAGAACCACCGACCCATGAGAAGCTACTGGCAAGCTTTCTCATATATCCACATATCATATATCTTAGACTCAAACCCATGCAGAGGTGAGATGGCAGTGATCCGTAACAGAGAGAACTTTAGACCACTCGGTCACTCAGGGCACGGTCTAACAGGCAGAGCTTATGGGATCAACTTTTATGATGACCTTGCAAAAAAAGTCCACACACTTTAACACTGAGATTTGCCATATGTGTTTCTCTGGACATGTTAATAAATAATAAATGACCTTCCTGAGGAATATGGATGTATGAGGATCCAAATAAAGTAAATAATTGCCATTAAAAGATATGTATAATCAAATTCTAAGAAATGACACCCATAACTGAAACAGTAAGGACTGAATGCATACATGAGGTGCATGATTTTTTACTATATCATTGTTCTAACAAGTACTCATGTACACAAATATGAGTATGTACATCATAGACTTGAGTCCAAATTTGGGATTAGAGTACTTAACAGCAAGAGACAACTTTACGTACAATTTGGAAGATGTACATATGATTATCTTCTCACTTAGGTTGAATCTGCCCTAAGATAACCATGAGTTCTTATTCTTTCTTGTTATCATGTTTGCATGAAAGGGCACTTGCACATAACCTACTCTGAATCAAATGATTTTGGAAGCTCTAAATCTGTGTGGCCTAATGAAAGCTTATGAATGTAGAACTAAAATATTTTACTTTTCATGCCTATATCTGCTTCTCAGTTACCACTGAATACTGTCAACCCTTTCTCTAAATAAAAAGCAATCATCAGACACTGTTGCACTGCCTCGACAAGCTGGTGCAATGTGCTGAATGGAATACTGATTGGTCTACCAAATATAACCAACAATCTGAATCAAGTTACTGCAATATTTTCTAACTGATGTTGAGTTTTGGTGTGCACATACAAAATAAACTGAGCCAACATTGCTTGATATCAGTTCAAATTTTCAACTGTTTAGAAAGGGGGTGGATGGGTGAGTTGGTGGGTGGGTGGCATGTTCTCTGATCTATCAAGTGACGATAACTACAAAAACTACAATTTCAAGCACTCTACAGTTTCAAGTACCAGTACTCTACAATTTCAAGTTCTCAAGGTCCAATCAAATCTGCCATTTCAAGCTTTGAAGTCCTAAATTTTTGTATCCAGTTTCCCTACATGCTATTATAAGCATATGGACATATGCTTATCAAGGATTTAATGTTAAGTTTGTAGATTTGTTACTTCAACAGCTCTTCATAACTAGTGTTATAAATGAATACTGATATTAAATAAAGATTCTACATCACTGTCTGAAACAGCACACTCTGAACTCTAAACACAAGTTCATATAAATAAAATACCATTTAGACCCTATTTACTCATTTGTAAGTCAAGTCCAATATACTCACTTGTAAGTCAAGTCCAATATACTCACTTGTAAGTCAAGTCCAATATACTCACATACTCACTTGTAAGTCAAGTCTAATATACTCCCTTGTAAGTCAAGTCCAATATACTCACTTGTAAGTCAAGTCCAATATACTCACTTGTAAGTCAAGTTCAACTACAAACCACACAGACACATATTTGCCATTGCATTATGTGCCTGCAAATCTTGATTAGTGAAGTCTTTTAGGAAAATCAGTAGAACAAACAACATAGACCCTGATCTGCCAGTGCATTATGTGATGTCAGATCAGATTCTTTTGTTTACAGTTGGACCCAACTTCTAAGCGAGCATATACATTACGACATTATTACAAATATTTTACACTCCTACCCACTGATCCCAAAATTGTTCATTACAGAAATGAGACTAGTATAAGTAAACTAGTTAGAATATTATCATTTGGTACAATGAATACACAAATCAACTTACGACATGCACACATTCACGGGCATACACAGGTTCTCCTCTGACGTATCCAACAGGTATGGAAGTGTCTGGATATATGGCCTCAAACTTTAGTAAGTGTCTTTGCAAGACATACCTGAAAAAAAATCACATACTCTTTCACCCTCTGACTTACATCAGAAAGTTACTCCAGACATAAAACACATTTGTCTTTGTTGTTTGAAATGAGGATCTCTGAAAATAGCTAAAGAATAATTTCAAATGCAACATATAATCTAATCTTAAAATTAAGTAGCAATGTATTTTCATGATCTCTAAATAAAAGAACACATTCCATCTACTTACAATGGATGATTTTTAAACAGTCCCACACTTGTTGGAAGGGGCTTCTGGATCAGATGACCTGAAAAAAAATACAGGTTCATATATTTTAAATCGAGTTAAACAACAATCTGAATTATGATACAAGAGCATCACAGATGATAAGCAAACTGTACAAGATTATTCAGATAATAGGGCAAACTGTACAAGATTATTCAGATGATACAGCAAACTGTACAAGATTATTCAGATGATACAGCAAACTGTACAAGATTATTCAGATGATAGGGCAAACTGTACAAGATTATTCAGATGATAGGGCAAACTGTACAAGATTATTCAGATGATACAGTAAACTGTACAAGATTATTCAGATGATAGGGCAAACTGTACAAGATTGTTCAGATGATACAGCAAACTGTACAAGATTATTCAGATGATAGGGCAAACTGTACAAGATTATTCAGATGATACAGCAAACTGTACAAGATTATTCATGACAAACATTTACTGACATGTAACTAGGGGAATTTCCAACAGCTTGATTATTTTAAGTCACTATACCCAGGGCTGAGCAAATCCAATAGCAAGATGTCCCTGACTAGTCATTTTTGAAGTTAGACAAGTAAAATTTTCAAGTTGCTAGTCTAGGACAAGTGCTTTTAAAAACCTCAGGCTAGTCCTTATTTTCATGCTTTAATCACTATATCTACCTTTATTTGGCCAATCATGCCCTATGGGGTACTGAATACTTGATTCTAACCACTCTTTGTGTATACATTTACATCCTGTTACCACTTGACCGCATATGGGGCTAAGCAGCAAATCAAAACATGTCAAACTCAAGAAAGCCAGTATGATCAGTTAGCAGTGTTGTACATGTTTTTTTTGCAATGAGTTTGCTCAATCTAGATCAGAATGAGGGACTCATTATGATTTTAATCCACTGAGTCAATGTAATTAAATTAATGATAGGTTTTTTACCCACATCAGTGTCAGTTTCCTTTATGAACTGAATAAATGACAGTAATGATTCTTTAATTTATAACTGTTCCACGTGCAATATTGTGTTTGATGTTGTTGTTGTTGTGGGTATTAACACCATTTTTCAGCACATGATAGGCTATACATGGCAGCCAGTATTAATGGTAGAGGAAGAAACCGGGAAATCACCGGAAAGAACCACCGACCCACAAGAGATATTGTTTGAAGTGAAACAATTACACTATAGTCAATTAACCTGTTTGTACCCCCCCTACCGATTTCAACAATGGAAACCTTTAAGTTGATAAAAAGTGCAATGAACTAAGTCAAGTCATTCATTGATTTATATTTTCTAACCTGAATGGCCATAACACCGTCATCGTCTGTGCATTTCATGCTTAACGGAAGTTTTCGATATAATAGACGGACATTCCACTTACTGAACCAGTTCATTTTCAGCAAAGGGGTGTATGAGCGACTAAAGATGTTCCTGCATATGTCGTCTGCATTTGATATTTACAGTGTCGAATCAAGCAAAGGAAAATAATGAAAAAAAAATTGCCTTTCACTTTGATTTAACAAGCGGATTCATTAATATGTTCATGTGTGCAAAGGAATAAAATTCTAAATGTTACGGTAATTTACAGAATTATTCGGCAGTTACCGAATAGGATGAAATATGTCATTATGTTATCGGATGGAAATACACAGCCCTATAGTATACGGAATATGGCGTCATGTTAGTATGGAAAGTCTGTTAAGCATGAAAGATGCAAGGGGATGCCAGTATTATTATCGTTTTGGTCACAGTCAGGTTATAAATTATAAATCAATGATTCAATTGACTTAGTTCTGTGCAATTTTTATCACATTAAATGTTTATTTTTTTAAAATTGGTAGGGGGGGTACAAACAAACGGGGATGTAGCATTGGACTATAATTAATGAGCAGTTTCAGTTCGTATTTAAAAGAGAAAATTGATGTTATGATCACTTTAGAAGTAGTTACCAAGCAAGCTAATAGATACAATGTGGATAAAATGAGTTTGCTAAACTATTTTCGTAAGGAAGGTAATAATGGCGATTTAAAGTATGTAAATTTGTTGAAAATGTAGGGATAAAACGTAAGATGGATACTGAGTGTATGGTAGCTGTTTCTCCAAAGAGACATAAGCAAAAATTCATGATGGCAAAAAATGTCAAATATGACACTACTAAGAGACAAGACATTTTCAGTTGCATTGGGCTGATTGTTATCCCTGGCTTGAATATATTGACTCAGAAGGAAAGATGTTTTGCAGTTACTGCAAACAATATCCAAAACTGGCACAGGTAGGAAATTAATCCAGATGATCATATCTGCAAATGGACCAGAGCTTGAGGACTTTAACTCAGACACAGTTTTCAACTGTTGGCTTAGTACTGGTGCAGATGGCAGACGTATACATTGACATAATTTTCAAATCCATCAGCTAAAATATATATATGTGAACCTGAAGAAGCCAAATGAAAAACCAATGATTCTGAAAAATTAAATTCTTTTAAGAAATAATTGTGTTGTATATTATTTTGTTTGTTTTTTCTATGGATTACATACATTTCATCAAATCTTGGCAAGTGATTACCATTTTGGGATCAGTGAAAAGTAATGTGGGACTAGAAAAGAGTAAGGTGGGACTATTGAAGAGAAATGTGGGACTAGTGAATTTTCTGAAACCACTTGTCCTAGACTAGTGGTTAAAAAAGATACTTGCTCAGCCCTGATACCTAACCACTCTGTACCCCACCTAATTCCTGTCACCCAGTTACAGTGCTGAGAAAGACTAGTGAAATTTATCATATTTCAAGTTTCTTTCAAACTTGTATATGATAGAGATTTATTTATGATAAAGACCCTGGTCTATTGTCATATAATGTGCTGGCAGATCAGAGTGTTATTTTGCACAAACAAATTGTGTAGACCCAGATCTGCCAGCACAGCATGCACCAGTAGATTTGGATCTGTGTAACTTGTAGCTGGACTTGACTTGAAATAAAGTATAAATGGGCTATCAGCTGAAAAATATTAACATCAAAAAATAATTTAAAATGTATTGTATTGGAAAGTTTGATCCATTTGTGGAACCTCTAGGATCAAAGCCATCGAAATGTGTGCAAATTTGTTACCAATGATATACATGAGCAAATTTGTTAACAATAATATACATTGTCAAATTTATTACAAATGATATAAATGGGAAAATTTATTAACAATGATATATACATGGGACAATTTATTAGCAATGATATACATGGGACAATTTATTACCAGTGATATACATGGGACAATTTATTAACAATGATATACATGGGACAATTTATTAACAATGATATATATGGGACAATTGATTAACAATAATATACATGGATAAATTTATTACCAATGATATACATGAGAAATTTATTAACAATGATATACAGGGATAAATTTATTACTAATGATATACATGGGAAAATTTATTACCAATGATATACATGAGAAAATTTATTACCAATGATATACATGGGATAAATTTATTACCAATGATATACATGAGAAAATTTATTACCAATGATATACATGGGATAAATTTATTAACAATGATATACATGGGAAAATTTATTACCAATGATATACATGGGAAACTTTATTAACAATGATATACATGGAATAAATTTATTACCAATAATATACATGGGAAAATTTATTACCAATGATATACATGGGCAAATTTTACACTAATGCACATAGACAAATTTATTACCAATGATATACAACGCAGTGGTGTACACAAAATGTATTATATTATAAAATCCCTTACAAAACTGTGGTCCAATTGCAATCAACGTAAGAACCTGATCTGCCATCACATAATGCACTGGCAGACCAGGTTCTATGTTGTTTGTAATACTCCTAATAAACTGCATACACTCAGTAAATATCACTGACTTTTATATATTGGCTGCCACTAGTAAAAATATCTTGTCTGAAAATTATCAAATTACAATGAAACAATTAACTAGGGTCTTATTAATGCATGTTTTTCATTGTGCTTTACTTACAGAAAATTTCTGCTTTTTCTAGAAAAAAAAAACAGATCGGTACTTTATCTGGCTGATTGACAGTGCTGGATTGCAAATTAAGATGTGCTTAGGACGTTAGCCCAACAGGAGCACCAGAAAAAAAAATTCAAATTAATTACTGATGATACAAAATTTAATGAATTATATATAAGCTTTTGATCTGCATGTATAAGTATTTTAATTTAGAATGATGGCAACACCTATATTTTCACACCTTTTAACCTTTTAAACTTTTAATATTGTTTTCTTGAGTTTTACATTTTGTAGGAAGTCGGGGCACCATACTATTTTTAGTGCTTTGGGCCCTGAAAGACTTTAATCCGGCCCCTTTGATTGGGGATGGAGTCCTACTCTTTCCCACAGAGAGGTCACTGTTGCTTGGATCTCTATATTTATGGTTTGTATCATACACAGATAGGTACCCACAAAAATAGTTTCATGACATTAAATTAAGTAATAAAATAATAAAATTTCAAAGAATTAATCCTAAAATCATAGGAATAAATTTCTTGATGCTGTTGGTGAGATTTATTTTTCATTCAAACACTACGATGACACCTTAGAATTCACCATCAAAATTAGAGGATAAAATGCAATAAACATCATTTATATAACATCGTCAAATGCAAAACTGAATTTTTGAGCAGCACAGAATCTGACTGGTTGAATGTCTGTGATGATGAAAGGATGAAATTATAGATTTTTCTGAGCTCTTTTTAACAATTTGAAAGTTAATGGAAATTTACTAATATGGATAAAAATGTCATACTTTTCATTTCCTGGTCTTCTCTTTCTTCCATGTCTGTGTTACGTGGTCGGTAGGGTTCTAATGTTTCCTCCCACCAGTCACTCTCTATACGTAACTTTCTAGTCTCAGTCATCCATTGTGAGGCATACCGAGCAGTCACATCCTTCAGAGTTCCTTCTGAAATTCACACTGTAAACATTCAAGCTGCTTTCTGAGGTTGATCTTTTTAATGAAAAAAGAGGCACAAGTGGGCTTGATATCACTCGGTAGACTTAAATAACTTAGCAATTGACCATTTCACAAACCAGGCTTATGCAGTATCGTATTAAAATAATCCTATTTAAACTATCTGCCAAACTTCACATCATGAATATGTTACCTATTTCACTAGTCTGAAAAAAAATTGTTACCAAAGATAAAAGCACATTTAATATGCAGAGCTCAAGCTCAGAATGAAACTCAGTCAAGACCTTGTGGATATAAACCTACTTGACAAGTTTTATCAAGTGTAGATGAAAAATTCAGCCTCCAATGATGAAACATCTCATTAATATGAGCAAATCTCACCCATTATAAAAAAAAAACATGACCATGAAGATATAAGCTATTATACCAAATCTGAACAAAATTGAATATAAATTTGGTCTCCTGAATAGTAAGTAGCTCAGCCAATCAGATACAAGATTACCACATAAATCATCTTATGATGATCCTGCTAATGCTGCATCTTCTTAACATGAACTATTAATAGCTTTGATCAAAATCTCATCACAGTCATCAATGTTGACAACATTAGCCAATCAATTAGCATGATCACCCCATTAAAATGGATATAGCACATTATCAAACTTCCATTAGATCTTAATGTTATGAACCCAGATTCCAAGTTTGATCAAAAGTGAATGAAAAGCATGGTCTCCAGTATAGCGAGCAGCTCTGCCATCCTGCTTCAAGACCAACTCATTAACACATGTAGCTCTAACTCATTATTAGAATAATCAGAGATCTTGAGGACATATGGTTTAATTTCAAGTTTGTTCAAAACTGGACCAAAATATGGCCTTCAGTTGGGTACAAAGCTCATCCGATTAGACACAAGATGACCTTGTTAATATGTGTGCTCATTACAGTATTTGATAACTGTAAATTATCTGACCCAGCATGTATCAGGTGCATGTTTTACTTACCTCCTAACCACATTCCATTTCTGGAATATAAATATCAACATTTTACAGAATTTTGCAGATAAAATACATTTACAAATTTGATGTGAACAGTGGTTTTATGAGGTCATTTAAGGTCTAATATTGAAATTTGGAACTGAAAATTTGCTTCAATTTTCAAAGCCAAGGGGTTTAAGTTCAGTGAGGAAAAATGTGATGATATTAGAGAAGACAAAATTCAGGACTAAATCAAAATTTTGATCTTAAGGGATTTCAGTTTGGTTATAAGGGATTTCACAATGATCCTGTTCATGATCAAAATCGTCCAAATTCTTGATGATATAAGGTTTTATTCTAAGTCTGATTATTGTTGTTGTTGTTGGACTTAACGCCATTTGTCAGCACATGATAGGCTATTCATGGCAGCCAGTATTAATGGTGGAGGAAGAAACCAGAAAATCACCAGAAAGAACAACCGACCCACGAGAAGCTATTGGCAAGCTCTCTCACATATCCACATTCGCCGAATCCTAGACTCGAACCCACGCAGACTATGTCTGATTGAAAACAGACCAGAAATATGGCCATCATAATAGTAACAAGCTCAGCCAATCAGATAAAAGATCACCTCATTAATATACATGCATGTTGCTCATTATTTAATTCATCCAAGATCTTGAAAAGTCACTATTTCGAGTGATAACAAGCTAAGCAATGATTGTACTCAATATCAAACCTGTCCATAATATAATGATAAAAGCCCACATTACAAGTTTGACTGAAATCCAACCAGAAATTTGGTTTCAGATTGTAACAAGTTCAGCCAATCAAATGCAAGATTGCATCAAAAATATGAATGGATCTTGTTTATTATCAAGTTTCCTTGAGATCATGATGTTACATGTCCATATTTCAAGTCTGACCAAAACTGGATGAAACACATGGTATCCAGAATGATGACCGTCCAATCACAGGCAAGGTCATCTTATGTGTATATTTCATTTTTTGTGCAATTCATCTGAGAGCTTGATAATATAAACTTATATTTTCCAAGACTGATCAAAATCAGACCATAAATATTTCCTTCAGATTATGAATAAGTAATTTTTGATTGACGGATGGATGATAGACTGGGATGGATGCAGGGTCACACCTCAAGCTTGCTTAGGTCCATAGCTAAAAATAATATACTGTTTGGACAAAATAAATTATGTCAGTCATCTTTGATACTACTACACCAAGAGTAAAAAATATCTCATTCAGAAGCTACCCAAAATTTTATTATGTAAATTTCATTGGACTTGCTTGTTGAACAAAATATTTTGCACATGCACACACACATGCATGCCTACACACGCATGCACACACACACACACAGAGGTCTCTTCCTCTGATTGCCGGTTCCTTGAAAATATTAGACACACTAACAGAGAACTTAAAATGATAGGACTAATAAGAGCACTTAAAGTGACAAAACTTGGAACACGATTCTTAAATTAATGAATACATGAGATCAACATGACAATATGAATAATACAATCACTAGAAAGGAATCAAAAAAAGAAACGAGATTAATGACACATTGTATGTCCATTTTCAGTTTAATAGTCCTCAATGTAACTACAAGTACAGCATGGCTAACTATGAAAATTATTGACCAATGAATCTCAATGTCCTGGACCTTTTGTGAAGATATCCCATCTTGAACTAAGTTTACAATGAAGAAACCATATTAGATTTACCATGACCATTCAAGCCCAGAATTTATCGGTTCCCAAAGTCATTTACAAAGTTAGGTTAAGGAACTTACTCTAGAACTAAAGTTACTCTGCAAGCTTTCCTTTTTCTTGCCATAATGGTCATGACCTTTGACCTTTAACCTTTATATATCCCCCCAAATCAACAGTCCTCTCTACACTTTAAATGCAAGCTGTTCACAAACGTCAGCCAAGGTATTCAATAATAATAATAATAATAATAATAATAATAATAATAATAATAATAATAATAATAATAATAATAATAATAATAATTCGGACTTAGTACAGAGCCTAATCTTTAGAAGCTCTAAGCACTTTACATCAATATATAACACACAAAAGCATACAAAAAAAAAAACAAAAAAAAAAAAAACACCATGAAATTACAATACAAAATGAAGATCTTAGGTCTGCTTGGATGTCATGAATCAGGTGAGTTCTATTTATCATATGGATATTTCTTTTAGTAGTAAACAGAGATAAAGGGTTAGGGACAGATGCAGTGAGATGGCATATGATGCAAAGCTAATCTGATGCAAGTTCATGGAATATCAATAAAGATTTTATAATATTATCATCAGGTCTATAAAAAATTCAATCCTAAAAGTGACCATGCTTATGGGTGAATTGGCAAACTGATTATTTTAGGTAGAAAATGGGAATATAATCTATGAGTGTTGATGTGTATAGCCAGGACAGTCAAATCTCCAAGAATAATCAGTTGACACCCAACCTCCAAAATGCAAGATTTAGTCAGCTTGTTTTCTCAACTATGAGAGGGTGGTAGAGGGAGAAAAAAATGGACTTACCTTTTATTATTCAAAACTATTTTCTTCCTTCAGTCACACTGACCCAAACCTTGACATTTTGACCCCAAAATTTATTGACTTCTTTCTAACACAAATGCAAGCAATCAATAAAAGTGATGTCCAGGTCCATGATGTATTCTTGTGCTGAAATAATTTTACTTTTTTCCAGTCAGAGCAACCCTGACATCTGACCTTTTGACTCAAATATCAATTGGCTTCTTTCTTTTATTGATAACAAATTACCTGCAAAGTTTGGTGAAGGTAGATAATGTATAACTAAAAGTTTTCATGCAGATAGACAGATGGGATTGACAGATTGTATCAGATCAAAATTCACTCCACCTAATGGTGGGTGTATAAATAGTGCAAAATGAATACTCTTTTATTTGTTGCTCTAACCATTGTTAAAGGCCAGAACATAATGGACTGGTTTTGCAGTTCTTCTCTCTATTTCATATGGCTTATTCAGCTGACAATTGTGACTGTCTATGCCTGGAAAAAAATAAGTGACTAATAGAAAACTTGACAAGAATAAATGAAATTAAGCCATTGGTACTCTAACTAGCAAATCACCAAAAAGATAATCCAGCCTATTAATCATCAATTTCTGTGAAACCAATGCTTTGGTTTTGAAAATCTTACCACTTCATTTGAGAGACATTAAATAATTGCACTTTATATCTTCTAGGCTTCATGAAGTCATGGAGCTTGAAAATCAATTACACACTGCATGAATGAATGGAGTGAAGCAAAGGCAAGTTTTAGTGTGTAATCTAGTAGTTCTTAACCCATGAGTCATGACCCTTACTGGGTTGCCATGCTGTTTTGAGTTGATTGCTGATATCAACCTTAATAATTTGATATTTCCAACCTAAATGGATTTTTGCATTTGATGGATTGCAAGGCCATTACCACAAACCTAATCTGGGTCGCATTCCAAAAGGTTACAGGTGTAATCGATATTCAAGCTTCTTTACTTCATGGATCCTGTAAAATATGAAGTAATTCTTATAATTAAAATATACTGAAATAATACTGAAATAAATAATAGAACTATATAATAGAACTATATTTTAACAACTGTTCACAAAATAATATTGTCAAAGCAAACATGAGAGGTGCAAGAATACATAAGTAGATCCTTCAGATGTTATGAACTAAAATTTACAAGTTTTCTGTCACACATAATATGATTTTTAACAATCTAAATAACTGTTAGAAAGGCTAGATAAATTTTTTATTTTGTAATTTTTCATTGATAGTGAAACATTCACCAGCGCTCAGCAAATCCAATAATTTACTAGTCAAGTTGTTTAAAGAATAAAAAATTATTAATATGATCCTATGTATGTCTATTATCCATAAGTGCAACACGTCCTGGGCTAAACTAGATGCACAAATTAATTTTGGGAATTTGTTGATTTTCTTTTTCACTCTTGGGGGAAAAAAGTGCTAGGGTGGGCAATGAAAACTAGGAATTGTCAGAAGACTGGAAACTTATTGGGTGTGGGGCCTTATCATACTTCTATCAAAAGCTGTAAACCTTGTATACCAACTGAAGCATGTGACCTGTGAATGGAGAACAGATTACCTAAGTTATCTATAATCAGTTCACATTTGGCTCTAATTGTGATTCTGCCTGTAGTAGGATTAAATAGTTTTAAAGGCCACCTGCTGTACATATCATTATAGTGATGAAATTTACTGCTTTTGAAAGTAAAACTATTTTTAAAAATAAGAACTGAAGAAAACAAAATGAAAGTTTGCATGTTCTATCCATGCGTTACAGAAACAAGCCAGAACCAGTCTACTGCAACCGGTGAGATGATGCATGATGAGTAATGGGATTAAGGCAAACATGTACATACAACAAACTGTTAATTGATTACATATTATTGTAATCTGTAGAGTTTAGGCTAAATGCAGGATGCATTTTAGGTATTAATAATAATAAAGGGACAAAATATGACCCAAGATGGCTTCTGAGTATTTGATTAAGAATTTGCAGTCCTTTGAGACAAAAAGGAAAGACTGAACACAAAATTATTTAGGCAAAGACAATTAAGTACTCTGATCTTTTTTTGTCATGTTTAATTGCTATAGTATTGTTCAAGATTTTACATGTTAAAATTTAATGAATAATAATTCAGCTGTCCCTCACTAATGCTTACATCAGTGTAATGAACTGCTCCAGTGGCCTAGTGGTTAGAGTGTCTGCCTTGGATGCGGGAGGTCGTGGGTTCATCCCCAGTCGAGTCATACCAAAGACTTACAAAAATGGTACTAACAGCTGCCTTCTAGACACTCAGCATTAATAGGTTAGTGTAATGACTGGTCGGCCTTGTGTCAGGATAATGTGACTGAGTGGGACATCAAGCTACATGTCTGTGGCATGATGCCCCAGTGCTAGACATCACTATAAACTGCCACACTGCAGACATCATAGCAATATGACTGAAAAATTGTTAAAGCTACGTTAAAAATCATAATCACATCATATCACATCAGTGTAATGCAATTCTGGTTCAACATATTAAGAATCACCTATGAACAATGTCAAAAGTGTAAAATAAATATAAAGCAAGACACTTTTCAAATATTAATAAACATCAATTACTTACAAATCCACTTTTCTTCTGACTCTAAATACACTTCTGTCCACTGATCAAAACCTGAAGAAAATGGTGAATGAAAAAAGACTTTTCATCTCAATCAGTAATGTGTCTCATAGAATACTTTACAACAGCCCTTACATCAAAACACAATTCAGCGTATAGATTATATACTCACTTATAAGTGGAGTTCAGATATGCTGTTAGATAATGCACCAGTAGATCTGTGTCTATGCAATCAATAGACAAATATCACAGACTCTGATCTGCTGCCATACTATGCAAGGGCAGATTAGTGTCTATGCTGATTGCAGCTGATACATACGGCAAGTTTTGATGCTTTTGTTTATCTTATCTAACTACCAAGACAAAACATTGCTTAAATGTTGATTTGTCTATTCATAAATATTAGAGGTGCATGGGATTACCAATATACCAGTTTACCATGGTGTTTTTTTACAATGGTACATACATTGGTACTTTTTCACTGTACCAGAACTTCAGAAGTTTCTGTCATGAAGGAATGTATGGATATTCTGAAGTAATCTTCTCACAAATTTAATGATATTAAAAAGCATGTCTTCATTTTTCATGACAAACTGAATCCAAACATTATTTTTAAAATTATTTTGACAAAAAATAGTTATATCTGTTAAAATTTTGAATATTACAAATACATTTATATTTATGAACCTTTTACCACATGTCTGACATGTGGCAAAAATGCCAACATGGTGGTTGAATGGGACAAAATCCAACTTTCAGAAAAAAAGGATTAAAAAAGAAAATAAAATGTAATTTTTATTCTGTTATATACCTGTGTATGTCACTGTGTTAAGATTAATTTATGAGAGAACAGCATCCAAAGATTTTCAGAAAAGTGTTTTGCATAATTTCTCTAGTCCCCAAAATGTTTTCTTGTTTGTTGAGTAGTGTTTTATGTTTACTGACTAAAGAACTTGCCAAGTGTTAGCCTCCCACTCAAAGTTTCCATACCTATTATGTCAATAGTGTTACTTGTAAACTGTAGGCTTTAGTGTCAGTACTTCCTATTTTTTTTTAACAAACTGAGTAATGTTGATACAATTTCTTTCACAGGATGTAATCTGCAGTGTAAGCTCAATCATCCCACTTTAGCTACAGTTTCTGAATGACAAATTATATAAAAATTAACACACATAAAGCAAATTCACTGATTACAGGATATTGACCATTTAATTTTCATGGGAGTGGGGGGTTAGCTGCAATTTTGTTTTGAGAAAAGATATTTTATCTTTGAGCACAAAAGATTAAAAAATATTCAAGACTACCTCATCCAAGTATTTGGGAAGGCTGAGGTGCATTACTGAAATAAAGTCTAAACATTTTTGCAACTCAACAAAAATAAAATGATGTCAAAACATGACAAGTATTAATTTTAGAATGGACTATGTACTACTTTGGATACAGATTAACTATACTGCACAATATTAGAGTGCTAACCTTTTACATTTTTTAGCACTTTGCAATGACAAAATACCCTGAACACATGATACAAGCTTTTGGTTTTAATGAGGTGCATCATGTGATTTGTACTAAAGTTGCCTTTTCTTTGAATAGTGAGTGTTTCCACAATTTAAGTATACATGCAATTTCAAATGCTTTCCAGACAAGTATGTCATTTAACTCAGAATTATATAAAATATACATATAAGTTCAATCTAAAAATTTCTCAAATTTGAAGAAAACTTTCATTCCTTATGAAAAAAAAAGAATGTTACAGTCTGGAAACCTATTTGCTATATTATGTGGTCCATTGAGTGCACTCAAAAGACAAGATTCATTGCCTTTAAAATCCAGCTAAAGGAAAAATCCAGCCTTTAAATTTTTTTCTTATGAAATTCTAAGCTATTGCACCCAATTTCAATCTTACGGCTAATTCAATAATTAAGATATATATATATATATATATATATATATATATATATATATATATATATATATATATATATATATATATATATATATATATATATATATATATATTTAATAGTCACATGGCAGTGTCATTTTAGCTCTATTTAAGTACAAGGCAGCATGAAAGAACTCCCTTTCTCTTCAGGTGGTATCACACCAGCATAAATCACTGATGACAAATAATGGG
Source organism: Potamilus streckersoni (assembly GCA_016746295.1). Taxonomy (NCBI): domain Eukaryota; kingdom Metazoa; phylum Mollusca; class Bivalvia; order Unionida; family Unionidae; genus Potamilus; species Potamilus streckersoni. Next base: position 5,303,730 of record JAEAOA010002240.1, read on the forward strand.
AGGTACACGTTTTTATCTGAGGTTACATACCTTGGATTGCTTCAAAATTTTTGCATTTTCAAACACTTTGCAAAATTTTCATTATGACGGATTTTGAATAAAACAAACATGTATGCACAAAAATTCTGGCAAACTCAAAACAAGATCCACTTTTTCAATTAAAATCTCATAAATGCCTTAATATTTATTAAGAAAAGTAATCTAAATATTTATAAGTTTATATTGAATGAAAAACATACTGACCCTAATAATGTTATGGTTCATTTATTTGTTTTAATACGTATATGTACTCACTTATTAATCCAGTCAAACTGCAAACAATAAAGATCCTGATCTGCCATATCATAATGCATCTGCCAATTAGGATTAATGTTATTTATTCTACTAACTACTAACAAACTGCACAGACCCAGATCTGTCAGCACGTTATGTGACAGCAAATCTTGATCTGTGCATCTTATAAGCACATATATAATTTGATTTCGAAGGACTAAGATGTTAAATTACATTTCACAAACCCAGTCGACAGACTGATTAAGGAATGAATGCATTATCTGACATGACTATCTGGTCTGATTATGAATCCTTCATAGCACATGACAGACTTAATTTTTTAATGATCATAGACATAATCCATGAATTAAATGAAATCTGTGGTTAACATCTGTTCATTCTAATAACATTCACTTTATTCACATTTGCAATATTAGTATATACACATGATCTCTATCTCTCTTTCTCTATCATAACAATTTTTGGAGTTAAATACATGACATAACCACTATGGCAAAAATGAGAAGTAATGATTACACATCACATCTACAAGAAAATGGTGGATATCTTGTGATGAAAAATTGGAAGATCAAAGGTTTATTTCTGCTTTAATGGCATGCTAATTGTGTTCAATCAATTTTTACAGGTATAATAATTATATTTATCTCTATCAATTCAGAACAAATTATACCTTTGTTAGGATGTTCATTTTACATAAATACTGCAGTGCTGTTTCCCTCTTTTTATTGCTGTTTTTGTTTCTTTATCAAATTTCTTGCAGGACAATACTCACCAGTTGTTTCTGTGGTTATACTTTCGTCAGAATCTGAGGAAACGATCTTTTTATTTTTGGATCCCTTTGTTTTTCTTAATAATTTTGGACTTCGGAAAGTAACAGTGTCCTCATGAAAGTCAAGATCAGAACTGTATAAAAAAAAAACATACAACTAAATGAAGCTGCATAAAGTTGTATTCTGTAGCAACTGACATTGCTGTCAGAGGTAAAAACTGATGACTCTTCAAGCATACCAATCTGTCAAAACTTATGACTCCTCCAGCACATCAATGTGTCAAAACTAATGATTCTGCAAGCATAAAAATCTGTCAAAACATAATTATTCAAGGACACAAATCTGTTACAACTGATGACTCCTCAAGCACACTATCTGTCCAAACATAATTCTTCAAGCACACAAATCTGTCAAAACTGATGACTCCTCAGGCACATCAATCTGTCAAAATTGATGATAGGCCACAAGTCCATCACATTTAAAAGTTTAACTTTCAAAGTACATGTATTGCAAAAACACTGATTAAGCAGTACATACAGAGGCTGATTGTGGTGCTCTTATTAAAGGCTCTTGTTTTGACAAAGAATTATTCCACCAAAAACATGTTCTTATTCATGAGTGAAAACAAATATAGTGACCACCTTAGTTTTGCTTCAGTATTTAAACTACCACTAAACATTGTGACTTCCTGTATCATTCATCATGCTTCTGTTTAACTAAGAATAAACCTTAGTTATTCTTTGGCTGTACCAATAAAAATCACATGACCACAACAAAGTTTTCCAAAATGGCCTACTAGAGATGAAAGTTAAATGTGTTTCATGTCAGAGAACCATCAAAGTACATGTATATCCAGAGTCAGAAGTGCCTGGACTCCCATTTGAACAAAGATGTTAATCTCTACTAACTGTAGATTATGTAACTGGTATATTCAAAAAAGTTCTCTATCTTTCCGATAAACAGTGATTCTTGGGAAGGTAGTAGCAGATGCAAGGCTTCTATAAGTTTTGTAACTGGCTCTTTCATTTTTATTTTTTTTTGTTCATTTCATTTCTTCCAACAACTGTTTGTGTAGAGCTGGACCGGTGTGCTGATGCACTCTCATATAGACTCATTGGGCTCTCAGTGGTTTTCGGATCTATCTGATTGGTTTCCTACAGGGAGTCACCTTTACTTCTGAAAGAATATAAACTTAAGGAAGATAATGACTGAATCAATGTGGAGGCATTCCCAACCATCTACTGGGATAGTCTAATCACACACCCCCATACATGACCAGTTTTGTTACTATTGTAACTCATCTGAGGGAATTGTTCTGTTTGATTCATTTGTTCAATTGCAAATGAGAGGGAATGCCTCCACATACATTCAATCATTATCTTCCCTACATGTATATCCCAGTCTGATTAAAACATAACCCAGTCTGACCAAAACATAATGCAGTCTGACCAAAACTTAACACAATCTGACTAAAACAAAATTCAGTCTGATCAAATAATAATCCCATCTAACCAAAACTCACAAAGTCTGACCAAAATATAGCTTGTTCTGAACAAAAACATCGTCCAGTCTGACCAAAATGTAGCCAACATGCATCCAACTTTAAACAACAAAGATCTCCAACAGCAGTTTAAAAAAACTGAATTTAGTTAATTTTCAGCATAGTGTATGCTTTTGTCCACAATGTCAACCATTATTTTAAAAAAATGCATACCATTTTATCATTATGTATCCACACAACTGCAGAATTTCACCAGAATCTGGAAACAATCTACCCTAACCGTACATGATGTTGTTCTTATTGCTTCTTATTTTATTTCATAAAAGTTTACCCATAATAATAATAATAATAATTTTCCATTGTTAAAAAACTTCTCACTATAACATGATTCCAGATATAATGTAGTCAAGGTCATGGTCTTTGACTAAAATTTTGCAAATAATTATATGTCTATTGTATGTATTCTCTTATAAGTCAAGTCAAACTGAAAAGAAATAAAAACAAAGATCCTAATCTGCCAAAGCATAATGTACCTACAGATCAGGGTCTATCTTGCTTGTTCTACTGATTACTCCTAGCAAACTGCACAGACCTGCCAGTACATTTTGTGATGGCAGATCTGGTTCAGTACTTAAATGTGAGTTTATGTTACTAGTATTTTTCAATATTCATTTGACTAAAAGAATCAAGCTGATCATCACCAAAACTCAAAGCAGAATTTGTTACTTATCACTATTCAGAAAGGATAAATTATTGTAATCAGTAACAAGCAATAGGAAACAATGTCCATGTTAATCCAAATGTGTCAGATAGGAAACGCTTAATTGATGGAATCAGAACACAATAATTCCGGTTTGGTACCCACGAATGTAGTCCCTTCTATTTTTAGATCATTTTATCCTGTCTCCGTTTGGTGGTGATACAAGAGTTAGATTTTGGCATTCTTGGTAAGGATTTAAAGGCAATTGTTTATTCTTCAGAATGTGAGCTTATGGTGTGGTCATCTGTGACAGTGCACATTGAGTAATAAGGCCATGGTGATGAAATCTGTGTTCCGTTGCATGGTGTTTTGTTTACAATTCAGCCTCTCAAAAATATGCAGGTCAACCCTTGACAAGAACTTCACCGTAAAGTCATCTTTGAAGGTATTTTAGATTAACATATGATTTGTATTGATTGTCACACAGTGGAAAGTTCAGTAATGATAAACAAATGTAGAGACTATATAGTGAAATTAATTGTGTTCTATGGCCTAACGTCCAAGCTAATCCAAATGTGTCAGATCAGCTTATTACAATGCCAATCAAAAACATCAGTGTTTCTTAGCATGCAGTATCCAATCAGCGTATACCTATTGGTCTATCAAGATTAGGGATTAAACTCCCTAACACATCCTGCTTGTGTTATTCAATCACCAGACACATAAAAACAGTTTTTTAATCTTTGTTGCTCATTAGCATAATGTAACACTACAGGATCTGACTGCAGGATTGAACAAATTTTATGTGTGTACTTCAATATATGTATTGCAACATAGTAATACATATGACTTTCCTGCAAAACATGTAGAACATCACTAAGCTGGACCAGTAATTAGCTCTATTTATAGTAACAATGCCTCTGCCAAATTAACTGTTGTTGCCATTAAAGAAAGGTTGATGCATTGAGGCCAGTTCAGTTCAAAATTTCACAGACACAAGGGGGTTGTCAATAATGAAATGTTCCATATGAATGGAATGTTCCATGCGAGATAATCTTGGGAAGATCAAAGTTATAACATTCAGAATTCAGAAAATGTAAACTTGATTCTTGCTTGTGTCCTTTGAGACATTAGCATGACATTTTTTTAATAGCAGCACAGACACTGATGGAAATAGCAATATTTTTCAGAGTGAAATTCAATAGAAAAGATATTTAGTGATGCAAGTCAGACCTAAAGTAAACATGAACACTGGCTGAACTATTTATGAAAACAAGGTGTTCTGAGACTGTCTTGATATGTGGACTTATCAACTCCATTGATAATTATAGATATAACAAACAGCTCAAAGTTGGAATTATGATATCTTTATTTTTTTAATCATCACAGATATACTACTATGTGACAATCAAATATTTTATGAGCAGTTATTATGTTGGTTTGAATTTATCCAAGCACCCCCACCCTTTTCTAAAAGAATATAAACACTTCATGAATTTTCAATCTATTGCATTATAGGGTGTTCATAGTCAGAAAGAGCTGTATATTAAAGGGTGTTTATAATCATGGATAGCTGTATCCTAATGGGTATTTATAGTGAGGGAGAACTGCATATTATAAAGTGTTCATAGTGAGAAAGAGCTGTATCCTATAGGGTGTTTATAGTAATGAGAGGTTACATTATATGGTGTTTATAGTGATGGAGAGTTGTATAGTACAAGGTGCTTATAGTGAGAGAGTTGTAAAGTATAGGGTGGTTATATTGAGGGACAGTTTGTACAGTATAGGGTGTTGATAGTAAGGGAGAGCTGTATATCATAAGGTGTTTAAAGTCATGGAGAGTTGTATATTATAGGGTGTTTATAATGAGGGAGAGTTGTACAGTATATGATGTTTATAATGAGGGATAGTTGTACAGTATATGGTGTTTATAGTGAGGGAGAGTTGTATATTATAAGGTGTTTACAGTCATGGAGAGCTGTATATTATATGGTGTTTATAATGAGAGAGAGTTGTACAGTAAAAGGTGTTGATAATGAGGGACAGCTGTATATTCTAGGGTGTTTATAGTCATGGAGAGTTGTATATTATATGGTGTTTATATTGAGGGAGAACTGTATATTATAAGGTGTTTATAGTCATGGAAAGCTGTATATTATAGTGTGTTTATAGTGAGAGAGAACTGTACATTATAGGGTGTTCATAGTGAGAAAGAACTGTATCCTATAGCTTGAATATAGTAACAGAGAGCTGTACATTTTAGTGTGTTTATAGTGAGAGGGAGTTGTACAGTATAGGGTGTTGATAGTGAGGGAGATCTGCACATACACAGGCTGTTTATAAGGAGTGGGACCTGTACATTATAGGGTATTTAAATTATAGAGAGGGAGATATTTAAAATATAGGGTGTTAATAGTCAGTGAGAGCAGTAAATTATAGGGTGTTAATAGTCAGGGAGAGATACTTTATAAGGTGTTTAAAGTGAATTGAGCTTCAAATTATAGGGTGTTTATAGTCAGGGAGACCTGTCCATTATAGGGCAGATATATAGATATTGAGAGCTTTATAAGATAAGGGTGTTTATAATGAGGGAGAACTGTATAAAATAGTGCAGCTATAGAGAGGGAGAGCAGCACAATATGACTTACTGCTCTTCATTTGTCTTTACGAGTAGCCAGTAGCTTTATGACTTACCAGTAGCTTCTCGTGGGTCAGTGGTTCTTTCCAGGGATTTCCCGGTTTCTTCCTCCACCATTAATACTGGCCGCCATGTATAGCCTATCGTGTGCTAAAAAATGGCATTAAGCCCCACAAAAACAACTTTACAGGTAGCAATTTAATAGTTTTACAACAACAAAAAAAATCACATTTTCATTAGTAAATTCATTTGTAAACTGTGATTCTATTTTTTCTACAGAAGGATCATGAAATTCATGGTTTATAGCAACCACAAAATCCAAAATCAATTAATTTATTTATGATAATCTACATCTAAAAGTTCACCCCATAAGGAAACTCTTACCTAACTTCCACTGTATCGTCTGTGTTTTTCCAACTACTACCAGAATCTTTTGACTTTTTCTGCTTGTTTCCTTGTTTCTCTTTATAGCTTTCATCAGAGTCAGTGTCATCCTCCACTGGTATAAAGTCTTCTTCTGAATCCTCCTCCTCCTCTTTCTCCTTATAGACACTGGGTGCCAACTTGGAAGCACATTGTCTACGAGTTTTATTTTTTGCAGTTAACTTTTTTGATGAATTTTTACCCTTTACAGAAGTTAGATCATACTTTTCTTCAGATGTCTTTGTCTTTTTCTTTGTACTTTTATCTTTTCTTTCAGAATCTGAGTTTATTACTCTGCCTTTCCTCTTTGATTCTCTTTTCAACACATCCTTTTTGGAAGCTGATGCTTCTTTTTTTTCACCATTCTGTGCTAGTTTGCGTATTTTTGCAGGATTTCCCTTAATTTTGGTCTTTGACCTAGATGACTACAAAAGAAAGAGTTGTATGGAATCTTTTGTCTCACCTGTGAATGGCATTATAATAATGTAAATCTCTGATGAAACCTGTGTGTCACCTTTGAATGACAACATAATAATGTATCCTTTCTCTCATCTGTGAATGACATTATGACAGTGCACCTTTCTGAGAAATCTTATGTCTCATTGGTGAATGACATTATGACAGTGTAGCTTTCTGAGAAATCCTATCTCTCACCAGTAAATGACATTATGATTCTGTAGCTTTCTGATGAATCCTGTGTCTCACTAGTGAATGAGAAAATTCTGTCTCACTTTTGGATGACATGATAATTTAGCTTCTAATTCAGCATGCAAGACGAGAAACCCTAATATAAACTTTAGACAGTAATATTACACCAAGTTTCAGTCAACTGATATAGAAGATTTAATTATTTTCTTTAAAACATCACAAAGATTTTAACATGGACGTTGTGATTATAGGCAACTTGGGAAAACATATAAAGATACAAACTATTAGAAATATTATTCCAGTTTCAGCTGAATGAAGTAACTGATGCTGGGAATATATGACTTTCAAGAACTTTGAATGAAATTCTGGTTTTATTCCAGGATTCACAATTGCAGGATTCACACTACTCATGATACTCCTTAATTAAATATCTTATATTTTCAGCAGGATTTAACTCTTTTTTCAAACAAATTTTCAGTTCTAAAACAGACCATGGATATCTTAATATTGACACCATTCCCAAAAAGTTATACTAATGTCTTGCCATTCAGATAGACAACTAGAGCTATTAATGATGAACGCATGGCAAAGTTCCCCACTGATACCGACATCAACTCAGTAGAGCCTTAAACAGATGAATTTTTGAAACCAAAGATTGAAGATGGGCAATCTGGGGACATAACTCTGCTAAATGGCATTCTGGGGTCATAACTCCTCAACATGGTCACATGGAGTGCCTTAAATCCAACTCCTTCAAGGTCTCTTCAATACATGTACAATCAATATCCCATTTGAAAATATGAAGTTGAGAGACAAGTGTCATAACTCTATTAAAAAGCTCAACAGGCCATGACAAAACACATAAATGCACATTGAACTCAAAGAAACAATGTTCCAATTAAATTACATCAGAATATGTTGAATTGTTCTTGAGCTATGTGGATTTAATTAGCAATTTTCCATGTAAAGACAATAATTTGCTCAACAAGGCACATTAACCCAATCCAAAATGATATAAAAGGGCAAATTAAATTATATGAGACACTGTCCAATTCAAACATCATTGGAATAGGCTGAATGGTTCTTGCAAGAATACTTCTTGCAAGAAACATTCTGAGTGAAGACATGAAATTATCATGGGCCATAACTCTTTAAAAAATGGAGTACATGAGAAAAAACCCATAAAAGGTACATCTGGCAGGCCCAGAATTTAACATATATTTTTTTAATGTCAGGAGGACTAGCGAATTACAAACTGTACTAGTTCTGTAGAATTTTCACTAGTCCTTCCAACAAAATGCAGAATGGTGACAAATAAAACTTCACTAGCCACCAGACTACTGAAATTATAACTACTTGTCTGTCAAGAAATTTACTACTACTCTTGGGCTAGCAGACTTCTGTTTATTTCTAACCATGGTCTACCTTGATCTAGGTCAATGAGACAATGTCCATACTAAATTGTAGCATATATTCAAAAGTTATATGCTGGTTACAATCAACATTGCATGTGAAGATATAACTTTAACTGTCAAGGGACATAACTCTTTCAACAAGAATGACAGGGCCTGCATGTTGAGACTACAATAAAAAGATTGCTACAGAACATGAAAGCTTGACCCAATGTCACAAGGTAAACACAGCATATTGCATGTAGGAAATATAAGCAAAATGAAAGCCTTCAACCAACACCTTAACAGAGATTCTCTGACTTACCTTGACCTCAACGTCAAAAAGGCAATTTCATATGTCACGTTATTGATTTTCTTAACTTTATGATTTATTTCAAGTATGACTGCAACTGATAAAGGGATTGAGGAGATATAAGTAATAAAAATCTCTAACCCAAACCCTAACAAAATTGTGTGTTATTTTGACACAACGGTCATGAGGCAAGCAAGCATGTTGCTAAATGAATTGTCAAAACATGAACTAAGTCAACCAAAAAGTTTACGAAATGCAAAATCTTTAAACAAAACCTTAAAGCAAATTTTCTATGGATTTGATTCCAAGGTCAAAGGCACAACCCACCATGTTTCAGTATGAATTGTCTCTTATTCATAATGCTTCACAACAAATATGAACAAATTTCATCAGAAGAAAATATATGCAAATGAAATATTTAACTATGTGCATTTAACTAATTGATGGCATTGCCACCACTCTCTCAAGACAAAGGCACAAGCTGGTCTGTGAGACAACTTTTACACCAAATGACATCAAAATATGTTGAATAGTCTTGGGGGGAAGAGAGAGAATGTCTCAGTGTGCAAGCTTATCTGCATTTAGAATCCACTTCTTTGTAGCTGTAATGTTGGCTAAATCATTAACATGGTATGAACATGAATTATTTAATGGTAAATTGTACACAATGATATGAGTCCACCTTGTCAAGAAAGTAAGTGCAACTTGTATTCTTACAGCAACAATATCCTCTTTATCAAATTGCAATAAAAAAATTAAAGAACTTGAAAACACAATTTAATTTATCAAACTGCAATAAAAAAATTAAAGAACTTGAAAGCGCATTTTAGTTAATGTGTGTGTGTGTGTCTGTGTCTGTGAGAGGAAACAAAATCTTGTCAGGTTTTTATTTGTTGCTTTTGCAAAGTGAAAAAAGATTATTTTCAGTTCTTGACAATTGTGATAATCCTCATGTATTAGAACACTACTGTATTCCATTATCAATTAACATCTTTAATCAACAATTCATTCTTGTTTTAATTACAATATACCTTGTCACAATAACCACATGGCTATGCAGTGTTATTTACCTTGTCACAATAACCACATGGCTATGCAGTGTTATTTAGATGCTACTTAAATATGTTTGGAGCTTTGGTTATTCCAGCTGAAACCAAATAGAAGGCATGATTCAACAGAAGAGGTCCAACTGACGACAGAAAATGACATGGCTTTTTATTCTTTATTTTGTATGACTATAATGAAACATTAGGACTAGCTGACCAATGGTCTTCACTTTAGCATGTACTGAGATGTAATATTTGCTGGATAAGAAAACTTCAAAGGGCTTTCCAAGTCATTCTAAAACGCGTGTGGTGTTTCATTACATTGACAGATGTAAAAAGTAGAACTAATTAACGATAATATTTAAAGAAGGCACCTGTCCCGTTGTTAATAAACAACAATAGATAATGTGATGACAGTAAGAGAGATCATGCATCAATCATTGTATTTTCTCACCAATAAAGAAGAAAAATGAGTGTGGATCGATGTATGATAGTAGATTAAAAGAATTGCCATTTCAGCGAGAGATGATTAAAGGCATTTCTGTATGATTATAAATGTATTTCTTTATTTCTTGATATCCTGTTTCATTATTCAATGTAATACGCAAAGTAAACAAATAGGTCAAGGCAGATTTATCTGAGGCAACCAATAATGACGTTTTTCATCTGGTATTACATGAAACATATTCTCAGTAAACAATGTTTTTGTAGTTTGACGTATCTATATCATACATTAGTATTTTTTCAAAACCATTTGAACTGCAAACTTCTCCAAGAGCAAATAAAAAAATAAAAATGCTTCGCTAAAAATGTAATAAAATAATGAATTGATCAGTAACCTGTCTGCATGTTGTAACTTGACATATCTATATCTTACATCAGTATTTTTCTAAGCCATTTGAAATGCTAACTTCTCTTCTTGATTCAAATAAAGAAAACATCAAAATATTTGGTTAAAAAGTAATAAAAGAATGAAATGAATTATAAATGGTGATTCTTTGATTACCTAATCACCTGTTTGATTATTCGAAGCCTCAATTACAATTTATGGAAAGCTAACAAAAAGTTGGTAAGTTTTAATTGAAGCAACATTTCATTCAGGACCATCCTCTGTAGAAAAATACCTTGGTAGTTTGACATATATTGGTATTTTTATTTAGCCATTTGAAATACAAACTTCTCTTCTTGATTCAAGTAAAAAACATAGAAGTACGTGGCTTAAATATTAATAAATAAAATTATAAGTGACCTTAATGCATGATTATAAATGGTGATTCTTTTATTTCTTACTCACTTGATTCATTATTTTATGTCTTACTTAAAATGGGCCCAAAGTAAATCATTGTTTATATCATACATTTTCTGAACCTATTACTTTCATCACTGGACGTATCTAAATCATAATTTGGCATATTTTTGAAGCTCTTTGAAAAGGGAACCTTCCCAATTTAACACATCAAGTTATGAGATTAAAAATAATACCAAATCCTCGAAACAAACGACCATTAAAACCCACCTTAATTGTGTATTATCAAGATTATACTATCTTTATTATTTAAAAATTAAATGTCAACACAGTATTTTCGATCTTTTTTGCAAATGTAAATGTCTTGGTAAAAACATTATGTATGATAATTTTAAAAGGATCTTTTAAAAAAATACAAAGTAATATGTATGAAAAAATATGATACAGTTAAATAATTATTATTTGTTAACTGGATTCTGTATGAAAAATTAAAGGGTACAAAAAAATACATGAAATACAGTAGTATGTAATGAATTCAAAACCCCACCTATGGATTTGACCCAGGTGTCAGAGTGTGAAAATGTTATATTTCATACTAAAAGTCAAATGGTTATTGAAATATCAGAGAAAAAGCTTAAGAAAAAACTTTAACCAGAATGCGTCCCCATTACTATTCCTGACCAAAGGGCAGAAATACTATTGTCTGAAGGGAAGTAGGTGAAAATACTATTTTCCAAATTATAAAAAAATCAGGTAAGAGTATGCAGAAATATTTGATGGAGAAAAGACATTAAGTCAAACCCTAACATAACTCTTGACCTCATGTGGCTCCACCCTGTGATGAACCCAGTGGTTCTGAGAAAAAGGAAGTATCTGGTAATGCAAAACACAAGGCGAATTTATGTACAAATTATCAAAAAAAAAGTGACAAAATAACTCTGACCAAAACTTTATTCCCATTACAGCTCCAACCCTGAGGCAGAATCCAGGAGTTGGAGCAAAACCATGAGGATTGGGTAAGAGTAATGAAATAAAAGTGATGAATACACATTAACTGCCATCAATCCCGTGTTCTGACTCCAATGGCTAAAGCAACTCAACAAGAAATAGGAAAACTAACACGTTTTGCATAATTGAAAATAACTTATTTCTCAAAATACTGAAGTGAAAGAATTAAATTAACTTACAGCATGGTGAATGAATTTCTATTTCCTAAAAGTTCTTTCAAATCTAATATTTCCAAGAAATCCAAATACTTAATTTCAAATTTTACAGAAAGGTTTCCAAAGAATTCAAATAGTTGTTGAATAAATTTAGTTAATAAAGTTTTTCTAACATGTCATGCAAAAAATAAATCTTTTCAAAAACCCTGTTGGGAGATTGAATGCAAAAACAAAGATTGGTGACATGGAATTGTATAAATTTATTTATTTATTAAATACATATACTCGGGTTTTGTTTTTTGTGTATGCGATGGTGATTTAACAGTTCAAATGTGGTCTCAAGCTACCATACATGTGATATTTATTTTTCCCACATTTTATATCCCAACTTATTTCCTTATTGTTAACTCATGTATACATGTAACACTGTTTATTAAATAACATATTTATTCTGAATTAGTTTTTGGGGGTATATATGCTCTGTAATATGTTTTTTTTAATTCCTTCTTTTAATTTAATGATGGTAATTAATATCTATATATACAGTACATTAATGCCAGCTGTTGACTCATGTAAGTTTCATTGGTGGGATTGGAGATCCTAGTTAGCTTGTTGAGAAAAAAAAAATCAACAGTATTCTTGGGATTTAGGAAGCAATTCACTACAAGCAAAGCATGTAAAGTGCAGCAAAATAAATTTCTAAACTCCTGGTTGTCCGAGATTTACTTTGTGAAGCTAGCCATAAGGGCATTTATTATATGTTACTTATCTTACATTGTACAGTACAATCATAGGGTTTTAGTATTAAAATGTTATTAACTAAAGTTCCTTATAAAACTATTATTTGGAAAATAATATAAATAATATAGATCTGCTTAATACCTGATGTTTCTGTTTAAAACAATGAGAGAGACTACAGATGTCAAGCAGATATTTTATATTTGATAATGCATTTATTTCAGGTGACAACAGTCATACCTATTCACTAATGGTGATGCAGGATGCAAAGACCATGAAAGTAAATGCATAAGTCATGAAATGATTTATTTTGTAATATTATGGCTATATTGTTTGTTGTCAATAAAGTAATAACTATCCCATCCTTTTAAATTTTCACTGCCTATTACATTAATGGACTTGTAAAAATATTCACTACTTGTTTTGGTGACATTTTTTGAAAACTGGCAACAAATTATGAAATTGGCAAATTTTTTTTCAAAACATCCTTTTAAAAGCTAGGACCAAACCCTGCCAACCCTATGACCCCACCCAGACACAGAAGTGATACCAAAAAAAGGGAATTATGTAATGATATTATATTCCAAATATGATGTGCATACAAAGAAAAGGGAAGTATATGATATTTTATTCCAAATACAAAGTGAATACTGAGAAAAGGGAAGTATGCAATGATATTATGTTTCAAATATGAAATGAATACTAAGAAAAGGGAAGTATGCGATGATATAGTATAAATATGAAGAGAATGGGGTGAGTAATTATTGAGACAGAAATGCTGCAAAAAATAAAATTGAACCTTTCCATGGGCTTAAAATGTTAGATTGTTCATTTGTAGAAACAAAACAAATCATATTCATTGTCAGGCAAATAATTTGTAACTACTGATAAAAAAACAGATATTTCAACTATATGCACATACTTAATATTAATTTACATTAACAGAAATGAAAGAAAGAGAATCATAAAGAAAATTACAGTTTCCATTCCTGACAACTTGAGAGGCAATGGTTGAAGTGACATCACCAATCTCGTCAAAAATCCAAGACTTCTTAGCAAGATAACACATATCTGAAAAGATGGGAAATTCTTAAATATTGTATGTCTCAACCTAGAAATTTTCATTTAAAACATCTTTCTGCATTATCAAAACTAAAATCCCAATAAACAAAATAAAAAAGAAGCTACACTTTAAGCAACAGTGAATTCTTTCCAGCCTCCCATAATGGTCACTGCCCTTCAAAGAAAAGGCTTGTTGTTGAGCACATGAGTGAACTATTACTGTAAAATGTATGACCCTGAACCAAGGTCAAAAGATTGAGTGCACATCAGAATGAATTGTCTTAGCTTTATAATGAATCATTTAAAGAATGTCTTATACCTTTTGTCACAAGAGTGTTGCAATCATAAATGAACAGCAATGAATGCATAATTACCAATTAAATCCATGGGATAACTTATGGGCACTTTGTCTCAAATGTCTGACATGCTGATATAGCAACTGATAAAATCATAACATCTAAGACTCATCCTTAAATCTACATATCATATTCCACTTGACATAACAATTTGTACCAATTTTGTAATTTTCCATATAATGGCTAACTACTGTATTCACAAATAAATAGGTCAAATAACAGAACAGAAAAGTCTGCAAATATTTTGAATTATACCAATATGAATATGATTAACAAAATTTTCATCATCTTCTAAAATTATTCCTTAGATCTGAGAGAAAGAAAATTGCAATGTCTGTAAAATTACAATTATCAGGATTATATCAAACTATTCAGGTCATATACATATATATATATATATATATATATATATATATATATATATATATATATATATATATATATATATATATATCAAAACAATTATGCAGCTGCATGTTCTGGATATTAAATATAATGGGATTCACTTCAAAAGTAAGAGAACAAAACATACCACAGCAAAATAAGCAGCCGATGGAACGCTCTTAGATACAATTCCAGTTTCTAGAATGTGGAGCTGAAAGCACAAAAAAACCATTTCAGTAAGAAAATGTAGAATATTATATTGATTAAAGGTTTTCCTATTCTGATAATAGTTGCCATATTTGATCCAGATGAGAATCATTTGCATCAATTAAGTCTTTCATGTCAAAGATGATTTCAGTCAAATTTGGTAAAATTCTTCAGCAGCTTTGAGAAGTTATTAAGTTTGTCTATTTTTAACTGGTGGATTTGAACAGAACTGAAAGACCTTTTAAGTCAGGATGATTTCAATGTTAAATTTTATCAAATACTGTTCAGCAGTATCTTAAATGAATTTATTTAAAAAGTTTTAAATCTATTTTTAGCAGTGATTATCATATTGGTAATTTGCCATCATATGTAAAAATCTGAAATGCCTTATGACAAGACACTCACTGTCAAATTTGGTCAAAAATTTTGAGAAGTGGTTTTGGAGACGTCATTAAAAGGTGTTTATACTTTTTTTAATGGCAGCTATACTTGATGGTGGGTCAGCATCATTTCTACATATTTGAAAGGCATTTATTTCAGGGCTCTGTCAGTCAAAATTTGGTCGATTTTGTTGTTGTTGGGCTTAACACCATTTTTCAGCACTTGATAGGCTAATCATGGCGGCAAGTATTAATGGTGGAAGAAGAAACCGGGAAATCACCAGAAAAAAACACAGACTCATGAGAAGCTACTGGCAAGCTTTCTCACATATCCACATTCACTGAATCCTAGAATCAAACTCAGGCAGACAGAGGTGAGATGGCAGCACTTTAGACCACTCAAGTAAAGATCTATTTCAATAATAACATACATACTCTAATATCCTACTTTCACATCTTTTTTTTACAAAATATGAAAAGAAAGAATATGTTAGGAATACATATACCAATATTACATTTGGTTTAAAATATATTAGAAAATATTTATATAATGAAAACTTGTGTATATTTTATTCTACCTTGTTCTGAGATTCTACTGGATTTCTATTCCCAACCACAATTGTTTGTGAAAACCATTTTAGTAGAGAGGAAAGACTACTCAGGCTGAAGGTTTTCACAGATTTGGGGATAAAATCATTGGGAAGGAGTGACAGCACCATGGCTTGTAGGTCCTCTCTGTTACACAGGCTGTTCCAATACATCCCATGTGAAATCAGACACAACAAGTGTACCTGAAATACATATAACAATTATTAGAAATTATTGTAATGCAAAGCAGAAGCCTACAGATCTTTTCTCACTCAATCAGTTGCATCGCATCTCAAGTGAGGAGATCAGGTGCAAAATTGTGAAAAGTACCATATATACTCACTTATAAGTCAAGTTCAACTGCAAAATGATAAGACCCAAATCTGGATCTATGCCATTTGTTAGAAATAAGCAGTAGAACAAAACAACAAAGACCCAGATCTGCTGTTGCATTTAAAAATGGCGGATTGGGGTTTACATAGTTTGAAGTTTTACTTATAAGGTTGTTGTTTGTTGTTTTTGGGGCTTAACGCCATTTTTCAGCACACGATAGGCTATACATGGCAACCAATATTAATGGTGCTGGAAGAAACCAGGAAATCCGTGGAAAAGTACCACCGACCAACAAGAAGCTACTGGCAAGCTTTCTCACATATCCACATTTGCCAAATCTTGGATTACATATGGTACTGACATAGTTCTCACATCAATTTGCATCATGATACAAGTTATAGTATGGTATTACACAGCAAAATCATTTATTAAGCTATTTGAAATCTAGTGATGAACAGTATCTCAAACTTATGTTTATATAAAATTTATGAAATATTGGAATATGACAATATACCACTCCCTGCAATATGCAACATGCTTAGTTCATGCATTAACTTTGAGTATGTAATGATATTTAGTAATTTTAGAATTTTTTATACAGTCCCACCCACTTATGTCGACATCACTCATGTTGACAAGCTGCCTATTTAAACAAAAATGTCCTGGTCCCTTGGTCTACTATTACTACCATAATTGTCATGCTCATGTTGATGTAGATAAAAAATAAATGTACATGTCGACAGAATCCCTTGGTCCCAGCTTCAACAAATCCTTTGTTTTCTAAACATATATGTTGACAAGCTGCCAGTTCCGACCCATACTTTAACAATTAGGTGATCTTGCCGCAAGGCTTTAATTTTCCCGTCTAATCATTTATGTCGACCAGCAGCCATTTACAACCCAAACTTTGTTCAATAATTAGCTGATCTTGCCATAAGGCTTTAAGTTACCCATGTAATCATTTATGCCGACAAGATTTTTTTGTGCAATCAAATTAATTGGCAATCTTCTCCAGAGAGAACAACTATCAACTCTCATACAGAAGAAGTTTGCATGAAGTTCGGAAATGCATGCACTCTCGTTATCTCTCGTGCCCACTTGTTGTGCTAACAACATATAATTTATGCATTGATTATGCTATAGATAAGCTCAAATTAAAGGTCATTGTATTTGTCATTAACATCTTTTACTGCTACATGTACAGTGTATTTGTATTTTGAAAGAATTCATACCGTATCTCTGGAATGTATTTATATTGAGAAGACATTGTTACAATATTGAATTGTAAGAATCATTTTCTTTTTATACCTCATTAACACGTGTCAATGTAAACAATATTATGCCTTCATTAATCATATGAGCCGCATATTACCTGCTCGCTTTTATGTACTTTTTTCATGATGAATTCTGTAACTAAATACATGTACTGTTTAACTCAAGTTGTTCACAGGTTTTCATTTCCTCCGTGAATAGCCCCATTTCCTTGGTAGCCTCAATAAGATGGGAACAGATTGACCAAAATTTAGGCCAATTTAAGTACATGTACATGTACTTGAAGCATGTGAATAACTATGTGATAATGCCAACAATGAATACATGTATCATAATGTTTTTCCTATCAGGATGTGATCGATGCAATATTTTAGTGTGGATTACACAAATGTAACCAAAATATAATTTGTCAATATACATGTGGCTTTCAGACTAGTTTTGTCTTCATGTACTCATAATTTCCATAGTTTCTTTTCTCAAAAGTATAAATGCTACTCACTGATGAAAGGTCACCACTTACTGACAAATTTAACTTGTATCTTTTTGCCTCGCCCTTATCTTGACATCCACCTATGTCGACAATATTTACTCTGGCCCAAGGATGTTGACATAAATGGATAGGAATGTATTTAAAACTTCATATCTTTTTATACCATTACCTTATGCATATCTTCCTGAAGTTCCTTTTTGAATCTGTTGAGCTGCCTTTGGAAATATACCTTCCAATCAAAACCCTTCTTCTGCCTGTAAAAAGAAAACATATGGCAATATATTTTCTGGGACATCAACAATACTCCAGAACAGTTTTTCTAACACATGGCCAAGTGCAAATAGATTCTGAATGGTCACTGGCTAGTGTGAAAAAAAAAACAAGAAGAAGGCCAAAATTTTAGATCTGCCTAACATAGAAAGAATTGTCCTAGCATATTTCCTGCAATGTATGACCAAAATCCATCAAGGGGTCTAGGAAATACATGGAAATGAGAAAACCTTACACCAGACCTTAAAACGAATATTTTGTGTCTGTGACCTTGACACCAAAGTCAATGGAACAAGTATGACACTAAATGAAATGTAATAACTTCATAATAGAAATATGTATGCCTAGGCAATGTAAGCCAACTAAAATAACTTCAAATAAAACTTTCACACTAATTTTAAATTGCTGTGACCTTGACTACAAGGTCATAAAGCATGTCACACAATATATTGTCTTAGCTTCATAATGATTTATGTCAAGTCTGAAGTGAATCTATGAAATGGTTTAGGAAACATCATCAATTGAAAACCACTAAACAAAACTTTAAAAAAAACTTGGACCTTGACAAATGGGAAAGCAAGCATGTTATAGAATAAATTGTCTTAGCTTCATAATGATTCATACAAAGTATGATGGTAATCTATAAAGGGGTTTAGGAAACATATGTACATTCAAAGTTTAATCAAAACCTTAACAAACTATCAATGACAACAATTACTTTTTTCAACATTATTATTGACAAAGAAATGCATTTAACAGCAAGTGTAGATTGTATTTTGTGTGTGTCAACATTTCAAACAAAAAACTGACATTACTCTGTATTATCATTCTTGTGGCTTATGATCTGCCCTTCATATTAATGTGTGTTGTAATGTCATTCACCTTGTCATAACAGCAGACCAGATGACAATAAACAATAGACCCAAATATTTTATAACATAAAACGCAACGACACCATTGTCTTTGTTATTTCATGTCATTAACCAATGCAATTGATATCAACATAAAGCTTGCCCTAACTATAATTCGCCTTGTTATAACATGATTCAAGATATAATTTGATAATCAATGTGGACCTTATGACTAAAATCATACCAATGTATAACAATATGGGTTGAAAGAAAAGAATGTGAAGCTTAATGTTATAAACTTCCTTTTCAAAACACTATCATTTTTAAAAATTTGTATCATTCCCTCTACTGCATATTTAACTAATCTCAGGATATCATGAATTGTTAAATACACAATTTTCTCTATATCATGGTTCATTACATAATGAGTTCCCTTGTTATGGATCCCAGCTACCGCAATATCATGAGGGAGAACATTATCTCACTTACAAGTGACACTCTTTAATTATTATATTTGTAACACTTAGAAAAATAAAAGGCACTACTCTGAATGCCCTGATGGGGTGGTGGGAGAGTGCTGTTGTTTTTCTAAAGAAAAAAAAGGCTGCAAACCTCTTCTTTCCAATAAGCGGAGCCTCCAGTGTAATTTCTATAGGTTTATCTGGAATCTGTGATTTCTTGGGACTCGAAGTGTGGTGATCTGTAAAACACAGGAGAAAACACAACACTTAAACATTCACCTTTATTAATTTTATGTGCATGGCAATGATAAGGTGGCCTCATTACAAAACTCATCTCCACCCAAAAAATGTATCAAACTTCTCCAACCATTTCTAATTTAATATAAACTACATTACTAAGTTCCTCATTCATTTACAAAGTCTGTCATGTGTCAAAATTTGAAGATATATTGAAACTTCAGGGTAAATAGTGATCTGAAGTTAACATAGTCAAGCCAGAAAGGTCTTGAGAAAGTTCACTAATTATTTCTTTATTTCATCTCTCAACACATAAAAGGGGTTATATATGGCTCCAGTAGCATTTGACCGGGTCATTTTACCGGTACAATGTCAAGCATGCGATAGAAACTCGACTGTAACAGTTCAAAAAGGGGCGCACATCAAATAATTGATTTTTCAAAGGAAGCTAATTGCAGCATATTTTAAACTAGTGAAGTCTCATGATAAACATGATTATTTGGGGAGAAGTTGATGAACAGTTATTTCTGATTGGTCTGGAAAATTAAAGGCGTATACTTTGGGAAACAATTTAGGGCTATTGCTTGCCATAATACTTTAGTACGATTTTTCTTGAGAGAAGACTAAGTTGATTCTGTGAAAACCCAGAGAGTAGTAGTTCTTCGTTAAAAGGAAACTCATAGAAAAGGGGCAGACTGCTGTCTTAAAAAGAAGGACAGGCTATAGGCATGTGTAAAGAACAGTATTATGGTATGCAATTTTAGCATCCATTTTTTAATATTCTATATCATTTGTTTGCAAATGTGTTGATATGCTCGATTCACGCATGCATCGTGTATTCATTTTGTAAGACTCTATTGATACACTAGTTATATGCCATTTACTTCTTAGATTTTACAATTATTAGTTTCTTGAGAGAATTGACGGAATGCATATAATTAAATATTCAATGTGTAGAATTTAATAGCAATGTATGAATTAATCCTAATATACAAATGTGTCATATTTCTTAGGATATATGTGTAGGATGATATTTGATATTGCGAGTTAATGACAAGTGTATATTTATATATGATTTTGCAATATTTAAATGATCATGCAAGTTACTTTAATGTAGCTAGATTTAGTGGATATTATGCCATAATTGAGCATTTATTTTATTGAACTGCATTGACTAGCCAAATATAAATAGGACATGAGGTAATGTATGCTGGTATATACGGCCACATTTGTCTGTAGAAAGCACAAGGGAAATTATGATAAATTGTGCACTGAGTAAAATGAACTTCAAGTTAAGGTCATTGGTACTAAAGAGAATCTGTACAGGAGACATCAGGTGATGCACTCAAAACATGGAAATTGCACTCAGAATTCAACAATCATAATCTGATGTCAAATTGAAAACTGCGACTCAATTATGTCACTGTTAATCAGCTGGATAGGAAAGTGAATTTTAGTTATGCATTAAATGTTCGGAAAGTGAAATTTGGTTATGCACTGATTGAGTACATTTAATTTAGTAAATCTTGGATGAAGTGTGACTTTCAGTTGATCATATGTTAATTAATTAAAATTTTGCATTTTATTTATCAAAAGAGGGCTCATTGTTATTTATTTCTGTCAATAATTTGCTCAACCATCTGTAACGTTCCATCTATCCACACTGAGCAATAACGATATGGAATATCATTCCTTATCTAACGACGCCAAATCAATTAAGGCAGGTTTTAATGTTTTAAAACTCCCCTATTACAAAGTCTTTAACATAATACTGTCCAAATGGTTTAATGGATCACTATAACGTTTTTATTGTAAAACCTTTTTGGTTGAATAGTCTTTTAAAAGGAAATATGTCCATGTCCCTTAGGATGAAAGTGATAAAAGTGGGGAATGACTACTGGTATTTGGAATGTCTGAAAGCATTGGAATTTATGTGTGCATGCTCATTTTTAAAGACTACCTTCAACTTCTTCCCAGTTTCCTCCACTGTCTTCATCACTGTCCTCACTCTTGTCACCATTATCATCATCACTGTTATCATTCTCATCACCTCCATTAGACATGAGAATAAGAGAGTCATCCTCTGCTTTCACACAAGATGTGTCAGGTTTGCTAGGCATGGACCCTACAGAATATGAGCTAGTTGATGGCCCCAAAAGGGCCATTCCAGGCCCCTCCATATGAAGCAGGATTGCAGTGATATCTGTATGATCAATGTTAGAGGGAAATTTCTTATCCAAAGTAAATGACTTTACATTAGAAGTTTCGCTTTTTGTAATTAACTCCTTAACTGTTTTCTCCAAAGTATGTTTCTTTTTTACTTGACTTTTCAGTTTAGTTTGAGATTTTCTGGAAACTATTTTCTCTTTGTCTTTTTCACTTGCAACTTTTCTCTTTTTCGCAGGTGTGTTGAGTGACCTGTGTTTAACACTATCCATGTCACAATCTGTGTCTTCAGAACCAGTTTTCACACCCTGTCCACTTTTTACAAATTTTCTTTTCTTCTGTGTAAATGATGTTGATGCTGAAATCTGCAGCTGTTCTTTTATTTTCATTTTAACAATTTCACCCTGATTCAAATCACTGGCAGTATCTGTAGATTTATTTCCACTTGCATCAGACTGGTTTTCAGATGTGTTTTTCCTGGCTGAAACCTTAGACCTGCTTCTGGTGGATTTTTTGTTAGCCTTTTCTTGTCCTGTCTCCTTTATGACAATTAAGCTATCTTCAATTTTAGCTTTCTTCCTGTTGACCTCATTATCAGTTGGTGTCAAATCTGCCCCTCTTTCATTAAGACTAACTTTTCTTTGTCTTCCTCTCCTACTTGTAAATTTCTCATACCTGTTTTGTGTACTTTCACTTTCTGACAGCAAACCATTATCAAACGCTTTGTTCTCTCCATTTTCTTTCTTTCTTGACCGGTCATCATGTACATCTGTATTACCCATGAGTCTATCTGTATCTTTTTCATACAAACTTTTATCAGAAATATCACTATATTTCTTTGGCTTTGGTTTCTTATCAGTATGAAGTGTTTTAGTTCTATGATTCTTTACATTATTGGTAACCATTTCATCCTTTGATGTTGTTCCACTCAGATGAGAACCTTCAAGATAACATTCACTATTCTTCCTTTTCCTTTTCCCAGAAAAAAGTTTTACCTCATTTAAATTGTGGTTACCCTTTGATACATTTTCTTCTGGCACTCTGATAAACCTTTCTATCCCGGCTTTTGTCTGACTCCTGTCAAGTGATCTCTTCTCAACCTCATTTTGAACCAAATTGTTCTTGCCCATTTGGGTAGGTCTGGTCTTGGGCAATTGTTCATTTTGAGCTGACCTTGACCTTGTCCTAGGCATCTCAGTACTCTTGTTCTTGAAAATTATCTGTAAAAGTTTAAATAGGAATGAACATCAATTACTGAACTAATAAAAGCATTACACATACTGTAGAGAGAGAGAGAGAGAGAGAGAGAGAGAGAGAGAGAGAGAGAGAGAGAGAGAGAGAGAGAACTTCTGAATGGTTATCTTTATATCCTTTATATAGCGGTTACCTGGTCTATACAGCCATTCTAATTTTCCCCATGAAAATTTCTGATATAAATTTCATATTCATAATGGTCACCTGCTTTCTGCAGTCAGAAGAAAGGTGTTTCCTAACCAAATTGTTTGTCACTGCTTTAAGTAGCAACTGGAGCATATGAGATGACCATTCAGTGTACATATGTAAACCAACAAAACTTTTGCTTCATGAGGAAGACGTTTAGATAAAAGCATATGATATGAATTGATGTGTGAACAATTCTTTTTTAATTCATATTGTTTGATAGTTTTTTTCCCTCCATCATTATGTATTATTTTAATTGTATCTTGGACTTGACCTTGTCCAAAAACAAGTTCACAGTGTTCCTGACTAAAGACACCAAAAAGGTTTTTTTTTATTTTGGTAAGCAAGTCATACACAGCTAATATTTTGATAGCAGTGTGGGTTAAATATTAGGATTATTATCAATAAAAGTTAACATGTTTATTTGGATCTAGGTCATCATTATTGAAATTCCCCCATAAAAATACATAGTCTAATTGATGTTTACCACATTCTATATTATAATTTTAGTAAAAAGAATCTAGTAATTATTTATTCATGCTGAATGATCTTGAAGCAGAATCATTTGTGTTTATTGCGTTCTGTATTTGATATCATTGAACCTATTTATTCAAAGTGGTCACATAAAAAATACTGAATTCAAACAAAGACATCTTGGATTATATTATTTTGATTCATCAAAAGACTGCTGTCACATCACAGGCCACAACAGACACATCAACACCTTCATTTGATCTTATTTCAAAAACCACTGAAATTTAATTAGAAGTTTATTCATTAGGACTGGTGATAAAACTTTTAGGACTCTTTTGGGATTTAATTCACATTAAGTTCTTTTTAATTTTTACTTTTTATTCCAATGAAATAAATTATTTGTTGAATTTTACAACACTTGTTGGTTTTTGCTCTTTTCTATTATTTAATACTTATCTCACTTGTACTCAATATGTTCCAGTCAGACTGCCTGTAGAACTGAGGTGTCAGTATGTAAATTCAAGAGTCAGTAATAATCATTTTCATAATTTTCTTGTGAGCCTTGATATTATACTTTCTTCTACCTCAGTACATATTTGTTATTTATTTTTTCAACGAATATAATGGATATAGCAAGTAATAAGTAATAGTTTCTTTTTTCTATAAATCTTCAGGGAAGATATTTGAGGGCCAAAACTCTTTTCCCGACAATATAATCCCAGGCCCCCCCTACTTCCACCAATGGTCAGTCCCTTGGGGTAGAAGGTTAAAGTAATTACTTTGTTTGATGGTGATTGTTGTTGTTATAGAGCTTAATGCCATTTTTGAGCACAAGATAGGCTCAAGAAATACCAACCCACGTCAAGCTACTGGCAAACTTTCTCACATACCCACATTGGAAAAGCCTGAGATTTAAACCCATGCAGACAGTGGTTTGATTGTGGTCAAGTAATCATGTTATTATTGCAGAAATGGAAGTTGCGTTTTATAACAGTGAGAGGTATAGTTTTAAATCTGCATTGATTAGCCTGAAACAGAGATACTAGCTGTATCCCTTTCATCAGGGTCCAGTT
Source organism: Potamilus streckersoni (assembly GCA_016746295.1). Taxonomy (NCBI): domain Eukaryota; kingdom Metazoa; phylum Mollusca; class Bivalvia; order Unionida; family Unionidae; genus Potamilus; species Potamilus streckersoni. The sequence goes on from JAEAOA010002240.1 coordinate 5,328,645, forward strand.
ATTTAATATTCAAACACTTACCTGTAGAGACTGGTGAAGTTATGGTTCATGTGTTACTAACAATTGCAAATATATGGTTTTTTTTTTAGTTTGGCATTTATTACAGGCCTCTCACATAAACTATCTTTGGATCGATGCATGTTGAGCAACTACTTAATCAAGATCTCACTGTGAATGTCAACAGCTGATTCTAAGCCTAATTTATTAAAGTTTGCTGTCAGTCAGCAGTAAAATTAGTTTTCATCAAAACAAAGTTCAACATCTGTTTATGATTAGTGATGATTTATGAAATGGATTCAAGTGAGCAGGATAAAGTAATCTTGTATGTAACATAAGATTGAGATAGAAAAACAAATATGCATAGAGTGTACATAGCAAAATCCTCAGATATGACAATAATAATAATAATAATAATAATAATAATAATAATAATAATAATAATGTATTATTATTATTATTATAATAATAATAATAATAATAATAATAATAATAATAATAATAATAATAATAATAAAGAAAATAATAATAATAATAATAATAATAATAATAATAATAATAATAATAATAATAATAATAATAATAATAATAATAATATTCAGTGTATGGTATTTGTTCAAAAACCAACTTTGAAGGGAAACCTGCATATAGAGGTCACCTGTGTACAAAAACCACTTTTGAGCTTTTCCCAAAAGTGGCCATTATTGACAGCTAAGTTTTCATATATATATTCTTTCTTTTTTCCAGTTAGTGGTTTAAACTGTGTTCTTGACCATATATAATATTAAAAACACATCAGTTACCTCCCTTGTAAATTTCTTGTTTTACTGAATAGATGTAACTTAAACAGCAGCTTCTCTGGATTCTACTAGCTAAAATTTACAATAAAAAAACTGCCCTATGCTTAATAATACATTGTTTGCATAAAACATTTCAGATTTAACAGGACACAGTATTTTCTGTATAAAAAGTGCTACTAATATCATCTGACACAGTCTGGGAAAATTGTGTTTGGAAAACAGCTGAATCAGTAAAATATAAAAAATTCTGGACCTCCACCTTCCCTGCAAACTTAAAACATGAACCTTCTTACTAGCAAAACTTAATTATATGCCCCCCTCACAATAAAAAAAAATCTGATGGCAATTTTGACTCCCCACTATATTAAAATTCTAGTGACAAAAATGTTTTCAAAAAGTAAATAATGTTGTTTAATGAAATTGTAATCAGCATTATCAGTACATCAACCCAGTGTCAACTATTGTGTAATGCACCAATTCTCATCAGCTCCTGATTTATTCATAATGATGCCACATTCAATTTTATGATCATACATGCATATACTCTAAGAACATAAAAATCTAACTTAAAACAATTCTCTGAAGCAAGGAGGTAGAACTATATCATTTAACTGGATGGTATCAATGATAGCCACATCCATCTTCATTTCAACATTTACAAATTCTGTAAATGTTTACAGACAGTAAACTTAATTAAGCTGTTTACACAAAACAATATATAATACATAAAGCATGTGTTTCTTCACTATCATTTATTACATGAAAATATCAGGAAAGGAGATCATTTGCAGTAGACCAACAAGTAGGTCTCTGCTTTTTTCTTCTTTTCTGTCTGCTGTTAGAAAAGAAGAAAAAAAAAGCAGAGACTTACTTGTTGGTCTAAATTTGCAGCAGATTATCCTTGCATATCATTACATATAGTTCTGTGTGTATCTTTTTGACATGCTCATCTGTACTACTGATATGTACATTATATATATATATATATATATATATATATATATATATATATATATATATATATATATATATATAAAGATCGTTAAATTTATAATACCGTTAAGGTGATTTCATGTTGTCATTAATTTCGTCGTGCATTATTAATAAAACTGCAGACTCCTGTGGTACGACTGAGCATTCATTCTGAACCCAACGCACTGTACATAATATGTTCACTGACAATATGTCTCATGTGTTCACTGACAATATGTCTCATGCATTCACTGACAATATGTCTAATGTGTTCACTGACAATATGTCTAATGTGTTCACTGACAATATGTCTAATGTGTTCACTGACAATATGTCTAATGTGTTCACTGACAATATGTCTAATGTGTTCACTGACAATATGTCTAATGTGTTCACTGACAATATGTCTAATGTGTTCACTGACAATATGTCTAATGTGTTCACTGACAATATGTCTAATGTGTTCACTGACAATATGTCTAATGTGTTCACTGACAATGTCTAATGTGTTCACTGACAATATGTCTAATGTGTTCACTGACAATACGTCCACCGATTAACAAGTTAGATACAGTACTAGACCAACAAGTAGGTCTCTGCTTTTTTTAATATCTGACAGCTGTCAGATATTTAAAAAAAAAAGCAGAGACCTACTTGTTGGTCTAGACACAGTACAGGATGCGTGCACAGGAATCTGCAGTTTTATCAATAAAGCACGACGAAATTTTTGAATACATGAAATCACCTTAACAGTATTATATAATAATATTAAGGTGATTTCATGTAGTCGGAAATTTCGTCGTGCTTTATTGATAAAACTGCAGACTCCTGTGATACGTGCATGAAGGTAAATAATTTGCAATCTATCGATGCTCATCACGTCTGTGAATCACATGCCGAAAAATATATGCGGCAAAAATAAGTTATTTATATACATCCAAAGACGCAAAGTTATTATATATCAAACCTAAAAATGGTCGATTAATTAGCAGTCCGTTCATTAAATTTTTTCATTAATTACATACCAACTTTCACATGGCAGTGTTTATATAACTGGTATAGTCTTTATCCCAAAATACATAAATAAATAGTATACGTGATTTAATCATCTTCCTTGAACTCTAAATAACATGAAGCATGTTTTATTTGTGCTATTATTTTATACTAGAAATAACTATCTGCTAAAAAAAAATAAAGCAGGAAATGGGTATGCAGAGATGTTCGAGATTAAACTGAACTCTGCTAAGCACAGTGTTGCACTAAGCACAACAAAAGGTTTCAGTTGTTGTTTGTTTTCGGTTGAACAACAGTTTTAAGCGGCTGATAGGCTATATACATGGTGGCCAGTACAAGTGGTGAAGGAAGAAGCTGGCAAAACCACGGTAAGAACAAATGACCCACACGAAGCTACTAACAAGCTTTCTCACATATCCACGCTGACCGAGCCTGAGATTCGAACCATCGAAGACAGGAGGTAAGATCGTGTAATAGATTAAGGCGGGCGCTAAGGACCATTCGGCCACACGTAGCCCCCCCCCCCCCCAACAAAAGTTTTAGTTGTGTTGTTTCAAGACTGAAAAATACTGCTGCTGTGTGGTCGAAACTACTATACTCGCCTAGTCACTCTGAATATTTTATTTTATTTTTCCCCAAGTTTTCCCTGTCTCAAAATCTAAGCCAACTAGTAAATATGATCTGAACTCGTCTATCACGTTTTCACGAGTGTTAGAATAAACATAACAATGTTTTCTTTAAAACTTTTTCATGATTACAAAATTTAAAAAAAAAAAAACGTTAACAATTAAATATCAACTTGAGCATTCCACTAATAATTCATTAAAATTTTAGTTCACAATTAAGATTGGGACAAATGTAATATCTAGTTCTTAAACAACAATATAAAATAATCTAATTTAAAGTCTTTATTACGCTGAAACAAAAATTTCACCTATAAGCCACTTAACATTTTAATTTGATATTGATGAAGAGATGAAGAGATGCAAATCACAGAGCTTCATAGAATTTTGGCAGAAACAGATCAATTAGCACTAGGCAGTACGGGTCGCAACATCTGTTTGCAGTACATAGTGCTCGCATTTGATAGACAAAAACACAACTATTTGCAAAATCGTACACAAATTTAATGTTTATTTCTCAATGCAAAAGCTTGTATTAAAAAATATATATGTATGTCACAGAATAAAGCAAGACATAATTTGGTTTTGCATTTGATCTATTCGGGACCATTATTTGTTGTGCATATGTACAACATTACCTGGTAAGCAACTGTACCACCATGTATCTCGTCGGGAACTACATGCGACGAGAGTCACGAAAAGCATGGTAAGCATTCGTATTTTCCCTGACTATTATTTGCTCTTTTATGGATGTAAGATTTATTCCATTTCAAACTGACGCACCGGTGATATGGATTTTGTCAAGGAGTGAACGTTCTCCATTATGTTCTCCAGCCATAGGGTTGTTTAGGGCTGAGGCTATAATACGGCGTGCAGTCTGTACGTAGGTGTATACCTGTCCATAGGGCTGTGGAGGGCTGACGTTAGCTGTGTTGAGCTGACTAGCTGTTTCGTGCTGCATGCTGTCTGTACGTCTGTGTATACGTAAGTCTGTAAATGTGATGGAACCACGGATATAGTCGTTGCCAATACAAGGGTGCTGTTTTCTGTATGTACGTATGTGTATACGTGTATCTGTACATGTGGTGGATCCGTGATAGGTGTGAGCAGCCGATAAAAGTTTGGGCCAACCTAAGGATTCAGTGAAACTGCGTGGTTTATCAATTTATAAATTATACGACTGTTCAAGAGTTGAGTCATATGTTTGTTCCATCTGATGTTTCATTTGAGTACATTTTTGATCATTTTATATCACTTGAAATTATTATAAATCTTATTTATACTCCAGTAGATTATGTGAATCTCGCTTGCATATCAAAATATAGGAGATTATGTGAATCTCACCTACCGTGCATATTCTTGGAAGCATATTTGAATTCTTTAAGATTATTTGAATCTTAATGGTATTCCATACGTGAGATTATGTGGATCTCGCTTGTGTTGTATAATGTTAGTGGAAACGTATTTGCAGTCCCTGAGGTTTTTTAAACCTTTTTTTTTCATACGTAAGATTATATTAATCATATTTTAATTTTTCAATTTGGGAATTTGTGTAGAGTGTAGAGTGATTGGATCAATCATATGTTGAGAGCGGGAGAGAATCATTGCAGTATATGTATGTATGTATGTATGTATGTATATGTATATATATATATATATATATATATATATATATATATATATATATATATATATATATATATATATAGTAATTCATTCTATAAATTTCCATCATCCATCACATTGTGTTTGTGATGTTCATTTAGTCCAAAAACCCACTCGGTTTCAATTCTGTTACAATGTACCCGATGTCATTGCATTCAGATCGAATAACAACAACATAGATTTGAAATAATTTCATTTAATATGCAACCGTTTACACATTCCACCACGTCATGTTTGTAAATTCATAGAAGCAAAAAACTAACAAGTAGTTGACGATAATGGGCCAGAAGAATATAAAATTACTCAAAGGTTTACGGGAATTTGCATCAGCTGTTATATTAGCCTCTTACAAGCGTAAATATATGTGTGTTAGGTATAATTAAACACTCGAGAACATTGCCATAAGATTAAATGAATCTGACGGTGGCCAAGGAAGAGCCAACATGTTAGATAGACTTATTTATTTTATCCTCATGTTAGATAGACTTATTTATTTTAATTGATCGAGAAGCAGTCAATAACCTCGGAAGTGGGGATACGCAAGATAAAATTGATAAAATAGACACAAATATAAAAAGAAATTGAGAACATTTAATTTATTTAGAGAAAACGTTTAGAAAAGCTAGACACAATAAACGCTGCAGTAGAGAAAAAATACTTGTATTAAGAGGCAATATCAATAAAGTCAACCTTGACATTGAGGTAGTTGTGTTGTGCGTTGTTCGTCCGTCGAGTCGACAAGGACCACTTTAGTCATCCGAGGGTTGAATGAACTGGTTCTATTCTTTGCGTGCGCAGGTGACTGACGAGGCCACGGAGGTTCGTTTGTATAAAGGATAAGGAAAGAGTGCGACATCTCCAGGGGGGTTGATAGCATGCGCTTTTCTGGCTTTTCTTCAGCTCTGCAGCTGCAGTCTTGCTAGATTAGCACAAATTGGACGCTGTTAAAGTGTTCAGCCCAAGGTTCAAGAATTTTCTCTTTGTTAGTGATTAATGTGTTCCAGTCTGGGCTGAGAAGAGGGAAGTGATCCAAAGGATGCATTTCCATACACTTCTTTCAGGGCGTTGTAGAAGTTCTTCATGTCATGACTGTTTGCATAGCACTAGATCTCATCAGCTTTAAGCTCATCCAAGTGTATCGCATCGGACTTTGTTTTTGCTGCACAGTTCTGCGTGTAATGTTGAAAGCATCTTTGAGGCAGTGTTTCTCATTCAGCAACTGATTGATCTCATCGTAATTCTCATAAAACCAATCTTGATGAATTCTGGTTGAGTGTCCTAGGATTTCCGAAGCTGTGCTAAAGACCAGCTCTCTGAATTCCGCCGAGTCGGTCTCCACATTCTGTTTGTTCAGAGGGGTCGATTTCAGACGTTCTACCATGGCATCCACGAGAGACTATTTGGTACTGATGCGTTTCAGCTTGGTGATGTTTAGTCGTTTAGGAGCCTGTATTGTTTACTGGGCTGAATGCGGATGTTAAGCTTGGTGATGATGAGGCGGTGGTTTGTCGTGCAATCTGCGCAGCACAAGGACATGGTCACACGTACATCCTGACTGTCCTTCTTTACGACAATGACGTAGTCTATGAGATGTCAGTGCTTAGAGCGAGGGTACATCCATAACGTCCGGTTACGGGTAGGGAGGCGGAAGACTGTATTGGTGAGCAGTTCATACTCGGCGCAAGTCTGAGTAAAAGGAGGACGTTGCTGTTACAGTGACCCAATCCGTGTTTTCCTAGCACTCCATCTCAGACAACGTGATCACAACCTACTCTTGCATTGAAGTCACCAAGAATGACGAGCTTATCTGCCATTGGAACGTCAGCAATGACGGAGTTGGTCATGGTTGGAGGGTAGGAACTGATGATGGTAAGGTGCTTTCTTCCAGACAAGAGAAGGAGTTTCATGATAATGAGTCTGTCGTTTACTCTCTTGGGAGGTCCAGCCAATTTGCCAATCAGTGATGTCTTCACTGCAAAGCCGACACCAGCCTCACGGTGCTCTTCACTGCCTCAGCCGCTGAAAAAAAGGTATATCCAAATTCCCTTTCACAGAGTTCGCCTTTTGCAATCCGGATCTCACTCAAGGCAGCAATGTCCACGTTGCATCTGGCGAATTCCTTTTCTATTAGGGCAATTCTTCTCTGGGGGTTTTCCGAGTCATCTCTGTCCAGTAAGGTGCGTACATTCCATGCACCAAGTGAGAGAGGAACAATTCTCATTTTCTTCTTTGTATTTCGACCACTTGAGTAGGGTCCCCACCAGCTGAGGTATGCTGGCTATGAAGGTTTATAACAAGCAATGTTTATGGCACATTTTCTAGCCCCTTCCTCATGCCAAGGAGATGAGCATTCCTGAAGAGGGCTGCTCAGTCGCTAAGAGGGCTGCCGGACTCCACTGCTGATCTGTGTCAGTGGTGAACGACCCTAATGGCCTGATTCGCCTGCGTGCAGGTTTGCAGCTACTGCTGCCAGTGTACCCACACCTGTTGCTTTGTCGCTTGCCTGTCGCCACAGGATCTTGGTGGGTGATTAAATGGGATGGGTGGATGACAAGAGTGACTTGCGAGATGACTTTGTTGTAACTTAGAAAGAGTTGCGCAGTTGTGCAGTATTGTTAACTGCAAAGTTAGCATTAAAATTAATGCTAACAGTGAGTCTTTCAAAAATGATTTGAAAACCAAAAACACGTTGGAAATTGAAAATTAAAACGATCAAACTGAAAGGACATTGAGATAAAAAAAAATTTAAAAAAATCAACCAATGCCTGGCGATTTCTGAATTATACCGAGTCAAGACTTTATTTATCTGTATGGTACTTGAGTCTGTTTTGGAAATAGAGATATAATTAGCTTTTAACTAACCAGCTTTGTGGAACTTATTATACCCAGCGTCTACACTTGATGCATAACTGTTTGGTTTATAGAACACATTATAAATAACTGCTTCACAAGAACATATCATTAAGGTAAACACAAAAGGTTAGATTTATACACAATTGATAATCTATTTAATTTTTTCCAGTTAAGGTATTGGGGGGGGGTTTGGGTGGGTACATTGGTTAGAATCAAACAAATGACGTCCTAATTACAAGTCAGAGCTAGAGAATGTAAGAGGAACCAGTAGATACACTTTATAGTTTACAAGAAACACGTACATAATGCCTGAAAAAAGCATAGTTTAGTCTTTGCTTTTAAATTCAAACATGCCAGCGTTCGCAGCATGATGTGTGATGGCACTAGTATCGATTTTGCTAAACCTAAATACAGTAAAGCAAATGGTTTTGCAGAAGCTGTGATTGGAGAAGCCATATCTTACGGTTTTATGATTTACAAAAATCCACTGAGTAAGTTATCTGATCCTACTGTAGCTAATGAGACTCGAATTAGACAAGACACGTCCTTAGAAATAAAACAAAGAACAAATGAAGCCAAGAATGAAAGTGTGCTTGAGTATTTAAATGGAAGATTCATGCAACAAGCCTAGGTGGTTCAGTATTTGAACAACATGAATGATAGTTTTTCTCTCTTTAATTGTAATCACAGTTTAAATGAGAAGCCAAAACGTGAAAAACAAAAGCAAAACTGAGGAATGCTCGTGAATGTAAAACAGAAATTTTTCATTAGGAGCTGGTAACACGCAAAATACCGATACCGAGCCTATACAGTTTTATGATAACACTTGACTTTCAGATGCGAACATATTAATATATATCTTATACATGTGCCCTTCCACAGGATTTGAGACTTTACATTACACTCACCTAAGCAGCTGAGGTGAAAATGGTAACCAGAACTTAGAATTGGAAAGCATTTTGTTTCAAGTAGGAAACGATTAACTGTGAATCAGTCAATCGATGAATGACAAGTACTTCAATGGAATTGCTTTCTTCTAGGACTACATAATGAGAAAGCGGGAAATAGAGATAGAGAGAGAGACTCGTTACCAAGACAGTCAATAAAAAGTAACAACACTTTTCATTTTCAAAGAATGATCTCTAATAGTCTGGTCCCCTGCTTAGTATGCTCCCTGCGATGCACTACGCTATACTAAGTATAGCGGAGTGCATCTCAGTGAGCATACTAAGCAGGGGACCAGACTAGATCTCTAACGGTGCTTTAATACCGTGCAAACTAAACTAGTGAATGTCATCCCGGAGACTTTGGCACCTCCGCAACAATAGAGAACATTCCAGTGATAATAGAATGTCTGCCAAGCATGGTTCATTCCCACGGCTTTCAAATGAGGCCACAGTTTCTTGAAGCCTCTTGGTATTTGTTCTACGAACATAACATAACTGAGGAACGTAACAACGTGTTGTTAATTAGTATACTAACATTACTGTACATGGCTTGGCTTGAGAAGCACTCACGATATCAGGCTATATAGCAATGGTCTGAAAGTAGCCAAATTAGCCAATGTTCACAGTAGCGATCTAACGTGGAGAGGGCGGGGCAGACAGGGTGGTTGCCCCGAGTGTCAGAGGTCTTGGGGTGCTAAAACGCCTTTGGGCCTTTATCGTCGCCCCAGGCGCAATTTATCCTTACCACGCCATTCAACAAAGTATCCATTTTAAAATTAACAGGAAAAACGAACACTGACGCTCACAAAATGTATCTTTCCTTTCAGATGGCAATTAGGTGAAATCAATTTTCTCACAGACGCGTTCAAATGCATTTCAAAGAAATGCACGATCAATCGTGGAGCGACTAAGTGTGTTAAAACACTTTTCCTAAATTTTAAGTCGACTAAATACAAAGTTTATTTTTTCGACCGCATTGTTATCATTAGTTCAAATTTTTGGTGCAATAAGACCTATCATGGCATTTGTATATTCAAAGATATACATGTAATTATGATAGATCCATACGATGAATTATACAAGTCGATATAATAGCTATTTGATTTGTGTCGAAGAACAAATACTTAGTTCTTAATTAATACCTATCTTAATGTTGATGAGGTTAAAAAATAAAGAAAGTCACTCATTTATCTAAACTAGATTTTACTTTTAGACATTTTGAAATCTCGATGTTGGTGATCTTTCAGATGCACACCTCTTTCATAAAAGATTTCAAAGAGTATATGTGTTTTGTACGGAGCCCGTTTTGTTAGCTGTATTGTACAGCAAGGATCAGAAAACAATGAAAACATCGTTTGAAGAGAATCATATACTGTAGAAATTTTAAAAATCGAAAGAACAAGCTTGTAGTGAAATAAAATCAAATGTTTACATTGTCAACTAAATACCTCTTGTCATAAGACACTGAAAACGCAATATCAATAATTGTGATGCAGTCAACCGGATGATTATATGCACACTTTTGACATCTGAAATTGCAAACTCTTGTTGAATACACATTTTGTAATTCCTTTGCATCCTTTGTTTTCAGCTTTTTCCGTCTTTTGTATGATAGTGTTTTACCTTAACTGAAAAAGCTCTCAGACTGGTGTGCCATTTAACTGATCCATGAAAACGTAAGGATATATTTTAGGATAGTCATTTGTGTCCTAAAACACGATTTTATGTTTCATGTCGCTGTAAACGTTTTCGGTCTCGATACGAAAGCACAAAGAATCTATGTCGGTAATGAATAGCCTTTTCTTATGATCTTATTTGCTTTTAAACTTCGAGTGCCAGAATTCCTACATCAACTCTTTAGGTATCTCTAACACTGAGAAACCAATAGTTTAGTAAGTTTGATTTTTGTTTACCGGTTCCTCGTCTATTATTGTCCTCCCCGTTAATGAAACATCTTTTTTTACCTAAAATTTTTCTTCTGATCAGTAAAATTTTTCACTGTTGTTGTTGTTGTTGCTTCTCTTTCTGATTTTTTTTTTTTTGCCGGAGATTTTCCATATGCATAGTAAATACAGAATTATTCATCCGTTTGAAACAGCCCTTCTCGAATTCATTGGTAAACTTTTTGTCTCAAATTTGTATTGAGCTCCATGTATGATTTCAACAAAGACTGCTGCTCAAACAAGAAAAAATTTAGTTTTCACTTGTTTTGGGCTTCTCTAATGTATCACACATTTCTCTTTGGATTTTTTTTAGGGGGGGGACGTACACAATAGTTTTCGTACAGTTCATCCATCAATTACCCCAGTACGCATTTACAATTTCCTTTGCAATCTGGATAAATCATTTTTATCTGGATTTTAATTTTCTTGAGCGCGGGGGGTAGTTCTTGAAATGGACGTGTAGATATGATTTATCTCCAAATCAACTGTTAAAATTCGCCTTGGGTCATTAACATCAGGTAAGTTTAACATGGATTGTTTTTTTTTTTTTTTCTTCTTCTTCTTCTTCTAACCATTAAATTTGTTCATCACTCACACATCTGTTGCTTATTTAACACGTATTATGTCGCTGTCATATTGTTCCAGAAAGATACGTGATATATGACTTTCACCATCACCTAGAACTTTTGAAGAAACCGTCTCATCTTTATCCTTTCCATTTTCATCACTTAATATTCATTGTTCACTTTGGCCTATATAGCATTGTGTTAAGGCCTAACTATGTAGAATCGTGTTAAAACCTAACTATTTAGTATCGTGTTAAGGCCTAACTATGTAGTATCGTGTTAAGGTTTATGTAGTATCGTGTTAAGGTCTAACTATGTAGTGTCGTGTTAAGGCCTAACTATGTAGTATGGTGTTAAGGCCTAACTATGTAGTATCGTGTTAAGGCCTAACTATGTAGTATCGTGTAAAGGCCTAACTATTTAGTGTCGTGTTAAGGCCTAACTATGTAGTATCGTGTTAAAGCCTAACTATGTAGTATCGTGTTTAGACATAATTATGCATTATCATGTTAATACCTCTTCTAAATCCACTTTCAGTTATTAAAAAATGTCATACGCTGTCAATTGTTAAAAACACGTCATACTTTATCAAAATTTAAATATTTTTAAATCTTTAAATTTTCATCATGAGCTCAATTAGATGCACTGCGATAAAGAGATGGGTCTAGTTTGTAGTTTGCGGTATATACATTGCAGTACTTCGAAAGTGTCACATAGCATTGGTGTATCCTTTCCACGTGCTCGCTTAGCAGTGTGACGTCACATCATGTACATACCGGCAATATTTATCCGAAAGGTTAGAATCACTCATATTTAAAAAAAAAAATCAAACGTTTCCTTTTGCGAATGCTATCCATGTTTTAAAACTACTACACAGCCTTTCTCAAATATGTAGGTCGCATGTCTATAAAATGTTTCATTTTCTCAAGAACCTTTTATCATTTGAATTGTTAGTCAGTTGTTCTAATGACTTCCACTTGATCCTAAAACAATCAGTAAATCTAATCCTTCATACTACTATTATTGTCATTTTATCATTCATGAATCTATCAACTATGGTTTTTGTACAGAATTAGGTGCATTTGTCGTCATAATCTGGATCATTTGTTACCAGTGTTTTCATGAATCTATCAACTATGGTTTTTGTACAGAATTAGGTGCATTTGTCGTCATAATCTGGATCATTTGTTACCAGTGTTTTCATGAATCTATCAACTATGGTTTTTGTACAGAATTAGGTGCATTTGTCGTCATAATCTGGATCATTTGTTACCAGTGTTTTCATGAATCTATCAACTATGGTTTTTGTACAGAATTAGGTGCATTTGTCGTCATAATCTGGATCATTTGTTACCAGTGTTTTCATAAACTGATGACTCATGACCTGACAGATTACGAATGAATAGTTGGGTGTAATTGGTTATCTAAAATTTAAGCTAAGTTTCTAAGGTCAGGACCTCTAGGATAGCGTGTTAAAAATATATCGTGATGCAATCATGTTAACCTCTACAGCGTAACTATTTGGAAATGACTTCTGATGACTTCTAGTGCTTCACCAGAGTAGAAGACTAACACTTTAGTTTTAAAGCCACCCGTTAGAAATCCAACACGCTAAAAGTAACTCCTAAACAGGGTGAGGGGTTGACTCACCATATTGTAGTTTACGGTAGAGATATCCTAAGATCCGGACCTAGGGGTTCAGAGACTCTCTGAAACACGAATATTATTTGATTTTTTTTCTCACTGTAATTTATAGTAGAGCTCTGGTAGAAGAGAAATTCTGATAGCAACGGCCCTAATTAACCCCCATTAAGATTCTTGTGTGTTCTGGTCAGTCCAGTTGACGTTTTACTAACACGGAGCATTCATTTTAAAAGTGTCTCTCTCAAGGGAGATTGGAGTCAAAAACCTTCAACGGATACTTCTCAATGCCATTTCTCAACATTCCCACCCCGCTAAGACCACACACACACACACAGAGGCCCGGCAATTAGACAAGGCTAATGAGGCAATCGCATTGGACCCAGCGTTTCTCCGCAATGCTTTTATTTTGTTTGGGGCACTGCGCTAATCGGTTGCTGCTTTGGGCCCCGCATGCTGCTTTTGGATCCCGCACATCCTAGGGTCGGGCCTACACACACACACACACACACACACACACACACACACACACACACACACACACACACACACACGAGTAGTCTTACATTATTAAAGTTATGTTTTCGCATGTTAAATTCTAATGCGTTAGTTTCACACATTTTGGACACGAACTGCCTTTTATACAAGGTGTCCGTGTAGAGATTATGTGTTTAAGTTACTGAGCTATTGAAAGTCTAATGAAAAACAAATACATCATAGTCATATTCACAGGCAAGAGATACAGTCTTCCTCGGGGGTGGGGATATTTGAGATTAGTTCTTGCGTACGTAAGTCGACTGCGTTAGGTGTTTTCTACAGTAAAGTATGCAACGGTGTGAATATTCTCAGTGTTTACCTATTCTCCGTGTTCCAAATTTTGACTGAATAAGCGAGGCAACGTTGCAAAGAGATGTGTCAACTCCTGCTATAAATGCGACTTGATATTTCCTTATAGTTACCGCCATATATATAATACATGCGCTGTGTGACGCTGGCTGATTCATACAGATGAAGACTTAAGGCTCGGAACAGACGTAGTCGTAATCTAAACAACATGTGTTTGAAAACCAAATGTAAGAAGTGTAACCGATACACGTGGGCAGGTAAGATAAATAGTATGCACTCACATTGTTACACACCTGTGGGGATTACAGGTGTAATAGAATCGAAGAAGGGTAGGGTACCAAATGTTTAAATATGCCTACATAGTATATGTAGTTGGAATGTGCAGTATGGCTGTATAGTGACGGGGAGATGTAAATGTGCAGAACAGACACGCAAATGCTACAGTGAACTATTTTGCGAGGCGACTGACAGTAACGTTAATTTATTTTTTTACTTTTAAGGAATTGGTTGCTGTTGATCGTGGGGGGGGGGAATGGGGTTGGGGTGGTAACTGGACTTTAAACACGTTATTGACTATATCCTAGCAAGAAAATGGGAACTAAGTTTCTCAAGGAAAGATAGAGGCAGTTGATCTCTGCAGTTTTCGAACCCGCGACCCTGGCATAAATAATCTGACACTCTACCAAACTGAATTACCAAAGTTCACTTTTTTAAGGAATATCAAGTGCAGCTCTAAACACGATGAACTATAGTTATTAAGTTAATCATTGTTCGGTCAGTGATAGTACGCACGTGCAATTTAGGGACCGCGACCAGTTTTTATTCACCAGACAGCGTGATTCGCCGTTGCATTTAAATATCGCTATCTAGCTCAGTCCGATAAATCAAACCCCCAACTTTGCGTTGATACTGATGGACAATTCAATAACATTACAGGTGCGGTGAAGATTTATCGGCCTCTCCGGCTCGCACCTTGGAGAAAGTTGAACAAGACAGGTGCATGGTGATCTTAGTCTTATGATGTACAATCAGTTTAGTGAAAAGTACACACAGCAGTATACAAGCAAATTTAATTTTTAAAAATATATATCTTTTTCCTTTTTTAATTTTAACCGGGGAAAGGGAGCAGGCGGGCTAGTGCATGTAAACATCGCAGGCCTGTCAGTGATAGTCCTTAGCAACAAGTGTCTACAGCAGTGTGTCACTGTGTGTGATTTAGATTGTAATGTTGCTTTAACGATTTTAGTCATGTCGCTACGACGTCTGCATTGCCGTTTTTACAGCGATGATGATAATGATGATGATGATGATTTAATGGCGGCGTGATGTGATGATGTCGACGATGGTACCAACAATTAAAAGAGGAATGGTTTGAACGGAGTATTTACTTTAACAGCAATAATAGTGACCTTTTTCATTTTCTATATACAGGATGATCAAGAAGTAGTATTTTTGTTTGCAAAATATATAAGCTGTTTTGCTGTAATAAAATGGACTAGTATAAAAACACGTTACCTCCTAATCTCTGTGTCAATCAAAGCAGTAGGGTAGAATAAGAATTTTAGTTTTTTTTAATACAACTTAGATTAATCATTGTATAAATGCTGATGACCTCAATATTTTGTTAATACTTTTTTTTTGCTGGGAACCAGCAAACACCTACTTTTACACTTAAATTTGAAAATATGGTATATACTTAAAATCAGTAAAGACATTATATTGATTTTCTTTTTGTTATTTTATGCTTTTGTTTAGCAGTATATACATAATTAAGGTGGTGTTTACCGACATTAAGAAAACATTTTTTCGTAATTTTGAAAATATGTTTTCTAACTAAAGAAAAAAAAGATATTAAAAATAGCGAAAATATTTTCATTTGGAAAAACATACTTCTGTTATAAAAAAAAACTATTTTCTTTAACTTCGAAAAGATATGTTTGGATATCAAAAACATTTCTTTTTATATTTTTGAAGTAGGAAAAATGTTTTATTACTAAAAATAATAACGAACGTTTTTTTTTCCAAGTACTTTTCAACGTATAGGAAATAATTTTGTTAATTTCGAAAGGATAAAAATAGTCATATTTTCAGAAATTTTCATCCAATTTGTGTGTATTACTGAGATTTTATTTTATTTTCAGTAGAAGTTGCAGCCAAAACAGTTTGTTTTGCTTACACTAACACGCTAAAGAGTAGACAGCTATCCGTGATCTGGCGATCCATCAATTGCTACAATACTTAGTTGCAGATAGCAAAAAGAACGTAGCTTGAATTAAATACAGTAATAAAACTCTCAAGGCAAAATACAAACAAAATTCAGAAGCCTCGCTGACTGGGTGGCTTAAAAGCAAGGAACACGATAAAATTGCGAAGTTGATTTATTTACTTTATGAAACAAATCATAGACTAGAATCGAAATGGCATAGATAACAATGCAAACTTTGATGACGAATAGCTACGAACTAAAGCTATAATTTTCACATTTCTGTAAATGACGTACTGGATCGTTGCAAAAATGACCAAGATATACTCGTATAGCACGATATCAAAGTTAAAGTTTCAATGTTTGGCGGAGTGTTACGGAGTAAGGAATATTTTCTCGACTCAAACCTGATATGGTGGCGCTCTACAGTTTCGTATTTAACTTAGGGTTAAAATTTTAAAGAAAAAGAGTTTCCCCGGGTTTCCTCACTAATTATACTGGTTATTTAAAAGAGACTGTATATCTTAGGTATTGTTCAAAAAACCTTTAATTCCCTTTTTTTTATGTATGATTGATGGGTGTAATATGGGTTAGAGAGTATACAGCTTGGCCTTACTCCAGATGTGCACCTTTCAAAAAAAGTACTAGCTCTACTTGTTCATTTTCACTTCTCGAACTTCAGAGGTAAATTGTAACAAAAAGAGCCGATAACTTTTTTTACATTTTATGTATTTGGTAATTCAGTCATTGCACTTTTAGAAGCTGGTATTATCTAGTTTGGCAAAATTCATTTTCCATATTTTAATAGCTGCCAAGAATAGTGTACTTTAGACAAATTTAGGTTGATTTTTGGAGCACAAGGGAGCAGTCATTTTAGTTAGCAGTGTCCTAAAATCATTTAAAATTTCCAAAATTACAATATCCAAAGAAATTTCATCCACATTTCATGAAAGTAGTATATAGGTATGCCAACATTCTCTCCACTGTGCATGTTTAAAATGCAAACAACTTCACCTTACATACATCACTCTCAAAAGTACATAATAACTGGTGAGCGCCACCTATTTATTTTTTCTTTACGATACGATACTAAATAAACCTTAGAGGCAGACGTTTACAAAACTAACTGTTGTACCAACTTTTGCAAAGGAAGCTAGAAAATAATAGGTTAAAGACTTAAAAGGTACGGTTAAAGTTTAGACTTTTCAGTTGTCACTTGTGCATTTTTGTTTCAGTGACAAAAGAAAACATAATTTACCCACCCATTTCAAAGGGTGTACTTGGTGTGTTTAGATAAGCACGCGCATAATGTCGAATACCTTTTTATACACTTTTGGGGACCCCGAGTGGCCGAGTGGACTAAAGTGCTTTCCGTTACAGATCACTGCCATTTCACCTCTGTCTGCGTGGGTTCGAGTCTAAGATTCAGCGAATATGGATATGTAAGAAAGCTTGCTAGTAGCTTTTCGTGGGTCGGTGGTTCTTTCCGCGGATTTCCGGTTTCTTCCTCCACCATTAATATTGGCCGCCATATATAGCCTATCATGTGCTGAAAAATGGCGTTAAGCCCCAACAACAACTTTCTACACTTTTTAATAAAGAGTTTCCAAACATTGCAATATCACGGTCGGAAAACGGTTTCATCAGTAAATCTAGAAAATTATTAGTGTATGCTCGGTTGCTGCAGATGATGATGATGATTATTATTATTATTATTATTATTATTATTATTATTATTATTATTATTATTATTATTATTATTATTATTATTATTATTAATCTCTTGTAGGATGCGGTCGTCATATCGAGGTGGTGTTAAGTGACGTACCGCCCGAAGAACGCTGCCAGTGTAAGAGGAAAGAAAAGGGGTGTTCCATTTTATAGGGTATAAAGCCTTTGTGTTAGGTATGTATACTAGCTCCTTTCTTTTTCCTTCAAGACGAAAACCTCTGAAATCAACTGAAACATAATTGCTTTCTATAAATAACCCTCAGGATACAACAAATCTTGCAAAACGCGTGGTATACAAAAAATTATTCTATGGAGTATTATATACTTATTCATTTTTGTTATTTTTCTTTCAAAGATGACTTAGAATTACATGCTCCTTGGAGCCTGGAACAATATGTATCAGATAATGCACGTTCTACTGGGCCATTCAAGCTTGACTTTAAACCATTGGCCCCCATATATGATTTCAACAAACACGAAGATGTACAAAACTGTCGTTTTGATATGTGGGGTGAGATCAGGGAGATGGGGAGGGGGGAACTGATAAACGTTCGGGACGTTACATCTGTATTGATTGCCCTTGTTTTATTTTTCTTTCTTCTATATTTCATGGTCTATATGCATACTGTATATACTCGCTTACAAACTGCATAGACCCAGATCTGCTGGCGCAAAATCAGGGTAATCTTCTTATACTGATTACTACCAACTGCACAGACTCAGATGCGCCGGCAGATCAGGGTCTTTGTTGTTTGTTCTACTGATTACTGATGGCAAACTGCACAGATCCAGGTCTGCCGGGGTTTTATGCAACGGTACATCCGAGAATGTGCAGTTTGCTGTTGGAGACGTCTTATAAGCGAGTAAAAATGGTACTTATTGTCTGTTCATTTTATGTTCGTTTCTTTGATGATTTTTTTTCATTGTTTTATTAAAGGTACCTATTTATTTCAAGGTATCAGCTCTATTAGTTTGTATCCGATTTTTCTTTTCAGATAAACCTAGTCGCCAGACATCTCATGTGCATAGTTTACTGTTGTGAGGACGTGAATCTCTTGCAGATGGCTATTTGCGACAAATACTTGTTTGATATAAATCTGACTTATGGCTATTTGCAACAAATACTAATCTAATATAAATGTGACAGATGGCTATTTGTGACAAATGATATTATGATATAAATCTGACAAAAGGCTTTTTGCGACAAATACTAATCTGATTAAATCTGACAGATAGATATTTGTGACAAATACTAATCTGATATAAATTTGACGGATGGATATTTATAATAAATAATAGTCTGATACAAATCTGACAAAACGCATGTTTATATTTTGCAGCATCACCCTTTCTCATTAGTGTTATATCCATGTGTACAAATAATTGTCAGCACAAATAGAATTATTCAGTTTATTTTCCTTATTACTTATTACTAACTTACATCGCTCTTAATCTCAATGTTTAGTGCTCCGTGCCTTTCAGGTCAACGTTTGCTAGTGTTGAGCATGAATTATTTTACTCCAGCTTGAGATTTTGTACTAGTCAGTAAATGAAATCACATTTCATAGAGTAATCATTTTAAATGGCTTTTATTAAGTGATTTTTTTTTAGAAAATAAACATTCCGATAAGTAATTACTTTCTTGTTTCTTTAAATGTTTTGAGTATCGTTGCTTCTATCTGAAAATATACCTCTTTGTAGCACTCAAAATTGTGCTGGAGACAAAGGAATATTTTTTTCGACAATTTATCATTTCAGTATAATTGAATTAACAACGATTTTAGTACATACTATTAATAAAGTAATTTTTAAAACCTAGGTGTCCATCTATACATCTTCCTATAAAAAGAAGAAAGGACGGTAAGAAAAACGGACATATACAGAAGTGTAGATACATAAGTACTGATTCAATGTGTGGGTGTTGTTATTGTTGCTTAGATTTTATGGAAAATGAATATTTTAATCCGCTTATATTGGAGTAATAGCGTGCCTATGGAAGCGACCTTGAACATAAACTATAACCTTGACATACCACGTTCCGTAAAGACTTTAGTACCAAATGCAGAATAAGTTTGTGAACCATTTTGAAAAGTCAAATGTACATTTTAACGTGCTTGCATTGGAGGTCGTCAGAGAAATGATGATCTCTAGAGATCAAAATGTTTAGCTTGTATGCATTGAAGGTCGTCTCAGAAATGATGAGCACTAGAGATCAAAGTGTATAACGTGGCTGCGTTGAAGGTCGTCACAGAATTAATGACTACTAGAGATCAAAGTGTTTAACGTGTGTTAAATCTGGGGTCAAGGTTCTCTCGTTGGGTTTCCTTTGGTAGCACTACGGATTTTTCAAGAAGGCTTTGAGTGTCAAAATTGATTTGAGATCTTACAACCCTCATGTCACTCCACTGTCGCCCATGCGAAAAATAAAACTGATGGCTACAAAATTCCATCAATGTTGCAATAATATTATAAATAAAAGATGAAACCTAAAGTCACACTGTTCAAGAAAAGGGATAATTTGATGATGTATTCTGTTTATAAAACAACTTAAGGTTGATTGTATAATTGAAGCCAGTTGGTGGCTGCCTTTATTTAATTGAAAATCCAATTTTAAAAAAAGTCGAGAAACCTTACACTGTGCATAGGATTAAAACCAGTGATGAAGGCGTGCGTTGTGTTTCTTTACTGAGTATTTGTTGTTCATTTTGGAAGTATGTAATGTTGTAAGACATGATTCGAATTAAATAAAATGCAAGAAATGAACCGAAATAGAACCAGATAAAACTCCGCATAATGTATTTTTCGGTCCTAAAATATCTTACTCATGTGATTGGAATTTAAACAGCGTGGAATAAACAGCTTTATGTAAATATTATCTCGCATTTTACTGATCATAGTTATGCAATGTTGTGGCTCTAATATACACGTCAAAACCACATGTCAACTTTCATCAGAGCACAATACATTTATTTCAAATAATTGGAAAATGGGTCTGAATTAGAACAAAGCAGTAATTTTAGTTCAACAATCTGTGTTACTTCGCTTTTCTTAAACATATTTGAAAAGACCATCCATTCTCACATACCCACGTGGACCCAGGCAGACAGGTGATCAGTAAAGGCAAGCACATTTGACCACTCATCCATCTGGGATCCCAAAACGTGAAGGTCACTCGGAATGAGAGAAGACAATTGGTTTAAGCCAAATATTGCAAATATCTACATAAGTGACTACTAAACATCATCGTACGCATTTTTAAAGTGATGTTCACTGTACTCTATTTGGAAAATGTCCGTACTTGTGTTGAAAATGATTTTCATTCGATCGGGAAAAGTTACCAGTATTGTTTCTTACTACACACGTCACGGTAAGGGAATATTGGAACAATTGTTACCCATTCCCACAAAAACGATAAAAAGTCTAAGATACACATGCCAGTGGCATTGGTCTACTGCATCATGCTTTATTGCATGCAGTGTTGGATAGGGATTCGTAAAGATCGCAGAAACCGCTTAGTTGTAGTAATGAACAGCTGGTATAAACTTTGGTCTTTGAAACAAACTATGTAATGATTGAAATGACGACAACAGTGGGCCATAAATAAAAGTTTTTCTTCTTGGTTAGATGGTATTTTTTAACAGTTAGAGTTAGCCTTTTTATATCCGCCAATTTAAATATATTTAAATAAATGAAACGTTTTTGTGAAATTTTTAAGTGTTATATTAAAATAAGTATAGTAATTACGGTAGCCAAAAAAGCGGCTTGAATTATCAAACAGCAGAAAACTGCATTAAATCATTAATCTTTTATAGAAAGGTACGTGATTTAATTTAAAATTTTCTTGTGATCAAATTCAAGAACTAAATATATATCTTGAAACACGAAGGTTCCATTTGTCAATTTTTTAAAGTCGTCATTCAGTCAAACGAAATGAACGTTCAGGCGTAGTATTCATTTTACAGCACACTGCAAAGTTTTTGTTAGCCAAGGTTCCGATATGATAACCCTATCTTCATATCGAAACTTTGGCAAGCGAAGATGCATACCACATGATTTATATTGCTTATCATATGTCAATGCATGACGGAAAAGTTCGCATTGTGTGACCTTCGCAAACAGCTCGACTGCACTAGTCTCGCAATACGCATACGTTAGCAGTTGGAAAAGGATAATAATATAAGTAATAGATTCATTCCTGTACCTTTTTACTGTAAGCTGACATAATTGCGTGAACACGTTTGGTATCTCCTGTTAATAAATTGGTAATAACTCGTCTAGTTCGGTCATTTTCCTCTGGCACCCTTAATTAAATGGAAGCAATTTGTTAATGGACGGGGAAAAATAGCAAAAGGTGTAAAATCCAGACGAACTATGTCTAAGAAGATCAGTACTACTACAAAAGATAACAGGTATATGGTTAAGCCGATCAAATTCAAACAAATTACAAATATATTTTTCTTCAGCATTTTGTGTTTCTCACTTTAGAAAGATCTCATCTTTGCACAATATAGGACTTACAATGGAAGTTATATTTATTTTGGTCAAAACACTACGTATGAATGTATCGGAAACCAATACCCGGTTCGTACTAGTTACAACCAACATTCGCAATTACAAATTCAAAATTAATGAAACGTTGGAAGTTGGAAAATTGAAGACGCATACAAAAGAATACAGGAAATTTAATTTTTAAGTATGCGCTTTCAATGTGATAAATGCGAGGGCCATTATTTTGCTTCCTGACAAATATCTTTTGATACCTCTTCACCCCGTGGGAGCATAGGGCTGTGACTACATCTAACCAGCAGAAACATTTCCGAGCTGTTTTATTCGATTCGACTCACATTATTCTGGTAGTCTTTTAAACTGCTCCTGTGGCCTAGTGGTTAGAGCTGCTGCCTCAGATGTGGGATGTCTTTTGTTCTATCCCCGGTCGAGTCATACCAAAGACTTACAAACATGGTAATAACAGCTGCCTCGCTTGGCGCTCAGCATCAAGAGGTTAGTATTAGGACTGGTCGGACTGGTGTCAGGATAATGTGACTGGGTGGAACATCATGCTACATGTCTGCGGCATGATGCCCCAGTACTAGATATCACTATAAACTGCTACACTGCAGACATCGCAGCAATATGACTGAAAAATTGTTAAAGCTACGTTAAAAATCTAAATCACACCCACACACTGGCAGTCTTGATCGTTACCTCAACAAACCTACGACAGTTCTTAATTCTCCTGTCACCTTTCCTTTTTCATTGGGGTTTCATTCTAGCGTCTGTCTAGTGACGTTGTTTGAAGGCTATCATTGCGTATACCCCATCCATCCTCATTTCCTTTTGGAGATTTCTTGGTTGATAGGTAGCTGACCGATGGGTTCCTAGAAGTCGGTGTTACGGGTCCTCTCTGACCATTGGATGTTGAGAGGGCGTCGAAGGCAGATGTTCAAAATGGACTGCATGTTCTTCTTGGAATTTGTCTTAGTCACCCTCCAGATCTTAGAGTCGTAGAGCGGTAGAGGCTTCACGTTTGTGTTGAACAGTCTAATCCTGTTCTTTCTAGAGAGGGGCGAGGAGGTTTTTTTAGCTTTCACAAGTCCGTTCCGGATGTCTTGGTCGGTCCCTCCGTAGGCCAAGACATTACTCCCTGGATAGATGAACTGTAAGTTTCTCTTTGGCAACACCATTGAATTCTATTATGCTATTTTGCTTAATGTGGAGTTTCATTGTTTATGTTTTCCAAGCGTGTATATGAAGTCCGGTCTTTTCTAATTATTTTGCCAGGCAGCAGGACATGGCCTTAATCTACTGGTAATTTAAGAGGCCCGTGTTATCTGCAAAGTCCAGGTCTTTTAGCTGTTTTGTTACATTGTATCCCACTTCACTTTTTGTTAGTCGTTGCCTTCGTTATCCAGTGGCCTAGTGGTTAGAGCGTCCGCCTCGGATGCGGGAGGTCGTGCGTTCGATCCCCCGTTGAGTCATACCAAAGACTTACAAAAATGGTACTAACACCTTCCTCGCTTGGCGCTCAGCATTAAGAGGTTAGTGTTATGACTGGTCGGCCTTGAGTCAGGATAATGTGACTGGGTCTGCGGCATGATGCCCCAGTGCTAGACATCACTATAAACTGCCACACTACAGACATCGAAGCGATATGACTGAAAAATTGTTAAAGCTACGTTAAAAATAATAACCACACATCTCATCGTTATCAAGTCTTGCCGTCAAAATGATCACTTGTGGAGGCATCCATGCCTGACGCCAGTTTTGACAAAACGTTTTAATATTGTTCAGATCAATAAAGCTGGAGACAAAAAGTAGTTGGACTAAGCAATATTCACCTTTACGTATAGGAGGGATTATACAAAAAAGGAACTTGAACTATTAAACTTACCTTATTCTTCTGGAGCAACACAAAATGTATAATAGCTTAATTTTTGTGATAATGTTATACCTTGTGTACCAGAAAACCAGTATAATGCACGTATTCACTATAGTGTAGCTTTTTTTATATAACTTTACATCTATATATATATATATATATATATATATATATATATATATATATATATATATAGAGAGAGAGAGAGAGAGAGAGAGAGAGAGAGAGAGAGAGAGAGAGAGAGAGAGAGAGAGAGAGAGAGAGAGAGAGAGAGAGAGAGACTACTTAACCGTTTCTTAAAACAGTTTGGGACATCTAGTAGAAACCTTGTCATCATTGATCAGTTTAAAATTAGCACTTTTTCAAAATGCAAATATAAAATCGTGTGCATGTAACAAACGTATTGGGAAAGAGAAGGATCATATTTAGCATCAAGGAAGCAGTAGAAAATTAAAGGACCATTTATATAAAAAGAAGTATTAAGTAATATGGTGAGTTATGGAATTCCAGTTGTTGCATATCAAATCTAAAAATGAGAAGGAGTATTTTGATGTGGAAAAAGGATGAATGGTAATGAATGCCATAAGTTCGTGTAGTCTTAGAGTTTTATCTCAGTTCAGATAGTATATAAAGCACGTGAGGCGCAACTAAATTTAAGCGGAATAATGAATTTCTTTATTTACAAATGTAATAATAATAAAAAAGTAAGTGTTAAATATCAACCATAAACATTTAAATATTATCACAGTTGTTCCCGTTATCCGGAACTAATTTTAATAAACAAAATAAATAGTTGCACAAGTCGTTTTGTTTTTGTTCACATTTCCACGTGTGTATGATACTAAAATCCAGTGTAGAAATAACTGTCTTAAATCTCCAACAGACAAAAACTTAAACAGGCTTCCAGAAACAGTCTTTAGGTCCTGATAAAGCCTCTAATGTAAACATTTCCACCATATTTACACGAATTTGAGCATAAAGGCTACATACCCTAGCTGTTATTTTATATTTTAAAATAAAATATGACAAAAGGATATACCACAAGATCAGGTAATAAAGGTAACCATTATTTACACAGTTTAATATGCATTCAAGAGTGCCTTGAAAGCCGATCTGTACAATAGTTTATAGAATTTGCTGTTTTGCTAAACGGTAAAGGTTATGGAAAATAAAGCATTATAAATTAAATAAAGTATTCTAAATATAGTTCTATATTGGAAATAATAATAATAATAATAATAATAATAATAATAATAATAATAATAATAATAATAATAATAATAATAATAATAATAATAATAATAATTAATAATAATAGAATATTGTTATCTACCTAAAATTTTGGCCATTTGGAGGGTTGATGCAATGAAATATAAATGAGGTTTTTTTTTAGTTTAAGTGGAGGAATCAAAGCATGACCAAAAAAAATCTTTTGTTTTTAAATTGACATTTGGACCAGTCTGTAAAGTAATTAGGATACAACGGGGCTGGTTTAAGAATGTTTCACTGCACTACTACTACTACTACTACTACTACTACTACTACTACTACTACTACTACTACTACTACTACCAGTGCCGGATTAAACCCTTTGGAGGCCCCTAAACAGTTGAAATCTTGGGGGGGGGGCTCGCAAATTATCTCCTAATACGTCAAGATCAAATCAATTCAATATTATTTTGTTCCGTTGTCGAGGGGCTCCTAAAAGGCGTAAGGCCTATAAGTCGGTGCCTACTCTGTATTTAGTAATCCGGCACTGACTACTACTACTACTACTACTACTACTACTACTACTACTACTACTACTACTACTACTACTACTACTACAACTACTACTACTACTACTAATAATAATAATAATAATAATAATAATAATAATAATAATAATAATAATAATAATAATAATAACCGCTGAGAACAATACAAACATCAACCCACCCACCCACCCACAAAACTATATTTAAAAAACACATGCATGAGATACAAGAAACGTGGTCAACAATTTCACCAAGAGAAGTCAAAGAATAAGAATATATTCTTGATACCTTTTTTATTCTATTGCATTTTATATTTTATTTTATTTTCGTTGTTTCTTTCTTTTCTGTAAACTTGGCAAGTAGCCATCTATTTCTGTTGTTACCAAGTCAGTCTCGAAGACAACCGGGAACTTAAATTCCTATGAACCTATCCATGCTGTATACCATCTTCAAGCTGGCTTTCCAACAGACTTCATCGCCAACAGCAAACATATTCTTCTAAACGGATATAGCCATTCCACTACTAGGACCATTGATTAGAAATAAACTACTACTACTACTACTACTACTACTACTACTACTACTACTACTACTACTACTACTACTACTACTACTACTACTACGACTACTACAAATGTAGCCGGATTTTAAAAATATAATCTTTGTAATTGCTTGGTCATAGTTGATTTCAGGGCCGTGCAGAGGCCGAGATACCCAGGCAATTTTGCTCGGGGACTTTACCCCCTCGGGGAGGGGCACACACGGTAAATTCTGCCAGCTGAAAAACTGGAGGAGGGAGGGCAAAATCTGAATGATGCTCGTGGCCCCCAAATCCTCTGCACGGCTATGGTTGATGTAATTTTTTTCATTAATTAGAAACGATATACTAATAATAATAATAATAATAATAATAATAATAATAATAATAATAATAATAATAATAATAATAATAATAATAATAATAATAATAATAATATAACCTAAATTACAAAATTAGAGGATCAAAATAATATCGTCCTATTAGGCGCTCAATGATCCGCCCAACCCGCCAAAAAGTGTATTTGAGGGCGTCAGAGTATTCCATAGAAATTATGTGCTTTTATTGATTTTTGTGAACAACTAAGATGAATTGGTCGATTTTATGTGTATTGTAGACCGAAGAACACCGTATTAAAATGTTTCAGATAAGTTTCCAGCATAGATATACACCAATAAGTTACTAACTATACATCAATAACTTAATTTAGCATGAGTTCAGGCAGTGAAAAAAAAAATTGTTTACTAAGCTATCATACAGTGTTGTTATGTCTAATTTGAGCATATACGTCGCTCAGAACAGCCAATGGCCAATAGTTCTATTTATAGTAATACGAACAATTTTGATATATAGCTGTGTTTTCAGGCATCGAAGTGTCATATCGACTGCATAAAGAATCTAATCGAAGGTATGGCTGGAGCTATCTGTATTCGCCAGTATTTTGTGTCACAATCATTATTCAGGTTTAACAACATTCATAGTTTACTTTCTTTAAAAAAAAATGTTTGGCTTCGTTGGTTTATATATATATATATATATATATATATATATATATATATATATATATATATATATATATATATATATATATATATATATATATATATATATATATATATATATAATGCAAAATAAAATAAATAATGCTTGCCAAAATTTAAGTTTTTAATTCCAGTGACCTGGCATAATTCAATTACAATAATTAGAACCATACCAGTGCATATTCATGCTTACACAATATATTACAGGTGCACAGAAAGAAACAACTCCACAGTGCAGTAACATAATCAAATATATTTTCTACTTCTTTTACAGAGATTATTTGAAAGAAGAGAACTCATATCACCATGCATTTTCTTTCTATACGTAAAAAGCTGGTCATAGTAGGCGATGGTGCAAGTGGCAAGACGTCACTTCTGATCAAGTTCGGTAAGGACCAATTCCTTGACGTATATGTTCCCACAGTTTTTGAGACCTACGTCACCGATATTGAGGTGGTCGGAAAACAGGTAACCAAAAACTTTCATATTAAACTCAGGTCATAGATGCTGTTAAGAAAAAAAAAAAAGAACGACAGACGGATAGACACAAACTAAAATCAATCAATCAATCAATCAGTCTATCAATCAATCAATCAAATCGATAAATCAGAACATTGACAAACAGTTTTAAAAATATATAAACCATTTGCCGCTGCTTATAATAATAATAATAATAATAATAATAATAATAATAATAATAATAATAATAATAATAATAATAATAATAATAATAATAATAATAATAATAATAATTTAGTGATATATATATATATATATATATATATATATATATATATATATATATATATATATATATATATATATATATATATCACATGGCCTCAATATGGAAGACACACGTAAGAAACATAAACATTCATTATTAGTTACGTATTTTGCATTGGAATAATACAGATGGCATTTCTAATATAAAAATATATTGATTGCAGTTCTAATATAATTATATATGGCATTTCTAATATAATAAAATAAATGGCGTTTCTAATATAATAACGTATATGGTGTTTCTAATATATTAATATATACGGTGTTTCTAATAATATAACATAGATGGCGTTTCTAATATAATACAAAAAGCGCTTCTAAGATAATAATATAGATAGCTTTCTAATATAATAATACAGATGGCTTTTCTAATATAAGATTCGACCCAGTTAAAATGAATATTTGAAGGAGTACTTCTTTCACTATGACGAACTGTTAACGACATATCCAATATAGGTTAAATGAAGCACGCAAAAATATTGTATCCCATCTTAGGTTACTCTTTCACTCACTTGTGTGATAATTAGTCTCCCTTTATGCGATTAAAATAGTATGAATTATCTGACCAATATAATGTTCAAATTATTTTTATTTTTTAATTTAGCGCTCTATGTAATCCAATCTCGAGAATAACATTTGAGAGAGAGAGAGAGAGAGAGAGAGAGAGAGAGAGAGAGAGAGAGAGAGAGAGAGAGAGAGAGAGAGAGAGAGAGAGAGAGAGAGAGAGATTTGGAATATTAATTTTACCAGTATCTATATCAAACATTCATTTGTTAGTAATCAGTCTAAAAGGTATTATCATCCTCTGTAAGACTTAAGAGAAGCTGGAAAAATCATCTTTACCCGATTTTACTAAGTGTATTACAAGTTGTAAAATTTGCTTGATAACAATAACACATTTGAATGTATCAGTTAAATTGTTATGAGCTTTTGATTAATATACATTATGTCTTAAATTATTTGAAGATTGAATGCAAATTCGTATAAATTCTACATTCAGTAGATTTCTTTAATTCAACTACTTTGAATTTATAATATCTACCAAGACTTCACCAATCCCTATAACACTTCTCCTTCGGAATTATTTGAGTACTCCCGTTGACGAACGCATGATTAAACGTAAATCCTTTCCCATTCATTATAGGTGGAGTTGGCCCTTTGGGATACAGCGGGACAGGAAGACTATGATAGACTGCGACCATTATCTTATCCTGATACTGATGTCATCTTGATTTGCTTCTCCGTGGACAATCCGGACAGCTTGACAAACGCGCTGGACAGATGGTCGCCGGAAGTCAAGCATTTTTGTCACAATGTTCCCATAGTTCTCGTTGGCACAAAAACAGACCTCAGAGAAAACGATGTGGTGAAAGCAGAGCTCGCAAAACAAAACCTTAAAACGATAAAAACTGAAGATGCCAAAGTTATGTCCAAAAGAATGCATGCCAGTGCCTACGTTGAATGTTCAGCCAAGACTGGTGAGGGCGTGAGAGAGGTTTTTGAGACGGCAGCAAAATTGGCATTGAAGAACAAGAAAAGAAAGAAACGGATATCTAGATTGTCATGCATACCTATCTGAGCCTATTCGTTAGAAATGAATTTTGGCGGTCTTGCTATCCAGCTAAAATATCAGTTGCAGGAAATAACTGTTAACTGGACGGCCTTTGTCCTTTTGAAATATACAAGGAATTCATCGGAAAGATTTATGTCGAGCATTAGTCATTCCTTGTGAATGGAGATTTCAGCATATGTTAGAATCAGGGTCGAAACCACGGTGTGACTGCAAACGCGACCGACTATGAGCTTGACAAAGTCTACCTAGAATATATGTAGACGAGGAGAAGTGAACCCTTGACTTTTGATTGATCACAAAACCGAGTAATTGTTCATTTAATATTAATCAAAGTTCTTTGAAACAAAAGTATGTAATCATCCGGAATTATATCATATTTAGCAACAAAATGTACATCGTAAAGGACATTCACTTAAACACAAAGATTTAAACAAGGTTTCGATTCTTCCACCAAACAAAGGATTTAAGTCAGTTGATAGTATGCATCGGATATATTACGCATTTGCTACTGGAAGCTGTACAATTGAACGATCGTATTAAGCCACGATAATATCATGTTGTTTGGAGTTATGTGATAAAAATTAGATATAAGCTTTATGTTGCCATTATGTGATAAAAATTAGATTTAAAATTGATGTTGTTGTTATGTAATAAAAATTAGATATAAGCGTGTTGTTGTCATTATGTGATAAAAACCAGATATAAACTTGATGTTGTCATTTTGTGATAAAATTAGATAAAAGCTTGATGTTGTCATTATGTGATAAAAATTAGATATAAGCTTGATGTTGTCATTATGTGATAAAAATTAGATATAAGCTTCATGTTGTCATTATGTGATAAAAATTAGATATAAGCTTGATGTTGTCATTATGTGATAAAAATTAGATATAAGCTTCATGTTGACATTATGTGATAAAATTATGTAATAAAAATTCGATACAGGCTTAATGTTGTCATTATGTGATAAAAATTAGATATAAGCTTTATGTTGTCATTATGTGATAAAAATTCGATATAAGCTTTATCTTGTCATTATATGATAAAAATTAGATATAAGCTTTATGTTGTCATCACTGAGACTAGTAATCGTCATTAAAAGTCATCTGCACTTTCTGTATATTGTTGGATATGTCATAATACTTGTATACATTTTACGATCACGTGTTAAAGATTTATAAATAAGGTGATTACTGTAATAATAAATAGTTATGTATGTATGTATGTATGTATGTCTGTATGTATGTCTGCCTGTCTGTCTGTCTGTATGTATGTATGTATGTATGTATGTATGTATGTATGTATGTATGTATGTATGTATGTATGTATGTATGTATGTATGTATGTATGTATGTATGTATGTATGTATGTATGTATGTATGTATGTATGTATGTGTGTGACGTTTCGCTTTATAATCAATATAGTAGTAGTATTTAAAAATAAACATGGTATATAAGTTTTCTGTGTCCAGTTTCTTCGCTGAATCAATATAATGTCTGAGATACAAATAATATCATTAGTATATACGTATTGTATCAGATCAAAAATATGACAACCACAAACAACCTATTGTAATAAAATTAAGGAGATGCGCATTTGTAGGCTTGTGTGATTACATGTTTGATTATTGGAATTCATTGCAGTGGGAAATATTCCTTAGCTCGAAATAATTAGTCAATTATTAGGAGCAAACATCACAGAGAGAAAGTGTTAGTGAGATGCCATAGCCAATGAGTAGCGAACTCAGACCCAAGCCGCATGACTGTCCCTGTCATATTGTAACACTATAAAACCTAATGGTGTAAATCGGTGTTGTGACTGCAGCGGCAGTATTTATGGTAGTAAACCGGTAAATTAAACAATGGGATAAATGAGAAAGGACTCGGTAGATACCATTTATGTTGCCATAGCGGCAAATGTGATGTAGGTTTACTGGTGTGATGTGCCTTGAAACGGTAGTTCGACTGGCCTCAGGTAGGCAGTTAAAATAGTCCCCCGTGGTATGGATAGTTGTACAGTTTCTACGGTGTGAATTACAAGCGGAACGGAAAGTTAATATAGAGAAACTGTGGGGATGTGCGTTTGATGGCTAAATTGCAAGTTGTAAATAATGTGGTCTTGTATTGATTATTGTAAAATTTATGTACAGAATGGGCACGTCGGTCTCTCCAACTTACAACTGAAGTTGTATAGAAGTCTTTGGAAATATGCGGTAAACTTATGACTTCTAGCGGGATTCGAGCCCAGGGTTTTGACACCGCTCGGTCAAGCAAAAGACCCCTGGCTTGTAACACTATATTGCGTGAGATTACAAATAATACTATATAAACTTGCATACATTCGAGTACAAACATATAATCATAGTAATTATGTTGTTTTACAACAGTTAATTGCACGCTCTGGAATATATTATTTCAGAGTAGGTACAAATCCATATCTATCTAAATGTATAAATGTACACCTGTATCCACCAGCCTATCGATCTACTACTTATCTATGCCTGTCTGTCTGTTTGTCGACTTACAAAACAATTAATATTGTTGTCAAACTTCGATCTTAGGTAAATATCGATGAAATACACAACAGTGCGGGCACACGTAATTATACAATTGATGGTTATACCTAATAATAAATTTTCGAATTGAAAGTTACAGGATGAATTTTTCGGTTATAGGTGCCTACACATGAACACATACCAAAATACATACATGCATATGCATATTTACTATACATACATACATAACTTTGTTTTTGAAGGTACATTCAAGATACTGATTTAGTTAGATCCGGGAGGATAATATTAAAGAAAACATTTTCTCGTTACTCTAATTCCGACCACATTTTCTTTTACAGTGCTATTGTTACACCCAAAATAACGACAACCATTAATACGAAAAAAAAAGTCATTTGCAAAAAACAATGATTGTTTTCAAATATAATGATCTTATGTGTATTGGTCGGCTTAAAATAGACCACTGCGCATAAACAAGATGAAATGGTAAAGAACATCGACAATTAGCTTATTTATCTGTAAACTGTGAAAAAAATTAATTATTTGGTGTAAGCTTTAAATATTTTACATACTGAAACAAAGTTTAAATTAATGCCTTCTACATTTTTTCCAATTCACATAATACTAGATTTCATAGGTTATGATCAGTATTTTCTGTAAAATCTGTTTAAAATAATAACTTTTCACTGTTGTTGGTACGTGGAGTAGTCTTATATAAGAGATTCTTAGCTAAACTCCTATTTTGTACTAGGACGACCAAAAAAAAAATCTTTCCCCATAGACTCCGAGCTAGCAAAACAAATACAAACATAATTCTGTTGACGCAATAACGTCGACTTCTTAGTCGATTACCTAACTAGAGGACAGGGGCCCCAAGTGGTCGAGTGGTCAAAGCGTTCACCGTTACGAATCATTGCCATCTCACCTCTGTCTGCGTGGAATCGAGTCTCGGGATCGGCTGATGTGAGAAAGCTTGCAAGTAGCTTCTTGTGGGTCAGTGGTTATTTCTGGGGTTTTCCCAGGTTTTTCATCCATCATTTATACTAGCCGCCATGTATAGCTTATCTTTCGCTGAAAAATGGCGTTAAACCCTAAAAGAACAACAGCAACTAACCTGAGAACCTATCATGGAAATCATCATCATCGTAACAAAAAAATAAGGTTGGCTCAGAAATATTTCCCTTATACAAGACTACTACGGGTTTTATTTTATATTTTACACAAATGTTTAGTATATCTGTTTGGAGACTGACAACAATTTTACAGTCACTTGTCGGGATATTTTTAACGTCTCAGCTTTTGCTATTATATAACTCTCGTCATCATGACATAACAAATATAAATTTATCTAACCACTGATGAGAGAGCCAGGTTCTAACATCTTGATAAAATTTCCTTGTGAGACTATTAATTTATCGGCATAACATTTTTTAGCTCATCATTAACTGTGATCATTATGTGCTTGTCTTGTGATATTGGATTGTAAAGATTATCAATAGCATAAGAAAGTGAGTCTGTGATCAAAGCGATCTTGCTAAAATACTATGAATTTTCTGTGCGAACCAAAGACAACATTATCTTATTTCCTTTTTT
The DNA here is from genome assembly GCA_016746295.1 of Potamilus streckersoni. Classification (NCBI taxonomy): domain Eukaryota; kingdom Metazoa; phylum Mollusca; class Bivalvia; order Unionida; family Unionidae; genus Potamilus; species Potamilus streckersoni. The sequence continues at coordinate 5,362,625 of JAEAOA010002240.1, forward strand.
ATGAAATACCTGCTTTACTTTTCGTTGTCAGGCATAATTGTCGTACGCTTATCTCGCTAAGATTCTTTTCATCTTCAACATAATATCCTGTACTGTAATATCTTCCATATTTCATATTTCACACAAAATTTACTGAATATCGTTTTTCGTATTTTACAACTCTGTTCGGTATCATATCAACCAACAAATCGTCTTGGACTTGCAAATCCTGTATCAGATCTAACATAATAAACTTCTCACCTCTTAGATAAGCTCGAAGTTAATTAAGAATTTTATTGTAGGTCGCTTTTGCTATTTTACAAGAAATATTTTTGTTCCTTTATTTTGGCTCGATCTTTTTGTTCATTGCTGATAGAGCTACACATGCTACTAATACTGTCATCAATAACGCTGACGCAATTCCATCCGTTGTTAGTATGTAATTCAGAACGCCTATTATTTTACTGTAATTATTTTTCTCCCTCATCTGACACCGTAAAGTATTTTTATTATACTATTTGTAGTATTTGATCCGCTCGTCCCCGTCATTGTCTGAGAGACCCGATGAGATATGACTGAAATCAATAATTTCTTGGATATTTCTTTTTGTCATTATGAAACTGTTTTAGTCATTATTTCAATTGACGTGGTGAAGATATTTTCAGCAGAAGCCTTACCAACCAGAAGCCTTATCAACCAGAAGCCTTACCAATCAGAAGCCTTATCAACCAGAAGCCTTACCAACTAGAAGCCTTACCAACCAGAAGCCTTATCAACCAGAAGCCTTACCAACCAGAAGCCTTATCAATCAGAAGCCTTACCAACCAGAAGCCTTATCAACCAGAAGCCTTATGAACCACAAACCTTACCAATCAGAAGCCTTATCAACCAGAAGCCTTACCAACCAGAAGCCGTACCAACCAGAAGCCTTATCAACCAGAAGCCTTACCAACCAGAAGCCTTACCAACCAGAAGCCTTATCAACCAGAAGCCTTATTAACCAGAAACCTTATCAACCAGAAGCCTTACCAACCAGAAGCCTTATCAATCAGAAGCCTTACCAACCAGAAGCCTTATCAACCAGAAACCTTACCAATCAGAAGCCTTACCAACCAGAAGCCTTATCAACCAACCAACCAGAAACCTTATCAACCAGAAGCCTTATCAACCAGAAGCCTTACCAACCAGAAGCCTTATCAACCAGAAGCCTTACCAAACAGAAGCCTTACCAACCAGAGCACTAAATTGACTATTAACAGGATCAGCAAGGAAATCTCTGCACTTATCATATACTTCAGATATCATTATATATGCTATCTATTAAAACTTTACGATCTGGGGATGAAAATGGAGGATCAAAGTTTGTTGGTATATCAGTGATATCATTGGCTCTGTCAGGATAACTATCCTCTGTGTCTTCAATATAAACTAACAACATAACTGTCCAGTTCAAAATTTTTAAGTACTAGATATTTCCTGAGAATTACATATAATGTCGCAACTCAAAAGACCGCTATCAACACTTTAATATTTTTATATATAACTTCAGTCAGTAACTTTTCAGCTTCTTTTTCTTTTAGTTTTTCAACTAATTTTTTTAGAACTGGCATGCGCGTCATAATCTTCATCAATACTATGTTCAATAGCTGTAATATCGTCAAGCTCCTGATTAAGTATGTCTCGTTCGACATCATCGTATGACTCAATTCTATGCGCTCTGTCCGATACTGTTTTTAGTGTACCATTAATGTGATATACATTACTTTCTTTTATCGCAGTGAAAAACTCTGGTAGAACTAGATATGATCTTGTTAGCAGGCTAGTATCAGCTCTATTATCTACCATTTCCAGCAACGTCTGTTTATCGTCCATCCCTATCATAGGTCTTTGAGCTTACCATTTTTTGGGAACCTTGTGTTTCCTTGCTTCAGCAAGCTTATCAAGCTCATCGTAAATCTTTTTCAGTCGGTCATGCACTGGCTTTTTCACACCATGATATTTCGTTATTACAAGGTTCGCTTTGTCGAGTGTCCAAATATTTTCTTTTATTTAGCTTAAGCAAAGTATTTTCAATAGCGAGGGAACATTTAATCGTTGTTCCTCACAGTCACTTAGAGGATATTATTTACCAATAATAAAAAAATCTTTGATTGCGTATTTCAATCGAGGGACTCTCATCCCTGCAATTCTAAAAAGGTTGTCAGTGTTCTCATTTAAACTGGGCGAATCTAAGTTAATTTTTTTCATTCGAGCAATTGTATTTGTTTCTCTTACTTCTTCAGCAATCTCTGAGTCTAGCTTATCAAACCAGTTATTTCGATTTCCTTTTTCGGGTTCAGTATAGAATTGTAAACTCTTTTGCAACGCTGATCGATGGAGGATCAGCAGACATTATAATATTACAATCACATTATATATATATATATATATATATATATATATATATATATATATATATATATATATATATATATATATATATATATATATATATATATATATATATATATATATATATATATATATATATATATATATATATCAAACATCGTCAAACTAGGGTTACGATCTGCATCTACTAAAATAGTAATCCGGAAATACGAGTACTTATTTATGGTTAATTCAGGATCAAGTATAAATTGTTGACCCGTGGAAATATAAGCACACCTCACTTCATATAATATAAACCATTTTAAATCATCAGTCATCAGTCGGTCATTCTAATCGTCAGTCGAAAATTCGTCCAATACTAGCATTTAGTCTACCTCGTAATTGAAATTTTCATGTTAACTACAGCCTCATGACACTTTATTTTTATTCAAGTGTTAAATATTTCTATATATGTGGTCCACTCTGACCTGCCAGATGTAAGACTGTAAAACGCAAAAGCAAAATTTGGCTCATTTTCCAGATAATATGTTGCTGCTGTTGCAATAAAACCCCAACTATTATTAACAGCATCATCGAGATGTGGACTATCACCGACATTATTTTTAACTCGTTTTGTACCAACACCAATCACAATCACTATCCACGTACTGTTTATTTATAAAATCGAATGAAGATGCAGGTATATACGTTGAAGTTATCTTATTAGCAACCATATCGATCGTACCTTCAATTGTGCCACTGGTTTGCTTAACATAAAGTGCGTCAACAGCTCTACTTGACCTATCAAAAGCATCATTTGTTGCAGAAATTGATCTCCATTGAACATAAAATTTATTTGTTACATCATATTCGGTAGTTGCTTTATATGATGATGTGATTTTGTTAGCGCCCATATTTATTGATCCAGTCATTGTTCCGCCTGTAACTGATAACTTACTATTATCTATCGTCTATAGTTGAGAATAGCTTACTGTTTGTGAGTTGTTTACGTTAAAAGGAGGGTATGTTGTTTCAAGGTCTAGCACTCGCTGACCTGACATATTTAAGTTATCTGTCATTGTATCTCCAGATTTTTTGAGATAATTTGTTAAGTCTGCGCCATCCGTGGTGGTTGAACTTTTTTCTTCAGATGAGCTCCTAAATAACGTACCAAATTTTGTGTAATAGCTCATTATTATATTATTATTTCATACCACACGATAAAATGTAACTTTGACCACCTGATAAAATATTGTGAATACCGATTATAGAATTAGCATAATAAACTTTGACACGAAACAATTAAGCAAACATCACAGCAACCACGACCTACCAGATTGTCAGTATCTGATAGTAGGACGAACTGGATCAGGCAAAACTAAGCTGTTGATGAATCTGATACATAACGACCTCTTCAACTACGATCATAACGACCTCTTCAACTACGATCGAGTTTATATTTACACTATAAATCCACAGCAGGATAAATGCGAACTACTTAGTGAGTATAGCGAAAAACTAAAAAACGAACTAAGCATTGGTGATAATATATTTACCATTAAGCCATCTGAATATCTGATTTCAGTTGCCGAGCTAGATTCCGACGAGCATAAAATAATTATCTTTGATGACATACCTCTCAGCAACTTCGAGATGGATACGATAAAATCTTATGTTTCATTGTCACGCAACAGAAAACGTAATTCAGTCTATCTAGCACAAAATTTTTTATAACGTCGATCGATTTATCAGGCAAAATGCAGGTTGTTTTTATTTTTCGCTGGACTGGACAACATTGACGTACAAAATAGAGCACGAGAACAGTGCGGATGTGTATGAAAATAAAAATGTGCTAAGCTTTATCGTGAAGAAATTTATGGGTCGTAAGGCGTCAGAACAGCTTGCTGCTCAGGTAAATCATAATTTCTTTTATTTGATAAGCTTGCACGAGATGGAAATCGCATGTTCAGATGTGGAATATATAAGATTTTAGATTGTGAAAATTAATCTAACAGATACCTATAAAATTTGACTCAAAATAAATAGAGGTTCTAAAGAAATTTGTTTGGTACGAGAGCTGTATTTAAAAAAAGGTTGAGCAGCAGCATGGAGATCAACAACAGACAGCAGAAGAAACTGCTATACTTTTGTGACTAGTGACTGTCGTTGTGCTTGGCAAGCAGCCAGATATTTCATATTCATCACCAGAGGATGTCAACAGTTATTGGAGAAATTACTACTTTGTAGATTTGAAGAGGGACAGAAGAAAGCTATTGAAAAAATAGAAGAGCCTATTGCGCCACAAGAAGGGGTAAAACATTTAATCTCTGAATCAATACAACGTCAATAAGTATTATCAGAGAAACAAAAATCTCTTACCGATATCATTGTTGCAAAGACGTCAGATGATATCAAATTAAGTTTTATAAAAAGAAAAGTTGCAAGAGAACCAATATTACTAGAAGATTACAACAATTGTTTGAAAGATTATATTCCTACTGACAAATATAACGTTTATCAAATTCGCGAATGAACAAAAGATAAATACAATAACTTTATTGATAATCTGGTAAATATTAAAAATATAGGATTGAAAGCTGGAAAAAATACTGGCAAAGCACAAACCCAAGTAGAATTTTTAAATTCGCGTGATGAATTGCGTGCCGGAATTACCACTGGTGTACTGTCGTATTTAGCTAACAAGTACAGAACTAGACAATTTCCATATAAATGGATATTTTATCAGCTATTTCGTGATACTGATAGAAATCGTAATAAACGTGTTCAAGAAAAGAAAGTAGCTCGTGGTTTAAAGATTTATAACTCTCAAGCAGAAATAGTTGATCGTCTGATGCTATTACTCTCATCAAAAGAATCCGGAAATGTAAGCACAGAAATATACGACGAATGTTTTGAAATTTTCAATAATCTCAGATCAAACGGTTATCTAACATCCGACGAATATTAAATTTTACATAGTTATTTGATTCGCTAACCATAAAGCACCGACTGAAATCTGTTCAGTTTTATCTATCAGATAAAAAAAAAATGTTTTCAACAAGGTTACTACTTCATTCATCACAGACTACAGCGGACAGTTCAAACGTTTATGTTATTTATAATCCACCAATCGAATTTAACAGCGATAATCACTACGAAATAGGAAGAGTATCAGGGTATCAGCTACTGCTTGGCACGCCATGGCAAATGTTAAAACTAGCATCAATGATGATTTTACATTAGGAGTAAGAAAAAAGTGAAGTTATCGGTTGGAATTCTGTTAAGATAAAACAAGGCGCCTGCAACATTACATAACTCAGCAAAACAATTAATTATCTTGTAACCGATGGTAGCAGAGGTATCTCATCAGATAATTTTGAGTTCATTCCAAACTCTAACACATTACTCGGTTTCAATAAATGACATTATGGATTTGCAGTTGCAACAATACGGTATGATAGTGAATCATCTATCAACGTCACAAAAATAAAAACAATTCTGAGAAACTGCTCAGTTGCAACTGGATCGTATTTAGCACGAGACAGCCAAGGGCAAACTTTTATTATTTTAGTCCTGATGTTCAACTTGATTTGCTAATGCATGTAAATCCAATTCAGATAATATAATATCCTGTTAGTGTTGAAAATCAAACGTCGTCTATCATAATGATGCCAACAGATCAATCAGGTCGAGAGTTCGATCTCAATAATGAAATTGTAAAAGATTATCTGCGCTTGAGGTCAGTTAACTAGTTGATGAAGTGAGCTCTGCTCATCGGGATATATTTTATTAGACAGTTTTGTAAAACAAAATGAAACAACGAAAAATATATCGTAAAAAATAATAGGAGGTTACTTTGAAAACTATATTTTCAAAATAATTAAAAATGTACCTGAAATTGCAAAAAAAGTAGCCTTTATTGCGTTAGACGCATAAAAAATTTTGCCATGGGAGCTGCTTCTTCAGCGGGTACAGTGATATAAAACAAGAAGTTCTGCAATAGTTTCAACAACTACGGTGTTGATTAAAACGACAAAAATCTGCTATCTCCGCCAGGCGAAGAAATTATCAGAAAATTAGTGGCAAACCTCAAACCGTGATGAGGTTCGTTGATGTTGCCGCGTTTTAGTGTAAAGCGATTAGCGATTTTATCTAACAATTACAAATAAAAAAAATGTCTGTTAAAAATAGCATTGACCTGACAGAGGAAATAACTATAGATATCTTATCAACATAATTTGAGTATGTTGATGAATATTCAAATGAGTCTAACAGACAGGGCATCAGGAGGTTTAACACACACGATGAAGATGTGTTTCTACTGTCGCATAAAGCCGTACTTGAAGTACAGGGGCGAATAATGACAGTACCAGTTGGTGCAGCGCCTGGTAATATTGCTACTGGTAATCGTGTATAATTCGTGAACAACGGTTGGAGTTTTTTTTAAAAAAAAAAAAAAAAAAAAAACCCAGATATCAACTAACTGATCAAACCCTAGAAGATATTATCATGCATTTGTCAAGACCAATTACTATTCTTAATGTATCGTTTGGTGAAGACTATTCATGATCAGTTGCAACAACTATGCCGTGGTTTAAAGATACTGGAACTGGAGCTACTGTTTTAAGAGAATTCACTTATTATAATGCAATTACAGTTGTAGCTGATGATGCTTCTAATCTAGATTCAGTGAGAACGTTTATTATTGATAACGCTAACGTTATTGGAATATTTGCACATGCTGCAGATGCAAATGCTGATGTTGAAAAGGCTTTTGTTGACTACTGTGTGTAATATTCTTGTATTACCACACGACTGCAGATGCTACTGGAACTGCAATGTTAACAATCTTAAACAGGATCATAAATATAATAAATATCAGAAATAAAGAGCATATCGAAGGTTATGCTAAAAGACGGATATTTACAGAAAACTCAAATCAAATAACAATGATGCACGATACTTAGGTTTTGCAGAGACTATACCAAGATAGATATTTATTGTGTTTGAGTGACAAGACTATAATAATAGTCAAAAGCAAAACAACTCTGAGGTTAATAGTCCGGATGTCAGATGAATATTTGTCAGAATAAATTCTAAACAGAATCCAGAACATGCAATCGAATGCAACTTTGCAGCTGATATAAATGTGTTGCTTGCTACACGTATTTTCTGAAAGCTATGCAAAAGTATCAGGATGCTGACAGTTGAGCTCAAATTTCAATCGGAGAGTTTATAACACTTTATCCAATATTTCACTTTGACGTCATTGAAAATAATGGACGAGCCATTAGATTAATTTGTGATATTGAAATTATACGGACACCGGGTGAGATTGCAGCTGAAGCATATTATGCTAATGCACTAATTGTACCTGTTGGATTCTTAACGATTGATTCTACAAACGGTAGAATGGCTGTCCAAGTCTTAATGTGAGCGGTATAAGTTCATCAGACAAGCGACGCAACGTATTGATTTTCTAGCAAGAACAAGAATGACAATCTAGGTGTTAAGTTCTCGGTACTTGAAGTGCTTTGCACTTTACTGCAAGCCTTATGTGCAATTTTATCAAGCAAAAGAAAAATAAAATACAATAAAATATATTTTATATGGAACGAATTTATCGAAAGGACAAGTAAAAAAAATAACACAAACTATCGTTAAACGACAGTCCGATGCATGAACGACATACTTCGCAAAGCACACCGCAGATGATTTTCTGAAATTAATATTGCAGTTTACACCTAGACCAAGCTTGAAAAACGACAAAACTGCAATTTTATCTAATAAGCAAATATAACAAATAACTATGTTCTGTCTCAAGCACAGAAGTAAAATAGAAAATATAAACGAAACAATGGAAACAACCAAGAATAACAGACTAATGCTGAAAATTATTGTTCTATTGTTATGGCAGGAAAAAAAGTATTTTTCTTAAATGTAACTCACTATCTGGAGGAATGCCAAGAATTTTTGATGTTATTTTAGTTGCCGATGATAAAATTATAATAAAATGCAAAGAGTTTCATTCAAATGTAAAGCTGACTATGATCTGTGTATAGAGCAGGATAAACTAATAACTTACTGTCAGTGTTGTGATCAATGATCTGTAATCGGATCCAGCTTAGATATTCACAAGTTATTTGGCAAATTGAACCGTGGATGGACATTGTTATGTCACAGGTAAACAGGTTCTTGGAATTCGCTCGATGAATAACTTGATGAAACTGACGATCCATTTCCAGGAAAACAACCATTATAAGCTGATTGATGAAATCGCAACGTGTCATTACATATATTACCGTGACAATGAAAACTATAAACATGGTTGCGATAGTATTATGCTTGACCAGGTAAGATATACGCAACCGAAAACTGGCATGTTTCACAGGCTGCGAGAGCGAATTGATCGTATGATATTCGAAGGCATTTTAGGAACAAAATATAAACTCAGAGTGCGCCTGACACTCTGATTGCATCAAACTCGGGGTGTGCCTCAATCTCCGCTCGGAGATATACTTTATGACACGGGAGTGCACATGAACCGCATAGACCTAAAAAGGTTTCCTCAACTAATGGTCGTCTCAAATGCAGTTGATAGCATTTAGATAACATATCTAGTTCATATGTAACAGATTCATAGTACAACGACAGCAAAAGTTACCTGATGAACGTAGTTGATATATTTAGTAAATACGCGTTCAGCGAACCTGTTGCAGATAAAACAGGAAAAAACTATAACTAACTCAGTGCGAAGTATTATTATCAACATGGAAAGAAAAACAAATTAAATTTATACTGATCACGGAGAAGAGATTTTTATTAAGCAATTCAACCAGTTTCTAACGCAGAACAATATCAGCAAGTAGGTCACATGAAATGAAAATGAAAGTGTTATTGTCGAGAGATTTAATCGCAATTTAAAAGAAAAGATCTATAAGCATCTCACAGCTAAATACAGTAACGGATACATTAATGATCTGCCAAAGTTTTTAAGTCAGTGGTCGTGTTAGAATTTCCTTAGTGAAGAAAACATTCAATAAGGATTTACCCCAAACTGGTCAGAGAAAGTATTTGATGTGGATAAAATTTTAACAACAATACCCATAACTCACAAACTAAAGATTTACCAGATGAATAAATTGCTAAAGGTTTCTACGAACAGAAGCTGTAGTGGTCAGAGAAGGATATATTCAGCATCGAGCGAGCAATAGCAAGAAAAGGTAAGCGATGTTTGGTGAAATGGAGAGGTTTTAGTGAGAGTGTTTTAGATACAAATTAGTGAAATCAAAAAATATATAAGGTTTAAGATCGAACTTTGAACTGTGAACATTTTTAGATTCTCAGAATCCTGATGCAATCACACTCAACAGTATCACGATCAATATCTGAATAACGATCTGACAATCTTTTTGCGAACAACAAGCTTGCTTGGAACATCTCTTATAGATAAGATTTTTGTCGTATTAATGTAATAAAACGTCAGAAGAAATAAGAAGCATCGTCAGAGCTAATATCTTAAATATGAACTTGCTACTCAGACGCTGTCAAGATATTTATGAGCGATGAAAAAAAATGTACATGAATTATATTGTTAAATATGATTTTTTTTTCAGAGTTTATCGTGTTACTGACAGATTCTGAGGTATCAAAACTTGATAAATATAACAAAGACGTTGTTCGATATGACAGAGAAACTGTCATGATGTGGGTTCACTGCTGTTTGACACGGGAAGAGATCAGAAACTTTCTGAAAATTGATTTGTGAATAAACTACTAAAGCGGTTGAGTGCAAAGCACCCTAACTTTATGTAAAATATAATGGATATAATTGTTACTCGAGCTAATGTTGTAAAATCCCTAACAGCAAGAAGAGGCTGCAAGAAAAATGCTCCACGGAAACAGCAATGTCATAGCTCGCATTAAAATAGAACGAGAAAAAAAATAATACTTTGATATTGCTCGTCAATCTTGAACTCGATCGTATACTTCGACATGGAAAAAAATTTGTCGAATACGACAACGGACCCTTAAATAAATATGTAAACTGCTGCTTGACAAACAGCTACGTTGCGCAGATAGTAAACTGCGGAAGATTGGTAACGAAAGAAGATTCTGACATTAAGTTGTTTTGAGAATGCTGATTTATAGATTCCATCAACTTTAATCGATTGTGGATGAACGCTAAAATACTTTGTCTTTTCTTCTTTAGTTTGAATATTAGTTGAAATAACAGGTCTTACAGATCAAGATTAAATTTACCTTTTCCTCGTCTAGTATTTTCTTCATGTGTAACAAGGCCCATGATCTCCAGTAGGTTATCGGTTTTAATAGTATTAAGATGGTCAATAACTAAACCACCTGAAATGATGCCATGAAATACCTCAAACACGAACCTATAACAATGATATTTGACGTAGTATTACTTCCTTTAACACCTATACTCAAATAGCCATTATTCTAATAACTTTTTTGTTTTAATATATCTTATCATACCTCTATGAAAAATTTATTTTCATAGAGGTCTCGTACAGATCGCAAATAGCATGACATTGAAGCTATTCTTGCAAAGATATTTTTTTTTATATTATTGTCAGTAATGCTCCCATTTACCTAATAGACTCGCATCCTGTTGGAATATCATCGCAGAACAGCGTATAAATAAATCCTTGATAAACATCCCGGTATATTTAGCGTTATTCTTCTATTTTACTTTTTCTTATAACCTGCTGAAGTTCTAAGTCCAAACGAAGCAATAGTTTTAAGATTAATCACCACTCCCAGGATATATACAACATAGCAGTTGTACTTCAGATGAATGTAGAATATCTCCTGCTCACTAGCCGTTGATAGAAGTCCACGAAGCATAATTTTGTTCATCTTATAACAATAGTAATTTTATTTCTCTAATTGACATTTTTGTACACTACTAATAAATAAAAATAAACAGTAGTTAAAGCTATGTTGAAATTGAGTGATGTCGCAAAGTAACGCTTATTCTTGTCAAAAGCTATCAATCTGGACAAATTTCTACTGCATTTGCCGGGTTAGATAACAACTTTAGATTTGATAATAAACATTTACTAGTAAATTTCCCTGCCAAAAATTTAGTATCATCTAATTCTACCAACAATTAAATCCGAGCTTGAGGCGCACAAGGGTATGAAACTAATAGTTCATTTTTATGTTCAGTTTTCTCAGGTAGATATGTATTCAGGGCATTCAAGAAGTCAACCACAGCAACGCGATGAATTTGCTGATCATTATATCACATCTAGATCTCGTCAAATTGTAACTGGGACCGATTTGATGTCGTTATCAGATAATATATTCCAGAAAATATGGAGAGAAAAAAATCGCCAGAGATTTGATAAAATAACAGAAATATTATTTCACACTATGAAATATTGCCCATTGCGAGGTAGCTCATTTGTCGAACTGACAACTAAAATGAAAAAAAAAACTCAAACTGTTGTTTGAATATAAACAATTACGACGACAAATGTTTTCTTCCTTATCATCTATCAATTTATAGCTGTCATGTTAAAAATCTAAATTTCAGCGGAATGACGTTCCAATTGCTGAGAATCAAATTCCAAAATTAAAAAAAAAAACAGAACAATCTTATGTTAGCAGGCGGTATTAACGTCTTTGGTGTCAATGATGAATCACAAAATATATATCTAAGATATATCAGCGATCGAGCATCACAAAAAACAGTAAATTTATTGTTTTATGAAAATCATTACGCTGGGATAACAAACTTTAATGGGGCCTCGAGTGGCCTAGTGGTCTAAAGCGCTGTCCGTTACGGATCACTGCCATCTCACCTGTCTGCGTGTGTTCGAGTCTTGCGTGTGTTCGAGTCTAGGATTCGGCGAATGTAGATATGTGAGAAAGCTTGTCAATAGCTTCTCGTGTGTCGGTGGTTCTTTCCGGTGATTTCCCAGTTTCTTCCTCCATCATTAATACTGGCCACCATGAATTGTTTTATAATTGTTTCGTGTGCTGAAAATGGCGTTAAGCCCAACAACAACAACAACAACAACAACAAACTTTTACGGGCTAGTCAGAGGTCAGTACGACAAGCATAAGGAAAAACATTTCTGTGTCCGATGCTTGCACGGCTGCAAGTCTCGGCTGATACTCGATCATCAACTGGGAAATGCTCTGAAAGTTCAGCGGATATCTATACATGGCAAAAGATGAAAAGATATATTACAATTTATAAACAACAGACACAAGATGAAAATGCATTTGTTATTTACTCAGATTTCGTGTCTATTTTACTTCCAGTGCTAGGAGCAGAAATTGACACTGATAAATCTTTGACAAGAAAAAATAGAAGAGCATTTTCCTTGCGGAATAGCGTATAAATTTTTTTGTGTTGCTGATAAACGTTTATTGAAGTCAATAAAAAATCTATCGTGGAGTGAATCCTGCTGACTGGTTTCTGAAAAAACCTTATCAACGAAATTGATTTCATCCTGATTTTACTCGTTAAGACAGCAGCAATGAAACCACTGGCAATACAATAAGAAGCTGATTTTGCTGCAGCAGATTATTTGTCCTATATGTCAAGGACAATTGAGATCTGACCGTGTAAAAGATCACATTCATATTATTTGTAAGTATCTTTATCCAACACATGACAACTTTTATTTTAAAATAAATTTGTTGCATCTGATGATTTTGTCAAGTATGAAAATATTTAAAGACAAATCTAAAGCTGAACAAGCCAGTTTATGTCGGTATGACAGAACCTGGAATATCAAAGAAGTTAATGAACTAGTTCCACTATGATTTTGTAAAGGTTACGTGGCCTGATACATAATTGTTATTTACAGATAATGATTCGCTAATGTACAAGATATAATATAATGATAATTATCAAAAGTTTTAGGATAGTTGAACTATTTGATCTTTTAGATTATCCTAAGCATAGTTGGTTTCATTATGATAATAATAAAAAATAATAGGGACATTTAATGATGAGACAAAATGGTCGTTGAGTTTATCGGATTGCAAAGTAAGATGTATTGCTTAAAACTGTCAGACAGTAAAGTTAAAGAACAAGCTAAAAGTGTCAGTAGTATGGAGTAGGCAAGGTGATAGGATTTGAGAATTATAAGGCTGCGTTAGACGGATTTTTTGGTTATGTGGAGATGATGCCAATAAGATCAAATTTTCATAAAATTGAGACTGATGTTATCATAAAATCTGGACTTTGCAATTTTGACGACAAGCGATACTGTTCAGATGGCAATAACTCATTCGCGTAAGAATATAAAAAGTCTAATAGTATTGATAGATTAGGTAGATTTTTTTAGATTGGTTATTACAGTAAATTTTATGTGAATGTCAAATATAGGAATAGTAAAATTTTGTGTGAAATATAAAAAAAACTGCAGTAGTCTTGTGTAAGGGGACTATTTCTGAGCCAACCCTGTCTTGTTCGACGATAAATTTCCCTCATAGGTCCTCAAGTTAGGTAATATGTTAAGAAATCGACGCTGTTGCCTCAACAAAGTTGTTTTCTTATTTGTTTTGCTAGCTCAGGGTCTATGGGTAAGATTTTCTGGTCGTCCTAGTACAAAATAGGAGATTAGCTAAGAAACCCCTTATTTAAGCCTACTGGTGTACAGGAGACTATTCCCTGCATTGTGTGTCCCAGCATAGAGAGAGAGAGAGAGAGAGAGAGAGAGAGAGAGAGAGAGAGAGAGAGAGAGAGAGAGAGAGAGAGAGAGAGAGAGAGAGAGAGAGAGAAGCAGCTTAACACGAGAATAAAAGACTTCTAAAACATAATCATACGAGTAATCTTGTATCAGTAAATACTTTCTCAGTTTTGAAAATATACAAACGCAAGAGCGATACGGACACTGATCGGCGAAACATTGCATTATTTTTAAACATTTTAAGCAAATAATAATTTGAAGCAAAACAAAAATTGCTAATTGTCAACAATAAACATATAAATATTAACAAGCACAATAAATAGGTTCACGATTTATTACGTTGTGCATATTCCCATATTTGTATGATCGTATTTTCCAGTGAAGAAGGAGGCACGATCAACCCAATATAACTTACAAGGGATTTCTAGACACGCAATATTTTGCTATCCATAAAGACATTAAAATAAATTTTCCACCAACTGAGACGAAATTGAACATAAAACAACTAATTTATTCTTTGTTTGTTTCTGTTGGGTTTTTTCCCCCAACATTTAATTGCTAACGCTTTGTGCACTGTAAATCTGTTGGAAAGAAAAAAATCAAAATAATGTTTAACCAACATTTATGCAAACATTTTACGAAAAGCAGAATTGGTTTTTTTATTCCTCTCCATCGTTGCTTTGAAAACACCTCCTGGCAGTTTCGAACACATTTGGTGCCTTTTCTTGTCTTCGATAAATATTCAAAATATGCAAATACATTCATTTTATTTGCCAACTCATTTCCGTCCTGAGATGAAACTGGGGACTTGTCTAATTAGGAAAGTTCCTTACTCGTATTCTCAGTACCCTTCAAGTTTGTTTTATTCAGGATAAGAATTATTAGACCAATCGGAAAATAATATCTCCCTTGGGACCCACGGTGTGGACACATCTGCAGAACTGTAAAAAAAATTGTCGAAGGAGAAACACGACAGGAATACGTCAGTGTCTGGCATATAAAGTGGGCGTATACTTCTGTAGTTCTCTTGACCTGCTGTGTCCCACAGAACCTGTTTAACCGAGAACTACTACTACTACTACTACTACTACTACTACTACTACTACTACTACTACTACTACTACTACAACTACTACTACTACTACAACTACTACTACTACTACTACTACAACTAAAAACAACAACTAAAAACAACAACAACAATAATAATAATAATAATAATAATAATAATAATAATAATAATAATAATAATAATAATAATAATAATAATAAATTTTCCTAAACAGAGCATATTTAGTTACTTAACAGTTTGGCCGTTTGTGAGGGGGTTGATAAAAATGTTTTTGTTTGTTTAAAAAAAGGGGTAGGAAATAAAGCAAACATAAAATATAAAGGAATGGGTTGAGGTTGTCATGGGAACTAAAAAATGTTCAGTTTGTTAGGTTAATCGGATTACAACTCGACTGGTTTAAAAATGTTTCACTGTCTTACTACTGCTACTGCTGCTGCTGCTGCTATTGCTACTACCGCTACTAGTACTACTATTAATAATAATAATAAGAATAAGAATAGCTCAAAACAATGCAGTATGTTTTATACGTGTACTTTGTTTGCTACCTCTAAAATAAGCAAACAAAGAAACAAACGATAGAAAATCAATCACTTGTACCATTCAAGAAACTTGGTTAATCCCTTCGTCAAGAGTAAACAAAAAGAAAGAGTATAATTTGCACGCTTCTTCACGTACTATTGTATCTTATCTTTTCTTTTCGTCGTTTCTTACAATTTCGCTAGCGATTTTTATTATTGCCAAGTCAGTCCCAAAGACCGTTGGGGATGTAATGCCCAGAGAGTAATTTTTAATTAAGTCTAGAATTGGACGATTTTCTTTTTATCTTTGTGTTGTAAGTTTGTGTTACTTTGTATTGGAATTTTGCAGGTTAGCTATAGTTTAAACATAGGCCTATTTACTTGAACTAATAACTTTTTAAACATGTTCTAATTTTAATGAAAAAGAAAATATGTTTACTAGGCTCTCGTACAGTTGCCTTATCTATAATTTTAGTAATTACGTCACATAAAACAGCCAGTGGCGTATAGAGTTCTATTTATAGTAATATATACCGTTTTGACGTACAGCTGATTTAGAGACTTCAAAGTGTTAAATCGACTGCATCAAGAAACCAATCGAAGGTATGGCTTGAGTTTTCTGTATTCGTCACATATTTTGTATCTCAATTATTTTTCAGGGTTAACGACATCCGTAGTTCAATGATATCAAAAGAAGAAACAAAGAACATGTTTTACTGTGTTGGTCTTTGTTTGATGATATACACACACCGGCAGAGTTGTCAGTTACTAGTAAAATAATACTCACCAAGGTGTCATTTTTTAATTAAGCGACCTGGTGTAGTCAAATTACAATATTTAGAATACTAGCATATTTGTAAATTTATAATTATTAAGACCTATTTGCTGTAGTGAAGGTGGAGAAAAGAAACCACTCCACATTACACGAACATGAAAATGTATTTTCCTACTTCCTTTACAGAGGTTATTTCAAAGAAAAGAAAAATGATCACCGTGCGCTTTCCTACCATGCGCAAAAAGTTGATCATAGTAGGTGACGGCGCCAGTGGCAAGACGTCACTTATAATCAAGTTCAGCAAAGACAAATTCCCTGACGTTTACGTTCCCACAGTCTTTGAGACTGATGTCACCGATATTGAGGTGGATGGAAAACGGGTAAGAAAATATTCTCAACTTAAACTCAAGTCATAAATTCTATTAAAAAAGACGGACATATAGACTGACATAAAGACTGATCAACACAAAACTGGCTAAATGACCACTGAAACAATCAAGTAAATAAATAACATAGAGGTTTGGAAAATGGTGTTCTGTTCCAAATAGAGCTACAATTTCTCTTCGATGATATTAATAGTGCAGCTTGAAAAATAATAATAAAAATAATAATAATAATAATAATAATAATAATAATAATAATAATGATAATAATGATAATAATGATAATAATGATAATAATAATAATAATAATAATAATAATAATAATAATAATAATAATAATAATAATAATAATGTGTTTTGGAGGACGGCGATACATTAGAGGAGCCTTATAAAAGGTAAACATCCATGATTAGTCATTTAGTCTACATAGCTAGCATTTATAGTTAAAGGTTTAACCCGTTCGAAATGTGAATTCGAAGGATGGACACCTTCGGTTTGAGATGTTAATGACATAATCAATTCAGGTTTAGTGAATCATATAAAATTATTTGATTCATTTTTGTGGTCACCATGTCACTCAGTTATGTTATAAATTAGGCTACCTCTATTGATTATTATGAATCATCAGGTAAAGAAAATTTTATGATTATTATTATTATTATTATTATTATTATTATTATTATTATTATTATTATTATTATTATTATTATTATTATTATTATTATTATTAACACTGTAAATAATCCAATCTTGAAAACAAAATGAGAGACAGAGATAAATTGGACTAGTAATTTTACAAGTTTCAACTATGCCTATATAAAACAGTTATTTTAGAATTGAACATTCTAAAAGTTATTCTGTTGCCTCGTATGAGTTTATAATAAGCTGAAATTTTTTTCCCCCTTAATTTACTGAGGGCTGTTAAACTTGCAAAGCTTGCACGCTGATAATGCCCACTATAATATATAAATTAGAAATTATTCATATTGAAGTTAGTTCAAACGTTTCAATGAAGTAATTAATAACGAATATGTCTTTCATCATGTAAACTTTTAATGCCTAAGACATCAATATTTCGTTATGTATATTGCTTTAATTCAATTAGCGAACAATTATTGCTTCACTGTTTATTTAGGTGGAGTTGGCCCTTTGGGATACAACGGGACAGAAAGATTATGATAGACTGCGACCATTATCTTACCCACACACACATGTCATCCTGATGTGCTTCTCCGTAGACAATCCAAACAGTTTGGCAAACGTTCTGGACAGATGGTCTCCGGAAGTTAGACATTTTTGTCATAAGGTTCCTATAGTTCTCGTTGGCACAAAAACAGACCTCAGAGAAAACGATGTTGTGAAAGCAGAGCTCGCAAAACAAAACCTTAAAACGATAAAAACTGAAGATGCCAAAGTTATATCAAAAAGAATGCATGCCAGTGCCTACGTTGAATGTTCAGCCAAGACTGGTGAGGGCGTGAGAGAGGTTTTTGAAACGGCAGCAAAATTGGCATTGAAGGACAAGAAAAGAAAGAAAAGGATATCTAGATTGCTATGCGTATCTTTCTGAGTATATTCGTTAGAAATGAATTTTGACGGTCTTGCTATCCAGCTAAACTTATATCAATCACAGGGAATAACTTTTAGCAGGACAAGCTAAAAGCTAACAGGCAAGAAACTAAACGAAAAGATTCAAGCCAAGCACGTTTGAATTTTGAAATCGGGTGTCGCTCCTTATATAGATTTTGAGCATATGTTGGTATCGCTGTCGAAACCACATTATGACTGCAGATACAACCGACTATGAGTTACACAAATCTTGCTAGACACTAATAACATTGGATCAATAGAAGTAAAGCCGTAAAACGTGTTGTTTTCTATTCTAGATTCACCAAATGGTATTTCATGATTTAAAAGATAGATTCATTATTCACTCGATGGTTATCAAAGTTCTTCTATTAAACTAGCGTATGTAATTATCAAGAACAATTTATGTCCTCCTTATTTTACAATAAAATGTACGTCGTAAAGGACAGTAACTCGAATAATAAGATTTAAACATGGTTTTCATTCTTTCGCAAAATATGACTTTTCAGTAATGTATGTATGTATGTATGTATGTATGTATGTATGTATGTATGTATGTATGTATGTATGTATGTATGTATGTATGTATGTATGTATGTATGTATGTATGTTGTATGTATGTATGTATGTATGTGTGTGTGTGTGTGTGTGTGTGTGTGTGTGTGTGTGTATGTATGTATGTATGTATGTATGTATGTATGTATGTATGTATGTATGTATGTATGTATGTATGTATGTATGTATGTATGTATGTATGTATGTATGTATGTATGCATGCATGCATGCATGCATGCATGCATGCATGCATGTATGTATGTATGTACACCCACCTACCTATTTACCTATGAGCATACCTTTCTGTAGGTTTGTCTCGCTATTGAGATTAAGTATTTGTTTCTAAATCTTACACGATGAATGTTCTGGGTGTAGGTACACAGACACACACACACACACACACACACACACACACACACACACACATACACACGTTGGATTACCCATTAAGCATACTAAGCACGAACTTAGGGCACCATCTAACCAGGTCACAAGAAAAAACTAAAATTAATTGCTTATGATAAAATTTAATGAATTGTATATATGACCATTTCGATCTGCATGTTACAAGTATTTTCATTTGGAATGATGCAACGCTGGTATATTTCCATCTTTTAGTTTTTTTTTTTTTTTTGTAGGGGTGGAGCACCATAATATTTTCAGTACATGTATATTAAAATCGAATCTCAAAACCGATGGTTGTAATGGAGACTGGTAATCATTTCGTATTGGAGACTTTCATTTGCCTGCAACCTTGACTCAAACCAATTTCAACCTAAAATAATTTAATCCAATGCACTCTATCGCTACTAAATCAGCGCGAGTATATATTCACGTACTCCCTTACCACCTCCCCCACCCCGAATCATTGCAATATTGATTCAGTGGAACATAAACATAAAAATCTAACCTGAGAAAGAAAAAGAAAATTCTGTTCGGCTCATTGTTATATGGGCGTCTTCGTAGAGCCACAGCATAAGGTAGGTCTAGAATTTGATATTACAGATATCATCAGTATCAACGTGGTAATAATGTTTTCACCTTGAATGAAGGGAGATAAATCGTTCATGGCGACAAAACAGAACAGTAATTATTTCAAATTCAAATGGTACTAACAGTTGCCTCGCTAGGCACTCAGCATTAAGAGGTTAAGTGTTAGGACTGGTCGGCCTGGTTTCAGGATAATGTGACTGGGTGGGACATCATGTTACATGTCTGCGGCATGATGCCCCAATGTTAGACATCACTATAAACTTCCACACTGCAGACATCGTAGAGATATGACTGAAAAATTGTTAAAGCTATGTTAAAAATCTAAATCACATCCACATCAGCTTCAGTTTAAATAACAACGGAAATTACATTTATTTTGAGCAAATACCGAGTAGCTGGTATTAATGAGTCTAAAAACAATGTTCAGTTCGCAAAGGGTCCAAACAACAGTGACAATTTTAAATTTAGAATAACTAAACCTTTGGAAGAGCAGAAGGCATATCAAGGGGTAAAAAATAAAATTTATTAAATTGCATGTGCTAAATGGTGAAAACATTGAGGATTTTTTTTGTTATGTTTTTGGGGTGGTGGTGGAGACTCATGGCACATTATCAAATGGTTAATAATTTAATTATTAAATGAATAAAGCAAATGTACATTTTTAAAAGATGTAATAAGATTTAAACTATAAAATTGTATATTAGAAGATTTTAAATTACGAGTAACAACCTTAAAAAAGTGACGTAAACTTAATTGAAAAAATGAACAAATTGTATAATATATTTAGATTTAGAGATAGAAACCTAGTAAGTAATTATAAAGTATATTATACCAATTACCAGAAAGCACACATTAAGAGAGAGAGAGAGAGAGAGAGAGAGAGAGAGAGAGAGAGAGAGAGAGAGAGAGAGAGAGAGAGAGAGAGAGAGAGAGAGAGAAAGAAACTTTATGAAACAATTTTTCTGAAGAAGTAGATATTTCTACCTCAAAAAAGGAAAAAACTGTTGTGGACAGTTTCTGAACGCTTCTTTTTAGCCTTTGTAAATGCGAATTTATACCAACATCAAAATCTAAATGCAATATATCCTATTTTTTCTGATTTGGTTTGGAGAAACAAACTTGGTTTCTAAATTCTGGCACAGAACTTACATAATATAACATACCCTAGCAAGAAACTTGTGGGCATATACAAATTTCAGCAGATCGATAGATATCCCATAACCAAACAGATTGACGTGTGAAGAAAATGAATTCTAAAACGTCTTGCCTTAAGCGATGTTGTCTCAGTAGACAGTTTGAGCGACACGGATTTTTTTTTAGCAGATTAATAATTTATTTATTAAAAATAAATTGCAATAAATAATATTTCGAAATGGGATGAATAATATCATATATCAACAATAAACATACACGCATTATCACAGCTATCATTTTTGATCACGAACTATTTATGACAAGCAAAATAAGTGTCAAAGTCATTATTTGTTTCTTTCCAGTGAATGACAACAATATAATAACTCCAACTCACTAAATTCTCAAAATTGTCATTTTAGTAATAGTTTGTGTACCAACCAATGATTTTTTTTTTCTCCTTTGCTTACTATCAGCTCAATCATGATGACTCACGTTCATGCCTTTGGACATCTGTTCAAGACAATAGTCTATTATCTACACTTTATATCGACTTAAGCCCATGTTATTTAAATAAAGCATTACTGATGTTGTTCTCGGTTATTCTTGCTGGCTGGTTGGTTGGCTATTTCTTTCTGTTATAAGTGCCTGTTTGAAAGACACACGAACGGAAACAACCTGAGCGAGTATCGAACCATCGATCTTGGATTTAGAGTCGGACGCTCGACAATCTGAGCTATAGGAACTCCAAGAATGAAATTTTCGTACACTTATCTTGTTTGGTCCATCTAGATAATTCTAGATACAGATTCACATTATTTCTTACTCCTATGCAATACGTGTGTATTGACTAGAACACAAAATATATCATGAATATTCATGATGTGTCAATAATTGTTCAAAACTGACACATAATTTCATGAAATTTTTCACAATTCCAGCTGAGGAATTTTTACTCTAATTGTTTCTGAGTAATTATTTCCTTAGTGCACTGTAAATCTGTTGGAAAAAAGAAATGCTTTAACAGATTTATATAAATATTCTACGAAAAACAGAATAGTTTCTTGATTCCTCTCCATCTCCGCTTCAAAAGCGCCGCCCTGGCGGCAGTTTCAAAAACATTTCGGACGCCTTCTCTGGTCTTCGATGAACATTCAACATATGCAAATGCATTTATTTTATTTGCTAACTCAATTCCGTCCTGAGTTGAAACTGTTGTCTGACCCAGTCTTTTAAGTTCATTTTTCGTGTCTTCATTGTCCCTCAAGTCTGTTTTATTTCCAACAAGGATTATTGGCACTTTTGGGGAATAGAATCTTACTTCTGGGACCCACGTTGCAGACACATTGGCAAAACTGTCTGGATTGTCCACGGAGAAACACAATAGGAATATGTCAGTATCCCGATAGGAAAATGGCCGTAGACTTTTGTAGTCTTCTTGACCTGCTGTGTCCCATAAAACTAGTTCGACCTGGAAATAATAATAATAATAATAATAATAATAATAATAATAATAATAATAATAATAATAATAATAATAATAATAATAACGATGAGATTATGCAATCAAACTTTTCTTAATAATAATAATAATAATAATAATAATAATAATAATAATAATAATAATAATAATAATAATAATAACAATAATGTTTTATGCATCTACTTTGTTCACTAATACTAGAACAAACAATCTAACAAAAATACGATCGCTAAAAAACAACACTTGTAAAAGAACTCGGGAACCTTGGTATTTAATTTCGTGAAGAGAAGACAAAGAGGGAAATATAATCTTGAGTCTTTTTCATGTCCTACTGTAATTGATCTTTTCGTTCTTTTTTATTCTTTCTTTTCTGCAAACTTACCATTTTGTCATCTATTTCTATTGTAGTCAAGTCAGTTTCGAAAACAGTGGGAAAATAACTGTCTATAAAGACATCTTTGCTGAACACCACCAACAAGCTAGTTTTTCCACAGGCTCCATCGCCAACAATGACCAGCTTCTTCCGAACGGGTTCCTCCATAACAATCGCAACTAGATCTAAAAAAAAAAAAAAATGAGTTCAAATTTCTAAGCATAACTTGTGAGAAACTACTACCACCACCACCACTATTATTATTATTATTATTATTATTATTATTATTATTATTATTATTATTATTATTATTATTATTATTAATAATATTATTATTTAATTACTTTCATGTGTATCACTTCCAATAGCTGTGATGTTCTTTTGTTACGCACTAAAAAAAATCGTGTTGTACCGCATGAAGTATGGATATGTATAATGGTGCCAGTGGCATGTATTATAAATAAGCATTATTATTATTATTATTATTATTATTATTATTATTATTATTATTATTATTATTATTATTAGTAGTAGTAGTAGTAGTAGTAGTAGTAGTAGCAGCAGTAGTAGTAGTAGTAGTAGTAGTAGTAGTAGTAGTAGTAGTAGTAGTGGTAGTAGTAGTGTCGTCATTGTGGATAATGATGATCAATATATTGTTCCCGCATCGAAATAAACTTTAACACCATTTAAAACACATACATTTTTATTACATGACCAGATTGACATTTTTTTATTAACGATGTTCAAATAATAATAATAATAATAATAATAATAATAATAATAATAATAATAATAATAATAATAATAATAATAACGATAACAGCATAAAAAAATAATGACAGCGGAAAAAAAGGACAACTAGAACGATGAAGACAATACAGAACATTCAAACTAAAGCTGTGCAAACTTTGCTGGAAATAGTTATATTTTATCTATTCCCCCTCCCCATTTCCCAAACGAAACACATAGAATACGCACCTGTAATGTTTGTCCAATAATGTTTATAAAAATGATTGAATAAACTCATATCTTACCTTTATATAGTCCACCCCTAGTTGTTACTAAAAATAGCTTCTAAAAATAAACGGACTGATTCATATTAGTTCAAATGTATTGGTTACCTTTTTAGGTGGGAGAGTGAAGTATGCGTATGTGTACAAAACAATAATAAGGAGTTTTTACGCAATCCCTTCACCCTACTTTAATATCCTATTCATTTTAATTCCTGTTAACTCTTCTTTAAAAAAAACAAACCAACAAATAACTTCGTCCGTGTTTTTGTTAGCTAGTTTGGAACGATATTGTATATATGATGATGTCATGCTGTAAAAATGCATTCTACCAGAGTAGACACTATAATTTCACGTGAAACGTAAGTTTTGTAAGGCATATAACATAAACTCATTTAAAACAGAAGCCTTTTATTTATTTATTTTTTTAATCGAGAGGATATGAATAATTATGGTCCAAAGGCAGGCCCCAAGTGATTTTAAACATGAAGAAAAATCACGTTTTGCACAAAACACATAAAACTGATCCTTAAAAAACGTAATGAACGGCATTTGCTAATTGTGTCATTTTCTGAAAATTCGCAGCGTAGTATTTTCCGCTGCAAATTAGAAATTGCGACGATAATTTCGCAATTAGCATGAATGTTTGTACACTGCCCAGAGCTTGGGTCATCTTTGCTTTGGAATGTTGAAGATAACAGTTAATGGTATCGTGAACAAAATAAATTAATAATATTACATTTTACTTACTTAGGTATTAGTCACTTGCTTTGTAAAGATAACAATTGCGTTATTTCTTCTTTGAGCCACAACGTCACTCAGAATAGCCAATGGCGAATAAAGTTCTATTTATAGTAATATGCCTACCTGTGATATATATATAGCGGTAGGTACAGGTATTAAAGTGTCAAATCGACTGCGTAAGGAATTGATTCGTAGGTGTGGCTGGAGTTCTCTGCATTTGTCACTAATTTAATGTCTGAATCGTTCTTCATGTCTAACGACATTCATAGTTCACATGCTATCAAAAGAAAAAATGTTTTGCCTTTTTGTCTTTGATTATAAACACATTAGTAGAGTTTTAAGTTATTTAACTGATGTAATGTTGAATTAAAGCATTTAGAATACCAATATATTTCTAAATTTATAACATCTGTACTTATTAATATACATTTACTGTAAATGTAGGTGGATAAAAGAAACAACGCCATGGCACATGAAAATAATGCAATATATTTTCTATTTCCTTTACAGAAGTTATATAAGAGGAACGAAAGAAAAAGGTCACCATGCGCTTTCCTACCATACGTAAGAAGTTGGTCATAGTAGGTGACGGCGCCTGTGGCAAAACATCACTTCTGATCAAGTTCAGCAAGGACAAATTCCTGGATGTATATATTCCCACAGTCTTCGAGACTGACGTCACCGATATTGAGCTGGATGGAAAACAGGTAAAAAAAACAACCACAAAAACCCCCAAACAAATATTATTATGAAAACAAGAGAGATAACCGACTTCGAAACTGATAAAACAATATAATAGCGCATTGAAAACACGGCCGTTATGTTCCAAATATAGCAACTATATGTCGTTTTTTATGATGTTATTAATACTGCTATTGCTACCATTACTACTACTACTGCTACTACTACTACTACTACTACTACTACTACTACTACTACTACTACTACTACTAGTAAATGTGTAAACTTATGTTTGACATATAAAATATGTAATAATCTAAATAATTGGTAGTATATTAGAAACCCAAGTAAGAGTTTATGCCATTTGTGAATCGCACGACCACGATATATTAATCATGCCTTACGAAGCTCATTTGCCATGATTAGTCACGTTGTTTGCATAGAACAACACCTATGTCATTTGTAGTAAAGATTCGACACGACCAAAGGGTGTACGAACTGTATGACGAACTGTCGACAACACATTCAGTACAGGTCTAATGAAGCGTGGAAACGTATTTCATTTCAACTTTTGTGCACTGAATGATTCAACTGTTATAGCCAGACTTTTTATATCTAATTAAAAATATTGTGAACCATCTGTCATTCTTAAATTATATAATATTATAATTTAAACTGATGCTATAAACGATCCACTATTAAGAAAAAACTGAGAGGGACAGTAGAAGTTTGAATGAATAATTGTACCAGTTTCAAGCCTGTCCAAACTGATGAAAAGAAGATAAACATTTTTATTTGCTTGAGAAATCAAGGCCTAAAAATTATTAGATTTTCCTCCGAAAGATTTAAGAGACGATGAGGAAAATAACCCTTTCCTTAATTTATTACACTTTGTAAAATTTGCCCACTAATAATACTCTCCTGTAATATATCAGTTATATATAGTTTATGTTAAAGTTAGTCGATACTTTTCAACTCATTAATAGCGAACCTATATTTTGGTAAACTTTTAATGTCTTGCATATCTATGTTACATTGGTTAGATTACTTTCATTGTATTATTTTAAGGTTTAATGTTTTGCAAATGTAAATCCATTAAGGAAAGCACGATTGAATGTAACACGTTTCTCTATTCACTATAGGTGGAGTTAGCTCTTTGGGATACGGCGGGACAGGAAGAATATGATAGACTGCGACCATTATCTTATCCACACACTCATGTCATTCTGATATGCTTTTCCGTAGACAATCCCGACAGCTTGGCGAACGCCCTGGACAGATGGTCACCGGAAGTCAAGCATTTTTGTCGCAATGTTCCCATTGTTCTCGTTGGCACCAAAACAGACCTCAGAGAAAACGATTCTGTGAAAGCAGAGCTCGCAAAACAAAAGCTTAAGCCGATAAAAAGTGAAGATGCCAAAGTCATATCAAAAAGAATGCATGCCAGCGCTTACGTTGAATGTTCAGCTAAAACTGGCGAGGGTGTGAGAGAAGTATTTGAGACAGCAGCAAGATTGGCGCTGAAGGACAAGAACAAAATGAAAAGGAAGTCTAGATTCTTATGCCTACGTTTTTGAGTCCGTCCGTTATAATAATGAGATTTAGGTGGTCTTGTTGTCCAGCTAAAATTATATTAATTGCACGGACTAATTTTTGCTGGACAGTCTGAGTCCTTACAAATATACAAGGGACTTACTGGAAAGATGCAAGCCGAGCATATTTGGAGTCGACTGTAGTCCCATGTACATGGATAGACATTTTAGTACAAGCTGGTATCTTCGTCGAAACCACTTCACGACTGCAAACGGAACCGACGATGAATTTGATCAACTCGAAGCTACTATAACTAGGATCAGGAGGAGCAAAGCCAAGAGACATTGGTTATTTTCGCGTGTTGCATTCTCAAAATCGTCTTTCATGATTCATGATTGTTTCAGAAACGGATTAATAGTTCATTTAATGTTAATAAAAATTCTTCCATGAAGCAAAAGTATATAATTATTAAGAACCATTTACATCTTTCATATTTAACAACAAAATATACCTCTTAAAGAACATTACCTAAGACACTATCAATTAAACAAGGTTTTCACAAATTATAACATTTTAGTTTATGTATTCCATTAGGTATTTGCCATCGAAAAATTTTAAGTTATCACGACTGTATTAAGCCATATTATTAGCACATTGTTTTGGATTTTTTATGATACAAATTATGTATAAACAATACATTGCCATAACTAAAATTGAAATAATTATAATTGCAAGATATATATAGTGGCATCGTCTTTAAACTATAAATTGTCGTCACCAAAAATGAAATAATTATCATTATAATATATATGGTGACATCTTCTGTAAACTGTTGGATATGCCTAAATACGTGTATAAATTTTGCAAATACGTGCTAAAGAGTTCAAAATACTATGATTACTGTAATAATATGTATGTATGTATGTATGTATGTATGTATGTATGTATGTATGTATGTATGTATGTATGTATGTATGTATGTATGTATGTATGTATGGATGGATGGATGGATGGATGGATGGATGGATGGATGGATGGATGGATGGATGGATGGATGGATGGATGTATGAACCAGAGTCATGGTTATGGTTTACTTTATAAAGGTTGTGAAACTGAATGTATATCAAATTTGCTTTGTTACTTTCTACTTTTACTAAACCTATACGTTGTAAAGATCAGAATAATACCATCAGAATATAAATATTATGTGAGATTTTTTTTAAAAAATCCAATATCACCAGAACTTGCATTCACTTAATGTTACTAACTTGATGAGTACAATAAATCAACATGCACATTGCAAAAAGTGATAAACAATAGCTGAATTCTTGAAATGGATACACTTGTTTTAAATTTAAGTACAAGTATGTATGTATGTATGTATGTATGTATGTATGTATGTATGTATGTATGTATGTATGTATGTATGTATGTATGTATGTATGTATGTATGTATGTATGTATGTATGTTTGTATGTATGTATGTATGTATGTATGTATGTATGTATGTATGTATGTATGTATGTATGTATGTATGTATGTATGTATGTATGTATGTATGTATGTATGTATGTATGTATGTATGTATGTGTGTGTGTGTGTGTGTGTGTGTGTGTGTGTGTGTGTGTGTGTGCGTGCGTGCATACATGCACGCATTTATGTATGATCATAGCATGTACCAACTTTCACAGCCATTTAAAAAAAAAAAACATTTTGTCTTACACGACATTCAACCGCTATAGATAAAGAGCAATAACTCTAACATAAAGTTGGAGGGCATAGTGATTTGTCGATGGTATGTATAACAGTTGCATATGTACAACCCTCAGGTGGGCGGAACTTAAGGTGTAAGAACATTGTATTCAGAATAAACAACAAAACTAGCTAAGAGTTGTACTTTCTGTTAGGTTTTTTAAAACGTTGAGCCTCTTGACAACATGTGAGAATTCATATCACATTTTGTATTTTTTATGATTTTTAAAAAAAAAAATGTATTACACATGACTGAAAATACGTCTGGTGTGACTAGATAACTCTTACCCCTGTCTAGTTCTAGAAGAGTTATCTCTCGTAAATGTAGTGGAGTATATGGTTCTGTCATTGTCTATTTGAGATTTATGTGATTTAGATTTTTAACGTAGCTTTAACAATTGTTCAGTCATATCGCTGCAATGTCTGCAGTGTGACAGTTTATAGTGATGTCTAGCACAGGGGCATCACGCCACAGACATGTGTCATGATATCCCACCCATTCACATCCCACCCAATCATATTATAAGACCCCAGGCCGACAAGTCTTAACACTAACCTCTTAATGCTGAGCGCCAAGCGACGCAGCTATTGGTGCCATTTTTTTGTAAGTCTTTGGTCTGACTTGGCCAGGGTTCGAACTTGCGACCTCGCGCATCCGAGGCTGACGCTCTAACCACTAGGCCCCCGGAGCGGGTGCCTCGTCAAATTGACAATCTAACATTATTTTTTTTTTATGACTGTGTGTGCCATTCATGCTGAAGCAGAACAAAAAGTAAGTTTATTTCACAAAACATTAGTATTAAGGTCTATGGAAAAGAAAACAATTGGTACCGCGATACCCGACATGAGCATCTTAAAATATTAACATGAATAATGTTACATGAATATCCATGAAATATGTGAGATCAGTTGTATTCAAAAATTCTGTCGCACACAGTGCTTAACTACCATCTAGCTAGAGTATGCAAAGGATTGGGGCCCACGAAAACACAGAACTTAAGATATTAACATATAGAATGTTACATGAAGATCCATGAAATTTTAAGATCAGTTGCGTTCAAAAATTCTGTCGCACACAGTGCTTAACTACCATCTAGCTAGAGTATGCAAAGGATTGGGGCCCACGAACACACAGAACTTAAGATATTAACATATAGAATGTTACATGAAGATCCATGAAATTTTAAGATCAGTTGCGTTTAAAAATTCTGTCGCACACTGCTTAACTACCATCTAGCTAGAGCATGAAAAGGATTGGGACCCACGAACACACCGAAAAAAAAATATTTTTGTACACTATAGAAAAAACTATGAACAGGCATATACCTAGACCAACAAAAAGGTCTCCTTTTTCCTGAAAGAAATAAAAGCTGAGACCTACTAGTTGGTCAAGCTATACAGACATCGAATACCGTAATTTTAGATCTGCAGTATTGCTATAACATTGCAGGGGTCTATCGGTAAGACTTGCATAGTGTATAAATATCATAGTTATTAAAACTGCAGAGGCCAATCGGTAAACTTTAGGTAGGGTTCCAGATATCCTATCTACCCCACTAGTCGTAAACTACTTCAAGCTCCAAGTCAAACAGTAAAAGATCTAACAAAACTAACAGGTGCTCTCTGATTTGATGAAACGAGTTGTCTTCAAATGACCAATTTAATTTGTAAACAGTTTCCAGTGAATCATTAAAATCTGCAGTACTAGTTCACTTCAGAAGATATTGCATCTTTGCTAGCCAAGGTTCTGGTGTGATAACCCTATCTATACCCTGGCGTATCGAGCAGATATGTTGTGCTTCGGGTCTGTGAATTTTAAGCTACCGTATCCAGCCAAAATTAAGTTGATTTAAATCTGAACGCTGTTCCTACATGATCGAGACAAGGGAAGCGCAGAACTTGAATACTCCGATATATAAGCACTTGTTGTTAGTGCGGTCCGTGTTTGCAGAAATACCTTTCACTCAAATACACCCATAATGGCTTCCCTCTGGGACATAGTCATACTCTCGATGCTAAACATTTAAAGTATTTATTTTAGGTAAATTGCTCCACCCTTTTCGGCCGATGTACAATGCACCACGCTATTAGTTGTCCTTACATACAGTTACATACAATGGGAGGCAACTCATTAAATCCAAAAGAGGTCGCTAGGACGAAGCACCGTTATATCTGTTTGATCCGCCAAGATATGGTTATCACATCGTAATATTGGCTAGCGAAGATGACTCACAGAACACGAGTTTAAAACATTCGCTTGTTTACAAACTTTCAAGAGAATAAGACACTATATAGATGAAATTGTTGTTCAAGACGTGTTATTTTTATACAGCCAAGAGATGGTTATGTAATACGATACGTGCCGCATCGGGTAATTTGTATCACAAATTGCATGGTGACTTAAGTAGTAAATAAACTGTTTGAACAACAAAAATTTTTGACTGAATATTAAATCCGTATAGCAATGTCCGGTTGACCATCTCTGCTATTAAGTCATAATCACAATGCCAAATTGTCCACGTAACGTTAACAAAAGAACCTTAAATCGCAAATCACCTTTCCTCATGAAGTAGCATCTTTGTTGTTGAAAATGCAATGTACCAAAATCATCAAAGATATGAGAGAGAGAGAGAGAGAGAGAGAGAGAGAGAGAGAGAGAGAGAGAGAGAGAGAGAGAGAGAGAGAGAGAGAGAGAGAGAGAGAGAGAGAGAGAGTAAACTAGGCTCACAACGGCAAAGGACATGCAAATCCATATTTTTTTTCAGTATACATGCATTTTTCCCCCTCCCGAAACTTATACAAACAATGCCATATATTAAATGAGAAAATTTATATTCAGTCGCTTTATATAATCAGCAAAAAAACCCAACACAAAACAAAAACAAAAACAATTGTGTGGTGCAATTTTTACAGTAATTCGTCGTTCCCTCCAAAACCATGTACTTGTACAGCGTGGTTCTCTTCACAAGTACGTTCGACTGAACAGACGCATCGATATTATTGTCTCATTGTTGGCGAACATATTCTTAGTTACGTCTATATTATTATATATTAGTATGTATTTACGTGGAACTGTTTACAAAATAAATCGTTGGTTTAAGTCACAGAAAAAGGAGATAAATATTTGCTTGTTAGAGGCCACTGAAAACTGCGATGAAAGATACCGAATTACAGCTAAAAGTGAATTTCATTGTTGATACCAAATTACAGTTATAGTTTAATTTTATTGATGATACTATTACGTGTAGGCTCGTTCAAAGTAACAAAAGAAAAGAGTGAAGTCAATAAGCTTTGTAAATTTTAACAAAAATAATTTATTTCCCTAGAAAACAAGGTAAAATATGAAATAGGACTTACGGTTTCTGAATATAATCCAGAAATTAATCATAGAATAGAACAATATAAGTCATATTACTGAAAATTCTAATTTGAATCCAGATTCGAATCTCGATGAAGTTCCAATATGGAAGGCGATGCCGTCAGATGAGGTTGTTGTACTGATGGCAACAGTTCCTCATTAAAACTCAGTTTATAATGTTCTGTTTTAGAACTCCAGAATAAATTTTCACTAAATGTCGTTGGAAATGCTGAAGCCTGATTCGAATATTTGGCACCGCTCAGTAACCACCAGTGTAAGCTCTCCCTGTTGTCAAGCCAAATACCGTAGCTATTCATTTATTACAAGTGGCAAAAACACCCTGGAGAAACAGCACCGACGTCAAGTACAAGATGAGTGGCGACAATACTGCCGTCGGAAGTCAGATGAACTAGCTCAAAATACTCCAGAGGCATTTACAACAATAGAACTTGTAGCAGTGCAATGCAGCATCAAATTAGGCAAAGCAGCAGGATGCGACAACATTCTGCCTGAATTCCTTAAGCTTATTTACCCAAAGGCAAAATAATGGCTTACCGCTTTTTACACAAGGGTTGTTAATAAAAAATTCATGCCAACTTTGTGGAGCCAGGCAAAGATTTTTGTGATCCCTCTTGCTTTCATTCTCTGTAAAGCTACTGGAGCGCCTTATTCTCCAAAGCATTGGTCCTAACATGGAGAATGTCATAACTGTTGGGCAGGCAGGCTTCGGGCATAACAGTAGCACGTGCCATCAAGTTCTTGACCTGACTACATTTGTTGAAAACGGGTTTCAGAGGAATCCTAAAACAACAGTTGTTTTTCTGAACGAACAGAGGCATATGACACGGTCTGGCATGCAGGGCTGCTGTTGAAAATTTCAAGAGTGTTGCCGAGCTGGATAGTTTAAACTATTTAACTGTTCCTTGCTTCTTCGCAGCAGACGTTTCAGAGTGCACATCAGAGAGAGAGAGAGAGAGAGAGAGAGAGAGAGAGAGAGAGAGAGAGAGAGAGAGAGAGAGAGAGAGAGAGAGAGAGAGAGAGAGAGAGAGAGAGAGAGAGATGCAACTCGTGGAGACCTCAGACTAATGGACTCCCACAAGTGTCTGTTTTTTACGCCAAGTTTGTTCAATGTCTATATCAGTGACTGTAACACAGTCGCGTAAGTTCATTTATGCAGATAGTATTGTTCCCCAGACGCAAAGTCGCTCATTTGCTGAACTTGAAGGGGTACTGAACAAGGACCTGGAGAATATGACGGACCACTTCAAGAAATGGTGCCTACAGTCAAACGCAACAAAGGCAATCTTCAGCGTCTTCCTCCTTAACAATGCAAATGCTAACCGTGAGTTTTGCATGTACCTCAATGATCAGCAAATAAAACAGGACCCAACACCACCATACCCTGGTGTGACTCTGGACAGCTCACTAACATTCTACAACCACCTGAAGAAAACTTCAGCAACACTTAGCACTCGAAACAGCCTACTCTGCAAACTGGCTGGCTCAACTTGGGTCGCTAAAGCTCAGACACTCAAGACATCAGCACTAGCCCTCAGTTATTCGACATCAGAGTATTGCGCTCCTGTCTGTGCTCGATTACCCTATACTAATTCAATTGACGGCCAGCTCAACACAACAATGCCCATACACTTTGGAACACTACATCCTACTCCTTTCCCATGGCTGCCATAACTCACCAACATTCCTCCTCCACATCTGCTTCGACAGGAAGCAACCACAAAAGTGAGGGTTAATGTCTGTGCTAATGAGAAGCTTCCACTCTACATGGACATCAACATATATGCATCAGTCCGCTGACCAGTGGCGTCACTAGGGTTGGTGTCACCCAGTGCAGTAACTCATCGTGTCACCCCTATGGACTCCCTTCCTGCACAAACATTCAAAAGTTTTATAGACAACATGTGCGGTATCACATGTTACCCCCTTGGATCCCCTTCCTGCACAAAAATTTAAACATTTGTTTTACAGTCATGTTCGGTAACCCATGATATCACCTCCATTGACCTCCTTCCTACACATAAATTGTATACAGTCATTTTGGTGTCACGTCATCTGATGGTCTCACCCAGTGCGGTCCGCACCCCGCTATTTATACCAATGCGCTTGACTTCGAGATGCCCAATCTGGTTAGGTTCTGTTGCTCGAGAATATGACAGCTATTTCGGCATGTAGTGCCGAGTGGTCTTCAACAGATGTTGTAAATTGTTCCTTGTAGCTGAGCCATCTGTCTGCCTTCCAAGCTTCAACCTTCCACATCATCTGTGGAGCACACTGAACCGCTTTCGGACAGGAAAGGCTCGTTGTACAGTCACCCTTGTCCGATAGGGCAGTCCACTAACTCTTCCTGTTGCTGTTGAGCTCTTCAAACCATTTCATACATTCAGGCTTGGCAAGGCAAACGAGGCAACTGCCTTGGGCCCTGTGCTCCCAGGGGCCCCGCGCTGCAGAGGGAAATCAACTCCGCAATCCAATTTTTTTTATGCATGGTGCCCCGCTCATCGCTTACTGCCTTGGGACCCTCACAAATGTCCACTGACAAAGATTCCAGGTGGACTATACCTTGCTGATGATGACGCTGTTAAATGACTGAGCACGTATTGCACGCGCGCGCGCACACACACACACACACACACACATTTATTTTTTATTGTCCAAGTGTGTAATCAATTAAAAAAGACATGATTTATTCTTTATTTGGTGTATGGCTATTACTATTATACAATTACTGTTTTGCACTTTTTTCAGTTGTGAATAAAATTTTCAGGAAATGTAACATTTCGTCTTTGTTACAAGTCTGACAAGATTATGATACGCAAGTTTATGTCAAACACAAGCATAAGGGAAACTGTTTAATGACAATGAAAATACGTGTCAGAGATAATGAATCATAATGGAAATAAACACCACTGAAACTAAACATGGCAAAACATAACACAACTTTTAACGGCACTGTCGTTGCCTGCTATGCACAGTTCCTCCAATCTCGTCGCAGGTTCGCGCGTGCGTATCGAGCTGTTCCGAAAACGTTTCTAGGCTATTCCCGTAAAAGACGCATTTAGGTGGTAATTAAGTAGCTTTGGTAATTAAGTAGCGTATCTACAGATCTACTGAACAAGTAAATGAATCTACATCAGGCCATTGCATTGCACGTGAATATTTGGACGTTGAACTTTTTGTCTAGCAGTAGAGTTGTTATTTTATACGTCCGATTCATCACCATCTCCAATGCCACAGTTAAAAGTGGGTACTTCCTTTAAAAAGTATGATAGGGCTATTTTCACTTCCTCAGGTTCACTAACTGTTGTTAAATATAATGTCCGCAGTATATGGACATTAAAGTAAATGCATCTTATCATCATTGTTGAAGTACCCTGCAAAAAAAAATAATAAAAATATAACTGTCTTCCCACGACAGCAACCTTAACGAAATGTCTAGGCTTTTTAAGGTGTATTTTTATGCATTTTTATATCCTTCATGTCGTTTGTGTCTGAAATCGGTATGGGTATACAAAAAATGTAAACTAATCTGATTATTATTTTAATTTAGATGTATGGACTATGCAGTCTGAAATAAAGAATTCTAACCTTATCTTATCTTATACTACTGATAACAATTGCTATATCCCTTTAAAACAGTTCCTAATACATTCACCCTCGCTACGACCACCAACACTGACCAGCATTTACTGACATCATTATTATTATTTGTTTCAAAGTCTATATACTATACATGTGACGCCCCCCTCCCCCCTTACCAAAATAGTACCTTAATCCACAGTATATATAGCAGCGAGACTTCAATTCAATTTTCTATCCAATCAGATTCAGGAACTATTAATAGCAGCCATATGTTATTATAAATGGTTTTCATTCAATGAGCTGTGGGTGGAGTACCATGTGATTATTTTCTTTGGATATGTAACGCTCTTTTTCTGCTCATAACCTGTAAGGAAATATTTTTTCATCAAAGAACTATAGTTCATGCTATGAATTTGATTTGCGGTCACATACAAAGAGGTAAATATCTTGTTTTTCAGCCCTGAGATAACATTTTGATGTTTTACATAGTCGGTACAGTTTAAAATTGGATATATGGAAGGAAAGATATTCACGGTATTTAACTTTTTTTTATTTACAATATTATTTGCAAATTATGTGTTGTATTCACATATCCATACGTGATTTAAATGCGTTTTCCTATGTTAATCAAAATTTACCAATAACCGGAAGTGGAAACACAGAAGTCCAAATCTATATGGTAAGGATGTGTAGTACCAGTCTGCTAGCCTAAAATACCCCTTAATATCTCAATCTTAAGATCCCCCTCTAGGAAGCAATTGAGGTGTGGTCATATATTTCATGAAAAGTCACGGATAAACAGACGAGAGCGAGTCATAATATCTTATATATTTAAGTAAGTAACAGTGAATTTGAAAAGAGAATGATTGCCGAGAATTCATAAATGACCCTCATGATCATTTGGATAGGTTTATCAGCATTTATTGCTAGTTGTGATGGACCCCGAGTTTTAGATTCCTTTTGTTCACAAGACGATGGTTGTCGGCTCACAGTAACTTCCGAATGGAAGGAAGTTTATATTTGCCCTTGTATCGAGTCGAATGACTAAAATGCAAAAACTAATGTCAAATAGGGCATCTTAGTAACTTATGAATATTGTAGGATGGTATATTTTGGGGGCAAAAACAATACTAAAGTCCCAAGGAGCGTTTGAATTCCTTGTCCGCCATCTTGATGACTTCATCTCCTGACCATTTGCTTCCTGGCTGTGCCTTAATGTCATATTGGAACAATTTGATGTGAAATTTATACTTGAAGTTTGATTTGTTCGTGATATATCATCTATAAGAATTTAATGCTTATATTAGATGCATTTCACCCATTTACATTTGGTGCAGTGGCACCCATGCTCATTTTTCAATCTTTCGTAGCTTAGAGATCTATTTCATTAGCCAACGCGGCTTTTCTCATAATGTATGCGAATCAGTACTGTTGAAGAGAGACTTATAGCAACTATAGTAACAGTTCACTTTTATATAAGATGTGTACCCAGTTTTTTTTTTTGTATGGAATTAAGATTTGTCTTTTTGAGTTGGGTGCTATGACAATCCGAGAGTTCTCTTAACCCCTCCCACCACATTTTTTTTTGGATGTCTGTGTTGGGGTGTGAGGTCAAAGTCAATAACCTAAGAAAAGTTGGAATTTAGCTGCTACCATGTGGTGGCATAGGATTGCTGCTTATTAATGATTTGTTGCATTTGTATCATGTGACTACCATGTTGACACGTTTTCTTGATGAATCTGGCTTTGTCCATACTGTTATGACAGTGACAGGTTTCAGATCAGTGTTCTTGGAATAAATCTGTTGAGAATTGTGTCTTCGGACTTTTACAAACAGCAGTCTTTGTGTTGTGAGGAGTTTGATATCAAGTGTTTTGTTGTGCTCCAATAATTGCTTCTAGGAGAGCTATTCTTCTCTTCCCAATCTTGTAGTTTAAACATAAGATTTCAAGATTGCCCCAAATTTCATAACAATATTGTTCATAAATAGCATTATCATATGAAATACAGAATTATAAATCAAATCCTGCTTCAAATCATTAATTAGACAAATTTCTTGCTTCTCAAGATAATCTGAATCCAATTCCAGAAAGGTATCCAGGTGTCCTGTCTCGTCCTCCACCTGCACCCTGGGTCCATATGGGTTTTATTCAGGTCTCCTTCCAGTCTCCCTAATATATTCCACAAATGTATTGCTGGTGATGGATCATTTGTTGGAATATCATTTGTAAAGGAACATTATAAAGGGTAGGTCGGACAGAACCCAAGGTGTCAAACATGATCACCAGTCACCCTTCACCAATTTCATCTCTGAGAAATCTCAGCATCAGCAGAGTAGGCTGGGATTATTAGGATAAGGTCAATCTATGCCAGAATATTCTTGCAGTCAGCAGCACATCATTTTACAACTTTGGGCCAAGTCAAAGCATAGGTGTCTTTGTCATTGCAAGATAACAATACATTTAGAAAATACTAATCTGAATAAATTTACATCAAGAAAAATGTAATGTCAATACTTAAATAATAATTATATATATTAAATTTTTTAAAAGCTTTTTTAAATGGTTACCGTTTGCAATATGCTAAATAAAGAATTTTTAACAGGTCTGGCATCAGTGATGTTTCTTGTATTTATTTTTAAATATTTAAGTATATTCCAACTTGCCGCAGACTACACTCTTTAATATGTTCCATTCCAATTCCACTACATCAGCATTCACAAATGCACTGACAAGTACTGGCTGGAAATGCTCCACCAAAACAAATTTTTGCCTTTCACTTCCAGTGATGTAGTGAGTATATGTAACAACCTGTTTATCAATTCTGTAAGTCTCTCTAACATCAACTCATTTCATCTCATCCAGCTAATACATCCATACAAAATCAGTGAAAGGTCTTCAGTTCTTTACCATAGCTCCTTTCAGCAGTTGTCACCAGAGCGCAACATTGTCTCGGCAGACAAAATCAGTGCATCTAGAAACATGTAACATCAGTTTGGTGCAACACAGAAAAGTCAATTATGGCTTGATGGATTTAAAATATATCGGGAGTAAAACAAGTCATATGCCTTTAAAGACGGAAATAGAATGAAATCGAGAGTCATGGGTAGAATTAAGTATTTGGAAGTTACTGACCTTGTATCTTATATAGTGTGATAGACAGTGTCCTATGTCAGAATGGGTCATAGGGGTAAAATCTTATAAATTTTTGTCACTTTTTATGATTGTTTTCATTCAGATTATTTGTGCTTTTTTCATCAGCATCATGCTTGTGTCGAGCACTTATGGTTAAAAACATTCCAATAAATCTTTCTAATATCTTACCAATAGTCGATTCTTCTGGTGGTTTTTGCATAGCTGTTTTTATCTGGGTTTTTTATGTTGCTCAAGCTTTCATGCACGATTACTGATTGTTTTAAAATTCAAGCAACCTGCAACACAACTGGAAGTTTTCTCTGTATTTGCAAATTCCGTACACATTATACCACATAACGTTCTTTTCTTCTTCATAATTCAGCCATTTTGTCTTTTGTCCATGTCTTCGGAAACGCTTGATTAAACTTTTCTCTATCATTAGAATTATTCCTCTCTTGAATGTCATTTTCATTCAACTTTGTTTTTTTTCCAGTGGCTGAACATGTTCTATAAAACGCCATTTTGCCCGTCTTATAAGGAGCAAATTGTGTCTCATTTGGAAATACCATATGTTACAATATAGCTGGCACGAATTATTTAAAGTAAGAAAATTAATTTCACTGTGTTCTTTATATAAGAAAGTCTGAGCAAGAAACGCCATTTCAAAACATGTGCCTTTGCCCCCAGTCTTCCCACCAAAACACCTCATTGATCAAGACTTCAGCTATTGTTCTGCATGATCAAAGCAGTGGCTGTTGTAAACACTTGCAAAATATTAGCATCAGAAGAAAATGTTAGTTTCAACTTAGAAAAAGTGCATTCCCATGAAATGAACCCTCTCTGACTCTGCTCATTCTATATAACAGATCCAATTACGTTCTTATTTTTAATAACGAAAGTTTGGTAATTGTTCCTAATTAATCGGTCTAAAGTGTATTGTTGAAATTAATAACAAGGCGGAACATTTTCAAACCTTAGATGCCATGCTCAGAGATTTTAATTTCCAACAAACGTATAGCATTCTGCTTGATATTTGTCCATTCTTGTAAAGGAAAAAAAATATAAAATCTGTTCTTATCATATAAAAAGTAGTTGCATGGAAAAGATGTGTCAATAAAGGTATCATAATAAATTTATCTGATTTTTTATAATTATTTTGATGCAAGTGTAAAATATATAGTTTCCCGTTTGTGACTGTTGAAGTGTTTGGCGTGCAAGCTTCCCCCAAACCTAAATGAAACAAACATGCAAACTTTAATTACTTCAAATAGCTTTTGCAGTGTTATTTTGTGTGGTGTAGTTTATTACTGTGGTCGAGTGAAAAAAGTGATACCACATCATTTATTTAATTCGTTATCAGATTAATTAGGATGGATTATCAAACTTCCATTGTCAATGATGGTACCATAATTGTCACTGTTAAGCGAAATGTACAAATCGGATATTCTTGTTATAGAAACGCACCTTTCCGAGGCAGATATTGACTTCATCTTCTCATAATATAACTGTTGACAATGGTTACTGCTTTGATTCTACAGGATATCTGCCGAAGTCTTTATTAGGGAATAGTGTAACAAACGCAGACTGTTGATAACCAAAACTTACTAGCCCATCGGACTATTAACATTATGAAAGTTACTAGTCTGACAGGAAATCTACTAACCTTGGGCTAGCGGACTACCGATAATTTTGAGCTCTGTTACATCAGTGCCAGAACTTACTGGCTACATCGAGGGGGCATCTCAAAAGTCCTAATCTACAGCCATTTTATATCTGAAAAATCTAGGGCGAAGTCATTTTCCTAACAGAAGAAGGCAAAGTTTACCATTCTCAGGCGACTTTCGCCCACTTTGCCTGGTAGC
This sequence comes from Potamilus streckersoni, assembly GCA_016746295.1. Classification (NCBI taxonomy): domain Eukaryota; kingdom Metazoa; phylum Mollusca; class Bivalvia; order Unionida; family Unionidae; genus Potamilus; species Potamilus streckersoni. Next base: position 5,403,193 of record JAEAOA010002240.1, read on the forward strand.
GTGACTCCTGCAGAGTATGTCATTTTATGGGATTGGAGAAAACCCGTTAAAACTAAACATGAAGAGGATGAGAAAAAAAATTAAGATGAGGGGGGATATAACTTAGTTAGGAATTGGCAAGAAATAATAGTTTTGCTAGTGAGTACCTTTCCTGCTCCACTAAGTCTCTGTATTTCTGTCTTTAGAACTTTGTTATGAATTATTGTATGTAAGTATCAAAGATCTATAGGTAAAAATATTAAATTGCTAAATTTGGACAGTATCCTAGCTCATACTAAATCTTGATTTCAGTCATCCATACATTGCTCAGAATGACCCATCATGCAGCTGTTGTACACAGAAAATGCTCGATTGTCCAAAGGAAATCACTTGTATGGAATCTATGATATGTTTGCACAAATTAAATGATGCGATTATCTGCAGAAGACAAAAGATTGTAAAAGCAACAACTAGTCAAATTTTATTCCAAAGATAATCAGCATTAGGAAGATTGCAGATTTAGTCTGGGATTCACATAGCTGCCAACCCTAACGATTTTGGTGTGAATTTCATGACTTTTTTAGTGATTCATATCGTATGCAAAAAACTTCAAAAAACTTGCGAATTCTCCATTTCTCAATTATTTTAAATTTTCAATAAAATGACATTATTGCTGTTAAGTGCTAGTTTGTGAAATTGGCAATTGCTGAAATGGTCCGGAATTGCTGGTCATGATATTAGTAGAACTAAAGCCAATTGACACACTTGGCCTGGTAGCAAGCATTTTAGCATATTTTAATCTGTAAGATTAGTTTTACACATTCTTTTAAGAGAAACTGGGGCCTAACTGAAATTTTGCTCTGTGCATGCGCCACCAACAGATTTTAATTACCGTTTGGCATCAGTGTTGAAAATCTTTCACCATCAAGGATAAAGAAATGTATTGCAACAAAAAATATACTAATAATTTGCAGTAAATTCGACCGCCAAACACCTTATACATCATGCTTTTTGCACAAATTTCAGCATTGGGCAAGGTTAAAAAGTGCATAGATGTTGGGGAAATAAAGAAACCCAGTAGATTTTAGCTCTGTAATTTTAAGTCATCAACATAAGACTTGCAAACTACTGAAACATTGCGAGGTTTTTTGTTGAACTCAATCTATGTTTATTACCTGGCTCCCATGCTAAGCATTTGTTCCGACATATTCCTAGACTTGAAGATCACTTAACGAATACATGTCAAAATTTCACAGATTTTTATCTCTATTTTCACTAATTGTAAGCTTGGAGGGTTGGTGGCTATCAATTCATTGTTTAACCAATTTTAAAGCCATAAAATAAAAATGTATGACTGTATAATAATATTGTTGGCACTGGCTTTCAAAATATTGTTGCCAAAAAAGGCCAATCTCAATAATTTGTTGCCATTTTCATAATACAGTACTATCCATTTCTCCACATCATTAGGACCAAGGTAACATTGTTGACAGGTTTTGAACGGGGGTGGGTGCTGAAAAAAATAAAATTTGGTGTACAAGCTAAATTGTTTTGAGGTGACCTGTTATATTGTTAGTGACTAGGATTTACACAGATGAAATAATGAAATTTTGATTAAACAATGGCCAAACAAATAAATACTATATTTTGACAACTTACATTTGTGTGGTATACTCCGCATTGTGTTACATAGATGTACATTTATATGAAAAATCCAAGAATTTGAGTAATTATATCATATGCCCTGTTGGAAAATACAAATACATTAAGTATAGCCCTTGTTTGAGCTGTATTCCATTTTCAGCAAATGTGTCACTAAACAATTCACTCTGAGAACCATTGTCCCCAGTAGCATATGAATGTATAGTTGTTTACATGCTACATGTACTATACTTAGCCTAGATTTTGGTCAGACCATGACAACTATCATCTTGCCAAAGCTATTCATAGGGAAATAAAAAAAAGTGGACAAATTATAAAATTTAACATTCTTGTGAGATGTCCCACCTTCAATTAACTTGATGGCCAGATGTTAGATTCAAAATATTGGAAATTTAATTAGCATTTTATGCCACCAATTGTAGTGATTGTAATGTATTCCAGTCACAATGGAAAATGGAACAGTCAGATTCCGTTGCTCACATCCTTGTCTACATGTAATGGTCCCACATGTTCTAATGATAAATCTGAAATGTCAGGTTTCAAAATATGATTAAAAATACTAATGACTGATCAAGACAAAGGATAATTCATTAGTGCAAGTCCTGTTTTGAAACTTGACATTTCAGATTTATTTTCGGAACATTTGGGGCTAGTACATATAGTCCGTTTTAGAAAAGATTCAGGGCCAACATTTGACTTCAATGAAAATGCAAGGGAAAGTTTTCTCTTTATGTAATGACATCACTTCAGATAAATTCTTCAAAACTTTAGTCCAAATTGTCGGAATATGTGAATGTTACCTTTTTTTTTTTTGCTGTCACCAAATACCTGATTTGTAGTGAAAAATCCGCATGTCGCCTGTAGAACTACTACTGATATAACTCTTTCATTATCTTTTCTGTAAGTACTACTTTCATTGGCTAAATATTGCTAAAAAGACCGGTTGCTTACAATTTCATCCAATGCAAAGCTTTAATATGAAATTTTTATGCATATCTTGGGGAGGGGTCCCAACCCTTAACCGGAAACACATATATGAGCCAACAGGGACAGTATTGTTAGCAACTTTTATCTGCGTCTCTGTGGATTCAAGGCTATTTTTGGCATCACATATATGCATTAGCAGAATATAAAGAGTTAAACATATTGAGAAATATGAAATCAGAATAGGTTCTTTCAATTTATTTATCCACTAAAACAGTAATATCCTAAATAGTGGGCAGAGATTGTTTTTTTTTCACAGACAAGTAAATGGTGGAAAACCCTGCTGTAGCCTGACTGTACAGTGACTGTTTAAAAGCATATAATTTTTGGAACATAAATCCACACAAATCCACACATGCAAGCATGTGCCTTTTCATAATGATAGGTGTCTGAATTTCCTCAATAATAATTTTATTCATGAGAAAAAAAGTACTGCACACAAATGAAGCATTTTTACTTGTATTATATTTTTAATATATAAATGGTAAGAAATAAGATTATAAATGAGAACCGGTGTGCATTATCCATACATGGCCAACCATTATGCTTTTGGTGTAATCATTATGTTTTTTTCACTAAATTATGCCTTGCATGTAAATGTATTTGGATTAAGCTTTTTCGGTATATCCCCCTCCCAAAAAATTTAATTTGTTTTCTCATGTTTATTAACATCCCACTAATCACACAGAATGTATTCTAGAAAAGATGGCTTCTGTGTAACTATGACATAAAAGTACACTTGTCTGTGACTATCAGTGACCTTCCTATGTGCTATGTTCTATTTATAGCAGCTTTCCTATTTACAAGAAGACCTCTGTTTCTATTTATAGCAGCTGTCTAGCTTAGGACAGAACAGGCTGGTTTTCTAATTTTAATCTTTGCTCAGATATTCTTTGTTAAAAATATTGTGAGGTACACAGCCATTCTGTAGGAATTTGGTGGTAAAAGTCATCCTATTTATTCTAGTCAATGCATATGTTACAGCAAAAATATTTCTCATATGATTTCGCGGCCCTGAGTGTCCTCGTGGTCTAAAGTGCTCTCCATTACAGATCACTGCCATCTCACCTGTCTACGTGGGTTTGAGTCTAAGATTCGGCGAATGTGGATATGTGAGAAAGCTTGCCATTAACTTCTCGTGGGTCGGTGGTTCTTTCCACTGATTTCCTGGTTTCTTCCTCCACCATTAATACTGGCCGCCATGTTTAGCCTAATCATGTGCTGAAAAATGGCGTTTAGCCCCAGAACAACAACAACTTTAATGATTTCACAGATGGATTAGAAAGAAAAGAAAATGAAAAATACCAACTCGGAGATGAATACATGAATAACACAATACAGTGCCATTCTAGGGTAGTTTCACGCCCATTGCAGGCTGTGTGGAAAGGATTTTAATTTTGGTCGTAGTGTAAAAACAGACACCTTGAATTAGATCATTTTACTCATTTTACTAACTCCAGTACTAAGGTAACTTCTTTTTTTACAGCAGAACTAAATTGTGGAAACGAAATTTTTAAATGCAGGAGCATTATTTACAGAGCTCTTAATAGAACACTGACTGCAACTAGTGGTAGAATGCAACTTTGGTCCTTTGTTCTATCAGATGCTTTTTGATGCCAAAATATGTTTTATACATATGCACATTGGATGCTATGTTATATGTGAATTACCCTTTTTCTGCCCAGATTACTCCTTTTTTGTCCACTTGGATTATGCTTTGTCCTCGCCAGAGGTTGGCATGTATGATTATCACTCCAGAATTTGATCTTTAAAAAAACTTAATATTGATGTATATGTAACTATTTTTTGCACATCATGGCTGATAAATGCTATAGCCAACATCCCAAATACAATTTTCTAAGATGCTTGCCATTGACAAAGCTTTTCCCCAGTTTTAGAACATGTTAACAGGTGCTAATTTTCATGTTATAATCCATCTATCTTGATCTGGCTATTTATGCACTCTAGGCTTTCAGAATGCTGGAATATACCCCTCTCCATTGATTCCTTCACATCTTAAGATGTAACACCTCTATTGTATGAGATGTTGAGTAACTGTCACATGTGCACATTTGTTCCTACTTGGTATAAGTGACCGGATTGTTGGCCAGTCATCTTAACACTTAACTCATTAACCCCTGAACCAAATAGCTAGGCAGTCCCCTACAGCATATTTGCAGAGATCACCTAGACCAGTGTTAGTCATATCAGTGCCTGTATCCCTGAGACCTGCTGACCACTTGGCTTGCATATTTTTCCAGAGGGTTTACTTGCTGTAAACTTGTTATTATTTTATTTATCTTCATTTAATTTGTCTGAAATTTGGCACAACAATTCTCAATAAAATTATGTATATAATGGTATAAATTTCATGCTACATGCAGATATAAAACTCCTGCATAAATGTGAAAATAAATGATGTGCTTATCAATTTCTTTTTCTTGCCATGAATAATCCATAAAACCCATTAGGAATACACACAGTAATTAACACATGAAATAATTATATTTTATGTACACAGAAATTCCACTTGTCATCTCAATTGTAAACGTAACCTTCTTGTGAATACTGTTAAAAGATTTTCCTTGCTCTTGAATTACCTTTCTTCCTTAGAATTCTCACTGAAAATTTAAAACCTGATAAAACACTTAATAAAATTTGAACTTATTTTCATCACGTTCGCTGTTATCATCAATGGCTATTTCGATGTCACTATCAATCTCATCCGATACAAATCCTGAAAATTCTCCATCAATTTCTCAAGTAAAAGTCTGCTCTAACTGGCTGATTCCCGTCAATTTGCATCATTTTGGATCTAAATATCTTCATTATTTCTGCCGCTATCAAAACCATTTTTTAATGGCTTAAACTCAACAACCAATGGTTTGCGACGACTTAACTCTGCGTGTGGGAAATTAGCCCTACTAAATACTGCCACTCAAACTCTGCATTCAGGATACAAGCTAGGTAAACTCTGCCGCGATATCCAAGCGCTTAGGAGATGATAGAGGAAAAGTGTGTTGAGTTATGGAGTTATTGGGGCACCATAGATTAATGAGTTAAGATAAAACGGATCTGGTATGATTAATTGCCAGTGTTTTAAATGAACTATTTTCACTCAGCCCAAAAACTTAATGTATCATCCTTTGAATTTAGTTCTAGTCAATGCAGTTAATGAAAGGCACCTTATCAACAGAAGTGTTGCTTTCCTTTATAAACTTGATTATTTGTATCTTGTTTTTGTTTTTTTACATGCACATGGGTTGTGCGATTTATTTTCAAAAGGTAAATCAGTTGTCAAGGTTTAATGAAATTATGCACTTTAAGCTTTAAAAAGAAGAAACAAAAACTGTATCCGTTTTTTCTTAAGAGAAATAAATTTTCACTTTGTTACACTAGAGGTTTTAACCCTTTCATCACTAAGTAACTTTGTATGCATAGAGTCCTCAACACTAAGTAACTTTGGAATTGTGAAGCAAAATGACTTGTGGACTTGGAAACATAACTTTGCCAATGTTAAAGATAATTGGCTGGATTAGGTGTCAAAATCAAGGTTAAAAATCAAATTTTATGACTAATTCAATAAAATGTGCATATCTATTACAACTGTTAAAATGCAGGTACAAACAGGTAACAACAGGTAAAATACAAGTAATTATTTTATTACCTCTTAGAAAAAACTTAGAAAGTTCTCAAAACTTGTTCAATTGACCCTAGATGTACTAGTAAATTATCACAGTAGCTACACAAGTCCTTCTTTAATGGTGTCCATAATAATTAAAATTCTATAAAATGAACCAAAATGATCTCCAAGGTGAGATCTGTCCACACACCTATATTGCCTCTGCCACGTTTGATCATCGCATTGAAGTTCGTTGAACAGACAATTTTTCCAAAAACTTCATTTGAATTGAATATTTGAAAATATTCCAAAGCTTTCCTGGAGCCATCTACTAACAGTCGGGTGTGTCCAACTGTCAGAAAACTGAAACAAATCTCTTTGGTTTTCCAGTTTCGTCCAAACAAAATCATGTGGAACGCACAATTTCTCTGGTTCAAAACCTTCAAAGTCCTCTTCATCATCATCACTGTCACCCACAAGTGCATTCCATTGTATCTCCAGACATCTTCTCTCATTTTCATCCAAATTTACCAGGTCGAAATTATTCAAATCCTTTGATAACTCTCCTCTGAAATTTCTTCAAACGCCGCCATTTTGGATACAAATTTCAGCATTCGGAAAACATGTTAAAAGTTCCTACTTTGTTCAATATTTCTAGTTGTATACAAGCTAAACTCAAGAGATCATCCAAATATAACATCTACATTACAAATTGGAAGTTATTAGAGGTACCTCGAAAGTTATTTAATCTGGTACTATAATGTTAAAGAAGAACACTGCCGTAGACCGAAAAGTCGGTCCATAGTGTTTACGGACTTACTTTCCCTGGACTGATTTTTCGGTCCGTACTGATGAAAGGGTTAAGTTTTCTTACTGTGATATGAATGGACTGGAAATCAAGCCATTTCAAACTTCATTCAAGATTTGATTGATTATTAGAACCAAGTTTCTTGGCCAGACTCTCTTACAATTTTAGCACAAAGTTCAACGCCATTCTTCTCCTGCAGTGCGCACATCATATCCATATCAGAAAACTCCAAATTTAGGGACATTATGCATATGCTTGCTAGTGTCGTGCACAGAACAGTCCTGCATAGGCTTTGGGGTCCTGAGCTGTCCTGAGACTTGGATTTGTACAATCCGGAGTTTTTCAATAACTGCAAAACATTTTGGCCATTTGTGTATCCTGCCATTGCACTTTAATTTGTCCCCAACAGCTCCCTAGAAAAATAAAAAAAAAATGTGAAAATTGTGGACCATGACAAAATTTTGATGCATTTATCAGTTGTCTAAAAAGAATGTAGGAAGTAGGGCCCAAGACAGACTGGGAGGAAGATAATGTGTGGAGCACAGTGAGGTATCTCTGTCTCTCTTAGGTGTGAAGGTTACCACGTTAGCATTTAGCCAACCGTACATTGATGGAGGAAAAAATGGCGATTGTTCTTTCATCCACTTAATACTTTCACAATTTCAGAATTTGATGAACCAATGGCGGCTATACGAAAGAAACTGGTTATAGTCGGTGATGGTGCTTGTGGTAAAACCTGTCTGCTGATAGTCTTCAGTAAAGACCAGTTCCCTGAAGTATATGTGCCAACTGTATTTGAAAACTATGTGGCTGATATTGAAGTAGATGGAAAACAGGTATGTGTGAAACAGATGTGTAATTTGCAGCATTACACAGATAGCAACAGTATGTTTAGATACTTGATGCAACAAACATCTTGCTTGTAGCTCAGGTTCATTTATGTAAATAATAGATAACATAGTTCAAGTCTATCTGCCATAGTTTAAATCTATCTGCAATCATATGATGGTAGAGCAGTTGTGTCTTGAAAATTACACCCGCAACACGGGCAGCATTGTTTTCTGGCATGTATTTCATAACCAGAGATCAGTGGAAATGTATTACAGGCTTAGGTTGGTAACTTAGTGCTCTTTTTGCAAAACTTATTTATCTTCATACGAGTTTATTTGCATATGACCAGTTTCATTTAGTCCATTCTGTGATGTTTTCCAATAACTTGATTGTCTCCCAATAAATGCAACTTTTTGACAATGGAGACTACATTGCTGTGGGCATGAAAATTGTATAAAAGTTTACATAAGTAATAAGACCTGTAATTATTTGCTCTTACAGAGAGATAAATAAAAAGGCTAACCTCTGCAAGTTGCACATTTCATGGCTCTATATGAAATAAAGGCTTAGAAATACCCCTACCCCCTGTTTTTGTTTGCAGAAAATATTTGGTATTATGAACAAACACGTAACTGTTCGAACATGTGGTCTAGCATTGCTGACAGTCTTGTATGAGCTAAAGCCAAATCATAACACATTAAGCAGGCATAGAGCACTGTTTGGACTCACTGTTGCTTTAAACGCAAGGAAGATGGTGCAGTTTCTGGTTGGACTACTAGCAATTTTGCGACAGGAGATGTACTGGCTTAGTTGTAAGCAATCCCGGATTGGCTACCATAGTCTGTCTTTGGTTAAGGCACTGCAGATGCCTCGTAAATGCTTAATTAAACAAATTTGGCTGCTGATTTATATCTGGGATGGAGAAAATCTTGTGTGCACAAGTCCTCAATAGGCATATAATAGCTGGGCGGCAAATTCAAAGGCTTGCCAGTCCTGCATCAACCATTTGCTGAGTGGGAAAATGTATTGGTCATTTAATTAGTTTAGCTGTGCTGATATTTATAGGGACAGAATTCAGTGGCTGAAAGATTCCCAGTTAAGAATGTTGTCATTATAAGAGTACAAAGAACATGACACAATAGCTGGGCAGCAAGTTCGAAGACTGACCAGCACCTGACTGGTTTGCAAAATGTGCTTTTATTACAATGAATGAATTCAGAGGCAGAAACACCCATACATGTACTTGTAGTCATTATAAGAGTACATCAAATGAACAACTTTAGTTTTTATCATTTGTGTTGAAGTGTAGATGAATAAGTAGTGCATGTGACTCGAAAATTAAGACATATTGAGACTTAGACTAAATATTGTTTGCAAATTTGGAGAATTATTTTAAAGTTAAACAGCAAATTGATGAAGATTGTAATGAGATGCAGAATAGTGCTAAAGTTACTAGCACTTAGAGCTCGGCTGGAACAGTGGCCACATGTAAGAAAGTGCATGATGCCTGTCTTAGTGTTTGGAAAACCCCTTTCCTTGGATTGACAAAATTCAGTCTCACTTTGATAGACAAATATGAACTGTATAATCAGTTGTGTAAAACATATGTAAAATTAAACTCTGGCAACCACAGCATCTATACATCTGGACATGTATCCACTTTAAGTATGACTAGTATGCTTCTGGGAGGGAACAGTTGGTGGGCTAAAATTTTTTTTAACAAAATAGGAGTCCTGGAACACTAGTTTTAAAATCATATCAAGATCTCTGCACTAAATTCAAATGGACTTGGCTCTAAATAAACTACTTCTATTGTTCCCTAAAACTCCAGTCCAAACCAATCTCACTTGTAAACATCATCCATCAGAGCAAGTTATCATTATTTATCTTTAAACTGAAAACTCGCATTTCTTACATGAATCTAGACACTGACATGTTCTTTTTTTTTTTTCTCTAAAAGAGGAGATATAACATTTATTATTTATATCTTATTATAACACTTAAGTTGCGAACAAATGAAATTACATTGATTCTCAAAATTTGATAGGTTAGTAGAGGTACATGTCAATATTATATTGCAAAATATTAATGTAATTTAAGCAGACAGTACTCAACCCTTAATCATTGGGACATTATATGAGTTCTGTGTGTGCAACATCCATGCATATTAGTGAGATGGTCTTGCTTCTGATTGGCCGAGTTTTTGAAGACTCAATTCCATATTGCTCATTAGATATGGTATGAAATATAATTTCACTATCACGGTCAAATTCAATCCTGAGCGACATTCATTGATAGTTTTGATGTAATCATTCATTTCATTGGCAGAGCTTGTATTGTCAAGCTTTTGGTTTTGAGTTAGATATATGAGTATTTTTGAGGATCCAGGTTAATCAGATTATGACAAATGACCTTTACCACTGAGCCACTGCTGTATATTGTATTTTGTCATAACAGTAATGAAAATTAATTGGTCCACAAAAATAAATATCTCCAATGGACGTATCACAGGTTCCTATCTTTTCTGTGACTCTTCATTATATCCTGCCAGGACATTTGTAGAGCAAAATGTTTCCCTTGCCACCTGTCATTTGTTTGTTATACTGTAAATTTTGCATTTAGATCAGCTTGATGCACTGTGATGGGTGTTCATGTTATATGTACATGTTTCAAATCAGGATCTACCATGAATATATAAGGGACTAGTAGTGTTACCAGTTAATGTTGTATGAAAACATTTCTAATTGATGTGGGCATTAATGGTAGAATATTACTCATATTATTTTTGTTTTCTGTGTATTATTATCTTGTAAAAGAGTTTCAAATGATAGAATTTGTGTTGAGAATGGCAGTACCACCTTGCAGATGGTCTTTGTGCCTTTTTTAAAAAACAATTTGCTTCTGTGCAATTATCATTTAAATTCTAGATTGATGGTTGAGGTAAATGATATGTTGAGTTTTTAGATTTACCACATTATATAATAAGTTGGCTAGAATTTGTCTTTGCTTTTGGATCATCGTTGTAGATGTCACTGTTGCTTCATTCATTTAAATAAAGTTTGAATATGGCACAGCACAGTACGGTCACATCCCATTCATTCAGTGTTAAGATTTGTTCTTATAGTTTCTTTTTCACGGTCCACTCCAATCACCGGTCGCGCAGTTTTTCATCAGCTGAAATGGCTTCCACCTTCCACTGTGTTAAAATATGTTTGATCACATATTTGGCCAAAAGCGGTGAGTTTAACTTAAAGTGTCCGCATGGAATGCACATTTTTAGTTTATATGGATTAGCGTCTGTCAAGTCCCCTTTTTGTTGTTTTGTTTAATCATTGAATGCTTTAATATTCATTTATTTTCTCTTCTCTCCTCCTGGGTTTGTTGTTTTTAGGTGCAGTGCATGCATTTTAAGCTTGCTTGATGTTAGTAAAGCATGTTCATATTTAATACTAGAAAGTTTATAATTTATTTTGTTTTTGATGGTTTTATATTCCTGTTTTATAGGTTGAATTAGCCCTTTGGGATACTGCTGGGCAAGAAGATTATGACCGACTTCGACCGCTCTCTTACCCTGATACTGATGTCATCTTGATGTGCTTCTCCATTGACAGCCCAGACAGCTTAGAAAACATCCCAGAAAAGTGGACCCCAGAAGTGAGGCACTTCTGTCCAAATGTTCCTATAATCCTTGTTGGAAACAAAAAAGATCTACGAAATGATGAGGGTACAAAAAGAGAACTTGCAAAAATGAAACAAGAACCAGTTAAGGTTGAAGATGGTAGATTAATGGCAGAGAAGATTCAGGCTTTTGCCTATCTTGAGTGTTCAGCTAAAACAAAGGATGGAGTGAGAGAAGTATTTGAAACTGCTACAAGAGCAGCATTGCAGGTCAAAAAGAAGAAGAAAAATCGGTGCACAGTGCTGTAAATGGGCCTGTATTAGCTTGAAGTAGAAAGATTAAATCATTTGTGGACCAAATTGTCGACTTGGGGGATAACTATCTGACATGCACTTACCATTTGTTGATAATAATTTTGTTTATGGGTTCTGAAAAATCATTTTTAAGACGGTAAGCTCTGCTAATGTAAATCTTTTGTGTGATATATTTTTGCACAGCCAGAATTATGTGGAACTCTCTAAAATGTCTTTCCATGCTCTGAGATGTAAACAAGGTCACATTTTATATTGTTTACGGTACTCTAGAATTGATGGAAGAGCTAATAAAAAGATCCACTTTTTATGCAAGTCAGACCAATTTCTTTCCTTCGTCCTTATTGCAGTGGACAGTACAATTGGTCCTTGCTGTAATTCCACTAAGTGTTAAATACGATGCTTTGTAATTTAACTCTATAATTAGTATTGTTTTTCATGTAAAAAATAAACGTGTTAAGTTGTAAAATGTGTTGTTCAGTGTCCTGTTCGGAGACACTCATTCTACCACAGATTGCATTAAAACACATCCAAGTAAACAAATTCATCTGTATTCAAGATATTTAAATTGATTGCCATCAAATATTCCACCAAAGTTACTGAATTAAATATTTGATTGGAATTTAGAATTATTCCCTTTTTCCTGTAGCCTTTTATGCTTACAGTGTCTGATATTTTTTTTGAAATTGAGAAAAAGATGAGAGTTGAGACATTACCTCTTTTAGCCATAAAACATAAGTTTATTTAATTGCATCAGATTCAGACACATTAATGTCCAACAAGACTTTGTCAAAAGTCCACCACTTGATGCAGAGCTATCTGTTGTCCTACATTTGGAGACAAACTCTCAGTTGCCAGAAATTGGGTTCCTTGGAGGAAATACAGGGTCCAAATCAGAAAAGTGCAAAATCCATAAGTAGGTATAAAATCATATTCAATGCAGAGATTACCGGAATTCTATAGTTATTGCTATTTCTTTGTGTCTTGATTTTTTTAATATGGGAGTTTTTCTGTCAATTGGTGTTTTTTTTTCATTCACTTTTTGGCGAAGAAAAAAACAGGTCTAGTTATTTAATGTCTACAGGATGCAGTCTAATATGGCTCTTAGACAAGCATTTGAAGGTACAGGATGCATTTGAAGAACTTGGAGCTCTGTTGATGCATTCTGATTAAAGAAAAATTGAACCTAACCGCATTAAATTTAATGGAAGTAATGCTGTTTCCTGTATAGCTTGATAATTGTGGAGAAGTACTAATACTTATAAATAAGATTTATATAGAACAAAATTTTCGCATATGTATAGGCTTTCTTTTACAGTATTCAAACTGATAAAAAAGAATTTGTTCATGTGAATGGTGTCTTCAGCTTTTTTGTTATGCACACACTTTAAATTGGTTGTCTTTCATGTAATACACTCCATTTAGGATGAATGCAGATTTATAATTTGCAAGAAACTTGCCTTTTCACTGAAACCCCTATTTCCTATTCAATTGCTGATTGTGAGGAACTTTTGGCTGAAAAAAAATTAAACTTTTCAGAGTGTACGCAAATTAAAACATAATTATTGAAATTTGAGCCTGATAAGCAAACCATGCAAAGTAGGTCATAGATTGTTCAAAAAGTTACATTGGCAGATCTATCACTTTGGTGTCCTTACATGTATGTCTGTCTGTTGGCACATCTTTCCACTCCACACCAAATGTTAAGCTTCAATATTATTTTAATAGATTAGGCTAAATGTTAACAAAAATGTGTACTTGCATGTGCATGTTTTTTCTTGGTAAATTAATGGTGAGCTGGACAAAAAGGGGCTTCTGTGTGTGTGTATATAAATGTGAGTGTATTTGTGTGCATGTGTAAACACTCATTTTTCATCTTTTTTTTTAATTCTTTATATTGTAAATGAAGTCCATTGTAAGATGAAACCCAATGAGATCATTTGTAATTTGTTTAAAAACATTGTTAGTGTAACATTGACGCTAAGGATGTACTCTGCATGCGGTTTTTTTTTTTTGTCATCAAAATATAATTTAAAATATCCTGGTCTGTTACATTTTGTGATCATTATCTGAAGTCTAGCTTTTAAAATATTTGAACATGCTAATTTTAAATCTTAAAGCAATACCCCATGTAAAATGTGACGAACTTATAGACAGAATATACATAGATGTACTAGTACATTATTATATACATTATTATATTTTAAAGTCTGTCTGGGTCTGTGATGTTCACACTTGGGCAGGTTTGCTCAAGAGGAAATACTGTACATGATGTAATTAAAAAACACTAAAACATTTAACAATTGAAAATCAGATTCTTAAGCTGACAATATTCAGTTGCATCAAATGACTGCATCAATAACACACACACATGCAATGGATTAGAGATCATGTTCAGTAATCTAGAAATCTATTGCATGTTATGGAAGCAGAAAAATTCCAAAACACAATAAAATTAGTATAGTACATCATATGCAGAGTTTTGCATGCTTGATGTGACTTTAATTGAATAATGACACCCATGGATCAAGAAATAAAAATAATGCCCCATGTGTGTGGCAGGTTGATGGAAAACTGAATGTAATATTTATTGTAGAATCAATGTTCATTACAAAGTGATGGGTTGGAATAAATTGTGAATGTTTAAGCAGGTATCTTTCTAGCATTTTCATTGCTTATTTATCACCATAGTTACCAATTTAACAATAAAACACATTTTTTAAAATATTGCTGACCTAAAGCACAGAAACTAAAAGTTTGAACAAAAGTTGCATGGAAACTTTTATATATATACTTCTCATTCCTTTAAATACAAGTTTTTTAAAACTATAACCTTTTATATACCAGTGTAGCTATGTCGACCAACTTAATGTAAATTATTGTGATTTTGTGTAGACTGGATGGTGTACCAATGTTTATATCTCAAAATTAAAATGGAGATACTGCTATTAAGTCTTATTGTTCTTGTTTAAATTGTTTCTTAATGTTTAAATTTCATGTATTTTGAGTATACACAATTTTGAGCTGTACAGGTCAGACCATAAGAGCTTGTGGGGTGGTCTGTTGTCTTTTTGTTGACCCAAGTTTGTTATCACCACTGTACATGTAAGATTATTGTCAAACTTCACACCCATATCTTTTAGTCTAATTAATTGAAAATGGTGCCAGCTGTACAGCCATGTAGCTGCCATGATAACTGTCTTGTCACTAGTTTCCCTGAATATAAGATTTTCACCAGAAGGCTTCTAATCATATCTACTTTGTTAAATGGTGTCAACCCAAAATCCATCATGTTTCACAGCAGCTAATTAGAAAAATCGTGCTGAATAACTACAGAGATAGATTGAACACTTGAAAGTGTAATGGGAAAAAATTATCATGTCTTGGATTCCTGGACATTTTGTTTCCCTGTAGAGTGTCAGTTCCTATAAAGGAATCTTGTTAAATTTTCCATTTCTGCATCTGAAGTTAATTTCTCTCATATTCAAGATTGTTGTTTCATGTCTGGTGCATACACATTCACATTAAATTGTTTCAAAAAGTGGTTGGGGGGGAGGGCAATTGTGTAATCATAATTTTATACTTGTGAAGGTTTATTTCTTCCTTAATTTAGTATGAAAATGTTTGCATGTGCACATAAGATCTCACTGGCAGGCAGTGGAATTTTGCTACAACTTTAAACAAACCACTTCATTTGTGCATCATGATAGTGAATTTCATGCAGGGTTCTCCAGGATTATGAAATTTGTGTCAAAATACATTTAGCTTGAATTTTTGATGCATGAAAACTACAACAATCAAATCCTTGGTTAAAATAATACTTTGGTTTTGTAAGCAAAGTGTTTGTGTTGTGTTCAGTTTATCAGAGTCCACGTGATTGTAGAGATCATGTGAAGTTGCAAAGAAAAGAAAAGTTAGAAAAGATTAATACACCTGTTCATAGATTTTTGGTGCCTTATTACTCTGATGAAAAAAACAAAATACATCCATATGCACTTTGAAGACTTGCTTTGAAAAGAAGCATGCTTCAAATGTTTCTGTATGTTTGGAGCTTTTACATTTTATAATAGACCGACCTTAGATGGTACCAAGATTTGGGGAATTTGTTTTCAAAACATTAAATGATTTATTAGCTTTCTTGTTTGTGAAGCCAAGTGAACATGTGGTAGGACCCTGCATCTCATTCAGTATCATCAGCAATTGTTACCAATGGAATCCATATTTCTAATGGGATCTATATCAAACTTGGAACATGGATTATATTATTAGTCTTTAAGGAGATTGATAATGAGCTATGCATGTTATTGAGGTTATCTTACACCTGATTAGGTAATATTGTTACCATTCATTTCTATGACCTGATTTTGATTAGCAATATGGAGTTGTATCCTCAAAATCCTGAAATGAGTAATGATCAACTTTAGCAAGGTGCTCTTGAATCCCATTGCCAGAGCTTCTTACCCATCTGGAAGCCATATTTCAGATCTATTTCTCATCAAACTTGACATATTGGCTTATATGATCAAGATCTTGGATGTGTTTGCTACTAAGTTGAGATTCACTCCTATTAATGAGATACTCTTGCTTCAGTTTGAGCTTTTCACCACACTGGAAACTCTATTTTAAATTCAGTTTTGATCAAGCTTTGATGATATATTGGTATCATTAAAATCTTGTTAGAGTTCAGTGAGTGAGATGCATGCATGTTAATAAGGTGATCTTGCATCTAATTGTCTGAGCTTGTTAGCACATTGGAAACTTTATTAGACTTGAAATACATATTGTAGTTTCAATAACAAGTGAGATGCATGCTTATTTGTTTTTTTAAGGAAATTGAAGAAATTAGTGTAAGGACATGACAACTTATTCAAAGCATATAATGCTGGAAAATTTATTTGTTTCAGATATTAATAAATCCATAATGTATGTGCTTGTGATGATGATTTATGCTTGAAGTTCTTTAATAAAGTAGAAACAGTTCAAGATATTTGTGAATTCCATGTTTTAATAATAACCCTATTTATTTTGGGGGAGAGGCTGTTTGGCTTCACACTTAGACCTTTTATTTGTTGGGGATGCAAGAACTTCCATGTCACTCATTATAAACTTGAGTTTTTCAGTGTTGTTTACAGGTATTCTTATGCTTTCCCCATGGGGAAATTGATACTTGTTGCCAAACGTAAGGATTCCAATGGGCTTGATTCATGTTAGGTTGGCTGAAAAATCAGTTAAAGTATTCTAATGAAGAAAACAGTACCTGAAAGATGCAGAAATTTGTAGAAAGAATAGATAAATGCTATAATAAGAAGTGAAAAGAATAAAGGATGACATCAGTTCAACATAGGAAAATCACTTGCCAGGATGAGACTGGAAGATGCATGCTTGACAGTGTTTAGGAGATGCACTGAATATTTAAAACAAGAAACTCGTGAAATTGATGCGCTTGATGGAAGAAAGCTCAGAACAAAAAGATTTTTATCCTAAGCCTGCAGTGGAGAAGTTTAATAAAAAAAGAGTTCAGTTTGCTGAAAGAGGAAATTTAAAAAAAGTGAATGGAATATGGTCATTCCAGTGGGTTGGCATTTGTTTTTTAAATTGAACTGGTGTCAGGATGATATGACTTGGGTGGGACAGGATGCCCCATTGCTAGACATATTATAAACTGCCACCCTGCAGACATCTAGATTTATGACTCAGATTGTTAAATATGCATGAAAAATCCAGCATCCCTTTTATTTGATAGGTGGCTTTTGCTTTAAAAGAAGAAATTGATAACATCAATCTTTAAAAATAATTCATTCTTATGGATTGATATTTAAAAAAACAAAAGGAGCTAATTTGCCTGGGAGCAAGGTGTTATTGATTGGTAAGCAAATTAAGTATAATGCTTATGAACTTGGAAAACCACATATTGTCTGTTTTTATAAAATGAAATAAAGATTGTTTCACATAATTACCTTAGAGATTCTTTTTAAAAAATCTTAGACATGTTATTCCCAAAAATTTTATGATCTATGTACCATTCAATGAGTCATAAAAATTATTTTTGTATTTAGTGGAAGGGGTTATGAAACTATTCAGTTTCAATTTTTAAGCCTCTTATTTCTTCAGTTTCTTTTTTTGTTTGATTTTATGACTACCGTACTTACTGCATGTTTTCGGACGGCAAAACATAATTTTTTTGTTGTTCAAATACATATTAAATGCTTTAAGTGTCCGAATACAAAACAGAGAAAACATTTTCGCCACGCCCCCCCCCCGTATCTGTAACAAAGTTACATTTAATATTAAGATATAGCTAATATGAAAACGTGCTGCCGTGAAGAAAACAAGTATTTTGTCTAATACCATGGAAATGATAATGAATGAGAAACAGGCATTACTTGCCTATTTTGTTTGATATATGTCTGTCCACCAGAAAGCATAGCCATACATGTATTTGAGGCACAATTGTGTGCATATTTTCCAAAATGGCCACCATATTAGCAATTATGCAGTCCAGTTTAAACCTTTACTAGCCTAATCAGTGATCAATAAAATCTACCTTATAAACATATGCAAGCTTTGTGTCATTAAGGTATTAATATAAACTAAATTTTAAAAAAAATGGAATTATATTTCTGAAGATATTTATGTCAGAAACATTTTAATATCAAGTAAAATTACTGATACATTTACCAGTGCTAAATCTTAGAGCACCAAGGATGCGAGGCTCCATATGGGGTGAGTGTTGTAACTATGCCTAGGAAGGGTACAAATAAAAAGCATGTTGCAATATACTAGTGGTTAATATGTTGATATTTTTTGTAAAATAAAGGTGATCTATTTGTTGTGGTTCTCTCTTTTTGTTTCCCACCTAGTCAAGGGTAGCTTAAAAATTAGTAGAGCCTGTGGACTCTAAACAATCAACTGCTCAAAGATTATTTTGAGGCCTGTTGGAGATTTCAGGGTGTCTGGGTGATAATTGTTACTAGGATAATTTGTGAGTGTGTTCACAAATAAAGGGCAGCCATCTGGATTTCATTAAAAGAGCACCAGATGTACCCAACATGTTGAACCCACAATCAATATGTATGGTCTACAGAGAGGTTTATTACCTGTAGAACATTACATTTAACCCCAAGTTAGTTATGCCTCCAGGATAAGAGGTTTGTTTTGTTGCATGATGCAAATGAATTTACTAATCAGTAAGGACTCTCTGATGTATGGTTTAATGATATAAAGCAGGGATCATGGTTTCTAATCAAAGCCATAACTGTCACACCTGCATGACATGGTATCCTGTCTAAGGATGTCTACACTGACAACCAATCCATGTGGAAAGTTCCTGATCAGATTAAATAATTGCTGACCAAATGAAGAAAACTTTTTATCAGTTAAAGTAATGTCAAACACACTGGAAATTTTACTTTAAATCCAAACATATCTTCTTTGTGTCTGAAAACATAAATTGTCGAAAAAATTATAGAGTAGCAACGTCTGAAAAATTACAAGGCATTTAAATATTATTTTTGCAAAAAAACAAAACCATCATAACAATGTTCGAAAATATTTACTAAATAAAGTATTTAGAATAAAAAGAATTTTCTCATTGTCCGAGTCCAAAATTATTGAGAACTACTGTTTCAATGAAATTAGAAAAAGCAGCGAATGACAGTTTTGGTGTCTCCTAGAGCCAGGGCAAAAAAAAGTGGTTCTGGTCAGCTGACCATCTTTTTATCTCTGACCCTAGCACCACCCCACCCCCGGTATAGGTGGCGCTCACCAGTTATTATGTACTTTTGAGTGATGTATGTAAGGTGAAGTTGTTTGCATTTTAAGCACGCATAGTGGAGAGAATGTTGGCATACCTATATACTAATTTTATGTAATGTGGCTGAAATTTCTTTGGATATTGTACTTTTGGAAGTTTTAAATGATCATAGCACACTACTAACTTAAATGACTGCTCCCTTGTGCTCGAAAAATCAACCTGAATTTGTCTAAAGTATACTATTCTTGGCAGCTATTAAAATATGGAAAATGAATTTTGCCAAACTAGACAATACCAGCTTATAAAAGTGAAATGACTGAATTACCAAATACATAAAGTGTAAAAAAATTATCAGCCCTATTTTTTACAGTTTACCTCTGAAGTTCGAGAAGTGAAAATGAGCAAGTAGAGCTAGCACTTTTTTGAAAGGTGCACATCTGGAGTAAGGCCAAGCTGTATACTCTCTAACCCATATTACACCCATCAATCATACATCAAAATAAAGGGAATTAAAGGTTCTTTGAATAATACCTAAGATATACAAAGTCTCTTTTAAATAGCCAGTATAATTAGTGAGGAAACCCAGGGAAACTCTTTTTCTTAAAAATTCTAACGCTATGCTAAATGCGAAACTGTAGAGCGCCACCATAAATACAAAATGTTCCTGCCAAATTAAAAAAGTGGTTCTGGTCAGCTGACCATCTTTTTTTCTCTGACCCTAGCACCTCCCCCCCCTTGGTATAAATACAAAATGTTTCTGCCAGATTAAGAAAATTTGAAATTTTTTTTCTTCTCAAAATTGAATTGTGCATCTAACTGAGCTGGCTTAGCCCCAGTAGTTAAGGTGCTTTTTACATAGTTGTGTAAAAATGTAACAGATGAAAAGAGTGAAGTCAACAAGCTTTGTAAATTTTAACAAAATAATTTACTTTCGTAGAAAATAAGGTAAAAGTATGAAATAGAACTTGGTTTGTAAATATAATCCAAAATTTAATCCTAGTATTGAAAAATACATGTCCTATCATTAAACATTTCTAATTGAATCCTGGTTTGAATCTATGAAGTTCCAACATCAGATGAGGTCATTGTACTGATGGGAACAGTTCCTCGTTGAAACACAATTTACAATGTTCTCGTTTAGGATTCCAGAATTAATTTCCACTTAATGTTTTTCTCCCAGAATTGTATAAAGAAAAGTATTTTCCAGGATGAACAAATTATTTTAAATACAAAAATTAACTCAAATGGCAACAAGACAAATACCTTGAGCCCAAAGGTACTATTTTACAACTGCTTAAATCTACTAGAAATATTTGTTTTAACCCATGATTTCAGATCACATGGTGGCTCACATGATTGGCAACATTATCACTAATTTGTACAGCGCATTAAAAAAAGTGCTCTTTTACACATACACTAGAATTACCCTATCAAAGAATCAGATTCCCACACTGAAAATAAATTAAAAAAGAAAGGCTGTTTACAACTCTGCTAGCACGTGGGCCGATTATGACCTTGGTAATGACCAGTTATTTTTGCTTAGTGTTAACAAAACTTCTCAACCAAGGTGAGCTAAAAATACTGATAATGTAATACCGTTAATGTTCAAATAGCACAAGACAAGTGATTTTTCGAAAATAGTCAATTCCCCTGAAAATTATCATAATGTAATGAAATAAAATTAAAAAAGAATTTAAAACCAACATGCAAGTAATTTAATTACATATAACAATAGATACTACTAATGATAGTATAGATAATAATTTTATAAAGATACAATTGACCTACCCTAAAATTTTAAAACCAGTACTATATAAAACATTTTTTGTGTGCCTAATATAGTATATCCATTGATTAACCTCGGAAATAAAAAAAAAAGATTTGGTTTCATTGGTACATACATTATGAATCTTGCATTCTTTATGTTATTACTAGAGGTAAAAATTCTTCTGGCAAACAATAAAATCTGATGAACCGAATATTGGGACTTTTTTTTGTGTGTGTGGCTGTACCTAAGAGGAAGATAACTTGCTACGATCTATCTTTATCACACATTTCTCAGTTGTTTTAGATTTTCATTCTTTTATAATAACATAGGGATCATTTCCATTTTTTTATTTTTCCGGTATCAACATGTGCCAGATCCCATGGAGGTCATTATTACATTATAAATACTGTTTAAACATGTAATGTTTCTGTTGTGAAGACACTAATGTGGTATATTGACTTTATGGTGGCCATTTTGAAAGTCCCATACCAAGATCTGCTGCTGTTTAATACATCAGCAAATCCTGGTCTGTGGTTTATTAGGAGTAATCAGTAGAACAAACAACGTAGACTTTAATCTGCAGGTGCATTATGATGCAGCTAATCGGTAACTTTGCAGTTTGACTCTACTTATAAGAGATATATATAGTATTGTTTTAAACTTTTTATCATGGAACAGTTTTTGAAAACTACTAGATGCTGTCAATGACACTGATGGTGCTGAAAGATGATTTTCAAGGTAGATGAAACCAAAGGACCTTGAAAAACTCATGGCTCATAGACATGGTTTAAGTGGCATTTAACTTGAGATTCCAGAAGTGTGAAGTAGGTACATCTAATTTATCTGTTATTCCATCTGATCATTTTCATATTGTTCCTTTTCAGGTTGAATTAGCCCTTTGGGATACTGCTGGACAGGAAGACTATGACCGACTTCGACCCCTCTCTTACCCTGACACTGATGTTATCTTGATGTGCTTCTCCATTGACAGCCCAGACAGCTTAGAAAACATCCCAGAAAAGTGGACCCCAGAAGTCAAGCACTTTTGTCCCAATGTTCCAATAATCTTGGTTGGAAATAAGAAGGATCTCCGCAATGATGAAAACACCAAGCGAGAACTGATGAAAATGAAGCAGGAGCCAGTTCGACCAGAAGAAGGGAGAGCCATGGCAGAAAAAATCAATGCATTTAGTTATTTAGAATGCTCAGCCAAAACCAAAGAGGGGGTTAGAGAGGTTTTTGAAACAGCCACACGTGCTGCCTTGCAGGTCAAGAAAAAGAAAAAGGGTGCTTGTATCCTGTTGTAATGATGCTAGGGAAGTTGTATTTAATTCTTCTTTTTAATTGGTTGGTCAGGGTTACATTTCCAAGACCAGTTTTTTGTATGCGTGCATGAGGTACATGCAAATTTGGTGTTAAGGTCAATCTTTCTGCTGTCCAAGTATAAAATTAAACTGGCCAGAGAGTAAGCACAATCAAGTTGATTGAGTTGAAACTGCAGAAGTACAGCAGCATATAACTTCCTACTGCAACACTTTTTAGAATCCTTTGCATGAATGTCGTTTCAGATCAAACTTTCTGATATTTGTTCCATCATTTCTGAAAGGAAGAATGGCTTGTTTTGTAACAGCATAGCTATGCAAAATATCTATGGCCACTGCATAAAGAACTTCAATTTAGGTTATTAATGTCTGCATTGTAGTCTATACTTGCTTATACGTCGAGTCCAGTTGCAAACAACAAAGGCAATGAACTGTAGCAGCATAATGTGCCTTCAAGTCAATGTCTGTGCTATTTGTTCTACTGATTATCCCTAACAAACTGCACAGGCCTAGATTTGCTGGTGCATTATTCAAAGGCAGATCAGGGTGTGTGCAGTTTGCAGTTGGACTTGTATTATAAGCAAGTATGTAGGGTGCATTAGAAATCTACAAATGTTATTTCATCTATAAGTTCACAATAGCCACTCATTCTGCATCATCTTTTAAACTTTACAAATGTTTAAATCACAAAAGTGTACACTGCTTATCCTTGACAGAAATAAAATTTTTGTAGATTTATAAATTAAACAAATATAAATTAAACTTGTATAAGGGGATGGGATTTTTTGATATTTGCTTATTTCTGCTACCAAAAGAAAATGCATGAAACAAAGGAATTATATCAGTTTTCTTTGACCAAGTGCCCTATATATTTGTTTATTCATTTACTGGCCAGTTTAGGTTTTTATTCTTGGCAGTTGAAATTAAATTGACACAGAGGCATTTGCAGTGGAAACGAAAGAACCCCCAACAAGTTGATGGAGACAAACCTGTTATATGGATTATGTCTTGTATTGCTATGATATTTGTATAGTTTCTTGTGAGAATGGAAAAGGCAACAGATATTATGTTATTGAAAAGCATTATTCATCCATAATATTTACTATCAAATCCTTGCTGCTGAGTAGCCATGGCAGTGAACAGCATAGTGAAAAGCCTGACCTCATTAAAAAAAATTTTCAGTTGCTCTGTACATTCTGAAATGTGTTTTCTTTATATGATGGTCATAGACCAAAATGGCTTAAGTTAAGGTATGGTCTGTTGTCTATCATCTGTCAGTTGGCACAAATTTCTTATCACTAATTCTCCTAAACTTCTTTGAGGATTGCACTGAAACTTTGTGTGTTCAGCCCATGGTCTAGTTGTTCTTGCATGATAATGGTGCTGCTCAGGTATCCAGTATGTTAGTCATGACAGGAAACGTGAAAAACCAATCTCCTGAATGGATGGTCATGTCAACATGACGTTTTCACTAAAAGAATTATATGATGTTTATCTGATTCTAAGTAAAGATGGTGCCAATCTGACATTAAATACCATGGAAGTCATAAAAGATCTTAGCTCTCCTTGAACAGAAAGTTATATTTATGTGTAGTTTTCACCAGAAGCCTTGTTATGATGTCCATTTGGTTTGCTGTCTATCCGATTCTAAATAAAAATCGTGCCGCTCTAACATCCACAATGGCCACCATGCAGTGACCATCTTGAAAATTGTGTTATTGCTATTCTACTGAAAGAATACTTGTATCAGCATTAGGTTTTCAGTGAAAAACTATTAATGATATCTGGTTGGTCTTAAATGAAAATGGTGCAGATCTCATGGCCAATATGGCTACCATAAAGTGGCTGGATGGCTATTATACCTAATTGGTCCAGAATAAAAATGGTGCCAGTCATATTGCCAATATGGCTGCTGTAACGACTGTCTTGAAAATCTTGCTGTCACTACTCATCCAGAATGGATGATCAGTATGACTTAGGATTGTGAGCAAAAAGCTTTTAATGATGTCTACTTTGTCCTGCATGAAAATTCTGCCAAGCTGACGTCCAGTGTGCAGACAACAGCAGCTAATTTGAAAAGTTTTTTTTTTTTTTTTATTGCAGAAGAATATCAGAGATAGTTAAACAGTTGACAGTTAAAAGGAAGAAATAGTCTTAACTTGAATTCCTGGTATTATTATTGTGAGCATCAGTCCCTTTGAGAAACTTGTTTTTATATGTGCTTTTAGTCAGTAAAATTGACACAGCCTGATACAAGATTTTGATCAGGCTTGGCACAGATAAGTGAGATGATTCTGCTAAATGAATAAATGTCTCCCAAGAAAATCCCAACTTAATACAATTCTCAGATCAGGCTTTGTCTTCTTATTGTGTCTGCCTTGATGTTGATGTTAGATTAGTTGCACTTTGAACTATACATCTTTTAATAATGTGGTTTCTCAATTGAAAAATTGCTTTTTTATGTCTCGTACAGACCATCAATCATTTTATAAGAACATGCAAATCATTATTAGAAAAACAAAAATTGATTTTGAGACAAACATTTTCAGATGTACATGCATGTTCGTTGTTTTGCTTACATTTTTGGGCGTTTATTGACTATTTTCCAGGCTTAAAAGTTGTTTTGACTGTAGCCCATCACAAAGACAAGGCTGATTAAAGGCGTGGTATAATGATGGTAATTTGCATAATTTGCAAAACAAGCAAAAGTAGATTTGTCTTATCACATTAGGAAGAGTAGTATCAAATTACATATTTTTTAAAAAAAGAGAAAACATGCACAGGGTTATAACTGCATTTATTGCTATAACTATAGAATCATGAAAATCTGATTTACCATGTGTTTTCATCCAGTTTCAGTTTTAGTATTTGATTTGGAGGCCACCTTAGTGCAAAATTGGACTGAGACACAATCGCTTTTCTTCAACTCTAAGCATCATCATCAACAGTTAAAGGTTTAAAAATTTTTACCACTGCTTTAATCATGGGTTGGCATGCAGGCCCATGCCTTGTTTTGTAAAATAACCATTGTTCATAATTTGGGAGCAGTAAATTATTTACCAGGCTTAAATGAGCATTCTAATTGGATAAACACATGCAGTTACAAATAGATGAACTTGTAGACACTGTTTGAATGTTATCCTATGGTTTTTGACCCATCATGTGTTTACATTATTACAGTTGCATGGTGTGAATGAGTATTGAGTACTGTTAAAGCCATTTATTAAAAACTGCCTCAGAAGGGTTTTCTTTTATTTCAGTTTATTTCAAAGTTGTTACAAACAAGAGCAGTATGCATTCATAAACCACTGCATTATCAACAAGGTTTTATCAGATGCTAAAGTAAATTTTGGGTATCATTCTCCAACATAAAAGCTAATGCAAATAACTTCATTGAAAAAGACGTTTCAGAGAAGACACATTTGAATGAAAAATACTGATTGTGTTTTTATAAGGTTTTCATTTCTACATTTTTCTCTCACTAAAACAAGGCATAGAAATATTCAAGTATTTAAACAGTTTGTACATTATCAGGGTCCAACACATTTCAAATTGGGCTGTAGCCCATGAAAAGGATCTGGTAAACCAGCATGAATTCATTAGTCCAGATAATGGATATTAATGGGTAATTTGTTATGAAACTTAGCTTCATTGTTTTACATTTTCATTGATAGGAGTCATTTTTCTACTTATTCTAAAGTATGATATTTTACTGCTTACATTTATCTAAATTGTGGATCAGCTTATTATATCATCTAACAATGCTCTGGGATACCTATATTCAACAGCAGCAGCATAACGGTAGCACTCATGGTTCTGGCCACAACATTTGTACAACATTACTAAACTTATGCAAAAGTAATGATGAAATTTGAAATGTGAATGCATGAATGAATCTTACTGTACATATTCTGGCAAAAAAGATCCTTTACAATTTTAGTTATGTCCAGTGATATTATTGGTCATGGATTAGGTTTACATCAGTCTTTCCAGATACTATCATCCAGGTGTAATAGAACATCAGTAACACCATTAATTAGAAATTAGGTGAACAAGACCTCATTGTTGAGTGTTCTTGGTAGAAACATATCTCAATAATGAAATGCATCTATATTGTTGTAAAGATTGATTGCCCTCACTACTTGATTACTTCAAGTAATTATTGATTACTTGATTGCCGTGATTACTTCACCTCCTCCCCCCCATCTTAGCTGTCGGATGTTTTTTTTTTTTCTTAATTTAATGTTAGCTGCAATGGCTGATTTTTTTTCTTGTCTTTTTAAGCAAGGATAGTATTATTTCTTGGTTTGTACATTGGCAGCTTCTGACCATCTGTTCTTTCATGTATGTTAATTAAAAGATTTGTCACCCTCAGTTTATAAAGAAGAGATGCAGTTTATATTCTGTGAGCACTGAAAAGGTTCTAGTCTTGAGACATGTATTTAGTGTAATGAATTAATCTTTGATAAATAATGACATAGGTACATTTTACTAGTACAGTTTAGTGTTGTTAATTTTCTTGTGCATATTATTAGCTGTTTCGGGCATTTTCACTATTGCTTATACCATTATTTGCTTCATAAATTGTAATGTTATATTTCTGCTGGAAGTTGGTGTGTAATTTTTTAACATCTAATTCTTGATACAATTTTAGTAATTTTCAAATACAGTTAAATTCTAGCCTTTTTTTTCATGCTTTTCATCATTAGACTCAAGGTGCAGTTATAATAATGTCTGAATGGTTGGTATGCATTTGAAACTTAATTGAACTTTGCAGTTTTTACTTGCATGAAACTCCGTAAAGGGTGATTTCAAGTTTTGATATGATCAAATGGTGAAAACCTGGAAAGTTATTTCAACTGTCATTAGAATTTTCGAGTCTAAAAGTGAACAGTAATGCAGTATTTTGAAACTCATCTCTTTGAAACAAAGCTTGAACAAATAAAGACTAATGCTAATGAATACATGTTTTAACTATAGTAAAACATAGTTGCATTCGTCCATTTACATAATGAACCTTACTGATAAAGATATAGGCCTCTACCTTCCATTGCATAAAGCGTCTGCAGATTAAGGTTATACTGTTG
The DNA here is from genome assembly GCA_016746295.1 of Potamilus streckersoni. Classification (NCBI taxonomy): domain Eukaryota; kingdom Metazoa; phylum Mollusca; class Bivalvia; order Unionida; family Unionidae; genus Potamilus; species Potamilus streckersoni. Next base: position 5,430,939 of record JAEAOA010002240.1, read on the forward strand.
TTGGAAATTACAAGTAGAATGAATACTGAAGACCCCAACCTAGTGCCTTTTGGAATGGCAAATAGGAGTTGTAGATATACAGGCATTATATAAAAGAAAAATGGTAGCTGATACATGAAAAGACACACTTAGCTTGTATTGCTGCAGATCCATTAGAAAAACTTTTGCAAAGAAACTCTAATGGCAAGAACACATTTAGAAAGAAATTCTTATTGTAATGAAAATGAAAATATCTGATTTGCCTGCATAATTAACCTATTGCTTTCTCACACAGACCCAAATGCATACCTGATACCTGTGATCAGCCAATAATATAATTGCAAAACACAAGAAGCTTTACCTGGCACACTAGATGTTTGTTGGATATTCAAGCCTAATATCCCTCATCAAGCTGACTGCCATTGTATTCAGAATGATCACACCTTGAACATTATTAAGACATTTTTCATGAAATTTTTGTTATATACTAAGATAATAACACAAATTCACATGGGGTAGGTGTTGACATAAAATACTCTTATTTTGTATGATATTTGATGGCATGGTTATTTTGGCTAAGGTAATGGATCAATTCACTGGTGTTGCATCTTTCTGACAGTCTCTGTTCAAACCTCTTTCAAGCAGTAGAAGCAATTTACAGCATGTAATTGATTTTCAGAGTACATTGTTTTGACCCAATAAAACATAGTTTGGCATCCGAAAAGTTAGTACTTTGTTAATAGAAACACTGAATTTTCATTTGTGTCATAACAATCATGTGGTCAGTTGTCGACTTTATGATTTTAGAAATTGGCAGGAGAGGAATAACTTGTATACCTCAGCTTGACATGCTCGATGGTAAACACAAATTGTAATGTATAAAATCAATACAGAATGCAAAGAGACTTCTTTTACATTTAACAATAAGCATTCATTCAGTCAACATCAAATTAGTCATTATAATTATTCTTTCAATCAACCTAAATTTTTTGTTAAAAAGATGAGTGTTGTTTAACAGACTGACAATCAACAGATTGGAGTATCCTAGTGCTGTTTGATTTTGTCCAAGTAGTCTCCCATTGTCTGAATACTTTGATCGTGTTATACATTAGTTGTTCAAACTTTTATGCAAAGTACTTTAGTAGTATGACTTATTGATTCACTGTTTCATTATGGACTTCTATTTGATTTTGATAATTTATTTTTAAAAAAGATACTTTGTTTTTATTCCATTTAGAATGTATTTCAATTGATTATTACACCGCATCATTTACTTTATTAGGAAATAAATTTCAGATTTGATTTCTATACATTTATGCTTCTGTGGGTTTTTTTGTAATTTTTTTTCTAAAATAATATATAATAAAATATCATAATAAATATAATTTGAACTTTTGGTAAAATACCATTGTAACTTTGGTTTGCTGTAAGATGAATAAAGATTTACATGGTAAAATTTTGACTTGAATGATTCAGCCTAATGTGTAACTGATTTGTATTCACCCTGGTGTAATATGAGGGGGTGGGGGATGGTTGTGGATATAGTAATTATAGATCATTCTGCAAATCATCATGCATGATAATAACAGTTTGAATCGACATAGAGCTTAGAGCATCTCATTAAATACATGCTAAAGGCGGATGCGAAAGGTCATAGGTTCGATAATCGGCTGAGTCATACCAAAGACATAGAAAAATGGTACTTTCAGCTGCCTCACTTGGTGCTTAAAAGAGGATAGTGTTAAGACTGGTTGGCCTGGTGTCAGGATAATATGACTAGGTAGGACATCATACTCCATGTTTGCGGCATGATGCCCCAGTGCTAAACGTCACTATAAACTGCCACACTGCAGACATCGTAGTGATGTCCATGACTTGTGGAGGATTTGATTTGTTTATTTAGGAGTGATTAGCTTTCCTATTGGCTATAATGTAGTTGCCTTCATTTTGATTTCTTTGCAGTTTCACATATGGACTTGTCCAAAACAAACATGGCAATCAGTGTACAGAGACTAGTCTTTTTAGCATGTATCGAGTGAATAGTATTGTACAGTATGTCGATATGAATTATGTTTAAATCATTTGTGCATGAAATGAATATGGTAATTTTAGTTACGTTTCAAGATGCTGACTTTAAAATTCAATGAGAAACAGATGTGGATATCATTCACAATGCTGTGTTGGATGAATTTATTTTATTTCCCTAGGTCTATCTGTAAGCAATTTTATCTCCAGAACATAAATCTCCATGTTTTAAAAGTATTTCAACCAAATTTGGTACACATTTAAAGCACCTTGTCATGCTTAGAATTTTCTGCATTCAGTATATTATTTACATTACCAGGGAAACAAAGTATAGCATAGTATAAAAATTGGCAGTGTTAGACCAAGTGGTTGTATCATGAGGATTATAAAAAGCGAAAGTAATGTATCATTGGAATTTTTATGCAAGTTTGAGAAAGTTGGGATGTCATTTGTAGAAAATTTGTTTGCCTGAAAAGAATAAATTTACCAAGAGACCTGCTTCTTCTAGTGCCCTCTCAAAATCACCAACAAAAAAACCCACCATGCCTTCCTTTATTTCTATATATGTATTTGAGAAATTATAAAGACAAAAGACTCTCTTAAGGCATAGCTATGGTTCATACAACCTTGAAAAATCCTTGAATTTGATGAGTTACCTTGAAAACTTAAATTTAAAATGTTTTATCCTCCAAAAATGTAATTTTTTGAAAAACATTCTTATCCACCTACCCCAAAATAACTTGAATTTATCTTAGGGAAGTAAACATTAAAATGGAATAAAATATATAACATTCTAAATTTAGGATTGTTTATTTTTTGTCTAAAAATAAGATTTGAAATAATGAATGATAAAATACTCCTTCAAAGTATTTGCAATTCCTTTGTAGAATTCTCTCCTGGGCTGTATGAATCCTTATAGTATTTTTGATTAGAAAATATTACAGAAAATTGAAAAGTGTTCTTCTGATATAAAAAAGGTGATGCATTTAGCTTATGTCGTGTTTTGACCAAGTTGCAAAGTAATTCAGCTTATGGATTATAGATGTCTGTCCGTTCGGCATCAACACATGCTCACATGTAGTTAATTATTCTGTGAGCTATGGAGCCACTTTTTGTGTGGTGGAATATTTAATGCACTATTTAATATCAGTAACAACATACAGTTGTTTAGCTTACTCTTTCCGAAATGGTAAAACTTTACGCTAGATACACCATTGTCGTGTTCTGGATATTCCGTTTAGCTTGCCATCATCAGCTCATGTCCTCATTCTTTTATGGATGACATGGTAAGTCAGTATGTGGAGAAAAAATTTCCTCACTTAAAGAAAAAGATAAAACTGAGATGCTAATGCTATATCATGAACTGATATTCATATTTATTTATTAGTGAAACACTATCCCTCAATCCTTAATTATCCAAAAATTCATTTTGATAGTCCAATTATAATTTTTCAGCCATTTACTACCTATTCATCATGGATTCAAAAATGACTTTTAGAATATGTAAAAATTTCTAATTGGTTGTCATAATTATCCATTCATTTTCTGTGAATTAGTTATTTTCTTGCCAAAATAATTTTGATACTTCACTGGAGTGAAATATCAATATCCTTTCACTGCCCATCAATTGACATTGATAACTTTATGACAAAGAAATAGATGAATGTATGAAAATTAGCAACATTTTTATTTAGAACCACCAAGACATCATAAGAAGCTGTTTAGTAAAACAAAAACAGAAATGAAAACATGTTCTTATGACCATCAGTTTAAATGGAGTATTGATAATATTTACAAGATAGCTAGCTACTGTGGTGGCCATATTAACCGTCAGATTGGCGCCATTTTCATTTTGGACCAACTTCAATTACAAATAAATATCAAAGATAACAAGGCTGATGCAACCCATCTTATTGTGCATCATCAGTTGTTTTGGTCAGCAAAAAATTTATTGGGCATAAGAAAAAGGCCCCATTGGACACACATACCACATGTGTTTCATGTACAAAGTGTACATGAATGGACAGATGTCCAGTTTATTCTGATGTTCTAACAATGCAATCATAATCCATCAACTGTCTCCCCTAAATAAAAGAGGGAGGGACAGCATATTCTTGGAGAGAACTACTATTGCCACCCTTGAGGAGGTGACAGCTACTTATGATTGATTTCACTCTCTTCAATAAAAGAGGAAGCAGCAGCAGCATTCTTGATAGTGCATCTTTTTAAAAAAATGGTAACAATTATTGTTGAGGGCTATAACATACATGCTCCATGATCTTGTTTCCTCATTCATCTATGGGCAAAGAACTTTTGCAGAGGATGGGAAAAGGACAAGGACTGGCGAGGCAAAATAAGGGGCTGTCAGTTCTCCTTTGTGCTTTGAGACTTTTAATATCGACCAGGATTTGCTGGACTATAGACTTTGTACTACCACATCTTGTAGTGGTAAAATCAAGGCAATATGTTTATGGGAGTTCCTGTGCATGTCCGAAACTTCCCTCAGTCTTACCTGCACACGGACACGCCAGAGTAACAGAAGGGAGACCGCATTTAAGCCCTCTCATCTTGGTGGCTCAAAAACCACACAAGGATTTGCTCTCAGATCGAATTTCTGTAGTGTCGACTTTTTGATGTTATTCCAAGTAGTGGTAAAGTCGAGATAAGATGCTGTGGTGTCCTGAGCAGGTCCCCAAACCCGACACCGAAGAGTCAGATTCACGGAGTGGTGAGACTCTGTTAGAGTCAGAATGAGTACTTCAACAGGGCCATTGGGTCTAGGATGAGTCTCTTACACATAAACCGCTCTGGTGGCCTAGTGGTTAGAGCCACCGCCTTGGATGCGTTGGGTCGTGGGTTTCGATCCCCTGTCGAGTCATACCAAAGAGGCAAAGACTTACAAAAATGATATTAACAGCTGACTCGCTTGACGCTCAGCAAGAAGAGGTTAGTGTTAGGACTGGTCGGCCTGGTGTCAGGATAATGTGACTGGGTGGGACATCATGCTACATGTCTGCGGCATGGTGCTCCAGTGCTAGAATTCACTCTTAACTGCCACACTGCAGACACCGTAGCGATATGACTGAAAAATTGTTAAAGCTACTTCAAAACTCTTAAACACCACCTCTTACACATAAACAATCAGGACTGAGGTCTTCACCCTGAAATGTACTAGAACTCCTTATATCTGAGTGGATGTGGAAAACATTCTACGCTGGACAGAGTGGGGAACGGATTACACTCCCGAGCTCGTAACCTTTCAGGAAAGTCCGAGCAGAGTGGTCTCTGCATCAAGACAAGATATTTGCAGTCTCTTTTCATTCCGTTAAAGAAATGTAGTGGATTTGTTTGCCACGAAACTCGACAACAAACTTTCATGCATATTTCCCCAGACCGAAAAAGCACGGGAGTGGACTCTAACCCTAGTTGTGATCTACTGTTCGCTTATGCATTCCCTCCCTTTAGCTTGATTCCATATGTACTTCATACGGTCAAGATTTCCACAGCTTGGTTCTCCTCTATCATCTCTATGAAATCAAAAGGTTTAGGTTCAACGATCACCTCGACCTTTGATATATCAGCCCTGTATGTTTCCTTAGTAAAAGAAATTGTTTTAATAACACAAATGTACTTTGTTTCACACCAATCACCAGATTTTCTCATCTCATGTGATATACCATGCGAAATTTTAAAGCAAGGTTGCCTGCCCACTGCATCGTTCAGGCGCTGAGACGTCCTACATTTTAGGTCTATTTTGTAAAGTGGAGAATCTTTGGTGATTTGTGCACTAGGAAACATTAATCCTAGCCCCCTCCCATGTCTGGTGTAGCAGATTTGTATTTGTTCCTTTTTAGGATAGATCTTGTTCGGTCTCCACATTAAAAGTTAGAGGCTGACCTTCAAATATTTGAAATTTTCCAAAGGTCAGTCCTTTGGTTTAGCCCTTAGACTGAACTCTAGGTACTTCAAGCTTTAGAGACCATTGTCTCGCTCACTGGTACCAAGATGGAATTTCGTGCTTTTTTGTTTTAGTATAATAAGCAATACTTTTAAACCTCTGATTGAATTAATTGGAGCATCTTATACTTAAAACCATCATTCTTTTAGCTGTAGTTTCAGCGCGGAGAAGAAGCGAACTACATGTTTGTGTTTTGAGGTGGTTTTTTTTAACAGTGAAGGAATGTACTATGAAAATTACGATTAAATTTCAGGTTTTCTTACGAAGCAAAAATGACAAAATAAATAACAAAACCAAACGAAAAGCATCTTACATCGGTACTTCAGTCCCCGTTAGAAATCGCATTCTAAATCGCATCTGTGCTGGGGACGATCTTTGCCTAGTTAGGGCCCTTAAGTTCTACTTAGGAGTTGCAGATGGAAACACAAAAAGACGATTTTTGCATGGCAAATATTTCATCAACCGTCATTTCTATATAAAATTATCACGAACATTCAATACTACTCATAGCTAGCTCTCTCTCTCTGTCTCTCTCTCTCTCTCTCTCTCTCTCTCTCTCTCTCTCTCTCTCTCTCTCTCTCTCTCTCTCTCTCTCTCTCTCTCTCTCTCTCTCTCTCAGACAGGCCTCTCATTCGCAAAGATAGGAGACCATAAAGTTGGGCTATTGCTTCTTCTTGAGACTATATCATTCACTCGTCTTTGGAAGATCTTATGAAGACTTTTGGCTATCCCACACAACCATCTCTTTTTGCCTTCGGTCCTCATCAAACCCTAGCCTAGGTATCATCTACGGTTTAGTAGTTGCTACACAATCCGTGACATGGAATGTTGCTTATAAATGCGTTTTAGTATCTGGGCTTAACGGTATTTTTTCTTTAGTGTTTACACCCGTACAGTTCAGCAGCTCAACAACCGTGATTTGTGACGTATTACTGATATTAAAATGTATTTTTTTCTTTTTTGTTGTGGGTGTGGGGGAGTAAACTAATGTTAATTATATTAGTTAATCTCCTTCCATCCCACTCTTGGATGTGGGACTCCGGGTTGACTAGTGGTCTGAGGCGTTCGCCTTTACAGATCACTTACATCTCAACTGTTTCTGCGTGGAGTTTAGTCCAGGCTTGACCAACCAGAACATGTGAGAAACCTTGCCAGTAGGTTACCGTGCGTGGGTGGTTCTTCCTGGTGTCTTCCTCAACTAAATATATTGGCAGTAGTAGGAAAAATTGCTGATTCTTGTTCAAAGATCTTTTCCAACACACCAAACACACCATCTTGGAGACAACCCCTCCCCAGACGTCATCCTAACACGATCAGAGACCATAGCATTTGACGGTCAACTGTCAGTAAATATAACTGACGTAAACAAAATACTAATCAATTGCTCTATTGTGTCTGGATCTTACTCAGCTCATGGTAGTAAAGGACAAAACGGTATATAGTTTTTCGCCTGACGTTACACAAGGATCTATCAATCAAATTTGTCCACGTCAGGTTATTATTATCCAATTAGTCTCGAAAATGAAATAACAAGTATAACATTGCAATTAACAGACCAATCGGGTAGACAAATAGATCTGAACAACTAAAGTTTCACGTATTATTTGCACTTGCGAGCAGCAATTAGTGAGCATACATTTTATAGACGAAGAGGAGATAAAGAAACATTTGTAGAAGAAAAAAAATCATAGGTGGAAGTTATTGAAACATAGTTACTAAAATTATAGAAAATTTTCCAGGGATTTTTCGTTCAGTAGCACCATTTGTACTTGACGCAGGTACAGCTTTTGCGACGGGTGCAGCTTCTTCGGCGGGCACTGCAAAAAGACAAAAGATGACTGATAAGATCAGAGGAGCTACCACATCGGAAATTAAACGAGCACTATCAGATATTGTGCCAACAGCGGAATCAAAACGAGCTATGACAGCTACAACAAAAAAGAATATTTTAATGCTGTGGTGAAGGAATAGCACGTAAACTTGTACAGAAAACAACGTCAATAACCCCTGATGCCTTTTAATTTTGTGTAACGTTTATGAAATAACGTCGGCTAAAAGTTTTTTCGATCTTGTTGAAGAATTTGATGCTGACGACGATGTAAGAGAGTTCTAATACGTCGAGTATCTGGATGAAAACTCAAACGAAACAAATTAAGCTGATGTTAGATCTTTTAATGCACGCGACCAGGACGTGTTTCTACTGTCGCATAAAGCAGTGTTAGTAGTGCGTGGTCAAATATTAACTGCGATGTGGTGATATTTCAGCTGGTGCAGAAATTGTGCTTGTCAATAACGGTTGGAGCTTGTTTAAAAGTGCACGTTATCAACTGGACAGTCAAACTGTAGAATATATTTCAATGCACGTGCCTATAGCGAGTACAATACTTAGCATTGTCTCGTTAACGATGATTATTCTAGATCAGTGGCCACAAACATGACGTGGTTTAAAGTTATCTCATTCGGGGCAGCGGTTTCGAGCGAGTTTCGTACTGGTGCTTGTAATCCTACTGCAGATAACAATAGTCTAATCCCAATTCCTCTGATAATGCAGCTGGTGATATTGGAGACGCAATAAGATTGGCGGTCATAAGAATAAGCCGACAGCAATATAACGAGGGATTTACCAAACGAAAAGTATTTGCCGCTGAATTTCGCCAGATACCGATGATGATTCCGTTACGTCCAATCTTTGGATTTTGTCTTGAATACAATAAAGTTTTTCGAGGACTAAAGCACACGCTTATTTTAGATCGAGCTGATCAAAACGATTGGATAATGTTTGCGGATGGGGTATCCGAAGGACAATTTGCTATTACAAGATTAGTACTGTGGATACCACGATCTGTCCCCTCTGTAGCTAAAACGATGGAACTCGAATCATTATTGACCTCTTATACAAAAAAAAAATATATATTTTCAACTGAACAGGATTTACCAAACAACAATTCCAAACACAAATGATTACATATAGTGTGTGACAACCACGCCATGCGAGCAATTACCGAGACACTTGTTCGTCGTATTTTAACGACAGGCATGTCGAAACGATCAAGAAATGAACAATTCCGTATTTGATAACCCAGATGTTAGACGAATATTTGTTAGAGCAAGCTCCAAACAATATCCCGAAACTGCAATCGAATGCAGATTTGCCCTAGACGCCACCAGAAACATATCTCAGCCGTATATGTACCTCATGGAAGCAATGCAAAAATATCAGGACGCGGACATTGGATCTCAAATATCAGTAGACGAGTTTCATTCACTCTATCCCTTCTTTTATTTTGACGTATCAAAGCATTCCGAACGAGCTATCTGATCGACTGCTTATATTGAAGTAACATGGATACTTGGCGTACTGCTAACCGAACAGTATAGCGTATGTGCGCTAGTTGTAAGTGATAGATTCTTGGCGATTGACGCGACTAATGGAGGAATGACTATACAATGAGATAAAACAATGAAAACCAAATATGCAACTTAAGAAATATATATAACGCCAGGTCAAGTTGAAAAATTGTCAGCGGCGGTTGATAAACGCTGTTCTGTTTTTGTTAATCATATTTCTGAAGATAAAGACTTTAAATAAAACAGCGGTTTCGGTAACGATAATGCAATAGCAATTCGATAAACTCAATCGCAAGCCGTTTGTTCATAAACTATCTCTTTCGCAAGTAACGGCAATGTCAAAACATAGCGGATTTTTTTTTACCAATACTTTCTGTGATAGCTAGCGTAGTATTACCAAACATTTTGCCAGTATTAGGAACCCTTGGATTAGCGTCTAAGTCAGGGGCAACAGCAAATCGATAAACTCAATCGCAAACCGTTTATTCTTGAGCGATCTGTTCGCAAGTAACAGCAGTGTCAAAGCATGGCGAATTTTTTTTTTTACCAGCACTTTCTGTGATAGCTAGCGCAATATTTCCAAACATTTTGCCAGTACTAGGGACACTTGGACTAGCGCTAGCGTCTGCGTCAGGGGCAATATCTGGAGTCAAAAAAATCTATCGTTAGTTTTATTTAAGAATATTAAATGAATGTTAGCGCTAACGACAAATCGCCAAAGAAAAAAAAACAAGACGCAATTGAACAAAACAAGGAGGATTTATTCATTTACTTTTAGCAGGATTAGCGGGAAGTATTCTTTCGAACCTACTAGGAATCTGACGTGGAACGACTTTACCAGGTACCAGACGCCGTTAAGTAATTTTAATATAATTGAAAAATTGAATGACGTTGGATTTCGCGGAGTATTTTCTAAAGACGAACTCGATGACGTACCAGCAGGTGGTTCGTGCATTTTAAATATAGAAAATTTTACCGGTGGATCAGGCACTCACTGGGTTGCTGTCCACGATAATAACTATTTTGATTTTTCGGTCTTCCTGTGAGCGATCTCATAAATATACTTTTAAAAGTTTGATAAAATGAATTATTCGTCTAATCAACTGCAGCCAATCGGAACATCCGTTTGTGTTTATTATTGCATAATGTTTGTCCCTCAAATGACTCCGAGGGGTTTCGAGTTTTAAAGTTTGTTTTGTAATTTGATAAGCAACCTTCTCATGCAAACAATGAGATTGCAGTTGATTTTGTAAACCTAATAATTTTATCTAAACTTATGTATAATAATGTCTATATACTGTCTCAAGTGTAAAACTTTAACAGAAAATAAGAATGAGATGACGGAAAAACAAAACAAAAAAAAATAGAATAATGCTAAAAAGTATTTGAGTTGTTTGTAGTAGAAAGAAAAGTGTTTTTACCAACAACAAGTACGGAGCTGTTTGCCCTGAAAAAGTTATTTTGGTAGACGATTAATCTTATAAAACATTATAAAATAAAATGAAATGTAATTGTGATTGTGATAAAGCTTCATGTATCGAACAAGATAAAATAGTCACATACTGCAAAGTATACAACCGCCGTAAGATCATTAGCAGCGGAACTGACATTCACAAATTGATTGGCAAATTACCGAAACCAGAAGACGGTTGGAACATTGCCAGGTCATAAATATACTGGACCTTACAATCATCTGGTTAAATAACTTGACGAGAACGATAATCCATTGCCAGGACAAGACTCTTACAATCAAATTGATGCAATAGCAGTGCGTCATGATATCTGCTACAAGGACAACGGACAAGATAAGTACGGCTGTGATAAAGTAATGTTAGACGAACTTCGTGATATGAAACCGATGAAACTACGAGAACGTTTTGATAAAATTCTAATGCAGGATTTTATTGGAGAAAATATAAATTAGGACTCATAAAGGAATTGTAAAATGATCTCGCAGCCGAACTACACAAACCTTAAAAAAGATGTTTACGCGACGTAAGGTTGTCACGAACGCCGTTTATGATATATGGGCGACAGATTTAGTAGATGTATCAAATTTTGATCAGTTTAATGATGGCACTTAAAAGAAGTACTACTTGTTTAATGTTGTAGATGTTTTTACCAAATATGCTTTTAGTGTGCCTGTTTCGGTTAAACAGGAATGTCGATAAATGATGCGCTAAAAAGGACAATTACAAGTACTGAAAGAAAACCGAACAGAATCTGGACTAATCGAGAAACGGAGTTTTTCAATAAAAATTTTAGCAGCTTTTGGAACAAAATAACACTAAAAATACGTTACAGGGAACGAGGGTAAAAGCGTTGTTATTGAGCGATTTAATCGCACACTAAACAAGCCGATACATAAACATTTGACAGTAAAAACACATACAGGTATATCGACAATCTTTCTCAAATCCTTTCAAAATATAATAAGACAAATATCGAATCATTTCATCGCGTGAAAGGAAAATGTCACCAAATGACGCCAAGAAAATGCGATATTGGCGAACGAAAATATGTACCGCAGAAATAAAATTAAAGTGGGTGATCAGTTTCGGATTTCTCTGAGGAAAAAAAAATATTTGAAAAAGGATTTACTCCAAACTGGAGTGAAGAAGCATTTTTAGTTGATAAAGTACTTTTAACAATGCCTATAACATGCGCGCTGAAAGACCTGGCAGGGGAACCGATCATGGGTAGTTTTCACGAGCAAGAACTACAAAAAAAAACTGAACAAGATGTTTACGTTATTGAAAAATTGATTAGGAAAAAGACAATACAAGTTCAGTGAAGTCGCGCGGTTACAGCGATAAATTTAATAGTTGGATACCAACCCGGTCGATTAAAATGTTGCTGTATATTTTCTCGTATATACATTTGATAGATTTACATTTTACTGGTTTACAAAACAATGTTAGATATTGTCTGCGATCGTCAGAGATCGTCATTAACTTAAAAATCTTGACAAATATAAAATCGTATTTTATATTTTTTGTCAGTCTGGAATTTTGATGTTTAAGAATGGTTTTGTCAGTAAAATTAAATTTCAGTTTTTTTGGTAATGTGACATTATATCGTCCAGTTGTCGTTCTGCCGTAGTTTTTTTTTTATCAACAACATCGACGCTGTCGTCTTGCTCGTCGTTGTTAAATAAAATGTCATTCTCTACGTAACCAACTGACTTATCGACAACGTCGGATATACAATCGTGGGTAGAGACAGCATCTCGTTCGCTATCGCTGATGTAAATATCAGTAAGACGTTTCGTCAAATTCATATCATAATATATTTTTAGTTGCCTAATTAGGGTAACTAAAGGTGATCCAAGCATTGTGTTCGCTTGAAAAAAAATTATCTTGTTACCCCATCAGCAACAAATTTTACTGCCCTGGGATCTCTCTTATAATATTTTGCCGCACCCGAAATTGATTTAAATTTGATCTCCTCGTCTGTTTCAAGGTTTTTTTGAAACAACAGGTTTTACCGGACATCTAAAATTGACACCACCACCTCGTCCTTTTCTCACATTTTTCCTGTTGGATAACTAGTTCCCAAATTTTCAGTCGATTGTCAAGTCTTTACGTTATTGATGTGATTAATAACAAAACCATTGGGTACAGGTCCGTTAAACATCTCGTAAACAAAAAGAAACAAAATAATCTAGTTTAGGATTTCCGGATTTACAACAAAAAAAATATTGATGGCAATACAAACAATATTTAATGATGTATGAAAATAAGAAACTAAGTATGATTGATACGTGCATGTATGGGTCTAAATATTGGACGAATCAACATAATTCGCACGATCCTACAAATGCAACAAATACAAATACAAATACATTGTTATATACGAAACCAGGACAAAAAAAGAACGCTATATGGTATATAACAAAAATGAAAGTACGAGTTTTTCACAATAAGAAAACAAAAGATGTTTTTACTCAAAATAGTGAATTGATAGTATACTTACTCATTTCACTCATTTGAAATAGTGAACTGATAGTTTACTCAGTCAAAATAGTGAACACATGTTAATAAAGCAGATATCACTAGATATTTCTTAAGCTCTAAAACACTGGGAATAACAACACCTTAAAATAGCACACGGCCAAAAAATTACATGTATGGAGCAACATATATACTCCCTTGACGTCACTCTTTGCTACGAGTTCCACTGGTCAAACAAGCAAAGATTATAGAGGTCACCGACCACCATTGATTCCTAGGTCAGACAAGCAATTAGCGCCCACCACTCTGATCTGCAACGCCCAATCACCTGCAACGCGACTAGCAACGATCAGCATGGTTCATTCCAAACATCGTCGAAATACTCGAAACAGCTCAAAACCACACACACACACACACACACACACACGTGCACACACTCACAGCTTTACAGTTCTACAGTTATACAGCTGAAAAATACATACAATACCGTGTACTATGCAAGACACGGTGATATAAGGTAAGTTATAAATAGTACATTATCAGTTTTGCATTACAAAACAAACAGGTTTAGAAGTGAATCGGTGAATTATACGATTCCTAATACACCAAAAGGTTTTTAACTTTGTAAAGTTCTTGCTAAATCACAGACAAGAATAGAAGAATAAAATCATTATACTGTACAAGTCAAAGCTATAGAAATACCAAAACAAGCATGATAGTGCAATAGCTATAACTTACAATACATAAATGTAAATAAATTACATACCTCTACATTTGGAGATATGCAGTTCCCAAAGTAAACCTCAGACTGACAAAACGGTCCGTATGGCATCATCTGATTATACTGTGAGGTATTCAATGTAGCTCTACATCGTCTGTGCAATTCATATATTCGGTTTTCCCGTCGAAAGTATTTCGCGTGTGCGTCACAAATGAACCGAACTCATTTTATCGAGAAAAAATGTAGAGCATACATCAATCACCCTCGGGTATCGTTGTACACAAGAAACGAAACCCGAGTACATGTATTTAATAAAGAAATAGATTTATACTACTTTGTGACACAAAACAATGGCTATGATAACTAGTTTGATCGGTTAGTGTTCCTCTGACTTTTATCTTTAGATATCACTTTTTGTTCAAATCACCGAGAACTTTTTTGTTCTTATATGTCTAAAAAGTCCTCTGGAACAAAAAAAACCCCATTAAAAATATGTTACAGGGAACTCAAAAATGAAAATATCACCGACTACGAGCACAAATATGCACAAGATATTTGGAAAAAATTTAACTGCAGAACATTAGGTGATTATCAAGATTTGTACTTGAAAACAGATGTTTTATTTCTGCAGAGAGTTATAACAATTATAGACTAGATCCTTCTTGGTATTATTCTGATCACGGACTGTCATGGGACGCTCTGTTAAAGTTTTGAAAGGTAAGGTTAAAACTACTAAACGACGTCGATATGTTCAATTTTATCGAGAAAGGTTTCCGAAGCGGTATTAGCGTTATAACAAAGAAAGATGCTGAAGCAAACAATAAATACTTGACAACCCCAATCTTCCCTCGAAGTATATAAGTTACCCAGACCGTAGTAATTTGTACGGTTATTTTGTGCCCAAACCATGCCTTTTGGCGAATTTCGTTGGATTAACGCTGTACAATTTATATCGGAGATAAGAAAAAAAAATACCTGACGATATTTCCCAATTCTTTGAGGTTGATCTAAATTATCCAACTTGGCTACATAATTTACGGAATGATTATCCTTTCTGTGCGGAATCGATGGTAATAGATTATCGTATGTTCTCTCAGGAACAACAAACGTTAGTATCACCACGACAAAATTCTCTGGTAAAAAACTAGCACCAAATTTACTCGATAAGAAAAATGATGTTTTACATTATAAAGTTTTTAAAACAAGCAGTAGATGCTGTTCTCGTGTTGAGAAAGGATCATCATGTACTAAAATTTAATCAGTCGCAGTGGATGAGAGGTTGCATTAGTTCAAGCACTTTGAGAAGAGCTGTGGCGAAAACCGATTTTGAGAAAAAAAATTTTAAGCTTATGAACAATGCCGTTTTCGGTAAGACGATGGAAAATATTAGAAAACAGGTAAATGTCAAGCTTAATGATATCCATTGCAGAAATAAACTTGTGTTAGACGATGATTTTGTTAGCATGAAAAAATTTTGTCGCGGTACAGCGACGAAAAACAAATCTAAAACAACAATCCGATTTGGCTATTCGAACGAATAGTCATAAACTAGAAACAGATGTCAATATCAAATGTGGATTGAGTTATTTTGATGATAAACGTTTTTGCGAAAATGGGCTTTTGGGCACTGTCGCAAAAAAGATCTACTTGATCTCATTGTCGGTGTCTAGGTTATGTAATTTTGTGTGAACAATAAAAATAATGTTTGAAAATTTGACAGTAACAAATAGCTACAATAGCAAAATCAAATATCTAATGATAGACGGAAAACAGTTGAAATTAATAATGACTATCATATATATGTTTTGCCTCAGCTCGTGACAAGCTAAAACTGTCGTTTATCAGACCTGATGACAGCGGATATTTCAATTACCTTGAACAATTGAGCCAGAAGTTATCGGCGATATTTAAAATTTGCATGATCTGATCAGTCAACCGAAATATACTAAACTTACCATCGATCTCTATTGGTCAAAAGTATATTTGATCGACAAAAAAGGATCCTTTTAACAAGCTGCAAATAGAGAATTTGTTCGAATGTCGTCGCCATGTCAACGGTAAAGTAAAGTTTAGTCTCTACTATAGCGACGATGAAATAGTTCTAATATCAATAGTTAAAACATGGATCATTGGTGACTTGGTATAAATTTCGCTTACCGGTGGACCTTCTGCCTCTTTGAGGTAAAAGTCTCCGAAAGGGTAATTTATACCAGCCTTGAAAAAGGTTTTTGAGTCAGAAATAGCACTTTGATTTTAGAAACGGTCGTTTTGGGATGGGGTCGGGATGTCTCCGGGATGGTGATTTATTTTTGTTTGGAGGTTTGGAAATGGTCTTTGAGCCAGAACCAGCCTACTTTTGCTTCCATGTATAGCCTATCGTTTGCTATAAAATGGCACTATACCCCATCACAGCAAACCCCCAAACAGCCCTCTCTGATGCTCTTCATTAGTCGGTGTCTTAGAAAAGAATGACAGCAAGACAGACTGGGTCGATAGACGTGTTCTAATTATCTCTAGATCAGGAGGATGGTAGATCTGGCACGGGCGCGGTTTTTCCACATCATATACTTTTTATTGTTTTCAAAGTTTACTCTTGCATAGATTATAAATGGGATGCTTTGCCGGCCTTTCCACTATTTTTTGTTTTCTTCACAATATTGCATTAAGGTGTATGAGAGTTAGTTGTCTGTTTTCTGTGTCCACTAAGAGTTTATGTTTAATTAACTTTGTCAAGCACTATTAATTATCTTGTATGTAAATGCATTATGAAGATTACTAAATCCTAACGTCAAATACTAGTCAGCTTGACCAGTCTTTCGTGTTCCGCTGACTTGCATTCACCGTTACTTGTAGCTCAATTTCCCATTCATAATGGATTATGGGCCTTTATTTCTAGTTCAGTTTCTTAGACACTATCGTCTCCAGAGTCAAGTAGCTTCGTATATTGATGTGTTATGAGGAGTAAAACATCATTCAGTCAGAATTAGGTTATTCTGAGCTATAATTTTGAAATATAATGCTATTGTTTGATTGGACAAGCAGCACAAACGTCATACACCCTGACCTGCCCGCAAATTATGTGAAAAAGTTTGTTCTGCAGCTGGATAAGCGTAATACAGATTGATATGGCATGTTTTGAATTTATGTTAATATATCAGCAGTGAGTCTAATGATGACCAGTGGCCTTAAATTATTAGACTATTGTTCCTATTTTTTTGCTACGTCATCAAAACAATCCAAAAGTCATTAATTTAAACTGTGCTGTTTGGTATTCATCATGCATCATATAATTTACAATCATGGTTTGACAAATAAATGGAAACTCATAATAGAAACGTCACGTATGTACTTAAATATGTTTGGATTTAATGTATTCTAAAATCATTATTGTTTTCTTACATACGCGAATTAAGGACACAGCTTAGTATAACGACTGTATTTGTATTAGAAATTTGCAATAAAATGATCAGAAAAAAGCTTGAAAATAATGGCCGATATTTTATGAGGAGTACTCGTACTATTACTGCTGCTTTACGACATCGATAAAGAAGAACTTTGGCAATAATTTTAGTACAGCGAAATTTTACATATTCATTTTGTACATATATTTCTTCAAATCTATATTATAAAATTAATAATTGTTTTGATAAAAAAATTTGAAAGATTTTCATTTTCGTTAACACAATTCTGTGGTAAGCTAATTCGATTGGTGAGCTAATTCGATGATTATTGATCCCATATCAGAATGATTCAGCTCTGACAACCAATATGACTGCCACAGCAGCCATCTTGAAAATATTGTCATTGCTACTCATATCAACATGGTTTTTTTTTTTCACAAAAAGACATCTTACGATGTCTGGTTGGTCCGAAATGGAACTGGTGCCGATCTGCTGGTTAACATGGCCATCGCAGTAGCTATCTTGCAAATATTGCTATCAATACTCCTTCTACATTGATGGTCTTATCGACATGTTTTTATATTTTTGTTTTAATAAACATATTTTTATGATGTCTTGATGGTTCTAAATGAAAATAGTGTCATTCAGAGATTCAATATGGCTGCCACAGTGACCATCTTTAAAATATTGTTATTAATTCTTCTCCATAATGAATAGTCATGTACGCAATCGGTTTTCATTGAAACATTTATTGTGATGTCCTTTTGGTTGCAAGTGAAAATGGTGACCTTTATTTTGGCTGCCACAATGGCCATCTTATAAATTTTGCTATCACTACATCTCCTATATGGCAGGTGATCTTAACGTTTCACCAGAAAACGTATTATGATGACGTCGGTACTAAATGGAAATGGTGCATGGACACAATGACACTCACCTTGAAAACTTGTTACCATTACTCCTCCCAAACAGAAAGTAATCTCAGCTTGGAGTTTCTACCAGAAAGACGTTTTATTATATCTTGTTGGTTCTAAATTAAAATAGTGCCAATCTGAAATGGATTTATTTTGAAACCCTGGAAATTCTTTTCAGTCAATAGAGCGTCAGTCACTTTGAGGGAAAGGACCCTTGTTTTTATGTTTTTTTTTCTTCTGTTATTTTTGTTTGTTTTGTTGTCTGTTGCTTATTTTTATTTTGTATTTTTTATATTATTTATTTATTTATTTATTTATTTATTTATTTATTGTGTGTCTTATTTCTGGATTCAAACGTGAAATTTTGTGGGATCTTGGTAGATTTGCATTCAGTCAGTTACATATGCTGCACCAGAATTTCGATCGTAAGTTAATTTCCCTTTTACTATCAACACTCACCAATGTCCGATTTCTCCATCATTTTCAGGCATGATCATGATTATTCTGAGAGTTAAAATCAGTATAAAACAATTTTCTTAAATTTTTAATCCGATTTTTTTGTTAAGAACGTATACATTTTGTGGTAGAGTTTAACAGGTATCCAATATAGCACGAATGACGGAGAATAACGAATAACAGGTCATGTAAGTCAAGTCACTGACAATTTGCGTGATTGATGTGGGAAACTAACTTTAACAAAAGTTAATACTTGAAGCTTGCTTTATTTTATTTGGGGTTCTCTTGTATGATTTTTTTTTTATGGCGCCTCCTCACCGACTATATTAATCTACAATCTACATTTTACAATATTTTAATCCCGATGAGGAATGGTTATGGAGGGAGAGAAGACGAAAAAGAAAAATCGCTACAATGTCTGCAGTGTGACAGTTTATAATGTATAGCACTGGTGTATCATGCCGCAGACAAGTAATAATAAGGAGGCAGGGGACAGTCGTGTAAATTTGCCCTGGCGCGAATATTTCGGTGTGATCTTTGTTTTAGCTACGATTATGCAATAATGAAAGATATGGATCTAGTTGTGAATTTGGTCCTTCCGGTTTGTGTTGTTTTTGAAACTGAGGTGAGGCATGCTCACCTTGCGAAGTGACTGCTCTGCGTGTAGCCAGGGAAATACCAATAGTCGGCTATGAAGCCGAGCTTACCGACATAGCAGTAGAGACGTTTCTTCAAGGCAAGTAGAATATCTCCAAACTGCCTGGATGACAACTATTTTGAATTGCATCAGGCTGTTAAGGACACAATATTTTTCACAGATATAACCAATGGAAAGGGCTTCTGTTTGCACCGTGAGCATCACGTGTTCCCAAATACGTCCATCGGACATGAAAATGTAGGTGCTGTATATATTTGGGGGTGGGGTGAATCAACTTTCTATTGTATGAATTCCCACTGATTTGTCAGGTCAAGTGAATGATATTCTTATGTGTTGCTTTATTATACCTAACCTATCCAATAATATGGACCTTTTGACCTCACTCGTGTATTATATTTTATTTTAGTAAATTTTTATATTTTATGCATCATTAAATTTGTGCATAAAAACTGTCTCTAGGAACCGAACCTCATAATGCTGAGCGCTAAACGTGGCAGCTGCTAGTACCATTTTTAAAAGTCTTTGTTATGAATTGGCAGGGGTTCAAACCCGCAAAATCCATCATCCAAAGCAGACGCTCTAACCACTTAGGCTAACTAAACAGACATAAAGAGCTGAGATGTCTGATCAACAGATTTTGATATCTCATAAATAGTGCAAGATATCCCATAAAATCGACAAGAAATGGAGAAATTATATGCCATGTAATAAACTTAAATTACACATGGACCAACAGATGATTGAACAGAGTGCTTCACAATAATGGTTTTTAGCAAAAAACATGGACTGAACTAAGTTTTGTATTTTAGGTAACTGTTTTAAAATACAAATATTTTCTACATGTACTATCCTTTCTCTTTCCCGAATTCCCTTTATGCATCCATTCCCATTCCTATTTGAATAGTGTCATATAGATGTGCACAGCATTTTGGTTTGCTTTGCTTAAGGTATTTTTAAGTTCTTCATTCAGATGGTTTTTGGTAAAATTTCTTGTGCAGTGAAAGTTGTCATGGTTCAGTGGTCTTAAACTACCGTATTTACTGCATGTTTTTGGACACTGTTTTTTTGGTCCAAGATAATATTTAAATGCCTTTTAATTTTTCGGATGTTGGTTCTCTATAATTTTTTTTCTGCAATTTATGTTTTTTGACACAATCTAAGACTGTCTTCTGCTTCATTTTAAAGTAAAATTCCCAGTGAGTTTGCCATTAATTTAACTCATTTGGAGAGCAATTATTTAATGTGATATAGAACTTCCACATGGATTGGTTGTCAGTGTAAACATCATTACACACAAAACAACACCACACAGGTGTGACAGTTTTGGCTTTGATTAAAAACTAGGATCCTTGTTTTTATATCCTTAAATAATACCTCAAAGAATCCCTATGGATTAGTAAATTCCTTGGCATCAAGCAACAAAACAAAGCCCTTATCCCTGAGGCAGTATGTACCACTGGGTTAAATGTAGTTATTGTTCTACAGGTAATAAACCTCTTTGTAGACAATAAATATTGATTGTGGGTTTAACATGTTTGGTACATTCCATGCTCTTTTAAGGAAATCCAGATGCCTGCCCTTAATATCTGAGCACACCTGTTAAAGAAATCTCACCAATTATCATAGTAACAATTATCACCCAGACACCCTGAAATCTCCAACATGCATCAAAACAATCTTGTAGCAGTTGATTACTCATTTTGAACCTACCCTCTGTTAGTTGGGAAACAAAAAGAAGAGAGAACCACAACAAATAGATCACCTTTTTTTTTACAAAAAATACCAACATATTAATGACTAGTATATTGCAACATGCTTTTTATTTGTACCCTTCCTGGGCATGCTTACAACACACACCCCATATGGAGCCTCTCATCCTTGGTGCTCTATAATTAACACTTTACATGTATTTCTACTCTCAATACTAAAATGTTTCTGACATAAATATCTTCACGCACACACACAGAACATGGATAATAAACACACACACACACACATTCACTGAACATGGATAATGAGTTATTTATATATGGACATGAACAGAAAATTTAAATGAACATGCTTCAACTATATACAGTGTGCATATTGAAGAACAGTAAATTTATACTTTAAGTTTTAATGTATTTGTCAAATTGAACAAATTCCACTTTTCATCCATTGAATTAGATTATAATTAACAGCATTTACATTTGTATTTTCTCTAATTTCCTTTGGGATTCTTTTCTGTGATCCTGAGTATTTTAAACTTGTTATAAAGAGTTCTTTATTTGGAAAGGTGTTTAGTTGAAATTGATCTTAAATTTGGAGTGTTGCCTTGTTTTCTAGTGTAAAAAAGTTCATTGATATCTAATTGGGCCATATTATTTGAAACTTCATGGAAAAACCTAGCCTTTCATAAAAAAATATTTGTCCACTTACTATTGGCATTTTAATACATGTATCATTGATTGCATTTTCAGCATTATCTAAGGCAAGTCAGCAAACTCTGTGGAATAAGTTGTATATAACATTTGTAATATATAATAAGCTATGTTGATAGATATGACCTTATCTTGCTAAATAACCACAGACATGAATTGACTTTATGACATATGACTTGAATATGTTCATTCCATGCATATAGTTGTGAACTATCTCTGCAAGGATTTTTTCATGGGTAACCATTTGTTAGGCAGATTTCAGTTGACTTACGATTTAGATTATTTCCAATTTTGCTTTCCTTTGTTTGGTAGTAATCATTAATGCTTTAGTCTTGTCTCTGTGTTTACTTTCATGCAATTTTCTATACACCAGGAATCTATTCTAAGTATGGTATCTAAAGAGAGGCCTCTATGTCTGATTATTGAAATCTGATAGGGTGATATCTGCATATAAGTCAGTAGAGGGAATATGGTTGCCTATTTTCAGTGGCAGATCTTTTATATAAAAACATTAAAGAGGAGTAGGCCTGGAGTTGATCCCTGTGGTACTCCACATGTAATTGGCTCTTTAGCAAAACTGCCAATTATTTCAACACACTGTTTTCTCATTGGTTAGATATGATGTAAACCAACCAATCGTTGAATTGTCTCATTGATAAATGCTGGATTTGTTGAGAAGAATATCATGATCACTAAGGTCAAAAGCTTTTCTAAGATCTTGTATGGAAACAACTAATTTTCCTTCATCTAAGGCAGTAATCCATCTATCTATCACAGAGATCAAGGCGGTCTCACAGCAGTGATTTTCTCTAAACTCTAATTGGTTTTTATGAATTATAAATTAAGTTATAATTTGTTAGGTATACCAAAGATTGTCATGAACATGTTTTACATGTAGTTTGGACAAAATTGGTAAGATAGATATGGGTCTATAGTTATTGATATTTTATTTGCTGCCAGTCTTGTGAATGGGGGTTAACTTCTGCCATTTTCAAAGTCTGATGAAACACTGAGGTGGAAATGTATAGATTACATATGTAAGCTAATGCTGTCAGATATCTGCAGCAGGCCTCAGTAGACATGGTCCAATATTATCTAGACCTGTAGATTTCCTTGCTGCAATAGTTTGCAAAAATTTCAAACCTTTTCATTTGGTATTGCACTGAGATACAAATTTAGTGTCAGGTGGAATTCTGTCTGAATAGAACTTTCCTAGTTTATTGTGATTAGAACGGACAATGAGTTTCCTTGATTCTAAAGGTTATGCTGATAAAATTTGTTGAATGTGTTTGCTATTTCAACATCCACATCAATAATCTGGTTTTTCTAGCCAAGTTCTAGGGTTTTGGATGACCTTGTAGAATATTTGCCTGCACCTAGTTTGTTAAAAACTTTCCACATAGAATTCTTATTGCAATTATTTTTTAAAGGTTGACTGATAGTAACTGCCTGATTGATAATTTTGGTTTCTCCATGTTTGTAATGTACCTGCTAAAAAGAGATCTGAAATCATGGGTTTTCATGGCATTTAGACTGCCTGGAGTCAACCAATTGGGTTGGTAAGCCAGTTTCATAACAAATAAATGGATGGATAGACAAAACAGTCAGGCAGTGGAAAACGAGCTCCTATGTTGGATCACTGGTAGACAAAAAAGTGAAATCTAGTAAAATTATTACAGGAAAATATCCTTTTCCAAATTTTGTTTAGGAGGTAGAGTTTTTTAAAAATAGCTATCAACTTATATACGTCTCAAGATATTTGTATTATCAAAAATTATTTTAAAATTAAAATTTGTGAAATAGTTCAGGTTTTGGTAGCAAAGTTTCAAAATTGTTCAGAAAATTATTTGTTGTTGTTGTTGTTGTTGTTGTTGTTGTTGGGCTTAACGCCATTTTTCAGCACACGATAGGCTTTTCATGGCGGCCAGTATTAATGGTGGAGAAAGAAACCAGGAAATCACCAGAAAGAACTACCGACCCACGAGAAGCTACTGGAAAGCTTTCTCACATTTCATGTAAACACTTTTAAGCTTGTAAATTTTATATTTTTTATCAAATGGAAGCCAATATATATCTCAAAAAGTTTTTATTAAATGAAAGAAGAATCTAAATAAAACTGTATGCATTAGTATTAAGAATGCAATGTATAAAGTATGCATTAGTATAAAGTATGCATGAGTATATAGTATACATTAGTATAAAGTATGCATTATTAATATATGCATTAGTATAAAGTATGCATGAGTATAAAGTATGCATGAGTATATAGTATACATTAGTATAAAGTATGCATTAGTAATATATGCATTAGTATAAAGTATGCATTAGTATAAAGTATGCATGAGTATATAGTATACATTAGTATAAAGTATGCATTAGTAATATATGCATTAGTATAAAGTATGCATTAGTATAAAGTATGCATTAGTATAAAGTATACATTAATATAAAGTATGCATTAGTAATATATGCATTAGTATAAAGTATGCATTAGTATAAAGTATGCATTAGTATAAAGTATACATTAGTATAAAGTATGCATTAGTAATATATGCATGAGTATAAAGTATGCATTAGTATAAAGTATGCATGAGTATATAGTATACATTAGTATAAAGTATGCATTAGTAATATATGCATTAGTATAAAGTATGCATTAGTGTAAAGTATGCATTAGTATAAAGTAATCCAAATACAAATAAGGATTATCTTTTCTTGTAGTGGCATCCAACTGGGAGACTACTTAAAACTGAAAGTGATTACAAATCATGTCCTGAGGCAGTAAAGCTAACTCTCATACCTGGTAAAAACTAAAAGCTGTCTAGTGTTTTATATATATATATATATATATATATATATATATATATATATATATATATATATATATATATATATATATATATATATATGACCTTAAAAATTAAAAAAGTACACCTATAAGCTTATTATCCAGATTTCAAATGTTTTTGTTCCATGCAATATCATTATTTAATACTGTCTTACTCTCTTAAAAGTTGAATCCACTGCAAACTTTTTTGACTCTGATCCACTTTCACATAATGCACCAGCAAATCAGAGTCTATGCTGTCTGTTAGGATTAATCAGTAGAACAAACAACATAGACCTTGATCTGCAGGTGCATTATACAGCAGCTGTTGTTTAAAGTTTGACTGGACTTGTAAGTCAATACATATGGTTGTTAATTAAATACATAACAAATTGAAACATCACTTTGTATGATTTGCAAATTATGCAAGGCAGTACACTTTTCTTCTTGACATGAATATAATGGAAGATGTAATAAAGCAATATTAATTTTTAAAGAAAATTTGATTTTTATGACATTTTTTTTTAACCATGAATTATCTTGTGTCTGCAAGTAATTTTGTACTTTTCAGTGCCAGGTAAGTAGAAAATTGTTAGGTTGCATTGCACAGTTTACAAATTGTCCAGTACATTCTTATAATAACTGGAATTTTCTAGAACTTGACTAATGCATCACATTTTATCAGTGTTTATCCATTTTTATTTAACACAGCAAATACAAGTTTTGGATTGTAGTACATATTAGATGATTACCAACTTTTAGGAATACTACACCACATGATTCACCAAGCTAAAAAAAGATGGTGAAAATTACACATTGACAAATCATGTGACTCACATGTACAAAAGTACATGTACATATTAAAAATGGCAGCTCACAAAGACCAATCCAGGAAGCTAACAGTACTTATTTGCATAATTGTTTTGTATTTCCAGTTTCCTGTTGCCAGCCTTGTGCACTATGAACCAACATGGGACTCTCTGGACTCTAGACCCCTGCCCTCTTGGTATGACGAAGCCAAAATTGGAATATTTATTCACTGGGGAGTATTTTCTGTTCCAAGCTTTGCAAGTGAATGGTTCTGGTGGTATTGGAAAGGGCAGCCACTTCAGAAGGTTGTTGAATACATGAAAAACAATTATCCACCAGATTTTACATATGCTGATTTTGCTCCAAAGTTTACAGCTGAATTTTACAATCCAGATCAATGGGTTGACCTATTTAATGCATCAGGAGCAAGGTAAATGTATACCTTTTAATTGCATTCTACAGGTAGATCTAATGGAAACAGTATATTCTCACATTCTTACAGGTAAATATAATGGAAACACAGTACTACTGTCTCTACTTCCAAATAAGTGTGGTCCAGATGATATAATGTGACACAGATCTGGGTCTATGCAGTTTACTAGAACAAATGAAATAGAATTTAATCTGATAGTACATTTTACAATAGCATATCAGAGTCTGTGTTGATTTCAGTTCTATCTGACATATAACTGAGCATATATGGTAATACAGTAAACAGGTTTAATAAAACGTGGTATGTACAGTCCCTGTTTTTTTTTAAGGACTTTTGATATTTTCACCATGTCAAAAAATTTACAGGTATTTTTGCCTTAGGAAAATTAAATTTTGTCCATATGTTACATTGTTTATCACTACATAAATAGGTATGAAATATAGAAGATAAAAACATAAGCAACATACCACTAAAAATGAATAAAATGCTGCTTCATCAGGTAACAACTTATTTCATATATCATTTAAATCCACCTAGTTTTATTCCACTAATTAACTGGTTTTGGAAAGGACCTGAAAAACAAAATTTTTGAATTTAAAATGTGCTGTATTTTTTTCTTCAGTTTTAACATTTTATAATCCCATACAAAATTCATAGTTTTCAGCACAAGTCAAACTGTCAACAATTTCAAGGATTTTTCACAGCCAAAGTCATTGTTGTTGAAAACCAAGTTGCTTTCAAGGTATTCCATCACATTCAGTGATTTTGGTACATGATACAAACCATGTCAGATAATTGCATTATTCTAATTTGTTGTGAGAAAAAAAGCTAAACAAGAATGTTTTGTATATTTTCTGATATTTGACCCTTAAATGTAGTAGAAAGATGTTCTCTTTTCAAACCTCCCTTTTTATCATTTTTCACCTGGATGGAGATAATTGCCATCCATAGTTTTCAGTTCTGTATGAGCCCTTGATATAGAAGTTGAACTTCAAAAAACTGGAACGCTACAAGCCAAAATGCTTGCTTTCAGGTGCTTTTTTTTAGGTTGTATAATTGTTGTTTGGATTATCCAATTTGTACAAACTAAATCTTACAAATTGGATAATTCAGACATCAATAATTACTACACAAATGACATGCTTAGTCCATTTGTAAAATAGATTCTAGGACAAAAGCTTCCTAGGACAAAAGTCCCCTAGGACAAAAGCCCCATGACCGGTGTAACACTAAAGTCCCCAAAGACAAAAGCCACTCAGGGGGGGGTGGTGTCAAATAGCTCTTTGGTCTTTGATATTTACAATATTATGCCTTTTCATTGTTCATTTGTATAGTACAGTTTATGTATTTGATGGAGATTTTATTTAATTATTTATTTAAATTATAGCTGCTATGATGTACATAGGTCTTCCTTGCACCCTTTAGTAATTTTTATAGCATGTAATTTAATGTGCACTTTGCGTATTGACTACAAAACAATTGAATACAAAGATATATTTATTATTTCTTTTTATACAAAACAAGCATATTTCCAATTTCATAAATATAAAAAAAAATTATTAAATTTCTTTAATCTATTTGTGTATCTCATGCTAGGCTAGAAATTATTACTACAGAATAATTCAACAGGCATACTAAATGTTAGCACATTTGTATAATTAATGTGGATACTTATATAATAAAAAACATTAAGCAAATAATAAAAGATTGTTTTGACAATTATATTACTTAGAAAAAAAATTTATAAATATTTTATTTTAATCAAACACTCATAGTGATTGTATGGGACAACTGCTGTGATACATAGCAAATAACTAAAACAATCAAACTATAATAAAATTATTTATTTCAAGAAATGTAAACTGGAGGGAGGTTGGCTTCCCCTTGAGTGGTATTAGTCCTAAGGGCCTTTTTTCCTACCCCTGTATTCATATATATATATATATATATATATATATATATATATATATATATATATATATATATATATATATATATATATGCAAGGGATCACATGTGTTAGGGATTGATTGAGATAGATGCAATAAACTGACGCTGAACAGTGCAAAACTAGTATTGAACTAGCCTGAGCGCTTTCAACTCTTTAGTGAGACTTTTTTCAAAGGCATATACAAAACATAGACAAAAGAAACAAATGAAACCTAAAAACTTTGTAAAACTCTACATGACTGTTTCTACACAAATTAAACCTATAGATGCATTATGTCTCAACCATGATTGCAGATACTGAGAAATATTTGTATTTGCCTAGAATTCTATGAGCCATAGCAACATCTATTACTTTGTGTACATTTATGTAACACAAATTATATCCTGGATATTTGATTCCATTCCAGATATTTTATTCTTATAGTAATAATAAGATAAGATAAGAAGATACTTTATTTCAGACTGCATAGTCCATATATCTAAATTAAAATACTGATATAGAGTAAAACATTAAAGAATACTAAGAAGATTTAGAAAAGTTGGAAAAAAAATGTGTCAGCTGCAAAGGATAATTATACTAATGCATGGCTTTCTTTTTCTAGTCTTGCTTGTATATTATTATGTAGTAGATGATACAGGTACTGGTGTGCAGACAGGTAATTGAATATCTTTTGTCAACAATTTAGAATCATAAAAATGTCCAGTGGCTCTATCAGTCAGGCACAGGTAATTGGACAACTGGACCTTCTGCATTGAATAGTAATGCATATGAAACTATGTTGACAGTTTGTCGGTGTTGAGCAGTTTGGGGTCTTTGCTGATTTTCTCAAATCCAAACTTTATTATTTTCTTTTGAGTCAGTTTAAAAAATATAACTCCATGTTTTATGACAGATAGTCTCATTCAGATGTCTCGGAGCATTCGTTTCATGTTTGGCGATGAGCTGTTTGGCTTTTGTAACTTGAGTCAATTTTGTTTATCAGCCATCAACAAATGCACAAAACACTTCTGAGCTTCAAATGATTCTTTGATTTTAACAACTGCTGATGAATTAATATCCACAATAATAGAACCATCTTACACTGTGTTGAGCATCTTCATCAGTTACCTCAGTTAGAGCAACCTCTTCCTGCTCTTAAATTACAATGGTGTTCCAGCTTATAAACCACAGACAATGGTCTTCTAGCTTATGAACTACAGACAATGTTCTTCCAGCTTATGAACCTCAGACAATGGTTTTCCAGCTTATGAACCACAGACAATGGTCTTCCAGCTTATGAACTACTGACAATGATCTTCTAGCTTATGAACCACAGACAATGGTCTTCCAGATTATGAACCACAGACAATGGTCTTCTAGCTTATGAACCACAGACAATGGTCTTCCAGCTTATGAACCACAGACAATGGTCTTCCAGCTTATGAACCACAGACAATGGTCTTCTAGCTTATGAACCTTAAACAATGGTCTTATAACTTATGAACCACAATGGTTTTCCTGCTTATGAACCACAGACAATGGTTTTCCAGCTTATGAACTACAGACAATGATCTTCTAGCTTATGAACCACAGACAATGGTCTTCCAGATTATGAACCACAGACAATGGTCTTCTAGCTTATGAACCACAGACAATGGTCTTCCAGCTTATGAACCACAGACAGTGGTCTTCCAGCTTATGAACCACAGACAATGGTCTTCCAGCTTATGAACCACAGACAATGGTCTTCTAACTTATGAACCACAATGGTCTTCCTGCTTATGAACCACAGACAATAGTTTTCCAGCTTATGAACCACAGACAATGTTCTTCCAGCTTGCCAACCACAGACAATGGTCTTCCAGCTTATGAACCACAATGGTCTTCCAGCTTATGAACCACAGACAATGGTCTTCCAGCTTACCAACCACAGACAATGGTCTTCCAGCTTATGAACCACAATGGTCTTCCAGCTTACCAACCACAGACTATAGTCTTCCAGCTCACCAACCACAGACAATGGTCTTCTAGCTTATGAACCACAGACAACAGTTTCCCAGCAATAGCATACTGTCAACTTTTGGAAATTCAGTGAGCAAACTAATTAAAACATTGTTCAAGTAAAATACATGCATGTATTGCAAAATCGCTTAGCAAAACATTGTTCACATCAAATATATGCACGTCTTGCAAATTAGTGTACAGAAGACTTATATTTGGCATTTGTATTTAAAAAAATAACTTCATAAATGTTTAACTGATTTTGTCAATAGTTTTACATGTATATTTTTAAAACTTCAATTACAAAATTAAATGACATTCAATTTCCCATTTATTGATTGTTGTAGTGTTGATGCAGTAACTAATCAATACTTGAAAATCAATGATATATATATATATATATATATATATATATATATATATATATATATAAATATATATATATATATATATATACATACACACATACATACATACATACATACATACATACATACATACATACATACATACATACATACATACATACATACATACATACATACATATCAATATGTGAAAATCAATGACTATATTTGTAGACTAATCAATACTTGAATATCATTGACTATATATATATTCTTCAGATACATAGTTCTGATTACCAAACATCATGAAGGCTTCACTAACTGGCCGTCTAACCACTCCTTCAACTGGAATGCCATGGATGTTGGGCCAAAGATGGACCTTGTTGGTAAGAATCAGATCAGTTCCATAAGGTAATATATAATTTTTTCATGCTACAAGGAGGATATTAATTACAGTACTGGTCTGAGGGTACACTAAGAAGAACATTCAATATTAATTACAATATTGGCCTGATGGTACAATAAGAAGGACATTCAGTATTCATTAAAATACTGACCTGATGGTACACAAGAAGGACATTCACTATTCATTACAATACTGGCCTGATGGTACACTAAGAAGGACAATTACTATTTATGATAATACTGGCCTGATGGTACACAAGAAGGACATAAAGTATTGATTACAATACTGGCCTGATGGTACACTAATAACATTCAGTATTCATTCAATACTGACCTGATGGTACACAAGAAGGACATTCAGTATTTATTACAATACTGACCTGATGGCAGACAAAAATGAGAATATTTTTCATTGCAATATTGGCCTGTTGGTACACAAAAAGGAGAATATTCATTACAATACTGGCCTAATAGTACAGAAGAAGGTCATAAAGTATTCATTTCAATACTGGTATGATGGTACACAAGAAGGACATTCAGTATTTATTACAATACTGGCCTGATGGTACACAGAAAGGAGAATATTCATTATAATACTGGCCATGATGGTACACTAAGAAATTCAGTATACATTACAATATTGGCCTGATGGTAAACAAGAAGGATATTTAGGATTCATTACAATACTTGCATGATGGTACACAAAAAGGAGAATATTCATTACAATACTGGCCTGATGGTACACAAAAAGGAGAATATTCATTACAATACTGACCTGATGGTACACTAGAAGGACATTCAGTATTTATTACAATACTGACCTGATGGTACACAAGAAGGACATTCAGTATTCATTAAAATGCTGGCTTGATGGTACACAAGAAGGACATTCAGTATTTATTACAATACTGACCTGATGGTACACAAGAAGGACATTC
Organism: Potamilus streckersoni; assembly: GCA_016746295.1. NCBI lineage: Eukaryota > Metazoa > Mollusca > Bivalvia > Unionida > Unionidae > Potamilus > Potamilus streckersoni. The sequence continues at coordinate 5,462,463 of JAEAOA010002240.1, forward strand.
AGTATTCATTAAAATACTGACCTGATGGTACACAAGAAGGACATTCACTATTCATTACAATACTGGCCTGATGGTAAACTAAGAAGGACAATTACTATTTATGATAATACTGGCCTGATGGTACACAAGAAGGACATAAAGTATTGATTACAATACTGGCCTGATGGTACACTAATAACATTCAGTATTCATTCAATACTGACCTGATGGTACACAAGAAGGACATTCAGTATTTATTACAATACTGGCCTGATGGTAGACAAAAAGGAGAATATTCATTACAATACTGGCTTGATGGTACACAAAAAGGAGAATTTTCATTACAATACTAACCTGATGGCAGACAAAAAGGAGAATATTATTCATTGCAATACTGGCCTGATGGTACACAAAAAGGAGAATATTCATTTCAATACTGGCCAGATGGTACACAAAAAGGTCATACAATATTCATTTCAAAACTGGTATGTTGGTACACAAGGACATTCAGTATTCATTACAATACTGGCTTGATGGTACACACAAAGGAGAATATTCATTACAATACTGGCCTGATGGTACACAAAAAGGTCATACAATATTCATTTCAAAACTGGTATGTTGGTACACAAGAAGGACATTCAGTATTTATTACAATACTGACCTGATGGCAGACAAAAAATAGAATATTCATTTCAATACTGGCCTGATGGTACACACAAAGGAGAAATTTCATTACAATACTAACCTGATGGCAGACAAAAAGGAGAATATTCATTACAATACTGGCTTGATGGTACACAAAAAGGAGAATTTTCATTACAATACTGGCCTGATGGTACTCAAGAAGGTCATACAGTATTCATTTCAATACTGGTATGATGGTACACAAGAAGGACATTCAGTATTTATTACAATACTGGCTTGATGGTACACAAAAAGGAGAATTTAAATTACAATACTAACCTGATGACAGACAAAAAGGAGAAGATTCATTACAATACTAACCTGATGGTACACAAAAAAGAGAATATTCATTACAATACTTTGCTGATAATGCACCTTGTAACAAAGCATGACACACTTTGTAACAAAGCACGATACACTTTGTAGCAATGCATGATACACCTTGTAACAAAGCATGACATACTTTGTAACAAAGCATGATACACTTTGTAACAAAGCACAATACACTTTGTAGCAATGCATGATACACTTTGTAACAAAGCATGACACATTTTGTAACAAAGCATGATACACTTTGTAATAATGCATGATACACTTTGTAACATTGCATGATACACTTTGTAACAATGCATGATGCACTTCGTAACAAAGCATGATACACTTTGTAGCAAAGCATGATACATTTTGTAACAATGCATGATACACTTTGTAACAAAGCATGACACACTTTGTAACAAAGCATGATACACTTTGTAACAATGCATGATATACTTTTTAATGATGCTAGATACACTTTTTAATGATGCTAGATACACAAATTAGAGTAAAAGATGGACAGTCATCCAACCATATGTAACACCGTCTCCATGGCACATGTATTTATGTTTCTGTAACATCATCTCCATGGCACATATATTTATGTTTCAGCGTATTATAACGTGAATGAAAAAAGATTGGGACTTGTATTTAACTTGATAAAGTACATTAAAATCTGACTTGCCTTGACTGCAGGAAACTTTGTCTATCATATTTTCATTGTACAAGGTTGGACACTAAATGTTCTGTATTTTTTTTACATAATACAGCCTTTGTATTGTATAGTATACATTTGTAGGCTCCATATTACATGAGTATGCTCTCACTAAAACTTTTTGACAAAATCCTGCTGTAACAGTTGCAGGCTTCAAATAATATAAATACACACATTAAGATTTGCAGACAAAACCCTGCTGTAACAGTTGTACACTTTAAATATGAGCATGCTCTCATTAAGAATTACAATCAAAACCCTTTGTAGGCTCCATATAACATGAACATGCACTCATTAAGAGTTGAAGTTGAAACCCAGCTGTTGTAGGCTCCATATAACATGAGCATGCACTCTGAAAGATTTGTACTCAAACCATGTGTAGACCCCATGTAACATGAGCATCCACTCACAAAGACTTGCAGTCAAAACCCTGTGTATACTCCATATAACATGAGCATATATTCATAGATGTCCTTTTTTGCATCCTAAACTTATCCTTTCATATACTATGTTCTGCATTTTTCAGGTATGCTGGCCAACTCCATTAGGAAGAGGACAAATATTAAGCTTGGACTGTACCACTCCTTGTTTGAATGGTTCAATCCACTGTTTCTACAAGACCAAGCCAACAAGTTTGCTACTAACTACTTTGTCACTGTATGTACTGTGTGTTCTTTTATTGGTTTACATACTGATACTTTTATGTCACTGGTCTAAATAATAGTACAGGGCTATTTACTTTCTATGCTATTCTGGAGTCCCAGATTTGGGACCTTTTGGTTCTTGTATGTTTGTGCCGGAGTAGGTAGTCAGTCATCCATGAAACTTGTAACACTACTCTAGTGGAAATGTGATGAAGGCTTCGATGCAGATAGGAAATTTTAAAATGGACTTTTTTGGAGCACAAAAAGTGGACATTTAGAATTGCCTCCCTTGAGAGGGAAACTCACAGAAAGGTCGTTGTTAAATTATATATGAAGTCATAACATACATAAATCTAAGTTACTTCTAATTAAGAAGAAAAAACCCCAAGCAGACAATGAGTAAAACGGGGCACTGTACAATTTATCCTAGGAACTTATGTGATTTTGTTAATAACCCACTTCAATAAATAGAATGCTTTCAAATCAACTTAGATGATCAGTGTTCAGATATTGTCATTTAATTTTTCTACCTACAAAAGCTTAATCTGTTATTGACTTTTTATGCTTTAATGTCATTTGAGAGTAAAATAATCCATTTGTAACACTTAATTCTCCTACACATCCCAACCTGGATGGAGTTTTCTTGCCTACTGGTCATAGTTATTCCAAATTTTCCATTGAATAACTTGACATATGTAACTCACCTTGAAGGACATTATGCCCATGAGAAACACAATGGCTCAGACAGCAGAGTCTGATTATGTGCATGAGAAACACAATGGCTCAGACAGTCTGGTTATACACATGAGAATCATGATGGCTCAGACAGCAGAGTCTGATTATGCGCATGAGAAGCATGATGGCTCAGACAGCAGAGAGTCTGATTATGCGCATGAGAAGCATGATGGCTCAGACAGCAGAGCCTGATTATGCGCATGAGAAGCATGATGGCTCAGACAGCTGAGAGTCTGATTATGCGCATGAGAATCATGATGGTTCAGATAGTAGAAAGTCTGGTTATGCGCATGAGAAGCATGATGGCTCAGACAGCTGAGAGTCTGATTATGCGCATGAGAAGCATGATGGCTCAGACAGCAGAGAGTCTGATTATGCGCATGAGAAGCATGATGGCTCAGACAGCAGAGCCTGATTATGCGCATGAGAAGCATGATGGCTCAGACAGCAGAGCCTGATTATGCGCATGAGAAGCATGATGGCTCAGACAGCAGAGCCTGATTATGCGCATGAGAATCATGATGGCTCAGACAGCTGAGAGTCTGGTTATGCGCATGAGAATCATGATGGTTCAGATAGTAGAAAGTCTGGTTATGCGCATGAGAAGCATGATGGCTCAAATAGTCTGGTTATGCACATGAGAAGCATGATGGCTCAGACAGCAGAGTCTGATTATGCGCATGAGAAGCATGATGGCTCAGACAGCTGAGAGTCTGATTATGCGCATGAGAAGCATGATGGCTCAGACAGCAGAGAGTCTGATTATGCGCATGAGAAGCATGATGGCTCAGACAGCAGAGCCTGATTATGCGCATGAGAAGCATGATGGCTCAGACAGCAGAGCCTGATTATGCGCATGAGAAGCATGATGGCTCAGACAGCAGAGCCTGATTATGCGCATGAGAAGCATGATGGCTCAGACAGCAGAGTCTGATTATGCGCATGAGAAGCATGATGGCTCAGACAGCAGAGCCTGATTATGCGCATGAGAAGCATGATGGCTCAGACAGCAGAGCCTGATTATGCGCATGAGAAGCATGATGGCTCAGACAGCAGAGCCTGATTATGCGCATGAGAAGCATGATGGCTCAGACAGCAGAGCCTGATTATGCGCATGAGAAGCATGATGGTTCAGATAGTAGAAAGTCTGGTTATGCGCATGAGAAGCATGATGGCTCAAATAGTCTGGTTATGCACATGAGAAGCATGATGGCTCAGACAGCAGAGCCTGATTATGCGCATGAGAAGCATGATGGCTCAGACAGCAGAGCCTGATTATGCGCATGAGAAGCATGATGGTTCAGATAGTAGAGAGTCTGGTTATGCACATGAGAAGCATGATGGCTCAGACAGCAGAGAGTCTGGTTATGCGCATGAGAATCATGATGGTTCAGATAGTAGAAAGTCTGGTTATGCGCATGAGAAGCATGATGGCTCAAATAGTCTGGTTATGCACATGAGAAGCATGATGGCTCAGACAGCAGAGTCTGATTATGTGCATGAGAAGCATGATGGTTCAGATAGTAGATAGTCTGTTTATGCACATGAGAATCATGATTGCTCAGACAGCTGAGAGTCTGATTATGCGCATGAGAAGCATGATGGTTCAGATAGTAGAGAGTCTGGTTATACACATGAGAATCATGATGGCTCAGACAGCAGTCAGGTTATGCGCATGAGGAGCATGATGGTTCAGGTAGTAGAGAGTCCTGTTATGTGCATGAGAAGCATGATGGTTCATGTAGTAGAGAGTCCTGTTATGTGCATGAGAAGCATGATGGTTCAGACAGCAGAGAGTCTGGTTATGTGCATGAGAAGCATGATGGTTCAGACAGCAGAGTCGAGTTATGCCTGCGAGAAGCATGATGGTTCAGACATTAGAGAGTCGGGTTATGTGCATGAGAAGCACAATGGCTCAGATAGTCTGGTTATACACATGAGAATCATGATGGCTCAGACAGCTGAGAGTCTGATTATGCGCATGAGAAGCATGATGGTTCAGATAGTAGAGAGTCTGGTTATGCACATGAGAATCATGATGGCTCAGACAGCAGTCAGGTTATGCGCATGAGAAGCATGATGGTTCAGGTAGTAGAGAGTCCTGTTATGTGCATGAGAAGCATGATGGTTCAGACAGCAGAGAGTCTGGTTATGTGCATGAGAAGCATGATGGTTCAGACTGCAGAGTCAGAGTTATGCCTGCGAGAAGCATGATGGTTCAGACATTAGAGAGTCTGGTTATGTGCATGAGAAGCATGATGGCTAAGATAGTCTGGTTATGCACATGAGAATCATGATGGCTCATACAGCTGAGAGTCTGATTATGCACATGAGAAGCATGATGGTTCAGATAGTAGAGAGTCTAATTATGCACATGAGAATCATGATGGCTCAGACAGCAGTCAGGTTATGCGCATGAAAAGCATGATGGTTCAGGTAGTAGAGAGTCCTGTTATGTGCATGAGCAGCATGATGGTTCAGACAGCAGAGAGTCTGGTTATGTGCATGAGAAGCATGATGGTTCAGACAGCAGAGTCTAGTTATGCCTGCGAGAAGCATGATGGTTCAGACATTAGGGAGTCTGGTTATGTGCATGAGAAACACAATGGCTCAGACAGCAGAGAGTCCAGCTATGCCTATGAGAATCCTGATAGCTCAGATAGTAGAGAGTCTGTATATTAGAAGCATGATGGTTCAAACAGATTCCAGCTATATCCATGTGAAGCATGATGTCTCAGACAGTAGTGTCCAAGTATGCCCAAGTGGTCTAAAGCGCTCTCTATTATGGATCACTGCCATCTCACCTCTGTCTGCGTGGATATGTGAGAAAGCTTGCCAGTATCTTCTTGTGGGTTGGTGGTTCTTTCCGCGGATTTCCCGGTTTTGTTCCTCAACCATTAATACTGGCCGCCATGTATAGCCTATCGTGTGCTGAAAAATGGCGTTAAGCCCCACAACAACCAACCAACCAACCAAGTATGCCCATGAACAGCATTATGGCTCAGACAGTAGAGTCCATGTATAACCATGAACAGCATTATGGCTCAGACAGTAGAATCCATGTATGACCATGAACAGCATTATGGCTCAGACAGTAGAGTCCATGTATGCCCATGAACAGCATTATGGCTCAGACAGTAGAGAGTCAAACTCCCATCCATGGGTAACCTATTGAGCCATCTGTTTGACTTATTATATCACAAACACTTGAGCATGGTACCTTGCCTTATATTAGATTGTTATGATTGGTTGTTTATGGAAAACAGTACTAAAAGCCAGTGTTACTTGTTGAAAACAAAAAAAAAACAATTTTAAATGAAAATTGTATTAACTATTATTATTGTTGTTATTGTTATTATTATTATTATTATTATTATTATTATTATTATTATTATTATTATTATTATTATTATTATTATTATTATTATTCATCCCAACCTATGACATCATTCAATTGATGTCAATAACAAATGCATTTTTCCATATTTTGTTTTTTAATGATAAGCATGGGCATGCTTATAGGACTATACCTTAAGTATATAATTTTTAATTTTAATAGATATTTCTTTTTAACTCCACATTTAAAGAACTAAAATGGGTGTATCAAAACTTGGTTGACAAGTAAATGTTTAAGTGTGAGATAAAAAAACTCACAAAACTACAGCTAATGCCAGTAGAAAATGAATGTTTTTATACTTTAATACACCTGCAAAATGTATCTTTTGTACAGCTGTAGTCAACATTCCTCATATTTATACTTAAGGTTAAAGTTAGCATCAAAATTATGAATTTTCTTTTGTATGGTTATTTTGCCAAAAGTATGTGGCCAGCCTGTGTCTAAGACAAATTTGAACACATCACCTGATATAACTTTAGTTATGTCTGCTCACCTGGATAGAGATCATTTTTTACCAGTATTAATTTTTTTAAGATGTATTGATAATTTTATCTGTCTTCCCTGGCAGAGTGGTCTAAATCGATGTCCGTTACGGATCACTGCCATCTCACCTCTGTCTTCGTGTGTTTGAGTCTAGGATTCGGTGAATGTGGATATGTGAGAAAGCTTGCGAATATTTGATTTACAGATTCAGCTACTTGGGTCGGTGATTCTTTCTGGTGATTTTCTGGTTTCTTCCTCCACCATTAATACTGGCCGCCATGAATAGCCTATCATGTGCTGAAAAATGGCGTTAAGCCCAACAACAACAACAACAACAACTTTCTTAAAATATCATAGAATTGCTATTTTAAAAATTCCCCTTCTGTTTTGTTGCAGTCAAAAACCATGCCAGAACTGTATGAGCTGGTCAACACTTACAAGCCAGACATAATCTGGTCAGATGGAGGTGATGGTGCTCTTGATACGTACTGGAACTCAAAGGAATTTTTGGCCTGGCTCTACAATGACAGGTAACTTTGTATTTTAATTTTTGCTCATATGGATTTGAAAGTTTCCACGGACAAAATGCAGGGATGCTCAGATTGAGTCACATGACCAAAGAAATGGAAACTTTCAATTGAGTTAACAAGCAGAAGTTGCATTGGATTGGATGCCGTATCTCAGGAGTTGGCAACGTATGGCATGTGCGCCACAAGGTGTCATGTCAAAAGGTTTGTGTGGCATGCAAAGGGCAGCCAAAAATCTCAATTTTAACAAATTTCACTTTCTTACTGGTGGCATGTGCTCATTCATTTTCTAATTGATCCAAAAAAAAAAGTGGCACACTTCGTAAAATAGTTTACTGACCCCTGCTCTATTTGATGGAACATCAGTATGTGACCATAAACTTAGGAATGGCCACAGGAGGTTACAGTGTTGAGTTATTCCATGTTGTGAAATAGGATTTGATACAAAAATATTATGTACATATTGCAAAAAATACCCTTTAGCCAGCTGTAACTGAAGAGTTGTAAGAAATACCAATGTCTTAAATGTGCACCAAATGAAGTAGTGTACTAAAAATTATAATAATTTCTAGTCACAAAATTTTTAAAAATCTGTTTTATTTGGTATGTATGCATCAGATGTTTTGGTGCAATTTGCTCACAGGCAAAATATGGCAAAATATGCATATTATTGCTGTATCAGTAAGCTATTATTAACATGTATGTTTGCAAAAACTAAGTTATCCCATTAAAGTACCTAAAATATTATGTTGAGGAAATTATTTGATTTACAGATTCAGCTACTGTTAATACTGACTTGATAAAGTTAACACATTTTCTATATACATGTATGAGCCTACAAATGGACTTGTTGACTTTTTTTTATATAGATAAAATTGGCAAGGCAACAGTGCAAAATTTATGTGAAACCAGTCCAAATTTTGCAATGTTGTTTGTCATTTTTTTAAATATTCATTTGTTGTATTTTTCATGACCAACAAAATATTTATGATCCAGTGCAATTTGGAAAGACTTATTTAATGTCTCATTTGTGTATATTTATTCTTAATTATCCATTTTATTGTCTTGCCTGTGAATGACAAGTTTGAAAGTATCACTTTACTGATAACAATTGTGGTGGGAATGTTGTTGTTGATATTGAGATTCGGTGTTCATCTTTTAAATAATATTATCAAATGTCTGAAGTTTGGTTCCCAGCATCTCCTGCAGTGGCAATATTGCTGACAGCCACATCATTATTTTGTGTTAAAGTCTTAAGTTTTACTTACAGTCCAGTGAAAGACACTGTGGTAACAAATGACAGGTGGGGTACCAACTGTGGGTGTAAACATGGAGGTTATCTCACCTGCAAGGACAGGTATAATCCAGGTAAGCTAATTCTAAATTATTTAGGATGCTGCTGTTGTTGCTGAAATGATGTTGGAAAAAGTACAGTAAAAAGTAATTAACCAGATCATTGCAAGTACAGTAAAAAGTAATTAACCAGATCATTGCAAGTACAGTAAAAGTAATTAACCAGATCATTGCAAGTACAGTAAAAAGTAATTAACCAGATCATTGTAAGTACAGTAAAAATTAACCAGATCATTGCAAGACATAAATTAATAAATATGCATGATAAATTGGGAATACAGGGAACATTTTGTTTGTCTATATGATTGTTTAGTTCTGGTAACTGCTGTACATGTAGTAAGTCTTTTACAGATTTAAATAGAAATGTATAATTTAAGCATTAATGAATTTACATATATTAACAATAACTGTACAAAAACTTCAAATATTCCATCTTAATGAAGGTTGAAAAAGTGTCATTTTCTTTCTGTCACAAATTATGCATTTTCATAGAATAATATTTACCTCAAAGGACCTGAGATTAAATTCACAGAAAATAAAAGAAAAGTTATGGTGATGTTAATAAAAGACATTTTCACAAAGATGCACAATATCTATGTAGATTACTCATAATGATATCAGTCTTCAAACAGAAGTCAGACATAGTGACCCAAGAGATGTATGTGTATTGAATATCCTCTATAGTGGTGCCTTGTCATTAAATGCATCTAAATAATATATAATGCAGATATGGTCATGAAATACAACTGATAAATTTTGCTTTATCATCACGTCTTGGGTTATTTAGCATTATATTTATAGTTCCAGGAGTCTCTTTTGCACTTTAATGATGCTTTTTTATGAACATACAACAGTGCAAAACTACCTCACTTTTAATCCCCACTACTTTATTTTTTTTGCTCATATAGACAGTGTTATAAAGAGAAAGCAAATTTTTTTTATCCTATATATATTTCCTTATAAAGAGAAAGCAATGTATTATTTACCGTATATATTTCCTTATAAAGAGAAAGCAATGTATTATTTACCGTATATATTTCCTTGTAAAGAGAAAGCAATGTATTATTTACCATATATATTTCCTTGAAAAGATAAAGCAATGTATTATTTACTGTATATATTTCCTTATAAAGAGAAAGCAATGTATTATTTACTGTATATATTTCCTTATAAAGAGAAAGCAATGTATTATTTACTGTATATATTTCCTTATAAAGAGAAAGCAATGTATTATTTACTGTATAAATTTCCTTGTAAAGAGAAAGCAATGTATTATTTACTGTATATATTTCCTTATAAAGAGAAAGCAATGTATTATTTACTGTATATATTCCCTTATAAAGAGAAAGCAATGTATTATTTACTGTATAAATTTCCTTGTAAAGAGAAAGCAATGTATTATTTACTGTATATATTTCCTTATAAAGAGAAAGCAATGTATTATTTACTGTATATATTTCCTTATAAAGAGAAAGCAATGTATTATTTACCGTATATATTGCCTTGTAAAGAGAAAGCAATGTATTATTTACCATATATATTTCCTTATAAAGAGAAAGCAATGTATTATTTACTGTATATATTTCCTTATAAAGAGAAAGCAATGTATTATTTACCTTATATATTTCATTGTAAAGAGAAAGCAATGTATTATTTACCATATATATTTCCTTGAAAAGATAAAGCAATGTATTATTTACTGTATATATTTCCTTATAAAGAGACAGCAATGTATCATTTACCGTATATATTTCCTTATAAAGAGAAAGCAATGTATTATTTACTGTATAAATTTCCTTGTAAAGAGAAAGCAATGTATTATTTACTGTATATATTTCCTTATAAAGAGAAACCAATGTATTATTTACTGTATATATTTCCTTTTAAAGAGAAAGCAATGTATTATTTACCGTATATATTTCCTTGTAAAGAGAAAGCAATGTATTATTTACCATATATATTTCCTTATAAAGAGAAAGCAATGTATTATTTACCATATATATTTCCTTATAAAGAGAAAGCAATGTATTATTTACCATATATATTTCCTTATAAAGAGAAAGCAATGTATTATTTACTGTATATATTTCCTTGTAAAGAGAAAGCAATGTATTATTTACTGTATATATTTCCTTATAAAGAGAAAGCAATGTATTATTTACCGTGTATATTTCCTTGTAAAGAGAAAGCAATGTATTATTTACCATATATATTTCCTTATAAAGAGAAAGCAATGTATTATTTACCATATATATTTCCTTATAAAGAGAAAGCAATGTATTATTTACTGTATATATTTCCTTATAAAGAGAAAGCAATAGATTATTTACCATATATATTTCCTTATAAAGAGAAAGCAATGTATTATTTACCATATATATTTCCTTATAAGTTGGGGCCAACTGCAGATAACATAATCGTGATCTGCCATTGCACATTGTGCCAACAGACAGATCCGGGTCTATGTTGTTTGTTCTACTGATTACTCTTAACAATCTACAGGGATCCAGGTCTGTTGATGCATTATGTGACAGCAGATCTGGATTGATGTAGTAATTTTTAAGTTGGTATATATGGTAGTTTTCATGCCAGTGTCAGTTTTCATTCTCATCAGAATCACAAAAGGTTACCTCCTTAGAAGATAAAAAGTATGCCAGCATGCAATTGCTGCACAGTCAAATGATTAATATCAGCCCAGCATGGGCCTCTTGCTGTGAAATGACTTTCTTTAATGGTTGTATAAATGGATTTTCATCAGACCTTTGAGCTTAGGTTCGACAAGAGACATAAAAATTGATGACATCAGTCATTAATTTTAATGGTTAAAAAGGTCAAAGGTTAAGGTCAATCGAATGACATGTTTTACAAATGAGGCAGCAATTTCTACATTATATTTTCATTAAAATAAGTTTTCAACTTGCATGTGTCACAGTTTATTTGTTTGCTAAACATGAATTTGTGATTCAAGAATATGAGAATACAATCAGAATGTGTTAAGTAATAATTGCGATCAAACAATTATTTTTAATTATTTAGGCAAGCTTCAGCAAAGAAAGTGGGAGAATGCAATGACACTTGACAGATCATCATGGGGCTACCGAAGGGAGGCCACTCTCAATGATTTTCTTACTATTGAGGAACTCATCACACTGATTGTAGAAACTGTCAGGTAATTACTGTCAGGTATTCACAGACAGGTAATTACTGTCAGGTATTCACAGACACACCACATCCTGTTGACAGTATATATTGGTTTAGAAAGTTGTATACCATATTTTTAACAAACATTGGAAATTAAAAGGCTATGGTTCTTGCAAAACTACAGCCATTTTCTCCGTTTTTAAGTGCAGCCATTATCTTATCTCATCATGTACAGCCATTATATCACCATTTAACTTTAGCCATTATCTCAACTTTTAACAATGATCATTATCTCAATTCATAAGTGCAACCATCTAACTCGTCTCTTAAGCATAACGATTTTCATAACTTTTGCAGTCATAACAATTATCTCATCTTGTAAGTATACCTTTATACAAACTCTTAAGTATAATAATTGAAATAATAATTATATCAACCTTCATACCAACTCAAGTATAGCAATTAACTCAACTTGTTAGTATAACCTTTATATCAATTTGAATATAACAATTATCTCATCTTGTAAGTATAACCTTTATACCTACTCTTAAGTGTGACAATTATATCAGCTTGTAAACTTTCATACCAACTCAAGCATAACAATTATCTCAACTTGTTAGTATAACCTTCATATCAATTTGAGTATAACAATTATCACGACTTGTAAGTATAACTTTTGTACCAATTCTTAAGTGTGACAATTATCTCAACTTGTAAGTATAACCTTCATACCAACTCAAGTATAACAATTATCTCAACTTGTAAATATAACATTTATACCAACTCTTTAGTATAACAACAATTAGCTTGTTAGTATAACCTTCATGCCAACATGAGTATAACAATTATCTCAACTTGGAAGTATAACCTTCATAACAACCCTTAAGTATAATAATTACCTCAACTTGTCAGTATGCCTTTATACCATAACTTAAGTATAACAGTTATATCAGCTTGTTAGTATAACCTTCATATCAACTCAAGTATAACAATTATCTCAACTTGTAAGTATAACCTTCATATCAACTCAAGTATAACAATTATCTCAACTTGTAAGTATAACCTTCATATCAACTCAAGTATAACAATTATCTCAACTTGTAAGTATAACCTTCATATCAACTCAAGTATAACAATTATCTCAACTTGTAAGTATAACCTTCATATCAACTCAAGTATAACAATTATCTCAACTTGTAAATATAACCTTCATATCAACTCAAGTATAACAATTATCTCAACTTGTAAGTATAACCTTTATACCAATTCTTTAGTATAACAACAATTAGCTTGTAAGTATAACCTTCATACCAACATGAGTATAACAATTATCTCAGCTTGTAAGTATAACCTTTAAACACACTCTTAAGTATAATAATCTCAACTTTTAAGTATAACCTTTATATAAACTCAAGTATAACAATTATCTCATCTTGTAAGTATAACCTTTATACCAACTCTTTAGTATAACAACAATTAGCTTGTTAGTATAACCTTCATGCCAACATGAGTATAACAATTATCTCAACTTGTAAGTATAAATTTTACACCAACTCTTAAGTATAAATCTTATGTCAACTTTTAAGTAGAACTATTATATCAATTCTTAATTGTAACATTATCTCAAAACTTAAGTACAACTTTAATCTCATCTCCTTAGTTTCATCTCAAATACATCCATTATCTCAGCTTTTACATACAGCCTTAATACCAACTCTTTTAGTGCAACCAAGTTCTCGGCTCATAAATACAACCTTCAGCTCTTAAATACAGATATTATCTCAAAGCTAAAAAAACATAGTGCTTTGATTTTATAGATATTTAATGTGACTCCAACTCAGTATGCATCATTTATGATTGGCTTTTTGGGACTCCAACTCAGTATGCATCATTTATGATTGGCTCTTTTAAACATCAGTAATTTTATGTCACAGAGTACACACTGGGTGGGGAGAGGGTACTGTTGCAGGGCTTCAAATCCATAATTCCAGAAAAGTGCTCAACCATCGTATCCATCTTGGTACACTTACAGATGAAACAAAATACAAGCTTCTAGTTTGAGCGTCTGCCTTGGATGTGGGATGTTTGGGTTTGAAATCTGGCCGAGTAATGCCAAAGACTTATAAAAATGGTATTAACAGCTGCCTTGCTAGGCACTCAGAATTAAGAGGTTAGTGTTAGGACTGGTTGGTCTGGTGTCAGGACAATGATTGGGTGGGTATGATGCAACATGTCTTCGGCATGATGCCCTAGTGCTAGACATCACTATAAACTGCCACACTACAGACATTGTGGTAATATGATTGAAAAATTGTTAAGGCTTAAGTTAAAAACTAAATGTTGACATACTGCAGTTTCAGTATAGCAGCTGTTAAAAGTTGGTAGCATCAAATAAATTTGTTTGCTTGGGATATGGAGGCCACCAGAATTCTAGGTCAGGGCTACTGTGTCTTGAAGTTAGTTCAGTAGTCTTCTGCATAAAGTTCATTAATGTTTTGCAGTTGTTTTAAACAAAACTATACAATATTTCAAGTAGGAATTAATTAACATAAAAATAAAAAGGAAAATGGGAATTTGTGAAGCAAACAGTTCCATATGCTGTTGTCTAAAGTATCACATGCTAAATTTAAAAAGGGCTACCATGTCGTAACAGGTTCTTTTCTTATTAGCCCATGTGGCTGCTAAATTTAAAATGGCTACCATTTCTTAGTACGGTTCTTTTCCTGTTAGTCCTTCAGGCTTTTTCTTAAATTTTGACAGTTATCAGACCCTGATTTGGCTTTTGCATTTAACTATTTTCAGGGATTAAATTTAATGGATAACCTTGTCCTTGACATATTTCTAAACTTTTCAGCTGTGGTGGCAATATTTTGATCAATGTGGGGCCCACCAAGGATGGTCGCATAACTCCAATTTATGAGGAGAGACTGCGGCAGATGGGACAATGGCTCAAGGTCAATGGAGAGGCCATCTATAAGACAAAACCATGGACAAGTCAAAATGACACTGTTGCTCCAAATGTATGGTAAGAAACTCTGAATGGTTAATGTGCTTAAAGAATGTACAAGAGTGTGTTTAATAAATGTACAAGGTTGTGTTTAATAAATATACAGGAGTGTGCTTAATGTACAGGGGTGTGTTTTCCATTTCCATTATTTTCCATATAAATTCCTTCAAATTTCTTGATTCTGTTGATCCTCCTCTTTTCCATTCACACGACATTCCTTTAAAGAGCAGGGCAATCATCATGGCATTCAACTACACTATGAAGTAGCACTTTGTCTCGATGTTCTTAAAGGGACCTCATGTGCGACTAAATTCTTCTCCATGAAAGATTAATATGATGTGAAGAGAAACCAGAGTCTATAAAGATCATGTATTTAACTTTGCAAAAAGTTTCCATACATAGAGAGAGATGAACCATAATTTGGGGACATTCTTCTCAATTCCCAGAATAGGTTTGAATCTCTACCAGTATTGGGGCAAATATGTTCCAATTCAACCAATAGTAAGACAAAAATAGTTTTAAAGGCCATCTACTACTCATACCGTCTTGTAATTAAAATCTACTACTTTTAAAATATTAAAATATTTTAAAATTTTAAAATGGAATTTCTTATGCATTCTGTCTCCACTTTAATTATACCACTGAGAACTAGTCTAGTGGTTACTGGAAATGTTATACCAGTACAATAATGGGCGGCTGAGCTATCAGTGTAACAAAGTTAAGATCGAGCACATAAGTATTAAATGGATTCACTTTGGTCCATGATGGCTTTCGAGTGTTTGGATGAAAATCAGCCAACCTTTGTCAGAGGTGTTTTCCGCAAAAACACTAGAGTTAGAATTTTGAGTTTTTGTATTTTTTAAAAATTGCATTGTTGAAGATGTTTTAGGGCAGCTCATAATTTATGTTCGATTCTTGCCAGAATGCCAAAATATGAACTTTCTCCCAATGTTAAAAAAAACATATTGGCTAAAAAATGTGAGACTCGTGAATACATCTGATATCCGACTTTGGAACTTCCTTCTAAGGGTGAATTTAATTTCAGCAGACTTGAAAGCCCAGTCACAGAAAAATATAATTTTGAACTTATTTGCAGGATGTGAATGGTTGTTTCGTCATTGCCTTGTCTATTGCTGACACTGAGAATACAATCTCTATTCTTCACAAAAAAGTGATTCATGGAGAATTTTGGAAACTTATTGATGGCCTGTTAATTTTGAAACCTAATATTAACAGTGAACATACCCGTGACAGAACCAGGATTTCAAACCAGTAGATTTACAATTTTGATCAGAAGATTGGCTTCTAAAAAGGGAGATTTTTTTATCAGCATAAATTTTACGCGTTTTAAGGGAATTGAAAACAAAACAAGTTCAGTTTGTCACAAAATATGTATTCTCTTCATATTATAATACAACACACAATTTTGCACATGATTCGAATTCAGAATCTGATGGAAAATGTTACAAATATTTTTTTAAATACAATTCACAGGCATTTTTAGTTTCCTTCATTTTTTGCAATGATGTAAGTTGACAAATGTTGTGAAATATTAAAAAACAAACATTTTTGCAAATAATTATACTGAATTATTGCTTATGAAAAAAATTTAATTTGTGTAAAATCTGAATGCCTGTGACATATTACGTTTTTTTCTTTAAATAAAAAAATTATTTTAAAAAATGAAAATTTAAAAAAATTACATAAAAATTTGGTTGAAGATCATTTCACTTGTGCCTATGTTGCATGTTGGATTAACAAGGAATTTTGTTGAAATTTGCTGAACTATTTGATCATACAAACAGACTAGATCATTCAACATTTTATCATCTTCTTGATCATTTAATTCATCAATCATGATACTGAACTTCAGACTCCTATACATATTTTCAATTCTTCTGTCCCAGAGGGGGGCTAAGGCCTGCATGACAATATGTGTTGACTTTGTACACTGGCATGAAAATTTTTGTGCAATTTCAAAGTCAGGAAACATGACTTTAACCAGTTTAGTAAAGTGATCTGCTACAAGGATTGGTAAATTGTGCTCTGCCACAAAATTTGCAAACAAAGTCTCTGCAAGCATCACTTTATCCACTTTTGATCCAGTCTCAAATAATGCCTTCAATGTGGGTGTGTTTGTTACAGAAGAATCGTTGCTCCTATGTTATGATGTCTGTATTTGCCATGTGATCATATTTCTTCCTCCATATTATATCTTAAAATTCAATTTGCACGAAAGACCAAAGTGCAAAGTCAAGACCATTGCTACTAGCCTGCACACACTTCTCTTCTCTTTCCACATGCTAACAATTGTTATCCCACTACTCAATCACGCTGCTCGCACCAGTCTATTGTTTCTGGCTCCCAGCAGACTGGTTCTGGCTGCTTCATCTGATGTGTTGATAGAACGTGTAAAAAAAACAGATTTAAAAAAAAAATTTCCATGAAAGTTTCAAAACTGGTATATTTTAACTAAACAGTATGTGTGGTAGACAGTCTTTAAATAGGTATTTTTGGCCTACCACTGATAGAATCACAGGTATGCTTGAATATCACCAGTGGTCACCAGTCAGTGATATTATGAAGGAAACTGACAATACTTGTGGATTTTATAAAAGATACTTTTGCACCTGAACTATGAATATACAACTCTTCCTTTCTTCATTTAATTGACAATACTTTGAAATTCATCCATTATTATTGTAAAATTTTCCATTAGAATCTGATTCATGTTCAATAGTTGATGTTTTATTATAGAATGGAGAGAATACATATTATGTCAAACAATACCTTTTCTTGCAATCTGTTTTAAAAGAAAATTTTATGTTGATAAAAAAATCTACTGGTTTAGAAACCAATTTACTGATCAAAATTTGTCAGTCTAATGGTTTGACATCCTGGTTCTGTAACTTGTAGGACCAAAGGCCAACAATCCACAATACTTCTTAGAAAACCATGAGAATCATTGATGGTTCCCATTGTTGGCCCCTGCCATGGGAGGACAAATACATGAGAGCGAGTTGTACCTTCCAGTTCGGGAGAGTGCCCTCTCAAGATCCATGTCTTAATGACAGTGATTATGAAATTATGCCTTCCTAAAATCAGCAGTCTTGCTCTGATAGATCTGAGATGGACTTGTCTGTCAGAACTTTTTTGCTGGATCAGTCACTGATTGATCACTAGTCTCAATCTCTCACTGATCACTAGTCACCTGTCATTGGGTACCAGGTTCCAGTCACCAGGCTTCCAGCACAGGTCATTAATCACAGAGTTTTGATTATTGGTCTGGGGATTATGATTGGATCAATATCCCCCTGTCTAGATGTATCTGTTGAATCCCCATGGGGATAGAGAGACTGATTGTATTCACCCAACTACAGACAGGGGTCATCTCAGCATATCCTCCCTTTCTGGGAGGAGAGTCATTCTCCATACACGACTTGAATATCTCTGATTAGTTTCAAGGTATGGTAGATGTGACAAGCCATGGACCTGCTCCATCATCTCTGGCCATGGTCATCATGCTGCA
This sequence comes from Potamilus streckersoni, assembly GCA_016746295.1. Lineage (NCBI taxonomy): Eukaryota > Metazoa > Mollusca > Bivalvia > Unionida > Unionidae > Potamilus > Potamilus streckersoni. The sequence continues at coordinate 5,480,975 of JAEAOA010002240.1, forward strand.
TGTCTGCGGCATGATGTCCCAGTGCTAGATGTCACTATAATCTACCACACTACAGACATCATAGCAATATGACTGAAAAATTGTTAAAACTACATTCAATCCAAAATGCACCAACACCCCTCCCCACACCATACACCCCCCCACACACTGGCCATGACCAACAAAAATGAAGAGACCTCCACCCTCCTCCAAGACAGTCAAAAAAGAAGCATCATTTTCATTTGCCTCCAGCGAAAGAGATATAGGGAAGGATAGTTCTCTCTTGTCTAGTTAGCAGTATAACTGCCCATTTCATCATGTTCGACTCGAATTCGTTTACAGAATAACTGATGGTGATAGTTCATCCCCTTCCATTGGGGTACCCTACTTCTTCTCATCTGTCAGGTAAGGTTTAGGAGGAGGATGAAGTTTGGTAAGGCTGTGAATGAAGTTTATTGTAACCCTCTCTGGATACTTGTATTCTAAACCGTTTAGGTGCTGATGACAAGATTCTCTCCAGTCTGGATAGTTTTCAGGGCCTTTTTAAAGCCAGATCTTTCCACCCCCACCCCTACTCTACAATGGTCCGAAGAGCTTACACAGAAATTTTCACGGAGCCAGGCAGTAGAAGGGGCGCTCTGCCTGCTGGTTTCAGCCTCCAGCTATAAAGATTAGTCACTGGTTTGGCCCCTAAAGCCACCAGACAATGGTGTATCTCATGTGGCCTCTCAGTCTCTTAAAGAAGAAATCGTATCCAGTGATGCTTTAGTGCATTCTGGATACCGTAGTGAAATGTGATGTCATCCACTCTTATTTATCGATGTTGCTCTTGACAAAAGGTTTTGTGCCTCCACAGGGATGCTGCTTTGGAAACATTTAATGTCTTTCTGGATCACAAGTCTCTAGTTCTTCAAGCAAGTCAACTATCTCACAAGCAACCTCTGTTCTAACTCACTCCCAACTGTTGTTTGCTGGGTGAGGTAGTCAGACAGACAAAGGAAAAAGTCTTCAGACTTCTCCCCTACTAGTGAAGGCAGGCAGTTGCTTCTAGCAAGTTGCACCCTCTCCTGCAGCATCTTCCTCTTTCCTGTATCCTATGCATGTCTAGCCCTCTTTTCAGTGGTTGGGTCAGACATCAAGGATGATGTGTAAATCCCTCACACTTTCAAGGACAAACACCAGCTTCATTTCTGTTAACATCATCCTTTATCATGGTCACTCACTACTCTAAACTTCATCAACTAAGAGAAGAGGTACACACCTTCTGCAGAAAGACAGAGTCAAGTAGGTGGAAAATTACCAAATCTGGGTTTATATTCCTGAATCTTTCTGGTGTTTTAAAAAAAGTGTATAGTTTTGCCTCCTCAACCTTTCTGCCTTAAACAGACTTCTTAAGGAAGAATGCTTCAAAATAGAAACTACTGTCTTTGTCAAGAATACTATAGGACCCTCCATCAGTGTTCCTTCACATCTCCATCTTCCTAGCATGCAAAAAAATAACTCTGGTTTTGTCTTGACTACAAGGTATTTAAATTTCAAGCTTCTCTATTTGACTTTGCCTCTGCTACCAGAGCCTTTAGCAGGGTGATAAGTGTAGCCCACTTTAGGGATCCCCATCCTCCAGTATGATTGGTTGAGCTACATTGCCCTAAGAGATTCTCTTCAGTATGATTGGCTGAGCTACATTTCCCTAAGAGATTCTCTTCAGTATGATTGGCTGAGCTACATTTTCCTAAGAGATTCTCTTAAGTATGATTGGCTGAGCTACATTGCCCTAAGAGATTCTCTTTAGAAGGAGCAGTAGCTTGGATTTCAGATTTATAACAACACTTTTAATGGTGATACAGATATAATGTTTATTGTTGAATGACTTGAATGTGAAAAGAATTATGATTAATATATGCATAAGATACAAATATTGGACAGATTAACACAATATGCATGAATCTAATAATGTAACAAATAAATGACCTTACATAGAAAAAGGACAAAGATTAATGATTCACAGTAAATTCACACAACAAAAAGAAAAATGTGTTGTACTCAAATAGTAAAAATGTATTTATTCAAATAGTGAAAAATGAGGTACTTAACTCAAATAGTAAAATGATGAAAACAAAGGGACAGATATCATACAAAATATCTTTACAGTTCCAAAATGCTGGGTATAACAAACCCCAAAATTAGTCCATGGTTAAAAGATTATATGCATGGAGTAACTCAAAACACTTGGCTACCAGTCACACTGGTCAGTCAAGCTGTCAGCATTTCATTTAGTCAACAATCACCATTCAATTCCTTGGTCAATCAAGCAATCAGCACCCACCAATTCAGTCAACAATGCCCATCACCTACTTCTTGACCAGTACTGCTGCTATGGTTCAGTTTTACAGCTGCTGTGGTCAACTTCCATTGAGTAGCTCTACAGCTGGTACCTTATCAACTCTGATCAGCTGAAAATACATCTAACACTATGCACGACATGAGCATATGCAACAACATGTAATGATGTTAAATATGGTAGGCTATACAAATTACATTATCAGCACAACGTTACAAAGCAATAAACAGTTTCAGAATTGAACATGTCTGATAAGAATCCTACAGTACTAAAACGTTTCTTAAGAATGCCATTTTATATTGCTAATATAAATCTCTTGCTAAGTCACAAACAAGAATAGAAGATATTTGCATTATACTACGTAATCCAAAGCTACATAGAAAATATCCAAAAATTAACCTGGTAATATAATAGTTATAATTTACAAGAAATTAATAAATAACTTACATACCTCCACAGCTGAAGATGTGCAAGTCCTTAAGTATACTACTCACTGACAAAACGTTCTGTAAAGATTTAGTCATATGGTGAGGCATTTATACACAGAGGATGCAGCCTACGTTTTCTGTGTGCTGGAAGAATTTGGTTTTTCCCATGAAAAGCACCTCACACATGCAGCATAGGATAAACTGAATTCACTGTTTCGAAATAATGTACAATATACATAAATCACCCTTGAATATTGTTGTACACAAAATGAAACCTGAGTACATATATTTAGTATATTTAGTAAATGAAGGGATTTTATACAATTCTGTGACAGGAATTGTCACTCTGTTGGCTGATGGTGACTTTCTCCGTCTTCAGCTTTGAGAAGTCAGATCTCATCCCTTTTCTCTGGACTTTGCAGGGATGAATTTACCCACCAGCCTTGGAAGGGTTCATGTTCCAGGATCAACTAAATCATGTCCCTCATAATGACTTTCCTGGGTTGCCTTTACCTTTGACTGGGAACTGTAAAAGCAGCTGTAAAATTAGTTACTCTAGAGAGTTCTTAATTATAATCTCTCCAATTCCTGTTTCTGGCAATCTGGAGACTGCACAAGGACCTGCCATTAGATCAGATACTTGTTGGATCTGACTTGCACCACCACCTGTGATGGTGGCTAAATTGCGACCAGTTTCTTACCAGAATCCCAATTCACACCCCTGAACCCGACTTCTTTCTGTGCACCAATGCATCAGATGGTTTGGGTGCTTACAAGTAGTTCTTCAGGGATTTTTGTCATAGGAAGAGGTGGCCCTTCATATCAATAACTTGGAAATATAGGCAGTGTCCCTAGCTCTACAAGGGGTGTGTTGATCTCATATGGTGTTGTTTTGTTGTCATCATGAACTTCATGTCAGAAGTAGTGTATGTCAGGGATGTACATATGCTCCTCCTTTTTGAATGGGATTCTGCAACCTCCTGTGGTAGCCAGCTTTGAAGGAGATACTATCAGTCTGCCATATTTTGGGCAAAATGAAAATCCTACGAGATTAAAAAAAACTCCATATATATTTCTCTTCAGTACCAAATCAGAGGGTCTAGATGGTGGGTGTTTTCAGTCTAAGGTGGGATTCTGTTTTTACATTTCAATAATTCAATTTAATGCTGCAGGTCCACCTAGTCAGGATGTTCACTGCTTCACTCATCATGACAATGGTTGATTCACAGATCTACTAGACCTGTTGGGATATTATCCCAGTACATTACCACAGAGGAGAAACCTACAGTTGCAGCACGGGTCTTAAATGATTGATCAACCATGACCAGTTTTTTAGGCTGGTTTCCAATTGCATCCTGCAGGCTAGGAGCCTATTTGTTTCCAAGGTTTATGAAGTAAAGTGAAGAATCTTCCATTCTTGGCACAGTAGGAAATGCAATAATCCTATCTGTCCCCCATGAAATATATTTGCAGACTTTCTTCTTTTCAAATAAAGAGAATGATATGTCTCCACTGTTAAGAACTGTAGTATGTCTAAGAGCTCAAGTTCTCAATGGGTTCTGCCATCAGGTCAGACCATCTGTCTGATTGCATCAGGTATTTTAAACTTCACAAACTGGTACCTCACTCATTAATGCTTGAGTTCTGGGCATTGTCTAGAAGATTCCATGGATAACCTTACCCTTAGGACTGTTTTCCTACTATTGTCAGCAAGGAGTGAGCCTCATGCCTGGTTAGTGGAAAGGGGTTTTTAACAGTTCAGTGGTAACAATGACTCAGTTCCTTTATCTGGCCAAGAATCATCTACCATCAGCAGATCCAATAACTACCGAGTTCCCAGTCTTAGTCATATCTGTATTGGAGATGATCAAGATAGGCTTTTTTGCCCAGTTCAGGCTTTAAGATTTTTTTTTAATTTGACGTCTTCTAAAGGGTGAAGTAAGGGATGGAATTGTCTTTTTCTTCTTCTGAAGAGCTCCTCTGATGTTTTGGTGTCCACCATTTTAGGCAGATTGTCGTTGCCATCAAGAGAGTTTAACAGTATCATCTGGAGAGACCATTTTTTAATGAGAGGTATGGTAAATCTAATTTAGGGATTTTCTTCATCTTGAACCAACTTGAATCACTCCTTTTTGGATGATGTTATGAGAATTGCCTTCTGGTTGCCTCACCCTACATTCACTTCCTTTTACATTCAGTCTTTGGCATACCTGAGTGAAGGCATTTTTTGGGGTCCTATAGTGATGTTGCAGCAGGTGGCAATAGTGAAATGTCAAAACGGCAAGTACAGCTGTACCGCTGAAGCTATAAGCCTCCTTCCTTACTGGTAAATTTAACAATGCAATAGTAGCAGGTAATGCTGTTACAATCGATAGATTGATAGATTGATTGATTGATTGTGAGTGTGAAATCTGCTACAATTGTAAAGACTCCTTTCACCCATCACCCATGCTGTTACAAATGATAGATTTATTGATTGATTATGGGTGTGAAATCTGCTACAATTGTAAAGACTCCTTTCACCCTTCACCCATCTGCTTGGGTGTCTTGGTTCAGGTAAGATGAGGAAAATATTTTATAGGCTGCCTGTAACTGAGTTCAACAAAGACCATGTTTTCAATCCTGGCCCTTCAACACTAATTGGATGAGGGAATATTTTGCTTGGACTGAGGACTATGTTGTCTGGAAAAAGAACGCAATGCAATAGTAGCTGGTAAATATTACACAGTTTAAAAAAAATTATTTCTTAAAAAAATACTTCAATTTTAAAGCATATAATATATACCTTGCAAAGAATTTTCACTAAGTCTTAACACAATTTTCTTTCATTTCATTTATTTCTATTACTTTTAATTTTCCAGCCAAAATTGCAATGAAAATCATAACATGTTTTGCTTCATTATGTATTTCATTACATCAAAACACTAACTTGACCTTTATGTTTCTGGTTCCTAATTTAGTAAAAATTTATTACTGTACAAAATCATGTCACTGAGAATTGTTTTGCAGACAAATGTTACAAAACAGAGTTTTATATAACATTTGTTGATACATGTTATTTTACTTGCAGGTACACATCAAAGAAAAGTGAGACAGGTACTAGAGTGTATGCATTTGTACTTAAATGGCCAGAGACTGACATTCTGTATCTTGGGTCTCCATCACCATCCAGTTTAACAAGAGTTACTCTTCTTGGTTACCCTTCACCCATTCCTTGGAGAATACCTGCATCTCAGCCATCAGGGATTGAGCTTTTGATTCCAGTCATTTCAGTAAATGCTATTCCATGCCAGTGGGCATGGGTTTTCACGATGGAAAATCTGGCTAATTGAGCTGTAGTGTATTAAGACTTGTACCTTGTGTATATTTCATTTTTATTTTTCTTGGTTAGTACTTTACATTTGTGTGTATGTGTGCGTGCACTAATGTTAATATGTGTTATGGAGAGTTTTCCCAAAGGTGTTGAAATCCTCAACTATTTCAGACTGGTTCTGCCACCCCATTATAAAGACATCCTTTGAAACTGAATACCTGTGTCAGTAAGGTAAGAAATGGGCTAAACAGAAAACCTAGAATAAAGCATTTTATTTCATTTATTACATCTGTTAAACATGTGGCCTCAGTTTACCTCTTAAAAAGACATGATTTTGACCTGATTATTTTTACCATGTCAGACACGAAAAAAAGAACCAATCAAGAATTTATTTTTTTTAAAAAAAGTAACTTTGTTTCGTAGTTTTTCAACCCCAGTCCACTTTCCCTTAGAGTACTTTAGTTCTGGCAATGACTTGTGCTTGAATCTTATTCTTTTTGTGTCGTGCATTCAAATATTAGGTCACTTGAAACCTCCAAAACTCCGTGCTAAAATTTAGGTTTAGTTTTTTAGATTTTTAAATATTTCATTGGAGAGAAACTGTTTGCATGCACATCTTAAAGTAACATCTGTTGAGTGTTTTGAAGAAAATATATTGTATGTATTTGAACTACTTTTTGAATGCTATGCTATACATACTGGTTTGTCATTTGCTTCACCTTTGTGCATGTACAGTGTATATCACGATTTTTTTCTAATTTAAACTTATCTCATTATTGTAACTATATAATTATATACATACTTATAAGTCCAATCCAAACTGCACAGACCCAGTTCTGCCAGCTTATTATGCACCAACAGATGTGGTTTTGTGCAGTTTGTAATGAGTAGAACAAACATCGGCAGGTGCTATGGCAGATAAGCATCTTGATTGTTTGCAGTTTGATTGGACATATAAGGGAGTATAAATGTGGGACTTTCTGATGTATAGACAAATAGAAATGGTTTCAGGTGATTTAAGGGAGATTATTTATATTCCAAGTCATCTACTCTCATTAAATAAAGAACTGTCATTATTGTTACTGTTATGATGATGTTGATTATTATTATTATTATTATTATTATTATTATTATTATTATTATTATTATTATTATTATTATTATTTTTATTATTATTATAATTATTATTATAATTTTTATTATTATTATTATTATTATTATAATTTTTATTATTATTATTATTATTATTATTGTTGTTGTTGTTGTTGTTGTAGGGTTAAACATCATTTTTCAGCACAAGATAGGCTATACTTGGTGGCCAGTATAATTGGAGGAAACTTTTTGATGCCATTTCATCCCACCACCAAGGGGAAAATAATTCGTTTGTTTTTGAACTGTAAGGCACTTATATACATTTCAGACTGAACAAAAACTTATGTTTTGTGATGTAAAAATAAGATTAAATTCATGAAGGGCAGTGTGAGTTACTGCTGATGTTTTTTTAGAAACTTGAATCATAGTTATGACCCTAGTTCCAGTAGCACATAGCAAACACTCAACTGCAAGCTACATGTTTTCTGTGAATCCGTAATTTGCTAATAAGTCCTGTCTTAACCAACCATATGTATGGTTATGTTATGTCTACAAAATGTTGGCATTCAAAAGGTGTCTTTCAACCATGTGTCAGTAACTCGCTGAACTTCAAGAGGCAAAAGTACCATGTATCTCCAATGTGGTATTATTTGATGGAGATAATTGATTCTATGAATGAAAAGTTTTTAATGGGAGGTAATTAAGAAAATGTAATTTAATAGAAAATAATCTGCAAAATACCATGCTAGATGTCAGTAGTCTACAAATTAAATGGAAATTCCAATTTCCTACTGTGGCAAAACAATCTAGTTTACTTGTGAACATGAATATGATTGCCAACAGGACTACATCTAGCGTATTGAACCATATGCAGACTGGTATCAAAGAAAATACAAGTCACTCAATGGAGTAATGAACCATATGCAGACTGGTATCAAAGAAAATACAAGTCACTCAAGCCTGAGAATAAGATCATAGCGGCTTAGTTCTGTTTGGTATGATGAATCGGATACCAAATTTTATAAGTGCATGGACTGAAAATATGAAAGTCTCTAAAGTAAAAAAAGTAGGGTCACTGTGATCTAGTTTATCAAGACTGTAGTACTTTTATTTGAATATATCCACATACCAATTTTTATGGGGCCCCTGAGTGGCCGAGTGGTCTAAAGCACTCACCATTACGGATCACTGCCATCTTACCTCTGAGTTCGAGTCTCAGGCTTGGCCAACGTGAGTGTAGGAGAAAGCCTGCCATTAGCTTGTCGTGGGTATGTGGTTCTTCATGGTGTTTTTCCTCCACCAATTATACTGGTTACCATGTATAGCCTGTCTTGTGCTGAAAAATGGTGTTAAACCCTACAACATGAATAACAACCAATTTTCATAAATCTCTTTTGAAATAGGATCATAGATGTTGAACATATAGTGGACAAACAAATGAACAAATAAATTAATTGGATGGCAATGGGAAAATGATTTTCTGAAACCTGAGTCAAAATTAAAATTGAAAGAATCGTTTATATTTTACATCTAAATATAAAAGAAAGAAAACAGTTTAATGATATAAATTTAAATGTGATATGCAATTTCACTACATCTCAAACATGATGTTCATCTCTGTCATTATCGAATGTTCGTAAAATGGACTCTTTCCCTACTAGTATCATCTGTTGTACCGTTGTTACTTCTGGTCTTCGTTCCATATACTGATATGAAAAGCTCATATTTGAAAAACGAGTTTAGGTTTTCAGGGGACATAACTCTTACTTTAATGCAAATTCTTTTCAACTTTTATTTTACCATGGCAGCCAAATAAGGCTGATCCAATACAGGATTTTAACTTGTCATCTCTCTGTCACAAGCCTGGCATGCTAACCATAGAGCCATCACGGCTCTTGCTTTCATCCATCACCTCTTACCACATGCAGTTGAGTGTATTGGGCTGATTCTACATCTGTGAACCCATGGGTTTGGCAAGGAGAAGACAGGGACAGAAAAAGTTAATGTGAATAGATATATATATAGTCTAGCCCAAAACTTTGCAAGGATCAGAATTATTATGAGTCATTTCAAATCAGACGTCTGCTTCCATTTTTCACACACACATGCACACACACTTGTTAGAAAATCATCTCATGGCCAAGGTACACATTCTCCTGTACTCTTGATTATTATTTAGATTTAATAATACTAATACTCAAAAGATGAATAATTGCATTAAGAAGAATCAACACAGCCTATGCTGATTCAACACAAAATATCTTGGCATTTTTGCATTTATATTGGGGTCTTTAATTGACTTGTGCACAGACAGTAACCATTTTGAAAACTTCATTCATTTAGCTTGGGATTCAAATTGCTATTATCCATTTTCACTCTCATTTGCCAAGTTGTAATCATTAATACTCTAGTCTTGTCCGTTTTTCTGTTCATGTCATTTGTTTTTAGTCGGATTTTAGCTGTTTGAAATCTGATAGAGTTGTGTCATCTTATTGTAGGTTGGTAGATGAAATACAGAAAATGACTATTTTCAGAGGCAGATCATTTATGAAAAGGAGAAATGGGAGTGGACCAAGTATTGGTCCCTTTGGTACTCCACCTGTAATTGGTTCTTTATAAAAAAAACCAAACTGCTATTTGTTTTAACACAATGTATTTCCTTTGATGGGCTGTAAACCAGTTCACCATGGCACTGTCACACTGATATATGTTCAATGCTTGATAAGAATATCATTATCAAAAAGGTCAAAAGAATTTCCAAGACCAACTAGAATGCAACTAATTTTCCTGTTTTAAGGTATTAAATCAATTTATCATAATGTGTCATGCTAAAAAATTTTTTTATTCACCTCTCCTCCCCAACATGGTGAAAAAAGTATGATTCACTGTGGGGGAGAAAGCAATGAAACATTAATAAACCACAAACAGCTGTGGCTAGAACTCCTGTAAAACTATCCTTGGGGCAGTGTTCAGGTGCAATCATTTTACATCTTACTTAATTGACTGACAATATGACAATAGCTAGGGTGATATGTTAGGTCCTTTGAAGACTGTTGTTGGGGAGCCCATTATACTAATTTGTAAGGTCCCATTCCCTGTAAATCAAAGATATGTTAGAATAATAAAAATACACATTGTTCAATTGAATGAGAATGTATAAGCCATATGTTTTAAAGCTTATTGGCATGTTTGTCACCAGTGGCTGTGTTTTTGGAAGTCCGATTTTACTCCATATATAAAGCATTATTATTTTGTCATTGGAATAGTGTTATAGTGTAATTCATTTTTTAAGTATCACAACATACTTTCTGTGATTCAGGAAGCTTCAAACTATCAGCAAAGACCAACAAAACCTAATTTCATTATTGCTGGTTGAGAGAGTCTGACTGTATGAAGCAAAGCAGTATTTGATTTTCTGCACATACTGCAAACATAACAACACAAGCCATTCTGGAATGCATCATACACTCCAGAATGACCATTGAAACAGGACCATGACCACCATGTAATATTGGGCCTAACCAGAAAATATTCAAAGCACTGAATTGAACATTCAGATTAGTTCCCTGTATTATTATTTTTATTTGTTATCTTAATCTCATTAAAATAACCATTACTTGACTATGCTTTTCAGGGCAATTTTAGCCATGAAATTTATTGATTGAAAAAACAATAAGCACACAGTTTAACAGCTGAATTGTGTTGATAAAAAAATTGCACTGGATGGAGGTGTTTATTACTGTTCTATTACCTGCATGGTTGGACCCAGAGTAACCAAATGGTCTAAAGAGTGCTCACTGTTACAGATCACTACCATCTTATCTCTGTCTGCATGGCTTCAAATATCAGGCTTGGTCAGCATGGGTACATGAAAAAGCTTGCCAGTAGCTTCTCCTGGGTAGATGGTTCTTTCCAGGGTTCTTCCTCCATCATTTATACTGACCTATGTATAGCCTATCTTGTGCTGAAAAATGGTGTTAAAACCTTTAACAACAACAACCTGCAGGACCTCTGTTTAACTTGTATTACACCCCCGTCCCACTTCCCCCAAAGAAATGGTCAGTCCCAAATGTGATATAAATTCTTTCTTTCTAGACAGACAAGCATATCTTGTGGTCTAACTGCATTGGACCCAGTTCTGACAATGTGAACCTTATGGTCATCAAGAACTCAGTTCTGACCAAGATTCACTCATTCCTTCAGGGAAGTTTGAATAATAATATATATCTAGTCTCTAATGAGTGCAAAGATGAACAAAAAATTACATTTGCAATTACCTTCATATTCCATATTTAACCATTGAGAGCCACAAAGACTGCATTCAATTCTGCCTATATTTTGTCATCCAGTGGATTTTAAAGACAGAAGCTTGGTTATGTTATTTATTGTCCATGTGGTTGTGATTATGCAAATGAACATGTTTGTGTGTTGTGATATTTAACAGTGCCAAGTCAAAAAATTTTAATTTGTTTGTAGTTAATGCTTTAGAGAAAACTTATAAAATATTTGCTTTTATTTAGACTTAAACTTCAATCATTTTCCATAAGCTTATATTGAAAAATAACTTACTGTTTATTGCACAATGTCACTTTTGTATTTGGCCAACACAAACTGAGCCTTTTGGAACCTCATAACACTTTTTACACACATCAGTGCCTTGAATGAATGTTTTAGCAATCATTATTTTAGATTATTCTAAAGTTTGTGATTAGTAGCCACAATAAATTTCAAAACTTCTAAAAGGTTAACATTTTATATCTGTACACACGGCAAATGTCATTAACATTAATTATCATGGAGTGTTGACATTGCATCACTACCTAGCATGTTTGCCACTCCTCACAACAATGAAGATGTGAGAAATTGTGTTTATGCTGAGAAAAATTAAACAAGATCTTTGGTGAAGTTTGAATCAGTCTCAAATGAGTGCCAAGATGTTCAACACAAATTACATTTGCATTACCTTCAATTCACTCCAAAGCTTTTAAGACCAGCAAAGTCTGAATCTAATTAAGAACAGTTCCACTGTCCAGTGGGTTTTAAAGACAAAACCTTGGAAATTTTTAAAATGTAGTTAATGTTTGTGTAGTTGTGCATGTTTGTGGTGGTCCTATTTTGGGTTTGTAAGAATATTAAATACTTCAAACATTATTTTCTCTACTAAATCATATTTGAATTTCCAGCAATTTTTTATGTTTCTGTGAAATTATATCTTATTCTCAACGTCATGTTGTTTTTGTAGGTTATATGCTCTTTTTTTTCCACTTTCCTTGTAACCTCAAAAAATCTTCCAAGTCTCCAGAAGCCCCCAATAGTCTAGAAATATGGCAGGTATGCTGTACGTGTTGATGGTTATGGAGTTGTATTTTAATAATGGGTTTCAAAGGTGAGAGGGCCATAGAGCTGCCTATAGCTGATGTCAATAAGTGCATGTGCCAGCTGAGCTTGGAACTGGCAAGAATACTGCCTATTTCAGTTCATTTGCAAAAAAAGATTTGAGATATATTTGGTTGATGTTGATTAGATTATTGCCATTTTTCAGCACATGATAGGCTACACATAACAGTCAATATATTTGGCAAAGGAAGAACTTGCGGGTAAGCCAGTGACACATCAGAAGCAACTAAACTTTCTTACAAATCCTTGTTGACTGACCCAAGGCTTAAACCCATACAAGCTGACACAAGATGTCATTGATCTTTAAAGACAATTACCTATTGACCACTTGGCCACCTGGAGCCCTGATACAGGTAGAAAGCAATGTTTTGTACCCTTTCCAATATTGTGTAAAAGAGATAAAAGTGAGAAGAGATGCATAATGTCTGTTAATGTACTAGAAATAAATTGACAAGGCAGAATAATATGTACAAAATCATTTATTTTAACTTAAATCTAATACAACAAGAAGTTCAATATATGTATAGAAGGAACTAGAGTTGAAATGCAGTGCAGTACTGGACTTGCCCATACCTCCAACATTACAACCCAAATACAGTATAGAACTATCACAAGGAGAGGGGCTTCTTAGCTACTTGCAAAATTATTTCCACAAAAACAGAATGGACATGATACTACAGTTACTCAGCATACAAGACAGTGCTCAACTATGTTTTGATCAGTCTATACTGCCAAGGTGTAGCTGGGCTTAAAATGCTAGTACACCATTTTAATGAGTAGCATAAATTAAAGGTGGTGGGGGCAATACAGGACACAGTTTCCTTTTGTTTTAAAAAAGGGCTTTTAAAATATTTGGTGAATATTTTCATTTTGAGGGTAATTTTGCAAACCATCCATCCCCAAAACTCTGTGTGATTTGGCTTTTCAATGAAGCTTTAACCAAACTGATGAGACTTAAAAAAATGGACTGGAAAAAGAGAAGTACACCTAAGTAGGCCTGAGATTGCTGACATCCACCTAAAAATCAATACACAAGCAGAAAACCAAGAAATCTCTGTTAATATAATGCTTTCTTAAATATAAAAGTCTTTTTAAAAATGATCTAGTAATGGCAGACATATTGGTAGGCATATAGGTATCATTAGCCCTAACCTTATAGGAATTAGTCCAATATGCTTTCTGTCACATGGCCTTCTTGCTAGGATTTTTCATTCTATTCGGTAGTTATTCAAGAAGTTACTTAAAGGTTTTCTAATTTTATAATGCCCTGTCAGATTTGGTCAAACTCTGAACAATGGCTTGAAGAAGTTTTTTCCAAGTTTTTTTTAGTTCATAATACTGGCCATATTCGATGGTAGAGCGGCATCATTTTTATAAAAATGGCTTTCTGTCAAATCTGTGTAATGCTCATTAGTGAATTTTGAGAATTTGATGGTTTTCCACTTTTAGTAATGTAGTTACATCTGGTAGCTGATATGCATCATTTGTACAAAAATCTGCAACACCTATTACACCCAAATAATGTAATGTCAGATTTAGTTGAGCTTTGTTTAGCTGTTTTGGAGGATGCTTTTAAAGCATTTCTTTTCAAGGAATGGCAACCTTTTTTGATGGCATAAATTGCTTATAAATCTAAAATCCTTTTAATGCCAGAGTGCTTTCTGTCAAGCCACGATGCTTTCTTCAAACTTGGGTGAATTTTGTTCGGCAGTTCTGGAGAAGACGTTTAAAGTTCTATTAATCAATAGTGCATACTTAAAAGTCAGATTGGCAGCATTTGTACAAACCTGTAAAGATACCATGTAAGGATTCAGTCAAATTTGAAAGAATTCTGTTCAGTAATTGTTGAAAAGTCACTTAAAGTTTGACTTTAATTCACTGTGGCCATATTTGATGGTCAAACAGCATCATTTGTACAAATTTTGGTCTTCATTCCAGGAAGCTTTCTTTTCCATTTTGGTCAAATTCAGTCAAGCAGTTTTTGAAAAATGTTTTTTTATTTTCAGCAACAGTAGCCCCTTTTTTTAAATGGCAGATCAGCATAATATATAAAAACCATTTATAGATTTTCATGTCAAAATGCGCTGTACCAAGTTTGACTAACACTGCTCCAGTGTTTTATTTAAGTTTAAGTTTATTTAAATTTAAGTTTATTTAAAATAGCAAATGCCGACAGATTGATGTTAAGAAAATAAAGGAGGGGGGATGGGCAAGCAAATGTATTTTTGCGTGATGGCATGTATGCCTGTGAGTGTTGAAAGTATGTCAAGAATTACAAATATGGAGCTTTGCCATAAATAAAGCCAATTTTTTAAATAAGTTAGATTTTAATGTATTTTTTGTTTAGTTTTTAAAGACTGCTGATGAAATAGATTTTTTTAATGAAAGGTAAGCAATCATTAATGTAAAATATCTATATGTACTGAATCAGAAATCCAGAGTGATCAAGGATTTTTAAAGAACTTCTTGTCTGATTTAGTCAGATTTTCTTCCACATTATATGAAAAGTATTTTGATCTTTATTTGTAATAGATGGACACTGTCTTATTGATGAGTAATTCAAAGCAAGATATAAATACAGCATATATCAAAGTATAAACACACAACTTCAGGTTTTGAAAACACCTAAACCATGACAAAAGCTGTGGAGAAGGAAAAAAAAAAAACAAACAAAAAACTCAACATGTGTAACAATCCTTATATACACTGAGAGGGGGAAAAGTGGTACATCATTGTCAAATGGTCAAACTTGATATACACAACTTATGTAATGATAATACATATTCTTAATGAAATTGTACATTAATGCCACATAAACTTGTCATGAACAGCTCAGAGTAGACGCCCAGTCTACACTTCTTTTGCTTTTCTAACAGTTGCAGTTGCTCAAATGGTAATGTAATATATCGGCAAATGAAAAGGTGGCCAAAGTGGACATGAAATTGCTAAACATGCTGACATCTACAGTTGGTCAAGAAATCTGCATTTAGAATGATTTCTTTCAAAACTTTTCTTTTACTTGCTGTTGAGAACACTTTTGAAAAGAAGTTTTTGTTTTCTCAGTATTTTGTATCGTTTCATATATTTTTTTTCCAATACTGAATGTCAGTAATGCCAGGATGCTTTCTGCCAAAGTTGCCCAAATTCAGTTGAGCACTTTAAAATAATTTGCTTAAACATTTGTGTTTATAGAAGAGGCAGCCATATCTGATAGTGGTTTAGTATAATTTGCATAAAATTTAAAAGTCCTTCAAGCCACAATGCTTTTGAGTTTGGTCAAATTTACTTGATAATTTTAAAAAAAGATGCAATTGAAATGTTAGTTTTTTAATTGTTGCTAACAGCAGCTGTACAGGATGGCAGAATGTCATCACTGATACAAATTGGAACGACCCTCATGTAATGCTGCTTTTTTGAAATTCAATAAAATTCTGTTTAGTGCTTTTTAAAATTTTAATGGCTTTTATATTCCATAACGAGTTATAATTTTTGATGGTGGATGGCATAATTTGAACAAATCATACAGGATCCCTTTAATCAAATAATCAAACTTGATCCAATGCTACTAAGTAGTTTTTGAGAAGTTGTTTAAAAATTTGTCTATTTTTAGCAACTGTAGCCATATTTGAATGCAGATTAGCATCATTGGTACAAATATAAGAGCCCTTCATATTAGGATGTTTCGGTGAATTTGACCAAATTCAGCAGATTGGTTAGTGAGGATGATCATAGTTGATTGAATATTACAATTATTTCTGTCAAATTTTATCAAATTCTGTTCAGCAGTTTTTGTGACATTGTTTGAAGGTTTTTTTAATATTTGTTACAGAAGCCATATTTGATTACAGACTGGCTTAAAGTGAACAAATTGGATGGACTTTTCATGCCAGGACAATTCTATCAAATTTGGTCAAATTTATCTCTAGTTTTTGAATTGCTGATCAAAATTTTTTTTTACTATTGGCAGGCATACATGATGAAGGATGGCATCAAATGGACAATCCTGAAAAGCACAGATTCTAGAAAGCTTGCAGTAAATTTGGTCAAGCTGTTAAGATGATGCATATAACAATTGTAAATAGATGATGGACAATGGATAGATTACCATATGATAAATTCACTTGGCCAAACATAAAATTGAATTAGAAAAACATATTGGTCTGCAATGAATGATTTTCTTTCTAGCAATATCACTGAAACAACATTATTACAAGTAGGATCAGTAAAAATGTAAGCAGGAAATTGGACAGGGGGATCTGTCTCTTTTTCTAATTATCACATCTAAATATTTTGAAAAAGCAAAAAAATATCTTTTTAAACTAATTTCTGAAACATGATGGTTGCCATGAAAGATGAAAGCTGATCTATGGTAATTTTACCGAGATTTAAAAAAAAAATGCACATATTAATAATAGTTCTATTGCACATACTTATTTAATTATATCATTATACCTATGCAAACTTTCATAATCATTCAGATAATTTTGTCTAAACCCTTGAATTTGTATTGCATTGTCATTAATTTCATTACATGGCTTGGTCAGATGAAAGTAGCTTTTAAATTACAGCATCCCACTCGCCATCAAACCTGACAACCGAGGTATATAGAAAGTTTGTTAACCAAAAGCCAATAGTCAAACAAAGACATGTTTATCATCAAAAACACCCTCTGTACATTTCACATATAAGCACTTTAAATATATAGCATTTAATAACAAGAGGCCCTAAAAGGCCCAAGATTGCTCACCTGGCCGATATCTGCCAAAGAGCCAAAATATGGGAGAAGTTTTCCAAGAAAACATCTATTACAAGACTTAGTTTTTTTGGTATCTTCATCCATATTTGATGGCACTTCAGCATCATTTGTCCAATTAAGTAATGACCTCTGTGTCAAGATTTTTTTGTCACAAATTTGAAAATTTATAAAAAAATGTTGCCAATTTTAGTAAAAGCAACAAAATTTGATGATGTCTCCATATCATTTGCATACCCTTACAAGCCTGTCACATTTGGACAGTCTGTGTACCATTCTACTGTGGGTTTTTTTCAAGGCTTGTCAAATTTTTTAAAATGGTGGCTGTATTTGATGCAGGTTTATTAAGGACTTGCATTCCTGCATTAGTGTGAAATTTTCAGAGGATACTCAGTTCCAGTCTGCATGTCACTGTCATGTGCCTCAATTTCCCATGATGCACCCCTTTGTTCATCTGCCTTTACCATAATGCATAGATAACATGCAAGCAACCTTAATTGTCTTGCCTAAATTATCAGTTGTCCTCTTCAAGGTAATGATACTGTGTTATTTTAATATGAAAGGCCTTGTGACAACATGTTTAAAATGGGGAATAATGTGCATGATAATGTATATATATATATATATATATATATATATATATATATATATATATATATATATACATTAAGTGCATGTTAACAGAAGGAGAATTTACTAAAATCTTGTGAAACCTTTATCTTCAGTGACTTGTGCACATCAGGAGCTGCATTTTTTTTTCTTCTCTTTACTCTTCCCACATAAAGACATTTTGCCAGGAGGCCTTACATTTTTTTTGGGCAATGAGTTGTAACACACAGCTGACCATTTGGCCAATTCACCTTCATATACTTTCATTTTTATGGCATCAATTATATGTCAAAGCTCTTCAATTTGATTTTTTAACAAAATCCACAAACTGTATATATACACGCTTATGAAATGAGTCCATCTGCACAGACCTAGACCTATGTTGCACAATGCACCAGCTTAGCCAGTGTGGATATTTGAAAAAGGTCACAGCAGCTTCCTTTCAGCTGGTGGTTCTTACCTGGGTTTTCCAGGGTTCTTCCTCCACAAATTTTACTGGCTAACATATATAGTCTTTCTTGCACCAGAAATGAAGTTAAACCTCAAAATAAGAACAAGAGTCAGGGTAGCCATCTTTAGTGGTGCATAAAAATCATTTGTATAGATTTTAAAGCCATCTATTTCTGAGTTATCTTTTTATACTTTGGTCAAATCTGTTGAGTGATTACTGAAAAGTAATTTAAAGGTTTGTTTATTACTTGGTTATGGTGCTACACACTTTAAAGCCTCCAGGATTCCTTCTATCAAATTTAGTTAATTTCTATTCAGCAAATTTTTATTCTGCACACAGTTTAATGGCCATTCAGTACAATACTGCCTATATAGTGCTAATCAATGTTAAAGTCTGAAAATACAAAGATAAAAAAACAGCAAACAAACATACTTAAGATAAACCTTCCATTGTGGTGCACATATAGTTTACAAGAAAAAATTCTTCACACAGTATATGAAATAAAAGAAAAAGGCAAAAACTAACAACCCACAAAATCCTTCAAATACTGGGTGAAGTAGTCCTATAAAGATTTTATTAATTTGAGTGGTGGCAGTCATATTTGATGGTGGAGAGCCATCATTCCATCAAATTTGAAAGGCCTTCGTGCCACGATGATGTCTGTCACTGATTGCTTGAAACTGCTTCAGTGGTTTTTGAGAAGAAGTTGAAAATAACAGTTGCTGATTGATGCATGACAGCTGTCTGACAAGGGCCAACAGACACAGGGCCATACCTTTAGTTCACATGGCCAGGTGAGCTACAAATAAAACCAAGAAATAATATTTTAAAACCATTTTTTTTCTTCCAAAATTGTATCACTTTATAAGATATAACTATCAGTTGACAGTGAAAATTTCAGACACATTATTAAATGCTGAATTTATACATACTGTATAGTGCAAACTGTCCAGATATCCTGTCATATTAGACAAACTGGCACACCACAAAAGATGTTGTTGCATAAGTGATCACCTTCATTTAGAGCAAATTAATTAGAATTCCACTGCAGTTTATTAAAAACAAAACACCTTACAATCCATTCTCCATGCAGAGATTAAAGTTACATCCCCTTACTCTCTCTCTGAAAGGGAGTATTGAAATGTATATCCCCTCTCCACCTCAATGTTACATTAACATTATACAATATTCTAATGTCAGTATAAAAATCAATGATAAGAAATACCTTTGTGTTGACATATACTGTATTAATTTTATATTTGTGCAGAAGAATCTCATAGTACCTGTACTGTGATTTTTTAAATAACATTTTGATTTATTAAAACATCAACTGGTTTGGGCAATATGCAACACAGTCACTAGGTATCTCTGCTATTGTGATTTAGTTTTGGATATTACAGTTATCACTACAAAGACCAGGTCAGTGGACACAAACACTTTAAAAGTCTAATAAAATAGTCCAAACACTTGTAGTTTGTAATGACTTGCTCAAATCAGTCTGTCTTGACTGTAATTTGAACTAAATACAAATTCTTTACAAAAATATCTTGAGTGCAAAACAAAATTGCTGATGCTCAATTGAGCACTTCCATTGTGAAATCTTCAATGATGGAGAAGTGGAGTATTTACATGTTATGTCATTCAATTTTAGAGGTCAGTAAATATATATTGGGTGTAGTCCCAAAATGGAAGTGTGACCTGCAGCTGTATGGTTGGCACATTATATAATCTATAATGTATTGTTTAATAACCTGACTCAATTTATTCAGTATAACAGATTTTAATTCACAACAGGTGAATAACCAGTCTATTAAAACCCCCAAAAACTTAACCTTTAAGGGCCAAATGTGTTTAATAATTTTTGCAAAATATCTTAACAGTGTTGACAAATATTATGAGCCCTCATATATAGAAAAGTTTTTAATCATGTAAAATTGTATCAAATGTCAAAAGAAACTGGGAGATTTGTAAATGAACACCAAACATACAGAAAATAAAAAATGTGAGATATCTAAGATATCCTACATACACAAAAACCTAAAGCAACTGTATATAGAACGCAAATGTTTGGCTTCAGTGCAAGGTACCACAGTTCCTTTTATTTCAAAATAGGTGCCTATACACATATATATATATATATATCACTTGTAAGACAAGTCCAACTGCATACTGCACTGACCCAGATTTGCCATTACATAATGTGCTGGCAAGTCTAGGTCTTGGAGTTTCTTAGGAAAAATCAGTAAAACAAACAACAAAGACCCTGATATGCAGGTGTACTATGCTATGGCAGATCAGACATTTGTTGTTTGCAGTTTGACAAGAATTACAAGTGAGGACATACAGTATGGTCATGGATCCCATTTTGTTAGGATAGGGCCATACCAAGTACTGTATATCCAATTATAAAGCAACCTCACAAATAACAGTGTCCACTTTTAGGACTCCTTTAAACAGTACCCTGTCCCTAATGATGTAGCCACATCTTGCTAGAAAAGGTCTATTGTCCATTAATTTATAGATTTATATTTTATTGCTTTTATTTTAATTTTGCAATTTGATGGCATTAAAAATTAAAAACTGTCATGGTACAATTTTTCTTTTATATGATTTAAATGATCCTTTTCCCCCATCCCTTGTGCTGTCCATCTTTACAGTCAAAAAACGATATTAAATGATTCTGATAAAAAATATTTCAATTAAAATAAAATGATTTTTTTTGGCATTGTGAATAACTATAATTCAATTCATGGTTAAGTAAGGAAATAAAAAATAAGCTATTTCTTTTACAATTAACCAATTTTTTTACATCATCTTCTTTTGTTTGTTTTTTGGTGAGATTCATTAGACAGTACGAAATAATAATATTTACTTTTAGTCACCATTGTTTAAAAATGAGATCTTAGAGGAACTTGAAACTTCCTGTACAACTTGAAATAACTGCTCAATGCTTGAAAGTTTAGAAATACTTCTTATGATACTTGTCTGAGTATTTGTTATACAAAAGAATCTTGTTGGCTCCAACACCCGTATTGCTTGAATGGTTTTTAGACCCGACTGAAGGATATTATTAAATCTTTTTACAAGTGGATTTCCTGAACTACTGAGACTTTCGGGTATTTGAGCTACCCGATTTGATCAAGGAAAACTAGTTCCATTTCATTAATAATATAGAATAAGGACAAAAAAAAGCAAACAGAAAATAGGTTATGGCTTCCATGAATTTCAATTTGAGAATTTTTGCAGATATAGTCTTCCCATTTTATATTACTGATTGGATAACCTCCCTTGGTAGTCTGAGTTTAACTTAAATTGAAAACATTTGCAGAGGGTATTTACTGAAATTATTTTACATTAACAACAAATTCTATGTACATTCTATCAGCAACATGTTGGTAAAAGAATCATGTAAATGTATGTAAATACAGAATCAGCAAATTGATGGAATCTTTTGCTGTGGTTTGTAGCGGTTTTAATTATCTAAACATTTGTTACTAAATAACACTGTTAAAACACTGTTCAACATACTAGTAATATTTTCCAACAAAAACAACATACACTTCACAATAATGTATCAAATTTGTTTTTAACAATTTACAATTCTGCTTAAGGATGATTGTTGAGTATTAACTTTTTGAAAATTTGCAATTGTGTGATATGGGGGTTCAAGCAATCCCAAATCATATACAAATCTTGTATATATTTTCTTGCCACAACCTATAGCTGAATATATACCCCATATAATTTAGTGTATCAAAGAAATGTATGGGGGAAAAAAGTCATTAATGGTCCATAAAGTAAAGCTAAATCAACATTTAAAAATTGATCAATTTTGCACAGTTTAGATGATCATAGATTCCTATTATCAAACACACAATAAAAAGTTTATGTTAGCAATTGAATTTTATCAGTATTTTCATTAAAGACCTGTACTGTCAATTTGCAGCAGGTTGTAAATGTAAAGCACTCAAGATTTCCTATGATTTTTTAAACATTTAGGTGACTATAAAAGCCATATCCACCTCATTTTATTTCCCATCCCTCCATGAGTTCAAAAGCACTATGATACACTATGGTTAAAAGTGACATAATAACATGACTTCATAATGTAATGAGGTCATTCAAGCTGTGCAATTAAGCCTCAAATTTACAAAAGTACACATCCTTAAATTGAACATAAATTTTACTTTACAGATGCTTCCGTAAAATATTAAAAGGAGCGCGAACTACAAATATATTCACTTATAAGCGAGTCCAACTGCGACCTGCACAAACCCAGATCTGCCATTGCCTAATGCGTAGACTGATCTGGATATATGCAGTTTGTAAGAAGTAATTAGTAGGGCAAATCAAACAGACCCTTATCTGCTGACACAATAGGCTGCCATGAAAGGCCAATGTTGTTTGCAGTTACTTATTTATTTATGAGTAGATATACTATATCAATATTTTATTTTATGTACTTAATAAATGTAAGAAATTTCAAAATCTACACTACCAAACTTGAACTTTATATAAATGTTGAATATTTCTTTACATGGAATAAACCTAAAATTATTTTCATGCCACTCCCATTAGATTCCATATTTATATCTGCATGGTCTCTACAACTTTCTTCATTAAGCTAGAGTTGACGTTCAGATGTGGTCTTCACAAGACACACATATATATACAAGTTTTGTATATTAGAGGTCATCCTTTTACTCGACCATAATTTAAGCATGGTACTGTAATTTTTCATGCATTCCAGTTCTTTGTATAAAGAACTTTTTTCTTAATAAAACTGCAAATTTGTGCAGAAAAAGAGTGACCTTATTTTCTCTTTTTATTATTTGTAATCCTTAATAATTGTTAAAAAGTGTACAAAAAAACCCCAAAGGTTCACTTAGACACTACAAACAAGATCTCCATTCCATTTCCTAGAATATTTTAAAATCTCGGTTGTAATGGGATTACAGAATCCATATTTTGGTAGTGTAAGGTCTAAATTATATGAATGGATTATGTTAATTAGCAAAATTTATGCTGAAAATAATTATCAATCTTATTATGACCATGTCTCTTTCAGGGTTGTTTACAAGCAAATTTCACTTCAAAATCTACACAATGTATTGAGACCAGTACAAAAAATGTACATAATGTATTGGAGACCAGTACAAAAATGTACACAATACACAATGTATTGGAAACCAGTACAAAAATGTACACAATGTATTAGAGACCTGTACATAATGTATTGTTAACCAGTACAAAAATGTATATAATTTATTGGACACCTATAAAAAAATTGTACATAATTTATTGGAGACCTGTACAAAATTGTACATAATTTATTGGAGACCAGTACGAAAATGTACATATTGTATTAGAGACCAGTACAAAAATGTACATAATTTATTTGTGACAAATACAAAAATGTATAAGTGTTTCTTAACACTTTTATTAACAACATCTTTCTGATGATTTGTTCAGAAGTAATTTTCTTTCTGATGATTTGTTCAGAAGTAATTTATTTTAGAATTTGCAACCAATATAGGTATCTGAGATACATGCAAAGGATTACCTTGTTATGAATAAAATCTATGAAAATGTTCTTGAGATGTTTTATTTTTTCTTAAAGACATTTTAAAAAATGCCCAAAATGATAGTCTGTTATCTAGTCAGATATGTTTGATTTTTAAAAAAATAAAAATAATGAATTTATTATATAAAATCTCTTTGTAATCAACTGTACTCTTTTTTTAAACATAAACACCTCTGTTCGATCAACAAACTTTTGGCCCTCCAACCCAGTAAAGTTTTACATACCCAAATGCACTATTAATGAAGCTTAAATTGTCTAATATTGGTGGTGTTAGTTGTTGATGAGTAGTTGCTAAATACACATGTGCCAAGGTGAAAAAAGTCCTGTTCTTACACCAAGCATAAACTGTATGATATTAATGCCACAAATATTTTCTTGCAAGTTGGTTCCAACTGCAAGCAACATATCCTAATTTGTTATCACATATTGGCATATCCAGTTCTGTGTCATTTCTTCTACAGATTATACTCAACAAACAGCACAGACCCAGATCTGCAGGTATATTTATGTTACAAATCTGGGTCATGGCAGTCTGGAAGTTAGATCCAACTTAAAAGTGAATTTAAATGATACTAATTAAGCTGCTACAAAAATCTGTGTCAAATGTAAGTGACGCGATACAAGTACATTTAACAATCTTGCTTTTTTCATCAGAACATTATCTTCATTTTAAAGTCTTTTCTCCCCCACCCTGTCAGGAAAGGACACTATTCCAAGTCTATGTTCACAATCAAATTGTAGGAATACTAAATCGGGGAGAGCGCATTTGTGATAGTCAATTTATGATACTTCGAATATCTTGTACAGAGAAATTTGCCAAGTGTCCAATATTGCAGACTCATGGTATGTCAAGATGCCACACTGTGATTATTTTTTTACATTTCTTGTGATGGGACTGGTCACTGGTCCATTAGAACTTGATGGACAGCTGATAGCATGCAGATAGAGCTTGGTAATTTGTCCAAACTCCAGTCCTTTATTTAGATAGAGTTATTAAGGTCAGGAAACCTTTTAAAATCTTGCAAAGCAATTGCAGACATGTCAAAGAAACCCAAGAAACTTCGTCAAATTTCTTAGTGAAGTATTCATTCTATATCCATTGCTAAATTTCCTATCTGCATCCTTTTCTACCTTTAGTAATATCTTTAGTATATCTGAGAAGGTTTCAATATTTTGAAGTACAATTTGAGGTCAACTAAAGTTATCCTATTTTCAGTCACAAATGGTACCAGTGCATAATTATATCAGTGGTTACAATTCAAGCACATGATCATTCATCAGCATACGGAATGCTTTCCTGCCGTTTGAACTGGGCCGGAGGTTCTTCTCGCTCAGGGGAACTAGGAAGGTTGGGCTTCTTCGCAATCCCTCTAAATGCTTGGGCTGCCTGGAGGGACTGTAAACTGATCATGGAGGGACGGCTTCGCTTGTCGTAACTGTCAAATCCACCAAGGGCCTCAATATCCATTTGGAAAGCATTGACCACACGTATCTGAAGGAAAAAGGACACAAAGTCTTCTAATGAAAATTTTGAAAAATGCAGAATACAGATTTAGAAGTGCAACTAAAACAAAAGTATCACAGAAGAAAATTGCAACCAAAATTTGTGAGCATTTCACAAAATTATCATTCTTGAAATTCCAAGTTTTGCTGGAGATGAGGTATTAAAATTAAATTAAATGAACTTAAATGGAAAGAATTCAATTAAATTTACTTTTGGCTTCTTAAGATTGCTCTGTCAGTTGAAATTAACAACTTACCTTTCACGACATATGTATTATTGACTTGAGAACTTGTCCATCTTTCTTTTTACAGAATGTAAATACTTAACCTAAAGCTATAAAATAGAACCATTGGAGAATTTGATGGCTATATGGTTATGTTCATTCAATGAGATTCTTTATACCAATTTAATAACATCTCTGTACTTCTTCAATAAAAAGACCCAATAAATTTATCAAAAACTTTTTTATTAGTGGGTTAATTATCAGAAGAAAGATACATCCCCAGTAAATATTTGTCAATATTTTGCAAAAATGAACAGATAAACCTTTTGTCATGAAGTTATCATTTGATAAAAATGGTAATGTCAACCCTTCAAGACTTGAAAATTTATTTCAGTTGGATTAGTGTCCTGGAGGGCAAGTGACTTTGAATTTTTACTTGTCCAGCATAAATTTTACTTACACATTGTATAGAATATTGAATCTGTCACTAGTTAGACAATTACAAAATGTCACTTGTTTAAATGGATGTCTTGCAAAAGTGACTTGGCCTTTTTCAGCCACAACGCGTAAATATGAGCAGATGTGTTAATTTTTTAGCCCTGTCTGCTTGTGTCCATCAACACATCATTTTAAATGTTGGAGTTTTAGAAATCTGTTGTTTTGAGTTTAATGCCAAATTTCAGTACATGATAGGCTATAGAATGCAGCAATTATGACTGGTGGAGGAGGAACCCAGAAAAACTTGGGTAAGAACCACCAACCCACAAGAATCTACTGGCAAGCTTTCTCATTTAGCCAGGCCTGAGACTTGACCTGTGCCGACAGAGATGATACAGCAGAGCAGTGAGGGTACAGGTTGGTGTTTTACCACTCTACCACCTGTATTAATTTTGTATTTAATGACAATCAAATAATGACACATCAAGATAAATAATGTATGTACTTGGTTACAAGTTAAGTCCAACTGCTAACAACACACTCAGATCTGGTGTAGCATTATGTGATGGCAGGTTTGGGTCTGTGCAATTTGCAGTTGGATTACACTTATAAATGAGTACATATGGTACAGTTCTCCACATACGCCAATATGTGATGTCCTAAGAGATTTTATATTGTAAATCTTTTTATTTTAGCCTTATCATATTTTACTAAATCTTCTGTTTCGGGATAATACTAACATAAAATTTTAGTGAAATACCAAAAGGTAAAAATATAAACTTTTTGGTGCTGGTCTAAATAAATCTGAACAAAGGCAAGGTGTACCGCTATCTACAAATAAGACGGGAAATAAATTACAAAAATCTGAAATCTTTAATCTGGAAACTTGAGAAGTAGCAATTATGGCTTACTAAGGGTTTCCGGGCAAAGTTTAGCTGTTACAAGGCCTATAGTCTTCAATTGGCACTAGCACTAACCTGATAATATTTTGTCATCGAAAAATGCTTATTTTGATAAACATATTTTCATTTTTTCCATACTTTCTGGCTCTGATACAAGTTATCTTTTTAAATCAGAGGTCTTAGCATGTTGCTTTCAAACCTTTTGCCTTGAGAAGTATTATTATATAAAATAATATCTAATGAAAAATTACACAAAGAAATTACAAACAATTCAAGCCTTTAGTGATTTCGATTTTTAACATAGCTTTACCAATTTTTCAGTCATATCTCTAGGATGTCTGCAGTATGGAAGTTCATAGTGCTGTCTAGCACTAAGACATCATGCTGCAGACATGTAGCATTATGTCTCACCCAGTCAAATTATCCTGACACCAGGAGGACCTGTCCTAATACTAACCCCTTAATGAGTGCCTTGCAAGGCAGCTGCTAGTACCAATTTACAAGTCTTTGGTATGACTTGGTAAGTGTTCAAACCTGCAACCAACTGCATCCAAGGTGGATGCTCTAACCACTAGGCCACTGGCATGGTCTGGTCGGCACACATTTATATGAATGACATCTGAAAAACTTACTATAAAGTGATAGCCTTGAAAAGATTTTGCTTTATTTTCCAGTTGTTTTTTTTAACATCACTTTCAGCACAATCATGATGATAAGGATATGTCAACTAAGAGCCTTTCCAGAATAAACGGATGCAGCCAAGCTGGACTGGCCTCTGCAGGTACTGAAACTGGGATCCTTGGATGACAATTTTGATGCTGTACAAACAAAACTGCTGATTGGATATGCAAATGAGCCATTTACTTGCATTATTCTTCACTGTGACATTAATGACAGTGAATATGCAAGACAATCTAATATCAAGAAAAAGTGTCATTAAAATATCTTCATTAGTTTAAAAGCTATACCTATGCATGGAAGTCACTGATTTATATTTACTATTTTGAATTTGATCTTGAAAATTACTGGAAAGTCTCTTATTAAAAATGCTCATGTCAAGGCAGTTTTATTCTTATTAAAAATGCTCATGTCAAGGCAGTTTTATTCTTATTAAAAATGCTCATGTCAAGGCAGTTTTATTCTTATTAAAAATGCTCATGTCAAGGCAGTTTTATTCTTATTAAAAATGCTCATGTCAAGGCAGTTTTATTCTTATTAAAAATGCTCATGTCAAGGCAGTTTTATTCTTATTAAAAATGCTCATGTCAAGGCAGTTTTATTCTTATTAAAAATGCTCATGTCAAGGCAGTTTTATTCTTATTAAAAATGCTCATGTCAAGGCAGTTTTATTCTTATTAAAAATGCTCATGTCAAGGCAGTTTTATTCTTATTAAAAATGCTCATGTCAAGGCAGTTTTATTCTTATTAAAAATGCTCATGTCAAGGCAGTTTTAGGAACTGTTAACATCTGGAGGGGATGAAAACTGTTGCTTATGCATAATGTAATGTATAAAGTAGTTCAATACAGGATTTGCATATCCAGTAACAGCAAAGTTTCTAGAATTATTTTTTATAGTTACTTTTTGTAAAGTTGATATACGGTTTAATTAGTAAATTTTACAGCAGGATGTATCTTGTTTCCTGCATAATGATGTACAGCTGCCTGCCCTTTCACAAAAAACACAAGTACTTTTTGCCATTTTTAGGGACTAGCACCCTGCATTTCTAGCTGTACCAACACAGTCCGAAAACGTTTATTAAATTAATATACAACTCTGACAATATAAATGAAGTAAAATAAATCGTGTTCTTCCCAAATGTCATTAACTTGCACTATGACTATGCAGATTCAAGGATTCTGTTCTGCCCTGACTAAGAAACTGGCACAAATTTTTGTAATCGTTATCCACAAGTGTATAATGACTGTATAAATTTCAAATCCAAAGACAACACTGATTTAGAGAGACATGGATTTTAACTAGTCCAGATCCATAAGGAGACCAAATTGTTTTTAACAATGATTACATGAGACAGGGATTTTATCAAATTCTGAATCAGAGAAAGAACTGGAATTTGCTTTATCCAGTCCAGAAGAAAATCTGGATTTTTTTCAATTCTGACTTGGAATGTAACAAAGATTTTGTCTGAAATTTGATAAACAGACATGGAATTTTGTGCAATCATTATTTCTAAATTACCCTGCCATTTTCTAATCCAGATTTAGGAACTGATATTGTCAAATCCAGACCCACAAGTTACAATAGATTTTGTCTATTTCCATTCATCTAGACATGTTGAATGTACTACACAACTTCATACACAGAGTGTGTGACTCAGATTTGGCACCATATTTATTCGCTTGTAAGTCCAACTGCAGACAATAAAGACCCAGATCTGCCATTGCATAGTGTGCTGGCAGATCTTGGTCTCCGTGGTTTGTTAGGAGTAATCAGTGGAACAAATAGGATATACCCTGGTCTGCAGGCAGATTATGCTATGGCAGATCAGAATCATTAATGTTTGCAATTTGAATGGACTTATAAGTGAGTAGATGGTAGATGTCAATTTTATTTCACCCCTTTCCTGGAAGGAAATGTGGAACTTGCCCAATCCAATCACAGAAGGGACAGTTATGTAGAATGATATCTACTAATTTCTGTATGTTACATAATAATATAATGTGCAAGCATCAGGTCCATAACTTGGGTGTATTGTAAACTCCAGAGTTTTGGCATCCAATCTTTTTTACACTAAACATGTATATTGGCTTCATAAAAATCTATTTCGGAATGTATAATCAAATCCAAAAATAAATATTGCAAAATATAATGGAAATACTAATGCCATCTATTTTAAAGGTCCAAATTAGTCTTCCCCTCCCTCAAATATGTGCATTGTTTATGATCATGTCCTAAAAATGAGTATTACCTTTATAATTCTTTTATGTCATTTGTTTATTGCTTTTAGATAAATGAACCTGCATTTTATTGAACAGACCATTAAGTTAGCAGTATACTCATACCTAGACTCCTTAGCACAAGATTTTATACCATCACTAAAGCAGAAAAAATGCTAGGACAAACTACTTACAGAAATAGATAAATGTATTCATTATTAACCTCTGATTTATTTATGATATAGGATCAAAAAGTTGTAAAAAAGAAATGCTATCAGTCCTAATATGCGCATTATGCAGTTCAACTGAGACAATATGTTAATCTGCATTAAATATAAAGTGCTGAAATCAGTACAATATTCAAATCTGCATTACAATACTTTCATTTTGTATAACATACTATCTTACAAAGTTTTGCATTAAAAAAACCCCATAAAATACAAATTTGCAGTGTTACATTCTGTCAAGCTAGGTGTCTGGATGTATAAACATTGGGCTATTTTCAATTCATTTGAAGTGTACTGAAGTGTAAACATTGCTGGGATGCAGCCAGTGTCAAGTGATTATGTAAGTCACCAGAAAACTCAGCTTTTGGGTCCAACCTTATACCTTGCACCCATGTGTTATACATAGGTCAGAGATCAAAAGGAAATCCACAGGGTAAATAGGGTGTGTTCTACCTGCCATGAAGAAAGACAAACAAGAACCATGACAGTTCAGTTGATTGGGTCAGTCCTACAATATCCAATAAGAATTCAGCCAGGGGATGGATCTAAATCCTAGATTTGAGAGATTAGCTGACCTCTGTCCAAGAATCAGTTAGCATACCTGGGGAAGTTTTGAGAAGACATTGCCATGGTAAGAATTATACTCTAATAAGAGATGTCACTTGTGAATTTGCATGATATGTAGGACAAAGAATTGTGAACAAAGAAAAAGCTTTGGAAGGTAGTTATTTGCTGATTTTTGCAAAACATTACAGCATTGTAATTGTAAGTACTGATATTATGTTTACTCCATTACTAGGATTGTTTTAGAACATAGAATTACTTTGAAGTGTTTTTAAGCTTATTTGAGACATGAATTTAAATTATGCAGAATTATGTCGATTGCAAGTTCAGCAGAATTAATGTTATATGTAGTGATCTGTTACTCCATAGTAACCTGTACCATTAGTAATGTGTATGTTAGCATTCACTAGTTAAAATAAATGTTTGAATATATAAAAGCACTGATATTTGAATATTTGTATATTTGGTACGAGTTGTGATGCAAAAATATGCATATTATTATTGTGATTGTCAGTATAATCTCATTATGAGTATGTGCTAACTTGATTATGATTTTCCACTTTCACATTTTAAAAAAGGCAGTTACAGATCATGTTAACAAGTTCTATGGACTTTTTTGTGTTTTGCAGTCATGATTAACGGTGACTGCAAACAAATGACTTGAATCTATCCAGATTTGAATTTTTTTCTTCCTGAGCGAAAATGTATGTTTTGCATATGTAACAAGTCCAGATTTCAGTTTTAGATTTATCAACACAAAATGTAAATGAGTTTTGGGTTGAAAGTATTGTCAAAAGCACTTTTGACAAAGAAGTATAAATAAAATATACAGTAAACTTATAGAGCAGTATACATTATCATAGTATATTTTAATTTCTAGACAAAATTAGATTTTTTTCTTACAATATTATACTAAGAACTAGAAATGTATTCAAATGACATGAATAATTTGATGTAAGTGTAGGGCAAAGGTCACAGTCACAAAGAGGCCATAACTCTGTCACTTTTGACTGAAAGCAGTTAAAATGAAACTTGAACTAGAGCCTTTTTGATGTAGAGCCTATTGCCAAATTTCGTTCCAGTCACAAAAGTCCTTCAAAAGTTGTGCCAATCAAGCAGGGACCATAACTCATAAGTTTTTTTTCAAAAACAGTTAAAGTCAACTCAACTCTGCTGAACTTAAAGCCTCATACCATGTTTGGATTCAATCAATTAGGTTCCTAAACTCTTCAAACAGGAAAGTTTGAAACAGGGTCCATAACTCTGTAATTTCTTCCAAAAATAGCTGAAATTAAACCTGACCCAATCTTTTTTAATATAGGTTTGATTTGTATCCAGCAAGTTCTTCAAAACTTGTTTGGTGTAAATGGAAGTGCCAAGTTCATATTGAAACAAGGTTCACAATTCTGTAGAGTTCTGCCAGATAATGACCTAGGTCTATTTAATTTAAAGCCTCATATCAAATTTGGTTCCAAGCTTCACAAGTATTTAAGCTGAAATAAATGCGCACAATATAGTCAAACTACAGTCACAACAACCTAAGTTGTTTACAGACAACAGTCAACATCAAAAATCAGACTGGTCTTCTTAATATAAAATTTGACTATAGTCATTTTAATTTAGATTCTTGTACTAAATTTATTTTAAAGCCATGAAACATTTATGAACAGATTTAATTGCAAAGTTCTAAGTCAGGGGCCATAACTCCATAACTTTCTTGCTCGAAAAAAAAATGTCAAAACTGAATTTGCTCCAGGTCATCATAACATAAAACTTCTTACCAAATTTTGTTATAATCCATGAAATCCTTTAAAAGTTATTGAGAAGCTTGAGTACAAGGTAGCAAATTGAAATGGGTCACAGGTCTGAAACACTCTGCATACAAACGGTGAAAAAAAAAGAACTATACCTGGGTCTTTTTAATATCATACATTCTACCAAATCTGATTGAAATCCATAAAGTCCTTGAAAATGTATCAACAGGAAATGAAATTCACATAATGGACATGCACCCTCCATAAATATGAGGGGGGTAAATTGAATATACTTGCTTATAAGTTGAGTCTAGCTGCAAAGAAAGATCAAGATCTGCCATAACATAATGTGCATGCAGATCAGAGTCGATGTTGTTTGTTCTACTTATTACACCAAACAAACTGAACAGTTCCAGCTCTCCTGGCGCATTATGTCATCAGCTCTTAGTCATGTATTTTGCAGTTGGACTGGACTTGTAATAGAGTATACAGAGTAAATGGACTTGTTATTCTGAATCTGAACTGTCATAACCATATAGAATAAAACCAGTAAAATATTCCCTATAAAATCTAAACATTTTCAGATATACCTTATATTATAAATTTTTTTGTATATAATTATATAATTTACAAATCCAATCTAAATCCAAATGCAACTTTTAAGAATGCAATATAGTCATGCATATAGTTCACAGCAAAGCAGTAGCAAAAAGAAGTAGAATATGCGTGGGATCACAATAAAAATGTTGCAAAACATGCATCATTGACTGACCGACTGATGAACTGACTTGTGAATAAAAAAGTGATAAGTGCTGCAGTGTTTTATCACTGTAACGTGATCAATAGTAAAATGCCATGTAAATGGATGCAAATAACAATAAAATCATGAAAAACTTACCGCAGCTGAAACTATATGGTAACATAAAATGGAGGTATTGAGGCAAGTGAGTGCTTAAGGGTTTTGTGTCACAAATCTGGATGACAAAGGAAGAAGGGAGAAAATTAAAAAAATATGGGGTACACTTCGACAAAGAAGTTGTGAATGACTGAGAAATATTTCACATACAATAAAATGGTCACAATATATATATAAAAGTGTGGTGAAGTAACATTTTCATCTGTACACATACATAACTCATCTTGTAGTTAATGAAGATTCTCAAAGGAAATGCTCGGAGCTGAACAAAATGTTTAGTTTTTCAGTGCTTCTAAAGCAGTTTATGATGGATTTAAATGATGCAGAGTACAAATGCAGGTCTTCTCCCTCTGCATGTGTCTACACACACAAAGCTACATGAGACACAAAAACATTTAAATGCATATTTCACTTAACCATCTAGGTAAAAGGTATACACTCCTGTCCAATTAATGTTTTAAATTAAGATTTGCTTGATACAAATCAACAATTTATCTGTGTATTCAGAATTTGTACTATTGTATATACTCTCTTCTAAATCTGGTCCAATGGCAAAGACACATATGTCATCAAATAATGTGCTGGCAGGTCAGGTTCTATACTGTTGTTCTACTGATAAGAGCAAACAACTGCAGAGACTCTGATCTGCTGGACCATTAAGAAATGGCAATTTTGTGTTGGTCCAGTCCTCAAATGGATATGACTTAAAAGTGAGAATATACAGTGACATTTTTGGTCTCTCTTCAAATCTTTGGAAAACCAAGCTAATGCACCAGATTTACAAACTTCATACACTGATAAAATTTTTTATAAATAATAAAAAAATTGATAAAAGAATCCTATGGTATACTGACCTTTCAACATGTTGGATATTTTTTTTTCATGGCCATGCTCAAAATGCTTGTTTGGTACTCAACAATTAGTTATCTTCTGAATTACTGAAAATACCCAAATAAAGCAAAGGGAGAGGGCAAGTGTGTGTGTGAGTGTGTGTGTGTGTGTGTGTGTGTGTGTGTGTGTGTGTGTGTGTGTGTGTGAAGAATTATAATTGATAATTTTGTATTCCTCAACATCTCAATAATTATTGTGGTAACTGACTTATGGTCAGCTATTGCAGAACTGTTTTAAAATGACTAAGGACATTAATTTTCTCATCAGCTTTCTGTTATTAACAACAATTTCTTATCATCACAGTTAAAATTCATGTCTTCAAAGCTAGTGGGATACTGAGTTTTTTTTTTCTTTCCAACCAAGTTAACATTTTATTCCAATGTATCTTTTCTAGTATTGCTGATACTTTCTTACAAAGAAAAAAATATAGTCCCCAATTAAATGTTTTATGCAAACAAAGAGGTGAAATCTATTGATTTTTGTCCCTAAATACTAAATATTCATACAAAATACTCGCACTATTACTCTAATGATGTGAGTTATAAAAAAAAGTATCATGTTATACACAAAGTTGCCTTACAGTGGAGTATATTAAAGAGAAAACAATTCCACAACTATAACTGGGTTCATGACCATACTCATGTTTTGTCACAGAATGTGCTATACTGGAGTTCCCTACAGTGATGACTAAAGCATACCATCCATAATCGATTATAAAACTACAAACTGCACAGACCAAGATCAGCCATTACATAATACCTCATAAGATCCGAGTCAGTGCAATTTATTAGGAAAAATCAGTAGAACAAATACCATAGATCCAGATCTGCAGGCACATTCTGTTTGTAGTTTAACTTGACCTATATGAGAGTATATAAGATAGATGTTTTTTATAATATGTAATCATCACATACTTGGGATACCTAATAGCTGGAGGAAAGTAAAAACAAGTGACACATTACATAAGAGAAATAATGAATATCAACATCTTCAAATTAAAATCTTTTATTTCTTTAAAAACCTTACAGAAATGAAGAAACATACTCTCATTTGAAGAAGAAGAAATAAATAGGTATAAAACTGCCCGTCTACATAATATATAGTGAGATATATATATATATGTATATATTTATATACTACAGGTTTTTTGTTAAAAAGGTAAATATTATACACAAGTACAAGTTACATAACTAAACAAAGAAACCCAAAGCAGCATATTCAAATTCAGACTCCACAACATAATTATTCAAATACTGGTTGTATACATATCAGTATATGCTTCAATTCCATCAGTATGCATCAGAAAACAAATACCTGTTTATGAATTCATCTTTGCAATCCATTATCAAATTTGCCTGTATATTACAAGTAATCAAACTGTTGCCATTATATTTTGTCAGCTATTTCTTTTAATTAGTCTTGGTTTAGCAGGGCTGTTTGAGACATATCTATTCCTTCCCCAATGCTGCATTTATTTGCTTACTGGTAGAGTTCAACTGCAAACTATATAGACCCAGATCTATTAATGCATAATACAATTACAGATCTGTGTCTATGTAGTTCACTGGGAGTAATTAGATCTAAGTCTATTTTATTTGCAGTTAATCTCAACTTATAAGTACTTCCTTACTGAGCAAAGGAACCCTATAGACTGGATAATTACATGACTTCTAAACAGACTTAAGTCAGCAGTGGTTATGGTGTGCCTTGGTTCAGTTAAACTTGTACAAATGTAATTATATAAAATAAGTTCACACTTTTAAACAAAAACAGACTGAATGGTTTACAGATGCATATACCAGTGCCCTGGGTTAAAAAGAAAAAAAAAAATACAAGATTCATACTTCATTATATACAGAAAAAAATCCAACACATAATAATTCTTAAATAAATTATTATAATAGGTGGTTATGTGTAATTTTATGCGAGTTATCCATTCAAAAATGACCCAGTTACAAAAGATTACTCTCATTCAAGTTTAAGGATCAACCAAGTAGTTACAAATACATTAAAAATCTTATTATATGGTACACTAGCATAAAAACCACCAGAAAATTAAAGTAGTAAATGAATTGCATAAGAATAATAAAAAAGTTTAAATACATACATCTTAACGTCAGTTTGAATAATGCATGTCTTTTATATATTTTAGCAGAAGCACATTTATTGAACCAAATAATAAGCACGTAGCAAGTTTATTCTACTTCAGTAATTGCTTATCAACATCTATACTGAACGTCAAAATCTACGAGGACCATAAATCCATTTTTACCTACAATTTATTTATGAATTCAAAATCCCGAATGGATGCCATAATAAAAACTGTGCCAACATGGGATTCAATCCCATAAAAAAAATAATAGGTTAAATATAACTGCAGCTAGATTTTCATCTCCAAATGAACCTCTCAATTTACTGACATATAAGCATTCAGCTCTGTTCAATATCAACAGTGAGGCATTGCTATGGAATACTGCAAGTTCATTCTATTTCATAGGTATGAATTTATGTAGATTCTAATGTTGTTATGAACCACAAATTCAAAAATACCCTATAAACACAATTCTTCGGTGGGACTGTCAGGACTCCCTTTGCAAATATAGGACTGAAAAAATATTTTGTTTGACGAAAACACAAAAACTGATACCTATCAAAATAAATGGATTGACATTAACCACAACCTGCATCTTGAAAGAAATGTGTATATAAAAGGAGGGGGGGCTGACTGTCAAAGCAAACTCTAACTTTATGGAAACATTGTAACCAAACCCCTACATTAAATTTTCCAAAAATATAAAATAATACAATTTTCACAATTTCCCTTCAAATAAACTTATGACCTGAAATCAGGTGAAAAATTGGACAACCAATTTTACAAACAAAATCATTTCACCAATAAATTAACTTTCATGAATTTTCACCTTTTAACTATAAAAAAGATGATAAAATAAAACCAACTTATTTCAAAAGTTGCACTGAGCTTCAGAATAAGTAAGTTATTGCAGAAAACAATTCTTGTGTAACTTCAGACCCACACCTACACTGTATTTACCATCCCTAATGGAAACAGTTTAGACACAGATCTAATGTAAACAAATGTGCTTATAAATCTGACTATGCTGCACAATTGAAATCATAAGAATTAATTTAAAAGAAATAATAAAAAAAACATGTCAGAATAGTGAAAACCTATCTACTAACATTACGCACTGGTAGATCCGAGTCTATACAGTTCATAGGTAAGTTCTGTTACAGAGGATGAAATATACAACACATTTTCTCAAACACTTTATGTAAACATGATAGTGTTCTCTAGGGCACAATAATTGGGAATATGTATATTTCATCATGTGACTGAAGTCTTTTATTACACAAGCTATGACAGTGATTGCAGTGCACTTCCGAAAAACCTGAATGATTTCCTTTGTCATCTGAACATTAAATGATCATAAAAAAGATCAACATTGATGCAACACATTTACATACAAGGAGGTGCAGTACTGAAGTTAATTTCCTGCAAAATGGATATTTTACCATAACATAATGCAATTGCTGATCAGAGTATAGATTCTGCGATTGCGATTTCAAAAATTCATCTTCTCATTATTTATACAAGGAAATAAATCAAAGTTAAACCAAGGACTGTTAACATTAATTTCTCACTGAATTTTTAGAATAAGACTGGATTTGATTATTTGACTTGTTCTCATATGCTCTACAGTAAACAATTTGGATAATGTGTACTGCTCTTACCTAACCAGTCTTTACCAATGTTGATTGAATACTGAAACTTTAAAAAAAAAATGTTATTTAATGTTTATACTGAATGTGTTTAGTGCAGACATAACATTCTGTGCTCTTATGGTGAGGAAATTTTCAAAGGGTGTCTAACTCTTTTTTCAAGTTGCATCAGTATTTGCAATATAACCTCATTTTTTGTTTGGTAATGTGGGAAAGTTTCACCCTTGCCGTCAAAATTCTGTGTTGGACACTAGCTTGAAACTTGTGTCCAATGCAAAATTCTTATCCTTATGTAAAACTAAAGGATCCTATTAGTCTTAATTTATTATTCTTAATTTAGTCTCTATATATCATAGGAAAAAAAAAATCATTTAATTTTAGATTTTAAAAAAAAGTAAAAGTACTATAAAATGCATTAATATTTCACAGCATGCAAATTAACTACTATTAACACTATTTACAAATGCTAAGATTTCAATCCATTTTCTAAATACATGAAACGCATTTCACTTAAAATTTTTAAGGTAATTATCAGAAGAAAGATAACAGTTTAAATAGGTTTTATTAGATCCATAAATGTAGATGTAATTTATTGGAATAATTTGCTGTTATGGTTCATAAAGATGGCAAGTCATTGGAATTGAAGTCTGCATTCAGTGGCGCCTATATAACTTCAGTTTGACAATGTAAGATATTTAATAATTGATACTTTGTAATAAAAAAAAATTTCAACAAATGAAAAGATTTTCCTAAACAGTAAAAAAGAACCTCTCTCGAATGACTCCATCTTTAGATCATTTTTTTCTTTTATTTTACCAATTACCAATGAATTACAATGATGATTATAATTGTAGGTACAACAGATAATTTAAAATATGTAATCAAAGAGAGTATGTTTACTTGAAGAAAAATGGAACAAATAGAAATATCTATGATTTTCTTTTATTCAAAAGTATGAAATAAAAAAACAAAAAAAAACCAAACAGTTACACCCTGAAATATATCTACAATGATTTATACAAAAAAAACAAACCAAAAACATTACCACTCTTTCTTACACACCAAAAGTTTTATATAGTGTCAAAAAATGCCAGGGAAAATATCTCTGCAACCAACACCTATTAATGGGTTGAACATTGAATTTTACCTAAATATTGTTGATTTTGTTTGTTAACTCTTGGATTTCAACAATTTTATTTGTGCAGTACAATCAGCCACTTGTTAATTTGAGGAAAACCCAAAAAAACTCTTTTACCTCAGTACTCAAGATTTGACTTTTGTTATATAAACTATGTTCCTCTTTTCAAAGAAAGCTAACCTAGTAAAATGCAAAATGATGTGGTGTGTGTATGCTGGTTGCATG
The DNA here is from genome assembly GCA_016746295.1 of Potamilus streckersoni. Classification (NCBI taxonomy): domain Eukaryota; kingdom Metazoa; phylum Mollusca; class Bivalvia; order Unionida; family Unionidae; genus Potamilus; species Potamilus streckersoni. The sequence goes on from JAEAOA010002240.1 coordinate 5,520,341, forward strand.
ATTCTCCTTCCATGCAATTGTAACAATGGCATTTTTAATATCCTCTAAGAAAGTTACAGTGTTCGCCTGTTCTTGGATAAATTGTCAGAGGTGATAAATTTGTTTTGAGTCAGGTTTTAATTGGATGTACAAGAAGAACCATCTGAAAACATTCGTTCAATTGCAGACCTTAAAAAGGACTGCAACTCTGCCCACTAATTTTTACACAATGAATTAGAAACAATTCAACTATTACTTTATAAAAAAAAATATTCCAACATCACAAGAACAAATACAAGTACACAAACCAACACAAATATGTACTGATAGATGTATCAATAGCCTGGAATGTTCCAAATATCATCACTTATCACATAGAAAGGGGAACCTTCTTAATATAATGACAAATGAATGCTGATAATTTTATCATATATATACTCACATGTAAGTCCAACTCCAAGCTGCAGAGACCTAGATCTGCCATTGCATAATGTGTTAATGCAGTTTGTTTGGTATAATCAGTAGAACAAATAATTTAGACCCTGATCCACCAGCCCATGATGTCATGGTATATCAGGGTCTATGTTCCTTGCAGTTGGACTCAACCCTTAAGCGTGTATATAATACATCTAATATTCATTGGAATGGGTAATTTGGATCAATTATTCTTCCAGTAATTTGTCTTTTGTTATCAAAACCAACATTCATGGGAACTAATGCCCAACTCTAAAAAAATAAATCAGCTAGAAAACTGGTCAAATTTAAAATCAACTTATGAACAAAAAAAACCCCAACAAAAACATATTTACACCATAGATCAAATTCTTCTTCATTCATTTTCTCCACCTTTTCAGTCCATTTTGTACACAAAATGAAAAACATTAAAAGGTAAATCATTTAAAAACATTTTATCAGAATATGTAATTTTAGAAACATGAGATGGAATCTTGATGTTTTGATAATTTCTTTCAGAACATAAATGTCATTATATACAGAAACAAGATATGAATCAAGATCAATCATCTTCTTATTGATATTTTTTTCTATAGCACATGCTAGTAATTAATAAAAACAAGCATACTTTCATACCCTGATAAGGTTTTCCTTACAAGCCTATTTTTAAAATGAAATGGTTTGGTTGGGTATTTAATGGCAAAGCAAGAGATAAATGTTATTCTGTTGAGGTAATCTGAGTTGAGTACTTTGCCCAGTGACGAACCACAGTAGCCAACCCTGGCTGGTCTGCTAGTAAGTTTTAAACTAATACCTTTTAAACATATGCTCTGTTTCTCTTTGAAATAGAGTACATGGGGAAACAAAATTGAATTCATTCACATCTTTAAATCTCAATCAAGTTTCAGTCTTCAGTGTTAGATTTTCTGCAGAATCAGGTCTTTTACAATGACATTTCTACGCACATCCAAGATGATGAAAAGAAGCAACTCGAGACGCAAATTACCAGTATCAATATTTATTTGAATTTTATTGTTAAATAAACATCCTGATTTACTATCATTTGTATTTGTTTCCTATTCCTTCTTTCATTAAGTCAAAAGTAAATTTTCCTATTTCATGTAAATTTATATGAAGGTGATATAAATTTGCCAAGTAGCAATCTAACATGGTAGTACATGCATTCTGTTGTCTTTTTTTGGGGGGGGTCCATAAGAAATATATAAAAAACATTAATATTCATCAAATTTTACTCTGAAACAGAATTCATTTTGGCAAATTGAATGTGTGTCTGTACACACACATACACACACATAAGCACACACATACCCAACCCCAAACCATGGTGCAAGATGTCCAAGTGTAATTTTCCCATATTGTCAAATGATTAGAGTGAACATGTGCTTATTCTAAATAATTTTTATTCTTGAGTCTGGATAATAAATGAATTCAGCATAGCTGCCATACAATCAGTAATACAACTTTCCTTTACTTACACAACAAACGATATTATAAACAATTCTTCCCACTGAATTTTACATTATTAGGTGACATCATATTTTTAATTTGAAATAAGATTAAAAAGCTACAGCAATAGCAGAGTTTGATCTGTGATCAAATCCCCTTGATAATTTGCAGACTAATTAAAATCCAGATTATGATTTTTTTTACTGGCAACAATTCACTAATTAGAACTGTGATCTAACTTTAAGCTTGCAAGAGATGATTAAGAGGATTTTTTAAATCTCAATATAATCTTAACCTTTCCGTGTGTGATAAAAAAGAATTATTTCCCCTATTAAGCGCGTGATTAGGAATTTTAACAGATACTATTTAGAAACTATACAGTGTAAAAACAATGAATCTCCAGAGAGATAGGTTGTGTGGAGGGGGAAATCTCTTCATAGGAATGATGTAAATATTTAATATTGTTGACAGTTTCTATTAAAGAGAGTATTAGCTCCAGAAATATATTTAAAATTGGGTGATGTAAAATATATCACATGGTATGAATATGATTCAAGTGGACTGATATGAAATATACTACTTTGTACAAGCATGATTCAAGTGCAGAGATATGAAATATACCATATTATACCAGTGTAACATACAAAATTTGATGCAGCACAGAAGCCCACATATATACACCTCACAATCATATTCTATTCTCTTTAACTCTATAATGCAAATACACAATATTGATAAACTAGTTAAGTACAAAATTTGTTACAGTATTCTATAAAAATCGAATATCTTAGGGTGAAAAAGGTAACAAAGATAATACAATATACATTCAGGAGGGAGTGAAATGTACAACATACAACACTGTTTACTGTAGCATAATGTGACATGTTTTGTTCGGCTTGTATGTTATTTATTTGTGAATATCAATGAAATCCAACCAACATAAGACTCTCGCATCCATTTTCTTATGTAAACACAGACTGCACTCCATGTAGGGAAATCTGTAGTCCAAACCTACTCGGCTTCTGAGACTTGCAGAACAGTGGCTCCTCCTTTTTGATGACCCTCTCTAAAGAGACCACATCCAAGAATAGAGGTCAATACCAAAACAGAATATTTATACCACTTTGCCCCACACCACCAGGTGTGATAAAAGAGTAACCTTTCACTCCATCAGACAGATTTTCATTGCAGATGGGATGTCTTATAATCAGGGGACCAACATATCATACCTCTTTAAGAATATATCACTACTAAGTGGCTGTTTTGACTCCTGGGTCATCAAAACTGTAGTCCATCCCAATGCATCAGTACACACCAACTGATGCTATATTCTTTCTCTAAGTACAGATTGAAATCCATTCTGATATCATTCATAGATCATTTCATCTGCCATGTGTTACCTTGTAATGTTGTCAGCAATTTGCTTTAAGTAACTGCAGAGAAAATATCTCAGAAAATTCACTAGTAATTAAGTGTGATGCAGCTATCAATATGGTTTTTCTCACCAAATTTACAATGTTATGATTGTGGTATTATCCTTTCAGAGGTAACAAAGAGAAGGATTGTATCACTATGTATGATTTCAGTAGTCAGATTAAAGACAAGGCCCAACAAATTTTTGTTTCATACAGTTAACTAGTTTGCAAACAATCAGCATGCAAAATGTCACTGACTCAATGTTAAAACATTTTATCAAAGTAAGAACTGAATGTGGATGCAAGGACTCTTTTAACTTTTCAAACCTTTGCAGTGATAATGGACCACAATGATGTCTGGCAAATTCTGACCCTGTCAATGAATATTTCTATGAAAATGCATTTTAATGGTGGAAAATTGGTAATTATTTGGCAAATTTAAACTTATGTCAGTGGAGCTAACTGCACTTACTTTTATCACTATTTGTTGAAACCTTTTATATTTTGTCTATTCAAACTTTTTGACATAAAAAAGTCTGTGATTAACATTAAGCAGTCACATGACTATTTCTTGTGAGACAATGTTATATCTTACCAAGATGCATTCTCACATGCAACCATGCAAGACCAGCAGTGAATGAGACAATGGTCTGAAAAGAAACAGCTAAGCCAGTCTGGGATTAACAGATGGATGGACAATAGTAAACACTTATATATAATTTTCACATATATGGCAGGAAAAAAATTTCAAGTTCACGATATTGTCAGGATTATGATTAAAAATTGTAATGAAAATATCTTTTTTTTGAAGAAAAAAATTGCTACCAAAAATGCAAAGAGAATTGGTTGGACAAAGTTTGAACTTTTGTTCACCACACAAAGGTCTTCCACAAATAATATATGTAGTGCAGTCTGGTTTACATACTGGCTTGTGGATGGAAGATAAAGATCTGTTAAGTCATTAAGCAGTCAAAATTTTCTCCAAGTTAGGCAAATTTTCATCTATGCATAAGGAATTTGAATGAACTTCTGTTTTAATGTGGAAACATGCATCAAAAAAAGTTTCAGAACAGTAATCTGAAACTAATGCAGTGAAGGCAAACATTATGTTTAACAAACAGGCCTGTAAAGTATATGGAGACCTGAATTACCTCCAGTAGTTGTATAATTGTAGCTCCAAAACAAATGCATCTAAGAGGATTTTAGCTAAACCTCTGATTGATGTTCAATAAATGTAACTGTTGCCTTTCCTGCTTTATTCTGAAAAATCTCAAAACTCCTTTATATACTTTTTATGCTGTTTAAACATTTTCATCTTCAGAGTGTTCTTGTTCATTGGAAGTCACTTAAAGTACATGCTCTAATCACCAGCTTAATCATGCAGGTGTTTGCATAAAAAATATGGCCAATTTAAAGTAAACTGTGAAAGTTTGGTTCCCTGACAAACTCCTTTGAACCAAATATGAATCCTGGATGCAGATTAAACCATGGGCAAGACAGTTTCCTAATTTAACTGCAATGATTATATTTAAGTCATTTTTGCTATTAGTCCATAACTTATGAGTACTTTCAGAGGGACTTGCAACCAAATCAGAAGAGTTGGCAAATATGAGCTATGTAGGTTTGCATCTTTGGGAGGAAGAGGATAAAGATAAAAAAAAATACCTGCACTAATCACCACAATAAAATGGCACATACAATAATGGATGCAAAAGTTGTTTCACAAATTTCTTCGATTCTACTGTTATTTTTCAAGAAATATTTGATAACTGTGGCATTATCTGTGATCAAATTGCAAGATTAACCACAGCTGATCTTAAAATCTGCATGAACACAGATACTTACAACAGTTGATGCAGTACCTTCTCATATTTGTTTTGAGTAATAACAGGAAAAATGTGTGAGTTAAGAGAAAGCAATAAATTAAATGCATGTATATAACGCTACTCTAAATCTGGATTTGTGATTTTTACAGTTCTGTGTGGGTTCTAATATAAACCAGTACAAAATTAATGATCAATTTTGCTGTTTGTTTTCATTTTGACATTTTTCTGTGCTGCTTTACAGCTGAGTCAGCAGCTGAACATGAACATTTAGAAATTTCAAAAATGGCATTTTGTGTCAAGGTGTGCACTTTGATATATACATAACAATAGCATTGCTCAAAAGAAAGCAGCAAAAAACCAGCATGCAAAATTATGTAGTTTTTTATTATCTGCTGATTTCATACTGGGTTCTTTTCATATAGTCCATGGAGAGCACGCATTTCAGTACCATCTGGATCAAACTGTAATGACTAAAAGTCAACAAAAAGAAGAGTCTGGACAAATAGGACATCAACACTTATGAAAGTCCTAATAAAAAACAACACGACAATAACTGACGACATGGTGATCCATCAAAACATGGTGGTTTCTGCCTGTAGATTAGCCACCGATGCCGCGGCAGAGTCCACATCAGGACTGCCGGGTTTTCTTGTACCGGTGGCACTCCGCAGAGAGTGGTAACTATGGACTGATGACATGCTACGACTGTCATAGCGCGTGTCTAAGCCCATACGGAAAGCATTTACAACACGAATCTGAAACAAAATTGGAAAAACAGAAAATAAAAAAAGTGGTAACACAAACAAGGCATGACCAAACAAAATGAAAGGTTTCTTCTGGGAAAATCTGAAAGTTCACAACATGTCACCTGAACCAAATATTGTGGAAGGACGACTTTATGGTAAACCTAGCCTATCCATAGTAATGGACATTTGTAAATTTCTCAGCAACACGTTTTTTTTTTAAATGGCTGAAATTTTTATTAGAATAAAAAGAGTATATTGCCATTACATGGGTCTTGATACCTGTGTTCAGATCTCTGATAAAGCCAGAGCAAAATCTGTATGAAGTCTGTGCTAGAAATATTCTAGTTACAACCATCTTTGCATGTCTAATCTGTAGTTATTATGGAGTACATGTACTACCAGACAGGTCAAAACTGAATATAAAAAAAGAGGCATTTTTTGGTACAAAAATTCTGGGCAAAAATATTTGCAGTGTAATGGTTTTAGACTTGATTTTCAATTCAAATAATGAATCCAAAACTGATTTGGGTACTTCAAGCAGCTATAGGCTAGGTTAACCAAGTGATTGTGGTAATATTTCGTCTACCACAGCCGAGAAAAGTGTGGATATGTATGCATTATATACTGTACCTATATATGGTGTGAATAATTAGTATTTTATGGAGTGAATGTGGAGATGAGATGTACACTGTAAACAGTAATACATGTGAAGGTTTAAGAGAGGTGGGTGAGAATCAAGAAAAGGGCTTGTGAATTCAGCACTAGTAGCAAGCTTGGGCTGAAGGAAAGACAGAAGTCACTTAAAGTATGAATTTTATACGATTATGCATCACACAATTTTCTATATATATATCAAGGACAGTTTTGTACAAAAGCTGTCAATGACATTCATCTTTCAGAGAAGTGTTTTAAAAGTTTATATTCTAACATAAAAATAGCCACAAAAATCCTATTTAAAGTAAAGAGAGAAAAAGATGCTACAAACTTATGGGCTTTACTTTCAGAATACTTCATTAACAAATATTTTTTAAAAAATGCTTATTTAGATACAAAACATCAATTAACATGTTCTACAAAGCTACATCATTTCTGTACATAAACTACAGAAACTCCAATCAAATCAGAGCTGAAGAATAAAACAAAAATTGGAATGCATCATGATGAAAGAATTCAACATACTGATCCATTGATGAAGTATATGGAAACAATTTGCACCAAGTTTAAAAATCGCATTGCAAGATCTTATCCAACACCACAGGAAGCACCTTTGAAGTCAAAATTACTTCCAAATGGCACTTAGTCCTAAAACTATCTATTATATAGATGTTTCTGTTACTTCTGTGTCATTACTGTTACCATCGGATTTATTCAATATTTTGGGTGGAAACACTTTATGTGCTGGATTAATAGTAGCCATAAGTGGTGAGCGCTCTTTAGTAACTAGTGGTACGCTCTCGTATGACTGGCTTCTGGTTTTGTACTGCTCATGTGGCGTTGAGGAGTCTGGGGAGTTCAGGTTTGGGTAAACATTTCGGATGGGAAAGGATGTTGTGCGTAACAAAACTTTTTGGTAATAACTGAATGTTCCCTCGCTAATGGGCCGTGGCCCGTGGTGGCTGCGAGAAGTACGAATACTGTGCAAGCTGTGAAAACTGTGAATACTACGCTTCTCTTCCAGGTCTTCCAGAGTGGATTTAAAGGCTCTCACTACTCGCAGCTGTCAATGAGAGAAAAGGACTTGGAGTCAGTCATCAGTCAGTGCTCCCACAACCCAAACAGGATTTCCAACATGAGTTGCATGCCCGAAAGATACAATTTACATACCACAGCAGCAACAATAACAATCAGAGGAACTAACAAACAACACAAATCATGGAGCAAACCAAAAACAAACAACCACAGGGGTAATAGTGATGAAAAATAAATACGCACAAGATGCTAAGAACTAGGGTCAAATTAAATAAAACAAAAGAGCTGATGGTCATCAGGAGGTGAGGGAGATGCTGTGATATCATGCAACACCTGTGGTGAGTAAAGTGCTTTCAACTATCGTATTTACCTTTGTATATGTACAACCAACTGCAGATAACAGAATTAGCCCTACCAATGCATAATGCACCAGCAGATCAGGGTTTATAATGTTTGAAGTCACAAGTTTATTTTTTTTTAACAAAAGCATCTACCCTGATTTGCAAGCACTTCAGAAGAGGATAGATCATGGTTTAACCCATTTGCAGTTGGATGTACATTATACACGGGTAAATAATCCTGGAGTTAAAAGTGAACTCGGGATTTCTATTTAAATACCAAGTATATACTAAATGATGTCATCCCATTCTCATACAACTTAATAAAATCGGTGAAACACAGGATTACAGTGATATCACTGCTGAGGATGGAAATAAAACAAAAACAAAACCAAAATATAAAAAAAATAATACAAACTGTACATCTAGGATTAGTAATTTCTACACTAAGAATAATGGCTGCACACTACTGTGTTTAATACCAGATAAATCACTAACCAATATTTAACTTAGAAAATGACCTAAAATGGCTCTAGAACTATTGGAAAAGGTTTTTATTTTTGGTCATATAACATTTTATTACCAGATGAATTTCCAAAGAAGATGCTAATACCCCTTGACAGCATGCTAAAATATGGCTGGTTATCAATTCATGATAACCAAATATGAAAGAAAACAACAGTGCTGAAAAAAATATCTCAAAAGAATGAGGTTACCAAATAAATGCACAAAAACTCTTCTAAAACAAGTAAAAGAAAAGGATTTATGAAAAAAGAAGAGGAACCTGTCCAAGTAATAAACACAAGCAGAAAACTCTGACATTACTAGCAAAGTAAAAATAACACTTTTCCGTACACCCAGTACAAGTTTCATGTACCTCCACCATCAGTGAATGACACAGTATCAGCAACTATTCATTTTTTAGACACATCACAGTTGGAGAATCAGGATCGCTTTTTTATAATTATGAATTTTAACAGTTTTATGAAATAAAGTATTCAATTCGCTATTATTTTATTAGTCTCTATATGATTTTGCAATTTATTTTCAAAGAATGAAAAAAAAAAGGAAATTTCAAATCCATGCCAAATGTTTTGGAGGCAAAAAGTAATGCCATTTGTAGAAAAATGAGGAAGCATAATTAAGAATAAAGTAAAAATGGGAGCCTAAAAAATTATATACCATACCATTATGACTGGATCTCGGAACAAAATGATTTGTTGAGACTTATCCAATTCTCAATACAGATAAACTTCAATAGGAAATTCCAATTATGTTGCCCAAGTGGGTCTTGGAATGCTCATCTGCAAAACAGTCATATCCAAGAGCTGCTGCTCAAGAAATCTGGGTCTCCAGGAAGCTTTCCATAAAAATTTTCCTCTCTACTGCTGGTTGCGTTTCTTATGAAAACAAATGTTTCAATGTTTCTCTGAAGTTTGTATCTTCATCCATATTTCATGGCACATCAGCATTATTTGTCTTGTACCAAAATGTCTTTGTAGTAAAATCAAATTTGGTAAAATTATGTTGAATCTTTTTAAAGGAAAAGTTAAGTAAAGGTTTTGGTTTTGTTTTATTTTAAAGTGATGGTGGCTACTTTTAATGGGGGATCATTTGTAAAAAAAAAAATTGAAACCATTTAATGTCAGGATGCTTCCAGTCAAATCGGGTCAAATTCTGTTGAGTTGTTGTTGAAAAGATTTGCATATTTTAGAGATGGCAGCCATATTTGATGGCACACTGGCATCATTTGCAAATAGAAGGCCTTGAAGAAAATGATGCTCCATTGCCTAAATAGAATTTCCAGGAATTAGAGTGAAAATCATTTGTTTTTTTAACTGCAGAGTGTTTGATATAATCTCTAACATTCTTGTGCAATTCATTTTCAAATCAGCCACTGTGGCAGATATACTGGATCTTAAGATCAGCACCATTTTCATTCAAAACAAACAAGACACCACTATCTATAAGACTTTTCTGGTGAAAACCGAAGTGGATATGACCATCCATTCTGGAGACTGGCAAAATTTAAATATATACATTTTGGCAGCCACATTTGAAGTCACTTCAAAACCGTTTTCATTTTAGACCAACAAAATATCGTAATTAGTCTTTTGGTGAAAACCAAATGTCAATATGTCTTTCTAGCAGTATTAGAGATTTAAAAAAGGGATGCCATGCTGGCCAAAATGGATGTTAGCTCAACAGCATTTAAATTTGGTACAAACTAGAAATCATACACCATCCTCTGGTGCAAACCTAAATGTTGACATGACTTTACATCTAGGTACAGTAGTGTTAAATTGTCAATATGGACACTAAGGGGTCCTCAAGTGGCTGAAGCGCTCACCATTATGGACCATTACCATCTCATCTGTCTGTGTGGGTTCAAGTCTCAGGTTCGGCCAAACTGGTATGTGAGAAAGCTTGCCAGTAGCCTCTTATGGGTCGGTGGTTCATTCCGGGGGTTTTCCCGGGTTCTTCCTCCACCATTTATACTGGCTGCCATTTATAACATATCTTGTGCTGAATATTGGCATTAAACCCCATAATAACACTGGACTGTATGATGGCCATATTTAATATCAGAATGGCACAAATTTTATTTAAGACAAACAAAACACCATAAGAAGTCTTCTAGTGAAAATCTCATGCTGTTCAGAAAAAGTAGCAACAAAAAGTATTTATGGATGTCTGCTGTGGTGGTCTTATTGGATGTCCAGGCAGCAGTACCATTTTCATTTAGGATGAAGATATCATATGCAGTCTACTGGAACTTCAAGCCTATACAATATTTATTTCATGGCAGTGACAAGATTTTCAGCTACCATAGTGGCAATACTGAATGTCAGATTGGCACCGTTTTCATTATGGATCAAACTAAACATAAAGTCTTTTAGTAAAAATTTCACATTGATATAACTGGCTATTTTGGATCAGCAGTAACAAGATTTCAAGATAGCTGCTGCTATAATTGCTTTAATGGTCCTATTGCATGTCTTAACAAAATTGTTTTTTATTTAGGACCAACAAGACATCAAGAGATGTAGTGAAAACCCCAAGATTTTCAAGATGGCTTCCATTGTGGCCATGTGGAAAATCGGATTGGCAAAATATTTATGTAGGATCAAGTAAGAATAAGTGAAAACTGCATGTTAATAATATGCCCATCCATTCAGAAGAGTAGTGATTTTAAGATGGCTGCCATAGTGGCCATACTGGATGTTTGAGCTAAGTGTCAAGTTTCATAGCAATCTTCCAAGTAGTCTTGTAATAACATATGGATGGAGGAATACTGACCAACAGATTATTTCACAAGTTTTTCTGGTCTATAACCTGTGGAGCTAAAATTGAATGTCCTTACAACCTGGCGAGTTAGAGACAGGAGACAAGGTCCTAAAATGCATAGAATAGTGAATGTGCAAAAAAAAATTATTTTCTAAATAAATATGAAAACAAATAATTATGAATTATAAAGAAAAAGCCCAGGTAATACTGAGTGTAATTATGCAAATATTTTTAAAAATGGACTGTCCAAACTGAGAATTTACAAAGAAAGAATGAGATAGAATAGCAAACTGACAGGTTGTTTCAAAAATGTAAACAGACAGTGGCAGACTTCATAGGAAATATCCAAAATGGTTTAAGAATTTACTTAAGATATTACCAGAGAATCAACCCTAGTCTTCAACATGGAGACTTAATGAACACCTGATATTTGAAAAGCACAGTTGCATCTAGTTTTAACACATACACTTTACAATAGTAAGAAAGTTGTTTTTGATATTTTGTGTACAAGACCATTTCTCATCAAAACATTGGTTACACATGACAGCCAGTACAGCTGATGGAGGAAGAACCTGGAAAAACCTGATAAGAACCACTGACCTAAATTAACTACTGGCAGCTTTTTCACATACCTATATTGGCTGAGCTGAGCTGAATACTCTAACCCAGACAGACAGATGTTCGATAGTAAGAAAGGAATTTTGAACAGATTGTAAAGTATCATAAATATTGGCAACCTTTTCATCGTGTTAAGGAAAACTTCAAGCAAGTTTTGGGAGACCATTGCATCCTAATATCTACCTAAAGAAGAATAAATTTAAAGGCAGAGTAACTAAATAAATTCTTTCACATGAGAAAGTAGTGCAAAAACAGAAGTGCCGTTCCACAAAACTACAACTCAATTGTTGGAAATAACCAAAATATTTTAAACAATGAGCTCAATTTATTTCCCCAAACAGACTGCATCATATTTTGAAGCTATCAGCTTAGGTAGGAAGACAATGGGTTGGTATATGCAGGAACAAACTGGATATGGTTTTTTAGTTTACTGCCTTGCAGAGATAAGCCAATAAAGTAAACTGATAAGCCTTTAAAGTGAACTGGAAGAGGCTAGTCTAAAATAGTTTGCAGTCCTTTCTAACAGGAGAGTGAAAAAAATTATTTTCAGAAGAGTCCTTCTTGCCGACAGGTTATGGAAGAAAAAATATGAACAAAAGGTCTGTGCATATTACTTGTTCTAAGTTTGAAAAAAAAAGTGTCCAAATTGATTTTGTTACAAGTTATTTCCAGCTGTGGGAAAAAAAGAATCCAAGAAATTGAAAGAAAAGAAAGCATACACAAAGGAGCAAAGACAAACTTGTGTTTTAAAAAAAAAATGAAAGCTAAGTAAACCTTCAAGCTACGACCTATGAGGGATTGGGATAAGGAAACCATCATCCACTCCAGCATTAAGAATTAAATTGCATACATCATGTAGATAGGTACTTTTTTAATCTATCATACTAAATTTTCCAATGAAGCATTAAGCTTTTCCATTAATATACAAACAAATGAATGGAATATATTTAATATATCAAAAAATCTTTTCTATATATGAAGTCACAAATTAGAGTCTGATTAAGAATGACCAATTTAACTGTATGCTGTGCATTATTCTAAATTTAGATGTTAATATCATGTTTGTTCTAACAGTGTTAGGTCTAAAATCACAATACTGCATCATTGATTAAAATCATACTATCAAAACCATGCTTTAAACTTTGCTCCATAACCTGTCTTGCCAGATGATAACCATTCAGACTTCCAACAAAGGTGAAAGTAGTGAAATGTCACTGTAATATATACGGATTGATAATCAAAAACTAAATTTGCATTCAAGAAAGGTTATCACTAAAAGACCAAAATAAGACACTTTAAAATCAATATCTTCCTGAGATTTTCCCTATTTCTTTTCCCCACTTTGTAAATTTCTAAAATATCCTACTTTCTGCATGCCTTCTGATAGAGCTTTTATTTGGATATTACATTTTTTTATACTTTTGCCGAATTCATATTTTCTGTGTAATGTTGTGAGCAGAAATTTTGCTTGACAAGTTATATATTAAAATTTTGTTTATGAAAATTAGATTTTGAAATTCATTTGCTCATTGATACAGATATATTAAATTACTCTGCTGTGGATTAAAACAAAATATCAAACAAGATTAAAAGACTATGTCACCTCATTGAAAAAGTTAAAGAAAGTGAGCATTTTGGATCCAGTTATCGCAAGTTTTTTGGTAACACACCGCACAAACTGGAACTGGCATGTGACTTAGTGAATGTTTCAGCCTTACCCATAACAGAGGTGTAAAATAAAATGTTCACGAGTTAAATTTTAACAGTTACCTGCTTTGGGCCAATCTTCTCTTTTACCATCAACATTTTTTATTTACAGTTAAAGTAAATGTTTTCAATACAATTAGTTATATCTGGGTCAGCAAAGTAACAGTTTTAAACGTAATCATCTCAAATTTTGATAATTCAGATCATAATATTTTTAAATGTTTTATGACAGAGAAAAAGTAATTTTTATATTGCCTTCCAAAAACAAGCAGAAATTATAGCGACTTGCATGGGATTCCATCCCTAAATTTTCAATTTTCCTGACATCCTCTGGGAATGTATAAATGCAGCAATTTTAACAGCATGCCAGCACAATACTGGCTTAAATGTGCAGATACAAAGTTAAATTCTTAAAATGGAAATATAACTGCAACAAGATTATAAGAATACACAAGTTGTATTATATTTAACATAATGGATTATTTCATAGGCAACTTTTATTACTGGAAATCTTCAATTCAACTTACTCCACCCTAATTCTTTAAAGTTTCAAGCCACAGAACAAACTGTGGCACAAAGTATCAATGTAAGTTCATACATAATAAATCATTTTTGTGGCAAAGAAATTAAAACTGGTAATACTCAAATTTTGAATGCAGCTGCCAATGATACCTGTAGAAAAACTTTGTCCAGATAAATTACTGTTAAATGAATAAACATCATGGTTTTACATCTAGCAAGACATATATGAGGCATAATTTTGATCTGAATACATGGGAATATTGGGAGAAACAGGTCACTTACCTGCTGCTGCAATCGTGTCAACCCACGCACCCACAAAATCTGACCACGACCTGTCTTATCCGATGGAGCAGCTGCATCCATTTCATCCAAAGGTGTCATAGCATCAGCAGCATCCGGCTCACGACCAAAAGTGCATATTTTTTTGGGCAATATGCTGGTAGGTACCGTTGTAACAAGCTGCAAGATAAAATGTTGCATACAGACATGTCAGTTTAATCACATATTATATTACATATTCAATACTAATCCCTGAAATGCTTGGAATAACTTTTTCCACTGCCTGCGATAACACAAAGTTAAAAATACAAAAAAGAAATCAGGACCCCAGAGTACTTTGAGTGTATCATGTATGATTCACCTGAATGAAGGGACTCAAATCATCTATTTTAATGGAAACAGATAGGACACTTGATCATACAGTAACCTTGTTGCAAGTAAATATTACAATCAAAGTAGATCACAATGACCTTACCGAGATATAACGGTGGACATCTATACAAGTTGTTGCCTAGAATAACGCAAAGAACATTAAGAAAAGAACACCATGTTGATATAGAAACATGCAGAATTATCAAAACTATGACGACTCTTAAGTAGTTACCACAAATTATAAAAAATACTTTTAAAAAAAACAACGAAGCAAAATAAAACCCAACATCATAACTTTGAACAGACACAAGGGGATAGGGCAGTAAACTCCACTGACAGCACAGATCCTGATAACCATTTTTAAAAATTGGATGGGGCAAGTATTTGTAGACACCACAAAACACCAAGTTTATATTCCAGACCATGTCCTAATCATCGGAATGTTAATAAAGCCTTACTCAATGCTTCAACTTGCTTCATTACCAAGACCAGATGCAGTTATGTTCAATAGAATAAATCTATTTGAGTGATTATTCTATCTGTCATCGAGAATAACTATTTTTCAAATGGGAGCAAATATCTGAACAAATAACATAGTTTATAGTGATTAAACATGGACACTGTGCTTGGAGCTGTTGCAATATATACTGAAAATTTTGAAATAAATGTTTAGACTGAATAAATTCTTTTGCACAATTTAAATGCATTAAAAAATTTCATTACGCATTTTGAGTCAATTTATTACCTAGACCTCTGTAAATGAATTACAAGAATTACTTCTCCTTACCCTACTCTAATTGAGAGGACACAATTAAAAAAGAGTAGGGCTGTTTTCAACATTTTTAGAATCAAACTTAGGCATCCACCCGATTATTTTAATTGTAATGACTAATAATGCCCAATGTTACTGAATCTAGGGATGACACTCAAATATCTAAGTGACTTCCCTGGGTCCCAACTGTTTTACATGAAAAAGCCCTATACATCACAATCTCAAACTACTAATCCCCAGAATGCATTCACACTGAAATGAGGGGGAAAAATCCAACACAACCCTCACCCACCCCCAAAAAACAACTCAAAACAAAATAAGAAACAAGTGCATTCAGGTCCCAGCAGCTGTTGTAGTTTAGTTTGTTTCAAATAATCCTAAATTACACAAAAGACAAATAAAATTAATTATTTTGATTAAAGTAAACCTTGTCATCAACCGATGACAGTTATAAGTATTAAGCATACAAGATAAGTGCACATATTTTCACCCAGTCATTTAGGAGATAAAACCTTGAGATCGGCAGACAGAAAACACTGGGAATCATAATATTCCTAAAGCTGAAATACTGGGATAAATAAAAAATATGTGAAGTTTAAGTTATGTACCTGTCCCCATATTAGAACTCCAACTCCAAAAAATAGGCACCAAAACCATTGCTCTAGCGTCAAACCTGTTGTACTGAATGCTCTACCACCAAACTGGACAATTATTACCTGAAATGAAAGTTATAATTCATGACATTCCATTAAAAAAAATTATGATGCATGCAGCATGTTTTCAAACAGAGACCTATGACACCATACTTTTCAAAAATTTAAATATTTTTACCAATATCTTCTATTTTAGAAACCCACACCTTTATTCTTTCATCTCGCATAGTACATATTTATGCATCTTCAAGGTTTTATCTTCCTAAAATTATACCTTCACATTTTTTCTTACTGTTAATAAGTACTTAAGAGCCAGAATGTACTCACACAGTTTTTCTCTCTCATTACAAATAAAACTGAAATTTCATTCAGAAGGCCTTCCCACACTTTATTCCAGTATACAACTTTTCAAAAGAAGTCTAAAATAAAGTAATCAATGGCAATCAACCAATGATAGGCATAGCTGAACATGGGTACTTGATTCACATTTGTTTATTCTTTCATTCATCAGACTTTTTTAAATGATTATTTCATGCATTGTGATGCTGTTAGTAAAAGCTCTAACCAAAAAATAAGTAGCAGTCAACTTGATAGATTTGTACAACACACAGTCCATTAGCTGTCCCTTTACTGACCATAAAATACAATTATCTCTAAATTTAGAATTTTCCTGACAATTATGAGCCAATTTGATTTATAAGCTATTCTTATATATACCTTTGTAGGGCTGTCAGAGTACAGGGGATGGTGAATATGATATGTATCACAAATACAGAATGACGAATACAAAATATTTTTTCATGAATATTCATTAAAACAAAAAACAAGAACCAAAACACAGAACAGTTCTAATCTAAAGTTGGCCGACTCTCTGGTTATTCAGTGTCTCACTTAGTGTCTTAGTTACATGTCTTAGTAACATAAAAGCAGATCAAATCATAACCTTTTTCTTGAAAAAGGCAAGCATATCAAAATGCTCCGTTTTGAGAGCAGCCTCTATGGGCAGTTCAACAGAAAGAACAGTTACTATTACTGGATTGTGAAGTACTTCTCATGCATTTCTCCTTCCATAGATCAAACCTGTTGCATGTAATAAAAATTATAATAAAGAACACAATTACTAAACCAGGAATATAATAATGGTTAAATGTACATGCCCAAGTTTGTCCTCCCGATTCAATATATGCAAATTTAAAAATATCAGGCAGATCCTGTGTTATTTTATCATTATACACGTCTTTAAATTTATGGCCGATGAAGATGCAGCAAATGTCTGTGAATTTACACATTAAAAGAGCAGAGAACAATCAGAAAAGTCTCCTGACTGAATATATGATATACTATATAATCCCCTGGTTACAAGGCCAAATAACAAGAGACCATACAATCCCCTGGCCATGAATATAAAGGCTACAGGGCCAAATAACAAAGAGACCATACAATCTTCTGGCCATGAATATACAGGTTACAAGGCCAAATAACAAAGAGACCATACAATCCCCTGGCCATGAATATACAGATTACAAGGCCAAATAACAAAGAGACCATACAATCCCCAGGCCATGAATATACAGGTTACAAGGCCAAATAACAAAGAGACCATACAATCCCCTAGCCATGAATATACAGGTTACAAGGCCAAATAACAAAGAGACCATACAATCTCTAGGTCATGAATAAGCAGGTTACAGGTCCAAATAACAGATTATAAAATGTCCTTTTCATTAAATACGGTAAAAGATTTAGTGGCTTTCATTCTCAATAATTGCAAGACATTAACATCCTAGGCATGCTGCGGTTGAAATTACTGTTCTGCAATTTCGATGTTTTGGACTAATTAGATTCTGTATTCCACTGATGATCCTCTATTTACAAGCTGCAGAAGACCTGGTTGTCCTTATTCTGTATTTTAAATCTAAAGATTAAGAATGGAATTAATTTTTGTACTTGTTCATTTTTTATTAATGCAGTTTACAACTGAACAGACATCAAAAGAGGTCTTCTGGTTAAAAACCCAAGCTAATCTGACTTTCCAGTCAGAAGTAGCAATAACAAAATTTTCAAGATCTCTGCCATATTGGAACCATTTTCATTTAGGACCAACTAGTCATCCAAAGAAGAATTCTACTTAAAAACCCATGTTGATAGAACCATCTATTCAGGTATAATAGTAAGAGGATTTTCAAAATAACTACTGTGTTGCCATATTCGATGTCTGAACAGCACCATTTTCATTTAGGACCAACTAAACAGCACAAGTAGTCTTTTCATGAAAATCCCATTTTGAAAAGACTTTCTGTTCCATAATAGCAATAATAACATTTTTAAAATGGCCTTCTTCTTTTTGGATGTCAGATCTGTGCCATTTTTTGGACCAATTCAACACCACATTTATTTTTATAAACAGAAAACCTTATGCTGAAATGGCCATCCATCTACAATGAGTAAAACGATTTTCAAGATGGCCACTATGGTGGTCAGATTGGATGTGGTGTGATGTGACTTAAGCTTTTAACATAGCTTTAACAATTTTTTTAGTCATATCGCTCGATGTCTGCAGTGTGGCAGTTTATAATGATGTCTAGCACTGGGGCATCATACCGCAGACATGTAGCATGATGTCCCACCCAGTAACATTATCCTGACACCAGGCCGACCAGTCCTAACACTAACCTCTTAATGCTGAGTGTCAAGTGAGGCAGCTGTTAGTCCCAGTTTTGTAAGTCTTTGGTATGACCGGGTATCGAACCCTTGAACTCCTGCATCCGAGGCAGATGCTCTAACCAGCCAGCCAGATTGGATGTCTGTGCAGCACTTTTTCATTAATGACCAACTAGACCATGGGATAAATGTGTTTGTACAGTTTCATGGCAAACCTCTAAGTAGTGGTAACAATGTTGTGCTAAGAAATCGATAGACATCAGACAATCTCAAAAAAGCTCTTTTCGTCTATGACCAGTACAGTTTATAAAAATCCCTCTCTTCCTTGTTGGGTAACTCAATGTGGATTATCCCTAGTATATGTTAAGGTTAACCCACAAGTTTATTAACATTTAACCCCATGGATTTGTAACAAAAATTTAATAAACAATTCAGTCATCTAAAATCAAAAAGTCACTTACCTGTGCAATCATAGTTCCTATCCATATCCCAATGAACACAGGATTCCTATGTAAACCAGCAAATATATTCCTCTGCCCATGGATTTTGCGAGCATTGATTTCATTACAGAGAGTCATCATGACAAATGTGTTAAAGATTACTGTAAAATGTTGAGTGGGTGCAGAATGGAGTGACCTCCCTCTACCATCTTCAATTCCCAGCAAACCTGCGCCTACAAAAAGACAAACCAACATTTTTGTGAAGCATTTAAAATGTATGAAATATTTGCAAGGAAATATTCATACAATACTATTCACATTAAAGACAAGGCTAAATAACAAGCATCAAACTTACTGGCTACTTTTCATTTTTTTTTTGGGATTTATTCATTTGCTTCCTACTTTTTTTTAAGTTAACTAAAAAGGTAAAATGAAGATGGAAAGAACAGACATCTGAAACAAAAGGCGAGTTCCTAGAAAGGATGCATGCTCTATTGACCAAAAATAATTTCTAAGAATCAGAGAAAATTATTTCTTCTTTGTAACTGCCAAGTGCTGAAACTTTCTCTGACATTCTTGAGTGTTAAGAAAATTTTCAAGGTGGCCATCAATGCAGCTATACTGAATGTAAGACCAGCACTATTTTCATTGGGGGGGTATTGATAACTTGATTTTCAATTTGGCTACAGTGATGGCCATATTCAGTGCAAGACTGGCACCGTTTACATTTAGAACTAAATTGAATTCATAAGTCTTTTGTCTAAACCCCATGTTGATAAGACCATCCATTCATCAGAAGTATCAACATAATGTTTAAGATGGCTGTTGCAGTAGCCTTATTGCATGTTCAAGAGGTACCGTTTTCATTAATGCAAACTAGACCTTCGGATAAGTTTTTTGTAAAGTTTTATGACGATCCTCCAAGTGGTTTAGAAGGATTAGCAACAACAAACTTGTGCTAACATATGTACAAAGGACAACAGGCTATCCCACAAGTTCTTCTGATCTCTGACCACTTGACCTAAAACGGAAATGAAACTTCAGGAAAAGACACTAAAATATTTCTCATGGAAGATGTAAAATTGCCTACATACACAAGAAGATACATGTGGGTTGATATCAGCAGGTGTAAAAGGCACACATTGCTCCTCTCAATGGAAGTGACAAATGATGGAACCATATATTGAGATATGTTCAAAGGCTGTGTCCTGATAGATAATTAATCATGTGAAATCATATTTGACTCTCATCAACCATGAACTAAAATAAATGTGAAATAATTTATTTAGCAACAAGGACAAAAACCAACCAATTTATGTGATCCATAAAAAAATTTGCATCAGTTGTAACAATATAGTGAAAACTTTGTGACAGACAATTGTACATCTTTGTTTCTGTAAAAATTTGATCATAGCTTGAATATAACCTACTTCAGTCTATTCTTTTTTTGCAACATCATATAACTGAAATAAAAGCCACTACAGATGAAAAAATGCAATATAAAAATAACTAGGTATCATTTATTTGTTTAATCTATGGTTCACAATAGATGAGTATATCTCCTTTCAGTTTTAACACAAAAAATGTTTCTAGATTAAAAATTTCAAGTACAAGCCTTGAAAGCACAAGTTCATTTATTTTGAGGTCTAAAGAATTTTCAGTTGAGAGTGCAATTTGTATCAGAAGATGGCTTAATGTGAAATTCCAGTTCAAATTATGGCATCTTTACAAGTCACTGTGGGTAATTTTCTGCAACAAATTGGGTACAAGTGGTATCAGGTTCTTGTTTTTTTTTAAAGATTTTTCATGGTAGCAATGGTGTATTTCTAGAACCAGTTTTGCCCACAATGCCTTTGAAGAAAATATCCACCAGGAATTCCCAAAAAATGTAGATTTATTCATGAATTTGTGTTTTTTGCTGCCTTCTACAAAATCATAAATTCATTTACCAGCTCAAAATAACTGAACTCTTGTGTTGTAAAGGTTTTGTAGTTTTCCTTTTCAATTTGATGCAGTACTTCTTATTAGGAAATGGAAAGTTATGCCAAGTCAACAGTGCTGAAACAGACTAAAAGAAAACAATATTTTTTTTATATTATTTTATTCGACCACAATAGTGTATGGCATTTGAGTAAAATTTTTTTTAAATTTATGATTGCAGGCACTTACTGAATGACCGAAAAGACTGATGAAGAGAAAATGCCTAAATATGCTAACACTGCCTTTTGTCCAAAAAATAATACACTCTGCCTTGTGATAGAATCAAGATGCAATAATGATCCAAGTTCATTCTCAACTGATATAATTACCACGCTTAGCTGTGCAAATTACCTGCAAATAAGAGAGTAAATATAACAATGAGCTGGTATATTCCATGGCCGAGGATATTCTTCATCATGGTGCGAGAAATAAGTGGCTTTGTGCGGCCATAGGGTTTCCTTTCTAGAAGCTCTTCACTAGGAAGTTCTGTGGCAAGAGCCAGAGAGGCAAGCGTGTCCATGATTAGATTGACCCATAACATCTGGATGGCTTTCAATGGACTGTCCTGAAAAGGCAATATAATAATGAAGATTAATTACTGCAGACAGCAATTAAGATTTGACCCAATATTAAAAAAATCTCAGATTAAACTCAAATTACTGAGATCTGACTGATCCGTGATTAGGTATCAAAATTTTTAAATAGAGTTTGTGTGTGAGAAAATTTTACGAGCATCAACTCTGCATTAGTAAGGAAGACATATATTTTCTACCAGATCCTTAGTATCTTGAACACAATATTGGCTCCAGTCAAGTAGAATAACAAAAGTTAATAAAAGTGCTATAAAAGGTACATTATATGCCAACCATTTGTTTAATAGTTCTTTTTCACGCTAGTAGCAGGGATGCATCATGGATTCTGTAAATTGGCCATTGTCCTTACATAAAATTGAAATTCAGGCACAGACTAGTAGTTGTGTTTTTCAAACTCAGTTGACTGCCATTTCAGTTTTTTAAAAAAAGATGATACCTAAGGAATGCCAAAGACGGTTGAACATGGGGTGAGATTTCTTTACATGTCTAATCACAACTATGGTTGAGATTTCTTTAACAAAACAAATATGTCTAATCATATTTAGTCAAATGTGATTAGACATTTATCTGCTAGTTCAACCAAATCCAGCATGCATCGGTTACCAATGCTTTATTACTAAATGAAATAGCAGTCTACAACACCAATGCTGTGCAGGAGAAAAATGGGTACTTTCTACATTTCTTGTAAATAAAGCACAAAAGTCTAACAAATTTGCACCCAATCCTTTTTTTTTTGGTGATTCTACTTGCACAGATTAAAAAATTCCACACTAAATTTTAAATTTTAGCAATATTTTCACTACCATGCATCCTAGAGGCAACCCTACACAAATAGAGCATCACTGGTTTCAATGAACATGACCTTCAATCAAAGTATACAGTCTTGAACTAAACATGCTGTGCAGAAACAATTAATTTCATATTAAACCAAATTTCACCTTTAGACAACAAAATCTATTGGTTTCTTTGTTGCCTTAAGTACAAGCCATCCACAAAATTTGGTCAATCAACTAATCTAAAACACAAATTATTGTGCAAAAACCCATTTTTAATTGATCCTATGATCTTTATCTGACCTTTTGACCCCCAAATCAACAGGCTCTTCCTTATTTCAAGTACAAGCCCTCCACAAACTTTGATCTATGAATCTAATCTAGTAGAAGTCAAGTTACTGTGCAAAACCCATTTTTATTCTTTTTCAGTTAGCTTTATGTTTGACTTTTTGAGCCCATAATCAATTCTTTTGTAACAAGAATGTAAGCCAATTGGTAAAATTTAATAACTTAGATTTCTGCAGAAACCAGCCAGCATTTTTTAATCAAAATTACTGTGACCTTAGACCTTTACATCATACAATCAATAGACTTCCTCTTTATCCAAAATGCAAGCTACTCCAGACAAGTGAAAAGCTTGATCATGCAGATGCTTAACATTATTATGGGTAGATTAAAGTGTCTGAGGAACCATGCTGTAAAATTAGTCTAGGTCCCTGATCAATTCAACCTAGTCTAAGACCTAGATCTGGATCAAACCCAAATTTAATAATTTAGATTTCTGCAGAATCCAGCCAGCATTTTTTTTTAAAATCAAAATTACTGTGACCTTTGGATCCTAAAATCAATAGACTTCTTCTTTATCCAAAATCCAAGCTACTCCAGACAAGAGAAAAGCTTGATCATGCAGATACTTTACATTAACATGGGTAGATTTAGTGTCAGAGGAACCATGCTGTAAAATTAATAAACTCCACCTAGTCTAAGACCTAGATCTAGATCAAACCCAGGCAAGTCAAAAGCTGTAAAAGTTCATATTTACATTAACATATTAACATCAAATGATTTGCATAGCAAAAGCATAGAAGATTTAACAAATGGTCGCAATGGGTATAAAAATTTATGTACTCACATCAATGATACAAGCACCAATAAATGCCACTGTGACGGCCACCACATTGACAGTCAACTGAAACTGTAAGAATTTGGCAATGCTATCATACACATTTCTCCCCCACATGACAGCCTTCACAATGCTAGTGAAATTATCATCAGTCAGGATAATATCTGATGCTTCCTTGGCAACGTCTGTTCCTGAGATGCCCTATAAAAGATAACGAAATTACTGCAAATTGTACATAATATTCCCATCACATGACCCTTTCTCTTCTTATGACTATGACCTCTGGCGCAGGACTGGACTACTGTATGCTAAGGTGTATACTTGTTAGAGGAAACAGAACTTATATTATCTCAAATTTGACCTGAATCCAATGTGATTAAATTCAAATCTGCAGTCCTTTGTAGAGATCTGATGGACGCTAATAAGAGGTCATGTTTTGTTGACATTCTTGCATTGTTGAATCCATACATGGATAGAGATCACTGATTTATATTTTTTCCTTGCTGTGACTTTGGTCCTAAGATAGGGTGTGTGACTATGGCAAGTGATGTAATGTCTAATAATGATATAGAAAAGGTTTAATTTTCATTAAAATATCAAGTGGTGTAAAAGGTGTCCTCCTGAAATGGATACATGTTAAATTTACATTTTTCCCTTTGGTAACCATTACATAGTGGCATAGGGTATTGCTAACATAAGTGAAATACCGTTTAGTCATGATATACAAAGGCAAAAGTTTCATTAAAATAGCTTCAGGGGTTAAAAAGTTAAATGAAGTAAATTAAAGATGAAACCCAAAACCAAATACATTTGCATGTATATATTTTATTTTATTTTATGAACGCCGAAGTGTATGTGATTATAGGTTCAGAATCTTTGCAATGTGGAAGTTAAGAGCCGGAGACACAACTTTCTGCCTCCCCATCACAAACCTCCACACATGACCCATGGGGTCTCATTTGAATCCCACATTTATTGACACCTGGGTCAGTGATATCTCTCTCTCAACACCATTTCTCAAACATACTGGTCACATAATTTTAAAGTTGAAAGTTACTTGAATGTATGAAAAACGACCCCACCCAAAACAAAAAAAATGTCAATTCTCAACAGATCTTTTTATTTTCTTTCCTAATATTTATGTCAGTAAATAAATTTTTTAATGGCTGAAGATTTCAAGCACTTTTCAAAGACTACTGAGCTTTTTCAAGCATTCTGACAATACTTTCTAGAGCTGACCTCAAATTCTAGCACTTTTCAAGGCTGGCACCAAAATTGAAGCACTTTTTTTGAACTGAGTGAACACTGAATCATTTTTTCAAATATATACAGGTACTTACCAATGATAGTATGAAAGGTCCAACATCCTACTTTATACATGCTTACTTGTGAAACTGTCATCTCATGCAAATACCTATATATATATATATATATATATATATATATATATATATATATATATATATATATATACATACATAACTCCAAAGCATGATATTACTTATTTCCAGATGATAAAAAAATAAGTGGTCAAATCAACAATTTCACATTAAAATGTCACCAACAGAAGAACTGCTTACCATAGCAAAGCCAACATCAGCCTTTTTAAGAGCAGGTCCATCATTAGTACCATCTCCTGTTACAGCCACAACCTCTCTATTACTGCTGAGCTGGCTGTCAATTATTCCCTTTACAAGTACATATTTATCCTGAGGGGAGGATCGGGCCAGCACTCTCAATCTCGGCCAAATTTCATCTACTTTTTCCTGAATAACCTGCAGAAATAACCATTGAACATTCAGTTGGACATAATTCTGGTTGAACATTAAGATCAAAACCATAAATATATAGATATACTGCCAAGATTTTACCTCACTCCTTGGAAGCAAAATAAGGAGTGAGTAAACAAAATACCCCCCCTTTATTTCACTATTAACCTAATACGTGAATATCAGTCTCTTTCTTTCTGCTAAACTCTGTTAAGGCTCTAATGAAATCAAAAGCTTCAATACATGTCCCCTCTAGTGTAAAATAAAAACTCTAAAAATTCCTGTTAATTTATTCCAAGCTTAACTGGTTCCATATATGTGTATAAATGTTGTTCCGTCCAGGGTTACATGGTTTATTTCACTTCTATTGTCTACTTTTTAGTTTTGTGGCACAGCAACACAAGTTATTTACTGCTGAAGCAATCGGTGTTACAGTGCCTTGCCCAAGGACACATCACGGTAGCTGACCCAGGCCTGTCTAACAGTAGGATTCAAACCCACACCCTTTTGGTAGAGTCCAGTATGTTCATCACTGAGCCACCGCGACTCTTGTCCACTTGTTGATCAACAATTCTGATAAATGATTTTGATTCAAAGAGTATGATATGGTAATAAACTGTGATCAAGCAAATTAAACCCATTTTCAAGAAAATTATACACATACTCCAACAAATTAAACCCATACTCAAGCAAATTATACCCATACTCCAACAAATTAAACCCATACTCAAGCAAATTATACCCATAATCAAGCAAATTAAACCCATTCTCAAACAAATTATACCCATACTCAAGACAATTAAACCCATTCTCAAACAAATTACACCCATTCTCAAACAAATTATACCCATACTCAATCAAATTAAACCCATACTCAAACAAATTATACACATACTCAAGCAAATTAAACCAAAACTCATTGATAAAACTATGCAAATGTAGTCAAAATATAGTTAATGAGCTTTGCCTTTAGTTACAAACCCACGCTATTAACTGCTTCCTTGACAACAGCCATTTGATACATGAAAAATCACATAATGCAAGGCTGACAGCAGCATAACTACTCCACCTCTAACAGATTCAGTTTAAATAATGTTTAGTACTTCTCAAAAGCTACATTTATGAATTATTAGTGCATTTTAGTTACCTTGGCCATCAAAATGTGCTATAGGGGATGCAAGGAAATAAAGCTGATTATCAAGTAAACAGAATCAGGACCCAGTATACAGAAGTGTGTTTCTGTATGTGCAATAATATGTACTGATCTGATAATCTAACAAATGATAATATAAGGTAATGGTGGAGCAAAATCAGATTGTAATTTGTTCTCCAGTTGGGTAACTAGCAAAGTCTAATAAATGCAAGAAGGTGAGAGAAAGAGACAACAATATTATATATATATATATATATATATATATATATATATATATATATATATATATATATATATATATATATATAAGAAAATATTATAATGAACAAATGATTTGTTGTCATAAATCAGTACCCTATCACACGCTCAGCATGTACAAATTTCTGTATCCAAGGTAATTCTGTGCAAATTGTTACCTCATTTGTTTTTGGATCTCTAATTCTACGATTGAATTCTTTCCCTTCCATCACCAGGAAGCTACTGTTAGGGGTAATGATTCCACATTTGGTAGCAATTGAACGAGCAGTGTTTACATTGTCTCCAGTTACCATACGCACAGTGATCCCAGCATGCTGACATTTTTTGATTGCATCTGGCACCTGAAATGTGAATAAAAAAACCCCCAATCAACTAGATTATCATCCCTGGAATGCATTTGGTCGTAAGTCAATTCAATTTGAAAAATTAGAGTATGTTTGAAAAATGCATTCCTTGCTCTTCTGTTTTGTTGCACTGCTTAAATCTGTATCCCCAATGGGTAAGAATAGTGTGTGCATGTGTGTGTGTGTGAATTTTTAACATAGCTTTAACAATTTTTCAGTCATATCACTACAATGTCTGCAGTGTGGCAGTTTATAGTGATGTCTAGCACTGGAGCATCATGCCACAGACATGTAGCATCATGTCCCACCCAGTCACATTATCCTGACACCAGGCCAACCAGTCCTAACACTAACCTCTTAATGCTGAGTGCCAAGCAAGGCAGATGTTAGTACAACTTTTGTAAGTCTTTCGTATGACTCGGCTGGGGATCGAACCCAAGATCTTCCACATCTGAGGCAGATGTTCTAACCACTAGGCCACCGGAGCAGTGGTTAAGGTTAGACCGAGGAGTTTATGCTGACAGTATATCTAATTTTGTCTTTCAGGTTGAGTTGGTGCATGCAGTAAACAGTGGTAATCTCAACAGTTTTTGAGTTATGACCAAGTTCTATCATTTTCAAGGTATATATGCACTGCCACATGGGTCAACTATCACACATGTTAGTTCAAAGACATGTAAGACTTCATTTTGGGCTCGTTTCAGTTTTATGCAAACCATCCCCAACCCAATAGCCTCACACCATGGCATTAAATTAACATTCTCAACATGTGCATATCTACAGAACACCCATAATCATAACCCATGGTTTAAATTCTCTATATTAGGCAGTGTTGGAGGAGTTGCATTAAAAAAACTCACAAAATTACTAAACATTTTTAGGAACAATTATATAGCTCCAAAAAAATGTACAGACCATATCCAATCAAGTTCCAAGTTTTAAACTTTGTCTGTATCAGTGTAACACTAATTTTGTGACATTAATTAAAAATGTACACATCTCAAAACAGACAGAATCACAAAATCAGTCTCATTTTTTTTTCTATAAATAGGGTCCATTTTTAAAAACAAAAATTACCTCTCTGTAACACAAACAATTGTAGTATTACTGGTGTTTATGCTGAATTTATGTGGTCACAGATATAATATTAATATCTAGCAGAAGCATGCAATTAATTTGTTTCAACCTGTTACCCAATTTTTAAAAAGTCATTTTTCGTTTGATTTTTTTAATCTTACTCTTCAAGCAATAATAAATAACCTAATTGTATGTATGTGGGGGGAGAGAAAGAGAGATTATACAAAAGATTACTGCCTCCTTTCTTTAATCCCTCATGGAATTAAATCATCACCAACTGTTAAAAATAGGTCATAAAACCATTCTGCCAATTTCAATATGCCCAGATCAAAGCAATAAAACTCACTGTGCACTAATAAAACTCTCTTGTACATGCAAACTAATCTCACTATCAGTAGAAACTATGCCTAAATAAAATTCATATCAACAAGATTTAAACACAAAAAATTTTTCCCTAATAAGAGACAATGGAGATTCAGCACCATGACATAACTTTTTATTACTAATTGACAGCTTACCTGTGATTGTAAAACCTAGACCAGCTAATATAAATAGGTGGGGAAATCAGTTTCCCACTGTTAACAACTGAGCACGATGATCAAGCTCACAGAGATAAAACATAAAGATGGCTTTTGTGAGAGATGTTTGACAAATGGACAATTAAGCTTCCTAGGGCTAATGTTAGTAACACATAAACCAAAACTTCTGCCTTTACAAATAAAATCTATGCTTTGAAAATAACGCTTGAAATATCCACTCTTCTACAAGTTATAATTAAAATACTGCTTGATTGTATTGAGCGTATTTTCTCATAAACATGAATTGTAATGCATTTAACCATAATATAAATGTGAACTGTGAAGTATTTTACCCTAAATGACTCCTGACCCTAATGAAAAGTGATTTAATTTGTATCACTACCGAGATTTGCTTTTTTCACTGATTGCTTTAATTCAATGTCTTAAAATAACAAAAATTATGCATAGTCTCTAACTGAATTTGTTTTCAAAATTGGCCCTAATATCTTGCTCACACTTAATAAACTCATGGCTCTAAGTTCTACAGACTCTCATTTCTGCTGTGACTAAAGTTTATTCTACATAGCATCATGAATATAATCCTATCTGTAACTCAGTAAATTTTCAGATCAGCATTAATATATGTAGCTAAAATATTTAATTCATTTCACATGAAGTATTTAAAATGAAATAGGTACTTTTATCTACATTTAATGATGCTGATCTCAACATTTAGAGAGTTACAGAGGGGAAAAATTCATAATTGTATGTGGAATGAACTATACAGGACTACTTTTCCACTTTCCTGCAAATGAAAGCTTTGACCCTCATCTTGAGGATAAAAACCACCCCTCTTTGGAACTGGACCTTTGTGTTAGAATGACTTCTTGACTGGAGTACAGTGAGTACAAGCAAGAGGCAAAATGCTTAATCATTAACTTGCACAATGTGCCATCTAATCAATGCTGTGTTCATTACACAAAAGCTTAATCTGCATACTGTTGATACACTTTAGTGACTGCTTAAGACATGGAGAAACCACAGCAAGCAAAGGACATTTATATACAACATTTCCCATGGGAATTCATAATGGTCACTGTGACAAGGTGACAGCTATGTACAGGTGACTGTTAGGACAGGTGTGTGTATGTGTCACACACATGCACACGCGCACACACACACAATCAGGAATTCACAGGAACATGATACTACTGTACTTGCCATCTAAAAAGGCAGAATTCATACCTCTGGTCGTACAGGATCCTCTATCCCCACGATACAAATACAGGTGAGTTCTCGTACAATAATATCCTCATTATCCCAGTCTGGTTCCTCATCAAAGTGGACTTGATTAATTTCATTTGTACCTGCAACAGCCAAATGTGCACAATTCTGGATCTGTATTTACATACACAGTGATACAATGCATTTTTTATGAGACAAAACAAAGGTTATACAAATGTAATATAAATAATACATAACATAGATCATAATGACCGACTTAGGCAGAGGTGCTTTACTTTGAGAAAGGCTTTCCCTCACCAAAACCAAAATAAAACACGATAAAATACATGACACAGATATAACATCATAAGGTATCCAAAATTTTTTAAAGCTGATTCGCAACATTATTCTACAACTTCTTTTTTTTTTAAATAGTATTTTTAATTATATGATAAACAGAATCTAACAGTAGTGCTCATTTCAAATGAAATTTATGAAAAGAGTATAAGAATTTCAGTCTTTTACTGGCCATGAAATAAACATGTAAAAAGTCTTTTTTTATGACTGGCATGGGCAGATAGCTAGCTGAACTTAAGTCTAACCTCAGTTTAATGACAAACATATATGTAGACATGTATGTATACATACATAGAGGCATGCATACCTTAAAGATCACTGCAGGGCAGAGGCATAAAAATCAGACAAATTGAGTCCGATCAACATTTTGGAATAAAGGCATGTAGTTAGCAAAGCAGATACTTTTTTAAACCCCCATTAGGATTTGGGAAAAATGCAAAAGCTAATTTCATTTTACAATTGAAAAGGTTGCTTCATTGCCTTGGAAAATTCATGATCATTAGTAATTTCCCATACTAAGAGCATACATATTTCAATAATTCAAAATTCAATAATTCAAAATTTTTGGAGAGGGCCCTAAGTGGCCTAGTGGTCTAAAGCGCTGTCCATTACGGATCACTGCCATCTCACCTCTGTCCTTGTGGGTTCGAGTCTAGGATTCGGCAAATGTGGATATGTGAGAAAGCTTGCCAGTAGCTTCTCGTGGGTCGGTGGTTCTTTCCGGTGATTTTTCGGTTTCTTCCTCCACCATTAATACTGGCCGCCATGAATGGCGTTAAGCCAAAACAACAAAATTTTCAGCAATATCACTTTGGCTTTAACAGCGACTAATTAGTCACTGATAAAGGCAGTGTGATGTTGCCAAACATTTGAATTCTTAAGATGAGTATGTTACAAGTATGGGAAATTACCAATGATAATCTTTTTTTGTCTGCAAATAGAGTTTATAGGCATATCATGGGCAACAAAGTTAATAATTAAATCACGAAATACAGTTTGCGTTTTTTCCCATGTTTTATTGCAGATAACCCAGGTAAAACATTGGAAGAGGACTCTGCTCTGGAAAACAAAAGTATATGCAGCAAGTCTTAAAACATGCAGAGAAATAGCAAGATCTAAAAATTAGCATTTGGGATCTTGATGATTAGGTGAGCAGATATATGATAAAGGATGACACTTTTTTCTCTAGCTTCTTAAGGTATAACAGTATATCAATAACAGAATACCTCTGACATAATCTTTATAAGCCAGACATATGGTTCTCAAGCCATTGCTGGCCATGGGCTCAATTACAGTGTTCACAATCTGCTCCTGCTTTTCAATGGAGAATGGAATAGGGTTCCCTCTACAGTCCAAAATATAGCTGCAACTGGAAAAGAAAGTAAAATATTTGTAACTTTAAGCTACATTCAGGAAGAATATTGGATTACACTTGACTGGGGGGAGGGGCAAGTGGTCTAAAGCGCTGTCTGTTTTGGATCACTGCCATCTCGCCTCTGCGTGGGTTCAAGTCTAGGATTCGGCGAATGTGGATATGTGAGATAGCTTGCCAGTAGCTTCTCGTGGGTCGGTGGTTCTTTCAGGTGATTTCCCGGTTTCTTCCTCCACCATTAATACTGGCCGCCATGTATCATGTGCTGAAAAATGGCGTTAAGCCCCACAACAACAACAGCAACATTACATCTGACTGATGTGATGATGCAACTGACCTTTACATTACTGAAGAAATCCCCATCAACATCAAATGGTCAAACCAAGTCTTAACAAGAGAATCCTTTTGTCAGGGTGCACTTTATTTGGCTAGAAAGTAAAAACAAAAACTTAAACCTTCAGCTGAGCAGGGCTGGGCAAATCCCATAGCCTGACGTCCCAGACTAGTCATTTCCTAAGTCAGGCAAGTAAAATTTTCCTAGTCACTAGTTTGGGACAAGCGCTTTTTAAAAAAGTCTAGCTAGTCCTTATTTTCATGCTTTAATCATTATATCTACCTTTATTTGGCCAATCATGCCCTCTGGGCATACTGAATACTTGATTCTAGCTCCTCTTCCTGTATACATTTACATCCTGTTACCGCTTGACTGCATATCAAGCTAAGTGACCAAATTATCAGCAAATCAAAACATGTCAAACAAAAGAAAGCCAGGATGATCAATTAGCAGTGTTGTATATATTACATGACTTTCATTTATATGTTCAATTTTCAATTTGTTTTCCCACAGCAAAATTAGAAATAGTTAATTGTTGATATCATGTGACAATTTGAACCCTGAGGTCATTGACAAGTGGGCAGCGAGATTTGTGTAGTCATGTGACTCGGAATGCAAATGGCGAGTTCCAGGTCAAATTTCATCAACAATATTGTTTTGGCAAGTGACACTATTAATGGATATAACTTATCAGGTGTAATTTGTGTTGCAAGATCACCCTGAGTTCTAAAAACCAGTCTTCACAATGGAAAAAGTATCACATGTGCAGCTTGATCAAAGGGTTGCTATATGGGAAAAAAAAGGGTGCAAAAAAATTTAAGTCAAACACACACAAGGTGTAGTCGGCACTAAACAAGTATCAAATTCATGGCTCTATCAAAAAGGATTGTTAACTTGAATACAATGCCTTTACAAGACAAGGTCTTATTGGCCCACATGCACTAGCAGAAAACTTGGGAAATATCTCCTGGGAATTAGATGTGGCTTATGGAAAAAGAAAATAGAGACAAACACTTTCATTGCATCAAACACAGTGTCTATACAGAAAAACACAAAAATTAAGTTAAATACCAGTTATTACGACTGGCATGAAAATAGAAGCATTTTAATTGCTAGTAAACACCCACTGTGAAAAAACATTGACAGAGACTTCATTGTGGTGGATAATCTTTAATTTACCAGTAATATTTTCAAATTATTACAATCCAAATAACTGTGGATACAAGTACTCTGTGTGTGTGATTTGGATTTTTAATGTAGCTTTAACGATTTTTCAGTCACATCGCTATGATGTCTGCAGTGTGGCAGTTTATAGTGATGTCGAGCACTGGGGCATCAATCGGCAGACATTTAGCTTCATGTTCCCCCCAGTCACATTATCCTGATACCAGGGCCATCCAGTACTAATACTAACCTCTTAATGCTGAGCGCCTAGTGAGGCAGCTGTCAGTACCAAGTTTATAAGCCTTTGGTATGACTCAGCCATGGTTCAAACCTGCGACCTTCTGGAGCTGTCAATACAAGTACTGCATAACAAATACCATCATGAAAAAGATAAAGTGCATGCAATATAAACATTTCTGAAAGGGAATAGTAGCATGAAAAAAAAAAACAATATATGAACTGATAGTAGTATAAATACTACAAATCTCTAGAATTTGTAATACTACCCTAGATTTATGAAACTTTTTTTATGCTGAACTTAAATGACTTTTACTCTGCAAGAATAAAATTTTCATTGAAAATAAGCGTTGACTTATAAGCATGTATACATGGTACTTAAATAAATGATTCACTTAGTGTTGTTGACTTTATAGGTTTTCTTTGATGTTGAGTGTAAAAGATTCATCTTGAATGATGTTTGATTTGTGCTAATACAAGTGAAGTATTGTTTTCACGACTGAAGTGACCACCAGCGTGGTTTTATTATTTTGCATTCTTTATTTGAGGTATTGATGGAGGTAAATCCACTAAATTAAATACCTACAAATATGCAAACTTTAAAAGGCAAAACCATGAATTTAAGTACCCATTAAAATGACTGTCTTTTTAAAAAAACCAACAAAACTGAGACCCACGATAGAAAAAAATGATACAATATTATTAATATACACCACTCCATCGATAACTCGCGAACCCACTTATAACTTGGTGTCCGGCATCGCTCCCGATTCTTTTCAAAGAAAATATTTTCCAAAATGTACTTAACATAAAAAAAATTGTGATAAAAATTGGTACCTTGATACATAGCTCATTTTATCAAAAAATGGTGATTATTGCCCATAAAGATAGAATCCATATTGCGAAATTTGCAAGTTCTAATAAGATATCACATATTATGTTAGTTTCTCTTGATAGAAATAGTTGTCAATAGACTGTAAATAAACAGTCTGGTGAAACAGCGATCAACGAAAAATTCTGGAAAATGCTAACAGGTGGCAACAGAGAATGGAATTAACACCAATCAAATGTCTTGCTATGTGAAATTCATGTTCTAATCCTTTAATTTCACCTCAATGTAAACACTATAATCGAAACATACATATTCTCATCTATGAAAACATGAAAAGAGCCAATCGATGTTAATACAGTCAATGTTTGACAGTGGCAAAGGTGTTACGACCTTTCTCAAAAGTGTGAATTTAGAAAAGGTTATATTCATGGATGGTCAGGTTTGGAAAGTAGTCAGTCCTAAGAACATAGAGAGGTGCTGGATTAAGGGTCTTGGAGCTGCCTTTGACATAAAGCAAATCTGTGACAGAGACAGTGATGATGATGGTGACTTTGAAGGATTCAGTTAAACTGATGTCATTAATGCAGAGGCTGTTTGGGAGAAATTTGTATAGACTCATGGAACTGAGAAGGGTGTTTCTCTTGATGATATGGAGTGCTGACAATGACTGTCCCACAGCCGAATACATGTAAGATAAACAAATCATGAAATCTATAAGAAACAAATGTGCAGCAGATGATGATTCCACAAGTGTTAAGAGTGATGCAGACGCCAATGTTGCACCACCTCCCACCTCTGCAGAGAAAGCAATCAAATCTTTTGATACTGCTATAAGGAGGCTGGAGACCAAAAATGTTGACTATGTAAAGATCATGCAGTTGAGAAATCTGAAGGATTTTGCTCAGCGGCAGAGAAATCAAAGAACACACACAAAAAATTAACAGATTGTTTCCAAATGTGAAGTGATATTTGTCAAACTTATCACAATTTGCAAGTTTTATCCTGTTCTAATTTACATTGTTTTGAATCTGTAGACCCATTAAATTCATGTTGGTAATGGCTAACCCATGTGATTTTATTCTTTTCTTCCATTTTACTTCTATTGCAATAAAATCTACATATCATTCAATCGACATTAGTTTTTTTTTAAATGTGTCAATCTTTTGTATAAAAAAAAGTCTTCTTTGGATCAAACAATAAAAATGGAATGTATCTTATTCAGCATAAAAATTAGTGACATAGTACACGTGTTCAGTCGTACACGTGTTAAGCGAATGGAAACCATATGGAATGTTTTGATGGTCTCAATATACTGTAAGTTAGTGAAATTAGTGTTACTATGCAAGGAAAAAAGTAAACAAAGTACAACGCTATGAAGAGATACTTATTAACAGTTAATCTTAGCACAATTATTGAGTATTCAACACTACTGGTTAGAGACCAATTCTTGCTACATAATAATAACTCTGCTAATAATAATTACCTAATGCTTATTTTAGACTGGGCTTCTCAGCTATAATCACTCTTTTTATTTTTTAAACAGGAACCAAAACTTTGCATGCGGTTGAAGTTATTAATATGGATCATGGCAACAATCAGTACGCAGTGAAAATTAGTCTTTAACCAGCAACATGCCAGCCCATCCAAATACTCCTTTTCCCTCTATGTCGATCCCTTTATTAGTTTTGTTGTTTGTTATAGGTCCCTTGATAACTCACGCCTTATAACGCAGTTTATATTTTTGGACCCGGTTGTGTACAAGTTATTGAGGGAGTGGTGCATGTATTCTAAAAAGGTAACTTACTTTTTCATTATGATTTCAGAAGCACCTTTGGTAAAAAGGCGGAAGTTTCCACCACGAATAGGTACAACTGTGCTCATGGATTTTCGGACTGAGTTGAAAGTATACACTTTTGTCAATGTCTCCTCAGGATACTCTGCTCTAATGGCTTCATAACTCTGACCCATATCCATGAGAAAGCCAAGTAAAGCACATTCTGTCTTGTTTCCCAATTGTTTCGGTAAACCCCCATCATCTGATTTCTGAGAAATGAAACAAAGACATGCTTTAGAGTCTGGAGATTTGGATTTGATACAAATACCAAAAATTTAATCTCTCTCTAACAAAATGCATATATACAATTTATCTGACCTGGATGGAAAATTACATCTTCATGAAAAACATTCATAAACTGCATATGATTCATAGAGGTACAGAGTAGATAGAGGTGGTGGTAGCAGTTTTTATATCAACAAAGTATCTGTGAACAGATCATTTACAGTATGTTTCAACAAAAGTTTATGTGATAATTAACTTCAAATAAATAAAGAAACAACTTGCTCCAGTTTATTTTCATTATCGAAAAGAGTTCAATATTTACATAATCAATGAAAGCATTTCATTGCCCAAATGCAAAAATTCCTTTGAATATGGTAGTTGATCCAGAAGTCAAACACTTACAAGATCAGATTTTTTGTTATTATAAATGAATGTAACATGCAGGTAAAACCCATTATAACGTGATTTGTTATAACGTAATTCTGCTTATAACGTGATGGCAGCATGACTCCCATTCTTTAGTTTAAGGTGGCCCCTCTTTTTAACATTTTAAATGCATGCTCTCAGAAAAGCCGATTATTTTTATCCCCTTTCAGATTATATGATCATGAGGTTAGTTAAAACACTGATGACATTGAATTTTCAACACACATTTCCTATGGGGAATTTTTCCAAAAATTTGTTAACACGATCATGCTAAATATTGTGATGTTTTTCTTTGAACCCCGAACATGGTGTTATAATGGGTTTTACCTGTATTTTGTTATA